>CM046881.1:215905543-217264996 GCA_025667525.1 Glebionis coronaria
TTAATCATAACTTGTTACTATTTTATTTGAACGAGTGTTTAATCATTATTTGTATGCTCTTAAATAGCACTCTTTTTTTTTTCAGAACAAGTGTTTAAACATTGATTCAATAGGCTGCTTGTTTTAATCATGAATTTAGCATAACCTTTGTTTAATATGCCAAAGTTTTTTTTGAGTATCATATATGATAATGTGTTATCATATATGATACTCATAAAAAGTTTTTTTTTTAATTTTGTGAAATGTGTTTAATCATGAATATAACACTCTTTGTTTAATCTGTCAGATTTGCTTCTTGAGTATCATATATGATACTGCATTATCATATATGATAATACAACATCATATATGGCTGAACTTAAGAGTTATAGGTATTATCATATATGATATTTAAAAAATAACAAAACTATGCTTCAGGAATATGATAAAAACTTTAACAAAGTAGCCATATTATCCATAACACATATACAGACGTTTCTCCATCTTCATATTAAAAAAAATCACAATGACTGAGTAGCATTGCGAAGTTAAACCAATACATCACCATACAAAAATTGCTAATAGATAAACTATTCAATTGTTTAAAACAATGGATGTTGATCTCAGTCATCAACATTTTTATTGCAAACTTGATGCTATTGTTTGTCATTTTCATGCACTTGATCTTTTTATTTTCAGTCACGAATCTGGTGTTCCACTTCTTGGCCCTGAGATGATTAAGTTCTTCAAAATGCATTGAAAATAGCTTTCACTATACAAATAAAAGATTTGGTTTTAGTTTCAAGCATATTATCAAATATGATACATTACAGAAGTTAAAATTCAGGTACATTATCATATATGATAATTTACGCACAACCAAATTTGAATTACTCACCAAAAGATGACAGACATGCTTTTATTTTGTTTTCAATCAAATTATCATATATTATAGTGTTAAATTAACATGCAAGCATATTATCATTTATGATACATCTATATATCATATATGATATATATCTATCATATATGATAAGTGGATGTATCATATATGATACCTCTGTACAACATAAGTTGAACCTTCAACTTCGACTAACGCTTATCTCACAACTTCAACAAATGCTTATCCATGCTCTTACACTATAGTTATGTTACTTAAACTAATTTTCTAGTTATGTTACATCTAATACTACACATTTACAACAAACATCAAACAATATCGTATATGACAATCTGTGTAAACTTCTTATAAAACATATTCCAAAATAACATAAGCTTATAAGCCCATAATAAGTTAACTTATAATTCACTAGATTTCACATTATTCAAAACCAGTCACCTAGTAAGTTAGCTTATCATTCAACAGGGGTAGATTCCTATAATTCGTTGAATAAGCTGGATTATAAGCTTATAAATCAAAATAATGACAAATTTATACACTTAATCACATCAAATAAGCTATTAAAGGATAAAAAGCTATCATCATACTCACATCAAAAATAAAAATTCCTTGATAATTTAACATCAAATAAGCTAAAAAGGATCAATTCATAAGCTTATATATATCAAATAAGCTAAAAAATATATAAACAAAAACAAATCATGACGACTTACCTGATGTTGATGAACTTGAATAGATGATGATTCGTCGACGATTTTTGATTTATATGTGTTTTAATTGTGTTTTTTAGATTGAGATGATGGATTGAATAAGGTATTGTGTGTGTTTGTTGTGTGTTTGTGTTAAGATCAGATAAAAGAGAAGAGGCGTGGATGGGAGGTGGGTGGGTGTTAAATGACCAAAATACTCTTTTGTTTTTTTATTAATAAAAAGGGACAATTTGGGCTCTTGATTTTTGTTGGATGAATGGTGGGGATTGATCCCCTTGTATCTTAGGAATACAAGGTATCTAAAATAACCCTTCTCAATTTATAATTGTCACCTAGAGGTCTCGAACTCGAGACCTCCCTTTCACATGCTCAGCGCCTCAACCAATTGGACCAAGCTCTCTTTTTGGTTAACTAATAAACTTAACATTTTTTGTCCTGTCAGATTTATTACACACGAATTTCTTTATATTTGCTATGTTTTTACATTTTTAATTAATATTAAATATTATTTACTCGAAAAAACTATAATAAATAAAAGTTTGAATTATTTAGTTTCAAATAATTAGTTTAATAAATATTTTATTACTTTTTTAAAATTTAAATTGTTTTAAACTTTGTTTTTAAATAATGTAGTTTTAAATAATTTTGTTTTAAATAATTTTAGTTTTAATAATATTTGTTTTAATAATTTGTTTAATTTAAAAAAATAAATAGTAAAAGTAGATTTAAATATTATATAGTTTAAATATTTATCTTTTAGATTTAAAGTCGGGATACGATTCATGCACTTTAGGTTTAAAATTGTAGGATTATTATAAGATAAAAATCGAAACCAAATTCCAATTGTCTAATTCAAAACGAACGTCTCAAATTCACAAGATCCTTGTATACAACGGACCGGGATCACTCTCGTGTTTAATTGATTCGTCTTTAGCTTATTTTTTGATTATTACCTTTTTCTAAGGGTAATTTCCTAAATTTGCTCTATAACGTATTAAATTTAAATACACCGACATTTCCCAAGACATCAGAAACTCAAGCCTCCTTGAGTAGCTACTGTAGTAGCATCTTGTTGTTGCTTAAGCACTGTATCAAGAGCTCCTTGTGAGTCCACAATGTCCGATGAAGTAGAACCAATAGGAGTAGCAGTGATGTCGGGAGCGAATATGGTGGAATAGGGTGGTATGACAAAAATGTCATCATCTTCTTCTGAGTCCGAAAAACTAGATGTAGCACCTGCACTAGAAGACGCAAACACTTGTGGACCTGCATTTTGGTTAGTTTTGAAACGAAAATATCCCAATGAATCACTAAGATAATCAAGATCAAAATACCATTCAGGACCTTTGCCTTGGATGTTTGTCTTTTCCATAAAGTACCTGAGATTAATAGTTTCAGTGACACGCTTGGCAGTGAGATTATAAACCCTATAAGCTCTCGAGTGAGCTGAATATCCCATAATGTAGCCTTCAGCCACCTTTCCGTCAAATTTCCCCAAATAGTCACTAGCATTCAGAATGGTGACAGGACAGCCAAATGGCTTCAAATGAGTAATGCTTGGGACTTTAGCTGTGAGTAACTCATAGGGAGTCTTCTTATGTGGATTGGTAATGGAGACCCTATTCAGCACATAACACGCAGTGTTGACAGCTTCTGTCCAAAACATAGTCGGCAGCTTGGAATCAGGAAGCATGGTTCTTGCTACTTCTATAATCTCTTTTAAAACCTTTGGAATTGCAAAATGCTATAAGGTCTGCATTCTTGAACTCAGTTCCATTGTCGCATTGAGTACCTTTCACCTTCTTGGATAGCTGATTCTCAATAAGTGTAATGAAGTCTTTGAGAATGGGGTAGGTCTCATTTTTAGCAGCAAGAAAGAAAACCCACGAAAACCTGCTATAGCCATCAGTTACCACAAGACAATAGTGTTTATGATCAATGCTCCTAATAGAGGTAGGACCAAACAAATCCATATGTAGTAGCTGCAATGGTTCAGTTATTAAGCTGAGAGCAGTAATTGCTTTGAAGGATACTTTGTGTTGTTTGCCTTTGCTGCAAGCAAGGCAATTGATGTCATTCCTGAATGTTTTGGGAGGTAAACGAGAGACCAAATTCATATTCGCCAGTTTGTGAATGGTCTTTGATGAGACTGCTTTTATACATAGTCTCATCGTCCAAGTTGGGCTTAAAATGCATTAAACATCATTAAAAATACCAAATATATGCTTGTGTTTGTTGCTTGTGTATTTTAGGTACGGATATTGAGGAAATGACAAAAAGATCACAAGAATCAATCAAAAACGAACATGGGAAACGAAGCCGCATAAAGAACCGGACCCGAATCATGAATTTCCAAAGAAGTCCTTGAAGATTTGAAGATTGTCAAGAATGGTCCCTTAACTTTTGAAGACTTTTCACTTTAGACCCTTGTAAACCTCAATTATTACAAGTTTGGTCCTAAAAGTTTCAAGACATGACATTATTAGCCCTTGAAGTATGCATTAAATGCATAAAAAGCCCTTTGAATACTTTTGCAAAAAGGTTTGGTGGCCAAAGTAGGAATAATGAAACTTCATTATAAAGGGATAGTTGATTTTGGCTGTTTGAAAGTTATTTGACAAGCACAAAGGAAGAACGGGACTGAAACTGCCCAGACAACTAAACTTATAACCTCCAATACCTAGCTGATACGTCACCCACTACTTCAAACCCACCAATCACACCCTCCCATCCTTACACGTCAAACCCCACTCACCCTTTTATTTTTAAAACCGGATTTATTAACTGATTTTTGGTGGCAAACAGTTTTTTTAAAAACTTATTAACTCCTAAACGAATCTAACACCCCTAATCCCATATTCATCACCCTTAAACCCTAGACTAATCCCAGTTCAAATTGAAATCAAAACAAAGGGTTTTTGTTTGATCACCTCCAAATCTTTAATTACCATCATTGTCACCCAAACCCACACCAAAACCATGATCCCAACACACCCATGTGTTGGGTAGGACCCTCCCCTGCCCCGTCTCTTTCACCTAAACCCTAGGAGGGGACAAAACCAACGGATGGATCGAATTTCTTTGTCCCCAAGCACAAATAAACTTTCACGATTGCTTCTCAACAACTGGACTTCATTCAGAATCACATGCCGCCACTTTTGACCAAGGATTCGAATATTTCAAAGGGCAATTCTGGGAATTACTTGTATTAGGGTTTCAAGTTTCATTATTTTATTTCATTAGCCTAGAATGTTCTATTATCACTATAAAAGGAGAATGCAACATGTGCATTTCCCTTTTGTTCCAGATTTTCTAAATTTTAATTGTAATCCCTTTTTAAGTTAAATGAAAGTTGGTGTTTTAGTATAAATGTAATTCCTTTTCTTTGTTTAAAAGTTGGTATATTAATCATGAAAATCTGAGTTCCATAATTCTTCTGTTGATTTTTAAGTTCAAGTTTTAAAAAAAATTATCATTCATTTTTCATATTGTTGAAGGTGGTATCTTTTTATAAAAACTTGTAGCTTTAATCTGGGTTCAAAAGTTGTTTGAGTTTCATATATCAAAAGATTTTTGATATACTAAGTTTGTGTAAGATCTGTTTATCAAGATTTTGTGAGAAATCTTTGGTCTATTAACAACTTAAAGTCATAAGATCATCAATAAGCTCATTGACACTGAGCTTATTGATCAACTTATTGCTTCTTTTTCTTCCTGGTCTTGTGGTGTTTTGTGCAGGTGTGAAAGATCAAACAAGTCCTTCTTATCTCATCATTGCATTTCACTTTTTCCATTTGAAGAGATTTAAAGATATTATTAGCCTAGGGTCCTACTTTGGATTCCTACAACGGGCTCTCTCTACTATTCTTAAGCTCAAATAAGCCTAAAAATCACCCACTTGGAAAGCAATAGCTCAGGTAACAAGCATTGAACCCATTGGTTGTCTTTATGTGAGTTTATTTGAGTTTTATATGATATTGGTGAGAACTTGTTCTTTATTGCTCTTTTCTGGTTTGATTATGTGTCCTAAGGGTTTATATGCATGTTAGAAGTGGAATGAATCAAGTTGGTTAAGTTGTGATTTGATTTGGTTTGTAAAAAAGTTGTTTTTAGTAAGTTAAGGGGTGTTTGGGTTAAGGGTCTTAACTGGTTTAAGGTGACATTAAACTAGAGAAACTGCCTAAACACACTTGATTTATAAGTATTAGCTTATTTTTATAATAGGTTTTGAGTTTGGTTAGGTTTTATAGGATTTGCATGATTTATTTTTGTTTAGATTTGATAAAGTTCATTAGTAACCTTTAACTGCCTAAATTATTGCAAATTTGACCATCAGATTTTTTATTTAGTTAGAAGTTATGAACTTATAGGGGTATTGTTAGTTTGCTTGTTATTTGGTAGTAATTTGTTCAAGGTTTTGCTCATTTGTATCTCACAAACCTACCATTTGCATCAGCTTAAACCATTGAGACCCCTAGGCTATGTCAGTGACTGAAAATGGGCATGTGTGCTTGATTTTTGTGTGCTAGGTGAGTTTTTTCTTGTATATTGTGACTCCCCACAACCCAACTGATTGTGGGGGTGCCTTGTCTTACCAAAACAACCAGCAAACCATCAAAAACTAGCCAAGAAGGCCACCAATAGCAAACTCACTTCTCTGGTTCATCAGAGAACGATCTTGTTTTTGATTTTTTTTTCAGTTTCATCAGATATCGGATAACACTAGTTTTGGGTTTTGTTGTTACTTTTGCTAGATTTGATTAACTGGGTACGTTTTTGCATTTTCTAGGCTTTAATCTTGTTTGATTTTAAATACATTTGTTTTTTTGAGTTAAGTGGAGTACTGGTTTTAAGTTTTTGCTAAAAGAAAAAAGAAAAAAAAAGTTTTAACAAAAAGAGACTGGCCAGGACTCGAACCTGCGCCATCTCTCTGACATACCAACGTGATAACCAGTTGCCCTAGGGTCTTTGACTGGTTATCACTTGGTTTATTTAATACTTAAGGTAGTTGATGAGACTGCTTTTATACATAGTCTCATCGTCCAAATAGGGCTTAAAATGCATTAAATATCATCAAAATACCCAAATATATGCTTGTGTTTGTTGCTTATGTATTTTAGGTACGGATATTGAGAAAATGACAAAAGATCACAAGAATCAGTAAAAAACGAACACGGGAAACGAAGCCGCACGATGAACCAAGCCCTAATGAAGAATTTTCCAAAGAAAACCCTTGAAGATTTGAAGAATTATGAAGAAGGGTCCTCCAATATGGAAGAATTGACACTTTATACCCTTGTATCTTCATAATTACAAGTTTGGTCCCAAAAGTTTGTCAAAATTACAAAAAGGACCCTTAACTTTGAAGAATTGGCAAATTTAGTCCCTCAACAAAACTAAATTGTCAATATTGGTCCTCCAAGAAGTCAAAAAACAAGCCAACACCTTGAAGAATGAATACATGTCATTGAAAGCCCTTGAAGATTGCCAAAATTACACTTTTAGTCCTTGTTTCAAGTCTATAAAGTATTTGTGCCAAAAATGCCAAGATGCCAAAGTTGATTTTCAAAGGAAATAAGTTTAGTTGCTGTTTATACAAAATGAAGAAAGTGTGAAAATAGGGGGGTCAAACCTGCCAGACAACCAAACCCTCACCCTCCACTCATAGCACGCCACCTCACCCCACTTATTTCTCCCAGTCAATCACACACTCCCATTCCCCCACGTCAGAATCCACCCACTCATTTATTTATTTAACTAATCCAGGTTTAAATTTTGGTGGCAAACACGTTTTTTAAATATTTTAACCCCCAAACTGGATTAAAACCTGCTAATCACCCACTTAAACCCTAGCTAATTCCAGGATGAACTAATCACATTTCAAAGGGGTTTTTGTTTATTTGCTCCAGATCCCTGATTAACAATCACTTAAACCTAAACCCACCCTTAAACCCCCATCACCATCACCTCACATGCTTGTACCACCCTCCCCTGCCCCACTATTCACTCCCAAACAAAAAGGAGCAGAAAATCAACGTTCAGAAAGTGCTATCTTACTCCCAAAGGCAAGATGAAGGGTTTAGATCACTTTAAAACAGTTGTACACCTCACATGATTCCAGCAGGCTCACAAGATACCAAATTTTGACCAAGGTTCAATATCGTCCAAGGGCATTTCAGGGTTTTTCTACATTAGGGTTTTATGATTTCTAGATTGTTCTGTTGCCATTATATAAGGCACCCCTAGCTTAGCATTTTTTCTTGTTCTTGCTTTCCTTGTTCACACTCTTGTAAAACCCCTTTTTATGAATGAAAAGTTGGTAAAGTGTTATGTGAAGAAAGCCAGTTCCATTTTTACTTTCAGTTTGATTTAAGTGATCATTGTTCAAGTTTGGTTTAATTTTCAGCAAGTTTATTAAGTTTTCAAAGTTTCTGTTTCATTTCAAGGTTTTCTTAAACTTTAAATTTTCATACAAATCTGATAATATGGTGATGAAATGTGTTAGTTTGATGGTGTTTGAGCTTGTGTATGTCCAAGACACCATGGCTTGTTCTGGTGTAGTGGGTACCCAAGCTTAAATAATCCATTTGTTTGGTCATTTTTTTGCTTATCATAGTCTTACCCATAAGCTAAGGCTCTCTTCTAGCTTAATCTATAAGCTAGGGGCTAGCCCTTAAGCTTTTACACAGCTTTTTCCCTTCTCTCTTAGCAGATTCAAAGAGGAACCATTTTTACCCATTTTTGTTAAGCAGTCCCTCATAAGCCCATCAGCAAAGTTCTGCTCAGGCCCCAGCCTGATTGGAGGTGACTTTTCAGTCACTGTTGGGCCTGGATGTAGGCCCAACAAGGTACCCCTTTGTGCCTTTGATCAGTTTTGATTTGTTGTGAATTGTATGTTTTATGTGAATTTGTGCTTATTTTCATAAAATTGTTTAAGTGGTGTTTTCCTGGTTGGATATTGCTTATACAGGTCTTGTATGCATGTTTAGATAGTGGTTAATCAGTTTGGTTAAGATTTGATTTGATTTGCTTTGAAAAAATTTAAATCTGAAATTTAAAGGAGTGTTTGGATCTGGTGTTTAATCAGGATTGGTGTTAAGTTTTTGGGGTAAAATTTGTTTATACACACCCAATAGGGTAGTGTCAGGTTATATGTTAGGTTTGTTTGCATTATTGGTAGGATTTAAGTCACTTGCATGCTTAAAATTTTGAAAAATAGCTAAAAATCAGAAAGTCTTTCTTGTGCATGATATTGTGAAATTTGAGCCTCCAAATCTTGCAAGTTGTTGGATAATAGGTTGTTTAAGGGTTTGTGATCTCTTGTATGCTACTTAGTATCATTGTGTGCTTTGTTTGAAGGATGGAAATTCACTTTTGTGTCATTTGAACCAGCAATTGTTCATCAGAAACTTAAACCATATCAGAAACATTTGGTGATTGATTTTGTGTGATTGCTTGCTAGTTTTTTGTGTTTATTGTGACTCCCTATACTCAACTGAGTATAGGGGTGCCCTTTTGTCCAATCAAACATCACAAAACCAAAAATCAAGTCCTCTTGATATTAATCTGCACATGTGAAGATACGTTTTTGTGTTCATCAGAAACAAGTGCTACCTGGGCATTTGATTTGATCTCATAGGCTTTAATTCTTGTTCATTTTCTTTGATAAAGTGAGTTTTGGAGTGTATTAAGTTACTGGATTAAGTTTTTAAGTAAAAAAAAAGAAAAGTTTGGCTAAAAGCCTCCATAGCCTGGGCTCGAACACTCGACCTGTCGTGCAGGAGTGAAGCGTCTTACCAGTGATCTATGTGACTTTCTATGTCACAAGGTCACAAGGTGTAATACTTAAGTAGTAATTGTTTTCTAGCTTATTTACTAGGCAGCTTATTTAAAAGCTTATCTCAGCTTATTTTCTTAGCTTTTTTGCAAGTTATCATTTTTCTTTTGTTTTTATTTAGTTTTAAGACTATTCAGTTCAAAAATATTATTTTTCCCGTACTTAATTAATTTTCTAGGAATATTTTAAGTTTTAATTTTAAAAAGTAATTTAAAAATTGAAAAATGTAATTTAAAAATCTGAAAAAATAGTTTTTAGGTTTTTAATCATATTTTTGAGGTTTACATCTATTTAAGTTTTCAATTTAGCTTATTTTTTATTTTATTGGATTTTAGGGTTTTTAACCAACTTTAAAATTTAATATAAAATTATTAAATAGGTTTTAGAAACTTTTAGTTGCATTTTTGTCTTAGTTACATTATTCTAGATTTTTGGTAATTTTTGGAGTTTTTTTATGAACTTTGAATTTTTTTGAATATTTGAATATTATTTTATTATTAAAAATTGAAGTTTGATTTTTTTTTAGTTTTTACATTTTTCCTAGGTTAAGGACACTTAATTAGGAGTTTTGTCATTTTCCAAATAGTTTTAGGACTTTTCAATTATTTTCTAGAATTAATTTAAGTTTTAATTGATTTTAATAGTTTTTAAGTGTTTAAAAATAGTTTAATTTGGTTCTAAAATTTTAAAAAATACTTTTTAGCTTAATTAGGATATTTTTGAGGTTTACGAACTATAAGATCTTGTTTAGGGCTTTTAAAAATTAATTGTGATTTTTAGGGCTTTAATTAGCATTAAAAAGTCATTATCTAATTAATTAAAAGGTTTTAACAAGTTTGGATTTTTTGTAAACTCTTAGAATTTTATTGTGGATTTTTAGTAATTTTTAGGAATTTTTAGGTTAAAATTTTAATTTTGGCACTATTTACGGTTTTGCGTGATCGCCTTTTTCGTCTTAGTTTAATCCGTTTTCGTAACCGTCTTTCTCTTCTAATCTCAATTCTTTCTTCCTTTTTCAATCATTTAATCACAAATCATTAATCAATTCAATACACAACGCACTTGCCTCCTCGAGAACGAACTCACTTTTAGGGTCATTCACACACGGGTTTCCTAAATCGTCGTGCTCGCTTGCCCTATTTATTGCTCTTTTCCTAAAGAGTAGTAAAAACTCCAACATCATTTTGGCGCCGCTGCCGGGGAGGCGTGTTGTGTTTTGGTTGAACAATTGTTGTTTTTATATATAGCCATAATAGTATTTGTATTAGTAGCACTCTACTAATACGTATTATCGGTTTTTCGTTTTTTGTGAATACTATTACTATATTGTATACGTAGAACAATAAATTTACAAGTACTCCAAATACGTGAGAAATCACAACCTTGACTTGGTAGGTCATTACCCAATCATTGTATTCGAATCTCAAACCAAAGAAAAAGGCAAAAATAGATAAATACTTTCGTGAAGCTCGATTTTGAAAAATACAAACTATAAGGTGGGTATAAGGCGGTTGTATTTCACGACCTAAAGGAAAAAGGCTCTTAAGTGCTTCGCGCCGCCTCGTTTCCTCCGCTTGCTTGTGCGTATTTTGAGATTGAAAGCTAATCGAGGGTTTTGCCGCCCAAAGTATTACTTAAGTATCATATATATTTTCTTGGTTTCTATTGATTAAACCCTCTTGAACGATTTGGTGTTCCACCATCGTTCTAAAGTCATCGAAGGCGTTCACTTCACGTGATCGTTTTCATTCCTTGAGGCTTCTTTAATCGAGAGATTTGATTAAGGAGGAGATTTGTAGATTTGTGTCTACCTAATACATTCCAAAAATCCAAAAAAAGTAAAAACAATTAAAAACCACACAAAAATTGAAAAAGTAAAAACACCAAAAAGAATCTTCTTTGCTCGCCTTCTCGTTGTACGTGACGTTTATGCAAACTCGCTCCAAAGCAAGACGTGCTCGTAAACGAAGAAACAAATCCATCACTCCTTCTAGTGAGGAGTCTCCTATTGACGAACCCATTGTAGTGAAAGAAGCACCCATGGCTAATCGAACTATGATGGAGTTGCTTCAAGCACCCACCGAGGGTTATGGAGAAGTGATTGTGATTCCCGCTATCCTTGCGGAGAATTTTGAGGTTAAGACGGGTTTGTTGTCCATGATTCAAAACAACAAGTTTCGAGGTGACGAAAAGGACAACCCTCATAACCACATTCGCCAATTTAATCGTCTCACCGCCACTTGCAAGTTTAAGGACGTCTCTAACGACTCGATTAAGATGATGCTTTTTCCGTATTCCTTAGCGGGGCCCGCAAAAATTGGTTAGAGAAAGAGCCACCCAATTTTATATTGACGTGGAAGGATCTCGTTTCAAAATTCGTGAACCAATTTTTTCCGCCCTCTAAGACTACGCACTTGAAAAACGAGATTTCAAAGTTTTCGCAAGAGTATAATGAGAGTTTTTCAACGGCTTGGAATAGGTTTAAGGAAATGTTGCACGAATGTCCTCATCATGGTTTTTCCGACTTGCATCAAATTGACACGTTTTACAATGGCTTGAACGATCATGAGCGTGATTATCTTAATGCCGCCGTGGGTGGTAATTTTTTGTGTAAGACGGTCGAGGAAGCATTGTTAATCATTGAGAATAGGTCTAAGGTCTATAGTCCTCGTAGCACGTCGAGTGTTCGTAAGACTTCGTCTTCGCCTTCATTGTCACACACCGTTGATGCTTGCCAAATCGAGGCTAATTTGGAGAACAAGATTTTTGATAAGCTTAAGGGATTGTTAATTGAATTTAAAGTTGGTGAACAACCCACTCCCGCTACGGCTAAAGCGGTTGAGGTTTCTTGTATGTATTGTGGTGGAGCTCACGATTATTCCGAGTGCATTACCAACGGTGGTAACACTTCGAGTGCCTTCGCGGCCGCGGGAACTTACAACCAAAACGGTCAAGTTCCTCGCACTAATCAATTGACTCCACCGGGTTTTCCACCAAATCAAAATGCTAACAATTATCGAAACAATCAAGTTGGTTACCAAAACAATCAAAGGAACAATTTTAAGGGTAATAACAACTATGGGAATTAAGGAAGTAGTAGCCAATTGCAAAATCAAAACCAAAACCGTAATTTTCAAAACACAAGTCAAGGTCTTCAAAATGTTTACACTAAAGAACTTCCAATGGACTTTTTGAATTACGCTACGGCAAATGATAAGATTTTGGAAAACATACAAGAGCAATTGGCTAGTCAAGCTAGGGACACGGCTAAAAACACCAAGGAGTTAGCTAATTTTGTGAAGGAAAATCTTAACATGAGAAATGAGTTGAAAAATGATTTTGCTAATCAAATTCGAGGTCAAAACAATAAGATTGAACAAAGTCATGCTAGGCTTGAACAAAGAATTGACCAAAAAGCCGCTAGTCAAGATCTAAAGTTTAATAGTCAAGATGCTAAGCTTAATGCCATTTTAGAAGCCGTCGTGGGGAACAAAGCCTCTACTTCGAGTGGTCTTCCTAGTAACACCGTTTCAAACCCGAAGGGAGAGATGAAAGTGATTACCACACGAAGTGGTAAGGCACTTAAAGAACCAACTCCTCAACCAATTACTCCAATGGTGGAGGAAATTGAGGAAGAACCCGAGGTGGTGGTCGAAAAGGAGCATATCTCAAGCCCACAAAGTACCGCTCATGCCACACCTACGGTCGACCCTTTACCAACACTGGAACCCGAGATTCCAAAGGCTATGCCTATTCCCCAACCCACACCACCCTTGCCTTACCCATCGAGACTTAGGAAGGAGAAACGACAAGAGCGCGACAACTACCAATTTGAGATTTTTATGAAAATGTTTCGTGAGTTGCACCTTAATGTGAGTTTCGCCGATGCTTTGGTCATGATGCCTCGATTTGCCGCTAACTTTAAGAGTATGTTGAACAACAAGGAGAATTGCACCAATTGTCTAGTTGTTCGTCGGTTTATCTTAATCGCATACCTCAAAAAGTCGGTGATCCCGGTAAATTTTTGATCCCTTGTGCAATTCAAGATATGGAAGAATGCTATGCCTTGGCCGATCTTGGTGCTAGCATTAATTTGATGCCACTTGCAATCTTCAAGTCGCTCAATCTTCCTAATCTTACTCCTTCACTAATGTCTATCGAGTTGGCCGACCATTCCACGATTCGTGCATGTGGTTTGGCGGAAGACGTTTTTGTGAAAGTGGGGAAGTTCTACTATCCCGTAGACTTTATCGTTGTCGATATCCCCACGGATCCTCAAGTTCCTCTTATTTTAGGTCGTTCGTTTTTAGATACGTCTATGGCTTTAATTGATGTGCATGCTAGAAGATCACCTTACGTTTCAACGACGAGGAACTTGTTATAAACGCAACTCAAAATTCTCAACTTTCTCATGTTTATTCTGTTGCTACCATAAACCTCGTTGATATGATCGACGTGGTTTGCGAGGAATTTTCACAAGAAGTTCTAGGTTTTGGTGATGAAGAAACTAGTGGCAATCCCACTATGTTGGATCCAATTCTTGATAATTCGACACCAACCTTCACTCCTTTTGAAGGTGGTGGTTTTACGTTGGAAGAATGCAATGTTCTACGTACTTGTGACGAAGACCTCGACAACGATGAGGACTTCTCGATTATCAAGGATTTTCTTAACGATTTCCCATTTCCTCCACCCGAGGAGGTTATGAGTATCGAGCCCAAATCTTCACTTGAGGAACCACCTATCCTTGAGTTGAAAGATTTACCTCCTCACCTCGAATATGTCTATTTGGAGGAGGACGACACGTTGCCGGTTATTATTGCGAAGGATCTTTCGAGTGATGAAAAAACCACACTTGTTGATGTTCTAAAGGATCACAAAGGGGCGATTGCATGGAAGTTATCCGACATTAAGGGAATCGATCCCAAGTTTTGTACCCACAAAATCTTAATGGAGGAGGATTTCAAGCCCATAATCCAAAGTCAAAGGAGGGTGAACCCTAAAATTCACGATGTCATCAAAAAGGAGGTCCTTAAACTCCTTGACGCGGGAATGATTTACCCTATTTCCGATAGCCCTTGGGTGAGTCCTATCCATTGTGTCCCTAAAAAGGGAGGGATGACCGTTGTGCCAAACGATGCCAACGAGTTGATTCCCACTAGACTCGTGACCGGATGGAGAGTGTGCATTGACTATCGAAAGTTGAATGAAGCCACTCGAAAAGACCATTTTCCCTTACCCTTCATGGACCAAATGTTGGAGCGTCTTGCGGGAAACGATCTCTATTGCTTTTTAGATGGTTTTTCCGGTTACTTCCAAATTCCCATCGATCCTCGTGATCAAGAAAAAACTACGTTTACGTGTCCATATGGAACGTTTGCCTATCGTAGAATGCCATTCGGACTTTGTAATGCACCGGGAACCTTTCAAAGGTGCATGATGGCTATTTTTCATGATATGATCGAGAAGACGATGGAAGTCTTCATGGATGACTTTTCCGTGTTTGGTGATTCTTTCACTTCGTGTTTGTCGAACCTAGAGAGAATGTTGAAACGTTGTGAGGAAACCAACCTTGTGCTCAATTGGGAAAAATGTCATTTTATGGTTAAGAGTGGAATCGTCTTAGGGCACAAGGTCTCGAAAGCGGGGATTGAGGTAGATCAAGCTAAGGTAGACGTCATCGCCAAATTACCTCATCCCAAAACCGTCAAGGGAGTTAGGAGTTTCCTAGGCCACGCGGGCTTTTATCGTCGATTCATCAAGGATTTTTCAAAGATTTCTCGACCCATTACACATCTTCTTGAAAAAGAGGCACATTTTGTCTTTGACGAAGATTGTGTATGAGCCTTTGAAATCCTTAAGAGGAAACTTACCGACGCTTCCATTATTGTTGCTCCCAATTGAAACCTCCCCTTTGAACTAATGTGTGATGCTAGTGATTACGCTATAGGGGCCGTTTTGGGGCAGCGTCATGATAAGCACTTCTTGCCTATTCACTATGCTAGCAAGACGATGACCGAGGCTCAACTAAAATACACTACAACGGAAAAGGAGTTCCTTGCCGTGGTGTATGCATTTGAGAAGTTCCGACCTTACCTCGTCTTGACGAAATGCATAGTGTATACGGACCATTCGGCTATTAAGTATCTTATGGCAAAGCAAGATGCTAAGCCTAGATTACTTCGTTGGATTCTCCTCCTTCAAGAATTTGATCACACCATCGTTGACAAAAAAAGAGCCGAGAATCTAGCGGCCGATCATCTCTCTCGTTTGGAAGATCCTCACCAAAGTGTTTACGAGCCCAAGGAAATCACCAAAACATTTCCGCTCGAGACACTTGGTGTAGTGAATTCTAAGCTTGATTCTTCTACCCCATGGTTTGCGGATTTTACAAATTACCATGCGGGTAACTTCATCATTAAGGGTATGACGACTCAACAAAAACGAAAATTCTTTCGTGACGTCAAGTTCTACTTTTGGAACGACCCTTACTTGTTTCGAACTTGTGCGGATCAAATCATCCGACGTTGTGTATTTGGCACCGAAGCTTCTAACATCCTTAGAGCTTGCCATGAGGGACCCACGGGTGGTCACCACGGTGCTAATCTCACGGCTAAGAAGGTGTTTGATGCCGGCTTATTTTGGCCTACTATTTACCGAGATGCACAAGATCTTGTGAAGTCGTGTGATGCATGCCAACAATAAGGAAAAGACTCACAAAAAGATGAAATGCCACAAAATATCATTCAAGTGTGTGAGATCTTTGACGTTTGGGGTATAGACTTTATGGGGCCGTTCCCATCATCTCGTGGTAATAAGTACATTCTCGTTGTGGTTGACTACCTTTCTAAGTGGGTGGAGGCAAAGGCCTTGCCCACCAATGATGCTCGTGTGGTAGTCAAGTTTTTGAAGCAATTGTTTTCTCGGTTTGGAACCCCTCGTGCTATCATAAGCGATCGTGGAACCCATTTTTATAACGACCAATTTGAAAGGGTTCTAAGGAAATATGGGGTTACACATCGGATTTCTACGGCTTATCACCCACAAACAAGTGGGCAAGTCGAGGTTTCAAACCGAGCGTTGAAGAGGATCTTCGAGAGATCCGTTGGAGAAAACCGACAATTATGGTCGGATAAGTTAGACGATGCTTTATGGGCCTTTAGGACCGCTCATAAGACACCCATTGGGTGCACTCCCTATAAGCTTGTGTATGGAAAGAATTGTCATTTGCCTATCGAGTTAGAACACAAGGCTTATTGGGCCCTAAAGCATTGTAATGATGATATGGAGACCGCGGGAAAACACCAGAAAATGCAATTGAATGAATTAGATGAATTAAGGGATATTGCTTATGAAAATTCATTGATTTATAAAGAGAAAACTAAAAAGTTGCATGATTCTAAAATTAAAAACCGGGTTTTTAACATTGGGGATCAAGTTTTGCTTTTTAATTCAAGATTAAAAATCTTTTCTGGTAAATTGAAATCCCGTTGGTCCGGTCCATTCACCGTGACTCAAGTGTTTCCGTATGGGACCATCGAGCTAGCTCAAGATGATGGTCCTAACTTCAAGGTGAATGGACATAGGTTGAAGCACTACTTTGGCGGGGAAGTTCCATCCTTGAACTACCTCGACCAAGTCACCTTCCCCAATGATAATTAGTATTGAGGGGATCAAGTCGAGCTCATGACTCGGTAATCAAAAACGAGGTGCCTCGTGGGGGAGTCCCATGCTTATCCTATGTACATATTATCGCTTTCTAATTAGTTTAATGTGAGGGGATTTGTCCCCTTCCAACCTTTGTTCCGTGGTTGTTTGTGAATTGTGAACTTTAGATGATCATGATCTTTACGATTGGAGCCTCTCGTGTTCGTTTTATGGGAGCACTCGATCGTTTGCTTTGGAGACATTTCTCAATATCCATGATATATCCTTTTGATGTTCCAACCTTAGGTTTTTAGCACACTTCATAAACGGCTATTAATTTATTGGTTACACCCTTTCCATGCTAGATTAGGCATTCGACTACGTCTCTAGTATGGGGGTGTTTGCACCCCTAGACTCGAAACATTGAGGACAATGTTTAACTTTAGTATGGGGGGTGAATAGATACTTGCCTTGCCAAACCTTCACGCTTTCCAAAGTTTATCTTTATTTTTGTTGCAAAATAAGGCTAAAAAATGGCCAAATTTTAAAATTTTTCACATATTTTATAAGTGTTTGAAGACACGAATGTAGGTTTTTTGATGGCGAGAATAAGAGTAATTTTTGACTCGACCGTGCGTGTTGAGCACTTAGATTTGATTCCTTAACTACACATTAGGCTAAGTCTCTTAAATGAGGACGAGAAATGATAGAGCTAATTATAAGTTACTATGCTAAACGTAGAGTACTCGTATTCTTTCAAAAACTCATGTGTTCTCGTTGTTTGCTTAATCCCCCTTCGCTTGTAAATATTTTTTGCTTAATAAATATTGACTTAGCGGTTTAGTTAGGATTGTTGGGTTTCTAGTCTTTTCTAGTAGCTTACGTATAATTAAATTGGGAAGACATTAAGGTATCGCCAGCGTCACGGTTTTGAAGTATTGGCACCCGAATAATCGAAAGCTTCACCCAATAATAAGATTTCAAGTGCTCACCTAAATCTAGCAAACAATTTGAAGCCCCACAAGGCCTAAAATCTATGCCAAAATTGAAAGTGAATCAAGCCTTAATCTTCGAAGCTTTAAAGATCCAAAATTCGCTTTAGCGTGAGGATATACGTCTTTGGCTAATAAAACCACCGATGAGGCGGATAATAAAAGGCAAGGCAAGACCGAAGTCATAATAAAAGCTTCATGGCGAAGTTGAATAAAAGATGGAGGTAAACCAAAGATAATAAGGCCCTTCCGTTAGGGGGCGTATAAAAGTCTTGGTAATAAGTCTCATGTTCAAAACCGTTATAAAATCGTGTTTATCGATTCTTCTTGTCAACTTAATTTTTTAACATCGTTGTCTATTGGGAGGGGTTATTGATTTGATGGTCTTAGTTACACCGTTAGGACTCTATTTTTAGACCTAAATCTCTATTATCGCATAAGTCAACAATGTATCCTCGTGAAACATTCAAGACATCATAAAATATAAGAGATACAACTTAGGAATAATGGGAGGATAAGTACGTGATTAGGGCATATGAGTAGTGTTAGCATTACTAACTTATAATGACAATGATCTCGTTGCACGCTTGGCATGGAATTAGGGTGAAAATCGAGGACGATGAAATTATTTCTAACGAAGCATTCACGTGTTCTTATTCTATGAACCTAAACGTCCCATTTTGCGATGAAAATCATACATTATGTCTAAAAACGCAAGTAGTAGTAATAGTAGTAGTGTAGCTAGTTTATCATTTCAATAAAGTGAATAAAAATGAATTTTGGAGATGCTACGATACTTTATTCTAGCATTGCGTGAGGGCACGGCAATGGTTTAGTATAGGGGAGTGATGAGACTGCTTTTATACATAGTCTCATCGTCCAAATAGGGCTTAAAATGCATTAAATATCATCAAAATACCCAAATATGTGCTTGTGTTTGTTTCTTATGTATTTTAGGTACGGATATTGATAAAATGACAAAAGATCACAAGAATCAGTCAAAAACGAACACGGGAAACGAAGCCGCACGATGAACCAAGCCCTAATGAAGAATTTTCCAAAGAAAACCCTTGAAGATTTGAAGAATTATGAAGGGTCCTCCAATATGGAAGAATTGACACTTTATAACCTTGTATCTTCATAATTACAAGTTTGGTCCCTAAAGTTTGTCAAAATTACAAAAAGGACCCTTAACTTTGGAGAATTGGCAAATTTAGTCCCTCAACAAA
Organism: Glebionis coronaria; assembly: GCA_025667525.1. Taxonomy (NCBI): domain Eukaryota; kingdom Viridiplantae; phylum Streptophyta; class Magnoliopsida; order Asterales; family Asteraceae; genus Glebionis; species Glebionis coronaria. Next base: position 215,924,839 of record CM046881.1, read on the forward strand.
ACTAAATTATCAATATTGGTCCTCCAAGAAGTCAACAAACAAGCCAACACCTTGAAGAATGAAGACATGTCATTGAAAGCCCTTGAAGATTGCCAAAATTACACTTTTAGTCCTTGTTTCAAGTCTATAAAGTATTTGTGCCAAAAATGCCAAGATGCCAAAGTTGATTTACAAAGGAAATAAGTTTAGTTGCTGTTTATACAAAATGAAGAAAGTGTGAAAATAGGGGGGTCAAACCTGCCAGACAACCAAACCCTCACCCTCCACTCATAGCACGCCACCTCACCCCACTTATTTCTCCCAGCCAATCACACACTCCCATTCCCCCACGTCAGAATCCACCCACTCATTTATTTATTTAACTAATCCAGGTTTAAATTTTGGTGGCAAACACGTTTTTTAAATATTTTAACCCCCAAACTGGATTAAAACCTGCTAATCACCCACTTAAACCCTAGCTAATTCCAGGATGAACTAATCACATTTCAAAGGGGTTTTTGTTTATTTGCTCCAGATCCCTGATTAACAATCACTTAAACCTAAACCCACCCTTAAACCCCCATCACCATCACCTCACATGCTTGTACCACCCTCCCCTGCCCCACTATTCACTCCCAAACAAAAAGGAGCAGAAAATCAACGTTCAGAAAGTGCTATCTTACTCCCAAAGGCAAGATGAAGGGTTTAGATCACTTTAAAACAGATGTACACCTCACATGATTCCAGCAGGCTCACAAGATACCAAATTTTGACCAAGGTTCAAAACCGTCCAAGGGCATTTCAGGGTTTTTCTACATTAGGGTTTTATGATTTCTAGATTGTTCTGTTGCCATTATATAAGGCACCCCTAGCTTAGCATTTGTTCTTGTTCTTGCTTTCCCTGTTCACACTCTTGTAAAACCCCTTTTTATGAATGAAAAGTTGGTAAAGTGTTATGTGAAGAAAGCCAGTTCCATTTTTACTTTCAGTTTGATTTAAGTGATCATTGTTCAAGTTTGGTTTAATTTTCAGCAAGTTTATTAAGTTTTCAAAGTTTCTGTTTCATTTCAAGGTTTTCTTAAACTTTAAATTTTCATACAAATCTGATAATATGGTGATGAAATGTGTTAGTTTGATGGTGTTTGAGCTTGTGTATGTCCAAGACACCATGGCTTGTTCTGGTGTAGTGGGTACCCAAGCTTAAATAATCCATTTATTTGGTCATTTTTTTTGCTTATCATAGTCTTACCCATAAGCTAAGGCTCTCTTCTAGCTTAATATATAAGCTAGGGGCAAGCCCTTAAGCTTTTACACAGCTTTTTCCCTTCTCTCTTAGCAGATTCAAAGAGGAACCATTTTTACCCATTTTTGTTAAGCAGTCCCTCATAAGCCCATCAGCAAAGTTCTGCTCAGGCCCCATCCTGATTGGAGGTGACTTTTCAGTCACTGTTAGGCCTGGATGTAGGCCCAACAAGGTACCCCTTTGTGCCTTTGATCAGTTTTGATTTGTTGTGAATTGTATGTTTTATGTGAATTTGTGCTTATTTTCATAAAATTGTTTAAGTGGTGTTTTCCTGGTTGGATATTGCTTATACAGGTCTTGTATGCATGTTTAGATAGTGGTTAATCAGTTTGGTTAAGATTTAATTTGATTTGCTTTGAAAAAATTTAAATCTGAAATTTAAAGGAGTGTTTGGATCTGGTGTTTAATCAGGATTGGTGTTAAGTTTTTGGGGTAAAATTTGTTTATACACACTCAATAGGGTAGTGTCAGGTTATATGTTAGGTTTGTTTGCATTATTGGTAGGATTTAAGTCACTTGCATGCTTAAAATTTTGAAAAATAGCTAAAAATCAGAAAGTCTTTCTTGTGCATGATATTGTGAAATTTGAGCCTCCAAATCTTGCAAGTTGTTGGATAATAGGTTGTTTAAGGGTTTGTGATCTCTTGTATGCTACTTAGTATCATTGTGTGCTGTGTTTGAAGGATGGAAATTCACTTGTGTGTCATTTGAACCAGCAATTGTTCATCAGAAACTTAAACCATATCAGAAACATTTGGTGATTGATTTTGTGTGATTGCTTGCTAGTTTTTTGTGTTAATTGTGACTCCCTATACTCAACTGAGTATACGGGTGCCCTTTTGTCCAATCAAACATCACAAAACCAAAAATCAAGTCCTCTTGATATTAATCTGCACATGTGAAGATACGTTTTCGTGTTCATCAGAAACAAGTGCTACCTGGGCATTTGATTTGATCTCATAGGCTTTAATTCTTGTTCATTTTCTTTGATAAAGTGAGTTTTGGAGTGTATTAAGTTACTGGATTAAGTTTTTAAGTAAAAAAAAAAGAAAAGTTTGGCAAAAAGCCTCCATAGCCTGGGCTCGAACGCTCGACCTGTCGTGCAGGAGTGAAGCGTCTTACCAGTGATCTATGTGACTTTCTATGTCACAAGGTCACAAGGTGTAATACTTAAGTAGTAATTGTTTTCTAGCTTATTTACTAGGCAGCTTATTTAAAAGCTTATTTCAGCTTATTTTCTTATCTTTTTTGCAAGTTATCATTTTTCTTTTGTTTTTATTTAGTTTTAAGACTTTTCAGTTCAAAAATATTATTTTTCCCGTACTTAATTAATTTTCTAGGAATATTTTAAGTTTTACATTTAAAAAGTAATTTAAAAATTGAAAAAGGTAATTTAAAAATCTAAAAAATAGTTTTTAGGTTTTTAATCATATTTTTGAGGTTTACATCTATTTAAGTTTTCAATTTAGCTTATTTTTGATTTTATTAGATTTTAGGGTTTTTAACCAACTTTAAAATTTAATATAAAATTATTAAATAGGTTTTAGAAACTTTTAATTGCATTTTTGTCTTAGTTACATTATTCTAGATTTTTGGTAATTTTTTAGAATTTTTTTATGAACTTTGAATTTTTTTGAATATTTTAATATTATTTTATTATTAAAAATTGAAGTTTGATTTTTTTTTAGTTTTTACATTTTTCCTAGGTTAAGGACACTTAATTAGGAGTTTTGTCATTTTCCAAATATTTTTAGGACTTTTCAATTATTTTCTAGAATTAATTTAAGTTTTAATTGATTTTAATAGTTTTTAAGTGTTTAAAAATAGTTTAATTTGGTTTTAAAATTTTAAAAAATACTTTTTAGCTTAATTAGGATATTTTTGAGGTTCACAAACTATAAGATCTTGTTTAGGGCTTTTTAATAATTAATTGTGATTTTTAGGGCTTTAATTAGCATTAAAAAGTCATTATCTAATTAATTAAAAGGTTTTAACAAGTTTGGATTTTTTGTAAACTCTTAGAATTTTATTGTGGATTTTTAGTAATTTTTAGGAATTTTTAGGTTAAAATTTTAATTTTGGCACTATTTACGGTTTTGCGTGATCGCCTTTTTCGTCTTAGTTTAATCCGTTTTCGTAACCGTCTTTCTCTTCTAATCTCAATTCTTTATTCCTTTTTCAATCATTTAATCACAAATCATTAATCAATTCAATACACAACGCACTTGCCTCCTCGAGAACGAACTCACTTTTAGGGTCATTCACACACAGTTTTCCTAAATCGTCGTGCCCGCTTGCCCTATTTATTGCTCTTTTCCTAAAGAGTAGTAAAAACTCCAACATCAGTAGTTTAGGTTTTTGCTTATTTAAACAAACAGCTTAATAATAAGCTGATTTCAGCTTATTTGTTTTAGTTTTTTACCATTTTACATTTTTCCTTTGTTCTTTGTTAGGTTTAAGATTTTTGGCATAAAAATCTTACTTTTCACGTGTGTAGTTAATTTATTAGGATTATTTTAAGTTTTAATTTTAGAAAGTATTTAAAAAAATAGGAAAAAATGTTTTAAAAATCTGGAAAAATAGTTTTTAAGTTTTTAATAGTATTTTTGAGGTTTACATCAATTAAAGTTTTCAAATTAACTTATTTTTGATTTTATTTGATTTTAGGGGTTTTAATCAACTTTAGAAATTAATATAAAATTATTAAAAAGGTTATGGAAATTTGGGCTTGCATTTTTGTCTTAGTTACATTTTTCTTGATTTTTGGTAATTTTTTAGAATTTTTTTATAAACTTTGGATTTTTAATATTATTTTATTATTATTTTATTATTAAAAATTAAAAGTTAGTTTTTTTCTACTTTTTTCATTTTTCCTAGTTCAAATACATAATTTAGGAGTTTTACAACTTTTAGAATTTTTTATTGTCCTTAGATTTATTTTTATAATTATTTTAAGTTTTAATAGTTTTTAATTATTTTTAAATAGTTTTAATTAATTTTAAAATTTTCAAAAATAGTTTTAAATTAAGTTAGGTCATTTTAGAGGTTTACAAAGTGATAAAACTCATTTTGGGCTTTTTGTTAATTAAATTGATATTTAGGGCTTTAATTAGCATTAAAAAATCATTATTTAATTAAATAAAAGGTTTGGGTGATTTTTGGTTTTTTGTAAACTCTTAATACATTATTTAGGATTTATTGCAATTTTTTTAGGAATTTTTTAGAGTAAATTTTTAATTTTGGTGCTTTTACGGTTTTACGTGTATGACCTTTTCGTCTTAGTGTAAATCGTCATCGTAACCGTCATTCTCTTCTTATCTCATTTCTATTTTATTTCTCATAACAATATAATCACATCACTAATTATTTCTCTACACAACACACAAGCCTCCTTGGGAAACGAACTTCTCATTGGTCATTAGTGCTTGGTTTTCCTGAACCGACACTTAATACTTTCTACTATTTTACGCTCTTTTCCTAAAGGGTAGTAAAAGGTCTACATCTTACATGCCCCATCCTCCTATGCCATTTGGTGGCTTCATCTTCTGATGCTTTGGCAACCAAACAAGCTAGTTGAACAGTAGGATTAACTTCATTCAGCTTGATACTGCAGAGGTTATGTCTTCTTGGGATTTTGAGTAGAACATGTGTTGGGAATTATTTGTTAAGTGTCAAGTATCGTTAGTGTATTCGAAGTACTGTTAGTGTTATGTAAGTACCGTTAGTGTTAACGCGGTACATAGTAAGTACTGCTACTTATAAAGTAAGTACTGTTATATTGATTAGGTCGAATATATCTTTGTATAAGATATGTCATAGTTATAGTTAGAGTATATCTTATGTGATATACCTAAATAGTTAGAATATTGATAATATATCGTCTGTGATATAGTTATCTTTATAGAATATTCTAAGGTTTCTAGGGTTCCATACTCTATAAAAGGAACATAGGTACAATGTCTTTTATGTACCTCATTCAAGTCGATTAATAAGAGAATTGAACACTTAAAAGTAATTCTATTCTTCTGTGCTTTATAAGTTAGATTCCGCATAACTTATTTAGTGTTAGTAAGAGTGCTCAAAGTGTTTTAGTTTGATTACAAACTATTATACTAATTCTTAACAGAATATAGATCCAACCAAAGGGATCAACAAGTGGCATCAAAGCTTGTTGAGAAACTCTAAAAAAGAAGAACACGAACCCATACACTCCACACATACCAAATCTCAATGTCTCAACCAGATGGTGTTAATGCTCACTTGGATGATGTTCAGAACACTGATCCTGTTCTGCCACAAGGACAACCACAAGTTGTGCATCCTGCACCAGCACAAGGTGCTCAAGTCGTGAATGATGTAGCTACCTCTACACCAACACCTTCTCATACTCTATCTGCTGTTAAACTCCCAGTTCTCAAAGGTGACAATTATGAGACTTGGGCTATGCAGATGGAACATTACTTGAATCACACAGATCATACTGTGTGGCAAGTTATCAAGAATGGGAACACACCAAAGAAGCTACACTGGTTGCCAGACGGTACATGCTATGCTTTACCTGCTGTGACTGCTGAGCAAATACAAGCAGAGATCAGAGAAAGAAAAGCCAGAACAACTTTGGCTATGGCTCTTTCTGAAGACATTCTACCAAGTTTTCATCATTATAAAGATGCCAAAGCTATGTGGGATGATATAAAACTTAGATTTGGAGGCAATGACAAATCTAAGAAAATCAAGAAGATTGTTCTTAAGCAAGAATTTGATAACTTCTCAATTACCAGTATGGAGGGAATACATGGTGGATATGGAAGGTTCGGCAAATTGCTTATTTAGTTAGCAGTTTATGGACACGTAATCCCTAATGAAGAAGCTAATCTAAAATTCTTAAGAAGTGTTCCACCAGAGTGGAAAGCAATGGCTATGCACTTCATCACAAGAGACGATTTGGAAACAATTCCGTTTGATCGTCTCTACAACAATCTCAAAGCATATGAGATGGATGTGAAAGGCACTGAAGTAAAGACAGCAACTGCTTCAAAGTCTAAATTGGCTTTTGTGTCAGATGGGAACAGCGGTACTTACTTTCAAAATACCGCTAGTGGATCTAGCAGCGGTACTTACTTCACAAATACCGCTGGAGGACTTACAAGCAGTACTTACTCACAAAGTATTGAAAGCAGTCCTATGATCTCTCAAAATCCACATGGAAGGCCTTCACCATTGTTTAGTGACAATGATGCCTTCTCATTCTTTGCTGGACGAGACAACAGGCCAAGATTAACTCTCAATGACTTGTTCCAAATGGATGATGCTGATGTTGAAGAGATGGATCTTAAATGGCAAGCTGCTATGGTGTCAGTAAGATCTAACAGGTTCTTCAAGAAGACTAGAAGAAAAATGACTGTTGATCCTAATGAGCCATTAGGATATGACAAGTCTAAAGTTGAATGCTATAACTGTGGAAGGAATGGACACTTTGCAAAAGGATGCAATAGAGATAAAGCTGAGACAAGCAATCAGAAGTCCAAGAACAGCTATAGAACCAGTCCAAGAATAACTGAAAGTTTTCCAAGAGGAAACAGCAAGAGTCCTAAAGGAACCAAAGCTTTGGTTACTGTAGATGGAGTGGTGAATTGGACATAAGAAGAAGAAGAAGAAGAGCTTGGATTAATGGCTCTCTCTCATGAAGATACTGAGGTACACCCTTGTTCTAAAGATTGTATTCTTAAATTTAATAGTCTAAAAGTAGAACTAGAGGAACAGTGTCTAAAGGTTAACACATGCACTGTAGAAGTAGAGGCTTTCAAACAGGGTGTTGTTAAACTAGAAGATAATATAGTTTTGTACAAAAAGGCTCAACAAAACTATGAAGAGAAAATTAGGATTTTGACTCTTCAAATGAGGGAAAAAGATGTGGAAATAAAAGCTTTTGAAAGAAAACTATTAAAAATAAATTCAGAAAATGAAGCTTTAAAAACCAGTCTTTGTAAAGAGAGGGAAGTGATTAGTCAATGGCAACAATCCTCTAAGGGATTGGGAAAATTGATTAATTCACAAATGGGGTATTATGATAAAACAGGCCTAGGATATATTGAGGATCAACCTGTGATAACCTTAACTAATAAGGACTTATCAAAAGGGATTTTTGATAGTTCTGGTGAGGTAGAAGATACACCTGAAAATGATAGATATGCTGAAGGAATGAAGGCAGTTCCTCCATCAGTATCTGGAATTTTCATGCCCCCTTGTAATGATACTAGTATAGAGTTAGAAGATCCTAAGATTAATAATGTCTTTAACTCTAGTACTGTGTCTCAAGAAAATACTGATGTGACCAAGAATATTGTTTATCCACCTTTAATGAACAACTTTGTTTCTGAGGAATCTAAGACTAGTTCTGCTTCCAAGTAGGTAAAAACTCCTAGCAATATATTGGAAAACAATGAACAACATACTAAAACCAAAAGGGTTGGGCTAGGTTTTGAAAAAGTAAAGTCAAAACAACCTTTTGGGTCTTCTTTAAGAAGAAAAGTATGTTATGTTTGTGGTAGTCTAAGTCATTTTATCAAAGACTGTACATTACATGAAGATAAAATTGTGAAACAGAAGGCTACACAAAGGGTCATGAAAAACAGTAGTGTGAAAAATGCACAGGGTTATAGGAAACAGAAACTTAAAGATGACAACCCTAAGTTTGATCACACAAGGGTAGTTAAACATGTTAAAAATAATCCTACCAAAAGTTTTGTTCCTAGGGCAGTACTTATGAAGCAAGGACTTGTATCCTTAAAGTCTGGTAAACCAAGTACTCGCAAGCCTAAATCTACAAGTACTGCTAGACCAAACTCAAGTACTGTTGGTTTAAAGTCGGTAAAACCAATGTTCTCCAAGACTTCTAAGAAAGTTTTTGAAAAAGTTAAAGCACCTAGAAGTAAGGACAAGAACAAATCAGTACAAATGTAGGTTCCTAAAAGAGATATACCATGTGTTAAAGCAAGTACCGCTAAAGCAGTACTTAAGTCAAAGAAGTCAAAGCACATAGAGTCACCCTATGAATTTGACTACATAAATGAAACCATGAAGTATAAGAGTAAAAGTAGCATTACTGGGAATGCTTCAGTACAAACTTTGAAATGTGTAGGTCCCACAAGATCCGAGCCAAATGTGGCTTGGGTCCCTGTTAAAAACTAATGAGTTTTATTTGTGTACAGGGGCATCTCATTGATGAATTAAAAGATAAAGGAATTGTAGATAGTGGATGCTCAAGACACATGACAGGGAACAAAGATTTTCTTGCTGAATTTGAAGAATTCAGAGGAGGTCCAGTAGCCTTTGGGGGTAGCAAAGGTAGAATCACTGGCAAAGGTAAAATCAACACAGGAAAGTTGGAATTTGAAGATGTCTTCTTTGTAAAAGAATTGAATGAGTTCAATCTCTTTTCTGTATAAAAAATGTGTGATAAGAAGAACAAGGTGCTATTCACAGACAAAGACTGCTTGGTGTTGTCCAAAGACTTTGAGATGCCCAAGGAATCTCAAATACTGCTTAAAGTACCCAGGCAAGAAAATATGTACACCTTTAATCTTCATACTATTACTCCAACAGGTGGTATTACATGTTTGCTAGCTAAGGCTTCTTTAGATGAGTCAAACTTATGGCATAGAAGGTTAGGTCATGTGAATTTCAAGAATCTTAATAGATAGGTAAAAAGGAATTTGGGTAGAGGTCTACCTAACAAATCTTTTCAAAATGATTTCACATGTGCTGCTTGTCAAACAGGTAAACAACATAGAGCCTCTTGTAAGACCAAGACTGTAAATACTGTGACAAAACCTTTGCATCTCTTACATATGGATTTATTTGGTCCAGTTTCTATAAGAAGCATTAGCCATAAGACCTTTTGTCTAGTCATAACTGATGATTATAGTAGATTCAGTTGGGTTTTCTTTTTAGCCCTTAAAAGTGAAACAAGTGAATTACTAAAGGATTTTATCACTTTAGTTGAAAAGCATTTCACTAAACAGGTTTTAATCATTAGGACTGATAATGGAACAGAATTTAAGAATGCTGATTTTGATGAATTATGTAGGTCTAAAGGAATTAAGAGGCAATTTAGTAATCCCAGAACTCCACAACAGAATGGAGTAGCTGAAAGGAAGAATAGGACATTAATTGAGGCTGCTAGAACTATGCTAGCTGATTCACTTTTGCCAAATACCTTTTGGGCAGAAGCAATCAATACTGCATGTTATGTGTTAAATAGAGTCCTAGTAACTAAGCCTCAAAACAAAACACCTTATGAACTCTTGACTAATGTAAAGCCTAACATAAGTCATTTAAAACCTTTTGGGTGTCATGTGTCCATACTAAATACTCTTGATTATTTAGGAAATTTTGATGGAAAGTCTGATCCAGGATATCTTGTAGGATATTCATTGCAAAGTAAAGCATATAGGGTTTACAATTTGGTAACTAAGAAAGTTGAAGAAAATGCTCATGTCAATTTCTTAGAAAATAAACCCAATGTTCCAGGAATAGGTTATGCTTGGATGTTTGATTTAGACTATCTAACTAACTCCATGGATTACTACTCTTTGCAAAAGGATTGTTAAACTAACAATGCAGGTGAGGAGTCAAGTGCAACTAGTGCATGTACTCAAGAAAATGGTTCTTCATCAGATGAAGATGTTCATATCTATGTGCCAAACATGCCTACTGTTACTCCCAATTCTGCAACTCCCAAGAAGTAAACCATGCCATCAAATGATGATCAAGCCTCTCAGGAGCTTCAGAGGCTTCAAGATCAAGAAAAGAATGCTACATCTGCTAATAAGCATTCAGGAGAAGAATCATTTGAGTCACAACACTCAGCGGTACATACTATACCTAGCGGTACTTCATCTGCAAGTACTGCTAAGTCAAAATTTGCTAAGTCTCCTGACTCACTAGAAGAGATTTTGTAAGCATTGGACGACGAAGACTTATATGCCAGTCCAGCTGAAGGAATCTTCTCCAAAGCTTCCTATGATGAGCAAGGTGCAGTAACTGATTTCAACAATTTAGAAACAAAAATTCCAGTCAGTTCTATTCCCACTCATAAAGTCAACAACAACCATCCTGCTACTCAGATTATTGGTGATCCAAAATCTGTTGTACAAACCAGAAGACAACTGCAAACCAATATTGAAACTCATGCACTAGTGAGTTATGTCAAACAACAGCAGAGAACAAAATCATAAAGATACTCAGCATTGTTTGTTTGCCTGTTTCTTATCTCAAGTAGAGCCCAAAAATATCTCTCAGGCTCTTGATGAAGAAAGTTGGGTGGATGCCATGCAAGAAGAATTAACACAATTTGAGCTACAAAAAGTTTGGATTCTTGTGGATCTTCCCTCAGGTAAAAGAGTCATTGGTACAAGATGGGTCTTCAGGAACAAGAAGTATGAAAGAGGGGTTGTTGTGAGGAACAAGGCAAGACTTGTTGCTCTAGGCTACAGACAGGAAGAAGGGATAGACTATGATGAGGTTTTTGCACCAGTGGCAAGGATAGAAGCCATTAGGTTATTTTTGGCCTTTGAATCATATATGGGATTTATAGTCTATCAAATGGATGTGAAAAGTCCCTTTCTATATGGTACTATTTCAGAGGAGGTATATGTCTCACAACCTCCAGGTTTTGTAGATCCTAAATTCCCGAATAGAGTCTACAAAGTTATCAAAGCACTTTATGGTCTGCATCAAGCTCCAAGAGCCTGGTATGCAACTTTATCCAACTTTCTGCTAGAACATGGATATAGGAGAGGAACCATTGACAAAACTCTGTTCATCAAGAAAGATGCCAAAGACATTATTCTAGTTCAAGTCTATGTTGATGACATCATTTTTGGTTCTACTAAGAATACATGATGTGAAGAGTTTAAAGCTTTGATGAAAGGAAGATTTCAAATGAGTTCTATGGGAGAACTAACTTTCTTTTTAGGATTACAAGTCAAACAAAGAAAAGATGGAATATTTATCAGCCAAGATAAATATGTTGCTGAAATCTTAAAGAAATTTTCATGTATGGATACAAGGAGTACAAGCACACCTTTGAAGCCAAGAAATCTTTATCAAAAGATGAACATGGAGAAGATGTTGACATTCATCTCTATAGGCCAATGATTGGTTCATTGATGTATCTTATCGCTTCAAGACCAGATCTAATGTTTGCTGTGTGTGCCTGTTTATGATTCTAAGTTTATCCAAAGGTGTCACATCTATATGCTGTGAAGAAGATTTTTAAATATCTTAAAAGTTAACCTAATTTAGGATTATGGTATCCTAGAGACTCCACCTTTGAATTGGAAGCTTACTCAGATAGTGATTATGCTGGAGCAAATCATGATAGGAAATCCACAATAGGAGGTTGTCAATTCCTAGGCAGAAGACTCATATCATGGCAGTGTAAGAAGCAAACCATTGTTGCTACTTCTACAACTAAAGCTGAATATGTAGCTGCTGCTCATTGCTGTGGACAAGTACTTTGGATTCAAAATCAATTGTTGGACTATGGGTTCAATTTCATGAACACCAAGATATACATTGATAATGAAAGTACTATATGCATTGTCAAGAATCCAGTATTTCACTCCAAGACTAAGCATATTGAAATAAGACATCACTTTATAAGAGATGCTTATGACAAAAAGCTTACTCAAGTCTTGAAGATTCATACAGACAACAATGTAGCTGATTTTTGACCAAGGCATTTGATGCAAAGAGATTCGAATTCTTGGTGACACACATTGGTATGCTCAATCAATAACATGCTGTATATGTTGAGGGGAGGTAATGGCTGTACAAATTTTTATAATTTTTATTGTATAGTCTATGTTTTGTGTTTTTGATGTTATTGCAGGTTTATAGAAAAAGATAAAAGAGGTTACATGTCTAGTGGAAAGCATGAACTGGTCAAAATTGTGAGGTACTGTTGTCACTCCAAGTACCGCTAGCACAAAACCAAGTACCGCTTATGTTCCATGTACCGCTACATGTCCGTTGTACCGTTAAGGGTCTCTTTTGTAAATTTGGCGGTTTCTTCGCGCTTGGGTTTGTTATTTACTTAAATACTTACCCCAATTACAAAATTGATTCACCTAATCTTTTATTTTTCACTTTTGAATCTATAACCTTCTCTCTAATCTTTCGATCATCAAAAATACTAATGACTGGCTTACAAGTAATCTCTAAGCATAATCAGTTGTGAATCTTGCTACGAATGATAACTCACATCGTTTCCATGAGATGCTTGGTTTCCTATCTCGAAGTCATGGTCGCTTCGCACTCACTGTAAGTCTAGTTGTCTCTATACCCATTGTTGAACAATTTTGGGATACTATTGTTTTAGGTACTCGTTTTGATCAACCTTGCATTAAGGCTAGGGTTAATTATAGGAATATATATGTCACTGAAGTACTGCTACGAGCAAGTTTGAGACTTAATGATGAAAATGGACTTAGTATGCTTAATAATACAGAGATTCATGATGGCCTTGCAACCATGGGCTATGGGGGTGGTAGGGAAAGTCTTACTTTCTTTAAAGCATTATTTTCACCTCAATGGAAATTGCCTTTTCATGCTATTATTCACTGTTTAAGTTCAAAAAGTACATCTTTTGATCAAATACCTGATGCATTGGCATCTGCTGGTATTTGTCTAGCAAATAACAGGGTTTTTAATTTTTCAAAATTAATTTTTGAAGGCATGACTAGGAATTTGGAAGGGACTAAGAAGTTTTTAATGTATCCTAGATTCATTCAGGCTCTAATTAGTGACCAAATACCTACCTACCAGCATTAACTGATGCATGGGATGTTCCTTTGAAGGTCTACGTGATCATTGGCCTATTCTAAGATGATGGATTTGATGGATTTGATGTATGGATTGTTAAATAATATAAAGAAGATGAGATGAAGGAGATGAGGGAGTAGAGAGAGAAAGGAGAGAAAATGGAAGAATAGAGAGAGAAAGTAAAAATGGAATTATGAAAATGTGTAAATCAACAACCAACAACCCCTCCTAACATGCTAGGAGGGGATATATATAGCCCACCCTACATGTGGGCTATATGGACTATACATTAACTAAGTGGATCACGAGCCCATTACATAATTATCGTTGGAGCGACCGATCCTTCATAAATACGTAAAAACGTATTTCCAACAATCTCCCTCTAAGGGAGGTCGCTCCAAGTTACAAAGTTCTAAATATTCTATATCTCGTGATCTATGCTAACTAAGATGTGACCGAGACTTTATTGGGAAAAACGTATTTCCAACAATCTCCCCCTAAGGGAGGTCACATCTTTTTACAAAATCTTAAACCTAGCATCTATGCTTGAGTCTTCGATCTTGTTCTTGTGAATATGCTTGATGTGATCTTTGACCTTAGTCTTGAGCATGTTTCCTTGCCTTGACCTTGTGCATTCTTCACTTGTGATATTTGCCTCTTCGTGACTTCATGTTCCATATACTTATACTTTTAAATTCTTGAAAGCTTCAGAGTTTGATACAGCGGAAGACTTCACCTTCAGGCTTTCTTGAATTTGTTGAAGTACTAATTGTATGTAGTATAAGCATGTGGTGACGACTTCTTCTGGATTGTACACCGCAATGCCACCTTCTTGTTACGCTGCATAAGACAGTTAGCAAAAGACAATATACACGGATGAAATGGCCTTGAACATTTCATTCTAATTCGGTAGCATTTTACCTCCGGTCGGTGAAGACCGTTGGACGATATTAAATATCGTACTTGTGGCAGGTAGTTTCAATAAAGAACCTCCTTGACAAGATTTCGCGGGTAAACCCGTTCTCTTTACTCGACCGTCCAAAGCTGACTGCGAACGTAAAGAGTGAATCATTTGGATAATATTATCCGCATGATTTGAAGCCGTCAATTCATGTTCCTGGAACAAGTGAAGTTCAATTAAGAACCGCACCATCGTTGCTTTCCAGTTGTCACTAGCTTGATTCATATAAAATCTTGCAAGTTACCTACCAAGTGCTGTTTGATGTTAACACTAGAAGGATTTCCATTCGTCACTGTAAATACTTAATAGTATTACTCTGAATGTTCTGGCAAGATCACTAAGATATTGCATAGAGGCCTGGAACGTGTTTAAATTCATTTAAGAATTAAACCACTGTTGCTTTCCAGTTATCACAAGTTTGATTCATAAAGAATCGCACAAGTCACCTACCATGAGCTTTTTGATATTCGCTCAAGAAGGATTTCCATCTTCATTGTAAATACTTTCGTATTACTCGGATGTTCAGGCAAGATCATGAAGATTTTGCGTAGGACTCTTAAGATCTTTCTTACTTTTCACAGTGTGTGAAGAAGCAAGGAAATATGAAAGTGTGTCCTAATGAGATATTTGATGATCTCAAATGGCTCTAGACTCGATCGTGCATTTTGGATTTTTAGTGATCGGAGGCTGGAGAGGAGTGCCACCTTTTCAATACCAATTTATTCGGAGTGAATAAATCAATAGATAATGCGTTGTCTCCGTGTGATTAAAACAAATATCTTTTGAGAGATATCTGAGTTAGCTGGGATGGGTTGTGCATTGCATCACTGGGTCCATGATGTCTATCTTCAATATCAAGAATCATTAAAAATGATCTCAATAGCATATGTATTGACCCGGTTTCTGCCTAAGTTGTAAGGAGGGCTTCTTTCTTTACACCCTTTATCTTTACAATTCTTTTTCATTCTTCAACCCCTTCAATGCTTACCAATACGTCATAACTAGCACCTTGTTGTGATTGTTCCAGTGCTAACTTAAGTACTTGGTCGGCATTCAGCTACATTCACAATCTTTCTCCATCTTTCCTAAGGACTACTATTTCTAGCTATGGAATGTCCTTGGGAAGATTCCTCCGGTTCTAGAGAAATCATTGGACTTTAACCTATCCTACCATCCTTATGTCACCACAATCTTCACCGTCGTGAATAGAGATGTTTTGCGTAAGTGTATGTCACCATGAAATCCATTTTGAAGTGTAAATCCATTTTGATCCCCCTTAACATATGCCATGATATCCGAAAACATTTCGCACATGTCGGGATGAGCTAGCACGTTAAGTCAAACCATTTGTGATTAATCATTTCCCATATTAAATCACATTTTCTCCCCCATATTAAAAATATTAACGCAATCAATGTTTTTAATATCAATTGATTTAATAGCGTTTTAAGAAAATTTGGGAAGAAAAATGCAAATCCAATTATCTTCATGAATTACACAAGCTCCCCCTCAAATTAATGAGGGTGTACTTGAAACGTAAATTAAATACCTTTTAAACACAAGTGTAAGGTATTTATCACGTGCAAAGATCATATATGATAATGAATTCACAAGATTAGCAATTTACGAGGTTGGACCTGAATGATGAAGAATATCATATGAAAGAATCACATGCTTCTTGTTCACGAATGTTGGTCTTCCTCGTAACTTCTGAAGTTATCTCTTGACTCCATGTGTATGATTGATATCGTTGTCTTAACACCACTATGTGAACTTGGCACTCTCGGCATCAAGGATTCTGAATGCTGGACAATTGCTCCCCCTCAATTGTTGACCCGTGTTCTATTGAAAGAGCTGTAGTCACCGTTTGAGTAGTCGCATCGTCGAGTATGTAGATATCAATTGTAAGTTGCTACGGTTGGTGGAGATGATAACTTCGGATTCTGAAGTCAAAGCTTTCCGGTGAAATGCTTGACTTCAAAGTGAAAAGCGGGTTACTATCGGAAATAATAGCAAACCATTTTGAGCATGTTTTAAAAGTTTGAACTTCTGCTCGAACTTTATTTACAACCCCGTGTCATTATTGAATGACATTTCTAGTATCGTAAATATTATCGATTCCAGAAGACATGCTCTTTTTATCAAAACATTTTTGAACACACAATTTTGAAAGATTTAGAAAAACCTTTTGAGAAATTCTCGAAAAATTGTGTTCAAAGTTTTGAAAACCAATTACTTGAGCTTAAGATGTTGAATATCTTATAAAACGAGCTCAAGTCCGAGAAGTTGTAAACTTCCCGTTGTTAAGGATAAGTTTATCATCGGCGATAAACTTTCCTTTTATCTGAAGAACGAGTCCTAAGCTGACATTTACTTAGAAGTCGTTTTTCATGAGCTTGAAAACTTTGATTGTTTTAACGGAAAGCTCATGACCGAGAAAGGTTAATTTCTCGTTATAAGGAAAAGTTCTCTTATTTAAAAGATACACTTTCCTTTCTGAGCTTAAAACTTCGAATGTTTTAATACAAGCTCATGACCGAGAAAGGTGAATTTCTCGTTAAGAGGATAAGTTATCATAAAAGATAATCTTTCCTTTATTTTAAGTTCGAGTTACAGTCTGACATTTAACTGTAAGTCATTGTGCATGAGCTTAAAAACATCGAATGTTTTTATTATTAGCTCATGCCCGAGAAAACTTAATTTCTCTTGTAAGGATAAGTTTATCATCGGCGATAAACTTTCCTTTATTTGAAGAACGGGTTACCATCTGATATTTAATGATAAACCATATACACGAGCTTAAAACCTTTGAATGGTTTTAGGATAAGCTCGTGTCCAAGAAAACTTAATTTCTTGTTAAAAGGGTAAGTTATCCTTGCGTAGATAAACTTCCCTGTCTCTGAAGTCCGGGTCGTCGTCTGTCATTTAACGAGGAGCCATTGTGCATGAGCTTAAAAACTTGGAATGTTTTTTATATAAGCTCATGCCCGAGAAAAATTAATTTCTCGTTGTTAGGATAAGTTTACCATCGGCGATAAACTTTCCTTTCTTTGAAGAGCGAGTTATAGTCTGTGATGTGACTATAAGTCCTTGTAAGCTTATCCATGAATCCCCTGAGAAACTTGTTTCTCCGATATCTGCTTCTTCAGCAACCAAACTCTAAGAGTGTCCTTAGTTGAACGGTATACAATGATTGGACCGCTTCCTTCTTTTGGAACATCAACTTTGGTACCTGCATTCTCATTAGAAGTTTGTATACTTTTGCATGGGTTAGAGATATCTATTTTAGAAGCACGTAGGGGTTCACGGTTTTCTTTTCTTGTGTCAGAGGTAGCCAGAGTGGATGATTCACTTGTCTTAGTTGGCAAACATTTCCTTTTATAGAAAACCTTAAGTTCAGGCTTAAGTGATATATCATCCTTTGCAATTTCCTCCCTAGTAGTCTTCGCAGAATCAGAGACTATCCTAGTTAAAGGGCACTCGTTTCCTACAAGAGTGAAATTTCTACCAGTGGGGCGCCACATTTTGCCAATAGGTTTGATTTTAGCTACCCACTGGGATTTAAGTCTAGCACGAGAGTTCACCTCATTAAGCAATTTTTTGATACAAGAATCATGATTTGCCGTAAAGACACATTTTCTACATGTTTTACAAGTAGCATATTTAATGTCCGAGTAAGATCTAGAATTCCTAGATGATTGATTGATGCTCCTAGGATGTGACATGCTATGGTTAGCAGTGTTGGGTAAACTAGAAGGCATCTGACTAGGTTTGAAATTCCTATCTCTTACTTGTGTCTTTTGCTTAGCTTCTCTTTGACCAAAATCCTGGCGCACATCAGCTGAACTAGTTCTAGACGTGTTCATTGAACTATTCTTAGAGAAACTAGAGGCAATCATGTGATGAGGTCTTGCTAAAACTGATTTAGTCACATTAGGCCTAGTTGGTGGAGTGACTGTTCTAGAAATATGACCCAAATCAACTTGGGAGGCAAACCGCGGTCTCGAGGATTGTGATCGCTCGGATCTAAATGTAGTAGGTTGTCTGACAATCGGTTGTCTGATGAACTGATTTGTAGGCGGTTTCTCCAAGATTGATGGTTTTTCAAGCTTAGTGTCCACACTAGGTCCTTTACTTTTCCTTAACTCGTTTTTCAACGCAGCTATAGCAAAAACCTTTTCCTGTACTTGGGCCTTTAAAGTCTCATTCTCTTTGAGCAAGTTATCTTGGGATGCCAACTTAGATTCAAGCAGTTGAATTTGTTTCAAAAGATTATCCTTTTCAGCTTTAGAATCTAACACTTTTTGATCCAATTTTCTTTCAAGAACAACATTTGATTTTTCAAGTTTTTCAAAATATGTTTCAAATTTGTTTGTTTTCTTTGAAAATTCAATTTTGGCATCCTCAAGATCTTTTGATTGTTGAGCTACAATCGTTTCGAGCTCTCTAATCTTGGAATCAGAAGCAGTCAAAAGGCAATTATCATGATGTTTAGCATTTTGAACACTTTCTCCCCCATTATGACTCACATCGGATGAATCAAAAGTGGTATTTCTATCACTCTTTTCCATCCCATGGTTGTCATAATTAGGTTCAGAATGCTCAATATGCGGCATGGCATCAGTATATATATCATAAACAACATTACATTGTACCATATTTGCAGGCTCTTCGTCATAAACGGGTAAGGTGTCATCAAGTGAGAACTCGTGAACATTCCCTGACGTACCACTGGTATCATGTTGTTCTCCTGATTCCGTGCTCTTGCCATCGTTAGGCTCCAAGTTGTCAACCGTATGACCAGTTTCCTCTTGCATCGAAGAGTCTTGCACTCCATTATCATACCCTTGCTGAAGTCGAGATCTTTCATAAATCGAAGATGAGACCGATGACATGAGTTTCAAAATCGTATCACGGAAAACTCGAAGCTCGGTATGTGTATCTCGAATAAATGATTGGCAAATCACTGAGCTTTCAGGCTTGATGATATTGAATTGGAGGAAAGGCGTGAGTTGTGTCACAAGAGCCTTATAGGCAAGTGCCGATGCAGAGTGATGAAAGTTGTCATTGTTGAGTTGATCGGCGAGTTGGCTCAAAGTGGTGAATATTGAGTCGATGAATATATGATGATCTTGACCAAAGATTGTCATAAATTCGCTCCCTCCTTGAATCCGTGAAAGAGTAACTATATGACACTGAAGCATTTGAAATGAAGTTATACCACTTTCTCTAGCGTTGGCTTGCACTTGAAGCAATTCTCCCTTGTTCGATGTCGAATTCAAGAAATCCATTGAAAATCGATGAACAATTACGTTAATAATTACTGGTTGATGAAAAATCCGTCGTCAATTTCAAATAATAATACCCGATGAAAAAATCCGTCAGCAAAATAAACCTTAGCACTTTATCACGTTGTCACGACTATAACTTAATGTCACAAAATTTTCCCAAAATAAAAAATTTAATAAAAATAAAAATATTAATAGATTATAAAAATAAAAGTTAACAAGAATAAAAAATTTTCAAAATAAAAATAAAAAAATAAAAAAAATAAAAAAAAATAACGAAAATAGACAACAAAAAACGAGACTTGCTAAAATTAAAAATTGAAAACAATAAAATTAAAATAAATAATAAAAAATCGGATAAGGTTAAAATCTGATAACCACTTAAAACGTGGCAACCTTTCGTCCTCTCCCCCAAAACCTCGTGTGATCCGCCAAATAATATATGCTTTCTTCTTTGACTTCACAAAACTTAACTCTCTCTCTTCTGTTTAATCCATCGTCTAATTATTCTTTGCACCTCAAAATCATCCAAAAGAAAATGCCAAACTCAAGAATCTGATCTTCAAGATCCATTGTTGGGTCTCGGGTAGGTGTTAATTCGTGATTGCATGTTGTTGAGTCTGTCTTCTATCATCTGTTCGAGTCTTTCTTGTCACACAAATCGAAACAAATGAATGGATTCTAACAGATTTGTTATGAATCCACTCTTTTCATTCGAATATTAAAAGAGGGATATCCTTCGATAAATAAATCGATGATGATTATTGATCTAACTTACAAGATCCTTTTTAAAGATCTTTAAAAGTTTAAATGAATCTGAGATTTTTGAGGTTTTACTGTTTTTGTTTGGAGTCTAGTAAAGGGAGTTTGTGAGAAAGAGTGTGAGTCTTGGGTAGAAGAGTGAATGAGTTTTGTCGAGTGTTGAGTGAATCTTGTGTCACGAAAAGAGTCTGAGGATGGGTGTCGAGTGGGTTTCTGGTGTTGTGAGGGTGTTGTGATGTCTAATGACGAGTCAGTTGTTTAATGTGAGTGATGTTTAAGGTTGGGCTTCGAGTCTAGGGTGTTGGGTTCGTAACGAGTCGAGAGTGTTTGTTTGTAAGTCAGTTTGGTTGTCCGTTATGTTTGAATTTATAGAGCTTCGTTCGGAACTTCCGTTCGTTCGGAACTTCCGTTCGTTCGGAACTTCCGTTCGTTCGTAACTTTCGTTCGTTCGGAACTTTCGTTCGTTCGGAACTTTCGTTCGTTCGGAACTTTCGTTCGTTCAGAACTTTCGTTCGTCCGGAAGTTTTGCTCGTCCGGAAGTTTCGTTCGTCCGGAAGTTTCGTTCGTCCGGAAGTTTCGTTCGTCCGGAACTTTTCTTTCACCCGGAACTTTTCTTTCACCCGGAACTCTTCTTTCACCCGGAACTTTTTCTTCACCCGGAACTTTTCCTTCACCCGGAACTTTTCTTTCACCCGGAACTTTTGTTCACCCGGAACATTTGGTTTGATTCGGAACGTTAAGAATGACAGTTATGATAGGACAGGTTTGGACAGATATGATGGAACTTTGGACAGTTTGACAGTTGACCAAACAAAAGAAAACCCAAAAATGATAAAACTGATAAACGAAAAGCAAGCCAGATATGATAAACTGATAACTGATAAACGAAAAAAAAAAACTGATTAAAAAAATTTATATAAAAAACTGATTATAAAAAAAAACTGATAAAAGAAAAAACTAATAATAAAAAAATTAAAGTGGAAACTGATTAAAAAAAATAAAAAAGGATAAAATTAAAAGTTCAATTTAAGGAATTCAAACAAAAAGGCAATCAAAATAGAAAGGATTTAATCAAAAAAATACAAAATTAAAAAGAGAAAAACACAAGCTTTTTATAAAAACACAAGTTTTTTAAGATTTGATAATGAAATTTTTGATTTTTGTATAAAAATTTGTGATTTTTATCTAAAAAGTAAGTAAATATAAAGATTTGACATGATTTAACACACAAAAACACAAACTTTTTATAAAAAATACTAACTTTTTAATATTTAAGCATGATTAAATCAAAACCCATCAAAATCAAAAAGAAATAAAAGCAAGAATAAACCAATCAAACCTTGGCTCTTGATACCAATTGAAGGTCTACGTGATCATTGGCCTATTCTAAGATGATGGATTTGATGGATTTGATGTATGGATTGTTAAATAATATAAAGAAGATGAGATGAAGGAGATGAGGGAGTAGAGAGAGAAAGGAGAGAAAATGGAAGAATAGAGAGAGAAAGTAAAAATGGAATTATGAAAATGTGTAAATCAACAACCAACAACCCCTCCTAACATGCTAGGAGGGGATATATATAGCCCACCCTACATGTGGGCTATATGGACTATACATTAACTAAGTGGATCACGAGCCCATTACATAATTATCGTTGGAGCGACCGATCCTTCATAAATACGTAAAAACGTATTTCCAACAATCTCCCCCTAAGGGAGGTCGCTCCAAGTTACAAAGTTCTAAATATTCTATATCTCGTGATCTATGCTAACTAAGATGTGACCGAGACTTTATTGGGAAAAACGTATTTCCAACATCCTTCATTCACAAAGAGAACTTTCTCTTTCTTGACCAAACAAGGCAATGCCTTTACATGAACAGTAACACCAATGTTTGCTCATATGTTAGCCCAACCTGCCAATCAAGAAGGTGAGGAACCTAGCAATGCTAGTGCTTCTCAACAAACTCCTTTTCACCAGAACTCCCACTCTCTAGAAGATTCACAATCTTCTTCTCATAATGTTGGTATTCTACCAAACACTGATGAGATGATCCACACACCTGCTGCTTCTATTGTTGCTAGTTGTTCACCACAAGCACAAGCACCAGAGGTGGTGGATGTTGCAAATTCAACTGCTTTGTGTACAAGTTTGTCCCAACAGGTACATGTGTTGTAAAAAGATAAGCTTGTTCAAGACAAGAAAATTGCTGAATTAGAAGCTAGCCTACTCAAGTTAAGGAACAAAGTGTCATCTTGGATGAGGCAATATAGATCTGCTCAGACATCTACAATCAGGAAGCAAAGGTTCAGGAACCTCAAGAAAAGGCAACTGAATGCAACCAAACAGAGGAGGAATATTGAAGAACAGGGAAGGAATAATGATGAACAACCACCTTCTTCTGATAATTAAACAAGGATCTCTGGAAATGACATCAAATTTATCAATTTTGAATTGGATGAAGATGTCATGAGGACTTTTAAAGATGGAACTGGTTTAGAGACTGGTGTGGATGGACCTTCAGATATGGAGATTCAACATCAAGACCCACAACCTACTCCAGAGGAACCACAAGTTCAAGAACAAGTTCAAGAAAAGTTGGAAAATCAACCAGAGGAGCCACAAGTTGTAGAAACATTGGCAACTCAACCAGAACCATCAGTTCAATCACCACCTCAAGCAAATTGGAATGCTTTCTATGAGAAGTTGGAGGAAATTTCTAATCAGTTTCCTGATCCATCACCACAAAGCAATAAATCAGATAAGACTGAAGAAGTACAAGTTGATATGATGGCTTCTATGGAAGATAAAGCATCTGGGGAAACACAAGTGATTGAAGAAAAAAGTGTGTCTAATACTGGTGAAGTCAACTTTGTTAAAGATCCAAGTACTGCTAAGCCGACTGCAAGTACTACTGACATTGTTGAAGACCCAAGTACTGCTAAGCCAATTGCAAGTACTGCTAAGCCAATTTCAAGTACCGCTGGTGATCATCCTTCACTGGAAAGTCAAAGTTCATTTGGAGAAAATGAGACTTTAGCCAAATTCCTGCTTAATCTAAAGAAGAATTTAGTTGAGAAGACTAAGCAGGTAGAAGTGGAGAAAAAGACACAACAAGAAGTTCTTGCCTCAAAGGATCAAATTCAAGGTAAGAAAGTTCAAGCTTCACAGCCTACAAAAGGTATAGTTATTCAACAGTTAGCTAATGAAGAAGTAGCTGCCAAACTGAAGAAGAAGCTACCTAAGATGAATCCAAAGGATAAGGGGAAGAAGCAATTATTATCAGAATCTGAAGATGAAAGTGATTCAGATGATGATATAAACAAAGTCATGTACAGATTTAATCAAATTGACCATGATGAGGAATTTGCTTATAGAATGCAAGCACAAGTTCGTGAAGATGAATTGCAGGAAGAACTTGCAGCAAAGCAAAATTTGTTAGAAGCTAAAAGGATACAGCAAGAATGGAACATACAAGAGTATGACAGGATTCAAGCTGAGATACATGCAAGTGAGCTTCTTGCAGACTCATTGATAGCTGAAGAAAAAGATGCATATGATGAAGAAGAAAAATCAAGATTGATTGATGATCTGGTAAGGGAGCAACAAAGATTCTTTGCTGAAAAGTGAAGGAAAGAAAGGATTAAGCCTCCAACTACTATGCAGATTAGAAATCAAATGATGAAATTTCTAAAGAAAGTAAAAGGATTACTCATATTCAGCTGGTCAAGAAAACTTTTGAAGAAATCAAGACTTTGTATGAGCAAAGTAAGAGGACTGAATTGAATTTTGTTGAGATTGGATCTGAAGCAGACAAGAAAGCTGTTGAAGAATTTAAGAAACGTCTACAACAAAAAAGACAATTTGGTAGTACTCCTAGAATTGAGCCAAGTACTGCTGAACCTACAAGTACATCTCCACCTATCAAGACTACTTATGTGAGGAAGAATGGAAAGGAGAAAGTAAGTTTAAGGGAGGAAGAGACTGCTCAAAAGATGAATGCAGGAGTTGAAACTCAAGGTATTGCTCAGACTAAAAATGTACAAGCAGTACATACACAGTCAACAGTACATACAACAGTACATACTGAGGAAACGGTACATACAAGCTTGGAAGAGGGTTCAACAGAACTTGAAGGAATTTCCAAGAGTGTTAAAAGGAAAAGATCAACAAAGGTAAAGAAGAAAGCTAAGAGAGCTAAAACTACAACAGAAGATAGTGATGATGATGAGAGCTTAAGGAAGTACTTGAAGATTATGAACTTTGAAGATCAATGTTTTGATACAGAGATTTTTGGAAAAAGAGCATTCATTGTTAAGTGGATTTACTCTATAAATCAAGGACTTGAAGCTCATGGAATTCAGAGATCTGATGGCTCAAAAAGGATATTCAGACTTTTGGAAGATATTCTTCATATTCTGGATAGACAAGATATTCAAGATCTTGTAAGGTTAGTTGAAGAAGCCAGTGCAGGTAAAACTGAAGTATCACTATTATATAGGTAATTTCTCTTTATGTATGAGCCACACAAATGTGATCAAGAAATTTTGAAGGAATTAGAGAATCAGGTTCCTAGTTACTGGAGATATTACAGGTCATGTGGATTGCATATTTTGGATGTAGATGATGTTACATATTATATGCTGCAAGAGAAGACTTATCCCTTCAAAAGGAAATTGTTGGAAAGTATGTTAGAACAACAATTAGAAGTTACAGAAGAGTTTGCTGATGCTTTGGAGTTGATCAGAATGGTTAAACAACAAATCAAGGATTTAAAAGATGAGGAAGAAGCTGAGAAAGAATCTTAAATGTTTGACTTTCAGTCACACTTCATAAATGGTTCTCAGTTCACCATGTCTAACACACATAAGAACTGGCTAGTCCATAAGCAAACGGTTTGTGGTAAAGACTTATCAAATCCGTTGAAAGCTGATAGTTTGCTAAAAACTATATGGTTCTAACTCACCTTGTTTCGAGACAAAGAGTTGGCTAGTCCTAGACAAACGGTACTAGGTAAAGACTTCATCAAATCCGTTGATGGTTGACAATTTACCAAAAGTTGTAAGGTTTTCATTACACCTTATTCTTTGTGAATAAAGTATTGGCTATTCCAGAGTGTACGGCTAACTGGTAAAGAATTTATCAAATCCGTTGATAGCTGGTGATTTGCTAAAAATCATGAAGCCAATACAGATTGGTGTTTGTTGTTAACTATTTTATTTCAGGTATAAAGATTGCAGACAAAGAAGTATTAAAATATATAATACTTAGAAGGTTTTGTTATCATCAAATCAAGTGGAAGATTTATGATCAAGAGTTCAAGGACTAAACTCAAGAAGACAAATACTGATGCTGCAAAGATGAATGAATGTTTAGAAGACACAAGAAGATCATAGTTTGAAGACAAAGATGATGCTCATAATGTTTGAGGATTATCTTATCAGAAGAAGATCTACATATGAAGTGTTTGGCTACATTCAGTTGGATACAAATACAAATTAACAAGTTCAATCCAAGAATGAAGGAAAGACTGAAGACATGTATTTCTAATACATCCAGTACAAGAGAAACAAGAAGACAACAAGTTATCATTTCTTGTTTAGGGGAGGATTGTTGGGAATTATTTGTTAAGTGTCAAGTACCGTTAGTGTATTCGAAGTATTGTTAGTGTTATGTAAGTACCGTTAGTGTTAACGCGGTACATAGTAAGTACTGCTACTTATAAAGTAAGTACTGTTATATTGATTAGGACGAATATATCTTTGTATAAGATATGTCATAGTTATAGTTAGAGTATATCTTATGTGATATACCTAAATAGTTAGAATATTGATAATATATCGTCTGTGATAAAGTTATCTTTATAGAATATTCTAAGGTTTCTAGGGTTCCTTACTCTATAAAAGGAACATAGGTACAATGTCTTTTATGTACCTCATTCAAGTCGATTAATAAGAGAATCGAATAGTTAAAAGTAATTCTGTTCTTCTGTGCTTTATAAGTTAGATTCTGCATAACTTATTTAGTGTTAGTAAGAGTGCTCAAAGGTTTTTAGTTTGATTACAAACTATTATACTAATTCTTATCAGAATATAGATCCAACCAAAGGTATCAACAACATGGGAGTCATCCGGTAACTTAAAGTCTTTGGACAACACCATTGCTTTAGTATCCGTAAAGAGGACAAACTGCTTCTTGTCACAAATCTGAGAGACAAAGATCAAGTTGAAGTGTTGAAGTGCTTCTACATAGTAAACCTGCTCAAAATTAAGATTTGGGGTCTGAATGGTTCCTTTGCTAGAGATCCTGCCTTCACCACCTCCAAAGTACACCTTCCTGCCTTGAAATGGTACAAAGTTAGTCAAAAGTCCTTTATTCCCTGGCATGCTCCTAGATCATCCACTATCTATAATTTCAAGAGATGGATCTTGGTATGGAGTAATCTACAACAACAAAAAAGTCATAGGTAAAAGTTAGTGTCTTAAGGGGACCCAGACCTTTTCAGGCTTGAGTCTGCCTTGTGGATCATTAGTATATAGCCAAGAAGATTGATGAGATCCACTGTTGTTCTTGCGTTGCCTGTGCATCATATGGGAGTTATTTTATGTCCAAGAACAACCTGTTGAATGCTTAACAGCAGTACCCAAATGTCACAACCCAAAATGCATTTGGTCTGAATTAGTAGCATAATTCTGATTAATTATGAAAATAGTTGTTGGTTGGTCTATTATAGGTATAGGCATAAGCATCGTTTCTCCAAGAAGTAGAAGCTGAAGGAGAGGTCTTTCTAGTTGAAGGATAAGATTGGGCACATGGATTTAATCTTCTAGAAGCAAAACCCATGTCAAAAGGAGCAACTCCTGGTGGACCAGGAGTAGAAAAAGCTTGATAACCAGAAGGCTTTTGATCATAATAATCACAATCCTTAATCAAATGAAATTTTCTACCACAAACAAAGCATGTTTTACAAGACCTTTTATTCAAATGACGTTGTTTTAAACTGCTATTCTTATTACAAACCATTCTAGGAGAATCAACATTCCTAGAACTCAACAAACTAGAATTAGAAACAATGGAAGAAGAAGCAGAAGCAACTCTCTCATCACTCATCCTAGCACTAGTAGTAGCAGGGTCATTTTTCTTGGGATTCGAAGGTCTTGACTCTTCACTTGAACCACGGGATGCATAGTCACTGGCCTTGTCACTAAAAGTACAAGAGACAAAGTCATTAGTATCAGTAGAGCTTTTGGGAGACTCGTGCATCTGTGATCCATCCAAGTCAGTATGCCTGGATATGGGCATAAATGTTCCTGTAAGAGGTGGAGGAATAACATGCATTGTTGCAGCTGGTTTAAACCTATTGTAACTTGGTTTTCCCTTCTCCTCTTTGTCAGGATCAAAGACACTTGAAAAAGATAAATCAAAAACATCATCTGAATCAATATATTTATCAAAATCTAACCCTCTCTTAGTTCTACCAGACATGCTACTATCTATTAGCTTTGAAAGATTCTTGGGTGCTTTTTTCCATTTATCAAATCTTAAAAGGGTAGCATCCAATTTTTCTTGCATTTCTTGCTTAGCCTTAATACTCTCATTGTTAAGTTTTTAAGTATATTTAAGCATGTTAGTGGTATTCTCTAAATCAATGCTTAACACTCGAATCTTATCCTTATACTCAAGTTGAGTATTTTGAAGCCACTTATTTTGTTGTTCTAAAGTTTTTAGAGAACTCTTATAAGCTTGAACTTCTACAAGATATTTATCATTTTGAGTATTTAGTTCATTGCATTGACTTAAGAGGTCTGAGTATTTATCATCACAACAAAGAGGGCAATTTTGTACCTAAAGAGAGATTCCCATAAGAGCAAATTCCTCTGCTTCCTTTACATCAGATATGTAACCAGAAATCATAGCAAACACATCAGTAGAAGTCTCAACTGATTCCAATGCTGGTGTCTCGTGCTCATTCCAGTTGTCCATAGTATCAACTGACATCAAAGCTTTCTTTTCATCCTTAAGCTCTTGAACCTTGAAGGCTGAATACCTGTTCTTCTCCTGGTCATTTTTGTTAGGGCATTCCCTAATAAAATGTCCCTGTTGCTGACAATTATAGCATTTGACCTTGCTCCTATCAAACATGGCTTGCTCTCTTGGGTTGTAGTTGAACTTTCTACCGGCTTTCTTTTCAAACTTATGAACCCGAAGAGAGAGCATAGCCATCTGCCACTTTAGATCCATTTCATCCAAGTCAAGCTTATCAACCTATTTGAAATCATCAAAAGCTAGCTGCTGTTGTGGATCAACATCAGCAACAAATGAGTGAAGAACAGTTTCCATAATGCTACTCGTCTTGGCTTTTGATTCATGAGTAGTAGTATGTTGGGATGACAAAGTATAGCTTGGGCTACTAGCATAAGACATTGGACTAGAGCCCATGGAACTCACAAAGGCAGAGTTAGGAGGAGTGGAAAAGGAATCACTTAAGTACCCTCTTATATGAGACTCAAAGGTTTTGAGTTTATAGAACAAGTAATCAAAAGAAAGATATTCAAGCCCACCTTTAGACTTTAGAGAGATGACTACCTAGTTCCAAGAACGAGGCAGGGCTCTGAGAAACCTGGCATTGATGTCTTCATTCTCTGGTTTGGAGCAAAGTTGGTTCAATTGGCTGAGTATCTTCTGAAACCTGTCATAGCCTTGATGAAGACCTTCTGTCTCAGGGATCTTAAATTATGTAAATTCATCTCTTAGCATTGATCTGCGCATCTTCTTGGATTCTTCATTCCCTCCAAATCTTGCCTTAATGCCATTCAAAATCTCTCTAGCATCATCCAAGTGATAGAAATCATCCATATGATCATCAGGAAAAGACTGAAGCAAAATAGTTTTTGCTTTGATTTCCTTCTGAACAGCTGTGATTTCTTTATGAGTTTTAGGATCTAGAAGGATGACATTACCGTTCTTGTCTCTTCTAGTAAGCTTTTTACTGTTTCCATTCTGAACAATTTTCCAAAGGTCTAGATCAGTGTTGGTCATCCAGCACTCCATCTTCATGGCCCAGCTATCATGCTCCTTCTTCTTCAAGAGTGGGAATTTTCCATTTGTATTGGAAACAGTAGCAACGATTTGCTGTGTTTGCTGTATTGTGTTGGTGTTTGCTTCTCCTGTTTGAGTAGAACTAGAAGCAGACATGATTAAACAAAGATGTTAATAAAAAATGTTCTTCTTTAGCAGAGACTCTCCCAGACTCTAATACCACTTGTTGGGTCCACTAGATGTGGATCTTGCAGCCTGTTAAGGATAGTGAACGACTTCTGTAATCACAAGTCTATTCACAGAGAGACTCCTAATGTAATACAAAGTATAAGTGCGGAATACAAATACTATGATCAAGAAGAAACAGAATAACTAAATAACTTTATCCTTACTAAGGATTTCTACTATGAATATGAAATGAATAATGGTGAAAGGTGTGTCTAACCCTTCTGCCAATGGGTTCCTTTTATACTACAAGGAAACCCTAATACTACATTAAATATAAACGTGTAACTCCTGGTATGCATATCCTTTCCTAACATATCTCATGCATATCCTAACAAACTACTAAGAATAATAATGTTTGACTTTATACTAGACCAAGAGCACGTGTTGCTCCTACTACTACTAGGACCAGGAGGAACTACATACCTTCTAGTTTATCTATTACAAACATAGGTCCTAACAAAGCATTCACGTGTTCTTGTTCTATGAACCTAAACGTCCCATTTTGCGATGAAAATCCTACATTATGTCTAAAACACAAGTAGTGGTAGTGTAGTAAGTTTACGTTTCAATAAAAGTCGATATAAATGAATTTTGGAGATGATAAGATAATTTATTCTAGCATTGCGTGGGGGCACGACAATGGTTTAGTATGGGGGAATGATGAGACTGCATTTATACATGGTCTCATCATCCAAAACGGGCTTAAAATGGTGAAAATATCATTAAAA
The DNA here is from genome assembly GCA_025667525.1 of Glebionis coronaria. Lineage (NCBI taxonomy): Eukaryota > Viridiplantae > Streptophyta > Magnoliopsida > Asterales > Asteraceae > Glebionis > Glebionis coronaria. Next base: position 215,954,956 of record CM046881.1, read on the forward strand.
GTGCCATATATATGCTTGTGTTTGCTCATTGTGTAATTTAGGTACATATATCGAGAAAAAGACAAAAGATCACAAGAATCAATCAAAAATGAACACGGGAAATAAAGCCGCATAATGAATCGGACCCGAGTGTTGAATTTTCAAGAAATTCCTTGAAGAATGAAGACTGACAAGAATGGTCCTCCAAGTTTGAAGACTTGTCACTTTAGGCCCTTGTAAAACTCAAAATTACAATTGGGTCCCTAAATTTTTAAGAATTGTCATTGTTAGCCCTTGAAAATCAATAAAATTACAACGAATATCCTTATTCATGTTTATAAAGAAGACAAGGGTGCAATATGCAAATACCCCAAACTTCTTTCCAAAGGATTTTGCCTTGATACGCTGTTGGAAAGAATTGAAGAGAAGTGCAAACAAGAGGGGGTGATTCTACCTAAAAGTAAACCTTAACCCAACACTCACAGCCCTCCATGTCACCAAAACCCGACCCTACCCATATCCACCCAAACCCTAACCAAAACCAGTCCAAAACCCAACCCACCGACGTTTTTTTATTATTAACCAAATTTTGAAAAAGACTTATTTAGTAAAAAGAAACGCGGGTTACATTTAATGTGTCCCTAATCCTCATCAAATCCCCCTCCTAAGAACACTATGAACCCTAAACCTAAATTATTCATTATCCTAAATTGCACCTCCCACATTTCCAGAAAGCTAATTTCCCTCACCCTAATGACAACCCTACCTTTTTTCATCCATCACTATCACCCATGTGACCTCCTCACATGTCCCCTGACCCAAAAGCACTTGCAAAAAAATGGTGTAGAAGATCAATGGCCAAGATGGATTTCGTGCTCCCTACTCATACTTGGACCATCAAGATTACTTCATCAGCTGCATTTTCACATGGTATGGTAGTAATCACATGGCTCACAGGTGAGCAAGTTCAAATTCAAAAACAACATCTTTTTGAAGATCCCGATTTCTCAAGGGAAAAGATGGAAATCATACTCATTAGGGTTTTCTATCTTCTTTTTTATTCTAGAATCATTGTACCCTCTATATAAAGGGACATAGGCTGCAATAGTTTTCTTGTCTCAGATTTTCCAAAATTATTGTAATTCCTTTTTATTATGAAATAAAAGTTGGTTTTGGCTTTGATAAAAACTACGGAGTATCATTTTTTATCCAAGTTCATTATTTTTAATTCAAGTGTTTATGAGAAGGAAAGATTTTAAGAAGAAAGAACAAAAAATCAGTTTTGAGTTATACTTATACTGTTACTGTTCACGTTTTTTTATTCTTAGCAGGATTGTTGTTGGAATGCTTGTGGTTATTTTGCTACCACATAAGCTCAACATTCGAGGGTGTGGATGTACACTCTCGAGGTTTGTCTAAGTTCTTTTTTATACTTTCTTGAAAATCTGCCATGTTCTAAGTTCAAATGATTAGGTGAATGTGATGTTTGATGTTTTAAGTATGTTTGTGAGGTGTGACTTCAATGAATAAATGTTTTGACTTGCTGCCATTCAGACTTTGCAATGCACCGGGAACCTTTCAAAGGTGAATGGTGGCTATTTTTCATGACATGATCGAGAACACGATGGAAGTTTTCATGGATGACTTTTCGCTGTTTGATAGTTCATTCACGTCGTGTTTAGACAACTTAGAAAAAATGTTAAACGTTGTGAGGAAACCAACTTTGTGCTCAATTGAGAAAAATGTCATTTCATGTGTAAGGAAGGGATCGTGTTAGGGAACAAGGTCTCGAAAGCGGGGATTGAGGTACACAAAGCCAAAATTGACGTCATCGCCAAATTACCTCATCCCAAAACCGTCAAGGGAGTTAGGAGTTTCCTAGGCCACGCGGGCTTTTATCGTCGCTTCATCAAAGACTTTTCAAAGATATCTCGACCCATTACACACCTTCTTGAAAAAGATGCCCCTTTCATCTTTAACGAAGATTGTGTTCGAGCCTTTGAAATCCTTAAAAAGAAACTAACCGAAGCTCCCATTCTTGTTGCTCCACATTGGAATCTCCCCTTTGAACTTATGTGTGATGCTAGTGATTACGCTATTGGGGTCGTTTTGGGGCAACGTCATGATAAGCATTTCTTACCTATCCACTAGGCTAGTAAGACGATGACCGAGGCTCAACTTAAATACACCACAACAGAAAAGGAATTACTTGCCGTCGTTTATGCATTTAGAAATTCTGACCTTATCTCGTCTTGACTAAAATCATAGTCTATACGGATCCTTCGGCCATCAATTATCTCTTTGCTAAGCTTGATGCTAAGCCGCGATTGCTTCGTTGGATTCTCCTCCTACAAGAATTTTATGTCACCATACTTGACAAAAAAAGGAGCCGAGAATCTTGCGGCCGATCACCTCTCTCGTTTGAAAGATCCTCACCAAAGTGTGCTCGAGAACAAGGAAATCACCGAAACATTTCCTCTCGAGACACTTGGTGTAGTGAATTCCAAGGAATATTCTTCTACCCCATGGTTTATGGACATCGCAAATTACCATGCGGGCAACTTCATCATTAAGGGTATGACGACTCAACAAAAATGAAAATTTTCTCGTGACGTTAAGTTCTACTTTTGGGACGACCCTTATCTCTTTCAGACTTGTGCGGATCAAATTATTCGACTTTGTGTGTTTGGCACCGAATCTACTAATATCCTTAGAGCTTGTCACGAGGGACCCACGGGTGGTCACCATGGTGCTAATCTCACGGCGAAGAAGGTCTTTGATGCCGGTTTCTTTTGGCCTACTATTTACCGAGATGTGCATGCACTAATCAAGTCGTGTGACTCATGCCAACGTCAAGGAAAAGCCTCACAAAACGATGAAATGCCACAAAATATCATTCAAGTGTGTGAGATCTTTGACGTTTGAGGCATTGATTTTATGGGGCCGTTCCCATCATCTCGTGGTACTAAGTACATCCTTGTCGCCGTGGACTACCTATCTAAGTGGGTGGAAGCTAAGGCTTTGCCCACGAACGATGCTTGTGTGGTAGTCAAGTTTTTGAATCAATTGTTTTCTCAGTTTGGAACCCCTCGTGCTATCATAAGTGATCGTAGAACCCATTTATGTAACGAACAATTTGATAAGGCTATAAAGAAATACGGGGTTACACATCGTCTTTCTACGGCTTATAACCCACAAACGAGTGGGCAAGTCGAGGTTTCAAACCGAGCCTTGAAAAGGACTTTAGAGAGGTCGATAGGAGAAAACCGACAATCTTGGTTGGATAAGCTCGACGATGCTTTATGGGCCTTTCGTACCGCTCATAAGACGCCCATTGGGTGCACTCCTTATAAGCTCGTGTATAGGGAGAATTTTCACTTGCTAATTGAACTCGAACACAAATCTTATTGGGCCCTAAAGCACTGTAATGATGACATTGAGACCGCGGGAAAACACCGGAAAATGAAATTAAATGAATTGGATGAATTAAGAGACATTGCTTATGAAAGTTCATTGATTTACAAAGAGAAAACTAAAAATTTTCATGATTCTAAAATTAAAAACCGGATTTTTAACGGTGGGGATCAAGTGTTGCTTTTTAACTCAAGATTGAAAATATTTTTCGGCAAGTTGAAATCCCGTTGGTCCGGACCGTTCACCATCACCCAAGTATTTCCTTATGGGACCATCGAGCTAGCTCAAAATGATGGTCCTAACTTCAAGGTGAATGGTCATAGGGTTACGCACTACTTTGGTGGGGAAGTCCCTTCTTTGGACGACCTCAACCAAGTCACCTTCCCCAATGATAATTAGTATTGAGGGGATCGAGTCGAGCTCATGACTCGGTAATTAAAAACGAGGTGCCTCGTGGGGGAGATCCCATGCTTATCCATGTACATATTATTGTTTTCTAATGTAGTTTAATGTGAGAGGATTTGTGCCCTTCCAACCTTTGTTCCATGGTTGTTTGTGAATTGTGGTTATTTAGATGATCATCTTCACGATTAGAGCCTATTGTGTTCGTTTTACGTGAGTCTCGATCGTTTGCTTTGAAGATTTTCCGATATCCAAATGATATATCCTTGATTATTCTAACCTTAGGTCTTTTAGCACACTTCATAAACGGCTATAGATTTAATGGTTCCATCCTTTCCATACTAGATCTTAAGCATTCGACTTCGTCTCTAGTATGGGGGTATACCACCCTTAGACTCGAAACATTGAGGACAATTTTTAACTTTAGTATGGGGGGTGAATAGATACTTGCCTTCCTACGCCTTCAAGCTTTCCAAAGTTTATCTTTTTGTTTATCGTTTTGTTGCAAATAAGGCTAAAAATGGACAAATTTTAAAAATTTTCTCATGTTTTCATAAGTGTTTTAAGACACGAATGTAGGTTTTTTGATGGCGAGAATAAGAGTAATTTTTTACTCGACCGTGTTTTTACACTAGCTACGATTCCTTGACTATAATTAGGCTAAGTCTCTTAAATGAGGACGAGAAATGATAGAGCCAATTATAAGTTCCGTAATCTTTCACGATCTCATGTGTGGTAATTATTAACTTTTTTTCCCAACGCTTGTAAATAAATAAATGTAATAAGTAAGGTCATACGATTTAAAAGATTAATTAGCTTCTAGCCCAAGATCGTTTAAAAGTTACTCGTGATTAAATAGAGTTCATAGCCAAGGTATAACTTATTGAAACGGGACGCGAAGATTGGCGAATCCAAAAAGGCCTTAACAAGGCATGAGGATTCCCCTTTATTGCTAAAGATCCAAGATGATGTGAAAAATCATTATTCCAAAAATCTATATGAAGGATCAAGACACACGGCGAAAAGCAATTAACTTCCAAAAAGGTTGCGGAAAAGTCTATCCAAAAAGGCCCTAACAAGGCATGAGGATAAATAGATCCAAGTCCTATAAGGAGGCGGATCGTTGTATATCAAAATCCCAAATAAAGACAAAGGAAAAAGGAAGAAGTTGTGGTCAACGTTTAAAGTATCTCTCGAAGTACTCTCTATATGAAGAGAAGACCATAATTTCAAGATCGTTTCTCAAGATTTGAAGTTTAAAGTACATGCCAAATATCGGTCCGAGAAAGGTCTCAAATCATGAAACGAGTTATGCCAAGATATGAACTTAAGGAGATTACAAGAATTCGTTTCAAAAGATCGTGTCATTTAGCTAACTTTTAATTTAATCGTCCTACTTTATTTTCGGTCTTAATAAATATCGAAATAAGTCAAATGCATCCTCGTGATCATTAATACAAAATAAAATATAAGAGATACACCTTAGGAATAAGGGAGTCTAAGTACATAATTAACGCTCATGAGTAATGTTTGTTTTACTAACTTATAGTGACAATGATCTCGTTACACGCTTAGCATGGAATTGGGTGAAAATCGAGGATGACGAAATTACTTCTAATGAAGCATTCAGATGTTCTTGTTCTATGAACCTAAACGTCCCATTTGCGATGAAAATCCTACATTATGTTTAAAACACAAGTAGTGGTAGTGTAGTAAGTTTACGTTTTAATAAAAGTCGATAAAAATGAATTTTGGAGATGCTAAGATACTTTATTCTAGCATTGCGTGGGGGCACGACAATGGTTTAGTATGGGGGAGTGATGAGACTGCATTTATACATGGTCTCATCATCCAAAACGGGCTTAAAACGGTGAAAATATCATTAAAAGTGCCATATATATGCTTGTGTTTGCTCAATGTGTAATTTAGGTACGGATATCGAGAAAAAGACAAAAGATCACAAGAATCAATAAAAAACAAACACGGGAAACGAAGTCGCACAATGAACCGGACCCGAGTGTTGAATTTCCAAGAAATTCCTTGAAGAATGAAGATTGGCAAGAACGGTCATCTGTTAGCCTTCAAATGTGAGCGACTAACGGAATTACAATAGTTTCATAGCCAGGACTTGCAGGGACTAGTATTGTCATATGTAAGTAGTTCAAGTCCCGTGCTATATATACCCCTCCATACTTCCATGGAGGGGTGAGGTGTGTCATTTCTTGTCTTTACTTTCTCTCTCTAATAAAACACATATTCGAGCAAATCTCTCTCTCTTTCTCTCACTAACAATGGATCCCGGACCTCCGGATCGAAGCCGTGTTCATAGTGAATCTAAAGTCACAATTGGTATCAGAGCTAACCGGGGGTGTTTCGTATTTTTGATTCGTGTTTGTGTTCGAGTTCGTGTTTGATTCATGGTCCATACTATTCTGGTTCATTTGTTTATCTAATTATATCACGTCTTGATATTATCTATTCCTCTTTATCTGTTCATGTCTCTGTCATAAATTTTTTTGTCATCTTTCTTTTACTCGTTTTTTTTGTCCCATAATACATATCTAATTTTTTATTTGGGAAAAGGATAGAAAAAAACAAAATGGACCAGATCCTCTTTTTTAGGTTGTCAAAACCCTTTTACGATGGTAACATTGCGATGGGGTGTTTGGACACATTGCGATGGGGTGATTGGTAACATTGCGATGGGATTTCTTTTTGAAACATTACGATGGAAATGTGATTTTGATACATTGCGATGGAGTGCATAACATTGCGATGGGGAGTGGCATCATTGCGATGGATTCTGTCTAAATGAAACATTGCGACGAGATCCTAGCAAAACATTGCGAAGACTTAAAAAAACAGTTTTATCATTTTCACAACTGTCTCATCATCAATTAACATCAATCAACCCCGAGTCTACCTTAACCCATTGTCACATATATCCCACACCATCTCCATCATAGATTATAAATGTCTAAAAACTATAAACTTTGATCTCAGTATTGTTTTTTGTATGTTTGAAAAGTTAGTTTCAAGATCTTCATTGATCTATAACACAAATACAACCTCATCATAGATCTGTTCGAAGGAAACCCTCTTTGTTATACGAAATTAAAGAACGAGGTATAACAAACCTGTTACCCTCAAACTTTGTTTCGAGATAAATTCAAACAACATGCAATTGAAATCTAACCTACCCGAGACCTTGTTCTTACAAGATCTTGATGCCTTGTTCTTACTCACCTCTGTTCGAAACTCACATCAAGGACGTTAATCTTGGATTTTCATCTTGTACAAGGTTTAAAGGGCTGGTTATTCAAGTACTATTGGAAGAGATTTGTATTTTCTTCAATATGCTTGCGTTTGATATTGGTTCGTGTGGCGTAAGATACGTTAATTAGTATGATTAATTCGAATAGATGGGATTATGAGATGGGGACGGATCTATCTTGTTGTGATTGTATGGAGAAGATACGAGATGGATATGGAGAAGTGTGTTGGCTGCGTTTGTAATATGAATGGGGAGGTTTAGTGATAAATTGGTGCTTATATACCCGAAAATTAGGGTTGGGTATATTGGGATTCTCTTTATATTTATTAGACCAGGTTCTACTCCTATGCGGTTATAACAGATATTGCAAATGGGCTCGAATCTTTGTTTTTCATGGCGGGCTACGAGATTTCAAATGAACGAAGTGTATGGATTTATTGGGCTGCTTATTTAGCAAGTGACGTTTATATAATGATGGATTAGGCTGGGTATTAAGCTGTCATAGTGTCAAATTTTGGCAAGTATCCGTTATTGTTCATAGAAAACTCATGTTTTGAAACCCTAATTCTCGCAAAATTTTCATCAGTTGGGTATCTGATTAATTCTGGGCTTCAAAGTCAAGTTAGCTAGACAACGTTGACTACTTCTCATTTTTTAGTCATCGTTGGTTTCTCTAGTTATCGACACTCAAACAACACACAACAAACACAACAAAAACAAATAAACACTAAAACGATCCTTTAAGATTCACTGAAATTGTCAAAACGGCTAGTATTCAAGCAAAGAATGTCAAGTGATTACGAAGTGGATTTGGTATTCATTATTTGAAGTTGAAGTGGAATTTCACGAAGGCGTCTACTTATTTCATCATCGAGCCTTCTCAACCCCTTCTACCCTTTTCTCCAAACCCAGTCTATCGATTGATGACTTGCTTGAGCGTTAAATATTATGATTGAGACTTGATCTATCTAGTTTCCAATGTCAAGGGGTGGAGGTCGACGACATGGATAACTATCACTTAAGGAGTTACGTTGTAGTGCTCAGTGTCACACTCACCGGTAGTTGTGGATATTTCAAGAGGTGTTGTACTTTTTATACTTTTCTGCTTGGGGTATAAAGTACTTAGAACTCTTCTTCTACATCGTTCATAAATCAACAAAAGTGCAAGCTTAAGTAACGAATTTGGGGGAATATACTTCTGTTTCAAGTTTGGAATATCAGGTTTACTTCATCAGTGGTCACTACAGATAGCCGAAAGAATACGAGGTTGGTAAGTTTAGCCAGAGAGTAAATGAGTAGAGATGTGATGAGCAAACAATTCTCACGAGCAACTTGAGCTACAGAACGTTAACAAAGATTTCTGCTTCAGACACGAACATCTCGCGATTCTGATTGTACTCGCCAGATGATGCTTCCGAGTGCTCTTAACCACCATACTTTTGACAAGAACATCTCACGATTCTGAGTGTACACGTCAGATGATGCTTCCGAGTGTTCGTAACCATCATACTTTTGATAAGAACATCTCGCGATTCTGAGCGTACTCGTCAGATGATGCTTCTAAGTGTTCGTAACCACCATACTTTCAACAAGAACAGCTCGCAATTTTGACCGTACACGTCAGATGATGTTTCTGAGAGTTCGTAACCATCATGGGGGAAGAACTTGTACTTTGGAGTACTTAGTTCAACTTCCAGGGGGAAGTGTTCTACAAGCGTGAGAAGATTTGTTGCTGATTTCTTGCATGTTCCCTCAAACGCATAATCATGAAGACGAAAAATGTCAAGGTAGCAGTTACTTGGTGTGGTTTGCTTCTTCTTCTATAAAATTGCGTTGTGCACTTTAGATGTCAAAGATAGAAGATTGCTCAAGCTATAGGATCTTCTCAAGATAGGGATATTGGTTTCGGGGGAAGCTGATTCAGAAGCTTCGTCAAAAAGAAGTCTATGAAGAAAGCTTTTCAAGACATGTAGTATGAATTGGGGGAAGTTAATCCAGTTCATACATGATATAATGGTTCCTCAACAAGCAAAGACAAAGAGGATTCAAACTGGGTACAAGTTTTTCTAGAAGACTTGAAGACAACAACGTCATCCTCAGCAATGGAAGCAAACTTAATGCTGTCATATTTTTTTGTTTTGCATTTGTTAGGAACATTGTAAGTAATTCCGTATGTCTCCACATTGGGGGAAGATTGTTAGCCTTAAAATATGAACGACTAACAGAATTACAATAGTTTCATAGCCGGGACTTGCAGGGACTATTATTGTCGTATGTAAGTAGTTCAATTCTCTTGCTATATATACCCCTCCATACTTCCATGGAGGGGTGAGGTGTGTCATTTCTTGTCTTTACTTTCTCTCTCTAATAAAATACATATTAGAGCAACTCTCTCTCTCTCTTTCTCTCACTAACAATGGCTAAACATCTCTACCACCCTCCCTGACCTCCGGATCGAACCCGTGTTATTGGTGAATTCAAGTCTACATCCTCCAAGTTTGAAGACTTGTCACTTTAGGCCCTTTTAAAACTCAAATGTACAATTGGGTCCCTAAAGTTGCAAGAATTGTCATTGTTAGCCCTTAAAGATCAATAAAATTATAAGAAATATCCTTATTCATGTTTATAAAGAAGACAAGGGTGCAATATGAAAATACCCCAAACTTCTTTCCAAAGGATTTTGCCTTGATATGCTGTTGGAAAGAACTGAAGAGAAGTGCAAACAAGAGGGGGTGATTCTGCCTAAAAGTAAACCTTAACACACCACACACATCCCTCCATGTCACCAAAACCCGACCCTACCCATATCCACCCAAACCCTAACCAAAACCAGTCTAAAACCCAACCTACCCACGTTTTTTATTATTAACCAAAATTTGAAAAAGACTTATTTAGTAAAAAGAAACGCGGGTTACATTTACTGTGTCCCTAATCCTCATCAAATCCCCCTCCTAAGAACACTATGAACCCTAAACCTAAATTATTCATTAACCTAAATAGCACCTCCCACATTTCCAGAAAGATAATTACCCTCACCCAAATGACAACCCCACCTTATTTCATCCATCACTATCACCCATGTGACCTCCCCACATGTCCCCTGACCCAAAAACACTTGCAAACAAAAATGGTGTAGAAGATCAATGGCCAAGATGGATTTTGTGCTCCCTACTCATACTTGGACCATCAAGATTACTTCATCAGCTGCATTTTCACATGGTATGGCAGTAATCACATGGCTCACAAGTGACCAAGTTCTAATTCAAAAACAACATCTTTTTGAAGATCCGGATTTCTCAAGGGCAAAGATGGAAATCATACTCATTAGGGTTTTCTACCTTTTTTTTATTCTAGAATCATTGTACCCTCTATATAAAGGGACATAGGCTGCAATAGTTTTCTTGTCTCAAATTTTACAAAATTATTGTAATGCCTTTTTATTATGAAATAAAAGTTGGTTTTGGTTTTGATAAAAACTTTTGAGTACCATTTTTTATCCAAGTTCTTTATTTTTAGTTCAAGTGTTTTTTAGAAGGAAATATTTTAAGAAGAAAGAAAAAAATTAGTTTGAGTTATACTTATACTGTTACTGTTCACATTTTTTATTCTTAGCAGGATTGTTGTTGGAATGTTTGTGGTTGTTTCGTTACTACATAAGCTCAACATTCGAGGGCGTGGATGTATACTCTCGAGGTTTGTCTAAGTTCTTTTTATACTTTCTTGAAAATCTGCCATGTTCTAAGTTCAAATTATTAGGTGAATGTGATGTTTGTTGTTTTAAGTATGTTTGTGAGGTGTGACTTTAATGAATGAATGTTTTGACTTGCTGCCTTGTACCACCTGAAATCTTAAATTGAACACTGTGTATGATTGAAATTGAGTGAAGTAGTGAAATCTTGTTAGTTGCTAATTAGGATTAGTATTATAAGGTTTTTAAGTTGATTTAGTATAGGAGTGTTCACTGTCCAAAAGTAGTCCAGGAAAGAGTTAAAAAAAAGTAAAAAAAAACGAAAGGGACAAGTACTGTTGAGTGATTGTGGTATGGGTAAAGTTTGCCTATTGTGTTTCTGAGCATAATTTGTGACGTGCTGGTGTTTTAGTTTGTGATTAAGCTTAAGTGTTTGGTGTTTGTTAATTTTCTGTGTTTACAAAGAAAACCATAGCAAGGAAACCATAAAGAAGCTAAGTAGTGCCCTGACTGTGTTCTTGATTCATGTTTTAGGATTGATTTTGTGGCTGCGTTGTTGTTGTTTAATGCTTAAGGTGCCTTAAGTTCTAATACTAAACAAAGCAAGTAACTACATATCCATAAAACCAAAAAGTAAGAATCTAAGGATTGTCCATTTTTATTTTTTTACATACCTGTGCACATTAATTTTGTGTGTGATTTGTGGTATGTTAAGATTGTGTTTGTAAGTTGGTTGTGAGTCTTGTGTGCCTGTGCCCATTGCCCACCAAGAGTAACCAAAAGCATAGGTGAATACTAAAAATATATAAGTAGAGAGCTGCTTATTTGATGTGCCTACTGCTTATATTTTATTTAATGTTTCAGAGTTAAATTTGCAAGTATTCTGTAAAAAACAAAGGGGGCGGGTAACAGAAAGTAAGACTAAGAAATAGATTTGGTTCTAAACCTATTGTCAGCTTGTTTTAGTTACGATATATCCCATCTGGATTTGTGGCTTGTTGAGTTAGTTTTGTAGTATCGACTCCTCACTTGCAGAACGCAAGTGAGGGTGCCCCATTGTCCAAACAACATTCAATCATAAGCTAACAAGATAAAAAAAAAGGGTAACAAGCATTTTAAAGTTTCTACTTATAAACAAGTGGCGTAAATCTAGTAAATTGAGGCGTGTTGTGGGTTAATTTGATTGCTTTTTAGTGCTTGTGGTTTGTGTTTGTGGACTGTGCAAGCCAAGAGAAATCAAGCAAGTGGGGTGTGGGTTAGATCCATCAACAACCCAAGGAAACCATTACCTGCTTGTTTTATCCGTTAAATCTGTGGCGAGCTTAGAGTTAATTTTAGTCTTGCATCCGTGTTTTGGTGACTATAATCGTGCCCTGTGTATCCATCAACAAACAGAAAAGCAAAAAGCATAGTAAACCAAAAAGAGAAGGCAACCAATAGTCGCCAAACTAATTTAGATCACTTTTCATATGCTCTGTTTAATCTGTGAAATTTGTGAAGTAAATCATGGAATTGGACTGTATTAGAGTTTTGTGTTTGTGTTCGTGGGGTTGTGAAACAAAAGAAAAACAAAAAAAAAGTTATAAAAATTTTTGGGTTACCCAGACTCGAACCCGTGACCTACGCCCTCCCAACGCCTCACACAGACACACCCTAACCATCTCGCCCTAGGGACTTTATTGTTCCTAGGTTGGGTGGTTTTATTCTCAATCCATCTTTGTTTTTGCTTAACAAAAATAATCCGAGCCCTATAAGCTAATTTCCAGCTTTTTGGCTATCGTTTTTTCGTCTTATTCATTTTTCCCTTATTTCTGTCACACTTTTAGATTTTTTAGTATAAGTTTTGTGATTTTCCTTTTTATAGATTATTTTTTAGAATTATTTTACTTCTTAATTTTATAAAAGCCATAAAAAAACAGAAAAAAGTTTATAAAAATTTTCAAAAAATATTTTTCAGTTTTTAAATAAAGCATTTTAGGTTTACAAAACATAAAGTTTGAATTTTGTCTTTTTTAGGATTTTTATCAAACTTTAAAAATTAATATTAATTAATTAAAAAGTTTTTAAATTTTTTGGTTTTCATATTTTTCTTAATTAGAATTTTTAGGACTTTTTAGTAATTTTTAATTATTTTTTAGGTAAAAATTTTTGTTTGGTCGCGTTTCAACGTTCGTACGTTCGCGCGTTTTCGTCTGTTTTTAGCGTAATCCGTCATTTTCTTTCTTTATTTTCAATATTAACCTCAAATATATCAAGTTTAACACACGCAATAACCCTCCTTGCTGAACGATCTCACAAGGGTCATAAGTGTTTACGCTTTCCTAAACGTACGCTTAGTACTTACCGCTTATACGTTGTTTTTCCTAAAACACGTATTCATACTACTATCACCTTTCAATTTTGACCCTCTATTATATTTACTACTCTTCCTGTTACCTCCTATACCTTCTAGTATAAAACCTTGATCGTTAAACTTAAAGCCTTCGACTTTCCAACATTCTTACGACTAGCGATCATTTCCAAAAGTTCTATAAATAGTAAGTTTCTCTAAAACTTATTAAATGCATAATATATTTGTAGAATAAATATACGTACATGCAAGTTACATAACGATTAAAGCATATAAAAATGAACGTCAATGTGATCTCATTTCGCCACATTTCTTCTCCACTAGTACCATGATCCACAACCATGTACTTTAATCTCGCAAGATTATCATTTCAAACACACATAACACACAACACATATGATCTAACATGCGTAACTATGTTTAATAGGTTACATCTAACTGTGACAATTCAGATTTTTGAGCACGACTAGTTTAGTTACTCTTTGTGTTGTGTGTTATGATTTTATGTGAAATATGTGATTTTGGATGCGTGGTGTGTGATATCATATGGTTGTCTATGTTTGTGTATGAGTTATTACAAATGGTGTACTAAGATGACCCGTGGCGGGCATGAAGACGGTTTATGGAAACAATGAGGTTTTTGGAAGTTTGGATAAGGAGGCATTATGAGATTATTTGCTTTCGTGAGTATGTAAATAATAGTCGTGTACGTAGTATTATTATGTATTTATTTATATGTAAGAATTTAGCGGTGTAGGCTAGTAGCTTCGAGTTAGTTTAGAATTTTGTAGATTTATATAGGAGTCGTAGATTGTAAAATTTTATAAAATAAAATTTTAAATCGTCTAACGTTTTTTTAATAAAAGTAAGATGTAAACTTTTCTTTGTAAATTAACTTTAAAAGTACAAGGTTTTAAAAGTAAAGAAGGGTTTTCATAAATAAAGAAATTTGGACAAAAATAAAACAAATAATAAAAAAAATTAAAAAATAAATAAATAAATAAAAGTCGGTATATACTGACGGTTACAAAAAGTTTCTCAACAAGGTTTGATGTCACTTGTTGATCTCAACTTGATAGATCCAATCTCTTAGCTTGTTTTAGGGTTAAGTTGTACTTGATAAATCTAACACAACTTTTGTTGAAACTTTGTTTAGATTTACTAAATTATATACGGAATCTCGACTTTAGTATTAAGAAGTATTTTGATTAATTAGTAAGAACACAAAACTCACAAACAAGCGTCAATAATATTAATAATAATAATATACACACTCTAAATCAGTGTTAGGGCTTACAAAACCTTGAAGCTAAATCGAATTCTATGATTGATAAGATACAAAGAATTCTATACCCTAGACCTCCTTTTATAAACTAAGGAGTCCTAATCGACTTACAATACCAACTGAATATAGATACTGTATACTTCTAACATATACAATACAAGATAAACTCTAAATATAGATAATACTTATTAACTAAGCATTCTTGATCAACACGTGAGGTATCTTGCATATCTTTAGTTTTCTAATCCACTACAAGCATCCTGTCGATTACCCACAAAATTTACCCACAAATGTTGAGTAGTGAGTAGTCACCCACAAAATTCCCATGAATTACCCACAAACGATAATTTTAAATTGTGACAATATTTACCTTCGAACTTCCTACAAATTTACCCACAAAATTGCCTGCACAACAAAAATTGGTGTGTAATTTAAAGGTAAGTTTTTCCTTCTGAATTTTTTCCCACAAACTACCCATGACGTGATTCGTCGTGGGAAGATGTGAGGGTAATATCGTGGGTATACTTTGTTACCCAAGGAGTTCACAAATTCTTGTGCTTGTGGGTAATGTTTTATGGGTAATCCGTGGGCAAATATATACACACAAATTTTCCCACATTATTTTTGGTATTTAGCTGTAACTAGGTACATGCTAAAAAATTATAGGTAACTATAATACTCATGGTTTCACCAATTTCATGTTTATGCGAGGATATTTATAATTAAATGTTATATGGGTACGTGAAGTGTAACGTTCACAAATGTCACCACCACCGTATCAATCTCAAACTTCTCAACCTTTTTTTTATTAACTTCAATTATTGATAACGATTTGATCTTGTTTTTGGTAGTCAATCTTGTTCCCCAGCTCAAGGTTCAAGCCGCCCATATGTACACGTTCGAGACTACTCTTCTATCGAAGAGGTAGTGCCCATGAAACAAAAAAAATACATAGCGTTGTGTAAAGCAAAGATAAACATGTCCAAGAATAACGTAAAGGAATTCTTAAAAGGATTAAAGGTTTAAGACTAAGTAGTAGTTTACTTTTAAAAGGAAATAAACGGATAGAAAAAGAGAATACGATCCCATCAAATGCAAATGGAAAAATGAACTTCGCCTTGAAAACTTTTGAGGTAGCATAGCAATTGAAAAGAGGTAGAAATGCCTAAATTTTATAGAATCATAGAACAGACTCTAAAAAAATACAAAATCAAAAACAATCTCAATGCCAAATCAGACTCAACACATGATAGTTTTAATCTAAATGAATATGTGGAAGATCTTGACCTCAAAGTGGAAGAGGTTCAAGAAGTTTGAACAATGAGGCATGCCAAGTCTAATAATAAAGGCTCATGCTCCTTCGTTCGTTCACAATCTTCAACTCCTGATTAGGGGTGTGATTCGGGTTGACACGGTCGGGTTCGGGTCAACTCGGGTCAGGTTAAGTCGGGTCAAGGGTAAAAAATATATAACCCGAACCCGAGCCTAATTAGAACTCGGGTCACTCGGGTTCGGGTCAATTCGGGTCGGGTCAAGTCGGGTCGGGTCAAATCGGGTTCGGGTCAACCCGAGTTTAAGGAAAAAGTGTAAAAAGTGGCTCCATTAAGTACTAATACAATGTAAAAAGTGTAATTTTAGTCGGGTCAAGTCGGGTTGGTCAGGTTCGGGTCAAGTCGGGTCGTCAAGTCAGGTCAAGGGTAAAAATATATAACCCGAACCCGAGCCTAATTAGAACTCGGGTCAATTCGGGTCAACCCGAAATGACCCGAATACGCTTTTGGACCCGAGTGACCCAACCCGAATATGATTATTCGGGTTCGGGTTCGGGTCGGGTTTGGGTCGGGTCAACTTTTCCGACACCCCTACTCCTTATGTACATGCTCTTATTGAACTATCGATCGATAAATACAAAATCTCTATTCAGGTTTATTTTGCTAAATGACGAAAGTCATGGATTCTTATTTATACTTGAAGCATCAAAAATTAGAATTGAAAGATCACACGCGCCGGGAGCAAATGAAATTAAAGAGACACGGTCTGGCACAATTAATGTAATTGGAACACCCGAAAGAAAAGGGCAAAGTCATAATGTTCTATAATGAACCCAATGACCATCTGATTGGAAGATTACGAGAGAGACGGTGATACATATGTAGCAAAAAATGAAATAAAATATATTTTATTCTATTACGTTAAGTTTTTAATTTTTATTGTAATATTTTCAAATGTAATTTTTTAGCTATTAGTTAAATTTTAGTTTTAGTGTTTAAAAAAATAAGGGATGATTTTTGTCATTATTATGGTTATTTGGTTACACATTGGTCTTAAACAAAGAAAGTTGAGTTGAATTGAAATGACATGGATGATTGTGATTACCTTCGGTCACCATTTCATGTAGTTTTACATATTTAGAGTACTTAATTAATTATTGTTTTACCTCTGATAAAGTATCATATTGAAAAAGAAAAAAAAAAATTATTTTTGCTATATTTCAGTGATAGATGTTGGTAGGGGCATGGGAGGGTCGCGACCTCTTCAAAAGTTGTAACGACTAGTCTAAAATATTACTCATTACTAGTATTTCTTAAGGTTATCGTTTATTTTTTACTTTGATATGTCTAAAATAATCCCTACTTTTTTACTTAATGTTTGATCTTATATTCATTGTCAAATTATTTGTTTTACTAGATTGTGGCGTTTAATATTGGCGGCCACTTCAAATTTCGAAATTTATATCCCCACGTATATCTCCTTGTAACTGAAAATCCTATTTTATATGTCTCCTCCCAAAACTTCTTTCCTCCAACTCCTTTAAAATTTAATCCATACTTCATAGTATATCATATATTTTGGATTTCACATAATACTTTCGTGTGTAATAGTAACAAACATTTTGGTCTTTTGAAGAAATGGACTCAAAATTTTGTTTAACAGTTGTTATTGTTGTTAAAACATTTAGATGGCTACGCATCATACCTTTTTTACATTTCATTGTCAGCGTCGATTTCTTTTTCATATGTTAATGATTCTTCTCCAACTTTGTATAATTTTAAATATGAATTGCATGATTTCATAAAAAGAAATGAATTGCATGATATGCTAACCATATTTCTTTTTGTCTTGATAGATTCAACAACGACAACTTGTACACCAAATTCATTTTTGACATGTTCGCTGGTCGAGGAGGCTACCTGATAACTTGATGTTTGAAGATACTGATTAATTTTCATAAAAGTTATATATATTTTGTCAATAGTGCAAGTTATGTCAAAAAGTTCTTATCATGTTGTTAGTGTTTTTTTGTCATTTTTGAATAATTTGTTATCGTACTTGCAGATTCAATGTCAATACCACTAAAAAGTGAGAAAAGAATCATCATTGAGCATAAAACAAAGAGGAAACTAGTTTGGTCGATTGAAAACCTCAGATATAGATCTACATTTGTTTTGTCATTTAGGCTTACAATGTTATCTACATGTACCTTTCATGAAGTTGATGTATCATTTTATAGAGTATATTAGACCCGAATTTTCTTGAAGTCGATGCATCATTTTATGGATTATATTAGATCTGAATTTTAACTGAAGGCAAGTTTTATTTGATAGTATTATTTGTGATTCGTATATGTAAACAAAAATAACCAAATTTGTTATATATTCAACGAGATTTTTCCACATCAAGGTTGATCGCCACTTGCCCATATGACATATGATATGTAATTTAGTCATGAATTTGACCACGAATTATTACGGAAAACAAAATTGGTGACCATCATAAATAAACATGATTATATCATGAGAATATATACCCATCGATTACTCACGATCAAATGAAAGGGAATATTTGTGGTACTTTTTAAATCCTAGGAAAGATCTTCCCATTGACTTACGACAATCACCCACACATTATGTTCTGGGTAAAATACCCATGAACTCAGATTGTCATGGGCAATAAATTAGCCTCGAAGGTTTTACCCATGTTTATAGATGTGTGGGTAACACGTGGGTATTTTTTTAATATTACACACGAATTTGATCTGTGGTTAATTGACAGATTTCTTGTAATGATCCTTCTAGAAGTCGGTCCACTCTAAACAACACATACCTTGAACTAGTAGTACTAACCAAATACACTAGCATTATTAACTACTTAGTCGTATTTCACGATCTATGATCACCAACATTAACTACTACTAGCAACACTAACTTTTATACTAGTAGCACTAAGACTTAGACATTTTACGTAATCTTTTCTAGCAGCACTAACTTTCCAAAAGCGATAGTAATAATCCTTTAAGGAGTATTAAGTTAAACACCTTTCATAGACCTCAAATTCCAACAATATTTATAGGTAAAACTACTATTGTTCACGTGGATCCCCGGATCCCTTTATAAAAGGGATCCAAGTAGTGTTAGGCAACGGATCCGACTACCTGGTAGCTTAAATTCGGGTTTTGAGTATTCAAACACAAAAGATCTACCCATATATTTCAAAATGTGTCCAATCTATCCATGATAGGATCTTGTTAATGTCATGCATGATATCATGAACGTTTTTATTTTAACTAATTTCAGAATAAACGCTTATATAAAACTAATTATATATGGACTCTTAAAATAAATATGTATATGACGTGACTAGTAATAGTAAGTTAAAAAGCTATTTGCTTAAAACTTGCAAAACATTTTTTCTACTACCAATAATTTTATAATTGTCATTAATAAAACATTGAAAGGGTTGTAAATTATAAATAAGCAGTTTTACGGTTTATTTGTATTAATATATGTATATTATTTATATGAATTCAATTTTTTTGTTTTGACCGTCAAAACCACATTAAAACTGAAAGCGAATATTCATTTCGTTTCGATTCGATTTTTGATTCGTGTGTAACTCAACACCCCAAAATGTGTTTAGGGACAACTTTTTTTTGTTCTTTTGGCAATCACGATCTATGATCTTTTGACCGATTAAGTCATTAAACTACACAGTACTTTCGTCATTACAGACTCTCAAATTAGATAAAGCCTCTTAGCTTTAGAAGGTTTGTGTCACACTGAATTTGAAACCTCAAGTGGTATTAGTGGTATAAGGTTTGTTTACGGACAAGTTATTTATGCTTATAAGTTATAAGCTTTTAATATAAACTATTTTGAACATATAAATTTATAAAAGTGTGTTTATAAGTCATTAAGTTTCTATAAACTCAAGATAATTGTGTTGTGACGTATATTAAAGCTTTTATTAGGACTTAGATTCTATATTCGTAAATGTAATGTTCGTAACGTATAGACTTCGTAGAGTCGGAGAAAAGTAGCAAAAATATAACAAAACAAAGTTATATTAAGGTTGAAGTAATCAACATTGAATTGTTATTGTCAAATATAGAAAGAGATTGTCGTTTTTTGCGGAAGAAGTTTATCTGCACGGAATATCACCAAAACTTTTATGTTTTTCTTTTCATTTTACCTAATCATGCTAGTTTTGCTTATTATCAGTCACTTTGCTGAAAGTCTACGGAATATTATAAATGGATTTGTGTTTGTGACCTCTAGATAAAATCCTTTTTGTGAAACCATATAAGATCTACTAGGCAAAATTAATTTGCTAATATTTTTTTATTGATTTAAGTTCATTTGGATACCAAACTTATCTAAGATATGAGGGGACTCATCTCCACCTTCCATCTCCTCACCATCTAATGGCTGAGATTAAACCCCCATTTTATACTGCAGGGGTATTTTCGTCATTTCACCCGCCACTATATAAATCATTTTATCCTTTCTTTCTCATAAAACACACACACCGTAACATCACTTCTCTCTCTACCTCCCGATCTACTTTCTCTCTCTATAAGTTGAAGCGTATAATCACAAATCCATCACGAACATCATCATTAATCCATCACAAATCGATTAATTAACACAAATTCATATCAGGTTTGTATTCTCATAATATATTCTTATCTTTTTAGCTTATTTGATTTAGAATAAGCTTATTAATTTATTGTCATTAGCTTATTTTGAACGAAATATTCTGATTAATAGTCCTTATTTTGATCGAATTCTTCCAATTGATTGTTCTTATTTTGATCAAATTATTTTAATTAGCTTTTAATTATACGATTTATGTGAATAAGCTTATTTGTTTGAATAAGATTTTGAATTAGATGAGAGTTATGAATAATTTTGTGAATTAGATAGGAGTTGTGTGAATAAGCTTACAAATTATATGAGAGTTATGAATAAGCTAGCTTTTTAGCTTATTTTGACGAATCATAAGGTATTTTATGTAAGTTAAATTAAGTTTACTGATGTGGGCTGTAATAAGCTTGATATATCATATATGATAGTTATATATCATATATGATAGTTATATATCATATATGACATATCATCAGTTATCATATATGATATAACTATCAGTATGATATATCAAAGAAACCATAAGAAAAAACAGTTTTGTATGAGTCTTTTTCAGAAAATCTGTATAAACTCTTGAAACATGCCTTCTATCATATATATGAGTAATACTTTTTTTTAAAAAAAACTTCATAATATGTTCTTTTCTATCTTTTATTAATGCAGTCAGACAGAGGTGGTGTGATTGCCCGATTTGGAGCAAAGCAGGGAGGGATGTTGATTATAACAAGAGGATGTGCACGGATATGTTATAAGGATCAAGACGGAGTAGGCGTTGTTCATGAATTCATCAGTTAATAATGGTTTTAACAATAGTTTATTGTCGATAAAGAAGGGTAGTTTTAATAATAATGGTGTTTGCATCTTTTGATTTTGTATAAATGATTATCATATATGATATCAGATGTGTATCATATATGATTTTACATTAGGTTATGTTCTGTTTGAATTATCATATATGATTCTGTTCATAAGTACATTTTTTTATATTATGAACAAGTGTTTAATTATTAATTGTGCATACTCTTTGTTGTAATCATGAATTCATCAAATTCTTTGTTTAATATACCCAAGTTTTTCTTGAGTATCATATATGATAATGCATTATCATATATGATAGTGCATTAGCATATATGACTTAATTTATCAAAACCATCATGACATAATACCAAGAAAGCTAAACCATATTAACAAGACGTTGTACAAGATACCTATCAATTACAAAATCGTCCATATACGTCAAAACTCCATTAGGTGATTACAAGGAAAAAACAAACAATACATTTAAACATAAAATAAAAATTCACGAACTTCTTCAATAAGGTTCTTGGCCTTTTGGATGCTTGTAACGTTCAACATTCCTTGTAAACAGCATTCCCTACAAAAATAAGAAGATTTAATTCAATTTTCAAGCGCATCATCATATATGATATATTTTATCATATATGATATTTTAGCTTACATCATATATGATAAAATATATCATATATGATATTTCACTAACAGGTCACACTAAATTTGTTCAGCGAGATTAAGCCATAAAATCTTATAATTCATGAAAATAAGCTAATAAGTTAGCTTATAATTCATCATAATAAAAATAATGATAATTTTTTAGCTTATTCCTATTAATCATCTAATAAAAAAGCAAACACATCCATAATCACATCAAAATAAGCTTATTTACATCAAATAAGCTAAAAAAATATATAAATGATGATGATATAACCTGGTGATTCGTTCTTCAATAGCTTCGACATCTTTTTTTTTAGTTTTAAACGCGATTTGTTGATGATTTTTTATTTGTGTGTGTTTTAGTATGTGTTTTGGATCGAGATGATGATTGAATAAGCTTATGTGTGTGTTTTTTGTGTGTGTTTTTTGTTAGATTTGAGATAAGAGACGGGGGTAAGATGTATTTGGGAGGTGGGTGGGATGGGTGGGTTTAAAATGACGAAAATGCCCCTCCGCTTTTTTTAATTAAAAAATAAAACTTAATCTGGGCTGTTCATTTTTTGATAGATAGAAGGTGGGGATTGATCCCCTTGTATCCAAAGGATACAAGGTATCCAAAATAACCGGACTCTTTTTTATTAGAGCAATAAGTTATAATTTACATGATAGGAAAATGAGCAACAAACTCTAGCCTTTTTATATATCAAAATCAAGTCTATTTAATATAATGTTTGTGAATGTACGTTTCAAAAAACATGACCGTTTACAACACGTTGAATTCTGAAAAGTAGTTCCGTCGCCGTATCAGATGCAACAAAACCAAATGTATCAAACGCGAAAGAAATATAAAAGTGTTGATTTTCAACACATGCTTTCTCATTTTTATTCACTTTACACGATACAACTTTTATAACTGTCTGACCCATTTTAAAATCTCGACTTCTTAACCACAGGAGAGGAGAAACTCATGTCAAATCCACGCATGCATGTTTACTTTGAACTTATCCAAAAATCAAAACGTCAACATGTCTTAGTGTGGATCTTTCATCTGTTGGGTCTGTTAAAAAATTTACAAGTGCCTCTTTCTCGATGGAGATCCTGACACGCCTATATGTCGAAAAGAACGTCCCTAACAAAATTGTATCGGTACTTGAAGCCCGAAAGTTTTTTACAATGATCCACGTGTTTCTCAAAAGAATCTAAACATGTCTTGCAACAAACAAGACATATTGCATCAACCGAAAATAAAGAATCATAAAGCGACACTTAATTAAGGATAGTGCGATATTTACCGGCGATATATGTTGATCCAACCGTTTATAAAAACAGTTATTAGAAACATAGACACTAGAAAACGTTTTTGTGTCTGATGGTGATGTGAAAGTGAGCTAGAAAGTAATTTATGTTCATGTCTCTTTCAATTTATGAGAATTTGTTATGTTATTCGGATACAAATTTTATCTTGTCGTCTTTTTTGTGAGAACCACTCGAAGTCATGGTTTCGCCACCTGATCTAGTGTGATTGTGTAACCATGGTTGCCACGTTTACTTGTGGATCGGATTTGTGTTGTTACGACTGAAACGGGTTTTTTGTTTATTCCCGCGGATATTTTTTTGAACATGCTTAAGTATTGATAAAAAATTTCATTGTATGAATGTCAACAGTACTCAACCATGTTGCTTGCTTTCAAGCTCTCATACTATAATTGATCTCATTTGCTATGTCATTAGTAGTAAGTAGACTAGTTTTTATTCCAAACTCGATCAATATGAGACATCAGTTTCCACTTGATTACATGTACACAGTAATTGTAATATACTAATAACTTTGGAGCAAATACTCCATAAAATTTATTCTTAATAAATATAAATATACTGTTTGATCGACCATGGTTCATCACTTCTTGAAGATTGGGGTGTACAAACACTCAAGAGCCTCCCCTGCCGGCAACTCTTTTGATAGCCTGATTTTCCTATTATCTTCGTAGGTGGTCGGCATGTACACAAGGGGATGCTCATCATCCACAAGCTCTGGTCTCGGTTCCACTACACCTCCTGGTCCAACAAGAAACGAAGCTATCGACACACGTATCTTTGCTTCTTTGCATAGTACCCTATGCTTCACATTACAAAATCTCCCATTGCTCCACACCTTACATGACAATCAAACACCATTATGTAATAATAAGCACATTGCAGATTAAATGATTAACACCCACATGAAATTCGAAAAAACAATAAAAAGTAGTCTAGAAAAGAAAGGTTCACCGTTGCCATGTCGCCAAGATTGACAATAAGGGTATCAGGCCAAGGATTAACAGTTACGAAATTCCCAGACTTATCCATCACTTCTAGACCTCCAACGCTTTCATCGTCTTGAAGTATGGTGAGAAAACCGGAATCTGTGTGTACTTGAACACCACCGGAACCAACACTTTCTGGAGTAAAATTGTACTTATTAATCCGAAATTGACATGGCCAATTCTCAAATCCAGTATTTTCATATTTCACGCCTAAACCTTCAGCTAAACTCCTCACTATCCTCATAAACAGCTCGCGTATTGCTTCAGCATATCTCATAATTATATCTCTGTTACAACATGAAATAACAACACAACTTAAAAAGATAAATAATTAAACAACATGCTTTCAATTTCATATAAAATCCATAAATAACGGGTTATAATTCTATCGTCCACGACCTCCCGTGACATCCGTTAACCAACACAAACACTACTAACCTTTGATCACGTGTAGCATCCAACAGCTGACAAAACTTCTCGATATCATCACTTTTCGACATATCATGCAACCCAAGAGCTTCATACAACGGATTCTTAGCACTAGGAGCCATGTACCCACTCCCGATTACGACATCATGATTCCGGCGCTTGATCTCAAATGGTAAGTCCAGAAGGGACCTTACAGCTGTCTTCATTTCAAACATTAACTTTGTAGAAAGTACTTCTTGATGGTTTGTCAACCTGAAACAGCCCCAGTTTTCACTTGCTGAGATTAGTTCGGGTAGGTTCGCCAGGTTGTGTAGATCAATAACTGGGATTGCCATTTTTTTGAAAAATTTGTGTTTGAAATTTTTGATTATGGACTAATGGGAAATCTGTGTTATTTATGCCCATATTAAGCAAAGTATTTATAGAGGGTGTTTAGGATTTCCTATCCGAGTTTCACACGTCAATACAAACTGTCAAATCAATATTCAAGAAGGCATGATGATGTATGTAAATCATAAGTAACGACCATTAGGTATTCATAAAAGGTACACATAACCCGAGCTGGTACGTGAGTTTCCAACTAGTAAATTATAGGTCGTGGATTCCAACCTCGCTCGAAGCATTCGAGAGATATATTTTGATTTTTGAGATTAGGGGTCAGCATTTGGATCGTTGATTCGGATAGGACCGAAAAATTGAAGCGGACCGGATAATTTCGGTCCAGTCCTCGGTCGGGGTTTTGGATCATTTCGTTCTTCGGTCCGGTTCGGTTCGATTCGGTCTTATCAAAAAATCATTTGATTATGCTAAATAGGATCAGACCGGACCAAATCGAAGACCGGACCGGACCAAATCGAAGACCGGACAGGGCCGGACCATTTCGGTCCGGTCTCGGTCCGGGGTTTTGGACCATCTCGCTCTGCGGTCCGGTCCGATTTTGGTTGGTTGGTCCGGCCTGATCTAGGTCCGATGCTCAGCCTATTTGAGATAGGTAGTATAGGTTGCGAAAAAAATTGTGTTTCTAAAAAAATAATAATAGGTTAAACTATAAATTTTGTCCCTTAAATATCGTAAAAGTATGGAAAAAAACCTGATACGAAAAATGGTGTAAAAACGTCCATGAACTTTGCATTTTCATGCGAAAAACACTTGAGACGTTTAATTCTAACTTTCAGCTATTAGTAGTCATTAGTTGGACCAAAATCATAGTAAAATGAGTAATATACCATCGTGTTTTCTTCCCCATTTCACCATCAACCTTGCCACCATCAGCCACACAATTATATAACTAAAATGTCGACTTTTATGGCAAATCATAACATAAGAAATGATCAATAATGAACTAAAACAACCATTATAATCTTGTAGTTGAACACAAAAAAGATCCACAATTAACAGACTATTAGGGCTTTTCGAATGGCGAAAGTTAACTGAAATTGCAAGATCATCTACCATAGAAGATGAACTTGTTGTAATATGATAGAAAACCCCGTAAATATAATGTATTACTGAATCACAATATATAGAGATTATATGAAACATAAATGAAACTGTTGGAAATACGTTTTACTTATAAAGAAAGTCTCGGTCACTCCAACAATATAGTTATAGGCTCGTAGTAGTTTTTTAGTAACATTTATTAAATAGCCCGACCCATGAGCATGTTCATGGGCCGGAGGCCCAAGTCCATTAAGGACTTGGATATATAAGCCTCTTTCCACCATGGAAAGAGGTGTTGATTGTTTCATTTTCTCACTTTGATAATACATAGTTTCTTTCATTTCTCTCTCTAAGTTTCAGTGACAACCGTGGTTTTGAGGTTCGTCACTTGGTCTTACTTTTAGGTTATTTTATGTGTGACTACTCGATTTTTGTGCTTACGTGTTTATTTTGTGTGAACGAGGTTGGTGTGATTATCGTTTATGAGTATAGAGTACTCATAAGTAAATTGAGGAACGGTTAATTCATGTTCATGAGATCACAATTAGTGACTATGAAATGAAATGGTGTTATTTTGGTGTTTACGTATACGTATAAGTATTATAGAAATAGTGTATTTTTAGGATTTACGGTTTAGCATTTAGAGGTCTCGAATGAGGTAATTAGTCATATGAATATTTTTCGGGATGGTTTTAGGCCATTTAGGACTTAATTATAAAGTTTATTTCAAAATTTGAGATTTTTTTTAAAAGTGTATATTTTACGACTTTTTTCGGTAAAACGCGTAAATTTGACTAGTTTTACGGTTTTGAGGTTTTGGAGGCTTTAGGAGCTGAAATAAATTAAGGAAAATTAAGGTAATATTATTATTACATATATTAATAATAAAAATAAATAAAAAACGAATTTTAGGGGTGTTAGGTCGGTTTGGGAAAAAAAAGAAAAAGAGGAGAAAAAAAAAGAAACAAGTGTTATAATTGGACTAGGATTCTTGTGTACACTATATAATGTTTTACTAAACAAAAAAATAAAAACATAAATCCCTGGAGCTAATAAAATTCGTGGTTTTCACTAAAAAAAAGTTAGGGTTCTTCATAATTTTGGGGGTTTTTCATCTTTCATTAATCATAAGGTAAAACCTTCAAATCCCTTTTTAATTTAATTGTTTTAATGATTTCTTAATCATTCTTATGATGGATTAGGGTTAGGGTTTATATAAAATCAGTAAATTAATGATGTTATAATCATAATATGATGATCATATAATCTAGGGCTTGTATTAGATGGGGTTATGGGTAATTAATTAGTTCAATTTGTTCAAACTCGTTTTTAAAAACTGGGCAGATTTTGAGTCAATTGTTTTGATCATATCGGGAGTTCTATAAACTCTTATTTTACGATCCAAGTACCCCTGGAAAGCTATTTGAAGTGGATTTCTAATGCAAGAAACGAGAACTAAATTGGAGGTAGGGAAGTGGGTCAAAAACAGGTTACAACAGTCGGAGGTCAAAACAGTTTTGAATTCAGCATGTTTTCTTTTTAAGTTTTGGGTTGTTTGGGGCATTTAGGGTTGCATTGGGATCTTCTCACGAACGTGAGAGATGGTTTATATATTGTAGTTAATATCTGCACTTGGGCTAAGTTGGTGGTTTAGGGTAAGACCCCTTAATGGTAACAAACTTTTAGTACGTTTAAAATCAGGAAATCTGGAATGACAAAAGTAGATATATATATATCGAGGCCTTAACAGTAGCTTTAAGGTTAGGTCAAGTGGGATGTGTTAGCCAACATATGTAAGGGTATGAATATTCCTTTTACAGAAACCATGGGTTGGTTTAAGTGGGCGTTTCACCTAAAGTTTTGAGACCTAAAAACTGGGACTGTTTTGGGTAAAATACGAACGGGTTAGTTATTAAACTTAACCAAGTTAAGTACTTGTTAAGGAAGGGTAATGGGGTAATTAGAGCTTATTAATGAGGTAAATATGTGAGAATAGGCTAGATGTCCATCATAGGTTAATGAGCCATCTTAGTGATTGGTTCGTTTATTGATTTCGTGTTTTTGGTTTGTTAGCTTGTTGCTAGTGCAAGGACTTGTGAAGAAGCAATCAGGTGAGTGTTCATAGTCCCATGTTTATTTTTGTTTTTGACTTCCAGATGGGATGGAAGAGACACTGTGTTGAGTTGTTTCTAAATTGTTGCTGTGAATGTTTTATGGTTGTGATGGACTTGTGTGTACACTTATGTGATTAACTGCTATGCGATTTTGATTAGTTATTGTGGTTTGACAAGGTAGTGGCCTTGAGGTTTGACAAGGTAGTGGCCTTGTGGTTTGCCAAGGTAGTGGCCTTGGGATAGGTACATAGGGTGATCATCTAAGGTACCATGATGTTGTTTGACAAGGTAGGAGCCTTGGATTGGTTTGGTATGATTGGTCTTGATTGATAGTTGTTAATACATAATTGTAACACATTGTCCATATGTTCTTTTGTTGATGATTGTTATTCACAGCTTGTAACTGATTTAGCGTTGGAGTCTAAACCTATGACTCTCACCAACTTTATGTTGACGTGTTTTAGTGTCTCTTTCAGGTGATATTATGGTTAAGCATGAGAACATAAGTGGCTAGGATTGGAGAAGCTTAGGATTGCATATAGAAGGAGATCCCCGTTCCTTCTTAGTTTCTTTTGCTTGTTTAATAAGTGATATTATTGGCACCTATATGTTTGTTTTGTTTGTGATATTTGATTGTCTTGGGTAAGAGGTAGGACTGTTACCTACTTACCTAGACTCCTGTATTTATTGAGATATTGTCATGACTTTTGTGTCACCATTTTATGGCATTTCTTATTTCATATAGTTATCTCTATAGACACGCCATGTTGTGATGATATCCATACGTCGCGCCCCATATTCCGCCATGGTGGGGTGTGACAGAATGGTATCAGAGACAATGGTTATAGAGAATTAGGTTGCCTAGTCGCGTAGCCTAGTCTATAGCTTAAGGGTCCCTGCATATAGGCGTCATAGGAGTATGTGTGCATTTATTATAATTGATGTGTTTGGATGTTATTTATTGCGATGTTTTGACTAGTATGAATTGAACCGTAGTATGTTCATACTTAGTCACATGTTATTTTCTTTTCGGGTTTATGACTAGTGCGGGTTGAACCATAATCGTCCACGCTAGTCACTATTGTATTTTGCTTCAATTGTACATTATAGTACATAATTTAGTACAAGGTAGTTTCTATCTTTTATCGAGTTATTTTACATACCTGAGGTATGTTACTTTTCTTTTGATGTTTAAGTCATGTTCCCTAAGAATCGTGTGGTGGTTCGAGCTACTAGGAGTACACGGGTAGGAAGGATTTTAAGCTGTTTTCACTCTTACGGGCGACATGACTTATAACTGATTATGTTTTCGTTTTGGATTTAGTCTATGCTGTTTTAGCTAGACTATGGATTTTTGTATTCCAAGAGTATTACTATGTTATTTTAATAGATGGAGTTTTTGACCTTATTATTTATGTGGTTATGAGCTTATGTGAGTAGATGGATTTATATGTTATATGTTGTATTGATTCTTATAAGTGTCATCATAGGAGGGAGTGCATTGGGGAAAGGGTAATTGTATAAGTATGGTGGCCAACATAGTTATACAAGTACCACAACTTCAATGGGTTCTCAAGTATGATTGCATGAAAGAGGATTAGTACATTCTTGTATATGGTGAGATGTAGATATTGGGTATACGTATAATATATGGGTTTATGTAACGGCTGCCTACGATATGGCTATTTTTATTAGTGTGTTATATGTTTTGGGTTATAGTTGTGTTGTGTGATTTTGGGGTCACACGATATGGTTTGGTTTTGGAGGTGGGTTTTATGCTTTGTTGTGGCACAGTGAGATGGTGATTACTCGTGTGGAAAAACGAGTGTATGACGTGATTGGTTGATCCGACATGTATGGTAACGAGTATGTTTTGGGTGATTTAATAGGTATATATATGCGGATGTATATATACTACTATGTGTTAAGTTATGGTATATGGTTGTTCACTAGTTATTATAACTTGAACGTACCTTGTGTTTGTTCGTGTTTTATGGTGCTTGAGTTGATGGAGTTTCAACAACGTTTCGAATTTTTGAACTGTGTCTTGTAGCGTATTCTTTGAGTTCATATTTCACGTGTACGTTTTAAAATGTTGTTCTGGGTTTTAAGTCCGTTGAAATAAATGGAGATTTCTTTTGGGATAATGAAATCTTTTGGGTTGAGTCTTACATTTCTTTTGGTTGGTATATGGAAAAAGGGGGGACCTGGAAATCTACTATAGAGTTAGATAGTTGGTTGTATTCGGTAAAATAAGGGTAAGGTGTTGGAGTCATGTTTGAAACAAGATGTAACATACCTTTTTTTTATCAACACTTATTTATTTCAAATTCTAAAAGACTTTCATTAAAATAAAGCAAAGTAAAATTTCTTTCTACTTACATAGTTTATATAATCGGATTTAACCGATTCATGTCATTTATAGTTATTGATACAAGGTTAAAAGGAGTTTATGAATATTTCACATACAATTATATCTTTCATTGAAAAGGATTGCATTGATCACTAAGTCTATTCTTTAGTTTTCAAAACAAATAGCATAAAATTGTTTTGGTCATAACTTGTTCGTTTTTAAAGCTTTTTGGGTGATTCAAAAGCCAAAAATTATGTACTCGGAACGTACTTTTCAAATATTCAGAATGTATAGTCTTGGGAGGTCAGTGGACTGGTCGGAATTGGTGTACAAGTGTCGGGTTCAAGGCTGAGTTTGAATAGTAGTTTTATTTTTTTTATGATTTGGGATGCACGGGATACCTAGTCTTTGAGTTGAGTTTTGAGATCGTTTAGAAGGTTGTTTGTAGATGGTTTGAGTCACATAGATGTAGGGAGGTAAGGAAAAAAAAATTTAAAAAAAAAAAAAATATATATATATATATATATATATATATATATATATATATATATATATATATATATATATATATATATATATATATATATATATATATATATATATATATATATATATATATATATATATATATATATATATATATATATATATATATATATATATATATATATATATATATATATATATATATATATATATATATATATATATATATATATATATATATATATATATATATATATATATATATATATATATATATATATATATATATATATATATATATATATATATATATATATATATATATATATATATATATATATTCTTTTGGAAAGTCGATCTTTGCACGGTTTAAATAATATGTGGCGGGGCGTAATATGTTTTGGTTGCCATTGGGTGTTTCTTGGATTATTTTTCGTTGTCATGGGTCATTTGGAAATTGATACATGTTTTGGTTTGAGTTTTCTTTGGAGTCTCGTGGTTTTTGATTTGTTTTAATTGGTGCACGTGAAATGTCGTTAGTTATCCGTAGGTTTAATTCGTCGATCGTATCTGGTGTATTCAGGATGTAGTTTTGGTTTTGTATGGTTTAGGAGCGTTGAGGTAGAACCATGAATAGAGCAAGTAGGATAAGTGAGAGGAGTTGTAGTTAGTGTCATCTAAGGCAAATCGTTGATGGAGTGAATTAAGAACAAGAGCTGTTAGAAATTGCAAGGAATTTATTCGTATTGCCGCTAAGAGAGGGTGTGAGGAGGACATATTTGAAATTGCTAAGGATGTTGTATGAACTCTTTGGGTTTACGGTTATGCATTTGGCTTCGCCAAAGCACTAGCGGTTTTCATGGAGTCAATGAACCGAGTGTGCATGAACGTCTATAAACGAGTTGTCATCGGGAGCATCGACGACATCTTGATCTACTCAAATCTTAGAAGGAGGATGAGGCGAATTATGTGTTGGTTTTGGAGTTGTTAGTAAAGGGAATGAAACGTGAGATTTTCAAGTGTGAGTTTTAGGATTTAGTTGGCCAGGACTAGTAGTCAGAGATGATGGCATATAGTGGAACCAGCAAGGGGAGAAGTGAAGAAGGACGAGGAAGCATTTTGGAGGCTGAAGAGGTGGATTGGATGATGAGCAGATCTTGGCATTATCGGAAGGACTGGATGAATTCGCGAAGCATGACGATACGTGGAGCAGGGATTTGGACGCGTACGAGGACGACAAAGAAAGGCGATCGCTTATACGTTGCAGGAACTGAAGATTTGGAAGAACTGGATAGACTTAGTTAGTGGAGCTGGACTGTTATATCTGCCTAGAATGCTAGAGGCATTTGGTGTACGAGACGTGGAGAATGATCTATACGGATCATGAACGTCTCCAACACATATTCAATCATCTTGATTGAACATTTGGCAAAGGTGATGGGTGGAGTTAATTGATGAAAGAAAATTTCAAGGCCAAGTACCATCTGGGAAAGGCAAGCATGGTCGATGAGACATGGAATAAGAAGGATGAGGTGAAGCTGAGACGAACTTGAACTATAGGGATGATGTATTAGAGTGGTTTGGATGAAGGATGTGGGTTGCACGAATTTAGTTGTCTAAAGCAGTGAACACCTCAACATTTATGTTGCGTGGCTTGGACAATCGTAAGGAGGAAAGGGACGTAGACTATACTTCCTACATGGATAGGAGTAGTTTAGAAAGGGCGACGTAAGGACGAAGTTGGTGGAAGGGATACATAATGCGGTGGGGGATTAAGTACGATGAGAGTTGGGTGATAGTCGATAGACTGACTAATTCATCACCTATTTCCAGAGGAATGAGAAGTCACGTAGTTGGGAAGTTGGAAGAACTAATGGATCTGTGAAAGACCGTCGTAGGTCACTTTATAAGGAAATTGGAATTTTTAAGTAGTTTGGAGTACGGACTGAAGGGAGTTGATGAACATGATTGGATATGAGTATATCCAGCTAACTGGGAAAAGGATAGACAAATGAGATATTTGTACAACCTTAGGAGTTACACTGAGGGCATGGGTGATTGGTTTAGAGGGAGTTAGAAAACTCTTTAGCGATGGCTGAGTTTTCATATAACGATAGTTATCATACTAGAAGTCGATAAATGCCATTTGAGGCACTATGTGAAAGGATAGGGTAAGATGTCCCCATTATGGACTAAAAATGGTAAAAGAGGCTACTAATGTGGTAGTGATGTTTGTGGAAAGGATGAGTGCAACAAGGGATGCTATATATAAAGGAGGAAACCACTAGAGTTAGTGACAGAGTTATGTATGAAGTTTCACCCATAGTAACGGGTGGTATGATTTGGTAAAATGGAAGAGTTGATGTAGAGTTTTGTAGTCCATTTATGATCTTTGGAAAGATCGGACCATGATATGAGCTTAAACTCATATCCTTTTATCAACAAATAACCCTAAAACATGAAGCAAAATACCCATTTATCTTGTAAAAAGCAGTGTTATGTGGTATGTTGTGTTTGTGTGATCTTATGTAGGTAAAAGGATACAATTTCAAGCAAACAAGGAAAAACCAAGCTCAAATGGATGAAAAAGACAAAAGAAGATCAAAAGTGACAAGACTTTGAAGTTCAAGGACCTATCTTGACAAGTGATGAAAGTTGAAGGACTAGAAGTGTAAATAATGAAAAGTCAAGATTCAAGTCAAACCTGGTCAACTATCAAGTCAACTCAGTCAAAGGGCCATTTTGTACAAATTATGGAAGTTAAAGGACCAAAAATGACAAAGGAATGAAGATCCTAGCTTGAAATGGGAATCTGCCAAGTATAGGGACCAAATCTGCCAACTTTGGAAAGAAATGCAAGTTGAATCCATGTGCTTTAGCTCTAAACCAATCAGAAGCAAGGAAATAATAAACACGGATCAA
Organism: Glebionis coronaria; assembly: GCA_025667525.1. Lineage (NCBI taxonomy): Eukaryota > Viridiplantae > Streptophyta > Magnoliopsida > Asterales > Asteraceae > Glebionis > Glebionis coronaria. The sequence goes on from CM046881.1 coordinate 215,988,771, forward strand.
GCATTAATTTCCCATTAACTGCCGCCACATTTAATATCATATCTCAACAGTTTCAATCCGTGTGACTTGTTTTAAGCCAACCAGGGAATGACACGTGTCATCTTCTTTAACAAGAAAAATTTCCAGGATCGGGTTTTTGATAGAGGCCGTTTCATGAGAAGATCAAAACACCAATATTGCTCGTTTTGAAGAGAGGAATTCAATGGTGCAATCCAATTAACAAATTATCCACTCAATCAAAAACACCCAAATTAGTTCATCACCTTCAAAGAGCAAATGCAGAATTCTTCCACGTGGCAAGTTATGATTGGATCTGCCACGTCACAAACCCCAACAGAATCTCCTCTCATGCCTATAAATAGCTAGGATGTACCTCATTTCTCATTGTAGCTTAATTTTGTAAAACACATAGTTAAATCTTTCCTTTCCATTTTTCCCTCACTTTTCCCCTAACTACTCAAGAGTCTGACAAACTCTTGAGTCAGTTAGTTAGTTAGTAGCTTGTAACAACCTTTATAACAGAATTCCTTCAATAAATTTCAAATTTCCTTTTTCCCGCCAAAAGTGTTCTTATCATTCAAGTTCATTACCTGCTATTGTGTGATCATATTGTGGCTGTTTGATGTTTGTTATGATCATACATTGATCATAACTGACATTGGTGAAAGATTTGTAGCTGTTTGTTCAGAATTCAGTTCATTCCTAGTTCTTTTGGAGATTTCATGGCAGTTTGATGATTTGCAGTTGATTGTTGATTGATTTGAGTTGATTACTAGTGATAGGTGGTGGTATCACTAGTGCAAGAGAGCTCAGCGCTCCTCTTCTTCCCAAAGGATCTCTTCATTAGGTTCTATAGCTCTTGATTTTTGTTCCTCTAAATCAGTCAATTGCATGCTCAATTCTCTAGTTTAATCTTGATGGCTGTATGATATAATTGCTTTTAGTTGTTGTTTGATTGTGTTTTGAGTGTTTAAATTTCAGTTACTGCTTAATCTTGTGCATTTGTGTTCAGCTTTGTAGTTACTTGCATAGTTTCAGTCACTTTTTAGCTTTGCACCTTAATTGAGTTCTAGTTGAGATAATTGCTTGTTTTCAGTTTCAATAGCTTTCATATTGTCTACTTAAACTAGTCTGTTAAAGCTTTTGAATCAGTTTAAACCAATACTCAATAAGTCTTTGTTAAATCTTGTTAAAATCAGATAAAGGAGTGTTTGGTAGTAGCTTTTAAGTGGTTTTCAAGTGTTAAGATTTGGTGTTTAGGAGTTCATTTCTAGTCATTAGGTGTTAACAAGTAGTTCTAGGTCATTTGCAAGTAAAAATAACAGTCAAACAGGCAATTGGCTAACAAATAGTTTGGGTCATTCTTATTTCAGCTTAAGTTTAGTAAACTTGTTACTTTCAATTGCTGAATTCTCTTTCATTCCTTGATGAAATTTGCTCAAACTTGTTTCCAGACTTAGCTTACATCATAAACTTTCAGTTTCTAAAAGGAAAATCTACAGTTTTAGGTAATAAGCTAGAAATAAGCTTTTTAGTCCATGATTGAGCATTTGTCATTCTCTGATGTAAAGTGCATACTGTTTTACTGGTTCTCTTAATCCACTTCACAAAAGTCTTGATTTTCTTTCACCAATCTGATTAGTAAGTGTTGAATATTAAGTTTTGAAGCTTTGAGCTTTTCATAAAAAGTTGGTCAAACTTGGTCAACATAAGCTCAAAAGAGCTTATTTCAGATTTTTCATTCATTACTTGATGAAAATGGTTCTAGTTTGATTTCCCGTTCTTGTAATCAAGTACTTAATCAGTTTAATCACAAAAATCAGGTTGTGACTGATTGAAATAAGCTGTAGCTTATTTTGTGCTTATTAATAAGCACTCAATTGCTTATTTTGGACTTTTAGCTTAATTCCTCAGACACACATAGCTTAAATTGAATTTTAAGAGTTTTGCAAGTGGTTTCAGCTTATTTGGTTGAGTAATAAGCTCAAACGAGCTTATTCTTCATATTGTCCCGTTTTTAGTTAAAAGTTTAGTTTAATTGCACTTTAGTCCCTTCATTTCATTCAGTTTGGTAAACTTGGCTAAACTTCCTAGTTTTTAGGGTTTGCATATTTTTAGTCCCTGGACTTTGTGATTTGTTACATTTCAGTTATCAAGTTTGTTAGTTTGTTACTATTTGGTTAGTTTGTTAAAGTTTTTACATAATTGGTCCTTTTAGTTAACTGTTTTGCATTAGTAGTCCTTATAACTTTTAGAATTTATATTTCAAGCATTTACATTTCATAGAAATTACATTTTCAGTCCTTTTAGTTTCAAATTTTGCATTTTATATTTTACTTGAATAAAATTTGGTATTTGCAACTTGTTTTACGTATAAGTAGGTTTATATTTTTCATTTTTAAATAGTGTTGTTTGAATTAGCAAGAGATTACCAAGTAAGCTTGAACAACCAAGAACAATAATAAATCTGATATTGGTTGGACTTTCTATTAGTTAAGAACTGAGAAAACGAACTTGCATTATACACATTTCAAATGGCGCCGCTGCCGGTTCTTTGACTACACGAGAGACTATCGATTGACGGTTTTCATTGGCTTTTGGGATCCGTTCATTTGGTGAACGTTATTTTTACGTATCATAAATCAAAAACAAATAAAAAAATCAAAAATATAAAAATATATAAAAACTAAAAAATTAACAAAACAATTCTTTTCCTAAAGAATTGTCCAAAAAAAAAATTCAAAAATTCAAAAAAAGCAATTTTTTTTTCCTAAGAGATTGCACCCAAAAATATATATTATTGGATTCTCTCGGTTTTTATGTACATATAGTATTTTCCTTTAAAAAAAACTCATAAATACAAAAATATTTTCCATATATTATTATAAGTAAATACGTATACGTATAAGAACAATCAATCTACATATCTTCCATAAGTATTGCCGAGGCAATACACCGTGTTGAGGGGCGTTCCGGTCCTTGACACGCGTATCGATCAAACAAAATAAAGCAAGAATAGATAAATACTCTCAATAAGCAACAATTCGAAGAATACGAACATTTAAGTGAATAGAAAGGCGATGTGCTATAAAATGCCATCTAAGGGTCAATAGGTACTTAAGTGCTTCGCGCCACCTAACCCCCCGTTCACTTGGGAGTATTCTAAGAAGGAAAGCTTCATTGAGGGTCTTGCACCCAAAGTAGTATTACATATATTGTTATTTTCTTGTGGATATTTAATATCGAAACTCGAAGAGGATAATCTTATTCTTTTCAAAGTCACACGAGAGCTTCTCTCTCATTCCTCGTATTGAGTTGCATGCTCACTCGCGGGCGTGCACAAATACCGATTGGTGTACAACCTCTTCCTCCGAAAAGGAAGAAAAAGAGAAAGAGTAAGACCACCACCGTTCACCAAGCCGATCACGAGAATCGTGCTTTGTCACCACCACAAGAAGCCATGGCTATTGATAACCGTACTTTGTTTGAACGTATGCAATCCAACATTCATGGATATGTTAGTGCCATTAAGATTCCCGACTTTCCCGCTAACACATTTGAGCTACATACATCTATGATCAATATGGTTTCTGCATCACCTTTCTTTGGAAAACAAAATGAGGATCCCCATGCTCACCTTAAGAGATTCCTTTCACTTTGCAACACCATTAAGCATAATGGGGTTCCATCTGAGGTCATTAGATTGATGTTAGTGTCATTTTCATTATATGGGAGTGCTAAGCATTGGTTAGACACCCAACCACCCGATAGTATCACCACATGGGATGATTTTACCATTAAGTTTTTGAACAAATTCTTTCCTCCACAAAAGACTATGGCTTTGAGAAATTTGATTATGGGCTTTACACAAAAACCTAGTCAATCCTTTGGTGATGCTTGGGAAGAGTATAGTGAGTTGTTGAGGCGATGCCCTAACCATGGAATGGATGATCTAGGCCAAATCAATACCTTCTATAATGGCCTTAAACCTCACCACCAAGATTCACTAAATGCTTCCGCGGGAGGGAGTATTCATTTCAAGACATACCATGAGGCTTTGAACATTATTGAGACTAAGGCAATGGTTCAAACAAATGATCCATTTGAAGAAAGAGTTCATGTGATCCAAAACACTTCTCAAACTCCTTGTGAACTCCAAATTCTTCAAGAGATCCTTCAAACAGTCAAACAAGGACAAGAAATGACTCAAGGCATGATTCAAGATTTTAAGAGCATGACATTGAACAATTCCTCAAATAATGTGAATGCCATCACCATTTCTTGTGTTACTTATGGAGGCCCCCACTCTTATGAACAATGTGATAAGGTGCAAGGGTATCAAGGGGAATGCTATGCTTACCAAGAGGAACATCGTGAACACTTCAAGCCTAACATCAATCCAAATAACCTTTCTTACAAATCCCAAAATTACCTTACTCCACCCGGCTTCCCACCCCAACCACCCACCCAAATTCCACAAAATCCTCCTCAAATTTTAGCAAGGAATCAAGGGCAAAGACAACCATACCAAGGAAATAACTACAAGGCACCAAATCAATTTCAACCTCAAGCAAGTACCTTTTATCCACCAAATCAAGGATTTAACTCCCAACCTTTACCCTTCCAACCTCAAGGTTTTCAAGGTTATGTGCCACAAGAGTTAAACGCAATGGATCTTTTGCAAAAGATGAATCAAGAGAATGAAAAGAAATTCCAAGCTATAGACAAGAAAATGAATGACCAATTCAATAAGCTTTTGATGGCATTAAATCAAAGACCACAAGGGGCTTTACCTTCCAACACACAAACAAACCCTAGGGCTAATGTCAATGCTATTACAACAAGGAGTGGTACAACAACAAAGGATCCTTCACCTCCTAAACCTACTATTGTTCAACCCACTTGTGCTCCTACTTGTGATAAGCCTTCTACTTCTACTCCACCTCCTCAAAGTGCTCCTATTCACTCAAACACACCTTCTCAACCCCCTCATACTTCTCTTTTACCTTCCACACTTCCCAATGAAGAGGCTAACAAAGACAAATCTTCCACTACAACACCTATTCCACCTACACCCAAACCTACTCTTCCATACCCTTCAAGGTTAAAAAAGGACAAGTTAAAGAACAAAGATGACATACAAGTCTCCAATTTCTTAAGGATGTTCAAGCAACTCAATATCAACATATCCTTTGCGGAAGCTCTTGCTTATATGCCAAAGTTTGCTAAGATGTTCAAGGATTTGCTCTCAAACAAAGAAAAATTGGTTGATTTGCCCAACACATCACTTAATGAAAATTGTTCCGCGGTGTTACTTAAAACCTTACCAACAAAACTTGGAGATCCGGGGCGCTTCTTGATACCTTGTAATTTTCCCGGTGTTGAAAATTGCATGGCTTTGGCGGATTTAGGGGCGAGCATAATCTCATGCCTTTATCGGTTTGGAAACAACTATCTCTTCCCGAGCTCACTCCCACTAGGATGACTCTTGAACTAGCCAACCGAACCATAGCTCACCCCGTAGGTATAGCGGAAGATGTGTTTGTAGGTGTGGATAAGTTTACCTTTCCGGCCGAATTTGTAGTGGTCGATTATGACATGGATCCTAGAGTGCCTTTGATTGTTGGTAGACCATTTTTGAGAACGGGTCGTACCTTGATAGATGTGGCGGAAGGAGAATTAATTATGAGAGTAGAGGATGAGAAAGTGGTGTTTAAGTTAGGGAAAGTTTGTGATAGAAAAGAGCTTAAGGAGTCTAGACCTTGTGAAACTATTAACATTGTGGATGTGCTAGATGAAGTGTGTAATGAACACTTTCATGATGCTTGTAAGAATGCTAGTGATGAGATTCCACATGTTGAAACCGTGGCCTCAATTGCTCCCTCTTTAACACCTTTTGGAGAGAGTGATTTCCTCTTGGAGGAATTTGAGTCCAACTTTCTTGGTGATGATGATTCTCCCATTAATTGGGAAGAAGATATTCTTACAATCCAAAAGTTGCTCAATGAGGACCCTATTCCTTCCCCTATTCCACAAGAGATTACCATTGAGGAACCTTCCATAGTAAAACCTTCCATAGAGAGTCCACCTCCCATTGAACTTAAGGAACTTCCATCCCACTTAGAATATGCTTTCTTAGAAGGAAAAGACCAATTACCGGTGATTATTGCTAAGGAATTGAAAGAGGATGAGAAGGAACAACTTATTAAAGTCCTTAAGAAACACAAGAAAGCCTTAGCATGGAAAATATCCGACATAAGGGGAATTGATCCACATTTTTGTACTCACAAAATCCTTATGGAAGATGATTATAAACCCGCCATTCAAAACCAAAGGAGAGTTAACCCAAAAATTCATGAGGTTATTAAGAAGGAAGTGATTAAACTCTTAGATGCGGGTATGATTTACCCCATTTCCGACTCTCCATGGGTTAGCCCGGTTCATTGTGTTCCAAAGAAGGGTGGAATCACCGTGGTGCCTAATGAGAACAATGAGCTTATTCCCACGAGACTTGTAACCGGTTGGAGAGTTTGCATTGATTATAGAAAACTCAATGAGGCAACTAGGAAAGACCATTTCCCGCTTCCCTTTATGGACCAAATGCTTGAACGCTTAGCGGGAAATGAGTACTATTGTTTTCTTGATGGCTTTTCGGGTTATTTTCAAATACCCATTGACCCTAAGGATCAAGAAAAGACCACATTCACTTGTCCATACGGTACTTTTGCTTACAAGAGGATGCCTTTTGGCCTATGTAATGCACCGGGGACGTTTCAAAGGTGCATGATGGCGATTTTCCATGACATGATAGAGCAAACCATGGAGGTTTTTATGGATGACTTTTCCGTATTTGGGAACTCCTTTAGCTCTTGTCTCACCAATCTTGAGAGAATGCTTAAGCGTTGTGAGGAAACACGTTTGGTGCTTAATTGGGAGAAATGTCACTTTATGGTGAAAGAGGGGATTGTTTTAGGACACAAGATATCCAATAAGGGATTAGAAGTTGATCGAGCCAAAATTGATGTGATTGCTAAGCTTCCCCCACCCACCTCGGTTAAAGGTGTGAGGAGTTTCTTAGGTCATGCGGGTTTTTATAGGCGCTTTATACAAGATTTCTCTAAGATAGCTAGACCGATGACTCATCTCTTGGAGAAAGAGGCTCCTTTCATTTTTGACCAAGCTTGTTTAGACTCTTTTGAGACACTTAAGGAAAAATTGACAAAGGCTCCCGTTTTGGTTTCTCCAAATTGGGAATTACCTTTTGAGCTTATGTGTGACGCTAGTGATTATGCGGTGGGGGCCGTCTTAGGACAAAGAGTTAATAAGCATTTCCAACCTATACACTATGCGAGTAAAACCATGACCGGTGCACAACTTCATTACACTACGACGGAAAAAGAGTTGCTTGCTATAGTATATGCTTTTGAGAAGTTTAGACCATACCTTGTGCTTTCCAAGACCATAGTGTATACGGATCATTCCGCTCTCAAGTATCTTATGACAAAACAAGATGCTAAGCCTAGGCTTTTGAGATGGGTTTTGTTGCTTCAAGAGTTTAAGATAGAGATTCGTGATAAAAAAGGGGCCGAGAATTTAGCGGCGGATCATTTGAGTAGACTTGAGCATCCTTTTCAAGGAGATTTCCCACATCAAGAAATCAATGAATCCTTTCCATTAGAGGAGCTCATGTCTATCTCTTCCCAAGAGGATGCCACACCTTGGTTTGCGGATATTGCAAACTATCTTGTGGGCAATGTGCTTATTGAGGGTCTTACTTACCAACAAAAGAAAAAGTTTCTTAAGGAAGTTAAGTATTACTTTTGGGATGATCCATATCTTTTTAGGCAATGTGCGGACCAAATCATTAGACGGTGTGTAGATGGGCCCGAGGCATTTAAAATCTTAGAGGCATGTCATAAAGGACCTACGGGTGGACATTTTGGGCCTAACTACACTGCCAAGAAAGTCTTTGATTCGGGTTATTATTGGCCTTCCATTTACAAGGATGCTCAAGAGATGGTGAAATTTTGTGATGTTTGTCAAAGACAAGGAAAAATTACACAACGTGATGAGATGCCACAAAATTTTATCCAAGAGTGTGAGATATTTGATGTATGGGGAATAGATTTCATGGGACCTTTTCCATCCTCTAAGGGAAACAAGTATATACTTGTGGCGGTGGATTATGTGTCCAAGTGGGTGGAGGCTAAAGCCTTACCTACTAATGATGCTAGAGTGGTTGTAAAGTTTTTGAAACAATTGTTTGCTAGATTTGGTGTACCTCGGGCCATCATAAGTGATCGTGGTACGCACTTTTGTAATGATCAATTCACGAGAGTTATGAAGAAATATGGAGTGAATCATAGACTTTCTACCGCGTATCACCCTCAAACAAATGGTCAAACCGAGGTCACAAATCATGGTTTAAAGAGGATTTTAGAGAGAACGGTGGGAGAGCATAGAGCTTCTTGGTCGGATAAGCTTGATGATGCTTTGTGGGCGTTTAGGAGGGCTTTTAAGACACCAATTGGTTGTACTCCTTATCGGCTTGTTTATGGAAAAGCGTGCCACCTCCCATTTGAGTTAGAACATAAGGCATCTTGGGCTCTCAAGTGGGCTAACTTTGATTTAAACCAAGCCGGTTCACATAGGAAAGATCAACTCAATGAGATGGATGAGTTGAGAGCTAATGCCTATGAGAATTCTTTGCTTTACAAGGAAAAGACTAAGAAATTGCATGATGCTAAGCTTAAGAATCGTGAGTTCAAAGTTGGAGAGCCGGTTCTCCTCTTTAACTCAAGATTGAAGCTTTTTGCGGGCAAGCTTAAGTCGAGATGGTCCGGTCCATTCACTATTGCTCAAGTGTTTCCATATGGAACTCTTGAGTTGTCCCAACCCGATGGTCCAAATTTCAAAGTGAATGGTCACCGTGTTAAGCATTACTTTGGGGAGGACATTTCCGTTGAAATGGTCCAAGAGATCCCCATTTTCCCCATGAATTAATTCATTGAGGGACGAGTCGAGCTAGAGACTCATTAACTCAAGCATCGTATAACTAGGTTTAGAGTGTTGTAGGTTAGAAATAAAGGCATAGCTTTGGAGATAAGTGTAGGGGCGACCTTCTTGAGGAGGCCCTTGTATCCGGTTCACTTCGTTACTTTAGTGATTTTTCATTGACACCTTGTGCTTAAACATGATTTCACTAATAGTAGTCCTTTCCTTAACTTGGGTTAAGCAAAGTCTATTCATTGTCATAAGTGTAGGGGAAGTTTTTATACTTCCATGCTCTTAAACATTGAGGACAATGTTTAGCTTAAGTGTAGGGGGGTCTTCTATCGAAGTGACCTTACCTAGAACTTGTCATTGTCTTGCATGATAACATGGAAAATTGAATTTTAAACATTTTTCAAATTTTTGATCTACTTTGGCCAACAAAAATATGCATTCATGATTTTTGCATCAATCATTTTTCATTTGCATAACACATTTGCATTGTATATATTTCTTCTTTTAGTTTTCATCAAAAATATATAAAAAGGAAAAATATAATAAAACATGGTTTTAACAAGTTTAGACTTCTTTGACATATTAGGCCCGCCATGGATATTTTGACTCAACCCGAGTTTGCTTAATTTAGCACTCTCTAGCTAGTATCCTTAACCATGTAGTCCTTCATTGGTCTATTAGGCTAAGCTTCCACCAATTTCATTCTTTGAAATTTTAAATTTGTGGAGAATGGGAAATGATAGAGTTGAAGCAAGTGTAAAAGGGCTAGATAGACTTCATGGCAATTACTTGTGGCTAAACCCTTCTCTTCTCTACCTCTACTTTCTTCGCATGTATATAACTGTTAATAAATAATCAAGTACGGTTTTAATTGGTTTGTAATCTCTTATGCATTTTTGGCTAATCATTCATGGTTGATATGAGTACGTCTTAAGATTCTAAGTTAGCACGTTTTATGTGTACTAGACTTGTGTCATGCTCCATATTTAGCGGGTGTTTTTCCTTTTCTTCTTTGCAAATTTCTTTGTGAGGAATAAAGAAAAATAAGAGCGGCTTATGAAAAAAAATGAGTGGCTAGAAAAAAAAAAATAATAATAATGCAAGACTCCCAAGAGGGGCAGTGTGGTGTTAATTATAGTGACTATTGAGTTCCAATATTACCTTGACGGGTTGCGGGGATTCAATAGATTGCTCCAATCCAATATTACCTTGACGGGTTGCGGGGTTGAAGATCCAAAATCTCAAAAAGATGCGGATGTAAATTATTGCGTGAGTTTTATTTTTCTTTCCTTAGCGAGTGTGTAGTTACTTATGAAAGCATGACATGAGGATTTTACACATAAGGCGAATGACTTATTACTCTTAATACGGACTTATATTAATTGTGAGCGGTTTTTCAAGTAATGGATGAGAAGATTACTTAGGATTAAAACCGTTCTTCCTTATTTTTGGATTTTACACTTCTTATATTTCACACTTGAATAATGACAAATTTGCCCACAAGCAATTTGCTCAAATAATAACCGGTTCCACATTTAATTGTCATGAATAAGTTGATGCACTTTTTACTTGTGAATGCAATGATTCCATTTATAAGCTTGGTATGGGGAAAGTGAAACTTGAGGGTGATAAATGTTCATGGTATCCAAGCCCTAATCCAAGTCATTGAGTTCTTTATGAGTTATTTCCATCAAAACCATTTAAAGAAAAATCAAAAAGATATAGATAGAATTGTATTTTGATTCATTGCATTATTAAAAGTCAAAATCATGCATCATCTAGTTTAGAGTAGTGTAGATGCATCTCATATGGCCAAGGTGGATTAATTATGAGGGAAATGTAAATTTTTAAGCCTTGAAATACAATATTGCATGAGGACATGGCAATGCTCAAGTGTAGGGGAATTTGATATAAGCTTAAACTCATATCCTTTTATCAACAAATAACCCTAAAACATGAAGCAAAATACCCATTTATCTTGTAAAAAGCAGTGTTATGTGGTATGTTGTGTTTGTGTGATCTTATGTAGGTAAAAGGATACAATTTCAAGCAAACAAGGAAAAACCAAGCTCAAATGGATGAAAAAGACAAAAGAAGATCAAAAGTGACAAGACTTTGAAGTTCAAGGACCTATCTTGACAAGTGATGAAAGTTGAAGGACTAGAAGTGTAAATAATGAAAAGTCAAGATTCAAGTCAAACCTGGTCAACTATCAAGTCAACTCAGTCAAAGGGCCATTTTGTACAAATTATGGAAGTTAAAGGACCAAAAATGACAAAGGAATGAAGATCCTAGCTTGAAATGGGAATCTGCCAAGTATAGGGACCAAATCTGCCAACTTTGGAAAGAAATGCAAGTTGAATCCATGTGCTTTAGCTCTAAACCAATCAGAAGCAAGGAAATAATAAACACGGATCAAGCATTAATTTCCCATTAACTGCCGCCACATTTAATATCATATCTCAACAGTTTCAATCCGTGTGACTTGTTTTAAGCCAACCAGGGAATGACACGTGTCATCTTCTTTAACAAGAAAAATTTCCAGGATCGGGTTTTTGATAGAGGCCGTTTCATGAGAAGATCAAAACACCAATATTGCTCGTTTTGAAGAGAGGAATTCAATGGTGCAATCCAATTAACAAATTATCCACTCAATCAAAAACACCCAAATTAGTTCATCACCTTCAAAGAGCAAATGCAGAATTCTTCCACGTGGCAAGTTATGATTGGATCTGCCACGTCACAAACCCCAACAGAATCTCCTCTCATGCCTATAAATAGCTAGGATGTACCTCATTTCTCATTGTAGCTTAATTTTGTAAAACACATAGTTAAATCTTTCCTTTCCATTTTTCCCTCACTTTTCCCCTAACTACTCAAGAGTCTGACAAACTCTTGAGTCAGTTAGTTAGTTAGTAGCTTGTAACAACCTTTATAACAGAATTCCTTCAATAAATTTCAAATTTCCTTTTTCCCGCCAAAAGTGTTCTTATCATTCAAGTTCATTACCTGCTATTGTGTGATCATATTGTGGCTGTTTGATGTTTGTTATGATCATACATTGATCATAACTGACATTGGTGAAAGATTTGTAGCTGTTTGTTCAGAATTCAGTTCATTCCTAGTTCTTTTGGAGATTTCATGGCAGTTTGATGATTTGCAGTTGATTGTTGATTGATTTGAGTTGATTACTAGTGATAGGTGGTGGTATCACTAGTGCAAGAGAGCTCAGCGCTCCTCTTCTTCCCAAAGGATCTCTTCATTAGGTTCTATAGCTCTTGATTTTTGTTCCTCTAAATCAGTCAATTGCATGCTCAATTCTCTAGTTTAATCTTGATGGCTGTATGATATAATTGCTTTTAGTTGTTGTTTGATTGTGTTTTGAGTGTTTAAATTTCAGTTACTGCTTAATCTTGTGCATTTGTGTTCAGCTTTGTAGTTACTTGCATAGTTTCAGTCACTTTTTAGCTTTGCACCTTAATTGAGTTCTAGTTGAGATAATTGCTTGTTTTCAGTTTCAATAGCTTTCATATTGTCTACTTAAACTAGTCTGTTAAAGCTTTTGAATCAGTTTAAACCAATACTCAATAAGTCTTTGTTAAATCTTGTTAAAATCAGATAAAGGAGTGTTTGGTAGTAGCTTTTAAGTGGTTTTCAAGTGTTAAGATTTGGTGTTTAGGAGTTCATTTCTAGTCATTAGGTGTTAACAAGTAGTTCTAGGTCATTTGCAAGTAAAAATAACAGTCAAACAGGCAATTGGCTAACAAATAGTTTGGGTCATTCTTATTTCAGCTTAAGTTTAGTAAACTTGTTACTTTCAATTGCTGAATTCTCTTTCATTCCTTGATGAAATTTGCTCAAACTTGTTTCCAGACTTAGCTTACATCATAAACTTTCAGTTTCTAAAAGGAAAATCTACAGTTTTAGGTAATAAGCTAGAAATAAGCTTTTTAGTCCATGATTGAGCATTTGTCATTCTCTGATGTAAAGTGCATACTGTTTTACTGGTTCTCTTAATCCACTTCACAAAAGTCTTGATTTTCTTTCACCAATCTGATTAGTAAGTGTTGAATATTAAGTTTTGAAGCTTTGAGCTTTTCATAAAAAGTTGGTCAAACTTGGTCAACATAAGCTCAAAAGAGCTTATTTCAGATTTTTCATTCATTACTTGATGAAAATGGTTCTAGTTTGATTTCCCGTTCTTGTAATCAAGTACTTAATCAGTTTAATCACAAAAATCAGGTTGTGACTGATTGAAATAAGCTGTAGCTTATTTTGTGCTTATTAATAAGCACTCAATTGCTTATTTTGGACTTTTAGCTTAATTCCTCAGACACACATAGCTTAAATTGAATTTTAAGAGTTTTGCAAGTGGTTTCAGCTTATTTGGTTGAGTAATAAGCTCAAACGAGCTTATTCTTCATATTGTCCCGTTTTTAGTTAAAAGTTTAGTTTAATTGCACTTTAGTCCCTTCATTTCATTCAGTTTGGTAAACTTGGCTAAACTTCCTAGTTTTTAGGGTTTGCATATTTTTAGTCCCTGGACTTTGTGATTTGTTACATTTCAGTTATCAAGTTTGTTAGTTTGTTACTATTTGGTTAGTTTGTTAAAGTTTTTACATAATTGGTCCTTTTAGTTAACTGTTTTGCATTAGTAGTCCTTATAACTTTTAGAATTTATATTTCAAGCATTTACATTTCATAGAAATTACATTTTCAGTCCTTTTAGTTTCAAATTTTGCATTTTATATTTTACTTGAATAAAATTTGGTATTTGCAACTTGTTTTACGTATAAGTAGGTTTATATTTTTCATTTTTAAATAGTGTTGTTTGAATTAGCAAGAGATTACCAAGTAAGCTTGAACAACCAAGAACAATAATAAATCTGATATTGGTTGGACTTTCTATTAGTTAAGAACTGAGAAAACGAACTTGCATTATACACATTTCAAATGGCGCCGCTGCCGGTTCTTTGACTACACGAGAGACTATCGATTGACGGTTTTCATTGGCTTTTGGGATCCGTTCATTTGGTGAACGTTATTTTTACGTATCATAAATCAAAAACAAATAAAAAAATCAAAAATATAAAAATATATAAAAACTAAAAAATTAACAAAACAATTCTTTTCCTAAAGAATTGTCCAAAAAAAAAATTAAAAAATTCAAAAAAAGCAATTTTTTTTCCTAAGAGATTGCACCCAAAAATATATATTATTGGATTCTCTCGGTTTTTATGTACATATAGTATTTTCCTTTAAAAAAAACTCATAAATACAAAAATATTTTCCATATATTATTATAAGTAAATACGTATACGTATAAGAACAATCAATCTACATATCTTCCATAAGTATTGCCGAGGCAATACACCGTGTTGAGGGGCGTTCCGGTCCTTGACACGCGTATCGATCAAACAAAATAAAGCAAGAATAGATAAATACTCTCAATAAGCAACAATTCGAAGAATACGAACATTTAAGTGAATAGAAAGGCGATGTGCTATAAAATGCCATCTAAGGGTCAATAGGTACTTAAGTGCTTCGCGCCACCTAACCCCCCGTTCACTTGGGAGTATTCTAAGAAGGAAAGCTTCATTGAGGGACTTGCACCCAAAGTAGTATTACATATATTGTTATTTTCTTGTGGATATTTAATATCGAAACTCGAAGAGGATAATCTTATTCTTTTCAAAGTCACACGAGAGCTTCTCTCTCATTCCTCGTATTGAGTTGCATGCTCACTCGCGGGCGTGCACAAATACCGATTGGTGTACAACCTCTTCCTCCGAAAAGGAAGAAAAAGAGAAAGAGTAAGACCACCACCGTTCACCAAGCCGATCACGAGAATCGTGCTTTGTCACCACCACAAGAAGCCATGGCTATTGATAACCGTACTTTGTTTGAACGTATGCAATCCAACATTCATGGATATGTTAGTGCCATTAAGATTCCCGACTTTCCCGCTAACACATTTGAGCTACATACATCTATGATCAATATGGTTTCTGCATCACCTTTCTTTGTCTGTGTGTTGATCCTAAGGAGTAAATCTCGGGACGAGATTTCTATTAGGAGGGAGTGATGTGACAACCGTGGTTTTGAGGTTCGTCACTTGGTCTTACTTTTAGGTTATTTTATGTGTGACTACTCGATTTTTGTGCTTACGTGTTTATTTTGTGTGAACGAGGTTGGTGTGATTATCGTTTATGAGTATAGAGTACTCATAAGTAAATTGAGGAACGGTTAATTCATGTTCATGAGATCACAATTAGTGACTATGAAATGAAATGGTGTTATTTTGGTGTTTACGTATACGTATAAGTATTATAGTAATAGTGTATTTTTAGGATTTACGGTTTAGCATTTAGAGGTCTCGAATGAGGTAATTAGTCATATGAATATTTTTCGGGATGGTTTTAGGCCATTTAGGACTTAATTATAAAGTTTATTTCAAAATTTGAGATTTTTTTTAAAAGTGTATATTTTACGACTTTTTTCGGTAAAACGCGTAAATTTGACTAGTTTTACGGTTTTGAGGTTTTGGAGGCTTTAGGAGCTGAAATAAATTAAGGAAAATTAAGGTAATATTATTATTACATATATTAATAATAAAAATAAATAAAAAACGAATTTTAGGGGTGTTAGGTCGGTTTGGGAAAAAAAAGAAAAAGAGGAGGAAAAAAAAAAGAAACAAGTGTTATAATTGGACTAGGATTCTTGTGTACACTATATAATGTTTTACTAAACAAAAAAATAAAAACATAAATCCCTGGAGCTAATAAAATTCGTGGGTTTCACTAAAAAAAAGTTAGGGTTCTTCATAATTTTGGGGGTTTTTCATCTTTCATTAATCATAAGGTAAAACCTTCAAATCCCTTTTTAATTTAATTGTTTTAATGATTTCTTAATCATTCTTATGATGGATTAGGGTTAGGGTTTATATAAAATCAGTAAATTAATGATGTTATAATCATAATATGATGATCATATAATCTAGGGCTTGTATTAGATGGGGTTATGGGTAATTAATTAGTTTAATTTGTTTAAACCCGTTTTTAAAAACTGGGCAGATTTTGAGTCAATTGTTTTGATCATATCGGGAGTTCTATAAACTCTTATTTTACGATCCAAGTACCCCTGGAAAGATATTTGAAGTGGCTTTCCAATGCAACAAACGAGAACTAAATTGGAGGTAGGGAAGTGGGTCAAAAACAGGTTACAACAGTCGGAGGTCAAAACAGTTTTGAATTCAGCCTGTTTTCTTTTTAAGTTTTGGGTTGTTTGGGGCATTTAGGGTTGCATTGGGATCTTCTCACGAACGTGAGAGATGGTTTATATATTTTAGTTAATATCTGCACTTGGGCTAAGTTGGTGGTTTAGGGTAAGACCCCTTAATGGTAACAAACTTTTAGTACGTTTAAAATTAGGAAATCTGGAATGACAAAAGTAGATATATATATATCGGGGCCTTAACAGTAGCTTTAAGGTTAGGGCAAGTGGGAGGTGTTAGCCAACATATTTAAGGGTATGAATATACCTTTTACAGAAACCATGGGTAGGTTTAAGTGGGCGTTTCATCTAAAGTTTTGAGACCTAAAAACTGGTACTGTTTTGGGTAAAATACGAACGGGTTAGTTATTAAACTTAACCAAGTTAAGTACTTGTTAAGGAAGGGTAATGTGGTAATTAGAGCTTATTAATGAGGTAAATATGTGAGAATAGGCTAGATGTCCATCATAGGTTAATGAGCCATCTTAGTGATTGGTTCGTTTATTGATTTCGTGTTTTTGGTTTGTTAGCTTGTTGCTAGTGCAAGGACTTGTGAAGAAGCAATCAGGTGAGTGTTCATAGTCCCATGTTTATTTTTGTTTTTGACTTCCAGATGGGATGGAAGAGACACTGTGTTGAGTTGTTTCTAAATTGCTGCTGTGAATGTTTTATGGTTGTGATGGACTTGTGTGTACACTTATGTGATTAACTACTATGCGATTTTGATTAGTTATTATGGTTTGACAAGGTAGTGGCCTTGAGGTTTGACAAGGTAGTGGCCTTGTGGTTTGCCAAGGTAGTGGCCTTGGGATAGGTACATAGGGTGATCATCTAAGGTACCATGATGTTGTTTGACAAGGTAGGAGCCTTGGATTGGTTTGGTATGATTGGTCTTGATTGATAGTTGTTAATACATAATTGTAACACATTGTCCATATGTTCTTTTGTTGATGATTGTTATTCACAGCTTGTAACTGATTTAGCGTTGGAGTCTAAACCTATGACTCTCACCAACTTTATGTTGACGTGTTTTAGTGTCTCTTTCAGGTGATACTATGGTTAAGCATGAGAACATAAGTGGCTAGGATTGGAGAAGCTTAGGATTGCATATAGAAGGAGATCCCCGTTCCTTCTTAGTTTCTTTTGCTTGTTTAATAAGTGATATTATTGGCACCTATATGTTTGTTTTGTTTGTGATATTTGATTGTCTTGGATAAGAGGTAGGACTGTTACCTACTTACCTAGACTCCTGTATTTATTGAGATATTGTCATGACTTTTGTGTCACCATTTTATGACATTTCTTATTTCATATAGTTATCTCTATAGACACGCCATGTTGTGATGATATCCATACGTCGCGCCCCATATTCCGCCATGGTGGGGTGTGACAGTTTCTCTCTCTAGAAATACATCAACCCTCTTGAATCATAAAGATTATCATTGTTCTACAATTGGTATCAAGAGCATGGGATGAAATATAGGTTGGTTTTCGTGTTATGTATGCTTTCTTAAGCATTTCGTAGTTTTTGAGTGTTTTTTTGCCGAAACATCAAATTTTTTTTTGTGTTTGTTTGTGATATCAAGTCGTATAACTTCTTTAATCGTGTTGTAGTGTTGTTGGTATCTTGGTTTTTGGTTAAAACACAACCTTTCTTGGATCAAACGTTCAAAACTTCTTGGTTTTTCATTATTCCGAAATTCTAGCAAAGGTCTCCATCGGAAAGTACAAGTGTTTGAGGTTTGATCGCAATAACCTTTTGGTTCTACTTTACGATCACTGGATTACAATACCTTATTCCGACGCGACATTCCGATCGTGCATTGCGATCTGGGATTCCGACGGATTTTAAGGATTTTTGAGTCGTTACTCTGCCAAATTTGTTTCAGCCATATTCCGGTCTGAACATTCCGACAGGACATTCCGATCTAAGCATTCCGACAGGTTAACATTGCGATCTAAGCATTCAGATAGTGTGACATTCCGATCTAGACATTGCGATCTACGATTCAGACAGAAGGACATTCCGATAGATTGTTATTCCGATAGAACCAAGCATTCCGATACCAGCAACATTCCGACAGAAAGGGTATTCCGACAGGAAGCAACATTCCGATACTTGCACATTCCGATAGAATTTGTTTTTGGATACTTAGAGGATTTTTTTTTCTATTGTGCATTAATTTGATAATTTGGTAAATTTCAAAAGCAAACACAACAAAAAGATAACAACATCTTTCATTTAACAACACAAAAACACATAACCTTATTTCATTGTTCGATCATTTTTTATAATCTTTATTCAAGGGATCATAAAATGAATTCACATTCATATATGCAACCATGACTTCGCTTACCGATATCTCAATCATCTCGGGTACCGACACTCGCCCACCTTTGCTCATCAAAGATTTATTTGAAGCATGGCAAGGCCGCATGAAAACGTACATCATGGGCAAACCCAATGGTCGACTTATGCTTCAATCAATTGAAAAAGGTCCATTAGATTGGGGAGAGGTTACCGTCAACAATGTGACAAGGGCTAGGGAGTATCGTGAGTTAACCGATGCTAACAGAATCATTGCCGATGCAGATGAAAGGGCCGTTCAGACGATTCTTCAAGCCCTTCCACCCGATATCTTCAGAATGATAAGTGAACACACAGTGGCAAAAAATCTTTAGGATCGATTAGCTGTTTTGTTACAAGGGACATCTCTAACTAAGCAAGAACGAGAGTGTCAATTGTATGATTCGTTTGATAGGTTTACATACATTCAAGGGGAGACTCTTCATGATTACTACTGGCGTTTCACTACTTTGATGAATGACATGAACGTGTATAATCTAAGGATTGAACAGTTTCAATTAAACACAAAGTTCTTGAACACGTTACCCCAAGAATGAAGTCAGTATGTCACCGATGTTAAGATGATTCGAGATTTGCACAAGTCAAATTTAGATCAACTTTATGCCTTCTTGCAACAACACGAGAAGCACGTGATCCAAAAACGCATCTCTCAGGGATCTTATCAAGAACCATTGGCATCAATGGCAAACAATCCTACATTGTCATATCACAACTCTCCGTTTGCTTTGGGACACCAATCTTCTTATCAACCAGTGTATCAAACACCAAGCTTCCCACAGTACTCGATCTTGCCACAACCGCCTACATCTTATCACCAACAATACAAGCAACCAGCAACATCATCACAAGGAGATTCACATCCGTTACCTTATGCTTCACACCAATATTCACTTTATAAACCTCCAACAAACCCTGCTTTTACCTATCCACAACTTGAGGCTCCTCAACCTCATTACTCTCAACAAGTCAGTGTTCCATCAAATCAGATTGTAGCTCAATCAGCACCAGCATTCTATTGTGATGATGAGATCCCTTTCCCTGAGTTTAGGCAAGAGGATAGTCCAACTGATATACTTGCTCAAATGTCTGCTTATCTCACTCAAACATTGAACAAACGAGGTTACAGAGCTCCAGCAACAACTAACAATCAGTTAAGGAACTCTTCTAACTCTCGACAACAGGCTACAATTTAAGATGGCAGAGTTATGGTTCAACCACTTCAGGGGAGACCCAATTCATCTACTGATGGTGCACGTTCATCTAACATTGCTGCTACAAGAGGTAATGGCATTGGCAAAACAAAGGTGGTTATATGCTACAACTGCAAAGGGGAAGGGCACATGGCCAGAGAGTGTAAGCAGCCCAAGAGGAAAAGGGACAACACATGGTTTCAGGAGAAGATCTACCTGGTGAATGCTCAAGCCCAAGGACGTGAGCTTGATGAAGAAGAGTTGGCCTTTCTCTCAGATCCAGGAGTAGCGGACACTAACGGTCTCACAGCAGCCATCACAAACAATGCCGCATATCAATGTGATGATTTGGATGCATATGACTCTGACTGTGATGATCTCAACACCGCCAAAGCAGCTCTCATGGCAAATCTTTCACTTTATGGAGCTGATACAATTTCTGAGGTACCAAATACTGCTACAAATACTAGTATTGTACCTTATCAAGTTGAGCAAGTGTCTGAGTATTCGGAACAGCCTCCGGTGGTTAGTAACTCAATCGAGGAGACAAACAATGATAGCAATATCAATGCAAGTCCCCAGACTTTGAGTGAACCACAGCCGGGAGCTATTACGACTACCAATTCGTTTGCTCAACCTGATTATGGTTATGGTCTCGGTATCTTTGCTTAGCCAAATGAATAATGCGGTCCTTGAAACCCTCAATGTTAATCAGACTCTATCTGCCGAGCTTGCTTTGCATAAGGAAAAGGTTAAAACCTTGGAATTGACTCCAGTGTCCACTACCTTAACCAATCCTGAATTTGATAGGTTTAGGAAAGTTCAAGTGGACAATCTGCTAGAAATTGAGAGTTTAAGAGCAAATCTTTCGAATGAACTTAAAGAAAAAGAGTCAGTCGTTAATAATTTTCAACAACTTCAAACGGATTTCGAAATTCTTGAGTCCAAAAGGATTGAAACGGAAATTAAGACGTCTGAAAGAATAAAAGAAACAGAAATTAAGCTTTTAAAACAATACTCTTCTTCACATCTAGTACACTTGTTTCATGCATCATTTAAAGAGTTCAATCTATCGCGTCTAATAGACCTACCACCTAACCCAGGGTATGCAAAGCAAGCATTTCACCATAACCCATGACTTTATGATGCAACCAAGTTAGGATTGGTATTAGATCCGATTGTGTTCTTGAATGAATTTGAGAGCATGACACCATATGAAGAGAAGCGGTTAAAATTACTTCCTACATATCCTAAATATGACTATGCTCAAATGAATGCAAAAAATGCTACAATAGATCTTAGAACTCGATTTAATATGCAAAAGAGAACTATCCAAACATCCACCTTCATGCCTACTAGAGAATGCCTTAGTATAATTCCTACACTCGTTAACTCGGACGAACCGAAGGAAATTCCTAAGAATCTTCCACCGGTAAGTACGGTAAAGCTCAGCTTGGAAGAGATTGAGCGATACCTTACCGAGTTTGACAAGGTCATCCTGGAATGTACAACTTCAACGGCTCTAACCGCTGGAGAATGGGCGTTCGAACACATGAAAACGGTGTTTGAGAAAGAGATCGTTCCGTTTGTGAACCATATTAAAAATGGAGTCTATGATCTAGCGGGTAATCTAAGTTTTGAAATTGGTGAAGTTCAAAAAGTTTTCTATGAAATGGATGATGCTTATGAACAACATTTAATTAAAAAAGAAAAGATTTTATCCGAATATGACCGATTCTTAGAACATATGGTGTCTCTCGAAGTGATGCAAGTTGTTACTTTTAAATATACTAATGAGATTTCATCTACTGTGAACAATTGTGATGATGTGCATGAATCTGTGAATATTGTTGAACATGTGAATACTGTAGATAATCATTCTTGTCATGAATCCAACGTTGAATTTTTAAAGCTTCAAGATTCGTATAACACACTTTCAAAAAGTTTTAATGAGCTTCAACGACATTCTATATCTCTTGAAATTGAAAATCAATCTAAAAATGAAACTCTTTCAAAAACAAATGATTGTGGAAACTCCGTTGAGACAAGTGACAAGATGATTCAGATGGTTTAGGATTTCGAGGAAGAGATGGTGAGAATTAAGAGAGAATTACTAGAAACAAAAACGGAACTAGAGGCTGCAGAGACTAAGAATCATGTCCTAGAAAATAGAATAATTATATACTAGGAGAGCATGAACAAGTAAGGCAGGGTGACTCACAAAATTCTGGTTCAATAGAAGAACGCCTTGCTTTTAATGCGACAGAGCAAAAGTCATTAATTGACAAACTGAACAGGAAATGTGAGGAAACCTCTGACCTAAATATTCAGCTAATAGACAAAAACATGGTTATAGCTGAATTAAAGGAGAAACTTCAACTCAAAGGACGAGAAAATGTTGATAATGCAGCTACTGTCTTTGCCTCGACCTCTACTGCTCCCAAAACCAACCCACGTGTGCTATCGGGATCCAAAATTTAAGAAGAGTCCCACTAAGTTTGCCACATATATGAAAAATTCCTTAGAACATGATGATCTTGCTAGAGAGATCATTGATGACATGCGTGAACTAGATCCCACAAGTCATCTTATATATGAGCTTTTACTATATGTGGATCGCGTTCATGATTGTTTAGCAAACTTAGAGTACATTGGGAAACCGATATCTGTACCCCGAAACAGTAAACCCCAACCATTGCCATTACTCCATTCAATAAGAATCCAGGATCTAAACCTATTTTAAACACACCCATCAAGGCTACATCAAAATCTATCACTAATGTTCCCATGGCTTCTACAGGAGTAATTATGTCTACTAAGGCTAAAGGATCTCAAGACAAGAAAGATAAGATCAAGCCTTCCACTAGTAGGACTGCCAAGAAGAAAGTAGAAGTTCACCCTAGGAATGTTATTTCAGTTTTAAATAAAAAGAATCATGTAGTTAAGACAAAAGGTTCTCCCTCTGAATGGAAACCTAAGCAAAATGTGAATTCTAATTTGAAATGTTGGAATTGTAATGAATGCATGTTTTCTCAGCGTCATGATTTATGCCTTGTTGATCATGTGAATGAAATGTATGCTATTAAGAACAATCTTGAATGGATTACAATGGGGAAGAAATTCACCCAAGTTGGTTGGCAATGGAAACCCACTGGTAGGACCTTCACTGCTAATGGAACTACGTGCCCTTTAACTAGGATCACATCCACGGAAATTAGGTCTAAGCGTCCTTTAAATAGGAACACTAGCACTAAGAAATGGATAAAGCGCCCTTTAACTAGGTCTGCCCCCACTATTGTGCCTACCAGTGGTAATGTCCCCAGTCAAAAAGTACCTCCGAATACTAGACAACTAGAATCTAAGCCAACAAACTAGTAAGAAAATCTGGAAGCCTAAAGTTTCGTCTGATAGTAAATCTAAGATAATTACATCTGTACCTGCTAACTCAGAGGAACAATTAGATTCCGATACATTGTCTTTGTTTGGTAATATTTTCAGGTCGTCCAAATTATTCTTTGGTATTTGGACTCGGGGTGCTCCAAACATATGACTGGAGACCGCTCGATGCTCGCAAATTTCGTCAGCAAGTTTCTAGGAATGGTTAAATTCGGCAACGACCATATTGCGAAGATTATAGGTTATGGTGAATACCACATTGGGAATGTTACGATTTCAAGGGTTTATTATGTGGAGGGACTTGGTCACAATCTATTTTTAGTGGGACAATTTTGCAATTCAAACCTTGAAGTAGCCTTTCGACAACATACTTGCTTTATTCGCGATCTTGCAGGAAATGATTTGTTAAAGGGTTCTCGAGGGGATAATCTCTACACACTGTCGATTCAAAACATGATGGTCGCCTCTCCTGTTTGCCTGCTCTCCAAAGCATCTAAGACCAAGTCATGGTTGTGGCACCGCCGGTTATCTCACCTTAACTTTGATGCTATTAACCATTTGGCTAAAAACGAACTTGTTCGTGGTCTTCCAAAACTTAAGTTCGACAAGGATCATTTATTTTCCGCGTGTTATTTGGGGAAAAGCACCAAGAAATCTTACAAACCTAAAGCAGAAGACACCAACCAAGAACCACTGTATCTTTTGCACATGGATCTTTGCGGGCCAATGCGTACGGCTAGTGTGAGTGGTAGAAAATACATCCTCGTCATGGTGGATGATTTCTCAAGATTTACATGGGTAAAGTTTTTAACATCCAAGGATCAAGCACCAGAATATATTATTACTTTCTTAAAGATGATCCAAGTACGTCTTAATGCTACTGTTCGCCGCATTCGCACTGATAATGGAACTGAGTTCATTAATCAAACTCTACGGGATTACTATGAAAAGGTCGGTATCTCACATGAAACTTCTGTTGCTCGCACTCCACAACAAAACGGTGTCGTGGAAAGACTTAACCGTACACTTATGGAAGCTGCTAGAACTATGTTGATTTATGTGAATGCTCCTTTATTCTTATGGACTGAAGCAGTGGCAACCGCATGTTATACCCAAAACCGCTCCATCATTCGTAAACGCCATGGTAAAAATCCATATGAGCTTCTTCATGGACACAAACCTGATATTTCATTTCTTCATGTGTTTGGTGCACTATGTTATCCAAATACAAATAGTGAGAATTTGGGAAAACTTCAACCGAAGGCTGATATTGGAATTTTCATTGGTTCTCGCCTGCAAAGAGAGCTTACCGAATTTATAACCGACGTCTTGGCAAGATAGTAGAAACTTTAGATGCCGATTTTGATGAGCTGACAGCAATGGCTTCTGAGCAACACAGCTCTGAACCCGCATTACATGAGATGGGAACCGGTACAATCAGTTCTGGATTAACTCCTAACAATCCTACTTCTCCATAATTTATACCACCTACAAGGTCCGAGTGGGATGAGTTATTTCAACCTATGTTTGATGAATTCTTTGATCCACCTAGTAATGATTATCCAACACCTGCAGCAGTAGCTCCGTTTCCCGAAGTTGTTGCTCAAGATAATGGAAATCAGTCCGAGACATCTACTGTTACTCTTGAACCAGATGTCCCTTCCCCCACCAATTCACAAACTACACCTGAATCATCACCCCCACTCGTTCCTAATGATGTTGAAGAGGATCCCTATGATCACGATTTGGAAATTTCTCATTTACAAGAGCTTCCGTTCTTTGGTTCACAAATACCCGAAAACCCTAATGGTGCGTCTACCTCAGAGGAAGCTCCTGCCATCGTTTACTCCCGACCACCACGGATTGAAACTCACAACACAAAATGGACAAAGGATCACCCAATCCGCAATATTATTGGTGACATTGATCGACCAGTCTTAACACGCCACCAACTCTAAGAACATGCATTATATTGCTATTTTGATGCATTTCTTTCTGACACTGAACCTAAAAACTGGCAACAAGCCATGACCAAATCATCTTGGATTGAAGCCATGCAAGAGGAACTTAATGAATTTCAACGTCTTGAAGTGTGGGAATAAGTTCCTTTACCCAGCAACGTTGAAATCCTTACATTGTTATGGGTATATAAGGTTAAACTCGATGAGTTAGGTGGAGTGCTAAAGAACAAAGCTAGATTGGTTGCTAGAGGTTACAAACAAGCTTTGGGTATTGACTTTGAAGAATCCTTTGCTCCTGTTGCACGATTGGAAGCAATTAGACCATTCCTTGCTTATGCTGCTCACATGAACATGATCGTCTACCAAATGGATGTTAAGACGGCATTTCTTAATGGTGAATTAAGGGAAGATGTCTACGTAAGCCAGCCGAATGGATTCGTCAACTCGAAGTATCCTAATCACATGTACAAGCTCAAGAAGGCTCTTTATGGGTTGAAACAAGCTCCACGCGCGTGGTACGATCTCCTATCGTCGTATCTCATCTCGAAAGGCTTCTCCAA
Source organism: Glebionis coronaria (assembly GCA_025667525.1). Taxonomy (NCBI): domain Eukaryota; kingdom Viridiplantae; phylum Streptophyta; class Magnoliopsida; order Asterales; family Asteraceae; genus Glebionis; species Glebionis coronaria. The sequence continues at coordinate 216,014,524 of CM046881.1, forward strand.
TGGCAAAGTTGACCCAACATTATTCATTCTTAAGGAGGACAACGACATGATTCTGGTATAAATTTATGTTGATGATATAATATTTTCTGCTACTAATCAAAGATTGTCAGACCATTTTGAGAAAATTATGTCCACACGTTTTAAGATGTCAATGATGGGAAAATTTTCATTTTTCTTAGGGTTACAAATTTCTCAGAATCCTAGAGGCATCTTCATTAATCAAACCAAATTTGCTCTTGAAACCAAATTTGCTCTTGAATCATTAAAGAAATATCATTTTAAAAATTGTGACCCCGTGGATACTCCAATGGTGGAGAGATCCAAGTTAGATGAAGATAAGGAAGGGATAGCTGTCGATCCTAAACTTTATCGTGGAATGATCGGCACCCTTCTCTATCTGACTGCTAGCAGGCCTGATTTGCAATTTGCTATATGCACGTGTGCCCGGTATTAGGCTCGGCCTACCGAAAAGCACTTACATGTTGTGAAAAGGATCTTTCGGTATCTTAAAGGAACACTTCATCGTGGTCTGTGGTATTCGAAGGATTCCTCTATTGCACTAACCTCATATGCAGATGCGGATTATGCCGGGTGTCAAGATACTAGACGTAGCACTTTTGGCAGTGTGCAACTTCTTGGAGATAGACTTGTTAGTTGGGCATCAAAAAGGCAGAAAAGCGTTGCGATATCAAGTACTGAGGCTGAATACATTGCTATGTCCGGTTGTTGTGCTCAAGTTCTTTGGATGAGATCACAATTAACTGACTACGGTCTTGGATTCAACAAAATCCCGATGTACTGTGATAACAAAAATGCAATCGCTCTGTGCTGCAACTACGTTAAACATTCCCGAGCAAAGCACATTGACATACGCTACCACTTCATCAAAGAGCAAGTGGAAAATGGAGTGATCGAATTATACTTCGTCAACACTGAGTATCAGCTGGCAGATATATTCACAAAGGCCTTAGATCGAGGACGTATCGAGTTTTTGATCGAAAAGCTAGGCATGAAATCATTCTCACCAGCGAAACTTAAGGAATTGGCAGAAGAATCTGAAGAATAGTGGTGGTAAACTATTATCGAGTATCCTTTGATCGTGATCTTGTATATTATCGTATATATTTAAACCACCAAAAGAAAAATACAAAAATATAAACCATAGAAAAACCTTAAAAAATATAAAACATAGAAAATCCATAAAAATATAAAATCAAGAAAATCCAAAAATATTTTTCATTTTAAATCGGGCATGTCTTTTAGTACGGTAATATTTACGGCCTTAGAAATGTCGATTAAAATTGACACGGCGCCATAAATAGAGTCCGTATAAAAGTTGTACATCTTTTAAAACATGCCCATTATGGCTTGTAGTTATTTCAGACTGCAACCCGCTTTTCGCATTAAAGTCATGTATTTCTTATGAAAACGTTGGCTCACAACGGGAATTAATTTTCTCGGGCAAGGTCTACTTTAAAACCTTGTAAGGGACTAAGTTTACTTTATAACTTGGTCTAACACAACTCAGTGTACGTATCAGTGCACTGATTTTGTAAAAATAAGAGAAATCTTATTGCCACCAGAATCGTTCCAACCAATCACTTAACCAGAAAATGTCTTCATGTATATTTGCGTCCTTAAAATCATTGACTACAGCTCTTTAAATAGAAAACGGGTCCGTGTTTAAGGGGGAGCAAATATTAAATCCTCTTGGAATTAAAATTGGTTTTCAAAAAGGATTTTTTAGGAAATATAAACCGTTCTTCATCATCATTAAGTGCTAAGTGTGCCTTGTGTGATTTATAAATTCATGTATAGGTTATTTGAATTTTGGCGTTAAGTGTATGTGTTCGTGTTTGTGAGCGGTTGGTATTTCGTTAAGTCGATTTGGTTAATCCTAATCACTTTAAGACAAATATTATTAACTAGGGGGGCCATTTTTTAAATGTTGTAATTTTGGGGTTTCATGAGTAAATTTAGCAAATTTTTGACCAAGTCAAAACATTTAACCCCCCCCCCCCTCGTTCCTTGTTACCTCTCCATCGCAAACACACACTTACAAAACACTTTCCGCCATTGTTGACCTTCCTAATTTGAGTTTTTGATTTCGTGCTATCTGATCATCATTTTAGGTTTTTGATTCTTGCTTTTATTGTGATTATATTTCTTATCCCTATACTCGCACAAACTACCCGAGATCAAAGATAATCATAAATTAGGGTTTTATTTGTTTTGCGATGAAAATGTAAATTAAGTTGTGGGATATGTTTAGAATGACTAGATGCACAATGGTTTTGCCCAGAATTGTTTACAACGTTGCCTAGCTCCTGGATTTGAGAAGTCAAAGATTAGATCGGATCCCTGTCACGGATTCCGATGATCATTACGATACATACATTGCGATGCATGTCATTGCAATGAGTCATTCCGATGGCTCATTGCGATGGGCTATTGCGATGGGTCATTCCGATGGCTCATTGCGATGGCTCATTGCGATGTGTCATTGCGATGGCTCATTGCGATGGGCTATTGCGATGGGTCATTCCGATGGCTCATTGCGATGGCTCATTGCGATGGGTAATTCCAATGACGCATTGCGACGGCATATTGCGATGATGCATTCCGATGTGTTATTGCGATGGCATTGTAATGGTATTGCGATGGGACATATTACGATGATTTCTCATACATTCCGATGGATTCACAATTATTGCGATGGACTAAGATATTGCGATAGAACATGATTTCGATAGGATTGTGATGTGTTCATCATTGCGATGGATATGTTAGGATTCCGATGGTTTGATAGATTGCGATGGATTTAGGACGATTATTATTCCGATGACTTAGCTTGAAATGGGTAATCTTGGTAATATTGTGATAGTTTTTTATCACTATAAGGTAGTGATGAGTTATAGGATTGTCTTGCTAGCATAATGTTAAGTGGCACCTATAGACTTATGTCATGATCTAGTTATGGTTGTGTTTTAAGTGTAATGTGCTATGATCGTCGTGTGTTACTACAAATGCTACATATTGGCATAGACTTAAGATATATATATTTTGTGTATATCATTTGTGCTCATGTCATCAAAACAGGAAAATGTCGATCACAGAAGAACAACAACAACAACGTGATCTCGAACTTGTTTCGCTCAGCGACAAGCTACCATATGCTGAGAACAACTCTCGTCTACAAGAGGATTTTGATCCGTCTTTACCAGCTTTCAAAATCGCCACGGATATCCTAGACATCTCACCCATCAGAGATACACTCAGATGTACTGCCTCTGTTCCTGAAGTCTACATGCACGAGTTCTAGAATATTGCATCTCTTACTAAAAAGACTATCTCATTCCAACTGAACAACACGCCAAGGGTACTTAACTTGAGCATATTTCGGCAACTGTTTAAACTTCCTAGGTTGGCACAAGGAGAACAATTTGTGGCTAACCCAAAGAACGATAAAGTGCTTCGAGTCATTCGTGCCATGAATTATGAAGGTGAAATCCACAACCTATCCCAGTTCAACACATCATACATACGGCAACCCTGGAAAGCACTTATCACCATCATTGTCAAGTGTCTTACTGGAAAGACTAGGGGCACCGATGCAATGAGACCACCTTAGGCTCACTTATTTTGGGGATTGTACACTGCGTCTAAAGTAGACTATGCACTTCTTCTCTGGAAAGAATTTTGTTATCAGTTTACTGGAACGAAGAAGAATCCGTGCATCTTCCATTCCCAAGATTCACCAAGCTCATTATCAACCACTTTATGAAGAATGACCCAACCATTGATACTCGCGGGAATTTCTTCTACCATACCAAAGATGATGACTATGTGATTCTCATAATGAATGCAGACACTAATTCCACAAAGTATGCATTACGTCCTGCCCTAGTACCTGACACAATGATAAATGACGGCATCAAGGACAGTGATAAATATCAAGAGTTGCTTAATGATATCGACGCACAGTTTCGACGTGCAAATTCACTTCCCTCAGAGAAGCAAAAAGGTAAACGCAAGAAAAGAGTTTCAAAGCGCCAATCAACTGCTTCTTCTAAAGATAAAGGCACAGGGAAAAAGCAAATAGTTGATGAAGATGATGATGAAGATGAGACGATCAATACTGAGGAAGAACAGGAAGAAGTACCACTCCGAAGGCCTAAGAAAGCAAAGCAGACTAAAGGTAAAGAAGCAAGTGTGACTTCAGATGAACCTGCTCAACAACACATTTCTGACGCCAAACGACTGCGTATCGTTCTTCAACAAAGCAGACAGGAAGCTTTTGCAACTTCTACAGGATCAGGCTCAAGAATGTTTGAAGACTTAGCAGATTTTGGTGATCCTGATGCTGACATGGCCTTTTATGAAGATCCTACCGATGAAGAAGCTTATGAAGATGCTGATAACTTCCATTTTGAAAGTCGTGAGCAGAGTGAAGAAGATGGTAGCAGTGCAAACACTGATACAAGTTTGATGTATCGAGACGCCAATATCACCACGTCCTTACCAGAACCAACTCACACAGTGGTACATGATGATGCTCATGCAACTTTCATACCAGAAACTCAACTTCAAAGTAAGTCTACTTCTAGCTCTGACGATGTTATGAAATATCTTAATTTGGGAGGGGAGGGTGTCGAGGTTACAAATATTGACCCATCGACAAATGAAGAAATGATGGATGTTCCCATAACTACTGTTACATCAACTACCACTCCACCATTATCCACCCCTGTCATCAATGAAGTCATAACACCAGTTATCACATCAGCATTTGTTGAACAACCGGTATCAACCACCATCCTAACCACAAAATCTACACCGTCATCAACAGCTGAACAACCTGCATCAACTACCGCCCCAATCACTGCATCTACATCAACACCTATCCTTGAACAACCAATATCATCCACCACCACCTTAACAGTTATGGTTACACCTCCACCAGCAGAACAACAAGTATCATCCACCTCCAACCCATTCCTCACAGTCAATAATCCACTAATCTAGACTCTTCAACAACAGTTGGAGGCACAAGCTAAACAAATAGCTTCATTGACTGAAAGATTCACCTCTCCTCTCAAGGAACCGCAACCTGATGAGCCTACACTTCAGAAAATATCTGACAGAGTGTCTAAACTTAAAGCACAAGACAAATCATTTCTTGGAGAGAAGAAAACTCATGACAAAGAGAATGCTGCCTTTCTTGGGTCAATTGATGAGAAGATGACCAAGATCATTCGACGAGAAGTCAAGTCATATGTTGATCAGCAGCTACCAACTTTTGTCGGTAATGGTTTATCTACCTTTCAACTAATGACATTGTTATAGACACGTCTGCTATATATGGGAGCTCATAAATCGAAATACAAGCGAAAAGTACTACAATATCTCAACAAAGCAATTATTGAAGATACACACGCAGATACTACCGACTCTGAGTCCGATAATGAAGACGAACTAGAGGAGGAAGATGATGAGGGTAACGGTGATGAGGATGATGGTGACAATGATCAAAATGAGGAAGAGGATAAGGAAGGAGATGAGGAGGAAGAAGAGGATGAGGAAGCAAAGGATAAGGATGAAGATGAAGAGGAGGACGAGGGTACAGATGAGGATGAGGATGACGATGATGATAATGACGATGGTAATGGAATCAACAAGGGTGATGACAATGACAAAATGGGTACTAATGCCGAAGAGTCTAATAAGGATGAAAGTGATAAGGCTACTGAGAAAGGAATAGAGGAAGCTGCAGAAAGTATTGCTCAAACCACAGAAAAGACGTTGGGGTCAACTGTACCAGAAACTCAGCAAATTGACACAGGTATATCTATTGCACCAGTTTTTACTACTGATTCTCACAATGAATCTGTAGAATATATGCAAGAAGAAGAACCAACAGGGTCAATGCTAGAAGAAGAACCTCGCGATGACATACCGGTGATGCAAGATCAACCTTCAACACCATCTAAAGATCAGTACAACATTGATATGGAAGTTGAAGATTTAAATGTACCAGAACCAACGTTTGCTGAATCTCTCATCATCGATGACACGATACAAGAGCAACTCTGGCTCACAAATGCAGCACCACAGCATCCGTTTGACACTTCAACTGAAATGGAGCTGACTCAATTCCTGAACAATCCTATCGATTTCTAGGCCTTTCTAAGGTATTCTCATGGGAAACCGACAATGACTCCGGATCTGATCAAAATGGCAGCCGCAAATGTAGACTTCTTTGATACCTTGAAGATCAGCCATAATGAAGCAGAATATCACTTGAATGAGCTTACCAAGGCAATGAGAGCAACGACTACAGGAATTCAGACTCTTGTGTTACGACCTCTTACACCCACGGTCATTACCGGTTCTGCAACGATCCCAATAGAGCACTTTGTTTCTCACGATCTTCAATACCTTGAAAATGGAGCAAAGAAATATGCCACGTCACTTACCATGCTCAAGGCTGTTAATTTGGAGAATGTTCCATGGATAGAGGATAAAGTCCCTAATGTAATATGGAGAAAGAAACTGCTCAAGTTTATGATACCTTTGCTTCACTTGGCATCTCTCACTGGACTGCAAAGAAAAGGTTAGCTTACAATCATTTCCATCGTCCTAAGAGAGGTTCTTCTATTATCTCAGCTCATAGAATCAAAAGCATCCAAGGAGCAACCACTCAGACTGTCTTCGGTTATGATTACTTGAATGTAATCGTGTTCAAACGTACCGGTGAGAAAGAATACCGAATTGACGAAAGTCATCTCCAGTACCTTCAACTTGAAGACATCGAAGATCTTTTTTTTGCTATTGGCTCAGGAAAAAGTTGACCATCTACCACCTGAGATTGTCATTGCATTGAGCTCCAACTTTCGCCAATATGCAAGAAAAATCGTCATTCAAAACCGGGTGGAAGACTTTCAGCTTGGAGTAGAGAGCTATCAGAAACAGCTAAACTTGCAACGTCCCCATACAACTCCGCTCAATAATCTTCAAAAGAACAAGAAGCCGTACATGGGGACCACGACACCAGAAGCAGGGATATTTTATCCAAATGAAACTGGAGTCATGCAGTTTATGCGATTCTCCGAACTGCACAAATTCAGCGATGGTACGCTCAAGCATGTTCGAGATGATCTGACGGTTCTCAATGCCAAACTACCGCTTCCAGTAGTCAAGTACCCCTGGACAAGCCAGTGCATAAAGGGAGCAAAGTACGCAATAAAGAAGATTGAGGAACTTCTAAGGAAGCGTCGGTTGCTACGAAGTATAGAACGATTCGTCGGTGGACGACCATATGGAGCTCACCATAGGTTCACGGAACGAGCCATTTAATTATGGTTCGTCTTATAACAGGTCAACTACATATGTTTATATTTGTGAATATGTTAATTTTCGTATAATCAACTTTTGTGGCTTGTTGTAGTGTAAAAGTATGATATTTTTCAAGAATTTCTCTTGAGATTCTAAATCTTTCAAATATATCGTACTCAAGCACTACAACAAACCCTCATTAATTTGAGGGGGAGCATTGACATGTTCTTTGGCCAACATCTAATTTCATTTTATTACCCAAAGACCGGTTAATCCATTAATATCCAAAATATTGATGGTTAACATTTTGGAAATGGGAGAAAATGGGATTAAGGAGACTTAACGATATTTGGCTAAACAATGAAAAAGGCTTAAAAGATAAACAAACTTAATATGTGTAATGCACATGTTAAGGGGGAGTGTTTTTTATGATCAAAACACTTAAGACACAGAAACTTTGATTACAATATCACAAGTGCTTTAAGTGATTTTTCAAGGATTTTTCATGGTGACAATACTTACCGAAAACACACTTAATTCACGACGGATGTGGTGACAAAAGGGTGGTAGGTATAGGTATTAGTCCAATGATACATCAGAACCGATGGAATCTTCCCAAGGACAATTCCCTAGATAGAATTAGAAGTCCTAGGAAAGATGGAGAATGATTGTGAACGTAGTTGAATGCAGACCAAGTACTTAAGCTAGCACTAGAACAATCACAACAAGGTGCTAGTGATGACGTATTGGTAAGCATTGAAGGGGTTAAAGAATGAAAAAGAATTGTAAAGATAAAGGGTGTAAAGAAAGAAGCCCTCCTTACAACTTTAGGCAGAAACCAGGTCAATACATATGATATTGAGATCATTTGTTAATGATTCTCGATATTGAAGAAAGACATCATGGACCCAGTGATGCAATGCACAACCCTCCCCAGCAACTCAAATATCTCTCAAAAGGTATTTGTAGAAACTAGAAGGGGGGGTTGAATAGTTTCTTATATTTACTTGTTAAAATGTGTTTTCCAAAAATCCTTTTTCAAAAACTTAGGCTTGAGGAAATATGTGAAATCTTATTATGCACAATATGAACAATGATAGTGTAACTAAACTAATACTAACAAAAATATATCCACAAAGAATAAAGAATGATAGTGTAACTAATCTAATACTAACACATGTATATGCATAAAGAATAAAGAATGTAAAGAGTTAAGGGTAAAGAAAGATCAAACCGAACACCAAGGATTTATAGTGGTTCGGCAACGAAGCTCACTCCTCGTTCCTACTCCACTCCTCGAGTACTCCTTACTCGAGAGTTCACTACACAACAAGCTCCTTATGGTGGAGAAAACCGTACACGTCGCTTAACCAATTTCCGACTCTAAGCTAAAAGTCGAGCCCTAATCGTAGCTAGGACCAATCTACACAACTATACTTAGTACATACACAACTTCCAAATAGACACAACTACTTGGATCTTCACAACTATGACACAACTACAAATGTATAAAATTAGATCTTCAATGGATCTTTGGTGGTGGACTCAACACTTCACAAGGATAGTGTTCTTCTCTTTGCACTTGGAGAGGAAGGGATGGAAGAACAAGATTCACTTCTTAAACAAGTAATAATCAAACAAATGATCAAAGATTTGAGTGATTAAAGAAGGGGTTTGAATCTGGAAATAAATGTGCAAAAGAGGTGAGATGAAAAGTGAGAATGGTCCACTATTTATAGGACAAAGGAGCCAACGGCTATATCTGCCCGCGGTACCTTATCTTAGCCCGCGGTACCTTATCGATAAGGTACCGCCTAGGTGCTAAGGTACCGCCGGACTAGACTCTGCTCCTTTTTGTCCTTTAGTGGTGGAGGTCTTATCTGGATATAAAAAATATCCTGAAAGGATATTCTTAACCAAATAAGAATATGCCATTTTCAAATTTCAAATAATTAATTTAATAAAACATTTTCTTAAAAAGAAAGTTTAATAAAAACTTGTCACACTTAATAAAAAGTGAGTTTTAAGAAAATATTAAATCACTTGATCACTTGATTAAGGTTAGTACTTGTTTATCCATACCTTAAGTGAAAATGGGTAAAATGAAAAATACTTGAACTCAAGAATTCATTTTTCGTTGTTTTCGTAAATGCTTGTTTTTACATATTGTCGTAATCAAAACAAGGAGAGACCGAAAAATGCAAGTAACGTTTTTAGGCATTTATTGCATTAACAGTATTTGTTTTAATCACACGGAGATCAACACGTTATCTATTGGTTTATTCACTCTGAATAGACTGATATTGAATAGGTGGCACTCTTCTCCAGCCATCGCTCACTAAATCAAAACGCACTATCGAGTCTAGAGCCACGAGATCATCAAAAGTCTCATTAGGACACTTTCCATTTTTTCCTTGCTTCTTCACACACTGTGAAAAGAAAGAGATCTTTATGAGTCCTACGCAGTATTCTTGTAATATTGCCAGAACATCCGAGTGATACGCAAGTATTACAATGAAGATGGAAATCCTGCTTGAGCCAACATCAAACAAGCTCATGGTAGGTGACACGTGCGGTTCTTTAAGAACCAATCTTGTGAAAACTAGAAAGAAACAGTAGTTTAATTCTTAATTGAACTTAAACTCGTTCCAGGCCTCTACGCATTATCGTATGATCTTGCCAGAACACTCAGAGTGACACTCTTTAGTGTTCACAGTGACGAGTGGAAATCCTTCTAGTGTTAACATCAAACAGCACTTGGTAGGTGACAAGCAAGATTCTATTTGAATTAAGTTTGTGACAACAGGAAAGCAACGATGGTGAATATCTTAATTAAAGTTCACTTGTTCCAGGTATCATGAATTGACGGCTTCAATCATAAGGATTTTTAATCCAAATGATTCACTCTTTATGTTCGCAGTCAGCTTTGGACGGTCGAATAAAGAGAACGGGTTTACCCACGAAATCCTGTCAGGAAGTTACTTAACTGAAACTATCCGTCACGGGTACGATATCTAATATCGTCCAACGGTCTTCACCGTCCGGAGGTAAAATGCTACCGAATTAGAATAAAATGTCAAAGCCATTTTATTCGTGTCTTATTATACTGCTGCATTCGAAGACGGTGGCGTTGCGGTGTACCTATTGAAGACGTCCTCACATGCTTATTCCTTCTGCATCAAATACTTCTGCAAATTCAAGAAAGTATGACCTAAAAGTCTTCCGTTGTATCGACTCTGAAACTTTCAAGAATTCAACAAAGGATAAGTGTGTGGGACATGAAGTCACGAAGAGGCGAACATCACAAGAAGATAAAGACTGCACGTGAAAGGCCAAAAGAACGTGTTCCAAGCAAAAGGGTGATATTATTCAACACATATTCACAAAAGGAAGAAAAAGAAAGAAAGAAAAGAGAAAGTGGACTACGAGCTCAAGAACAAGATCTAACATGCTAGATTAGGACTTTGTAAATTTGGAGTGACTTCCCTTTGGGGGAGGTTGTTGGAAATACATTTTACGTATAAAGACAGTCTCGGTCACTCCAACAATATAGTTATAGGCTCGTAGTAGTGTTTTAGTAACATTTATTAAATAGCCCGACCCATGAGCATGTTCATGGGCCGGAGACCCAAGTCCATTAAGGACTTGGGTATATAAGCCTCTTTCCACAATGGAAAGAGGTGTTGGTTGTTTCATTTTCTCACTTTGATAATACATAGTTTCTTTTATTTCTCTCTCTAAGTTTCTCTCTCTAGAAATACATCAACCCTCTTGAATCATAAAGATTATCATTGTTCTACAGAAGCCATAATGAACCCTAAGCCCACATACGAGCTTGGGCTGACTAACCTAATCTCGTCTAATAATCTCATGCGGTTAGAGCGGGAAGTCTTCAAATGATCCAACTGGATTTAACAACACAAACGACAAGAAATCTTGAGAAGTGGCCGCTATGCTTGTGATAAACGTGATGATTCTTGTTATGATTATCTACTTGTTGATGAAGGACAACGAGATGCACTTGAGCCGTAACTTTTTTTTAAAAATAAGATGACAAGAGAAACATTTTAAAAATACTTTTATAGGAAAGTTTTGGGCAAAAAGCAAATGAGAACCATTTTTTTATTTAGTTTTTTTATGTGCTCTGATACCATGTAAGATAATAGAAACCTTGTAAGTAAATGTATTATTGAATCACAATATATAGAGATTACATGAAACATAAATGAAACCCTAATGGACCTTAAGCCTACATACGAGCATGGGTCGACTAACCTCGTCTCATCTAATACATACTATGTGTACAAGATTATAAATGTGGGTCTCTTTTGTGTACAACTACAAGATTATAATGGTAACATAGATTATCATACTATCACGACCATTAAACTTTCCAATGTATGATTTTGATCATCGATCAATGGACCGAAAGATCTTTGATCAACATCCTATCAATGACGTTACACCAATGTTTTTATAATGAAAGTTACAAGTTAATTGATTGCAGAATAACCCTAATGCCAACTGAAGGGGTCCAGATACCAGCACGAAATACGTGTATTATACGTGCGGATGGATGACAACGTATATTATACGTCCCGAATGCCAGCTTCATTCTAGTGATCGAATGGATGAAAATGTATCTTATACGTTCGGGGAACAATTTATTATACACAATAGCCATGATAAAAAATTTAGCATAAAGTAAATAAATTTTAGAATTTCTCGTACATGAAAAAACACATCTTCACTGTTACCTACTAAGCAACTTTTTTCAGTGCGGTTCATCTCTTCATTATCCGATGGAGGTTTTAAATATTTCCTTAAATTTTCTTATGTTATGATTTGCCATAAAAGCCGACGTTTTAGATATATAATTGTGGAGGCACAAGGAGAGTGGATCGGTGTTGACTATGGAAGAACTAGAGCGACATCAAAATAAACTATAAAGTATAACATCTGTTGAATATCATAGCTTGTCAAAATTGTTGTTCTTAAATCTTGATTTAATTTTTGTATGTTTAATTGTTGTGTTTGTGAATAGATGATCAGATCTATCGAAAAACGATTGTTACTTATTTTGAAGTGTTAACAAGCAAAATCAAGAGGTATCTGCGAGTTCTAGAAAAAATACTCAAAATCAGAGTATGATCGGTGTTAACGTATTCAGTTTGTAATAAGGATTAATGGAATCTTATTCAAATCTGTTATTGCAACATCCATACAAAAACATATATTCAGGGTCGTCCCGTGAATTTTGGAGGCCATGTGCGAATGTGATAAAGTGGGCCAGTTAAACAACACAATATTCGTTATACGCAAGGATGAAATCACATGAGAGTCAGTTGTGCCATGGGTCACACCCGTTTGGAGCTAGTAAGTGCAATTTTTCTCAAAAGTGTTACTCTTTTAGAATGTGCAAAACTTAAAAATATATTTGTGTTATTTAATTTAGCCTTGAAACTATATACGATTCCAATTTTTTTGTTTATGATAAAGATACTATAAAAAGTAAGTATTTGTAAACTTAAAAAAACACTATATAACATGTGTTGGTTTATTGCCGTATCTACTAATCACATGTAAAATATTTCTAAAAGTGTATGAAACAATCGTTTGGAAAATGTTGGATCAGTTCTAATTTTCTTTTTAACTTGGGTTGGATGTGTAAGTTTGTAAACCCATTTTTATTTTTATTCAAGAACAAAACTAAAAGTCTAAGATAAAGTGCAATCTATATATACCTCGGGGGTAAAAAGATGAATACTATAGTTATCTTCTTCAGCCCGTAGTAAAGTCTGCAACTCTCTTTCTTCCCTTCTTTTATAAATCGATTGAAATATAATTTGTTCCAGTTATAATGCAAAAATTCAACGTTCTAGACTATATTCTCATTTTTATTATGTTAAAGAATAAATTAAATCGATCATGCGTTTATAACATCGGACCCCTTAAAATTCGGAGTCCCTGTGCGGTTGATCACTCAGCACACCCTAAAATCCGGCCCTGCATATATTAACAACCAGTTATCAAGTATTGTATTAAATATATCTAAAGTTGCTTGTATGATATAGGATACCAACTTAGTCGTATCAATGTGCTCTTTATTTTAGTTATACATGGTTAATTAGACAGTGTTGTCAAAACGGGTAATTTTAGGATGGATCAAACAAGGGTCAGCTGGAGTTGGCATACGTAAATTTTATTATGATATGACTTGCGATAAAAGCCGATGTTTTAGATATATAATTGGGTGGCTGGTGGTTGAAAGGGTGGTGGTGAAGTGGAGAAGAAGAAGAGTGGGAAACAAAACATGTGGGTACATTACTCAATTCATTATGATTTATGTCCAAATAACGATCACTAACAGCTGAAAGTTCGGATTTAACGTCACAGGGGTTTTTTCGCATGAAAATGCAAAGTTCCTGGGTGTTTTTTACAACCTTTTGTTTCAGGGTTTTTTCCGCATTTTTACGATATTCAAAAAACAAAATTCGCACTTTACCTTGAGTAATAAAGACACATAATTTAGAAAAATATAGGTAACAGGGCATGCCGACCCGAGCGATGCCCAGGAAATGTCATGAAGTTGATAACGTGTATTGATTTGTTTTTGAAAATTAAGGTTTAAAGCCGATGTCGGAATTTGGTATGCTTAGTTGTAATGCATGCTTTAAGTCGAGGTTCGTATTTGGTCATCATAGGCCATGTGTGTTAATGATCGATGACCGTGCTTATGTTTGCAATTAATGAATTCTCATGTATATAGATTATAAGGGTTACGTAAATGGGTTTTGGTGTTTTGCTAAAGTACTATCGGACTGGGATTGCTTATTTGGAATGTGCACTTGTATAGAGTTAACTTGGTACACTTGATGGTTGAAGGGTTTTTAGGGTAATAGTATTATTGTACTATTGTATTACTCCCTCCGTCTCATAATAATAGTCCACCAACGAAAAACACGTAGTTTAATAAAAACATCACTGTTTCAGCTTTCTTTCTCTTACTTATTACACAATGACAATTTAAACCTTAACCAATTAATTTACAACTTCTTTATTGTTTGTAATAACACCCTCAAGTGAGGGTGATATAGTAAACTTAGTCTATATTTCTTATCTATTTTTGGACTGGACTATTAATTTGGGACGTCCAAAAATAGTAACCTGTACTATTAATATGGGACGGAGGGAGTAACAAATAGGGATAAATAAGTATGGTATGTAGTTATTTAAGGCTGATATAATTTAATACAGTATGTTTTTGTGTACTTTTTAAATCACACAATCAATAATATTGTTCTATACACATATAGCTATATTACTTTTATCCATATAACTGTTTCTCGGAGTCGTAAACACATACATAACCATACCTTTTACACACTCCGCATGAATCGTTAATTAGTATATGACTACGAATAAAACCACAACCACTTCATTAATCATTACTCATTAGTGACTTTAAAATGAATATATTCATTTTCCAGGCCAAAGGTTGGACATACAAACTTCGGTTTTGGTTGGTTAAACACTCTTAATAATATCACCACGTAATCTGTTTACATGTCGAAGCTCCAACACCTAAAAAGCCACTTTAGTGAAGTGAGGTATTTAAGAGCAGGTGAAGGGAAGAGGTTATCCATGAAAGTAATATAACATGGTTTTAAAATGATATCATGTTAATATGACTTGGTAATGAAAAACCTCGAGGAGAGGGATTATGAATTTGATCGCATAACTCTTATTGTAATATTGAAGCTTCATGGATTAGTACCTACAGCAAGTATAAATATTGATGACGTGCTTTATATTTCTGACTAACTCATGTAGAATCTACCTAAGTTAAAAGATAAAAGAGAGTTTTCAAAATGAAACTCACGATGACTGGTATCCCAACCATATGGAATTTTTTGAAACAAAATTCCGCAGGTGCTTAAGATGCCTTAGGAACGTACCTCGGTTACATGGATGTAGTGCTAGTATACTGATAGTGAAACTGAGAGGAATAAAGAACCAATGTTAGCCTCGTCCCAGGTTTGACCCCGAGACCAAGCTCTGACGTAAGAGTAAGTATGTGATACCGCAGTAGTGGTTCGACTTGGAATGCCAGAGTAAAATGCAGTATTTAATGTCGGTATGTTCTATTCAATTATGCAATAAATGTAGTCAGGTATTTTTACCCTTAAGTGAAGCAAACCGGAGTGTCTAGTTACATCACTAGACTAGGTGTTATACACGAGACCACAAAACCTGGGACAGTGTAAAAGTGGCGATGGTCCTTGGGTCGGACCTCTGGATAATGCTTAGACTCTTGGATAAAACCCTCATTCCCTGGATATGCGGGATACTGTCGCCTTTTTGTCTCTTGCGTGGCATGACTCCGGTCAATTTCCGTAACCATACATGAACATGTCCCCCCGTATCGTGTTATCATTACCAAAATGATGACACATGAACATGTCCCCCGTATCGTGTTATCATTACCACAATGATGACTCATTACTTAATTCCTATCATTTTTTACTGTGTGGCGTCTTATTGGGTTAAGTTTGGCTTTGGCCCAACACTTGGAAGCGATATGGGCCAAAACATGGCCCACGAATACCTGTTAGTTAATGCATAATGTTTACAACTCGTTGGATCGTGATACGTGTTATGGCTCTTCATTTCTACGGTCTAGATCATACCTTGTTAATTGTTCCTGTCCGACGCGCCATTTAGATTTCCTCCCACTCTTATAAATACTGCTCATGCCCTTCATTCTCATCACACTTTCCACCATTGTTAACCGTTTCATCTCATCTGCAACTTTCTTTACGTGTACTTCTTTTCTTATATTCATAATACGTTTTTGTCTTCATCATTGGTTTGGTATTTTGGATGATGAGGGATGAGCCTTGAGACGTAGGGGAGGGGTCTTCTAAAGTTTGTGATCCAAAATGCGACATGCACATCTGGTACTCTATTCTTACCGAGGATGAACTAAAACTCGCAATACAAGAATATGGTATTCCGAAGGATTTGTGTCCTCGACTTCTAGATCCGGATATGACGATGAATATGCTTCCCCACAACGTCATTGGTATATATTTGCAGCATATTGAACATGGAGGTCTTCGGATTCCTTTCTCAACCTTCTTCCTGAATGTGGCCCGTCATCTCAATGTGCACGTTTCTCAGCTTATACCGATCGGTGTTAATAGGATCGTTATATTTGAGGTCGGGTGCTGCAACCTGAATATTTGATTTAGGAGTTTTATGTGGGTAAGTATTAATTGACGTAAAACATATAAATATGAAAGACAGAAATTAACTAGGGATCGTTGTGTTGCGAGCAGATGACGTTTACACTTTAGAATAAGATTTGGATTAGTGATTTGAAGCAACAGAGATGATTAAAATAAAATGACTATTCTAAACTACAAAGACTAAAAAAACATCGTTCACGTGAATCACGCAAATCGATGAATAAAATAATAAAATTATAAAAAATAATCAAAATTTTCAAAAATTCAAAATGAAGTTTTAAACAATTTAAAGAACTTGAAAATGAAAATAAAACTGAAAAATAAAAAGCCAAATGGGCTAAAAAGCCCAAAATCAAATTTTCAAAAGCTTTTTGGGCTTTTTGGCCCAGTCAACAAAATTTGAGAAAAAATAAAATGTAAAAGCAAAAAGATACCTAAAATTGGATTTTAACAAGATTAAATCTGATTTTTTTGATGATTAGCACTCTAGCTTATTAAAATAAGTTATAATCACTTAACAAAAACCTAAAAAGTTCAATAAGGTATGAATTAAGCTCAAATCTTGAAGAAGCCCTAACAACAATTTTAAAAGCTAATACAAAAAAGAATTTGAAATTAGCCAGAATAAGCCCAAACTATTTTGTCATATAAGACAAAATAGTCGGGGTTAATGAAAAGTCAACCACAGTGTCTTAACTTTTGCAAGGCTTTCTGATATAAGAAAATAAGCAACTTTTAAACAAGGAATTTTCCAAAAAGGAGTAGCCAATAAGCAGGAATTAATGAAAATCCAAATAAGCTTATTCTCACAAAATGACTAAATAGTCGTTTTTTGAGTTTAAGCTTATGAAACAAGATGAAAACTTGAGTAAAGCTATAAAACAACAAAATAAAAGATTGGATAAACAAAATCTAAAATCAACTAATAAAAACTTATAAATAAGCTAATAAGCACTTAATTAATTAAAAAAGAAAATGAAAAGCAAAGAAAATCAAAACCAAACATCACCAAATTTTGGGAAGTTCAAAGTAAGCTGGAAATAGATATTTTGTAACAAAAAGAAGGAAAATGGTGGAGCGGATAAGTTGCAATCGCTTATTAAGTTAATGTAAAGATTATTGGTGAACAGTAGGTAAGAAAAACGAAAATAAGAGAAAGACATAAAAGAGACAAGAGTTGAGATGGATTAGTGTTGTGAGAGGACTATTTGTAGGAAGCGTTAAGAGGTCGACTCCTCTTGATGCATTTTTTCTCACAATCACTCTTTGCTATTTTTTTAGACAAATAAGCCCACAATATGCCTTGGCTTATTGTGGGGGTCAGCACAAGTAAAATAAGCATATTAACACACAACCATCACCAAAACAAGTTCAAGAAGCAACAAGTAAAAAAAATACAACAAGTGGATAAATGAAAATGTTCAAAACCTATAGTGCAAATCAAGTTTTTAAGGTCAACTTAACTCAAGCTATAAGCCACTAATACGCTGGAAATGAAAACCTAACTTAAAATAGATAAGTATTAACCTAAGATCTACTAGTATGCTGAATCTAAGGTCCTAAATCCTAATAACTAAGCTTTAATTCCAGCTGGTGTTTTTTACCAATACTTGGCCAAGAATGACCACTATGAATACACA
Source organism: Glebionis coronaria (assembly GCA_025667525.1). Lineage (NCBI taxonomy): Eukaryota > Viridiplantae > Streptophyta > Magnoliopsida > Asterales > Asteraceae > Glebionis > Glebionis coronaria. Next base: position 216,032,750 of record CM046881.1, read on the forward strand.
CTTAACAAACAATTTTTCCAAGCCTGAAACTGTTGGGAATAAAATGTAGCCAGTCCACTTGAACGCTGACAAAAAGAAAATAAGCGTTGATGAGAAGAAAACAAACGCTGACAGATCAAGCGTTGACAGGAAGAAGTCAAGCGTTGATAGGTTGAAGACAAGCACTGATAGAAAGATATGGTCTACGCGTATTTTGTTTCTAGTTTGTTTCTAGTAAAATAGGATCAACAATGTATTTTCTATAATTATCTTTTCCTAGAATAGCAGATACGTAGACTCTTGTACAAGGCTTCTTATGTCTATAAAAGAAGACCTTTAGGTTATGTTTCATATAAGTTTTTCATACGTTTAACACTTTCATTGTAAGCAAGTTTGTTATTATCAATCAAGTGAAAGTTTGTTTTACAACTGTTTGTGTGTTCTTGTTTGAGTGTTAATTCCGCATAACACTTAAATTGTTTTATATACAAACAAAGTTTCTCTACGTGTTTAACTTGATCTAATCTCGTTTACACAAGCTAAATCGATCTAAGTTTGAGATCAACAAGTGGTATCAGAGCTTGTTGAGAAACTTTGATCTAAAGAACACAAGAACCCTACATTACCAAAAAAAAACCCAAATTTTCACAAAACCCTAAAAACATCATGTCTACTCCAGAAGTAACCTCCTCATCCTCCTTAAACCACAACATCAAGATTCCCATGCTAGATGCAGACAATTTTGAGCTATGGAAGTTTAACTTTGAGCAATATCTGCAAATCCATGATTATACTCTCTGGGAGATTATTGAATATGGAAACACATTCAATAAATCTCAAAAGATTGCAGATGCCATTGCTACAAGATCAGCTATTCAAGGGTGCTCTGAAGCAGATAAGAAAGAAAAACCTGAAGATGGTAGAGCTGTGTCTGCTGAGGACATAGCAAAGAGAAGGGTTGATATGAAAACCCTAAGCATTCTAAAACTCTCGTTAGGACAAGAAAATCAGCACAAATATAGAGGTTATGACTCTACAAAAGATCTTTGGGCAGCCCTTGAAGTTGCCTATGGTGGTAATGCTGATACGGTGGAAGAGAAAAAGAAGCAACTCTTGCATGAGTATGCTGTTTTTAAGGCTCAACTTAATGAGAAGCCGAGTAGCATGAGAAGCAGACTTCTCGACATTACAAGTAAGTTGTCCTTCATGGGGATAGTGATTGGTGATGTTGACATTATTGCTACTTTTCTTAAAAGCCTTGGTGATGCATGGAGGATTGAGGCAAGGTCTATAATTGCCAATAACACTCACAAAAGTTCTACTTTTGATGATGTGTACAACTAACTGAGGCTGTTGGAGAATGAAACTCTTTTGGATCATGGAAGTAAGTATACCAATGGAAACATGGCCTTCTTCTTACATAGTGAAGGTCAATTTGATCAAAGGAATTCATACATGCACCCAGTTACTGGATCAACATGTGTCAACGCTGGATCATATCCTGACAACGCCTCACATTCAGACGCTGACACATACAAAATTGACTCTCCAAGAGTTAAGCCTGCTGGTATTGATCTGGATACTGTGTGTGCATACATTGCTTCATTACCCAGTGGTTCAGTGATTACATATGAGGACCTTGAGCAAATAAGTGATGAGCATTTGGAGGAGATGGATATTAAGTGGAATATGGCTCTTGCAAGTATAAGAGAAAACAGATGGAATAGAAGATTCAAGAAGAAGATGACTTTTAATGCAAAGGACACTGCTGGATTTGATAAATCCAATGTTGAGTGCTACAATTGTCATCGTATGGGGCACTTTATGAGAGAATGCAGATCTTCAAGAAGATCTGATGCTGGAAAACCCTCAAGCCAAATTGTTAAGGCTCAGGATCCCAAGGCCATGATGGCAATGCAAGAAATTGATGGTGTTGGATGGGACTAGAGCTATTTGGCTAATGATGAGGAAGAGGATAAAGCTTTGGTTGCTGAGATAGAAGAAGAAGATCATGTTCATTATGCTCTCATGGCACACTCCTCATCTTCATCAGACAATGAGGTATATGATGATGCTTTTTGTAGTAAGGGTTGTCGTTTAAATACTGAAAGACTTAACAAAGAGGTTTTAAGATTGTTAGGAGATGTGAGTAATGAGAGATGCAAGTTGTCTAACTATCAACTTGCTCTTACTCAAACTGAAAAGACAGTTACTGAGTATAAGAAAATGGAGCTTGATTTAAAAGATAAAATTAATATCTTAAAACATGATTTAAATGCTAGTACTGATATTAGAAACATCATGGAAAGGGTCAATGCTGAGTTACAGGTTAAGTTAGATGAGGCTATCAAGAATAAGGATAATGTAGACCTTAAAATTCAGAGATTTGATAAGGCCTCACAAACCCTAGGAGAATGTGTTAGTAAACAAAGGGATTCAAGGGACATGACTGGGATTGGGATGAAAGAATATGTTGGTGTTCCACCACCAGCTGGGGACTTCTATGGTGTCCAAAGAAAGGACTTATCTTGGACTGGTTTACCAGAACTCCAAGAAGAGGAATTCATTCCTCCACCAAGAGTCCTTACCCTAGTAGAAGAATATAGGCAAAAGTTGACTAATATGAATGAATGGAAGAAAGCCAACCCTACCTTGTTTGTCAAGGATGGCATGCTTTGTGAAAGCCCAAATGAGTCTACCCCTATCAAAGTTACAAACCCAATCACTGGCAAGACTGTTGACCTTGGCTCAAACGCTGTTAGAAAACCTAGCATTAAGTATGTAGAAATGCATAGAAATACTAGGTCACCAAAAAGCCAAGTTAGTGACAATGGAACAGGTTTCTTTTCTTCTAGACCCAGAGTTATGTCTAGAAAAGCCTGTTTTACATGTGGTAGCTTTTCACATTTAGCCTATAAGTGTGTCAACGCTTCCAAGGTCAACGCTGACAAAAGTTCAAACACTGTCAGACCCAAAACTTTTGTAGAGCAAAGTCTACAAGTTGTTAGACCAGCCCCATTCTTCACTAAAGGGTCTAACACTCATGGACAAAGACCTTTTCAGAAGACCAATACATGGTATAATAGGCAATGGGTTCCTGTAGCAAACCCTAGGTTCAACGCTGATAAGGGTAATTTCAGCGTTGACAAGAACAAATCAAACGCTGACATAAACGTTGCCAGACCAAATAATGGTAAATATTTGCAACCACAGGGAAAAGGGTCTAAAGCTTCTTCTAGCTTGACATGGAGACCTAAGCAAGATCAAAACCCTAACTCTAATGGGATTTCTATGACCTATAACAGATTTAATTATACTTCAAAGGTCATCACAAAACCAATTGGGGTTAACTGGGTGTTCCATCCAAAAAGGGATGAACAAGGGGTTGTTATGAGGACTAAGTCTGTTCTTGTTAAACAACCAAATGAATCCAAGTCTGCTCAGGCTTGGGTTCACAAAGAAAACTAATTTGTTTTCTTTATGTGCAGGGCATTCAAAAACAGGTGAATGACTATGGCTATTGGGATAGTGGATGCTCTAGGCACATGATTGGGAAGGAAGATTATCTCACAAACTTCACTCCCATTAAGGATGGTGATAAATTTTACTTTGGAGGCGGATATGGAACTATCACAGGCAAAGGAACTCTTCTCACCAACAATTTGTGTTTTGAAAACGTGTTTCTGGTAAAAGAACTTGATTATAATCTTTTTAGTGTATCACAAGTTTGTGATAACAAAAATAAGGTTCTTTTCACTGATACTGAATGCTTGGTGTTGAGCAAGGATTTTAAAATGCCAGATGAGAAATTTATTGATTATAGGACACCTAGGCATAAGGACATTTATAATGTTAATCTTAATGGTATTAGGATGAATAATAACATGTCATGTTTTTATGCTAAAGCTTCAGTTGATGAGAGTAATCTATGGCATAGGAGAATAGGGCACATTAACTTTAAAAATATAAACAGACTTGTGAGACATGGCTTGGTTGATGGTTTGCCTGAAAAGGCTTTCCACAATGACCACTCTTGTGTTGCATGCCTTAAAGGCAAACAGCACAAGGTCTCATTTAAGTCTAAACAGGTGCACTCTAGTATAAACCACTTCACTTGCTGCATATGGACCTGTTTGGTCCAACTAATATAGAGAGTTTGAATGGTAAATCTTACTGTTTTGTTGTCACAAATGACTTTTCTAGGTTTACTTGGACTTTCTTTTTAGCCATGAAAAGTGACACTGCTGATACTTTAATTAACTTTATTAACCAAATAGAGAATAAGACTGGTAATGAAGTTAAAATGCTTAGAAGTGACAATGGTGGTGAGTTTAGAAATAAATTGTTGGATGATTTTTGTGCCAAGAAAGGGATTACTAGACAGTTTAGTATTGCCAGAACCCCACAGCAAAATGGGGTTGCTGAGAGAAACAATAGAACCCTAATTGAAGCAGCCAGGACTATGTTGGCTGATGCTTATTTTCCCATTGCTTTTTGGGCTGAGGCTGTGAATACAGCTTGTTATGTTTAGAATAGAGCATTAGTCAACAAGATACATAACAAAACACCTTATGAGTTAATTTGGGGAAGGAAATCTAATATTGGTTTTCTTAAACCTTTTGGTTGTCATGTAGTTGTGTTGGATACTAGTGATGCCTTAGGTAAATTTAGTGCTAAAGGTGATGAAGGCTACTTCATGGGTTATTCAGTGCAGAGCAAGGGATATAGGGTTTACCTTAAAAAGGAAAAACGTATACTTGAAAAAGTACATGTTAGGTTTTTAGAGAGTAAACCTAGTGATCCTGAAAATGGTCCAAATTGGCTATTTGACTTGGAACCTCTATCTAGGACTTTGAATTATATGCCTGTTACTAATCCAGACATTGTGAAGGTAACTTCAAATGTTGTGGAAGAACCAGTTGTTGATGTTTCAGGTACACAGGTTAATGAAGAGGTTGGATCACAAGCAGACAAGTCATCTCCCATACCTGAGTATGTCACTATTCCTATATGGACAGATGCTTTTGTTGCTGCTGCTGCTGAAAAGGAAAATGGTGGTCCCCAAGTATCACCAGTTAACAACATGCATGGTCCTTCAGGTGCTGACAAAGGAAAATCTGGCGCTGACAGGACAAATTCAGGCGTTGATGGCTCAAACGTTGACAACACTATTTCAGGCGTTGATGGATCCAACGCTGACAACCTTGGTTCAGGCGTTGACAACTCTTTTGAGCATGTTTTCTCTTCCAATTTTGAACAAGGTGAACCTTTAAGTAGAAATGGAGAGGTTCCTGTAGATATTGATGGAAGAGAGTCTGAAGAAGATATTAGTAACTTGGATGATGAGATTGAAGACAACAGACTTATTGAAGGAGGAGTGCTTACTACTACAACCAAAAATCATCCTCCTTCTCTTATTATTGGTGATGTGATGTCTCCTGTTCAAACTAGAAGATCTCATCAAAATCTTGGAGGATTTATTGCCAATATACACAAGAAGGTTGATACCCCTCTTGTTCAAGCATGTTTGTTTGCCTGTTTTCTGTCACAACAGGAACCCAAGAAGATTTTTGATGCTCCCAAAGATGAGTGAAGACTTTTCCAAGCTTATGACAGACAAATTCAAGATGAGTGCAATGGGGGGAGATGAACTTCTTTCTAGGTTTACAAGTTCAGCAAAAAGAAGATGGTATCTTCATCTCTCAAGACAAGTATGTAGCAGAAATCTTGAAGAAGTTTGGCTTTTCTCCACATGAAAAACGGGCTAGTACTCCTATGGATAGAGAACACCCTTGAGGAAAAGTTGGAGATGGAAAAGATGTGGAAGTCAGGCATTATAGATCAATGATTGGTTCATTGATGCATCTCACAGCCTCAAGACCTGACATTATGTTTGCTATGTGTGCATGTGCACGCCATCAAGTGACTCCCAAAGAGTGTCACCTTCATGCTGTCAAGAGAATCTTTAGGTACCTTAGATGTTATCCAGATCTTGTATTATGGTATCCAAAAGATTCACCATTGGAGCTTATTGCATATTCAGACAGTGACTATGTTGGTGATAAATTTGATAGAAAGTCCACAACTGGTGGATGTCAGTTTCTTGGGAGTAGGTTGATATCTTGGCAATGCAAGAAAAAAACAGTGGTGGCCAATTCTACAACTGAAGCAGAATATGTAGCAACAGCTGCTTATTGTGGACAAGTCTTATGGATTCAGAACCAGCTGTTGGATTATGGGTATAATTTCATGCATACCAAGATTTTTGTAGACAATAACAGTACTTTATGCATTATTAAAAATCCTGTACATCATTCTAAAACAAAACACATAGAAATTAGACATCATTTTATAAGAGATAATTTTGAAAAGGGTTTAATACAACCAGATAGGGTTGACACAGAGGAAAATGTGTCTGATTTATTAACTAAACCTTATGATACTGGAAGGTTTCAATACTTGGTAACAAGTATTGGAATGATCAATCTTACTTAATATGTGTTTTGGGGTCTAATTGTAAAAGTATGTACAGGATATGCATTGTTATTGATCTTTTTGAAAAGTTAGATTTTCCACTATATTTGTCTAACGCTGACAAAGGTTATTTTAACGCTGATAAGTGTTATCGTGACGTTGTCAGCAACATGTTAGTTTTGTGTATTTTGATCTAAATGTGCAGGTGGTGTTAGCATTATACCATTGGATACAGAGTTGCTTATGGATCCTTGGAGAATCAATTGGAGCATGTTTTAATTTATGGATGATGGTTGGAATATTTATATTCCTATCTTGACATAAATTTTAATTTACATGCATATTATTTGGCAACTTGTGTATCACAGTTTAAGGGGAGGTTTTAGGAACCTTTAGGACTTTTGGGTATTCTTATAATGCTCTTATCACAATTCTAGATTGTGTTCACAGGTGAGTATGAGTTAGTTTACTAAATTATGAGGCACTGTAGCATGCAAAGTTGACATACTATGCATGCTGCCAAGACATTTTTGGCCTAGAATTGGATGTGGTCTGTTGGGAGACTTGGGAATGATTTATACAGGGTTTACCTGGGAGTTACAAGGGATTTTATGAGATAACTTAATTGTTAAGAATTTTGGTTAGCAAGGGACACTAGAGGACTGTTATGTCTATCTTGCATAAGCAAGTGTGCATAACTGGACAGTGCTTGCCGCCATATAATAATTATCAATTTATAGGTTATCTTCACTAGGATAAATTACTTTGTTAAGGCCCTTTTTCATTTATTACTTTTATTTTTGGACGCTGACAAATATTTTTCCAAGCGTTGTTGTGACCAATTTAGACGCTGACATGGCTTTGGCAAACGTTGACAAGAATATAGTCGTTGGGCGTTGATGGGTTATTTTTTACTGTTGACACTCATTGGGACCTACCCAGTTGTTATTTTTGACAAATTTTGGGGCCGTAATTTTGGGAGTAGATAACTTTTAATTAATGCACAAGATAACTTATTTTCTTTTCAATATTTTCATCATTATATTTTGAAAATAGTCGCCTAATTTTTGACCAATCACATGTGCCTATCTCTCCTATATATTTGGCTCCTATTTTTAAACAGGGTACTTCATATTCTTGTCTAACAATTTTCTCATATAATTCATCTTTCTCAATAATTCACAAACAGCTTTCTTCCACAATGGCACCAAAGTTTAAACCAAGTGACTTGGTATTGGGATTCAGGAGTCAGCACAACATGATTGCTTATTTGGATGCTGATGATACTTTGTTTCCACAATACACTCAGATGGTGGCGTATTTGAATGCATCTCCAATTAGGTATGCACTTTCTCATGCTCCTCTCATCCCTGTCACTCATATTAAACAGTTTTGGAATACTGTAAGTTCCTCAACGCTTAGTAATGTGACTACATTAACAACTATTGTTCATGGGCGTACTTGGGTGGTTACTGAAGCCTTGGTTCGCCAGGCTTTGCATCTTGATGATGCAGATGGTATAACCACCCTCCCCATCAATGAAATAGAACAAGGACTTCGGGCTTTGGGGTATCCTTTCCCTGATGAGGGCACTTTAAATAAATATCATAAACAAGAGTTTCCCCCAGCCTGGAAGTATCTCATACGTGTCATCCTTCAATGTTCGAGTCCCAAATGTACTGCACACAATGAAATTAATAGATCAATTGCTAGTGCAATTGTGTGCATTGCAACTGGGCAAAAGTTTAATTTTTCAAAACTGATTTTTGATGGCATGTGTAAAAACAAAGGGAATAAGATGACTTTGGCTTATCCCAGATTTTTGGAAATGGTTTTTGATGTGCAAAATTACTGCACAAGGGATCATGATGACTTTTATACGATCCCTGTGCATAAGAAAGCTATTTTTACCAAGATGAACTCACCCCCTCACCGTGAATTACCCCTTACCCAAGATATGCTTGCTGTTATTGCAGCAGCACAACCCCAACTAGACCCACAACCACAACTTGACCCAATACCAGAACCTTTGCCTTCACCTCAACACATGGAAATTGACCAAGAACCCTTCAACGCCGACACATTAAATGTTGGCGTTGACACCAGTAATCAAAACGTTGACACCTTTCCTTCACAGACCCAAACACCCCTTAACCTTCAAACTACCACCCAATCCACATCATCTTCTTCCCCACCTGAATATAGGTTGCAAAAATGCCCAAGGACTACTGGAGTGTTCTCCTCTAGTGGTCCTAGCCATGTAGCAGCGAGAACCACCACCACGAGTGTGGTTGGTGTTATGGATCAGCCTGGGACTATTGGTACTCGCTTAGATGCAGGCCAAGAAAGTCCTAACATCTTTAAGACCTCATCCATGCCCCATGACTCTACTTTGGGAGGTCAAATACCCATTCTAGAGGAGGGCAGATTGGAACCATACACATTGATGGAATTGACGGCTGTCTGTATTAGCTTGCAAAAGCAAAATGCAGACTTGGTACAAACAGTCAGTACACAAGGCCTTGAACTCAAGCAATTGGGGGAGAGGATTGTTATTTTGGAGGATTCTAACACTAGGCGTAGAATGGAGGAATCTTCCAAAGAGGAGGATGAGCAGGTCCATGTGAGTGACAAAGGCTCACATGATGGAGAATCTTTGGGTGTTGCTGAGGCCCTCACTGAATTGAAGAAGCAACCAGGTTTTGATACATCTCTGGTCACTCCTACAAATTTAAATTTGTATTTTACAGCTATGATGGAGCAGTTTACAAGAGGCGCTGAGACAAGTAATTTTAGCGTTGACAAGAAAAATTTGAACGCTGACACACCAAGCGCTGACAAGAGTAAATTGGGCGCTGACACAAGGAATTTGAGCGTTGAAAGACCTGCAGATATGGTTGATGTATTCCAGTCATCATCTATCATCAAAGAAGTATCTTCACAGGTATTACCATCATCCTTACCCATCATTGATCCATTAGATAAGGGTAAAGGAATCATGGTAGAAGTAGAAGTTCCAAAGAATGCAGCACAAGTAGAGTTTGATTCAAGGTTGGCTGCACAACTTATGGAACAAGAAAGGAAGAAGGTTGGTGAATCACCATTTGTTGTCACTTCAGAGGAGCAAGAAGGAAGTGATGAAGGGAGTTCAGATTCAAGTGTGATGATAATTGAACAACCAGAAAGACTTGAATATGGTGATGACTTGGCAAGAGAGAAGCTCAGAGAGTTAAAATTGCAAGTAGACTTTGATATGCCAGAAGTTGTTCAAATGTACCATGCTTGGGAGAATAGGATAATGGAGAATCCAGATGTTACAATTTTAGACCAAATTTGGGGTCTGGAAATTTTGCTAAGAGTTCAAAGAGACTGCAAGGTAATTCTGAAACATAAGGCTAGCAATGTTTTCTCACTGTTGAAGAGGGATAGAAGGGAGCTTTACTACATGTTACTCAGATGTCATGGAACTGGATGGACTCATAAGAGGTTGCAGGGATTAACCTTTGCAGAGTTGGAATATAAGGCTTATCCCATTTAGGCAAAAGTACAGGAAATGAATACTATCAGACTTCTTTCAGATGAAAGGAAAGAAGAACTTGCAGAAGAGATGGAGCTTCAGAAGGCAATGATTGTTCCAAGGCCTTTGAAGAAGGGAGTTCCTCTTGAGTTTCCTAAAGATATGGATAAATTGAAGCCCAGTGAAGCTATTCTTGGAAGAAGCATTAAGCTCTCACCCACAGAAGCTTTAGATATGGTACAAGTGTTACCTCTTGATGCCAGAAACCCTATCATTAGCTATGAGGAAGATGCAAGTGGGTTTTGGAAGATTGGCAGATATGAGAAAGAGGTACACACATTTACTACTCTTATGTCTCTCTTTGCAAGTATGGATAGGGAAGACTTGACAGACCTTTGGAGGTTGTTGATGGCCAAGTATGAGACCGAAGCACCAACTTCAGTCAATGGAATAAAACTTTGGTCAACATTCAAGAGAATGTGTGGACCAGAAGATGAAGATCCTGTTTGGAAGGATCATGAGGATGATATCAGTGGTCTTCAATAGCGTTTGTATTCAGCTGCTGGTGTGTATTACTTGAGCTCTACAAAGTTTGCTGAGTATTTACTTGTAGATGCTGAGTATCCCATGTCCAAAGAAGTTTTGGAAAAGATGAAGATAACACAGCTGGAGATTGACTATTCAAGTGACGTGGCCAAAGATTTGATTAGGCATGTTTATTACCAATATGATAAGATTTGTAAGATTCCTCCTAGTTCTTAATTTTTATTCAGAAACTTGATTACTAGAGTAGATATCAAGTTTAGGGGAGGATTGTTGAGAATAAAATGTAGCCAGTCCACTTGAACGCTGACAATAAGAAAACAAGCGTTGATGAGAAGAAAACAAGCGCTGACAGATCAAGCGTTGACAGGAAGAAGTCAAGCGTTGATAGGTTGAAGACAAGCACTGATAGAAAGATATGGTCTACGCGTATTTTGTTTCTAGTTTGTTTCTAGTAAAGATAGGATCAACAATGTATTTTCTATAATTATCTTTACCTAGAATAGCTGATACGTAGACTCTTGTACAAGGCTTCTTATGTCTATAAAAGAAGACCTTTAGGTTATGTTTCATATAATTTTTCATACGTTTAACACTTTCATTGTAAGCAAGTTCATTATTATCAATCAAGTGAAAGTTTGTTTTACAACTGTTTGTGTGTTCTTGTTTAAGTGTTAATTCCGCATAACACTTAAATTGTTTTATATACAAACAAAGTTTCTCTACGTGTTTAACTTGATCTAATCTCGTTTACACAAGCTAAATCGATCTAAGTTTGGGATCAACAGAAACTCATACTAGAGACTTTAGGTTATCAAAAAAGAAACATAAAACAAACATAAGCAAACACATAAAACAACAAATAAGAATTTTTTGACTCCTACTGTTGTATTTAGACACACAAACAAGACATAACATTTTTTTATTTTGTGTTATAAGACATAAATAAAAGCTTGTATGAACTACACTAAACCTTAAGGAGATGATGCAAAAAAAATCTAATAACCTAGACCATAGGTTAACAGGGTGTACAAGCTAGTGCCAAACACCCTTTTGAACTATAAATGGAATATTGTAAATACTGAGAATGAAATTTAAAGCATACAAGTTAAACAAGGAACCCAAAAAGTAAATAAGCAACAATAAAAAGCATATAAAAGAACAAATACACAGTTAAGCTAAGCTAGATAAGCATATGCAATATAGATAAAAGAAAAAGCAAAAAAGGATGACCCATTTTAATAGGCCTATTTGACACTCTTTCATCTATGCTCTCCAACTTGTATGACCCATTTTAATAGGCCTTTTTGACTCAGTAGGGACCTTCCCAGTTTGGGCCCGACTTTCCTATTTTCTCAACTCTGCTGGCTTCGTTGTGCCGGTATACGAAGTTGCCGGTCTTGAAAGAGTAGGGCTTCACGCGCTTGTTATAATATTGCTCGACTTTCTTTGTGTACTTGGCCTCTTAAATGGCTATCGTTTCTCTCCGTTCTTGCAAGAGATCGAGGTTGAGCCGAAACTCTTTTTCATTGTTGTCCTCGTTGAATAGGAGGGTCCTTGATGATGGTATCTCGATTTCTGCCGGGATCACGGCTTCGCTTCCATAGGTGAGACTGAATGGTGTTTCGTCATTGCTTCTCCTCAGCATCGTTCTGTGTGCCTAAAGTACATGTGGCATCTCATCCACCCATCCTGTTAGATTTCTTCCTAGTCGAGCCTTTAAAGCGTGCATCAATGACTTGTTGGCTTGTTGCACTAAGCTATTTTCTTGCGGATGTGCCATTGTGTTTTTCATCTGCTTGATGTTCCATTTAGTACACCAGCCCTTGAACGGGTCATTCACTAGTTGTTTCCCACTGCCGGTCACTATTACCCTCGCGAGTATGAACCTACAAACGATGTTCTCCTAAGCGAACTTCTTGACTTTTTTCACAGTTACCCTGGCCAACAACTTTCCTTCAATCCATTTAGTGAAATAGTTGATTGCCATTATCATGAAATTGACATTTCCTGGTGCTTTCGTCAAAGGCCCGAGGATGACTATTCCCCATTGATAAAATGGCCATGGGGAAGTAATAGAGGTGAGTTTTGTCTTCAGAAACCTTGGGACCGGCCCATGTATCTGACATGCATCACATTTGGAAATCTCATCCCATGCATCTTGATGCATAGATGGCCAAAAATACTATTGCCTTATGATTTTTGCCTTATATAAAAAATATATATATAAATAAAAATAAAAAATAAAAAAAATTAGTGAGATCACACTTGTGTGATATAGGTGTATATGCGTGACAAAAAGGCAACCTTAGGAATAAAACCCAGATATCCTTTTCCATTTTCCTTTTAGCTAGTTGCATCGATTAGCTAACCACGCATATTAACCCTTTTGTTAGCACTCTCGTCTAGTGCTGGATACCTTTAGAACACCCACTGAGCCATTCTTTTCATTTTTGTTAAATCCACTAAAAAATAAAAATATTTAACCTTAAACCTTATCCTAACCCTTGTCAAAGTCTAAATGGTGGGTTGCTAGTTGCTTTGTATGGTGGATCGTTTTTTATAATTTATAGTTTCCACATTTCGCTATGTGTGTGTGCCATTCCAACGAAGATGAAGTAGGCCGCTTCTTATTTGTATTTTTTGTGGTGTGTGCTTAAGCGAAGTGTGAGGGGAGCATGTGATGTATGTTGAAAAAAAATTGATGAAAAAAGGAGGATGGGAAAAGAGAAAAAGAAAGAAAAAAAGAATAAGTCATCGAAAAAAAGTAAAAAAAAGTGATGACAAAAATAGCCAATGAGCTATAATCAATTATGAAGATGAAGGAGGAGAAAGTATGTTTGGATATCGATTAACCAATGTGCTAAGACGTGATATATATGTTGAATAAACCTCGTAGCTAGAATCATTTTTGGGCTTATGAATTGTTCGGTAACTAGAAACATGGGACTTAGACTTTTTAACTTGTATATTCGTGATACACCTCTCATAAAATTCTCATGTCTTATCCATGCCCATTTACCCGAAGCCTTATCCTTGTAACCCGAATAAATATCCTCTTTAGATGTGTACACTTGGTGCTCATGGCATTTGGTTTAGTTTTGTTTAAAATTGGTAGATTTGCATCTTATTTTTCAAATCATTTTCATGCACCATGTGGGATATATTTTTCTTTTACTTGCTTGAGGACAAGCAAACTCTTAAGTGTGAGAGGGTTTGCACCTTTAGTGATTTCTTATAAAAACCAAATATATTTTCAATTTTTCATAAAATTTTAAAAAAAAATTCTTTTCTTTTAATATCTAGGTATTTAGTTTCTAACTTTGTTTTATTTTTATTTTTATTTTCTTGAGGGCAAGCAAAGTTTTTCTTTTCCTTGCTCGAGGACGAGCAAAACTTAAGTGTGAGGGGATTTGATAACGCCTAAATCTAACATGTTTTCTTTAGCGTTATCCGTATATTTTGCATGGTTTTTTGGTTATACTAACGAGCTATTTAGTTCATATATGTGTGCAGTTGTGTTCTGTGTTGTTAGTTATCCAAGATCAAGTAAAGTAAAGAAAAGACAAGGAAAGAAAGAATAAATGATGATTCATACATATACGAAGTAATCCCGACAAATACAAGCCTTTGAAGATCCATTTCGGGTGCAAGAACAAGTGTTTTCAAGAAATGTACAAGTCACTTAGCATGGAAGTTGCCACCAACATTTCTGAAAGTTGCCACTAGCGGAATCCAAAGTTGCCACCTACTTTCATGTTGTCAGATTTTTGAATACATACATGTAACATACAAGAATACACATGAAGCTTCTATTGGGACTTCTAGAACTACTTTGGCACCAAGCATACACCTTTGGCTCCAAGTATATTACTTTGGCTCCAAGCCAAGCATTGAAGACATGGCCTTGAATTCAACCATAAATAAGACCCTTGGGGTCATCACTTCACACCAACTCATAACAACTCATTACCACCTCCGTTATTCACCAAGGGAACTCACCCAACCTTGGTGAAGAACTCAATTCTCGGATTTAATATTGGTGTGCCAAAAAGTGACGTTTTTGAAGCTTCAATCATCAAAATAACCATGTCAAATTCTAATGGATCATTACCCTTATCATTGGTAGTGTTTCTTGAACCCTAAATCACCACCAATCTTCACCAAACCTCTCCAAAACTCACCTCTAATCTCAAATACGAATTTCATTTGCATAACCCGAAAGACCACCAACTCCTACCATTTGTTCAAAACTTGTAGTCAATTGGAGGCCTAAGGATTGTTCTATTCCTTCCATTTACTTATTGTAATAGTACTTTGGTAAAACTCTTTTTATATTTCAAGATTGATTATGAATGTTATGAATATTGTTCGTATGAATTTTGTTGAAATAATTATGGAGTAGTGTCATATACACTTGTTGGGATGATATTGTGACATGAGGATTGTTTATGTTTTAATCATGGTGTTGATCAGTTTCATGTTATGTTTGAAATCCAATTGTGCTTAAGTTCCATTCTATTTGCTTATCATACTTGATTAGTTGTTGATGATTTCATAGGTCGAAAGGGTTATCATTCACCAACTAGTTATAATCGTTTTGTCTATAGATGATTATCTATTGTATTGACCATTTCTTTAGTGGTATGATTATGCAAAGGAACTTAAGTGTGATTGTTAATGAATTTGTGAAACGACCGCGAATCAAAGTTGTTAAACTAAACATAGTCCGGAATTGGTTGATTTGTCTTAATGTTTGATTTGATTGTCTTATGATCATACGCGTTGGTTATATAATTATAAAACCAAAGATTAGAATTTGTGACCATCATCTTATTTACTTGTAATCAATTTGTCAAAACCATTCTCATATGAACAATCCAAATGTTATGAACTAATCCAAGCAAGTGTTGTCTTTAATATTATTTTTATCATCTCGTTGAATTAGCTTAATCACCATCTTAATTGTTACTTGCTCCTATTTGCTTAATACTTACATGGTAATTTTGGGAGTGACAACCATCTTTACCACTAACATTACTTTGTTACTAAGATTCCTTACAACTGAAAACACCCAAATCATAGTGAAGGACCTCGGCTTACCACAACAAGCTAGCTATAAACGAAAGGGTCATACTTGCCCGTGTGTTCTTAGCTTATTCGGTAATCCTTGTATAAATTTAAAACTTGTGTACTCACAAAAAGAACGCGTCAACCTTCATCTTTTCTACCAATCAGAGTCCAGCCAACAATGCCTCGTACTCTGCTTCGTTATTTGAAAAATGGGAGTTGAATCAAAGAGCGTAGGTGAACTCTACCCCTTCCAAGTTTATTAACACTAGGCCGGCTCCAGCCCCCTAAGGGATTGAGGCGTCGTCTTTGTATAACGTCTATTTCTCCAAAGGCTCCTCTTCCTCCGTGACCTCATAAATTTCACTCCCACCTTGATGCCCTAATGGTTCTTTGTTGAAAAATCAGCTAGCACTTATCCTTTGATTGAATTTCAGGAGACATACAAGATTTCTTACGTTCCTAATTCCACCGAATACTTGTCCAATCTCCCGGATGCTTCAAATTTGCTCAATATTTCTTTCAAAGGCTGATCCATTATTTTATGGATGTCATGGGCCTCAAAATACCTTCGGAGCCTTCAAGATAGATGCAAAAACCCTAGTGCTAGCTTTTCCAATGGAGCATATCTTTTCTCAGCATCATGAAGTGTTTGGCTCACATATCGAATAGGCTTCTAATTAACATTCCTTTCCACCAGCAATACTCTGCTAACGGCCTCCTTTGATGTTGCCAAATACACATACATAATCTCTTTCTTCACTGGGGTAGCTACATATAGAAGTTCCATGATGACCTTCTTCATTTCTTGGAAGGCTTTCTCTGCTTCCTCCGTCCACCGTTACTCGTCCTTATTATATTTGGTTATGTTTTTTAACGTGTCAAAGAAAGGCATGGATCTTTCAGCAGATCAGGATAAAAAACGGTTCAAAGCGCAAGTTTTCCACTAAGAGATTGCATCTCCTCTAGGGTTTTCAGAGACCTCATTTATGATATAGCCTTTGTTTTATTGTATTTGGCCCTTATCCCCTCTGAGGTCACCATGTAACCTAGAAACTTGCCATCCTCGACTCCAAAAGAACACTTATTTGGGTTCAACTTCATGTTGATTCTTCTAAGGTTGTCAAATGTCTCTTTTATGTCTATTATCATCTCTTCCTCAGTGTTACTCTTGATTATAAGGTCGTCCACATACGCCTCCAAGTTATTTCCAATTTGAGTGCAAAGTCATAATCAACCAGCCTTTGATAAGTGGCTCCAACATTTTTCAAACCAAACGGCATCTTGGTGTAACAAAAGGTCCCTTCAGAAGTGTAGAATGTCGTCTTTTCTTCATTCTCCTCGTCCATTAGGAATTGATGGTAGCCTTTGGATGCATCAAGGAAACACTTGAACTTGAAGCCCATCACCGAACCTATCTTTACATCTATGTCTACAAGAGGGTAATAGTCTTAGGGGCATGCAAATTTAAGATTTTTGAAGTCAATGCAAATTCTCAAGTCATCGTCGAGTTTCTTTACCAACACATGATTTGAAAGCCACATGGGGTATCGAACTGGCCTTACTATTTTGGCTTTGACCAATTCATCCACATCCCTTCTTACCGCTTGACTCTTCTCCTACCTTAATGTTCTCCTTTTCTAGGCAATAGGCGTTGCGTCAATATCCACATTCAATGAATGTTTGATTATCCGTTTAGGGACACCCGTCATGTCGGAGGGCTCCCAAGCAAACACATCGGTGTTGTTTCTAAGAAGATCTATGAGTTGCAGCCTACACTTCTTTGTGAACGATCTTCCAATGGTGACCAAATGTTTCGGATAACCGGTGTAACACCCCACTTGGATAAGCGGACCGTTACGTGTATTTATGGCGTGTCATCAAAGCATGCAAGGTAAATGTCTTAAAAACATTAACTGACCATAATAGAAATACCAGAATCAAACATCAGTAGTCCAAACATAAGCTCAAACATAAATAGTTAAGTACTGAAAGGAAGGACTAAACAATGTCCAAACAAGCAAAGTAATGTATGAAGTGCATAAAGTAAAGAAGTATGGATAGCTTCCATCCCAATGCAAATACTCTCTCAGAGTCCTATGAGCGTCCCTGGGTACCTGCCATTTGGAACAGGAAAGGAAAACTACGGCTGAGCATAACGCCCAGTGAACGGATATAAAGCATGATAAGAAGTACTGGAATGAAAAAATAACAAATACTAAAGCTATAAGACTGATACGTAAAGTGCAACAGAAAACTGTGTATGTTCTGAAAAGTCTGATTTATAATTAGTAAAGCTGGATTATTATCTGTTAAATCCAAAAACATGCATTTACTGTATTTTAAGTGTCAAGAGCTTATATAGGTCATGTACTATAACAACGTATGCATGAATACATAGAGGGGTGACCTCGTCCTGCTGTAGAGGGGTGACCTTTAACTGATAAGCTGGGTGGAGGGATCAACTCCAATGTAAAGGATGTAGAGCACACACCACATTCACCTGATAAGTTGTAAACTGGTAAACTAGAATGCACCCATACGCCCCGCTGATAATACTGATAAATGGCCAAGCTGAAATAAAAGGGACGCTACGAGAAATCACTCCCCCGCAGAGGAGTCATGACACCGGTGCCTCAAGTGTCATGGTTACGGTACCTCTGTAACTAGTAATAACTGGTCATGCATGTATATAAAGCTCAAGCAATTAATATAGTTATCATGGCAATCATGTAAAGTTTTAAAACATATAACTAGGAAAACAGATGGCTGCAGACGAGGAATCCTAATCATGCATAGGAAAGGAAGTCCATACTGAAGGACGGGAAATCCGTACCTTGTGTCCAGTAACTAACTGCAAGGAAAACCGATGAAACTCCTACTATGACTTCACAAAAGCTACATGAATAACGGACGCGAATGAGTTGTCTAATATCTGTTTATTTTTACTGATCTTTACTATTCTTAGTTTGATTTATTACGTTCTTGTATTGCTGTACTGTGTTGTGTAAACCCTGATAATTCTGATTGTCTTTAAATATTTACTGATTAAATGTATTCTCTGTACTCCTAATTACTGTATAATATGTATTCCCATATTATAAAATTATTATAAATAGTAACCTGTAATAAATAGAAAGTTTCCTAAATTAGAAATTTCTCAAAAAGGTTTCATGAATCCTTTAAATCATTTAACAAAATCATAAGTTTTAATTAATAATACTAGTCAAATCATTTATAATTTAATTTACTAATTAAATTAATAAAATATTTATACTTGTTAAATTTTGAAATAAACTTATTGTAAAATGATTAAAATACTAAGTAATCCCTTGCTTTTAACTTTTAACCGTGTACCCGAGCCTACCGAGATACTCGGTCGCACTAAAACAAAACAACAACCAATAATATTCCCACAGCCGGATTAGCGACAGAATTTTCTGATGCTAAACCGTCGCTAAACTGTGACCCAAAACTGCCTATAGTATATGCGACAGAATTTTTTGTCGCTAAACTGTCGCTAATCCTGGAGATTAGAATTCAACCGAACCCCTACTGTATATTATTTTTCCATCGAGAGCCTTAGGGCTCTCGGGTTTCCCCTGATCTCTTGTTTTACCCACCGTTTATACACTAAGACCCACCGAGAGTTATTAAACTCTCGGTTACCACTGATTTACAACAAAACACCCCCGAGCTAAGCTCGTTTCCCACTATATATGAACCAAACACCCCTGTTGATGATCTTGGTTTTGGATGGCCACAAAAACACACCACCGAGACTTTGTGGTCTCGGCTGTACACATCAAACGCCCCACGAGAGTCGGCAGACTCTCTGTTTCCGAGACCCAAAACCAAAACCCGTCTACAAAGAATTAATACCATGTTTAATTATTACCAACTCATGTGTTCTTGATGTTAACCCTTGAATTCGTGATTAACAAGAATTTTAAGGAATTAAATATTACCTACACGCGTGATTTGGTATGGAAAGCGAACACACAATCCGAACAACAATGAAAATCAAACTCTTTTCTTCCTTGTGGTTTGTTCTATCCGGTGGCACCCAAGCAGAAACCCTAGTTCCCTTTTTTTGTTTTGTTAAAAGAATGAAATAAAAAGTGGCATTATGTTTCCTGTGATAAATTTTAAATCGGGCTGGGCTCACGACCCATTTCCTTTTTTTTTGTTTCTTTAAACCGCCAGCCCACAAACAAAGCTATACATTTCATTTTCGTTTCGTTTTAATATTTTGGATGTTCGTGTTATTGATTCGTGATTTAATTTCTCCTGTTGAAACTCTGAAACGTATTAATTATTTTTCTGAATTATAATACTTACGTAATACCTGAAATTATTTTTCTAAATAATTAATTACGTCACGTTTTTAAATAGAACTGAGACTGTGTATAATTAGTGTTCTTGGATTTTAAATACGGGTTTTACAACTCTTCCCCTCTAAAAAAATAATTTATCCTCGGATTAAGGATGCGATAATGCTGCGTTTTACAATTCTCCATCTCTAAAAGGAAAATTCGTCCTCGAATTACAGGTAAATTAAGCTGGTGAAGTTACAAGAGCTGAAAGGACACATAGGCTGAAAGAACATGAAAGCTGAAAAGACATATAAGCTGAAGGACATACCCGAATCATAACTGGAACTGAGGATAAGAAGTCCGTATAGACTCCTCGGTTTTCCAAGTGGCCTCCCGCTCGAAATGGTTCCTCCACCGGATCTTGATGAAAGGAATAGTCTTCCTTCTCATAACTCGATCCTGGCGATCTAAGACTGCTAATAACTGTTTTTTTAGTAATTAAATATATATCTTTTATCGTTCACGATTCAATTTGAATTGATCTCCGGTTAAAAGTGTGACTCAGTTGTTCTTGGTAACTAAAAAAGAAATTTGGTTATCTATCTCTAAGTAAAAAGTAAATGCAAGCCTAACGCTAATAAAATAAAAGAACAAATAAAAAAGACTTGTATAAAAACAACTAATAAAACAAATAATAAAACGTGAATTAAAGCGAAACAATTAATAAAAATAAAACTAAAAGACGAAATTAACTATCGAGTCGAAAATAAAGTTTACTTAATGAAAAATGAGAGAATAAAACTAAGATGGTACTTTAAAGCTAAACGAGGCAAAACCTAAAGCGAGTACTAAATAAAAGATAAAACTTGAACTTTACGAAAAAATATTAATTTTAAAATTAGACAAAAATTCAACTAAAAATACTTAACTTTCAGAAATAAAATCGGAAAAACTTTCAGATTAAACTAAATAATTACGGAACAATTATAATAAATAAACAAACAAGCAGGCAAGCTGCTCAAGCAGCCAAGTAGACACCTCAATTAGGCGGGAAAATGAGAAGCTCCCTGGCTAGCAAGCATGACAAATGATATTTGTTCGGAATGTTTTTTAAATATTCGTTGGTTCGGAATAATTTGGTGGTTCGGGACTTTTGTTGGAAATTGGCTCATTCGGGAATTATTTTTGACAATTGCTCATTCGGGATATTTTGACAGTTGCTCATTTGGTATTTTTTTTACAAAACTCTTCGTTCGGTATTTTTATTGGTTCGGTATTTTTATTTTTTTTATTTTATTTTATTTTTTTCCGTTCGGGAAAAATAATTGGTTCGGTAAAACTAACTCATTTGGGAAAATAGTCTGGTTCGGTAAAATAGACTCATTCGGGAAAAATGGCTCGTTCGGTAAAATCTGGAAAAACAACAGTTACAAAAATAGAGGAAACAAAAACACGAATTTAACCAAAATCAGCCATAATCAATCTAAAAATTAAACTAAACTAACCACTAATAATCAATTAACAATAATAAATCAAACCAAATCAACAAAACTAACAATAAAAACCAAATTAATCAAAACCCACTTAATAAAATAAAACTTAAATCAACCAAAAACAATAAAACTAAAAACAATAAATCACTAATTAAGATCTACCAAACACTAAAATATCTAAATCAACAAACTTTATGGAATCAAAATCAATAAAACTATAAAACCCACTAGATTAATCAAACTTAAATCAACCAAATCAATAAACCAAACACTAAATTAAACCAAACAAGAAAGGAAGGATGAGATTAAAAATAAAACTTGATTAAAAGATAAAGATTCAATACACAAAATCAAAGACTTACTTGGAATGATCTTGAAAAATAAATGACAAGTATTAAATTGACAATTAAGAAAAGAGCATGAAATAAAATGGAGAGACTAATTTATCAAATTAGCTAACACCTCCTAATGACACATTAGGAGGGTATTTATAGGAGGTTTAGTATGTCTTGATGCTTCCTTCCTTTTCTCGTCTTTTCGTCTTTTTAAATTCTTCGACTTTTTCGACTTTGTCTCGGGATTATTTGAACTCGTCTTATAATTTCTTCATTTATTAGACTTGAGTTCTTCGACTTCATTAAACTTCCGTCTTTAGACTTTTTCTTCGATAAATCTTCAGAATAGGCCTTGGACTTCAGTTCTTTTTGCACTCTTGATCTTTTGACTTCATCTTTTGTCTTTTTTTCCATAAAAGCCCGTGAAAGCCCGTGTTTTCTTCCCTTTTCATATTTTGATCCTAAATCACAACAAAAACACAAACCACGCATAATTCCGACATTTACAACATAAAATACACGTTTTGGATTGGTTATTATTATAATTAAGTGGTAAAAGGATAAGTGTTTTCACACTTATTAACTGCTTCGGGTTCTTCAATATAAGATAGGTCCTCCCGAATCTGATCGAGTGGGTAATTAACTTTGTGAAGGTCATGATAGTTGTACCCTCTGAGTAATGATACATGGAACACGTTATGAACGTGTGAAAGCTGATGCTGTAACGCTAATCGATATGATACTTCACCGACACGTTCGAGGATTTTGAACGATCAAATGTAGCGAGGGCTGAGCTTGCCCTTGATGCTAAAACGTCTCACCTCGCGTGCTGGTGATACTTTGAGGAACACACGATCCCCAGTCTGAAATGTTAGATCTCTGCGATGCTTGTCGGCATAACTCTTCTAACGAGTGCACGCTTCTTACAGCTTCGCCCTGGCAATGGCGATCTTTTCATTGGTCAGCTCTATTAATTTTGGTCCCTCAATCAAACGTTCTCCAACCTGATCCTAACAGATCGGAGCACAACATTTCCTGCCGTATAACATCTCAAAGGGAGCACACTTGATACTAGCATGCCAACTGTTGTTGTAGGCAAACTCGACCAAGCAGATATAGTCATCCCAATTACCTGTCCATTCTAATGCACAAGCGTGTAGCATGTCCTCCAAGGTCTGGATGGTACGCTTTGACTGACCATCAGTCTGTGGATGAAAGGTTGTGCTAAGCTTGAGCTTGGTTCCCCAAGCTTTATGTAGACCTCCCCAGAAATGTGAAGTGAATCGTGGATCCCTGTCTAATATAATATCTGAAGGTGTACCGTGTAATCGTACGATCTCCTTCGTAAATAGGTCTCCTAGTTTAGTGACTGAGAAATCTTTACGGATAGGGATGAAGTGTGCTGACTTGGTCAAACGGTCGACAATGACCCAGATTGCATCATGTTTCCTCTGAGTCTGCGGTAACCCGATGACAAAATCCATAGAGATCTTGTCCCATTTCCACATTGGAATATCTAATGGCTAAAGTAGGCCACTAGTACACTGATGCTCTATCTTAACCTGCTGGCAGGTTAGACATTTGGAAACAAAAGTGACGACATCGTGCTTCATGCCGCTCTACCAGAAATGTTGCTTAAGATCGTGGTACATCTTGGTGGAACCTGGATGGATAGAAAACGGAGAGCTGTGAGCCTCGGTCAATAAGGCTTCTTTGAGAGCAGGTTCTTCTGGGACACATAGTTTGGTACCCTGTCATACAATACCATCATCATCGATACGAAATTCTGTCTGCTGGTCAATATTCTAGACAATCGCCCAGATTTCACCATCATCCTTCTGTGCAGCTTTAATCCGAGAGAGTAAATCTGGTTCCACTCTCAGACTAGCCCAGTAACCTGTCTGTCCGCGTACTAAGAGCTCAATATCGTACCGCTCTAAGTCCCGTATGATCTCTTCCTTAACCTTGATGCCATTTATCATCCTTGACTTTCTGCTGAGGGCATCTGCCACTACATTTGCTTTAACTGGGTAATATTGAATGTTAGTGTCATAGTCTTTTAGCATCCCCAACCAACGCCTCTGCCTCTTGTTTAGCTCCCGCTGTGTAAATATATATTTGAGACTTTTATGATCGGTGAAGATATCACACGACTCACCATACAGATAATGTCTCCAGATTCTGAGAGCAAAGACGACTGCTGCAAGCTCCAAATCATGCGTGGGATAATTCTCCTCATACGGTTTAGCTGTCGTGAAGCAAAGGCAATGACTTTCCCATGATGCATAAGTACACAACCCAAACATTTCCCTAAAGCGTCACTGTATATCTGATATCCACCTGTGCCAGATGGGAGAGTAAGGATCGGTGCTGAAACTAGACGCCGTTTGAGTTCCTCAAAATTATTCTCTCTCTCCTCAGTCCATATAAACTTTTCCCTTTTGCGCATAAGTTTGGTCAACGGTAATGCCAAACATGAGAAGTTCTCTACAAACCTGCTATAATATCCTGCTAACCTAAGAAAACTGAGTAATTCTGTGGCAGATGTCGGTCTCGGCCATTTAGTGATAGCCTCCACCTTTCCAGGATCCATGGTGATCCCTTCTGCAGAAACAATATGGCCTAGAAACGCCACTTTACTCAGCCAGAACTCACACTTAGAAAACTTAGCATAAAGTTTCTCTTGTCGGAGAATCTGTAGAACCATACAAAGATGATTCTCATGCTCTTATTTATACTAAGAGAAGATTAGGATATCGTCGATTAGTACAATCACAAACTTGTCTAAGAACTCGTGGAAGACTCGATTCATCAAGTCCATGAATACTACTAGCGCATTTGTGAGGCCGAATGGCATGACAACAAACTCGTAGTGACCATACCTAGTGCGAAAAGTAGACTTGGATATATCCTGCTCTTTCACACGTAGTTGATGGTAACCTGACCGCAAATCAATTTTGGAGGAGTGCTTAGCACCCTGAAGCTGATCGAATAAATCATCGATACGAGGAAGTGGTTAACGCTTAAAAATTTTGAGTTTATTTAGTTCGCGGTAGTCAATACACAACCGCATACTACCATCCTTCTTCTTGACAAACAATACTGGCGCGCCCCATGCTGACACGCTTAGACGGATGAAACCTCTTTCTAGAAGTTCCTGTAGTTGATCCTTCAGTTCCTTAAGCTCAACGGGAGCCATACAGTAAGGAGTTTTGGATACTGGTTCTGCTCCTGGAATAAGATCGATACTAAACTCTACCTCTCTGTGGGTTTTCTTTTTATTAGATTCGGTGGTCTAGGGTTATGGTGATAAAGATGAACAGCCATGATGGAGAGAGATAGATGGTTGTATGTGTAAAGAGAAAATAAAACAAGTTGAATTGAAAAATGAGAAAAGGAAAACACAACAACAACCCCTCCTTGGAAGCCTTGGAGGGGTATTTATAGTCACACACGTATAAACTATACATAGTTGCCTAATCTAGTCCCTGCGTGTGTGACTATAGTGACTAATGGGAATTCTTAAATGTCGTCACATAAAGTGAGTTTCCAACAATCTTCCCCCATGGGACGA
This sequence comes from Glebionis coronaria, assembly GCA_025667525.1. Classification (NCBI taxonomy): domain Eukaryota; kingdom Viridiplantae; phylum Streptophyta; class Magnoliopsida; order Asterales; family Asteraceae; genus Glebionis; species Glebionis coronaria. The sequence goes on from CM046881.1 coordinate 216,058,051, forward strand.
CTTGTAGAATTCCTTACAATATTTTTCCTAAGAAGTACATGATGATTAAGAACAAAATCTTCCATAAAGCGTCCATGTTGATGAAGTCTTTTGAGGCATTTGACTTCAAGTCTTCACTCGAGAGTGACTCATCTTTGTAGTAACTTGTAGTAGAAATAATGTAACGGCACAAGCTAAGTAACTCATATACTTCTGGTTAAGGAGAAGCTTATGATTAAATTCCCCCTTAATTCATGCCACATATTCTTAATGTAGAAGCTTTTAATAGCTTCCCCCTAAACCGACAATCCTCATAAGCAGTTTCAAAGCTTTCAATAAAGCTTAGAATGATTAAGCACACAGCGGAATTTAACAAGCAAACCCCATTATATGAAATGATAATGTTGTTATGAGTGATTGAAAGTTTGGGGCACACCAAGTAGATCAACAACGTCTCTTCTCGCGCTTGAATAATTCTTCTGAATTTTTCTTCCCCCTGAAAGTTCAAGTTATGCATACTAGAAAGAATCAAGACATTTCTTCCCCCACGTAGTTGAAGAAAGGAAACCAATCTCATGTATGAAGCCCAAATACTGAAGTAGACACTTTATCCTATTCATGAAGTTGACATAGTAACACCAGAGTCAGTTAAGTCCCAAAAATGCACATATCTTCTTCCGGAGATGCACCAGAGTCAATTAAGTCCCGGAAATGCATATCTCTCCATTTAGGATAATGATGATGTATAATTGCAACATCAAAACAATTAAACATCAAACAATAGTGTACCTCTTTTACCATTCAGAGATTGTTTCTTTCATTTCTTTCCCCATGTAAGATGAAAGTTGCACTAAATTCCACGAGTTAACATTGATTTTTCTCTGCAGTTATGACATTTGTCTCCCCGGAACGCCATCAAATAAAAAGAAGGTGTAAAGTTCATCACGTGTACTCGTTGTGCATTCAATATGTCTTCTTCTTCCCCCTTGATGGTTTCGAAACCTCGAAACCAGCAATAAATCGTACGCACATGTACCTGAAAATCGCGTGAGAATAATAAATAAGCTTAATTATATTCGGCGAGAATCAGTTGTTGATCAAAATTCTCTACTCATAAACTCTCCATGGCTATCTTTACCAACCCCCTTGTAGGCAATTTGAAGTGACCACTGATTGAATGAACCTGATATACCGAACGTGAAACTGAATAAGAATCCCTCGATCTTGTGACTTAAGCTTGCAAAACTATTGTTGAATGAGAGTCGGTGTAGAAATATCCTTGAGAAATTTCTAAGTACTCAATACATTACTGAAGAAGTATATAAGCACATCACCTCTTGAAATTATCAACATCGACTATGCGTGTGACACTGAGTACTACAATGTATCTCCTTTAAGTGATAGTTATTGTAAAACCCCAAAATTTGGGCTTTTGACACGTCACCAACTTCATTAATATTATCGTTCACTATTTAATATTTTACGGACCACCTTTACAATATATCCTCACAAGATTTAATTCGTACAAAAATCATCATTTTAGTTTAAAAATAGTGGAGTATTTTAATTCACTATAATGAATATCGTCATATTTAAAAATACAACTGGTAACGAGACTCATAAGTAAATTTGTATTAATTATTTAGAAGTTTTTCGATAAAACGATTAATTAATTTGTTTAATATTTCATTGTAAAAATGTACGAAGAGATTTAATGAGAAATTATTTTTATTAAAGCGATATACTTATAATCGTCACTTAAATGAACAAACACGTTATTCATAAATAAAAGTCGTATAAACACTTTAATTTATTTGAGAAATCATTTTAAAATCAATGGCGCAAATGTCGTAAGACGAATATAATTTTATAAAACATGAATGAGTCCCGAACCGTGCATTTACAAACGTTATGAATAAATTTCATTTTAGTCCTGGTAGAAATATTTACCACATAAACCCCCAACTAATAAAAACTTACCTTTTGGTTTTAAAACTTTTTGGTGCTATATATATACACAACCCTAACTAGGGTTACATGCCACAAAAACCCTAGCCCCCAACTTTATAACACCCTCGTTCTCCCTCTCTAAAAATGGCAGCCATCACTTTTCCGGCGAGTATTCCGGCCACCGAAATATATTCTGCCTCCACCCTATAACAATAGATCGTATAGACCTATGACGTGCACCATCACCTCACTTGATCCACCACTGGTCGCCGCAATGTTACTATCTCATCACCGCAACCACCTCTACATCACCATAACCGCACCACCAGCCACAGATCTATACGAATATACACCAACAACTATCACCCGCCACCTCACCACCGTCGCTCCACCATCAGTATTCATCAACCGCCACTGTACACCATTTTCGTGGCCATCAGCCACCAGCCGCCACCCACTTTCGTGGCTATCAGTCACCACTCGTCACCCACGTAACCACCAGCCACCATTTAGAATACCTACCACAACCATGATGTGCTTGTTGGTTGTTAACAGCCAAGACCCACCAAATGACCACCATTAAAAGCCACCAACCGCCACGACTACACACACCAGTAGCAACTCGTTACCACTACCATAGATCTAAAATCATCAGCCACCTGCGGCTCAGTTCTAGCAGCCACCTTGGTGTTTGATTCGGCTTAAAATAAGCACCACCTAGGGTGTTTAGATCTGCTGATCTTCTAGCCATTAGGGGTGTTTGGATCTGCTGTTAGCCACAGCAGTAGGTGTGTTTGGATCTGCTGTTAATCGTAGCAGTAGGTGCGTTTGGATCTGCTATTAGCCGTAGCAGTAGGTGCGTATGGATAGAAAAGGGGGTGTTTGGATCTGCTGATTAGGGAGTGTTTGGATATGCTGATAAGGTGCATGCTGCTGTTGGGAGCGTTTGGGACTACTGATAAGGTGCATGCTGCTGATTAGGGAGCGTTTGGGACTGTTGATGACGACGGAGGTGCATAGGATTGCTGAGTTATAGCTTCGGGGTATGTCTCGGCTTCGGGGTATGCCACCGTTAGTTCTAATATTCCCACTACTTCCTCGAATCTACCACTGTCACCTTAAATCTGCCACCGTTAACCTTAAATTGCCACCGTTACTAAACTAACCATTGCTGCCCTAAAACTTGCCACTGTTTCCTTTATAATAGCCACTGTTTTCTTATCAGTACCCACTGCTAGCCTTAAAATAGCCATTGTCGGCATAACAGGAACAACTTTAGCAATTTTTGGAATAAAGACTTTATGTCTCATGTTTCCCAACGCGAAACATGTTTTAAAGTGAGGTTATTGACAAATAAACTTTAACTAATTATTTTTGGAACCTTATAAATTATTTAATAAATTTAATAAATTATTTATAAAGACTACAAATATGTACATTTTTAACCATCAAGGGTACGCGTAAACAATAAACGAACAGTACGCGCATATAATCTTGTCATAACAGTATATTAGATAATTAAATATACTGCGATCTATTAATAACGAGAACGAACGTACGATGAATTAAATCGCATATTATTATTATTTATGCATATACTGAGACCTACTCAATTACTTAGGTATTTGATGTAATATGTGCACTGTGACTTGTATACTTTGGTCAACCTCGAGCAGTATTATTCAGGTGAGTTCATGGCCCCATCTTTTACTGTTTTATAACTGGGGGATAAAACATACTTAATTATTGTTTATGCAAACGTTTACAAACAACAATAGATTAGTGCTTATTGTTTGCCCCATTATTCCAGTGGATTGTAATAGTTAATAGGGTAGCGCGAAATGTTATCGATAGATCTATCTGGGTATTGACAACACCCGACCTGCGTGACTTGCTATCACGAAATGCTTAGGCCAAGCAACAGGTTTATTTCATTGTCGGACTGAGGGTCTCTCATCATGATGACTTAGATAGGCACCTGAGCATCATGTCTAGCATCTATTACAGGGCAATAGGAACTACTATAGTATGTGGCTTTATGAGCGTTATCCTCGTGGTGTTTTACATATCAATACTTATACTTTTTGAACTAAACTTTGTGAATTCACCAACCTCGTGTTGACCCTTACATTTTACTTTTATGTTTTCTCAGGAAAGTAAGCACGTGCATTGCGCTGGATTCCAGCATCACAGGGAGCATTCATGTTTACCATCAAGTTGGGATATTTCTACAAATATTAATAAATGTTGATTTTCAGACAATTTATTAAATCTGCACATTTGATTCATGTAATAAATGTTGACCAATTTGGGGGTGTTACAAAAATGGTATCAGAGCGATAATTATAGAGAACCAAATCAAAAACTTAAAAAAATTTAAATAATAAAAATTTTAAACTAGACTATAACTGAATATAAAAATCAGTTTAAGGAAAAATTGATTTTTGGGACCCTAATAGTTAGGCATATAGCATATATAGCATACATATTATGTGAACTAACCCTTTACGTGCCTTTCATATAAGGATTTTTTAATATCTTTATGAAGCTATTAAAATACTTAAGGTATTTAATATAAACATGTCATGTTAGAGGGAGCTTTATACTAAATATGTTCCATCTTGATATTACGTTCTGACTGAGTGGTTGGGTTTAAGATTTAAAGTGCCCTCGCTTCTCAAACGTTTATAGAATGATTTCTGAAGTATGATGGCCCGAACAATGCATTGTAACCACAAACAACTTTGTACATAACAAACCCTTAAAAACTAGTGCAATACCCGTGCGTTGCACGGGTCGCATGTAAAAAGTCTATTAGTTTTCTTTAAAACAATCTAATACTAAAACAATGTATATTAACTATCAAATACGAATATAAAAATCATTATAATTTAATAAAGTAAAGATATAAGTCGAAGTTCAAAAGTAGTCGATCTAACACCATTATCGTTTATCAAACTAAAACATCAAGTACAAAGGATTATGCTCGTGAAATAGATGCCTTGCGGCACCGGGACCTGGTTCAAACATTTTTTTTAAACTTTTGTCTATGAATAGCTAATCATGATGATAGTAACATATTTTATAGAATGGAGGTGGTTTGCTATTACTGTATCGGAGTCACTATACAATGAAGTAGGTTTGTTATTACTGTATGGCTATATTTGGATACTTATAAGAATTATTGGAGTCACATACATAAACTTCATTATTATATGGCTATATTTGGACACTTATAAGAATTATTGCATCGACTATAGATATTTACTTGTACACATACATAAACTTCTTGTGATCAAAAAAATTTTGAAACTTCGTTTATGGCGTAAACAAAATGTGTAATCAAAGTTTACAAGTTAGTAAGCAACATTTACCAAATACAATAGTTGTAGGAGAAAAGTGATTGGTACATATAGTACTTATCAGTTTTTCCAGTTTAACGTTAACATCATATGCTGAATTAAAATATCTTCTTTAAAAGAAGAAGACCATTGTAGTTCAGTTGAAAAGACATTTTAGAAAAGAAATCTTAATTTTCGGTAACAAAATTGGTAAGCAACATGGGTCTTTAGTAGAGCTTATAACATATAGTTTTGTATATATACAAATTCAAATGTTTTTCGCTACTTAAACTGGTTGAGTTATAGTAATAACCTGCTAAGTAACTTAAAATGTACGACTCTTACTTTCCACTAACTGAATAACACATTGAAAACCATAAAAATGTCAAACTTTGCGGTGAGTATCCAGTTATTTACCTTTATTCTCTGAACAGACAAATATATCCTGATTACACAATTGGACCTCAGGTGAAAAAGTGATGGAACCAAAGACCGGACTGGAAACCAACAATTCTTTTCATATTTTTAAGATATAGTAGTAAATAATATGATGGCGTCGTTCAAGTATTATACAATAAAATTTTAGCTGGTATTAGTTCGATCTCGGTTCTTTGACTAATTCATGCAGAATCCCTATTTACCCTCATCTAATTTCAAGCTACTTCAAAAGTATTTTAGCTACTTTTTTAGTTTCCTAACAACATCATAGTCGATATAGACGATTGATTTTGATATTGTAGATTCAGTACAAACTTTGAATATAGGTAATCTTTTAGACATGCCTGCCTTTGCCATCATAGCAGCCAAACTAACTGTCTTCAAGAAAATGGTCTTGCCCGGCCAGTTACAACCAGAACTCTAGTTTTCTGTGCGACAAATATGTTGACCGGAACAGGGGATGCTTTTTTCAACTTGCAACCTGAAAGTTTACAGCACTAAGCTAATGTTCAATACAGAATGATCAAAAACTGTAAACTACTTATGGTACACTCTTAGGTTCCAGATACGTGTGCTTCTAATGATGCGATGCTTATAGATGTTTCTTTTTCTCTCTGTGTGACAATGCCTTTATGTTGTCTTCTCCTTCTATTTTCCTATTAGAATATAAGACTAATCAATGATAAGGAGCCATGAATTTGAGTGGTTGGATGTTGTTTCTAAACTTATTAAATTTAGCTATAAAATACATGTAGTTGGTGTCAATTACAGCACGGTCAGGGGCATCACTGACATGCTTCATAACATTGTGCATCTTTTCTCGATATTGTTGAAGTAATATAGGTGTCACTTACAGCACCGGAACAATATTACATTAACATGGTGTGTTGGAGGCGACCCTTCATCAACAACATTATCATAAAAAATAGCAACATTCTAGATGACTTCATTATTGTTGTTATTTTCTTCCCAAAGACAAACACATTCCTACTAAAAAACGACCCGAAAATATAAAACAAATCATTCGTAGTGAAAGTCAAGATATAAAGTAAATATTAGAAATCAATATTCGTACCACCTCGTCGTCTGAATCTTTGATAACGATGATAGCATCCCACTTGCGGTACATGAGGTTATTTTCACGTGTGTGTTGTTTAATCTCCATAGGCGAATAAAGGTGGAAAGGTGGTGTCTGAAAAGGTAAGAAAATGATTATAACTTTCACAACGTATAAACATTGAAGGAAATAAGGAGAATGGAGCTCGACAATAATTTGATTTTAACTTCCAGTATAGCTAATTTATAAGAGTGATAGTGACTAATGAGATTGTGAGTGACAATACATTGAGTCTAGGTTTCACTAATTTATATAGAATCACAAAGTGAAAAATGACCTGAACTTTAGAACTCAAAAGTAGCAAAATAATGTTCACATGTTGTTAAGATATCCTGAAACTTAGGAGTGAAAGTTGCATATATAAAGGTGAGTTAGTTTCATAATAATATTTTAGATATAGCTAACGTTTTAATATATGCAACCTGCATTTTAAAGGTAATCACATGCTACAAGCCTACAAACCAGGACCAAATCTATTTTATACGGTTTGGATTTAATTTGATGTCAATCGAATGGCTGTGAATTGATGACACGTCATCTTTTTTTCTCTATGATCCGTCGGCAATAGAAAAGGAAATATCTATATGGAAATCTAACTAAATCTTTGAGAATCTTTAGAAACTAAGTAAATCTTTGGAATATCTAACAAGATTTTATAAATCATTAAAAATCTAACGAGATTTTAGCAAATCTTTGAGAATCATAACTATATTTTGTAAATCTTTGGATAATCTAACAAGATATTATAAATCTTTAAAAATCTAACGAGATTTTAGCAAATCTTTGAGAATCATAATTAGATTTAGTAAATATTTGAAAATCTAACAAGATCTTATAAATCTTTAAAAATCTAACGAGATTTTAGCAAATCTTTGAGAATCATAACTAGATTTTGTAAATCTTTAAAAAATCTAACAAGATTTTATAAATCTTTAAAAATCTAACGAGATTTTAGCAAATCTTTGAGAATCATAACTAGATTTTGTAAATCCTTAGGAAATTTAACAAGATTTTATAGATCTTTAAAAATCTAACGAGATTTCAGCAAATCTTTGAGAATTATAACTAGATATTGTAAATTTTTGGAAATCTAACCAAATCTTTATAAATCTTTGGAAAATCTAAATAGATTACGGTAAATCTTGAAAAATATAACTAGATTTTATAAATCTTGAGAAACCTTATTCGAACTAACTCTTTGGAAATCTTATTTATACTTTGGAATTTTTTTCTTTGGAGATCTAACAAAATCATTTAGTATCCAACTAAACTTAACAAATTTCATACTAAATTTTTAGTTAATATTACTAGCTAGTGGGTAAAATTACTCTCTACTTTTTTAACATTGCATAATGTTTACCACCTTTGCATGAAAACATTATACAATCATACGCATCATACATGAGCATACATCATTTGAGCTCTAGAGCTTTGAGCATTTATCATATCCGGGAACAGTTGAAACATTTGAGCAACAAGAGCTTCGAATAATACATTATGATTGTGAATATTCAATCATGGAATCACAGGAACAACATGTATGACTACATTTTTATGAGCATACAAACATACTACATTTCATCAACATTATGTATGGCTACATTTTTATGAGCATACAGAACATGCAATTATTCATTGAACATCACGTGTGACTACATTTTATATGAGCATACAATCATACAATTGATCACTTAGGCGACTATTAAGTCACCTAGAACATATGAGCATAGTCATACATTATTTTAGATTTTATAAAGTCTAAAACCATTATCACAAGTATTTAAGTTTACCAAGTACCTAAACACACTACAAAATAAAGGTACACATACTCTCTTTATACTATAAGTAATAATACGAGTCAACGAAATCCACCTTTTTACATTCCAACTTCACACTTATCAATTTTAATAAGTGTCATACGTTTTATTCTACTAAAACTATACGTTTTATAATTCCTAATTATACTTTCACCACAAAACCTAAACCTTAACCAAATCACCTTAGATTTGAACATCTACTCACGGAACACAACTTATTGACGACTCATACGCTTTTGCTTTTGGTGATTTCATGTGGTATTATTTGGATAAGTTTGCATCTTTAGATGATGCGGTGGGACCCAAATCAAGGTACTTAAGATTCTATATTTAGATGACGTTTAAATATGGAACCTGAGTCTCTTGATCATAAGTCAATTATAATTACCTCATTAGATGGAATGGGATGTCTAAAGGTGAAATCATAAGCCACCGGACCAGAAGTTTATTTATAAATTTGTATTAAAGTGGAATGGGACGCCTGAAGACGAAAGTTGTAAATAAACGGGCTATAAAGTATCTTGATAATATCTATTTTCTTAGATATTATATTTGTTTCAAATGATAAGCCTTGCCGGGAATATTTAATTAGGTTGGCTATGAAATCCTTATTGAAACAAATTAGGACACTTTTTCGTTTGAATAAAGTTACCATAGGTCACCGAACCATGAAGTTATAAATTTTTACTTTACATGGATGAGGACGCTATCGATGTAAATAAAAATTTACAAACAAATAGGCTTAAATATATCCGACGTGACTCATTATTGATATTATTTTATTAATCCATCTATAGAGTGTATTCCTTTTGACTCACGATTCCTCCAAAATATCTTATCACTATTACATCCTTATCAAGAAACTTAAGGAAGATTCGTGTTCATCTCTCTTGGATCGTAGCATTGTGCTATTGATTCTCGACTTATATTTTTTACCCTAACATCAGATAAGCTTTTTGTAGAAACTAGAAGGGGGGGGGTTGAATAGTTTCTTATATTTACTTGTTAAAATGTGGTTTCCAAAATCCTTTTTCAAAAACTTAGGCTTGAGGAAATATGTGAAATCTTCTTATGCACAATATGAACAATGATAGTGTAATTAAACTAATACTAACAAAAATATATCCACAAAGAATAAAGAATGATAGTGTAACTAATCTAATACTAACACATGTATATGCATAAAGAATAAAGAATGTAAAGAGTTAAGGGTAAAGAAAGATCAAACCGAACACTAAGGATTTATAGTGGTTCGGCAACGAAGCTCACTCCTCGTTCCTACTCCACTCCTCGAGTACTCCTTACTCGAGAGTTCACTACACAACAAGCTCCTTACGGTGGAGAAAACCTTACACGTCGCTTAACCAATTTCTGACTCTAAGCTAAAAGTCGAGCCCTAATCGTAGCTAGGACCAATCTACACAACTATACTTAGTACATACACAACTTCCAAATAGACACAACTACGTGGATCTTCACAACTATGACACAACTACAAATGTATAAAATTAGATCTTCAATGGATCTTTGGTGGTGGACTCAACACTTCACAAGGATAGTGTTCTTCTCTTTGCACTTGGAGAGGAAGGGATGGAAGAACAAGATTCACTTCTTAAACAAGTAATAATCAAACAAATGATCAAAGATTTGAGTGATTAAAGAAGGGGTTTGAATCTGGAAATAAATGTGCAAAAGAGGTGAGATGAAAAGCTGAGAATGGTCCACTATTTATAGGACAAAGGAGCCAACGGCTAGTTCTGCCCGCGGTACCTTATCTTAGCCCGCGGTACCTTATCGATAAGGTACCTCCTAGGTGCTAAGGTACCGCCGGACTAGACTCTTCTCCTTTTTGTCCTTTAGTGGTGGAGGTCTTATCTGGATATAAAAAATATCCTGAAAGGATATTCTTAACCAAATAAGAATATGCCATTTTCAAATTTCAAATAATTAATTTAATAAAACATTTTCTTAAAAAGAAAGTTTAATAAAACCTTGTCACACTTAATAAAAAGTGAGTTTTAAGAAAAGATTAAATCACTTGATCACTTGATTAAGGTTAGTACTTGTTTATCCATACCTTAAGTGAAAATGGGTAAAATGAAAAATACTTGAACTCAAGAATTCGTGTTTCGTCGTTTTCGTAAATGCTTGTTTTTACATATTGTAGTAATCAAAACTAAGCAAGACCGAAAAATGCAAGTAACGTTTTTAGTCATTATTGCATTAACAATCTCCCCCTTTTTGATTCCGACAATACATAAACTCAATCACACAAAAACAAGATTTTCGAAGACGAGTTTATTCATTTCTCCCCCTTTGTCGAAGCAAAAAGGTTGCGTAAGCCGGTGTTGAAGAAACGGACTTTGCAAAGACTCCCCTTTGGTGCTTACTCCCCCTAGCTTGGGGCACCGAGGAATCTAGATATGGTGACAAGCTACATAGAAGGGTTAGTTGAACAAAAGAAACAACCAATAATATATAGCAATAGGTCACATAAAAAAAAGAGAAGAAAACACAAAGACAAAGATCCAAGATAGGTTACTAAAAGAACATCATACAAAGAAGTATGGAAAAAGAAACAATCCAAAAGCATAAATCTAATCCTAGTTATTCTAGAATTCTAAGATTTGCTTGAATTTGGTGTCTTGAGGATAAGCAACCAATGCTTATATGAAAGACAAGGTAATGGCGGAGGGTGGTGGTGGTGGCTTGTTGGAGATCTCATAATCAAATTGAAGAGGAGGCTTGATTAAGAGACTCTTGATGTAGCTCAACTCCTCATAGATGTGTGCCATAGCAAGGTGTTGATATTGACAACATTGATAATATGTTCCATGATGCATGACATTATCATGAGAAGGAGGAAGAACACTAAAGGGTGGTGGTGGAAGAAAAGATGTTCCACAATCAACATTCTTGGTAGGAGACATGTGATTAAGAGTGTTCTTGGGTAGGTTTGGATTGTAATGGTTTTTGGGTGAGTTGGGATTGAAAGCAATTGGAGAAAATGAAGGAGATTCAAGGCTTTCATTGGGAGAATAAGACATTTTGAATGTGAAGTAATGCAAAATGCTTATGGTTTAAATAGGGAAGGCTTAGGGTATTTTTGGGGTGGTCAAAGGATTTGAAACAAAGATTCTCAAAAATGTTGGAGCAAATCTGGAGTTTCAGACAAAAAAAACCCGAAAAATGAAGGCACTGTAGGCGGTTCCTTATCTAGGGTGGCGGTATCTTATCAATAAGGTACCACGGTTCACATATGGAACCGCCTGCATAGGCAGGGTTTGGTGTTTGGAGGAAGATTTTTCAGCAAATCTTATTTTTCTAGTCTAACTTATCATAGGGATATGCTTAAAAGGAAAGATAGACAAAGAAAACATATGCAAACTTACCAAATAGAGATTTGACCAAAATACATGGATTAAAAAATCGATGTAGGAGGTGTGCAAGACAAGACCTTAAGTTATGACACAATGATCCTCCATGATTCTATCTTGTTCTTGCTATGTTTGAGAGAATCATACATATGAATTATGTAAGCTCTAGATTAATAGCGAGAATCTATGAAAAATCGTTTTTAGATTCAATTAACAATGTCAAACAAATTTCTCAACCATTTTCGAAAGAGACTTTGAGAATTTTGAAAAGGAGAGGAGAAGATTTTTCAAAAGGAGTTTAAAAGACTCAAAGACTCAAAGTGGTAAAAGAAAACACACAAGAAGAAAAGAATTTAAGGAAGATGTTCCATTAATCCTAGACCTAGACGCAAGTAATTAAAAGGTTCCCTCTTAAGTGGCTTAGTGAAGATATCGGCTAAGTTGTCCTCGGAGGGCACCTTTTCATTAGAAATGTTCCCCTTTTGAACATTATCCCTAAGGAAATGGTGTCTAATTTCTATGTGTTTGGTTCGCGAATGTTGCACGGGATTCTTGCTAAGGTCTATAGCGCCTTTATTATCGCACATGATGGGAACATCATCAAGAGAAATCCCATAATCAACAAGCGCTTGCTTCATCCATAGAGCTTGTTGGCATGCTTTTCCGGCACTCACATACTCGGCTTCCGTGGTGGATATCGCAAGAGCGGTTTGTTTCTTGGAGAACCAAGAAGTTAAACAACAACCCATGAAGGTACAAACTCCACTAGTGCTTTTCCGGTCCACATAGTCTCCCGCATGATCCGAGTCCGTGTAGACAATGGTTTCTACGCCGGTCCCTTTAGGATACCATAATCCTAAATGTATAGTGCCTTTAATGTATTGGAAGATACGCTTAACCGCTTCAAGGTGAGAGGTTTTGGGAGCCTCTTGGAAGCGAGCACAAAGGCAAACACTAAACATGATATCCGGTCGACTTGCCGTTAGGTACAACAAACTACCAATCATACCTCTATATTTGGTGTTGTCTACCGACTCACAATCATCATCTACGGTGAGTTTAGTATCCGAGGCCATAGGGGTCTTCATTGGTCTAGATTCTTCTAATCCAAATTTCTTTAGCATTTCTTTAGCGTACTTAGATTGACTAAAGAAACTACCATCGTCCATTTGTTTAATTTGGAGTCCTAAAAAGAAGTTAAGTTCTCCCATCATACTCGTTTCAAACTCATCATGCATGATTTTGGCAAAGTCATCACACATTTCTTGACAAGTTGAGCCAAATATAATGTCATCAACATATATTTGTACGATTATGAGGTGAGGACCTTTCTTCTTTGTAAAGAGTGTATTGTCTACCATTCCCATGGTATACTCATGTTTAACAAGAAACGCTTTAAGTCTATCATACCAAGCTTTGGGTGCTTGTTTGAGTCCATAAAGTGCTTTCTTAAGCTTGTAAACATGGTCCGGTTTCTCAAAATCAATGAAGCCGGGAGGTTGAGCCACATATACCTCCTCATTGATCAAACCGTTGAGAAAAGCACTCTTTACATCCATTTGTTGAAGCTTAAAATCTAAGGCGCAAGCATAGGCTAAGAGGATTCTAATGGATTCTAGTCTAGCTACCGGTGCATATGTCTCGTCATAAACAATACCTTCTTGTTGATTATAGCCTTGAGCTACAAGTCTAGCCTTGTTACGATACACAACACCATTCTCATCTAGCTTATTCCTAAATACCCATTTGGTTCCTATAATGGTAGAACTTCTAGGTGGAGGAACAAGTTCCCAAACATCATTGGCAACGAATTGATTCAATTCTTCTTGCATCGCAATGACCCAACTCTCATCCGTCAAAGCTTCTTTAACATTCTTTGGTTCAATCAAGGAGACAAAACAAAAGAAGTTGCTTTGGTTTTGGACTTGAGATCTTAGGGTCCTTTGATTTAAGTCACCAATGACATTATTGAGAGTATGATCCCTAGATTCCTTAATGTTTACTTCCTTTTCAACACTAAGGTCTTCAATTCCTATTTTTCTAACCTCTTTGGCTTTAACTACTTCTAATTCATCCAAGTCATCATCAACCAATGGTGGTGTCTTGGGTGAAGGAGGGGTTTCATCAAAGGTTACGTTGAGTGATTCTTCAATAACCCCCGAGGTTCTATTTAGGACTATGTAGGCTTTACTAGTTTGGGAATAACCTAAAAGGATACCTTCGTAAGACTTTGGGTCAAACTTGGTAAGGTAGTCTTTGGTGTTGAGGATAAAGCACTTGCTTCCAAACACCCTAAAGTATTCTAATGAGGGTTTCTTACCTTTAAGAATCTCATAGGGGGTCTTTCCTAGGAAAGGTCGAATAAGAATTCGGTTGAGAATATAAGTCGATGTGTCCACGGCATTGCACCAAAACTTTTGAGGCAAAGATTGCTCGTTTAACATCGTCCTACTCATCTCTTGGAGAGTCCTATTCTTCCTTTCAACTACCCCATTTTATGGTGGAGTGCGAGGAGCCGAGAAGTTATGGGTAATACCATGAGCTTCACAAAAGGCACCAAATTGCACTTCATTATCAAATTCCCTACCATGATCCGTCCTAATAGAAACAATTGAACATCCTAGTTGATTTTGAATTCTTTGACTAAAGATTTCGAAGTGATCGAAAGCTTCATTCTTAGATGCCAAAAATCTAGTCCAAGTGAATCTAGAATAGTCATCAACTATAACTAGGGTATAAAGGTTACCTCCATAACTCCGTATGGCGGAAGGTCCAAAAAGATCCATATGTAGGAGCTCTAAGCACCGAGAGGACGAAACCAAATTCTTGGCTTTGTGACTTGAGTGAACTTGCTTTCCAACTTTGCAAGCATCACAAAAGTGACTATCAAACTTAATCTTGGGGAGGTGTCTTACCAACTCCTTAGAGACTAAAGATTGAATTAAACGCATATTAGCGTGACCTAATCTCCTATGCCAAAGAGTAGAACTATCATCTATATTCGCAAGACATATGTTGTCTTTTGACTTCTTATTAACCTTCATGACATAAAGCCCATGCTTTCTAACACCTTTTATAATGACTTTTCCATCTTTTACGATTTCACTGTCATGTTCCGAAAAGATGACCTTACACTTATTATCACAAATTTGACCTATACTTAAAAGGTTAAATCCTAAGTTATCTACGTGCTCAACATTTTCAATGGTCATGGAGTCAAGAGAAACCGTACCTTTGCCAATGATATTACCACGTAGACTACTAGCGAATGTGACGTTACCTCCATCATATGCTTTGTAATGCGAGAACAAACTTCGATTACCCGTCATGTGTTTAGAACATCCACTATCCTTAATCCACTCATCGGGCTCCAAATCAATTCCCAAGCATATCTAGGTAACAACATACAAGATCAAACATTTGGTCCCCAATATCTCATGGGTCCAAAATTGTTAGTTCCAAACATCCCTTGCATTTGGTTGGGATGCATGAATGAAGAAGGGGTTCCCCATGGAGAACAAAATGGAGGAGGGTAGTAATTCATGTAACCATTTTGTTGTTCATTATTTCTCCTAGGTGTATTTGATCTAGGTTTAGAGTTATGATTATTTCTTCTAGGTGTTGGAGTTTTACTTCTAGATTGTGAATTGTTTTGATTATCTCTTCTAGGCGTTGTCGTTCTACTTCTAGGCTTAGGCTCATTCCGTACTCTAGGTGGAGTAGAGGATAGTCTAGATAAACTTCTATTTCCCATGAGAGGTTTACTTAGTGGCTTGTAGAACTTACCAATAGCATTGTCGTCAAGTATGGGTAATTTTACCTTATTAACAGTAAGATGCTTTAATTTTTCATCTAACTTAGACTTTTCAGAAAGTTCAGGATTTTCACCAAAATCATCCTCTGCCCGCGGTACCTTATCTATGGCGGCGGTTCCATAGTGATAAGGAACCGCGCCATACAATTTGGAACCGCGCACAGTGGGCGTTTTTTGTGAAAACCTGACTTGTTTTGGTTCACTAGTTGAGGCTTCATTTGAGTTAAAACCTAGACCAAGTCTTTCCTTAAAATGAACTTGTTTGTTTAACATATCATCAAGAGCACTAGTACCTTTCATGAACTTTTCCAATTTAATGGAGGTGCTCTTGAGATCTTCATTATCTAATCTAAGTTTCTCACAACTTAAGCAACTTAAATCAACCTCTTTATTTTTCTCAAGTTTAGCCAATTTCTCCCTAAGTTCATTGATCTCATTTTGAAGCTTAGTTTTGGTTGATTTTAAGGTTTTATTCTTTTCTATGAATTTAAGACTAAGTTTGTGTAAGCTATCATATTTGCCTTCAAATTCAATATCATCAAAAGTGGAACTATCATTGCTATAATATTTGGTTTTGGAATGTACCTCTTTAGAAGTGTGAGCCATAAGACATTTCTCCTCTTTAGGGTTGTCATCATCATCTTCACCGCTATCGCTCCAAGCGCCACTAACGAACGCCGTGTGGTTCTTATCACGAGTGGGCTTTGGACAATCACCAATGAAGTGATTTGGATCACCACATCTAAAGCAACTCCTATCACCTTTTTCGTTCTTGGCAAACCGATTCTTTGAGAATGGTTTCTTGTCATTGTTGGGTTGCCTAACGTGTTGACCTCGTCTCTTGAAGAACTTCTTGAAATCTCTCACCGCCAATGCATACTCCTCGTCATCGCTTTCCGAGGAACTATCATGGTTACTTTGTGCCTTCTTGGCTTTAAGTGCAAGAGATTTCCTTTCACTCTTGGTTTTCACTAATTCCGAGTCCTTCAAAATTATCAACCTTCAAGTTTCCTATGAGTTCATCGAGTGATAAAGTTGAGAGATCTTTCGACTCTTCAATCGCCGTGACTTTTGCTCTCCACTTTGGATGTAACGCCCTTAGAAACTTCCTAACATTGTTGTTGCTAGAAAAACCTTCATCAAGTGCTTTTAGACTAGTAATAATGGTGTTAAACCTAGCAAATGCACTATCAATAGTTTCATCTTCTAAGATGACAAATTGTTCATATTGTTGGACAAGAAGATCGATTTTGCTTTCTTTGACTTGGCTATTACCTTGGTGGGTTACTAAAAGAGTGTTCCAAATATCTTTAGCGGTTTCACACATAAAAATCCTTTCATACTCTTTCTTAGGCAAAGCATTATAAATTACCATTTTAGCCTCATTATTTTTTGAAAGTTTCCTTTTTGTATCATCATTAGCATTGTCAAAAGTGACCAATTCTTTTGTTTTAGAAACTTCATTAAATTGATAAGGTAAAAAATCACCATTGGTAATAACATGCCACAGATCTAAATCTTTTGATTTCACATAAGTTTCAAATCTATTTTTCCAATAAATAAAACAATCAGTTTCAAAAAGTGATGGTCTTTGCATAGATTGCCCTTCTAGGTATTTGTTGGAATCCATAGATCGATTTAAGTTTTAAAATACAATATACTTTAAAAATTCTTGAGCAACCCGCTCTGATACCAATTGTAGAAACTAGAAGAGGGGGGTTGAATAGTTTCTTATATTTACTTGTTAAAATGTGGTTTCCAAAATCCTTTTTCAAAAACTTAGGCTTGAGGAAATATGTGAAATCTTCTTATGCACAATATGAACAATGATAGTGTAACTAAACTAATAATAACAAAAATATATCCACAAAGAGTAAAGAATGATAGTGTAACTAATCTAATACTAACACATGTATATGCATAAAGAATAAAGAATGTAAAGAGTTAAGGGTAAAGAAAGATCAAACCGAACACCAAGGATTTATAGTGGTTCGGCAACGAAGCTCACTCCTCGTTCCTACTCCACTCCTCGAGTACTCCTTACTCGAGAGTTCACTACACAACAAGCTCCTTATGGTGGAGAAAACCGTACACGTCGCTTAACCAATTTCCGACTCTAAGCTAAAAGTCGAGCCCTAATCGTAGCTAGGACCAATCTACACAACTATACTTAGTACATACACAACTTCCAAATAGACACAACTACTAGGATCTTCACAACTATGACACAACTACAAATGTATAAAATTAGATCTTCAATGGATCTTTGGTGGTGGACTCAACACTTCACAAGGATAGTGTTCTTCTCTTTGCACTTGGAGAGGAAGGGATGGAAGAACAAGATTCACTTCTTAAACAAGTAATAATCAAACAAATGATCAAATATTTGAGTGATTAAAGAAGGGGTTTGAATCTGGAAATAAATGTGCAAAAGAGGTGAGATGAAAAGCTGAGAATGGTCCACTATTTATAGGACAAAGGAGCCAACGGCTAGTTCTGCCCGCGGTACCTTATTTTAGCCTGCGGTACCTTATCGATAAGGTACCGCCTAGGTGCTAAGGTACCGCCGGACTAGACTCCGCTCCTTTTTGTCCTTTAGTGGTGGAGGTCTTATCTGGATATAAAAAATATCCTGAAAGGATATTCTTAACCAAATAAGAATATGCCATTTTCAAATTACAAATAATTAATTTATTAAAACATTTTCTTAAAAAGAAAGTTTAATAAAAACTTGTCACACTTAATAAAAAGTGAGTTTTAAGAAAAGATTAAATCACTTGATCACTTGATTAAGGTTAGTACTTTTTTATCCATACCTTAAGTGAAAATGGGTAAAATGAAAAATACTTGAACTCAAGAATTCGTGTTTCGTCGTTTTCGTAAATGCTTGTTTTTACATATTGTCGTAATCAAAACTAAGCAAGACCGAAAAATGCAAGTAACGTTTTTAGTCATTATTGCATTAACACTTTTTGAAGCTTAATAGACTTAAAAATCTCTTGCAGAACTATTAAAACATTAACAAGCCCTATCTATGCACACTGAGGCCCGATAAGGCCCATCAAACATATTTAATAGATCCAAGACTTAAAACGAGCTTGTACTATTTTATCCAACCTTGTAAACTTAATCGGACTCGGATATGATTTAATGAACCTTTCTAAATCTTTTGGGCTAAACTTGATTTTTAGAACTGTCAGGGACTTGTTTTGCCACTTTTCAAACATATTTCAAGCCCTAGACAACTCTAAGTACTAAGCATGGATTTCAATGAACTTAAAAGAATCCCTAGATGATTTAACACGGATTAAAAACCCTAGGGGTTGATTTTGCCACTTTTGAAACTCAGTTTGAGCCCTAAGTTATTTTTCATTGGAAACTATTCGTGCCCTAAGGGTCACATTACAAAAATAGAACGACCAAATGTGTAAATTATCAAAACGTAAAAGACAAGTTACTTTATGCATTAAAAATTTACTCGCCGAAGGCATACGATCAATAACTATATTTTAAATATCACCTATGATTTTAAACTGGAGTTCACAAGATTGCACGTTCAAGAAAAAGTGTCCTCACCTGTTCCCTGGACGAGTAACTCCATCTTAAGCTTTGAGGAAAAAGTTAAAATAACGGGTAGGTGCTGTAAAACCCCAAAATTTGGCTTTTGTACGTCACCAACTTCATTATTATTATCGTTCATTATTTAATATTTTACGGACCACCTTCACAATATTTCCTCACAAGACTTAAATCGTACAAAAATCATTATTTTAGTATAAAAATAGTTGAGTATTTTAATTCACTATAAAGAATATCGTCATATTTAAAAATACAACTGGTAATGAGACTCATAAGTAAATTTATATTTAATTATTTAGAAGTTTTTCGATAAAAAGATTAATTAAATTGTTTAATATTTCATTGTAAAAATGTACGAAGAGATTTAATGAGAAATTATTTTTATTAAAGCGATATACTTATAATCGTCACTTAAATGAACAAACACGTTATTCATAAATAAAAGTCGTATAAACACTTTAATTTATTGGAGAAATCATTTTAAAATCAATGGCGCAAATGTCGTAAGACAAATCTAATTTTATAAAACACGAATGAGTCCCAAACCGTGCATTTACAAACGTTATGAATAAATTTCATTTTAGTCCTCGTAGAAATATTTACCACATAAACCCCCAACTAATAAAAACTTACCTTTTGGTTTTAATACTTTTTAGTGCTATATATATACACAACCCTAAATAGGGTTACATGCCACAAAAACCCTAGCCCCCAACTTTATAACACCCTCATTCTCCCTCTCTAAAAAGGCAGTCGTCACTTTTCCGGCGAGTATTCCAGCCACCGGAAAATATTCTGCCGCCACCCTATAACAATATATCGTATAGATCTAAGATGTGCACCATCACCTTACTTGATCCACCACTGGCCGCCGCCATGTTACTATCTCATCACCGCAACCACCTCTACATCACCATAACTACACCACCAGCCACAAATCTATACGAATATACACCCACAACTATCACCCGCCACCTCACCACCGTCGCTCCACCATCAGTGTTCATCAACCGCCACCATACACCATTTTCGTAGCCATCAGCCACCAGCCGCCACCCACTTTCGTGGCTATCAGTCACCACCCGTCACCCACGTAACCACCAGCCACCATTCAGAATACCTACCACAACCATGATGTTCTTGTTGGTTGTTACCAGCCGAGAGCCACCAAATGACCACCATTAAAAGCCACCAACCGCCACGACTACACACACCAGCAGAAACTCGTCACCACCACCATAGATCTAAAATCATCTGCACCTGCGGCTCAGTTCTAGCAGCCACCTGGGTGTTTGATTCGGCTTATAACAAGCACCACCTAGGGTGTTTAGATATGTTGATCTTCTAGCCATAAAGGGCGTTTGGATCTGCTGTTAGCCACAGCAGTAGGTGCGTTTGGATCTGCTGTTAGCCGCAGCAGTAGGTGCGTTTGGATCTACTGTTAGCCGCAGCAGTAGGTGCGTTTGGATCTGCTGTTTAGAGCTGCAGAAAACGGGGTGTTTGGATCTGCTGATTAGGGAGTGTTTGGATATGCTGATAAGGTGCATGCTGCTGTTGGGAGCGTTTGGGACTACTGATAAGGTGCATGCTGCTGATTAGGGAGCGTTTGGGACTGCTGATGACGACAGATGTGCATAGGATTGCTGAGTTATAGCTTCGGGGTATGTCTCGGCTTTGGACAGAAATCGCTCTAAGGTATTATTGCCACCGTTAGTTCTAATATCCCTACTGCTTCCTCGAATCTACCACTGTCACCTTAAATCTGCTAACGTTAACCTTAAATTGCCACCGTTACTTAAACTAACCATTGCTGCCCAAAAACTTGCCACTGTTTCCTTTATAATAGCCATTGTTTTCTTATCAGTACCCACTGCTAGCCTTAAAATAGCTACTGTTGGCATAACAGGAACAACTTTAGCAATATTTGGAATAAAGACTTTATGTCTCATGTTTCCCAACGGGAAACATGTTTTAAAGTGAGGTTATTGACAAATAAACTTTAACTAATTATTTTTGGAACCTTATAAACTATTTAAAAATTCAATAATTTATTTATTAAGACTACAAATATGTACATCTTTAACCATCAAGTGTACGCGTAAACAATAAACGAGCAGTACGCGCATATAACCTTTGTCATAACAGTATATATAGATAATTAAATATACTACGATCTATTAATAACGAGAACGAATGTACGATGAATTAAATCGCATACTATTATTATTTATGCATATACTGAGACCTGCTCAATTACTTAGGTATTTGATGTACTGTGTGCACTGTGACTTGTATACTTTGATCAACCTCGAGCAGTATTATTCAGGTGAGTTCATGGCCCCATCTTTTACTGTTTTATAACTGGGGGAGAAAACATACTTAATTATTGTTTATGCAAACGCTTACAGACAACAACATATTACTGCCCCATTATTCTCGTGGACTGTAATAGTTAATAGTGTAGCGTGAAATGTTATCGATAGATCTATCTGGGTATTGACAACACCTGGCCTGCGTGACTTGCTATCACGAAACGCTTAGGCCAAGCAACAGGTTTATTTCATTTTCGGACTGAGGGTCTCTCATTAGGATGACCTAGATAGGCACCTGAGCATCATGTCTAGCATCTATTACAGGGCAATAGGAACTAATATAGTATGTGGCTTTATGCGCTGCTATCCCCGTGGTGTTTTGCATATCAATACTTATACTTTTTGAACTAAACTTTGTGAATTCACCAACCTCGTGTTGACCCCCACATTTTACTTTTATGTTTTCTCAAGAAAGTAAGCAGGTGCATTGCATTAGATTCTAGCATCATAGGGAGCATTCATGTTTACCATCGGGCTGGGATATTTCTACAAATATTAATAAATGTTGATTTTTAGACAATTTATTAAATCTGCACATTTGATTCATGTAATATGTTTAAATGATATTTTATGATCATGCTCTATATACTATTTGCAATCGATCTACCAAAGTAACACCCCAATTACTCTCCCGCTGCATTTTGACCAATTTTGGGGTGTTACAAAAATGATATCAGAGCGATAGTTATAGAGAACCAGATCAAAAACTTAAAAAATTTTAAATAATAAAAATTTTAAACTCGACTATAACTGAATATAAAAATCAGTTTAAGGAAAATTATATTTTTGGGGACCCTAATAGCTAGGCATATAGCATATAGAGCATACATATTATATGAACTAACCCTTTACGTGCCTTTCATATAACGATTGTTTAATATCTTTATGAAGCTATTAAAATACTTAAGGTATTTAATATAAACATGCCATGTTAGTAGGGAGCTTTATACTAAAGATGTTCCATCTCGATGTTACGTTCTGACTGAGTGGTTTGTTGATCCCAAACCTAGATCAATTTAGCCTGTGTAAACGAGATTAAATCAAGTTAAACACGTAGAGAAACTTTGTTTGTGTATAGAACAATTTAAGTATTATGCGGAATTAATACTCAAACAAGAACACACAAAGAATGTAAAACAAACTTTCACTTGATTGATTAAAACAAACTTGCTTACAATGAAAGTGTTAAACATATGAAGAAGTTATATGAAACAAAACCTAAAGGTCTTCTTTTAAAGACATAAGAAGCCTTGTACAAGAGTCTACGTATCAGCTATTCTAGGTAAAGATGAATACAGAAAATACATTGTTGATCCTATCTTTACTAGAAACAAACTAGAAACATAATACGCGTAGACTATATCTTTCTATCAGTGCTTGACTTCATCCTATCGACGCTTGACATCTTCCTGTCAACACTTGATCTGTCAACGCTTGTTTTCTTCTTATCAACGCTTGTTTTCTTCTTGTCAACGTCCAAGTGTACTGGCTACATTTTATTCCCAACAATCCTCCCCTAAACTTGATATCTACTCTAGTAATCAAGTTTCTGAATAAAATTTAAGAACTAGGAGGAATCTTACAAATCTTATCATATTGGTAATAAACATGCCTAATCAAATCTTTAGACACGCCACTTGAATAGTTAGTCTCCAGCTGAGTTGTCTTCATCTTTTCTAAAACTTCTTTGGACATGGGATACTCAGCATCTACAAGTAGATACTCAGCAAACTTTGTAGAACTCAAATAATACACACCAGCAGCTGAATACAAATGCCATTGAAGTTCACTGATATCATCCTCAAGATCCTTCCAAACAGGATCTTCATCTTCTGGTGCACACATTCTCTTGAATGTTGACCAAAGCTTTATTCCATTGACTGAAGTAGGTGATTGAGTCTCATACTTGGCCATCATCAACCTCCAAAGGTCTGCCAAGTCTTCCCTATCCATACTTGCAAAGAGAGACATAAGAGTAGTAAAAGTGTGTACCTCTTTCCCATATCTGCCAATCATCCAAAACCCACTTGCATCTTCTTCATAGCTAATGATAGGGTTTCTAGCATCAAGAGATAACACTTGTACCATATCTGAAGCTTCCATGGGTGAGAGCTTAATGCTCCTTCTAAGAACAGCTTCACTGGGATTCAATTTATCCATATCTTTAGGGAACTCAAGTGGAACTCCCTTCTTCAAAGGCCTTGGAACAATCATTGCCTTTTGAATCTCCATCTCTTCTGCAAGTTCTTCTTTCCTTTCATCTGAAAGAAGTCTGATAGTATTCATTTCCTGCACTTTTGTCCAAATGGGATAATCCTTATACTCCAATTCTTCAAAGGATAATCCCTGCAATTTCTTGAAGGTCTATCCAGTTCCATGACATCTGAGTAACATGTAGTAAAGCTCCCTTCTATCCCTCTTCAGTAGTGAGAAAACATTGCTAGCCTTATGCTTCAGAATTACCTTGCAGTCTCTTTGAACTCTTAGAAGAATTTCCAATCCCCAAATTTGATCTGAAATAGTCATTTCTGGATGCTC
Organism: Glebionis coronaria; assembly: GCA_025667525.1. Lineage (NCBI taxonomy): Eukaryota > Viridiplantae > Streptophyta > Magnoliopsida > Asterales > Asteraceae > Glebionis > Glebionis coronaria. Next base: position 216,082,373 of record CM046881.1, read on the forward strand.
CATAACCTTATCTTCCCAAGCATGGTACATCTGAGCAACTTCTGGCATATCATAATCTACCTGCAAGTTCAACTCTCTAAGTTTCTCCCTTGCCAAGTCATCACCATATTCAAGCCTCTCTGGTTGTTCAATTATCATCACACTTGAATCTGAACTCCCTTCATCACTTCCTTCTTGTTCTTCAGAAGTAACAACAAATGGTGATTCACCAACCTTCTTTATTTCTTGTTCCATAAGTTGTGCAGCCAACCTTGAATCAAACTCTACTTGTGTTGCATCCTTTGGAACTTCTACTTCTACCATGATTCCTTTACCCTTATCTAACGGATCAATGATGGGTAAAGATGATGATGGTACCTGTGAAGACACTTCCTTAATGATAGCTGATGACTGGAATACATCAACCATATCTGCAGGTCTGTCAACGCTCAAATTCTGTGTATCAGCGGCCAACTTACTCTTGTCAGCGCTTGGTGTGTCAGCGTTCAAATTTTGCTTATCAACGCTCACCTTACTTGTCTCAGCGCCTCTTGTGAACTGCTCCATCATAGCTGTAAAGGACAAGTTCAAGTTTGTAGGAGTAACCAAAGATGTATCAAAACCTAGTTGCTTCTTCAATTCAGTGAGGGCTTCAGCAACACCCAAAGATTCTCCATCATGTGAGCCTTTGTCACTCACATGGATCTGCTCATCCTCCCCTTTGGAAGATTCCTCCATCCCACGCCTATTGTTAGCAAACTCCAAAAGAACAATCCTCTCGCTCAATTGCTTGAGTTCAAGGCCTTGTGTACTGACTGTTTGTACCAGGTCTGCATTTTGCTTTTGCAAGCTAATGCAGACAGCCGTCAATTCCATCATTGTGTATGGTTCCAATCTGCCCTCCTCTAGAATAGGTATTCGACCTCCCAAAGTAGAGTCATGGGGCATGGATGAGGTCTTAAAGATGTTAGGACTGGCTTGGCCTGCATCTAAGCGAGTACCAATAGTCCCAGCCTCATCCATAGCACCAACCACACCTGTGGTGGTGGTTCTCTCTGCAACATGGCTAGGACCACTAGAGGAGAACACTCCAGTAGTCCTTGGGCGTTTTTGCAACCTATATTCAGGGGGTGTAGAAGATGATGTGGATTGGGTGGTAGTTTGAAGGTTAAGGGGTGTTTGGGTCTGTGAAGGAAAGATGTCAACGTTTGGATTACTAGTGTCAACGCCAACATTTAACGTGTCAGCATTGAAGGATTCTTGGTCAATTTCCATGTGTTGAGGTGAAGGCAAAGGTTCTAGTATTGGGTCAAGTTGTGGTTGTGGGTCTAGTTGGGGTTGTGCTGCTGCAATAACAGCAAGCATAGCTTAGGTAAGGGGTAATTCACGGTGAGGGGGTGAGTTCATCTTACTAAAAATAGCTTTCTTTTGCACAGGGATCTCATAAAAATCACCATGATCCCTTATGCAGTACCTTTGTTCATCAAAAACCATTTGTAAAAATCTGGGATAAGCCAAAGTCATCTTATTCCCCTTGGTTTTACACATGCCATCAAAAATTAGTTTTGAAAAATTATACTTTTGCCCATTTGTAATGCACACAATTGCACTAGCAATTGATCTGTTAATTTCATTATGTGTAGTATATTTGGGACACAAACATTGAAGGATGACATGTATGAGGTACTTCCAGGCTGGGGGAAATTCTTGTTTATGATATTTATTTAAAGTACCCTCATCAGGGAAAGGATACCCCAAAGCCCGAAGTCCTTGTTCTATTTCATTAATGGGTAGAGTGGTTATACCATCTGCATCATCAAGATGCAAAGCCTGGCGAACCAAGGCTTTAGTAACCACCCAAGTACGCCCATGAACAATAGTTGATAATGTAGCCACATTATTAAGCGTTGAGGAACTTACAGTGTTCCAAAACTGTTTAATATGAGTGACAGGGATGAGAGGAGCATGAGAAAGAGCATACCGTAGTGGAGATGCATTCAAATACGCCACCATCTGAGTGTATTGTGGAAACAAAGTATCATCAGCCGCCAAATAAGCAATCATATTGTGCTGACTCCTGAATCTCAATACCATGCCACTTGGTTTAAAATTTCGTGCCATTGTTGAAGAAAGTTGTTTGTGAAAGATTGATGAAAGATGGTTTATAGGAGAAAAAGTGTTAGACAAGAATATGATAGTACCCTGTTTAAAAATAGGAGCCAAATATATAGGAGAGATAGGCACATGTGATTGGTCAAAAATAAGGCAAGTATTTTCAAAATATAATGATGAAAATATTGAAAAGAAAATAAGTTATCTTGTGCATTAATTAAAAGTTATCTACTCCCAAAATTATGGCCCCAAAATTCGTCAAAAATAACAACTGGGTAGGTCCCAATGAGTGTCAACGGTCAAAAATAACCCATCAACGCCCAACGGCTATATTCTTGTCAACGTTTGCAAAAGCCATGTCAGCGTCTAAATTGGTCACAACAACGCTTGGAAAAATATTTGTCAGCGTCCAAAAATAAAAGTAATAAAAATGAAAAAGGACCTTAACAAAGTAATTTATCCTAGTGAAGATAACCTATAAACTGAAAAATATTATAGTGCAGCAAGCACTGTCCAGTTATGCACACTTGCTTATGCAAGATAGACATAACAGTCCTCTAGTGTCCCTTGCTAACCAAAATTCTTAACAATAAGTTATCTCATAAAATCCTTTGTAACTCCCACGTAAACCCAATATAAATCATTCCCAAGTCTCCCAACAGACCACATCCAATTCTAAGCCAAAAAAAAGTCTTGGTAGCATGCATAGTATGTCAACTTTGCATGCTACAGTGCCTCATGATTTAGTAAACTAACTCATACTCACCAGTGGACATAATCTAGAATTGTGATAAGAGTATTATAAGAATACCCAAAAAGTCCTAAAGGTTCCTAAAACCTCCCCTTAAACTGTGATACATAAGTTGCCAAATAATATGCATGTAAATAAAAAGTTATGTCAAGATAGGAATATAAATATTCCAACCATCATCCATAAATTGAAACATGCTCCAATGCTACTCCAAGGATCCATAAGCAACTCTGTATCCAATGGTACAATGCTGACAACGCCTGCACACTTAGATCAAAAACCACAAAACTAACATGTTGCTGACAACGTCACGATAACACTTATCAGCGTGAAAATAACCTTTGTCAGTGTTAGAAAAATATAGTGGAAAATCTAATTTTTCAAAAAGACCAATAACAATGCATATCCTGTACATACTTTTACAAAAAGACCCCAAAACACATATTAAGTGAGATTGATCATTCCAATACTTGTTACCAAGTATTGAAACCTTCCAGTATCAAAAGATTTAGTTAATAAATCAGACACATTTTCTTCTGTGTCAACCCTATCCGGTTGTATTAAACCCTTTTCAAAACAATCTCTTATAAAATGATGTCTAATTTCTATGTGTTTTGTTTTAGAGTGATGTACAGGATTTTTAATAATGCATAAAGTGATGTTATTGTCTACAAAAATCTTGGTATGCATGAAATTATACACATAATCCAACAACTGGTTCTGAATCCATAAGACTTGTCCACAACAAGCAGCTGCAGCTACATATTCTGCTTCAGTTGTAGAATTGGCCACCACTGTTTGTTTCTTGCATTGCCAAGATATCAAACTACTCCCAAGAAACTGACATCCACCAGTTGTGGATTTTCTATCAAATTTGTCACCACCATAGTCATTGTCTGAATATGCAATAAGCTCCAATGGTGAATCTTTTGGATACCATAATCCCAAGTCTGGATAACATCTAAGGTATCTAAAAATTCTCTTGACAGCATGAAGATGACACTCTTTGGGAGTCACTTGATGGCATGCACATGCACACACAGCAAACAAAATGTCAGGTCTTGAGGCTGTGAGATACATCAATGAACCAATCATTGATCTATAGTGCCTGACATCCACATCTTTTCTATCTCCAACTTTTCCCCAAGGGTGTTCTCTTTCCATAGGAGTACTAGCCCTTTTCTCATGTGGAGAAAAGCCAAACTTCTTCAAGATTTCTGCTACATATTTATCCTGAGAGATGAAGATATCATCTTCTTTCTGTTGAACTTGTAACCCTAGAAAGAAGTTCATCTCCCCCATTGCACTCATCTTGAATTTGTTTGTCATAAGCTTAGAAAATTCTTCACTTATCTTTGGGCTTGAAGAGCCAAAGATAATATCATCCACATAAACCTGAACAAGTAAGAAATCCTTACCAGTCTTCTTTGTAAATAAGGTCTGGTCTATGGTGCCCCTTTTGAATCTATTTTCCACCAGATAGGTGGACAATGTGCCATACCATGCTCTTGGGGCTTGATGAAGTCCATACATAGCTTTCTTGATTCTATATACCTTGTCTGGATGCTCTGAATTTTCAAAACCAGGAGGCTGCATTACATAAACCTCCTCAACAATTGTGCCATAAAGAAAAGCACTCTTCACATCCATTTGATAGACAGTAAAGCCCATGCAGGAAGCATAGGCTAGAAAAATCCTTATAGCCTCAATCCTTGCAACTGGTGCAAAGACCTCCTCATAGTCTATCCCTTCCTCTTGTGTATATCCTTGAGCCACTAAACGTGCCTTGTTTCTGACCACAATGCCTCTTTCATCCTTTTTGTTTCTAAGAACCCATCTTGTCCTAATAGGTCTGACATGTCTGGGACAATCAACCAACTCCCAAACATCCTGTATAGCAAATTGGTGAAGCTCCTCCTGCATTGCTTCCACCCAACTTGGTTCTTTGAGAGCATCAAAAATCTTCTTGGGTTCCTGTTGTGACAGAAAACAGGCAAACAAACATGCTTGAACAAGAGGGGTATCAACCTTCTTGTGTATATTGGCAATAAATCCTCCAAGATTCTGATGAGATCTTCTAGTTTGAACAGGAGACATCACATCACCAATAATTAGAGAAGAGGGGTGATCCTTCATTGTAGAAGTAAGAACTCCTCCCTCAAAAAGTCTGTTGTCTTCAATCTCATCTTCCATGTTGCCAATATCTTCTTCAGACTCTCTTCCCTCAACATCTATATGAACCTCACCATTTCTGCTTGAAGGTTCACCTTGTTCAAAACTGGAAGAGAAAATATGGTCAAAAGAGCTGTCAACGCCTGAATCATGGTTGTCAACGTTTGAGCCATCAACGTCTGAAGTTGTCTTATCAGCGCCAGATTTTCCTTTGTCAGCGCCTGAAAGATCATGCATGTTGTCAACTGGTGATACTTGGGGACCACTATTTTCCTTTCCAGCAGCAGCAGCAGCAAAAGCATCTGTCCATATGGGAATAGTGACATACTCAAGTATGGGTGATGATTTGTCTGCTTGTGATCCAACCTCTTCATTAACCTGTGTACCTAAAACATCAACAACTGGTTCTTCCACAACATTTGAAGTTACCTTCACAATGTTTGGATTAGTAACAGGCATATAATTCAAAGTCCTAGATAGAGGTTCCAAGTTAAATAACCAAATTGGACCACATTCAGGATCACTAGGTTTACTTTAAACCTAACATGTACTTTTTCAAGTATACATTTTTCCTTCTTAATGTAAACCCTATATCCTTTACTCTGCATGGAATAACCCATGAAGTAGCCTTCATCACCTTTAGCACTAAATTTACCTAAGGCATCACTAGTGTTCAACACAACTACATGACAACCAAAAGGTTTAAGCAAACTAATATTAGGTTTCCTTCCCCAAAGTAACTCATAAGGTGTTTTGTTATGTATCTTGTTGACTAATGCTCTATTCTGAACATAACAAGCTGTATTCACAGCCTCAGCCCAAAAAGCAATGGGAAAGTGAGCATCAACCAACATAGTCCTGGCTGCTTCTATAAGGGTTCTATTCTTTCTCTCAGCAACCCCATTTTGCAGTGGGGTTCTGGCTACACTAAACTTTCTAGTAATCCCTTTCTTGGCACAAAAATCATCCAATAGCTTATTTCTAAACTCACCACCATTATCACTTCTAAGCATCTTAACTTCATTACCAGTCTTCTTCTCAATTTGGTTAATAAAGTTAATTAAAGTATCAGCAGTGTCACTTTTCAAAGCTAAAAAGAAAGTCCAAGTAAACCTAGAAAAATCATTAATAATGACAAAGCAGTAAGATTTACCATTCAAGCTTTCTATATTAGTTGGAACAAACAGGTCCATATGCAGCAAGTAAAGTGGTTTAGAACTAGAGTGCACCTGTTTAGACTTAAATGAGACCTTGTGCTGTTTGCCTTTAAGGCATGCAACACAAGAGTGGTCATTGTGGAAAGCCTTTTCAGGCAAACCATCAACCAAGCCATGTCTCACAAGTCTGTTTATATTTTTAAAGTTAATGTGCCCTAGTCTCTTGTGCCATAGATTACTCTCATCAATAGAAGCTTTAGCATAAAGACATGACAAGTTATTACTCATCTTAATCCCATTAAGATTCACATTATAAATGTCCTTATGCCTAGGTGTCCTATAATCAATGAATTTCTCATCTGGAATTTTAAAATCTTTGCTCAACACCAAGCATTCAGTATCAGTGAAAAGAACCTTATTTTTGTTATCACAAACTTGTGATACACTAAAAAGATTATAGTCAAGTTCTTTTACCAGACACACGTTTTCAAAACACAAATTGTTGGTGAGAAGAGTTCCTTTGCCTGTGATAGTTCCATATCCGCCTCCAAAGTAAACTTTATCACCATCCTTAATGGGAGTGAAGTTTGTGAGATAATCTTCCTTCCCAGTCATGTGCCTAGAGCATCCACTATCCTAATAGCCATAATCATTAACCTGTTTTTGAATGCCTTGCACATAAAGAAAACAAATTAGTTTTCTTTAGGAACCCAAGCCTGAGCAGACTTGGATTCATTTGGTTGTTCAACAAGAACATACTTAGTCCTCGTAACAACCCCTTGTTCATCCCTTTTTGGATTAAACACCCAGTTAACCCCAATTGGTTTTGTGATGACCTTTGAAATATAATTAAATCTGTTACAGGTCATAGAAATCCCATCTGAATTAGGGTTTTGATCTTGCTTAGGTCTCCATGTCAAGCTAGAAGAAGCTTTAGACCCCTTTCCCTGTGGTTGCAAATATTTACCATTATTTGGTCTGGCAACGTTTCTATCAGCGTTTGATTTGGTCTTGTCAACGCTGAAATTACCCTTATCAGCGTTGAACCTAGGGTTTGCTACAAAAAGCATCATCATATACCTCATTGTCTGATGAAGATGAGGAGTGTACCATGAGAGCATAGTAAACATGCTCTTCTTCTTCCATCTCAGCAACCAAAGCTTTATTCTCTTCCTCATCCTTATCCAAATAGCTCCAATCCCGTCCAACACCATCAATTTCTTGCATTGCAACCATGGCCTTGGGATCCTGAGCCTTAACAATTTGGCTTGAGGGTTTTCCAGCATCAGATCTTCTTGGAGATCTACATTCTCTCATAAAGTGTCCCATACGATGACAATTATAACACTCAGCCTTGGATTTATCAAGTCCAGCAGTGTCCTTAGCATTAAAAGTCATCTTCTTCTTGAATCTTCTATTCCATCTGTTTGCTCTTATACTTGCAAGAGCCATATTCCACTTTATGTCCATCTCCTCCAAATGCTCATCACTTATTTGCTCAAGGTCCTCATAAGTAATCACTGAACCATTGGGCAATGAAGCAATGTATGCACACACAGTATCCAGATCAATACCGGCAGGCTTAACTCTTGGTGAGTCAATTTTGTATTTGTCAGCGTCTGAATGTGAGGCGTTGACAAGATATGATCCAGCGTTGACACAAGTTGATCTAGTAACTGGGTGCATGTATGACTCCTTCTGATCAAATTGACCTTCACTATGTGAGAAGAAGGCCATGTTTCCATTTGTAGACTTGCTTCCATGATCCCAAAGAGTTTCATTCTCTATCAGCCTTAGTTTATTGTACACATCATCAAAAGTAGAACTTTTGTGAGTGTTATTAGCAATTATAGACCTTGCTTCAATCTTCCATGCATCACCAAGGCTTTTAAGAAAAGTGGCAATAATGTCAACATCACCAATCACTGTCCCCATGAAGGACAGCTTGCTTGTAATGTCAAGAAGTCTGCTTCTCACACTACTTAGCTTCTCATTAGGTTGAGCCATAAAAACAGCATACTCATGCAAGAGTTGCTTCTTTTTCTCTTGCACAGTATCAGCATTACCACCATAAGCAACTTCAAAAGCTGCCCAAAGATCTTTTGCAGACTCATAGCCTCTGTATTTGTGCTGATTTTCTTGTCCCAATGAGAGTTTCAGAATGCTTAGGGTTTTCATGTCAACCCTTCTCTTTGCTATATCCTCAGTTGAGACAGCTCTACCATCATCAGGTTTTTCTCTTCTATCCTCTTTAGTAGAACCTTGAACCTTGAACAGCTGTTCTTGCAGCAATGGCATCTGTAATCTTTTGAGCCTTATTGAATGTGTTTCCATATTCAATAATTTCCCATAGAGTGTAGTCATGGATTTGTAGATATTGCTCAAAGTTAAACTTCCACAACTCAAAATTGTCTGGGTCTAGCATGGGAATCTTGATGTTGTGGTTTGAGGAGGAGGAGGAGTTTACTTCTGAGGTAGATATGATGTTTTTAGGGTTTTGTGAAAATTAGGGTTTTTGGTAATGTAGGGTTCTTGTGTTCTTTAGATCAAAGTTTCTCAACAAGCTCTGATACCACTTGTTGATTCCAAACTTAGATCGATTTAGCTTGTGTAAACGAGATTAAATCAAGTTAAAGACGTAGAGAAACTTTGTTTGTGTATAGAACAATTTAAGTATTATGCGGAATTAATACTCAAACAAGAACACACAAAGAATGTAAAACAAACTTTCACTTGATTGATTAAAACAAACTTGCTTACAATGAAAGTGTTAAACATATGAAGAAGTTACATGAAACAAAACCTAAAGGTCTTCTTTTATAGACATAAGAAGCCTTGTACAAGAGTCTACGTATCAGCTATTCTAGGTAAAGATAAATATAAAAAATACATTGTTGATCCTATCTTTACTAGAAACAAACTAGAAACATAATACGCGTAGACTATATCTTTCTATCAGTGCTTGACTTCATCCTATCAACGCTTGACATCTTCCTGTCAACGCTTGATCTGTCAACGCTTGTTTTCTTCTTATCAGCGCTTGTTTTCTTCTTGTCAGCGTCCAAGTGTACTGGCTACATTTTATTCCCAACATGGTTGGGTTTACGATTTAAAGTGTCCTCGCTTCTGAAATGTTTATAGAATGGCTTCTGAAGTATGATGACTCAAACAATGCATTGTAACCACAAACAACTTTGTACATAACAAACCCTTAGAAATATCTATATGGAAATCTAACTAAATATTTGGGAATCTTTAGAAATCTAAGTAAATCTTTGGAATATCTAACAAGATTTTATAAATCATTAAAAATCTAACGAGATTTTAGCAAATCTTTGAGAATCATAACTAGATTTTGTAAATCTTTGGAGGTCTAATTCTTTATGCATGTGTGACACAAATCGAAAAAATTATAGTTTGTAACATATTTGTTATGAAATTATAATTATATTCGAATATTAAAGATGGTGAGTACCATTACAGATCTGTGATGATTAAATGTTGTTTTCAGGATCGAAACAAAGAAAAATTATAACATAATTGTTGTAATTTTGTCTTTATTTTAGGAAATCAAATATTGGTTCATACCAAACAAGCATCTATGATGAGATGTCCAACAAACAAGATCTTTAACAGATTTGATTTGTATGAACGAATCTGAGGTTGAGTTAAATTAACTGCCAATATGATTTGTTAGGAGGAGATGGTGTGGGTTGATTAGGTTAGATGGTGATTCATGTGACGATGGGGTAGTTAGATCGAGTTAGCTTGTGATTGAGGTGATATGAGATGTAGATTTTGGGTGTTGTTGTTATTGGTCTCGGGAAGTCTTCGTATAGGTCTCGGTTATAAACAAACATCATGGAATGTTTTTGGAATGTTTTCGGAATGTTTTCGGAATGTCTTCGGAATGTTTTCATTTCGGAATAAATATGAAAAACATTTTGGAATATATGATTTACAAAACATTTCGGAATATGTAAAAAATGCATGATTTCGGAATGTTTTTGCACAAGATTTTCAGAATGTTGTTACGAACAATTTGGAATGATTCCTTGGGTAACATTTCGGAATGTGTAAAAAATACACAGATTTCGGAATGTTTAACAAGTCAACATTTCGGAATATACAAAATCTTATCCAAAATGTACTATTTTCCGGATTTTTTGGATATGGATCTGACTTCTAATTTTATCTTCATCTTTAAAAAATAAAAATAGAAACCCAGAAAATCTATGATAGATCTTGAAAAGACCATATCTTGAAAACAGAAGAAACCAACCAGAAAAAAGTATTTGATCAGTAAGGTACATATGGACTGATGAAAACGTGACTGGTGAACTTCAGATATGACAGAAAGCTTGTGACAAAAAATTGACCATCGTGACACACAACAAAATATTAACAGATTGAGACAAAAAGATTAGCCACCAAATCAATAACAAAAACACGTCAATCCAAGGATTGAACCATAGCTCTGATGCCAATTGTGGGTTTGATTTTCATTAGATCCGGTGGTCTAGGGTTATGGTGGTAAAGATGAACAACCATGGTGGAGAGAGATAGAGGGTTATATGTGTAAAGAGAAAATAAAACAAGTTGAATTGAAAAATGAGAAAAGGAAAACACAACAACAACCCCTCCTTGGAAGCCTTGGAGGGGTATTTATAGTCACACATGTATAAACTATACATAGTTTCCTAATCTAGTCCCTGCGTGTGTGATTATGATAACTAATGGGAATTCATAAATGTCGTCACATATAGTGAGTTTCCAACACTCTCGAATGGGAGGTATGTCTAGGAGTTCTTCTGGAAAAACATCAGGAAACTCTAACACAATTGGCTGATCATGGATTGAAGGTGTCTCAGAAGTGGTATCATGAACGGTAGCTAGGAAACCCTCACAGCCATGGTATAATAGAGCACGGGCCTGTAAAGCTGAGATAATCTGAACATGTTTTCCTGGTAGAAAACCACGGTGAACATACTCTGGAGTCTGATATTACCGAAGATGACTTGGTATGCATGACAATCTATAGTGGCACGATGTGCTGACAACTAATCCATACCCAAAATTACATCAAACTCACACATGTCTAGTGGAAGTGCATTAACTGGGCGGATTTTATCGTCAAACTTTAGAGGAAGATCTTTGTACACCTGAGTAATGCGTACAGAGTCTGTAGCCCTGCTGTTGGGTAGCCGACTGGGATCGGTCTCCTCCTCTGTGTATGAAAGATAATAATTGGATAGTGCATGATATATATATATATATATATATATATATATATATATATATATATATATATATATATATATATATATTGTCAAGTAAGTACAAGAGTTAAATTGTTTAAGTCTGCTGAATGAAATATACCTCTTCTCAGGTCGTTCTACATTCTCGAGCTCATCCATTTCTAAAGCATCTCTACATTACGAGCCGCATTAGCTACCTGCGACACGTTAGTGTACGTGGTACTAAGTAGTCTATCCGCAGTCTAGGAGTGAAGAGCCTAGTGAAAGTGTATCGCCTGCTCCTCCGCAGTACCTGCAGCCGCTCCCAAGAATGCAGCCAATCTGAGATACCGCATTAGCTACTGTTCTCTCCATTCCTCTGACGGATGGAGTAAAACTCTCTCTTCAGTCTTGCCTGCTCATCATGAGGGAAAAATTGATTATAAAATAGTGCCTTGAACTGTGTCCAAGTCAATGTGAGCACCCAATCATCTCCTCTATTCGTCAGCTTATAAGCCCTCCACCAAGATAGGGCGTCACCCTCCAACTTGTAAACACCTAGCCTGACCTTGAAGGCATCCCCGCAATCCATGGCCTCGAAGATTTTCTCCATGTGAGAAATCTATTTTTCCGCGTCCGTTGGAATTACTATCTGCTCAAAGGACCGGGATTTCTGTTTGTTAAACCTTTCTAACCAGGTAGCTAGAGTGACTGGTGGTGGAGGATGAGGATTGTTCTGGTTCTGAGGTCCGTTTTGGAACTCAGCCAGAATCTCATCCCGAATTTGTGGTAGCATGGCTTGCACCGCTGCTTGAACAGTTGCAGCAATACCAGCAGCTGTAGCAATATTCTCATTATTGCGTCTGGGTGGCATCTGAAAGTTTAAAGAGGATAAGATGATTATCTTGTTAGAAACATGGAATAAGAAATATGAAATATGCATGAGATAGTTTATGAAGACATAGCCAACGAAATTTGACATGAATACTGGTGAACGCCTATGGGTCAGTTCACAAAATAACATTCAATTGAAAACATGAATCTGACATGAGCAAGGGTGAACGCCTATGGGTCGGTTCACCAAAACAAAATCTGAATGGAAAAAAGTGAACGCCTGTGGGTCGGTTCACTAAAACGAAAAATTCAAAGAAAAGCACATGCGGCTAAATATGGCCAGTCTTGTACCAACCTTTTACTTAGTCAAAATTAGGAAAACTGACTGATGATATGCATGAGAAACATGAAAGATAACAATGCCAAAATATAGGAAGTTCCTGGTGACTACCCACTAGTCACAGGTCAAGTTTTAGAGCCTACAGGTCGAAACCAGGCGCTCTGATACCATAATTGTAACACCTCACTCAGATAAACGGACCGTTACGTGTATTTATGGTGTGTCATCAAAGCATGCAAGGTAAATGTCTTTAAAACATTAACTGACCATAACGGAAATACCGGAATCAAACATCGGTAGTCCAAACATAAGCTCAAACATAAATAGTTAAGTACTGAAAGGAAGGACTAAACAATGTCCAAACAAGCAAAGTAATGTATGAAGTGCATAAAGTAAAGATGTCTGGATAGCTTCCATCCAAATGCACATACTCTCTCAGAATCCTAAGAGCGTCCCTGGGTACCTGCCGTTTGAAACATGAAAGGAAAACTACGGGTGAGCATAACGCCCAGTGAACGGATATAAAGCATGATAAGAAGTACTGGAATGAAACAGATAACAAATACTGAAGCTATAAGACTGATATGTAAAGTGCAGCGGAAAACTGTGTATGTTCTAAAAAGTCTGATTTATAATTAGTAAAGCTGAATTATTATCTGTTAAATCTGAAAACATGCATTTACTGTATTTTAAGTGCCAAGAGCTTGTATAGGTCATGTACTATAACAACGTATACATGAATACATAGAGGGGTGACCTCGTCATGCTGTAGAGGGGTGACCTCTAACTGATAAGCTAGGTGGAGGGATCAACTCCAATGTGAAGGATGTAGAGCACACACCACATTCACCTGATAAGTTGTAAACTGATAAACTAGGATGCACCCATACGCCCCACTGATAATAATGATAAATAGCCAAGCTGAAATAAAAAGGACGCTGCGAGAAATCACTCCCTCGTAGAGGAGTCATGACACCGGTGCCTCAAGTGTCATGGTTACGGTACCTCCATAACTAGTAATAACTGGTCATGCGTGTATATAAAGCTCAGGCAATTATTATAGTTATCATGGCAATCGTGTAAAGTTTTAAAACATATAACTGGGAAAACAAATGGCTCCAGACGGGGAATCCTAATCATGCATAGGAAAAGAAGTCCATACTGAAGGACGAGAAATCCGTACCTTGTGTCCAGTAACTGACTGCAAGGAAAACTGATGAAACTCCTACTCGGACTTCACAAAAGCTACATGAATAACGGACGCGAATGAGTTGTCTGATATGTGTTTATTTTTACTGATCTTTACTATTCTTAGTTTGATTTATTACGTTCTTGTATTGCAGTACTGTTTCGTGTAAACCCTGATAATTCTGACTGTCTTTAAATATTTACTGATTAATGTATTCTATGTACTCCTGATTACTGTATAATATGTATTCCCATATTATAAAATTACTATAAAAAGTAACCTGCTATAAATAGAAAGTTTCCTAAATTAGAAAGTTCTCAAAAAGTTTCATGAATCATTTAAATCATTTAGCAAAATCATATGTTTTAATTAATAAAACTAGTCAAATCATTTATAATTTAATTTACTAATTAAATTAATAAAACATTTATACTTGTTAAATTTTTAAATAAACTTATTGTAAAATGATTAAAATACTAAATAAGTAAACCCTTGCTTTTAACTTTTAACCGTCTAACCGAGCCTACCGAGATACGCTCTCGGTCGCACTAAAACAAAACAACAACCAATAATATTCCCACAGCCGGATTAGCGACAGAATTTTCTGTCGCTAAACCGTCGTTAAATTGTGACCCAAAACTGCCTGTTGTATCTGCGACAGAATTTTCTGTCGCTAATCCTGGAGATTAGAATTCAACCGAACCCCTGTTGTATATTATTTTTCCACCGAGAGCCCCCTGATCTCTTGTTTTACCCATCGTTTATACACTAAGACCCACTGAGAGTTATTAAACTCTCAGTTGCCACTGATTTACAACAAAACACCCCCGAGTTAAGCTCGTTTACCACTGTATATGAACCAAACACCCCTGTTGATGATCTTGGTTTCAGCTGGCCACAAAAACACACCACTGAGACATCAAACGCCCCCGAGAGTCGACAGACTCTCGGTTTCTGAAACCCAAAACCAAAACTCGTCTACAAAGAATTAATACCATGCTTAATTATTACCAAGGGTTTTAAGGAATTAAAGATTACCTACACGCGTGATTTGGTATGGAAAACAAACACACAATCCGAACAACAATGAAAATCAAACTCTTTTCTTCCTTATGGTTTGTTCTAGCCGGCGGCACCCAAGCAGAAACCCTAGTTCCCCTTTTTTGTTTTGTTAATAGAATGAAATAAAAAGTGGCATTATGTTTCCTGTGATAACTTTTAAACCGCGTTGGGCTCACGGCCCATTTCCTTTTCTTTTGTTTCTTTAAACCGCCAGCCCACAAACAAAGCTATTCATTTCATTTTTGTTTTGTTTTAATATTTTAGATGTTCGTGTTATTGATTCGTGATTTAATTTCTCGTGCTGAAACTCTGAAACGTATCAATTATTTTTCTTAATTATAATACTTACGTAATACCTGAAATTATTTTTTTGAATAATTAATTACGTCAAGTTTTTAAATAGAACTGAGAGTGTGTATAATTACTGTTCTTGGATTTTAAATACGGGTTTTACAACTCGTCCCCTCTAAAAAAATAAGTTGTCCTCGAATTAAGGACGATAATGTTACGGTTTTACAACCGGGGTGGACCATGATCTCTTCGGTTAGTTCTTTGTTTTCCCTTTGTTCTTTTGTTATCCTTTTAAACTCAAGCAGCCTGCTGAGGTCTTCCCCCCTTTCCATTGCCCTTTCGTTTTCCTTCTCCACCTTCTAGATATATATTCAATCAACTTGCACTCGGCTATGGCCCTCGGGCGAGTTCGCAGAGTGGCCGTACCGTTCAGAGTGGGAAATTTCATCATTACATGCACATTGGATGGCACGACCCTAAGCTCTCGTATTCATGTGCGGGCCAGTATGACATTATATTAGAAAGCGGCCTGGATTATTTTGAAACTCATAATAGTTCTCCAGATTAAGTTGTGGCTCCTAAATGCGACCTTCAACTCTATCTTCCCAAATGGTGTAACCTCTTCCCCCGGAGAATCCCAAAACCTTTCCATAGGATGGAGTCATTCTTCTTTGTATTACGGGATCCAGGTTTCGGAAGCAATGTTCAAAAATCAATTGGATGGATACACCTTCATCCATGAAAACTCTCCTCACCTAATACCCCTCTATTTCGGCTTCAAGGATCAATGGCTCATCCGATGCCTTAGCATCACTCGTCGGAGGAAAAGAAATAGGAGCGCTCATCCAACTAACTTCTAGATGACACACTTCTTTTCGTTTTGTGTTACTGTGACTAGTCTGAAGCATGTTGATTGTCTTCCCCTTGTAGTCTCTGCTACCACTCCTATTTCCTCGTCCTTGGCTACCCTTGTTAACACGACCTCGTAGGTCCTTCACCAAATGATTCAGTTTGCCAAATTCCAAAGCGGCCTCTAGCTGCTTTCTCAACTAATGACAATCGATCGTAAGATGGCATTTCTCCCCTTAGTAATCGTAAAATCTGTCAAGGTTTTCTGGCCTCACGATGCCCTAGGTCGGATTCGGTTAGGGTAGTTGTAACTGGAGCTCTGTTGCTAAGATTTCTTTTGGAAACTTAGTTAGTGATTCTAGCCTGGGACGTTTGTAAGGAATCCTTTTACCAGCATTCGGACCGCTCATAGGCACATAAGGAGAGTAACTAGGCCTCGACCTATATTCACCTATTCGCTCATTTCGATTCTGATTCCTAGAACCGGATAAGAAATACTTATCTCCCTTGGTTGATTTGCCTCCCTTCTCTCCTCATTCTCTTTGCGTAAGCTCGGTATTTTTGTACACTTCATTCGACTTGATGAAATAATCTACCCTTTTCATCATCTCGGTGACCGTTTTACGAACATTGTCCGAGAAACGTCTGGCTAGCTCCGGACACTTAGCCCCGTTAATGAAAGCGGATATCATCATGACTTATGGTACTCCTTGAATATAACTGGCTTCGTTGGTCCATCTTTCCTTGAATGTCGTCAGTGACTCGTGAGCCTTTCTGACAATAGAAGTGATTTCCATGGGGTCTTTGAGACTTTTTCTTCGGAGGGAAAATCTCTCTAAAAAAATTTAGGTCATTCCAGTTATCTATGCTCCTTGGAGGAAGCCTCTCAAACCACCCCCTGTTGCACCATCTAAGGTTTGCTGAAAAAATCTGCACCACACTGGCCTCGGTCATTCTCCGAAATTGGTCGCCCCGACAAACCGTGTGATATGATCGTTTGGGTCGGTCGATCCCGTATACAGCTTGATAGTAGTCGAAAGTATGTGATTCGATGATAATTCAATTATTCTCCGAGTGAAAGGAGACGTGAGAACGTCCTTAAATGGCCTTTGTAGTTCATCTATGACTTTTTTTCGCGGGCTTTTAAGTTATACTTCCCTCTTCGTCAAATATCAACTTCGGCGGAGATATGGTGTCCCTTCCGGCTACGTTGTGTTGTTTCACCAGCGACCAAAGAGTACTCATGCTTTCTAGGATTTGCTACTATAGTGAAGGGCAAACATTGCATCCTCCACCCAAGATATCATCACGATCCGAAGATTCATGTGAAGGAGACCCATTCGAAGGGCCAACCATAGGTATATGATGAGACTGCAATTATACATGGTCACATCGTCCAAATCAGGCTTAAAACGCGTAAATATATCACAAAATACCGTGTTGTATATTTTAGGTACGGATATCGAGAATAAGACAAAAAGATCACAAGAACAATGCAAAAACGAACACGGGAAACAAAGCCGCACAATGAACCGGACCTGATTGATGAATTTCTAAAAAAGTCCTTGAAGTTTGAATAAAATATAAGTTTCGTCCCTCATCTTTGAAGACTTGTCACAAATGACCCTCCAAAAATCATTTTTTACAAGATTAATCCTTGAAGAATTGAAGAGTTGTCAAAACAGCCCTTGAAATTGAAGAAAGTTACACATTAGATCCCTTTTTACAAGGACCAATGGTGCAATTAATAAAGGACTGGCCATGAAAAGTCAAAAGGGCCTAGGATGCAAAGGCTAATACTAACTACTGTTAATGGGAGGGGCTTAAAGTGCCAAAACCTAAAACTATTTAACCATTAAACCCAACAACCCATTAAATAAACCCACCAAACCTATCCCACCAATCCCATTGTTACACATCACCAAACCCACCCACATATTACCCATACCCAGAAACCGACCCAACCCGGCTGCTACGTCTTAAATCCACTAACCATTTTTCATATTAATTAAAACATTTTTCAAACATGTTATTTAATTAATTTAACTGGCGGTTAAAAGTTTTTTTTCCTAAACTAAATCAAATAAGGCTCTTGTTCATCTACTTAAACCCTAATCTACCTTGGGTCAATTAAATCTCAAAACAAAGGGGTTTTGCCTTTGGAGGTCCAGATCAACGATTGAACATACGAGGAACATATTCACGTGAAGAAAAGCGACCTATCACCCCTGTGGGACCCCCCACGCTCCTCCCCTACACCAAGAACACAAGAAGACAAGGGGTTAGAGAAGAATCAATGAACCACAACATCTTACTTGTTCTCCAAAGCAAGATTAAAAATCCAAGATCAACTTTTATAGCTGGATACATCACAGAGTCGCGGGACACTCTTTTTGACCCACTTTGAAATTCAAACCGAGAGGGTAATTCTGGAATTCGTTCAAATTAGGGTTTAGCTTTTACTTTTGCTTCTAGAATCTTTGTAGTCCCTCTATATAAGGACACTTAGGATGTAGTTTAAGGTTGTTGGAGCTTTTGCTTAAATTCCCTATAATTCCTTTTTTATAATAAAATTTGGTATTTTGTGTTAAATATAATTCCTTTTTAGTATAAAAAGTTGGTAAAGGTATCGAGCAAAGGCTGAGTTCCATAATTTTAATCATCTTGTTAGTTTGTGTTCAATTTTATTCAAAGTAATTCCTTTTTCTCATGATTTGGAAAAGTTGGTATTTGGGTAAAATTTGATATAAAAATCTTCTAAGTAGTTCATGTTTGAGGTTTTTAATTAGAGAAATTAAGTTATCAAAAAAAGTTTTTGAGATAAAAGTTTTAAGAAAGTATAAAAAATCAGTGGTACAATTTGTT
This sequence comes from Glebionis coronaria, assembly GCA_025667525.1. Taxonomy (NCBI): domain Eukaryota; kingdom Viridiplantae; phylum Streptophyta; class Magnoliopsida; order Asterales; family Asteraceae; genus Glebionis; species Glebionis coronaria. The sequence continues at coordinate 216,101,211 of CM046881.1, forward strand.
GTGTGCTAACTGACCAAGTCTAAGTCTTGGATTTGGATTCTTCTTGTGTTTACCCGTCTTAGCAGGGTTGGAAGCTGGTGTACGGGCGTACACCACAGCTCAAATACCAAGGGTGTGGATTGTACATCCTTAGGTGAGTTTCCACTTTCAAATTTCTAATTTTTGGATGCATAAGTAATTTCTCTGTGATGGTACTGATTTGATGGTGTTTTCATGTTAATACTAATGTTTAAGTGATCATTGATTGATATCAGTTAGCATATTGTTAGTTTGTGGTCTTTTTAGTCAAAACCTTTTGTTAAAAAATGGCTTTTCTTACGTAAGAGGGTGTTTGGGACAGTGAAGATTTTTGGGTAGGGTTTGTCCACCAAGCTATCACTTAGCTCTGCACGGCTTTATAAGGTATAGGTAAATGATTTTGAGCAAAAAAATTAATGGTTTAGTTTAAAGATTTCACTTTGCTTGTTTTGAGAAAAATCTGTCAAGTGTAGTGTAGGACTGCTATTGTGTATGATTTGTTGTTTGATCTTGTTATTCGGATAGATTATAGGTAGACATAGGGTAGGATTTAGTTAACTGGTGAGTTTTGGTTTGTTAAGTATTCATAGTCACAAGTTTGTGACCCAAGGTTGATGATATTGAATGGGATTTTTGCTTCTTGTATTAATTTTCTGATAATAATATAGTCTTCATATGTTTTCACCTATTGTTAGATCTTGAGTAGGGATTGTTGTTGCCAGAAGTGGTTTACTTTGATGATAGATTGTGACTTGACTACTAATCTGTGACATAAATAGAAATTATATTTCTATTAAACTAGCACCCCACATCAGTAGGATTTTGGGATTCATTTTGAGTCTTCAAGGTATTGCAGCTTAGGAGGTCATAGGGATTCGTGTCAATTTAAGTTTGACTAGTGTAGTTTTGGTGTTTCTATAGCTTATTAACGAGCTATGATAAGCTAAGAGTGGATTTGTGGTAAACTGCACCAGCAAAACTCCAACAGTGAGTCTAGTGCTTTTGATTTTTGAAATTTGAGGCTTGAATTCTTGTTTACAGCGAATACCTAGGTTTGTTTAGGATTGAATTTTGTTTTTTTGGTGTTAGGACTGTTAGTAAGCAAGATTAGCTAGGTTAAAAATCACCTAGGTACTAACTTGGCCACTGTTTTGAAATAGATCAAGGGGAGCTGTTTGGACAGTTTAAGTTGAGCAACCAGCCTTAAATTTGTTCATTTGTTAGCCTCAAGTGAGTTTAGGACTGAGGTCCTAGAGTGTACAGTTTAACTGATCTCTTGGGTGCTTATTTGAGCTTAACTCAAAAAGTCACCCAAGCTAAACCCCACCCCCCACCCCCCTTTGCCTAGTTATAATTTTTTTTTAGCTGTGTAGATTAGATCTTTTGAGTTTTCATGTGTTTTATTGTGAAGGTGTTTTGTGATTAGTGATTGTGCTTCAGTTTTGTGTTTGTGCTTATTACCCGTGCATACACCAAATCCCACAAGCAACAGCTTGTGGGGTGCCATATGTGCCAATACCAACAGCAACCAAACAATAACAAAAGCAAAAAGTAAGAAAACAAGAAACCAAAACAAAAAAACAATTGCAAGTTTATGTGTAATGTAGGCGATTATTGGTGTTTAGGATTAAGAATTATTGATTGGGTGTTTGTGTTTTGTTTGCATTGTGTTTGTGAATCTACCAAAACCAAAAAGAAAGAAAAATAAAATTAAAACATAAAAACTGCCATGGCCTGGATTCGAACACCCCACCCTTCGGTGGGGGACTTAAGTGTTCTACCGGTGTGCCATGCGTTTTTCTTGTTATGACTTTGCAAAACTTAGTACATACCCACTTGTCAAGTCTAGCTTATAAATAAAAGTCGTGGCTTTTTGGCTCAATTGCAGCTTATTTGGACTAGCTTTTAGCTTATTTTCATTTTTACCTTAAAGCTTATTATATTTAGGACTTTTCTGCTGTTATTTTATATTTTTCACTTTCTTAATTTATTTTTTATGATTATTTTGTTTTTCAATTTTGTAAAGTCATTAAAAATAGTAAAAGTAATTTTAAATTTTCAAAAAAATAATTTTTAGGTTTTGCTTAATTAGTTTTAGGTTTACAAACTTTAAAATTTGGATTTTGACTCTTTCTTAGTTATTTTTATTTTTAAGGTTTTTAATTAACTTTAAAAATTTAGTATTAATTAATAAAAACATTTTCACAAATTTTGGATTTCAAATTTTTCTTAGTTAGCATTTTTAGAATTTTTTTTAGTAAATTTTTAAAAATTTTAGGTAAAAATTTTAATTTCGTCGCGTTTTAACGTTCGTACGTTTACGCGTTTTCGTCCTTTTTTAGCGTAATCCGTTTTCATTTTCTTTTCTTTTGTTCTTTCCAAAAGCGTAATAACCATTCTAAATGCATAATTAATTATTGGTTAAACCACATATACCTCCTCGAGATCGAACTCAACGACGAGTATTCGCGTTTTTCACAAAACGTGATACTCAATACTTACCCGCTTTTGTCGCTTTGTTTTTCCTAAAATAAAGTGCATAAAAACTAGTTCATCAGTATACTAGACTTAGGTAGATTGAATGTTGGGTCCCGCGGATGACGTCAAATGTTGAAGCAAAATTCCGTAGGTGGTTAAGATGCCTTAGGAACGTACCTTGGTTACGTGAATGTACTGCTAGTATACTGGTGGTGAACCTGAAAGCAAGAACAACACACATTAGCCTCATTCCAAGTTTGACTACTGAGACCAAGCTCCGACGTGGGAGTAAGTATGTGATACCAGAGTGATGATCCGACTTCGAATGGTAGAGTAAAATGCAGTATTTAATGCGGGTTAATTCAATTAAATTATGCAATAAATGTAATGAGGTATTTATACCCTTAAGTGAAGCATACTTGAGTGTCTGGTCGTACCACTAGACTAGGTGTGGTACACGAGACCACAAAACCTTAGACAGTGTAAAAGTGACGGCGGTCCTTGGGTTGGACCTCTGGATAATGCTTAGACTCTTGGATAAAACCCTCATTTCCTCAATATGCGAGATAATGTCGCCTTTCTCTCTTTTTCGTGGCATGACTCTGATCAGTTGTTGAAACCATACGCGAACAGACTTCCTTTGTGCAAACTTGTTCTTTATGATCAACCTTAAATAATGGTTTCATACATTGGTGTGATTTGTTTTTAAGTTGTAACTCATGGGAAAAAGAGATGAAAAGAACACTTGATATTCATTTTCATTGAATGTTTTGTATTCTAAAACCACAACCAGAAACAATTTTGAACACTTTCTCATTAAATTTAAAGGGTTAAGTCCATATATTGGCAATGTACTTTCCATCGTTTACACATCTAGGTAATGTACTATTTTTATTACCAATATGGTTATACAAACCGGCTAATGTTTTGCAATATAGGTAAGATGACCGGTTGAGCTTGCCAACTAGATAATTAATTTTCACCTGGTTTTTTTAATTTTTTTAAATCTAAATGTGTAGTTTATGGATATTTAGTTCTAATACATTATTATCTTGTATTCAATAAAAATGTACGGGCATTATCTTGTATTCTACTAATACTAATGTATTCCATAAACTATTTAGGGAAACACAGGGCATTCACAGGTACGAGACCAGAAAGGCGACTGATGCTCAAGGAAAGGGTTACTAGGTTAGTCATCCTTCCAAATTCACTTGGTATATATCGTTCCATAGATCAAATGAAATATCGTTCCATGATCGGCTCCCTCATGTACTTAACAGCAAGCAGACCAGATATATCACATGCTACGTGTTACTGTGCACGATATCAAGCACGACCCACTGGAAAGCACCTCAAGGAGGTTAAACGGATCTTTCGGTACCTCAAGAATACCATTCATTTGGGACTCTGGTATCCGAGGGAAACCGGTTTCTTTCTAACGGCCTATTCAGATTCTGATCATGCAGGGTGTCTTGATACACGTAAAAGTACTTCTGCGTGTTGTGCTCAAGTTCTATGGATGAGAACACAACTCACAGATTATGGCTTCCACTTTGATAAAGTACCTATGTACTGTGACTCAAAGTCCGCCATAGCTATCTCCTGCAATCCGGTACAGCATTCTCGCACGAAGCACATTGATGTCAGATATCACTTCATTAAGGAACAAGTTGAAAGGGGTATTGTTGAACTATACTTTGTTGGAACTGATTACCAATTAGATGACTTGTTTACAAAAGCTCTTTCGAAAGAGAGGTTTGCTTATCTAGTTAGGCAAACCGGTATGAGATGTTTGACTCCAGCAGAACTGGAGATTCTGGCAAAGAAGCCTGCTTGATTCATCTACATGTAAATATTAATGAAAAGAACAAAATACAAAATTAAAAAATCTTTGAAAATTCAAAAATATTCCTCTCGACATGTCTTTCAGTATCGATAATATGGACGTACCTAGAAATGTCGCTCAATAACGACACGGGTGTGTACATAAAGCTCGAATGAAAGTTGTAAATATTTTTCAAAACATGTCATTTCTATTTTTAAAGGAAAATGTCTATTTTGGACAATTTTTCCAACAATGGGTAGAGCAATCTATCTTGGGTTGAGCTTGTCACAAAACATTCAACGTTTTAAGCTCAACACAATGGCTTGTAATCACTTTCAGATTGCAACCCGGATCAATATTCACGGGGGTGTGTACGATTTAATGCCCTTACCCTCAGCAAAAGAAGTTAAATCTTCTTACACTTGAGTGGATTTGTCAAGACATTCAAAGTCTATGAACTCAAGTTCATGCTTTAGAAAAACCTTTTCGCCAAAAAGAAATAGAGTTTTTCAAAAAGCGTTGAACATAATTTTTTCAAGAATTTCTCAATGATTATTCAAAGTCTTTCAAAAAATTTGTGTTCAACAACTCCTGTCCTCAAAAAGTGAAATGTGGATCACATCCTCACAATGACAATTCTATTGGATCAATTTTTGAGGGGGAGCGTTCCAAATTCATGCTAAGTTTGACACATTTTTCTCCCGAAAGTTTTTCAAGACTATTTTTTCACAATATATATTTTAATCAAATTTGTTATCTCTAATATCAAGTGGTTTTATATATTAGAGATAGGGGAGAAAATGTTATTAAAATGTGATCTAAAGACTCAAGCACTCATGGTTACGATCAAATACCCACAACATCTTTAATTCATGACGTTATTGGTGTCAGAAGGGTGGTTAAGTTTAAGTCCTATGATCCAACCAGAACCGGAGGGATCTTCCCATGGACAATCCAATAGATTATTAGAAGTCCTTAGGAAATATGGAGTAGAATGTGAACGTAGCTGAATGCAGACTAAGTACTGAAGCTAGCACTGGAACAATCACAACAAGGTGTTAGTAATGATGTCTTGGTAAGCATTGAAGGGGTTGAAGAATGAAAAAGAAATGTAAGGATAAAGGGTGTAAAGAAATTAGCCCTTCATACAACTTAGGCAGAAACCGGGTCAACACATCATGAAGACAACACATCATGGACCCAGTGATGTAATGCGCAACCCCTTCCCAGCTGACTCAGGCTTCTCTTAAAAGAAGTTTGTTTTATTTTCACGGAGATCAACACAACTTCTGTTGACTTTCTCACTCCGAGTTAGTTGATATTGAATAGGTGGCATCTGCTCCAGACTCCGACCTCTAAAAGTGCACAAATCAAGTCTAGAGCCAAGAGATCAATCAAATCTCGTAAGGACACACGGATGACGATCAAGAGAGTCCTACGCTATATCCTTGCGATATTGCTAGAACACTCAGAGTGATACTGCTTAGTATTCACAATAATGAGTGGAAATCCTTTCAGTGTTAACATCAAACAGCACTACGGTAGGTCATGTGTAAGATTCTTTTAGAACTGAACATGTGTAAACTGAAAAGCAACAGTGGTTTGATTCTGAATTGATTCAAACTCGTTTCAGGTTTCTACGCAATATCTTAATGACCTTGCCAGAACATTCAGAGTGATATTCATTAATATTCACAATGACGAATGGAAATCCTTCTAGCGTCAACATCAAACAGCGCTACGGTAGGTAACTTGCGAGATTCTTTATGAATCAAGCTTGTGTCAACTGGAAAGCAACAATGGTAAGATTCTTAATGAATCAAACTTGTTCCAGGAATTTGAATTGACGACTTTAATCAAGCGGATATTCATCCAATAGATTCACTCTTTATGTTCGCAGTCTTGCTTTGAGACGGTCGAGTAAAGAGAACGGCTAGTACTGCCGCGAAACCCTATTAAGGAGATTCTTAATTGAATCTACCTAATCACAGGTACGATATTTAATATCGTGTAACGGTCTTCACCGGCTGGAGGTAAAATGCTACCCATTTAGGACGAATGTCAAAGCCATTTAGTCCGTGTCTAAGTTTTGTCTCGAGAAGGTGGCATTAGGGTGTACTTAGCAAAGTCGAAGATTCAAAACCACATTCTCATGCCCAAAGACATTCAACAATCAAGAAAGCTAAAGAATTCTGCAACTCAGATGATCAAAATCTTCCTTAACAATTAATGTAGAGGAATTACCTCTATTCAAAGGAGATTGTTAGCAAGCTTTAACGATAGTGCAAAGTATGAGCATGTGGATGAAGACACAAGATTACAAGATGGCAAAGACAAGTCAAGGATAATTTGAAGATCTCAAGTTTAAAGAAAGTCGAAAGACAACAACAAAGGCTCAAAGATCACAGCATGAAGAAAAAGATGATTAATACGCGTTCAAGACTCATTTATGACGAAATTCGTAATCTCTATTGATCTCCAAATATCAAAGAGGAGTGACCTCACATTGGGGGAGATTGTTAGCCTCAAAATATTGAGTCAAACAAGAATGTTCGGTCATAGGTTTATATTGTAACATTTAGTAAAACGTTGTAATAGTTAGTTAAAATAGTCGTGACATTACGGGCTTGATGGCTAGCATAAAAGGCCTCTTTCAAGGTACTAAGCATTTATTCAAGCCCGGCCCAATCAAACTATAGCCCATTAAGTCACATGTAGGCAAAGGCTATAAATACCCTTCCTGCATGTTAGGAAGGGTGTTGGTTGTCTCATTTTCTAATCTAATCTCACAAAAGTTTAACACACACTTCTCTCTACTTTCTCTCACTACTTTCTCTCACTACTTTCTCTCTCTAGAAACCTTTCATCTTTTATCTACCTTTCTTTCTTCTTTATTCGTGTAGAATCATCACATATTCTAGGGACAACAATCCTATTCCAAGTTGGTTTAAACGTTTTGTGGCTGGATTTAATAGACCGTCGCCGAAATATGCTGGATGCAGGTGGGGAAGATGATGTTTATGTGTTGGGCAAAACACCATTCTTCATATCCGCTACAAACTCGAATTAGTAATGTTAGAATATTGAAATGTTATAGGTGTTTTTTCTAGCATTTGAGAATCGTTATGTTCGAGATTTGGCTCGAAATGTAATTGTGTTGTTATCGGAGTTTGTTGTGGCATCTAGGAGATATTGGGAGGAATTTGTGCAACTGATATGTTTTTATTTTGAGATAGTAATTTGTAAACGATTTCACCTTCTTCGGATCCGCTACGTAGAGATGTTTATTTGGGTTCTAATTTGATTAATTTGCAATTGGATTTGCGGCCAGTGGTGGATAATACTGGATGGGGTTCAACAGGTGCTATTGTATCAGTATTCGTTACAAGTGATTAAAGATTGAATTGAAGAAATGACGAATTTGTTGTTATCATTTTAAAGAAAAAATTATATATTCAAATATCCACGTATGCGAAAAGTATGACGTGTCGGTATTTTTTTAGTCTCAACCTGCTTCTAACCGGTTATATTACCTATATTGTAATAAAATTGAAAGTTTTAATGACCATATTAGTAATAAAATTAGTACATTACCTAGATGTGTAAATGATGTAAAATACATTGTCAATATATGTAGTTAACCCAAATTTAAATTCATAAACTTAATTCATTAAGATTCCACTTTAAAATCTACAAATTCAATCTTTATAACCTTTTGTTTTCATCTTACATGCACGCTTTTTATCGTATTATTTTATAAAATATTCTATACTCTTTTTTCATTAATGTTTTAAGTAATATAAGTTTTAAAGCATATTATACAAGTCAATTAAGAATTAGTTTATAAACCATCTTATGCACTTTCTTATCAATAAATTTTCAAGTAATACAAATTTTAAAGCACTACAAATCAATTAAACATTAGAGCATCTCCTATGGTAAACTTTTCAATAGGTTTATAATTGCATTCTAACATTATTTATGAACCTTGAACCTATCATCACTATGTAGATTTTTCACAAAATTTTATAAATCTCATATGTTAATCAAATGCATTTAATTATGAAGAGGTCTAAGATTATAAACCTCTTCATGCCACATAAGCATGAAATAGTTCTTCACTATGGTTAACAAGGTTTTAGACCTCTTCATAATTTTATAAACCTATTCATGAACCTACCACAGTGGATGCCCTTACCATCACTTTTTTAAAATTAATTTTAATTAATACAAGCAAACATTACAAATACATATTAATTGGAGCAATATATTAAACACCCTAATTAATAATATTTTAAAAATATCATTAAAATAAATAATATATCTTATTATACATATTGTACAACTATTAAAACAAAAAAAAACTTTATATAACTTACAAGTTTGTGGTGTATATAGTTTTAAAATCATACCAGGTCGACAGGTTTAATAAAAAACTAGAAAAAACCGACCGAAACCTATGCAAATGAGCACCAGCCTGACCGGGATTATTATTTTTTTTACCTTTTCCAATTAGTTACAGAATATCTGTTGCCGTAACACGCGGGTACCCTAGTTGAAGGTTAAAAAGCTTTGGGATAGGTCATTATTACTCCTATTAATGTAAGAAAAACTCAATCTTTTATTATACTGTAATAGTATAAGATACTGATTTTAGCTTTGCAAATTTGATAGTTAACTAATTTATTATTCCGTATTGTTTTTCTGAAGTGTGTAGTAACAAAATCATGTACGGATAATATAGTAATTTAACTCAATTTTCCTTTATCATTATTTTTAGTTGGGAGTACTATAGAAGATCTTGAAAGAAATGTGAACAATTATTGTAAGATAGAGTAGATATAATTGTATGCAGATAAGGCTTTAGGTTTTGATTATCTTTTTACGTACAAAGACTAGATAAAGGACAACGTTTGCATAGCATCCTTGTAAAAAGCATAAATATTGTGCTTTTTATAAACTATTCGATTATTTTTGTAATTTTCCTTTAACAAGAAGACTTGTGTCAGTTTAAGATATCATTATTGCCTTTTCGAGAGAAGAATTCTGCCATGGCTTTGCGCCTTGTTTGCCTAGAGATAGAAATAAGTGCTAAATATTACTCCATAATTGAATGGTAGTTGCTTATATTAGGTCACTTACTTTTGATGCTAAAGAAAATATAGATAAGCTTTTGATGCTAAAGAGAATATAGATAAGCAAACAAATTAGATTAACAGCAAAGGCCCGAAGATGAGCAATTTAAGAACATATCCAATCGTCTACCACTCAATTTGCTATATTTTACTTTTTCGTAAGAAAATACTTGTAAATAATGGCACATTAAGATGATTGATGTGGTTGCTAAATTCTTTTATAATACTTATCCTTCTACATAAAATTATAAAATATATATTTTTTCACTTATTATCTATTTAAATTCAAAACATTTCCGTCATCGTTAACATCCTGTGTCTTGGAAGTAAGGATGAGCACGGTACCGGTATTATATCGATCATGTACTAAATTAATAATATCAAATTTTTCCCGAGCATAAATTAATGGTACCGGTATTAATACCGAACGAGATTCGGATATCGGTACCGGTATCGGTACCGCTACAGGGAAATCAGGATTTTCCCTTTTTTTAGGAATTTTCCGATCTGGTACCGCTCTCGTACCGAATTAGTGATACCGAATTTTTTTCACCTTATTTCGTAGTACTGGTACCGTATCGAACGAGATTCAGATACCAAGAATCGATACAGTTTCGTACGATTTCGGTTTGATTTCAGGATTTGAGGCCAAATGCTCATCCTTAATCGGAAGATACGTAAAAAGCTTCTGTAGAAGGATTTAGTATCTTTTTGAATAAAATAAGGATTATGTGATGAAATAGTAACAAGTTTATAAATGACATGACTTGTGACGTGACGACATGTATGAGTCATGCGTTTTAGCGGCTAAAGTGGAACTTTAACGTTTTTAAAACATGGCTTAAATCGGCACAACATATAAAAACATTTATATGTTTTTTATTATATTTTAATATTTTATATATATATAAAGTTCACAATAAACGTTTTTCACATAATAATTAAAGTTAAAAAATTGTTTTTACACGTAGTAATATTTATTTTTCAGAGTTAAATTCATGAAAATCGCCATGCCACATGATTTGGCGTGCCTTTTCACGTTTCAGCTTACGCCACGCCTTAAACGAATGCCTTAACCTGTAGCGTAGCGTGAAAATCGCGTCTCACGTTTTAACGCACTTTCTTTTTATTTGTAAACTTTTAAAACAATAATTAATAGGTCTAAATAGCATATACGGTTATAAAAGCTTATAAGTTTAGGAACATGTAAATGCTTATAAGTTTGAATCTTTTAAATTAAGTTTTAACATATAAGTTTATAAAAGCTTTCATAAATCATAACTTTTTTATAAGTTCAAACTAATTGTGATGTAACACTTCCTTCATCCTATAATAATTATTAGCTTCTCAATTAGCAAACGTAATACTTCTTCCTTCATCTCATAATAATTCATTATTAGCTTCTCGATTACACTGACTACACTCTCGTCAGTCAAATAGCATCTTTACTTACTAAATTTTCTTCTTGTTGGTTGAAATACTAAGTGGAATTAGAGAGAAGTAGAAAAAAATGTGACATTAGGAAAGTTGTACTGAAGTTGTATTTATCAACACTGAGTTGTAATTGCCAAACATAGAATGATAATTTGTGTTTGAAAAGTTGTATTAAACAGACAGAAAAATGATTCTTTTGGAAAAAAGTTTATTTTCACGAAATATCAACAAAACTTTCCCGTTTTTCTTATCATTTGAGCTAATCAGCTAGATATGATCAATTAGTTTGCTAAAAGTCTACAAAAAAGTACGTATCTTCACGCCTATTCCAAATTATGAGAATTTTAGTTATGTTACTCGGATACAAACTTTATTGGTGCTACTCGTCATTTTGTGAGAACCACTTGAAATCCTGGTTTCGCCCCTCATCTAGTGTGATTTGTTGATGGTTGGTTTCGCCCCTGATCTAGTGTGACTTGTTGATGTAACCATGGTTGTCATGTTTACTTGACTTGAATCAGATTCTTTTTTGTTACTAATGAAACTTAGTACTAGTGGGTTTTATGTTTATTTCTGCGGATAATTTTCGTATATGCTTAAGTATTGATGATAAAATAATTCGTTAAATGTATGTCAACAGTACTTAACCAATGTTGCTTTGCTTTGAGTCCTTAACTGATCTCATGTGCTATCCATTAGTAAACTGGTTTTTGTTCCAGTACAAACTCAATCAATGTGAGACATAGTTTCCACTTGATTACATGTGCACAGTTTGTATAACTTTGGAACAAAAAATAAAACTTATTCTTCAAAAATCCATACTGCGATCAACCATGATGGTTGATCGATCACTTCTTGAAGCTTGGGGTGTACAAATGCTCAAGAGCCTCCCCTGCATGCAACTTTGTTGATAGCCTGATTTTCCTATAATCTTCATAGGTGGTAGGCATGTACACAAGAGGATGGTCATCGTCCACAAGTTCTGATAGTGGTTCCACTGACCCTCTCGGCCCCAAAAGAAACGAAGCTATTGACACACGTATCTTTGCTTCTTTGCATTGCACCCTATGTTTCACATTACAAAATCTCCCATTGCTCCACACCTTCAATTGTGATAAAATACCATTATATCAGAAATAGGTACATTTAAGATGATTGTGCTAATAAGAAATGAAACGAAAAATATGGTCGTCAAAGAAAGGTGGTTTAAAGGCGCACCGTTGCAATGTCACCAAGGTTGACTAGAAGGGTATCTGGCCAAGGATCAACGGTTATGAACTTTCCAGATTTGTCCATCACTTCTAGACCTCCAACACTTTCATCGTCTTGAAGTATGGTAAGAAAACCAGAATCTGTGTGTAATTGGACACCAGGGGAACCAACATTTTCCGGATTAAAATTGTACTTATTGATCCGAAACTGACATGGCCAATTCTCAAACCCGATATTTTCACCTTTAACGCCTAAACCTTCTGCTAAATTCCTTACTATCCTCATAAAAAGCTCATGTACTGCTTCAGCATATCTCATAATTATCTCTCTGTCACAACATGAAAAAAGAACAGAACTTAAAAAGATATACAACAGAACTTAAAAAGATATGTTGTATATAGTTGTACAACATGCTTTCAATTCCATGAAAAATCCATAAGTGACTTACAGTAATCAAAGATGTTAGCAAAACATGTCATATATATATGATGTTTGTTGCTTTATAAAACAGGCAAGATTCTAAAAGCAACATGTAAGATGAAATTTCATTACTAGCATTTTCGCGCAACTCATGATTGCATCTATGGATCTTGCAATCACTAAATTTTCACTCATATCTCTATTGATAATTAAACTAAATTATCATCTATAAACCATTACAACTAGCAAGAAAACTACTAGTATAAAATAACAGTGAAACAGAGCCCGTTGACTTGAGGATTTTCGCAAAATGTCAACGGCATCAGCCTTAATAGCCCACACACAAAACATACCCAACATGAACACTAAGATTGGGTTTTGTTTAACAGACCACACACAAGATAAAAATAGCTTTCAAATTTTATTTTATTTTATTTTTAAGTTAACTACAAAATTTCCTAACTCAACAATAAAACTAAAAAAAAAAAAAAAAAAAAAAAAAAATTGCTAATTCATTGTTTTTCTTTGTAACCCAAATTCTCTTCTTCAATTACAAAACATAAACATAAATAAACGCGTTTTCTATATTTTCAATTGTATCATAAAAATAAATTTTCTAAGGAAAACCTTTGATCACGTGTAGCAGCCAACTCCTGACAAAACCTCTCCACATCAGCACGTTTGGCCATATCATACAACCCAAGAGCTTCATACAAAGGATTCTTAGCACTTGGAGCCATGTACCCACTTCCAGCTATGACGTCACTATTGCGACGCTTGATCTCAGCCGGTAAATCCAAAAGTGAGCGTACAACTGTCTTCATATCGACCATCAACTTTGTAGAAACTATTTCCTGATGGTTTATCAATCTGAAACAACCCCAGTTATCACATGCTGAGATTAATTCGGGTAATTGGTTTGTGATGTTGTGTAGATTGATTACTGGAATACTGCACTTATATGCCATTTTTTTGTTGAGTTTTGTTTGAAAGTTTTGTTGAGTGTTGAGAGGGGAATTGATTGACAATTGACAAATGTGAATGTGTTGTATGTTGGATATCAAGAGCAACCTTAAATATAGTTTAGAGACTTAAATGTATTTATAATATATATTAGTAATAGATTAGTATGAGGAACTATTAGGTTAACCTCTTTAAGTTGTTTTATAGGAAGTTTCCTATTTGACTTAAAGAGGTGTTTACCCCTCATCCTTATAAATAGAGATGAAAGGATCCTAGTTCATTGTATTCTTCTTCCTCAATGTATTCTTTATTAGGGTTATTAAAAGAGGTAGTTGAAGGGTATACCGTGTGCATATATTTGTCGGTTCTTTGTAGTCTCTCGTGTTCGCTACTTGTGCTCGATGCAACTCGCGATCTAGCGGTTCCGCGTTATCGAACTTCGGGTTTGTTGTCGGTTAAGTACAACAAGTGCTATCAGAGATACAAGTTATTGTGGTCTTCGAAGATCGAGTGTTAGATCGAAGGTACGAGTTGTATCGAGCACAAGTCGAACACGAGAGACTACAAAGAACCGACAAATATATGCACACGGTATACCCCTCAACTACCTCTTTATTAATAACACTAATAAAGACTACATTGAGGAAGAAGAATACAATGAACTATGATCCCCCTCATCCCTATTTATAGAGATGAGGGGGTAGACACCTAAGTCAAATAGGAAACTTCCTATACATCAACTTAATGAGGTTAGCCTAAATACTTCCTAATACTAGTTTATTCCTAATATATATTACAAAGTACACTTAAGTCCCTAAACTATATTTAAGGTTGCTCCTAATATCCAAAATTTCCACCTTAGGAGTAACACCTAAACATAACCGATACTCAACACCCTTTACCGGTGTTGGAACCTCGAACCGAGAACCACCTTGTCGACCAGGCATTGTACGTCTGTAATTTCCCTAGATTAGCTTCCATAGACTCCTTCACGTTCTTCTTCTCAGCAACATTACCCTCCGCACCCTCTTGACCAGGTACTCCGGTTAGCGTAATGTTTGCCCCCGCCTTTATACCAAGGTGTACATTTTCCTGCTCATTTACCAAGCAGCCCGTGTTTGTCTTTTCTTCACGTTCTTTTTCCTCCAACCGTCTTTGAGCCACTGCAGCATGATCGTTACTAACCTGAAAAACCTCAGCTTCACGATCCCCTTGAGCTCCCTGCAGGTCCACCTCAAACCGTATATGGGCCACTGCAACATGATCGTTACTAAACTGAAAAACCTCAGCTTCACGATCCGCTTGAGCTCCCTGCAATTCCACCTCAAACCAAACACGTTTATGAACTTGTACTCCATGGACTCCTGTTCTAACATCACCAGGACCAAGTTGTTTGAACCCAACTTGCTTATGACCAAGTTGTTTGTACCCAACTTGTTTTAAACCTCTATGCTTATGTACATTAAACCCATCGAATTTCTCGATGTTAAACCTAGTTATAGAACTAGCCTTTTTTTTCCTTTGTTGTTTGCTAAACCTTGTGAAAAACCTCACAATTACAAACCAACAAAGTCCCTTCGGTAATTCGGTAAACCTTGTGATATATTCGACCTCACAATCACGAATTATGAAGTCCCCTTGCTTTATCGATATAACCCTAAGAGAAACCTTCTTAGAAATCAACCAAACCAAGCACCCCTTCAAAAGAAAACCCTTTCTTACTCAAATATCGATTAAGCCTTGGAAATTAACCTATCCAACAAATCGACAACCCTTAGATCAAGAAAGTACCCGACTCTTTTGAAGTAATCCTTGTCGTACTTTTAATTTTGTAAAACCGATCTCTAATAACCTAAGAAATCTTGCAACCTCGACAAGTCTTGAATCTTCTTTAACCTTGCTACATACCTTGTCAAGTTGTTTCTTAACCAACTTTACCGACAAGCCTCACAAGCCGTATGCAATATACCCGTTGTTGCTAAAACCTTTTCTTACAAATCGAATTTATTAGAAAACCTCTAAACCCTCGATCATGAACAAACAACCTGGTCATTTAGCAAGGTATTTATGCCTAAGTTTAGCAAGGTATTTATAGAGGGTGTTTCCTAGGATTGGTTATTAAGCTGCTTGTCAGTAGACTGTTTTGGTCTTAGAATAACTCTCATCTAGAATTAATAATTGAGTGCTACTATTGGTACCCTTTGGCCCACGGGAAAGGTACTAAATAGTACCATTCACTTGTATTTCTTCACTTGTTTATTGTTCAGCGCAGTTTTTTATTAGTTTTTTTTCGTATTTTTGCGAGTTTAATATTTTTGACAAGTTAAACTTTATAATTTTTATTCTGTATTTTCAGTTTCTCAGTTTTTTGAAGTAAACAAAATTATAAAAAATTTAAAGAATTAAAAAAAATTAAAAAAAAATTTAAAAAAAATTTTAAAATTTTAAAAAAAATTTAAAAAATTTAAAAAAAAATTAAAAAATTAAAAAAAGTTTAAAAAAAATTAAAAATAAAAATAAAAAAATAAGGGGTATAGATAGCTTTTTTAGGGGTCATAATAACATCACCCTTAATAATTTTATTTCTTTTATCACTAAAATAATGATTTTTTACCAATGTTTTAAAACCCGGGTTTACATCGACCTGGTTGAGTCATCGGGTTAACCCGGGTCGGCCCGGGTCAATCCGAGTTAACCCGGTTTTCTAAAAAAAAAATTATATATTTAATAATTAACAAAAATTATATATAAAAACTATGAAAACTTTTTATATTGAACATATAAACTATTAACCAACCAATAAAATATGTAAAAGAAAATTTCATCTCAAATACGTAAAATTTAAATATTTTTTCTTTAAAAGAAACCCGAAAAAATCGAAACCTGGTCGGGTCTCGAAAATCGGGTTAACCCGGGTCACCCCAAACCCGGCGGGTCTAGCCGGGTTTCGAAAATGTAAAACCCGGGTCAATATGACCTTTTTTTTTACCGGAACCAGGTCAACCGGTTGACCCGACCGGGTCGACCCGAATTTCAAAACATTGTTTTTTACTTTTATCACTAGTTATAATTTCGTACTTTTCTAACAAGGTTTGTACATTTTGATCATTTTAGTCAAGATCATAAATAGCGTGAAACATGACATAACATTATTGTCAAGCTTTAAGTTTCAGAAGTTACAGCGTTTTTTAAAACGTGATATATAACAATATTTAAATGATTTATGTGATCAAAAATTTATCTTCATATTAAAATTGCTAAGTCCAAATCTAGTAATAGCTGAACTCCAGTAAACAAGCTCAAATCTTGAAAGTGTGTTAAAAGATCAAAAAAAGCGTCACGTTATATCACGCTTTATAGCGTTTCTTAGCACGATACGCCTAGACAACGTTTTAATTTGTTTCGTGATGTGAAAGTCGCGCTTAACGCTATAGCCTCGCTATGACGCACCGTTTAAAACCTTGATTTTAGTTTTTCCGTGTTTTTTTTAATCCGAAGTTAATCATTACCACTATATTAATAACAAATAAAATGTAAAAGCTAGTATCTTGATTTTAAATCCTAAGTTAATCCTCACGTTAAATTAAAAATAAATGAAATGTAAAAGTTAGTATCTTGAAGGAAAAAACAAAAATACAATATAACTTTGTCCTAATATGATGAGATATTTATAATTACCGTTTAAAAAAAAGTTTATTTCCATTTTATGACATTAAACCTGTAACATAGAGCAAAACTGCAAAAACATTGCTTTAACCATTAAACATCTCCGTTTATTAACTTATAAAACTTAGATCTAAAATTAGTAAATTTTTCTAACGTGTAGATTGAGACGTACACTCCAAGATCAAACCCGACATGATTTGTCCTACGTATCGGATTATGTTGGCTTGTCTACAAGAAAAGTCCGAATATTAATTTGTACATTTGTGACCATTGCAAAGTTCTACTAAAGTTTCGAGCAGTCTTGTGAACCATCGACTTGCACTTAATGTGAAAATTGCCACCACGCAACTTACATTCACATGATTCTCGATGTGATACCAAGTGTTTTATATACCCTGTATTGCAATTTGTAGGCATTTGTAAAACATCTACATTGAATTTAGTTTAAAGTTGACGTAAACGAACCTTACATGTGCATTATTATTCTGAATATATTGACACTTATCTATAATTTACTTGCTATGAACCCGTGTAATACACGGGCGGTATAATTTTATTTTGTTTCTATCAACAATAAAATATGCACTAACAACAAAATTTATCATAACATGTACGAAAAACACAAAGAAAGTTGATTTGCTTTTTCTTCTTAAGAAAAATCAAGGAAAATTTTTGATTGTCGTGATATAGTCTTGTAAAACCTCATGATTAAGTTGATCGCTCTTTCTTCTAAACATGGTGCTCGAGAGATTTTTCTATTTTTTCACGATGATTACATCATCTTACATCGGAAACTATCGATGTGAAGGTAAAGAAGCAAATAATGACCGAATTCATTGCTAAAGTATAAAAAAAATATGCAACAAACCCCGTATTCGCTAAACCTTTTTTGAACGGTTCATAAAAAACAATAATGTAATATTAGTACCATACATTCGTAAGATATGTAGAACAAGCTAAATACGCAACATAAGTATACAAACAAACCTTAAACTGTCACATTAAGATATATATTATCATAGTTAAGAAAGAAAAATCGTGAACTTCTAAAGAATGTTGGGAAAACCACTTATAGCACGAACTCGTCATTCTTAAAAACCAAAAAAAATTGTGCAATATGAAAGATCCACCATAATTCTTGTGTTACAGCAAAGCCACCGTGTAAGCAAACATTTTATCTTAATAAAAAGTACATAATTAAAAAATGTCCTCATACACATACTCAAACCAACCATCTTAATATACTAATATCCATGACTACTCGTTTTCTTCTACCAATGCATTGACTATCCTACTGCTACATTCACCATGCGCATACTTCTTTTTACTTTGTTCTCTTTTCCCAAGTGATGAACAGTTTTAGACTTCTCAATTTATGTTCTCCATGTCTAAAAGACCTGTGCATTTGAAAAAGCAACAAATATATCAAAACATTACTGTACATTTTAGATTATTAGTGTAAAAATTTCTGTTTTAAAAGTATCTTAAATTTACAATATGATTATAATTGAAAAAAGATATATTACCAGATTTGATCAACTTGTTTACTATCTTATCTTATAAAAGCCTATGTTCTTTGCTCTTCAAAAATTTCTTTTCAAATCATACCTTCTTGCTTAAAACATTCATCAATATTACATGTATGTCTTCTAAATCAAATGGTTTGTGTTATGCATTTTCTTAATTACTTTATCATTAGAACTAGTACATGTTTTAGGCACAAACCTCTAGTTTCTTTTGATATGTTTAGATCGAAAAAAAGTAGCAACCTTTTTTTCTTAACAACCCAAATAATAATCAAACCTAATAAAAAATAGTGGAGTTTATGTGATAACTATTACAGTATTAACTTGAAGTTCAGCAACTGATTTTAACACAAAAATAACAAAAAGAAATATCCAGCTATTAAAACCTGCAAAAGATCTTGTGTTAATCACAAATCATCATGTTGGTTCCAACGTACCTATATTACCATAGGCTAAAAAATTTCAAAGAAAATGCCAACAAAAGCTTAAAAAAATATACACCAAAGGAAAAAAAACACTTGAAGTATCACATACCCACATCTTTAAGACGCACACAAATAAATTAAAGTGGTGGTGGTTGTTCGAAGCTCAACTGGAGTAGGTTCTCAACCTGTAGATCTTCAAGAGAAAATTGAAAGATCAAGCATGAAATAGAGAGAAACAAAAGCATGACAGAAGCAAATGAGAAAGGTAGCTTTTATGTAGCAAAGATTGAGCAAAGACACGAAGTATTCATAAATTGTAGATCTATAGGGACATTTCCTCCAGGGAAATGTTAGATGTTTCACACAAGTACTTTATTCTATTTCCAGCATAATATTTTAATGATTTATAAAACAAAAATGATATGTTGTGGCAAACAAATTTAAAACAGCTGCAAAAATATGAAGCATTCCAATCCTTTTAAATCTAAAAGCTTGGAGTCGAAAACCTTAAACAACTACAACAAAGAGGTAATAGTGAAGTCTAGAGTCGAAAACTATCCACGATCAAAAGGATCTTAATAAAACATATTAAACAAAAGTGGAAGTATAACACCAAATCTAAGATGATGCATATCAAGAACAGATGTCATATATAATCTTAAACACGGAAAAGTGCATATATAATTATAAACATGTAATGTTAACTTTAAGAATCCGAAATAGAGTTGTCAAATACTCATCGATGCAACAACCTAATTACCTATATTGAATTCTTACCATTGCTAAACGCAAGAATAACTCTTTCACACCTCTTAAGCAACTCCTAATTTCAGGAACAAACCAAGTCTTCGTATAGCATAATGGATAAAGGAGTGAGCTATTGAATTTGTTATAAACTTTAAATCAAACACAAAGTTTGATCCTTCCACCTGAAGAGTAACACTCGCAAAACAAAAAAATTGAATTAAAAACAAAACATCTATAAGTGGTATATTTACAAACACTTGGAGTGCAATAAAGCAAGCTCATTTTCCCCGTGGTATATTGAAATGGTGAAATTGACTACATAATATCGCAACCTTAATTCACCATAACAATTAAAGAAGTACGAAAACATTAAAAGAATGTTACCTGTTTGAGAAGATCATCGAGGGAGATTTACCAAAAACCAAAAAATGTTATCTGACTACAGAGATATGTATTCAATTTCAAATTAAAGATACATATGAAAAGATTAGATCTAGAGAATAGGATTTTGAGAATTTGAAATCTTGAAGGAAGAGAAAGGCCCTGCTAAAATGTGGCTTTTGATGTATATGATTTTTAAATACGGTGTATTTTTCATTAAAGAAAATGTTAAGAATTATGACATCAGCCTTTTTAAAATAAAAGCTTATTGATATTCTCATTGGATGACACTTTATAGAAAATGAGGCCAGCCAAAAATGCTCTTTAATAGAATACTAGGATTTGGTGCTCGCGCTCCGCTGGCGGGGAGCGCGGGCGTTTTATGGTTGCTTTTTTAGGTTAAGTCGTAAATTGGCAAGAACAAAATTCTAAGTATTTTTGTTATCAGGTTGGGCTGAGGTGTTTAAATAAGCAGACTGGTTAAGTATCTGACTGCAGATGAACAAATGAAGAAACTGCTCCCCTAACAGTGATGTTTAGAGTTACACAAACATCATAAGAAAGGGACAAAGTCTAAGATATTGTATGCATCAATACATATACCGTCATCATTTATATAGATTATGCCAGAAGTTATAGTAATTTCTAAATAAATAACTTGGTTACATTTATATAGATTATGCCAGAAGTTATAGTAATTTCTAAATAAATAAGTTGCTTATTTAGGTGATATATGCCTAGCAACCAAACACTCAAGATAATTGAGCAGATAATCAGTTGTAGCATATTCATGTTGTTTCCACTCCACAAAGGTGTAGCCATTTCTAAACCTACAAAAAGTAATACCAGTTATTCATCAAGAATAGTCCATAGTCGGCATTCTTTGAACACAATACTTCGTTGTCTAGAATGTAAAAAGGAATAACAAAAAAATGAGGCAACCTATTGAAACCAAGGCAGGCAAGTAGTTACTTCTAAATTTTGGACTAAATATTAAGACGAACTACACAACCAATTTTCACTATTTATAAACAGCTAGAACCTGTTATTTACAGAAATTCAGGTACGCTGACAGAGTGCACATATTCAAATGTGTTACAACAGTAAAATAGAAGTTGAATACCAGGAGGTCGTTGCTTTGAAAAGGCAAGAGGAGCCATACGTGAAGAAAAGGCAGAATGGATGACTGGGATTGAACAAAGAGCAAAACGGGGTGCATCTGAAAAGGATAAGAAATCAAAGGAAAACATGTTTTGTTATAACTAATATTGAAGCTTTAATAAGCGGCTCAAGTCTGAAAAGTCGTTGAGGGATTAAATTGCCTAGTATCTATTTCAATTTTTCAGTTCACTAGACTTGAATCTCCATCATCCTACTAAGGTTTAAACTCTAACACGACACGAACCCATTAACAAATAATTCACAATTTGTTAAACCACTATGCGGCTGTTTTTTCCGGCTTATACAGTCTGCTTGCAGATTCTTTGGTTACGGGCTTATGTTGGTATGATCACTTTTTCGTGGCTTATATTAAAACTTTTCGACTTTTATAAGTTTATTACGTCATAATAAACTTACCAACAAGTTTGAAAATAAGCCACCAAAAGCGAGGCTATGAAACATAAGCCCCAGACCCAAAAAAAACGTAAGCTGACTATATAAGCTGCTGAAACAAACACTGCTATATCGTTTAGCAAATTTTTAAGGATTTTATAAATGGGTTCGTATAGTGTAGAGTTTCTACAGGCAGGGAACCGACGACAATGGTCACATGATACACAGTCAGGTAGTATATAACAAATATATTAGGGTATTTGTTTCGGATTATAAACTCGGCTTATGGGTTATTTGGAAGCTTATGAAACATAAGCGTAAAATCAAATACCTCATAAGCCGTCTATATCAGATAAACAAACATCCTTTTTGCTTCGGCTTATATAGCCGACTTATGGCTTATTTGGTTTTCGGTTTATGTTTCATAACCTCGTTTTTTATTGGCTTATCTTGAAACTTTTCATCATATATATAAGTTTATTAAGTCATAATGAACTTACCAAAAAGTTTGAAAGTAAGCCACAAAGAGTAAGCTTATGAAACATAAACCCAAAACCAAAAAAACCGTAAGCCGACTATATTTATTATTTCATTTCTGTCAAACCACACATAGCCTAAACTGACCTATTCGGAAAAGTGGTCTCTTAACCTTGTACACGTTCAGTCCACCGCAAAGATCACCTGGTTCACCATGGAGAGTATCCAAGTATGTTCAAGTTATACCTTCCGCTTCGATGTTTTCATATTACAGTTACAACACCTGCAAATGCAAACCAACATCAACCTACCACCTGATATCAGTCTTCAGTACAAATTTAATACATAAATATAAACCTAATCATAATTTGCTAAACACTTGCTTCCAATTGCTTCTATGATACAGTTGGAGCCGGTCAAAACCTAAAAAAGCATTTACCAATCTGAAGTAAGTAAACATTATGGCGTTTTTAGTTGTTTGAAATGAAAAATGTTGGTTTATCTCATGAGATAGAAACGCGGCTAACACTCGGATACAAAAAGAGATGCATAGTTCAAGTTATTCTCACCTGATCCACACACCAGCTGCGCAGCAGCATCATTCTTACTTAAGTTTCCATTATCCAAACATAGAAAAAAACAGAACGTAGCATTGACATATTTTAATTTCTAATATACCTGATACTTAGAGTAGATTCCTCTGATCATAGCTTTAATAATAAGCTACTGCGGGTCAAGGTAACAAATTTTAAAATCGAATTCTGTAACAAATGAAGCATACACTATATAATATCTTACCCGCACCCTCATTTAAAGTTTAAATAGTGTACATAGCATGATATTGTATGGATCATGAAAACTAAACTTTATTTAGTAACACTGTAACTTGTTATGGCAAGTTCAACTCATTTATTATGAATGGCTTGAGCAAGTTATCTTTATCTCTTAACTTGAAAATAAGCAGATAAGTAGAAAGGCTGATAAAATCAGCAATCCCAAACACCCCGTAAACATATGATTGTTTAATTTCAACGTTCAAGAATCTAAATTTGTATATTTTGCCACATAAACCTCATGAAGAAAGCTTGTATAGCATTTGACAGAAGGAATCAGAAGCGATTGATATCTAATCATAGGGTATACAACCCAAACGCTCTCGGCACAACTACAATGGCTGCACTAGGAGAGCATCTAAAGCTGTGACACCTTGTAAGTACCTGCTATGTTTCATCATCTTCTATTCTGTCATAAATTCAACTTATTATCTAATATAAAAATTGCTTTTGGTTTCTACATATATGATCAAAAATAAATCTGCTTATGCTTTCCTAAATAAGCAGAATCATAAATCAAATTTAACAAAACCCAATGCAAATGTTTTTTGACAAAGTATTTTGGGTCAACTCCGGACCATAACAACATGAATACCCGATTGAACCCGAACTCGTTTAAACCCATTACCCAAATCACTCTCTTGACCATCAGTTTTGGCACATCTAATTACATATCACACATGTAATATGTCGTCACCTCTAATATGTACTCACAGAATTTATAAGAAAAAAGAACATTGAGACATGAATATTTCACCTCAATGAAACAACTTGGCTCAGATTTACGCAAGGGATAAAAACTCATTAAACCCAAGGCTCAGATTTACGCATAGCGTTACCGATTACTCACCATGGCTGCAATCACACATTCCGTGTGACTGCCAAGCCAAGCTATGGGCATCGGCAAGTCACGAATAGCATAAAATTATCTTCATTGCCGATATTATATATTATATAATTCAATTATATTAAAAGAATTTTGTAACGTGACCAAATACCTAGGCTCAGATATGTAAGCAATCGGAAAAACAAAAAAACAGCCATCATGGCTGCAAACCCAGCAAGGGCGTCCCGCCAAGTTGCACGTGATCCAAAATTTAAGTGAACCCGGGTAAACAGGTTGAAACACCATCATCACAGCCTTTTGAAACACTCTTCATCATCCCGTTTCTCAAAACTGTATAAAAAGGTATGCAAACAGAGGGCATCACCGCATAGTTTTTTATAATCACATAGTGCTAACCAAGGCGTAACACATCATAACATTAACCACGGAACGCTAGGTGCAGGCTAAAACTCTAGTTTCCATGCTTGTTAGAATATATGTGTCTTGTTCGTACGGCAAAGCAATGATATCAGTTAGCTACTGAAAACAGTAGAGATTTAAAAGTGAAACAATGAATAGTCGAAAAGAGGCAGAGGTTACCATAAATTACACATCTGAACTGAGAAGTTGTATCTACATGTATCTCGTTCTCGCTGGCAATGTTGATTGGCCTCAACCCTGAACTTCTTCCAAAACCCATCCACCCATTTTTCAACTATAAATGACATATGAGGCTTGCCAAACAATTGCCATGGGTGCGACCACATTCAGGATGTGGTCGATACATCAATCGAGTATTAATCAGACCACATGGCTAGGCAGTCAAAGTTTGGATTCTAATGAATACGCGATAAATGTGGCTCAAATTAATCGATGTTGTGGTAATTATAACGCGGATGATACTATTTCCTATTAATTGAACTCCAAAACATGACATAAACTGGTAAACAACACTCATTCCACCTAAAACTACCATAAACAAAATTTTTACAGAAACTTCAATTCTACTTCCAATGTTCAACCAAGCAGATAAGTTAAAAGAGCATATTTAAAAAAGGAAAAAATAAATAAATAACAAAGGGTGAATAAAGAAGCGAACACTAACCAAATGTTTAACTGATGGGAAGACTAACTTTTGGCTGACAATATGTGCTTTACCAAACCCATTCAGGAGGCATACGTTTGGTACACAATTTTGCTCAATTGGCAATGACAATACAAAAAACAATTATTTTATTGTTTTTAGGCTCAGATAAGTAACGAATCGGGTATGTCGAAGATGAGGATACGGCGTCATGGCTGCAAATTTTTCAAATTTGCCCCGCCAAGATACACGTCGTCCAAAATCTAACCGAACCCGCTTAGGAACGTTCAAATCTTATCATCACAGCCTGTTGGGACAATTATCTCGCCATACACACGGGTTCAAAATGATTGTTCTTCTTATGACCAATAGAGTCACACATTATATAACCACACCACAGCTTATGACATAGATTACGACAGTTAACGAACCAAATGTCAACTGCAAATGGTCTTTTGCAGCACACGGAAGAGGCCAGTGCAAAGCTCTGCAGGTATCTTCCTATTATTGTTAATCAAGAAAATGCAAGCTATAGGTTATGATGGTTGGTTAAAAAACCAAACTCACAAACGTCCCTAAAAAATGACCACGACCGTGGCTTTTAGCAGACGGAAGACGCCAAGGCAAAAGGAGCCGGCACCTTCCTATTTCTTGCCAACGCAAAAGGAGCCGGCACCCATCTAATCGCAGGGACACCGCCTGCCGACCATCAACGTCGCCAACCATAAACGGCGGCAACGGAGAACAGAAGTGAAAAGGCCGTTTAACTCCAAACGGCTTAGTTCATAGTATTTTCTTTTTGTGCAGCAGAATGTAAGGAAACCCCACCTGCAACACAAAAAATTGATATAAACATTTAGCCAATGACCCTAAAAATTGCACATTTGAGACTGTCATCCACTGTAAAAACATAGAGAAAAAATGTGTAGCGTAGTGAGTCACGCGAATACTGAATCGTGTACCTGATATCTCCACGTCCATATGATTTCTCAATAAAAGTAGTTTCCTCCAAGTACATCAATCATGCTTTAAGAAATGGATATTTAACTCAACAAAACTCAGCCCGCAATCATCATCAGCAACATACTTTTGATTACCTTGCAATACTCTTTAAGGTTCTGAATTCCATTACAACAAACCAAGTATATACCATAGCTATTGCTGAATAACCAAAAAGGGCTTCAAAGCAAAAGCCCATATCGACCAATTGCTGAATAACCAAAAAGGGCTTCAAAGCAGAAGCCCATATCGACCAAAACTTGAATAACCAAGAGTAGGTTTTTCACAAACTAATCATTCCCAAACAGTCAGCTAAGCATAATCAAATTTCCATTTGAACATGTAAAAGCACAATATAAGCATTAGAAAAGTCATCACCTAAACAGTTCTCAATCTAAGCATTCCGAAACAGTAACCCCCAGAAACACGAGGAAAAACACTCGCGAGCGGTAATATGGGTAAAGAGGACCCGACCCGAAATGGCTGCAAACACCACGGTGGTGGTGTTGCCCCGTCAAGATACGGGTCGTTTTCAGCCAGCATGATCAATAGTGGTTCACAAATGCAATATGATCATCATTTGTAAGGAGCCAAACTACGATCAACAACGGCACCAGCCGGCCACCAACGCCACGCACCATGATTGGCAGCAACGAAGGGGTCGGCGGTATCGAAGCAAGCTAGTGCAGACACATATCATAAAAACATGATATATTCTACCACTGATAAAAAGCGAAAATCGAGAAATGGTGAGTCACCCCTCTCACACTTTCATTACTCTCTCTGACAACCTAAATTATAAACATAACAAAAGGATCAAAGAGAGAGAGTCATATTAATACAAATCAACCATCATCACTACCAGTCCAATGAAACGTAAGGATCAAAACCCCTAAATAATAAACTTAATAAAAGGACCAAAACCCCTAAATAATAAACTTAATAAAAGGATCAAAACCCCTAAATTAGGTTGATAGAACGGTAAGGAAGAAATAAACATACCAATCGTCGCCTAATGGCGGCCATTTAACCAACAACATACACAAAGACAATCAAATCAAGAGGCACCCATCTGCTAAAAATCTTGACTGAGAGAGAGAGAGAGAGACACTTTTATAATTTTTAGTGAGAGAGAGATTAAGTGAGACGAAATGATCCAGAGATCAGACAATAATATTAATTTGAAGGGGCAGATTGAAGAGGCAAATTCCTGTAGCAGCGAAAGGGCAGATTAAACCAACAATTAAACCACCAACGGGATCAATCAATGCAATACGGGGTCAGTAAAATCAAATAACGGAAAGGTGTAGGTACTAGTGTGTGTTTTGGTTGTGAGACAAAACTTTGGTTGTGAGAGAGGGAGATAGTATTATAAAAAGCGGTTTGTGAGGAGAATCACTGCTCCTATGGATGCGTGATTATCCTCCTTTATATAAAGGTTAATATAGATAATTTATAATCGATATCTAAAACTACGCATTTGAGATTTTAAAATAATAAGGATAAACTTTTAGACTTTTTTACTCATTATTTACGGTGTGTTCTCGAGTTCTTTCGTTAAAAAAATGAAAAAAAATGAAAGTGGAGTGTTTCATCTGGAGGAAACACTTTATTTCTAAATTCACTCAAATAGTATTTGACTTTACTTCCATTTCTTTTTTCTTCCTTAATGAAATACTTGAGAACACAAAATTTTCTTTCATTTTAATTTCATTCCCTTTTCTTTATTTTAATGAATTATCTCGAGAACACAACGTAAGTAAAACAAGTTGTCAATTTCGTCCTAATATTTATATACCATGACCCTTTGTGACAAACTTTTGTAACGATCTATTAAAATAACATTTTTAGTTTTAAAATGAAAAAGCTTTTTATATATTTATTATTATTAGAGTAAATTACACTATTCGTCCTTGTGGTTTGCGTTGACTGACGTCGTTCGTCCCTTGAACAAAAAAATTGCACCGTATAGCCTTAACTATGAAACCTTGTCCACCGTTTGTCCCTCTAGTTAACTGGCCTCACGTTTGCTCGTTAAGTAATATTGGGACAGGGACAAATGCGTCATTTCACTTGTTTATTCCACCCTATATAACCCTAACTCCCTCCCTTATTTTCTTTGTCACTCATTATCTTAAAACCATCACACACATAAGCCACCACGATCCAACCACCATAAACCCTAATTCAAAACAATAATTGAATGGCTGCTGTTGTATGTATTTGTGGAGCAGTTCCTTCAATCAAAACATCTTGGACGAATCAGAACCCTGGTCGAAGGTTTTATAGTTGTCTAAGAAGGGTATAAATCATAGGGCTATGTTAAATTGATATAGGAATTAGATGATTAGCTACTTATTACTAGGGCTGAGCAAGCCCGACCGAACCCGAATGAGCTCGACCGAACCGATCGAACCGACTGAACCAAAACCAAAACCGAGATACTCGGTTCGGTTTTCGGATTACAAAATGCCCATTTTTGGTTTCGGGCCGGTTCGGTAAAAAAACTGAATTAAGCCCGAATTGATCCCGACTAACCGAATTTTATCCAAATCAATTAGGGTATGTTATATTTCTCAGCCGCTTTTTATGCAAGTCCGTCTCTTCTCTTTCAAAAGTAAAAATCAGGGAAAAAAAGTGTCAAACCCTCAACAAATCAATGGGTGAATGAGCAAAAAAACCTTAAAACGTAGTAATATGATGATGATCTAAGTGTTGTTTTGATAAGACACTAGTAAAAAAGAAAAAAAAGAAACCCATATTGGTTTTTGAAAGGTATTGTGTGTGAGACTATTGTG
Source organism: Glebionis coronaria (assembly GCA_025667525.1). Classification (NCBI taxonomy): domain Eukaryota; kingdom Viridiplantae; phylum Streptophyta; class Magnoliopsida; order Asterales; family Asteraceae; genus Glebionis; species Glebionis coronaria. Next base: position 216,130,015 of record CM046881.1, read on the forward strand.
TAAGAGAGAAAGTGCAAAGTGGGAGAAAGAGGATAAGAAAAATGAAATCAGAAGTGTGAGTTTTAGAACTTGGGGTAAGCGTTTATTGGGCAAAGTCGGTTTTGGGTTCAACCCGAATGTAATCCCGAGTGAACTCGACTTAATACCGAACCGAACCGAGTCTATTCGGTTTCGGTTTCGGTCCATCTATACATGGTTTTTCGGTTTCGGTTTATCTCGGGACGGGTCGGTTCGGTTTCGGCCCGAAGCTCAGCCCTACTTATTACTTACGTTTGTTGTACACGTATTTGGTAGATTTGTTGATTGGGTAGATCCCCCAATGTGTCCTCGTTCAGTGATCATTATCCCAGGTCTTTTAAGGTCTTTGAACAGCCATAAAGTTGTGCTACAAGATGTTGAACAAGTAAGAGCAAGATTATAGAAGTACCTTGTGTTGTCTTTGGGTTTTTTTGTGTATTTTATCTTGAACTAGTGACCTAATTAGATGTTAGGTATGATTGTCTTTTGGGTCTAATCTAAAGTAATGGCTATAATCATGTATGTTGTGATCAAGTTGTAAGCTTTTGCTCAGTTAAGTAATGGAATGACTATTTTCATGTATTTCTATTTCAATTGCAATGAATATTCAGCAGAGAATGGATAATTGACCCATAAACACAACTATGAAAGGATAACAAAAGGGAACATAAACATAACATGCATTTAGTTTTCAGGCATATTAATGCCATAAACAAAAGAGTACATAAACATTGTATCAAGGCATTGTTTTAACAGACATAAATTTTAACAGAAACATTGATTCAAGACATATTTTTAGCCTAACACAATTACTTTCTTCCTGGGTGCTTTCTTCTTTGGTGCTGTGTTTTGTGTGGCAGGCTCTTTCCCTTTCCTACTCTTAGTTGCTTGTATGGCAGGCTCTTTCCCTTTCTTACTCTGAGTTGTAGAGCTTGCAGTTGATGTAGCTCTTTTCTTTGACTAAGAACCTGCGGAAGCATCACAATCTAGATCCATTCCTTTGCTTGGTACTTTTCTCTTGTTAGAACTTGCAACTTTAGGACCAGTGCAACTTCTTGAATTGTGTCCTTTAGTTTTGCATTTGTCACAAGTAACAGTCTTGTGCTCCCTGGACAACTTGTCATTCTTAACAATCTTGAATACCTCTTTTTCAGCATATGACTTCCTCCTTTCCTTAGGGGGTCTGCCAACTTGTGGTTGGTGCTTGGGTGAAAGAACCACCATGATGAAGCTTGATGGAAAACATAGTAGATCACGCTCTGCAAATTTTTTTAAAGAAAATCAATTATTTTAAGGATTGCAACCATAAACATCAATGATACTATTTAAAATCCAATTACTAATACTAAAATTCAATTAGAATGATCAAACAACATGCAGAATAATCAACATTGTTAAAAATTGAAAATTCAAAGAAGTACTTATTGTACATCTTGTATGGATCACGATCAACAATCCCATTATCCCTGATGTTGTACAATGGAGCGACCATCTCAGTTTTAATTAGATGACCTTAATTAGGTTTTCGAATTATGATTTTAGGAGAAGAAGTTGGATGGTTTTGGAGAGAGAAAAAACGTGGAAAGTATAAGGATTGTGAGTGAAATGAGGTGGTGAGAGCCTTAAATGATTTTGAACAAGTGAAATGACACATTTGTCCATGTCCCAATATTACTTAACGAGCAAACGTGGGGCCAGTTAACTAAAGGGACAAACGGTGGACAAGGTTTCATACTTAAGGCTATACGGTGCAATTTTTTTGTTCAATGGACGAACGACGTCAGTCAACGCAAACCACAAGGACGAATAGTGTAATTTACTCTTATTATATAATCTAATTTCATCATATTTTTTAAAACTTTGTTCTCTTTAATTCAATATATATTTTTATTAACTAGTTTTTTTATTTCATTTTGGTTTGGTTTATTTTATTAAATTTTTTACAACTTGAATATTAATGTTAATACAAACATAATGAGAGTAATATTTGTTCGTTTAAAAAGATCATCGGATAATCACCGTCGCATCACATGAATATCATTCTAATAGATTATTATAACTAAAGGGATGAAATCCTAGGCTAAAGACACGATAATTAATAATCTAATAAGCGAGTCAATTGAACCTTGTAACGATTCTTGACATGAAAATGTTCTTCTGAAAATAATTTTGTACCATTGCACAGCAGAAATGTAAAATTGATATATATACTTTGGTTAATCTATGATTCCTGGGTAGAGGTGCAAATTATAACCGGATTTTTAGAAATCCGGTTCAAAAATCCGAATCGGTTTTTTCAAAATCCGGTTTTTCAAAAATCCGGTCTGGTTTTTAATATCCGAACCGGTTCGACCGGATTTTAATATTTTTAGAAAATCGGATAAAAACCAGATAAATTACCGGAATTTATCCGGTTTTTTAAAAACCGGATTTAACCGGATTTTAATAAATAAATAAATAAAAATTAAATTAAAAATATTTTCTTTTTTTTTGGACCGGTTATTTTAAACCGGATAAAACCGGTTTTCTTGAAAAGTCAAACTAGCCGTTTGGTTGACTTTTCAAGAAAACCGGTTTTATCCGGATTTATCCGGATTTTGGGCCCAACTCACAGACAACATTTGCTATTTTACAGAAACATAATGCAACGGCTATATAGCCGTTTGTCTCTGTTTTTGAGTATTTTTTTTGCTTTTTGATAATTTTGATTGCTTGTAAGGTAGTATAAATATATGTTTTGAGTTGGGGATAAAAACATATCAAAAAACCTTCTCATTTCTCTAATCTTTTTCTAATCCCAAATGAAGAAGTTGAATTAGGGATATCACCTACCGAATTAGACGAAGGTGAGTTTGAAGATATTGAAGTTGAAGACAAGAAGATGTAGAAGATTATTTAGCGGATTTACTTTGAGTATAACGGGTGATGGCAATGCCGAAGCTCGACATACTTGAAGTATACTAATATTTTTTGGGTGATGGCCATGCCGAAGCTCAAAATGTATTAATGATTATGGTTGTTTTATTGTATTGTTTAAATAAATTATGAAGTTTGTATGATTGTATTGTTGAAATAAAAATTATTGTGGTATATTTTTTTTAATGTTTTATGGTTGTATATTTTTTTTAGTGTTTGTAAATCGATCCGAAAAAAAACCGCCGAAAAAACCCGATCCAAACATTTTTAACCAAAAAAACCGATTCGAAAAAAATACGATAAAATCCGATAACGAAAATTTTTATCCGAAAAAAATCCGATACGAACATTTTTATCCGAAAAAAAACCGATTCCGAAAAATCCGATCCAATCCGAATACGGATTTTTGAAAATCTGGTTTTTTCAAATCCGGATTTTTTAAATCCGAATCCGGTTTTATCCGGTTTATTCGCACCTCTATTCCTGGGATATCATTACTTGTTCAAAACTATATGAAGAAAAAAATAACAATAACCTTAAAGGACATAGGTTGTTGCATTCATGAATAGAAGATATAGATTTCATAACCAAAGATATACACATAAATTTACTATACAACATAACCCTAGTAGGCCATTTCTAACCACTCCGTTCACAAAAAAATAATCAAAGAGCTAAAAACTCCTTTATGGGTCCTGAATATGGATTAAATGCAGGCACTTGTGACACTGGAATGCTACATGATTAGTAAATGGAATAACACATCACTCCCGAACTTCCGTGTTTTTGGTGGTCAGTAAAATTAGTCCCAACCTTTTTTATACCCTTCAAGCCCAAAAGATGATGCGGCTCTACATAGAATGTCGGTTGTCTGATTTATCTTTTGGTGCACGCTCATCCAGGATCTCCACAAGTTCTTCATCATCCCCTCTTTTGCCTGCCTGCTCCTTCCAATATGCCAATAGCTTCTTCAACTTAGCAACTTCTTTGGATGAAACATTCTTGCTTGGATCATTGACAATTGAGCGCACTCTCGACGCATACCTGAGTTTACAGCAACAAAATAATAAATGAAATAATGTTTAATATAGAAAATAAAAAAATTATCAAGCGAATACTTACGTGAGAGAGTTATAAGTTTCCTCCAAATTTGACTCGGCAGGGGAGATGTTAACGAACATCAAGGTCTTAGCATTTCCACCTAGCGAGTCACTCATCAACATGGTGAGTTTGTGATTCCTATAAGGTATATGCTGATTGCCCGAAGACAATGCACTTATTACATCACCAAGAGCTGAAAGTGATTTATTAATGCTTTGAGCTTCCTTCAATTGATTTCCAGCAGAACCCGACTTTTTCACCCTTTCAGAGCCAGCAAGATCAACAAAACTTAGCTGCAGCACAATAAAAATAAAACAGTAAAGAATATTAGAAAACACCAAGAATGAACTGGTTGCATCACATTAAGATAATGAAGTATTACCTTTCCCCGAGCAATTGACTGAGTTTGGAGATTTGTACTCTCAATGATAACCGACAAGATCAAATGAGACCTTGAACTTGCTTCATTCATCAAAGTCTCGGTTGTGTGGCGTTGATCTGTACCTCTTTGAATAACATTTTTCAGATCCTCGTAAGTGGAAATGGGAATAACTGTCGCATTCTCAACTGTCACCATTCCCTGTATAAACCCATTTTTAGTCGTTTGCCATGGTATAATATTTAGAGTTACGCATAAACAAGACGTTCAGAAGTTTACTAACCTTGGAGTCTTTCTTGATCTCTAATTTCGAACGCTTTGCATGTTTTGGTATTAAAAGATCCACTAATGTATCTTGATACAGCTCCAACATGTATGCCTTCAATGAAAAATTGAACTTGTTGCGATCTCGCTTCAGAATTTTAAATAATTCTGAAATGGCTAACGGGGTAAGTCCAGGGTTGTTCTCAGACCCGTATATTGTGAATGTTTTCCCAGAACCAGTTTGACCGTATGCAAATATGCACACATTAAACCCGTCCACCGCTGACTGCACCAAATACTGCATCACACAAGTTTATAAGAAATAAGATTCACAAGTCAGGAAGAAAGAAAAACAAAAAACAAAATGACAAATATAAAAGTGTTTCTTCAAACTTGCCCGTGTATCGTTGAAAACGTCTTCTTGGGTGGCATTGCCGTCAAATACACGATCATAACAGTGTTGTTTAATCTTCTCATCTCTACCTAGATGCTGAACTGTAAACTCATCAACACTAGTAAGCGCACTATTTTCTTTATCGGACATCTCTTTTGGTGTGAGAGGCCTTAATCGACAGTACACTCTGATCTTGCCTTTCATATCTGGATGATAGTGAAGCACATTAATTGAAGGATATAAACTGATAGGCTAATAATAAAACTGCAAAAGAAATACTCCCAAAAACACCAAAACTGTCACTCCTGATTTTAGCAATAAAATTAGTGTGATTCCTTAGTTATAGGATAAAAGGTTATTTCCCTTAACTTCTCTCATCTAACTCCAAAAAGTTGCTAATCTAATAATTTTCACATTGTCTTCACCCAGATATAATAATATGCCGGTCCTTAAGTTAGAATGCTGCTTGTTGACAGTTTAGCGTCAAATTTGAAAAAGCATTCATTGTACCTTCAATAATGTTGAAGTATCTTTTCCTCAACACCAGCTCCTCCTTATACAGAGCCTGATATTCAGCCAACTGTGTTGCTTGCATCTTCAAAATGGCAGCAGTTTGCTCGTTTTTCCTATCGATATCCTGGATAGAAAAAAAGTTGACATCATCAACATAAAAAGTACAATTGTATCAGATTTCAAAAAAGAAATTAAGAAGAATACTACCTCCTTCATTTCTCTCAGATTCTCCACTTCTTCAATATTTATATGCATAGAAGATAACTCAGCATCTTTATCCGCGAGACTAGACTCTGCAGCAGCTAATTTTCGGGTGAGCTCTTCCACCTTCCTCTCAAGTTCGATAATCCGAGGCTTTGTCGACTGTCTTTCTTGTTCCAAGTCTTTCTCGAGTGACCGTACCTAAACTCAAAAATATGCAAAACGTTTTACTATCTACAAAAATGCAGCATCACACCAAAAATAAGCACTTAATTATCACCTCATCCACTTTCTTCTTCTCAAGCCTTGAAATTCTCTCTTCCAACAACATTTTCTCATTATAAAGTTTCTTTTTTGTTTCTTCAGCTGCATGGAGCTCTGAGCTACGGATTCTTAATTCATCTTGGATCTTTTTCAAGACCTATTAGCAAGATGATCAAGTGATTGATTTAGAATGCATAAAGAAATATCAAGATAGTATGTACGAATATTTTACTACAGACCTGATTAGTTGCCTCAACTAATTCCTTTCTTGTATTGCTCTCCAACTCTCCTCTACTAAGTTGTGAAAGCCTCGCTTCCATGTTCTGTTTATCAATCATTGCAGCCTACAAAAATATCTTTAAATCAAGAACTATACATCGCATAAGCTAGTGTTAAGTACAATTCTGGTTACCTGAAGGGCTGATTCTTTCTCTTGACATAAAGATCTTAGTTCGTTATGTTTAGATGATAGTTCTTCCAAGTTTTGCTTTTCAGATCTCAACATGTCCTTCAATGTCTCCACTTCTTCCTGCATACTCGTTTCTGTTCTTTGCTTCTCAAGCAATTCTTCTGACAGCTGCATTAGCGTAATAAATGGATATTCAATGATAAACCACATTACTTTTGGGTCAGTCCAACCTGACCAACGCTTCCAAAAAGTACTAACTTTTGACCTATTGTCCAACCCGCCCATTTTCCACCTCTAAAGCATATAAACCATATTACTTACTTGCTTTGCAGTCTTCTGGGATTCTTCAAGGGCTTTCGCTAGATCTTGTGCACGTTTGTCACTAACATCCACATTAGGGGGCTTTGAACTAGTAGGAACATCACCATTAACAGGGCCTGTCGTAGTAGCAGAGCGTGCTTTAGAATAGCGGCGCAGCATGACATCATTTATATGTGTTTGAAGGGCAACACATATTTCTTCACCCTGTATTTACAGAAAGAATAAATAATTAGTTACATGGAATTCAAATACAATTAAAGAGCCTCAAGAATAATGTTCAAACCTGCTTCGTATCAAACTGAAATATATGCAAAACACCAGCAACCCTCATCTTAAAAAATACAGCTGCATTGCTGCTGCCAAATTGCATTATATCTCTTAACTCGGCAGAGTGCAAATATTCTTTGGGAACCGGACGGAAAAAGTGAACCTACATACATAGCTCACTAGTAAGAAACATATATTCGTATATACATATAATACAAGTATATCTTGATCAGAATTACAAACTCACCCCACGCTTGTTAATTCCCAGTATGATTTTTCCTGGGAGAAGTCCAATGGGATCATCAATCTTACGGACACTAAAGAAAACTGAGTATCCATATGGAAGCATCCTTAATGTTCTTAAAAACTCATGCCTTGCATCTTCTTTTGTTTGATTTTCCTACACAAACAACATTATAAGCTTACAAGTCTCAAGAATAGCTTCTTAGATGTCTGCTATAAGCTATATGCCAATAGTAAGATAAACTCGATTCAGATACAATAGAAATTAACACTATTTCCGTTGCTAATGATTAATGATTCTCGTAGTTCAAATAGGATAACTTCAAAAGAGAAGAAGACAAGTGAAAGATTAGTGCAAAATACTCTTGTTCCAGTTATGGGAGCAGTGTCCTACAAAATCACAGGATGCGCAGATTCTCAGGGAAGGATTCATTATTAAGATTAAGAATCAACGGAAAGCTCGGTATTGGAGAGACCAACAGACAATTGGACAAACTGTGAGGTGCAAAGGTATGTAGTTGTTTTGAGCCTACTGATATCATGGGTAACTGAAATTAAAATACCACAGTTTGTTTAGGCTAGTCAGTGCAGTTCTACGTGCCTTGTCTTTAAAGTCAGATTGTTTAGTTTGTCACATTTGAAAATTGCAATATATAAAATTCCATTTAGATGCTAAACACAAATTATCCTATAATAAGACATGACCCGGTAATAGTCAATCATAGAACAATAACCATGTACCATTGATATTACGCCTTACCATAGAACAATAACGTTTAAGGATATCCAATTCCCAGTCCCTCTTGGCACGAGTAATAGCAATCTGTCTAGGCAGAAATCGCTCTAGAAGTAGAGTCCAATCACTGCGCAAAAGATTAAAGATAACATTAGATGAATACACTAGTCAAAAGCCATATTTTAGTTATTATAATTACTTATAAAGTCACTACACGAAAATTAAAAGGAGAGACAGATAACTAACGTGCAAGTTTCAGGTTTGACAACAAATCCTATTTCAACCAGAATTTGCAATGCCGATAGTTTTGCAGCATCATCCTTTCCAACAGGATAGTTTCCCAATATGTAATCATGTTGTAGCTGCAAGATTAGATACGATTTAAGGCGTCTATGTAAAAGCATGGCCATTAGGAGTTTGTACAATAACCATTAGTGGATCAACTTAAACATAAGTAAAAATGCATACCTGAACATATGATAACTGAACAAACATTGGGTCAGTGATAGATTCATCCGACTCTCGAAATAACTTCTTTTTGAAAGTTAACTTGCATTGTGAAATTTCTCCTTTACTTCGATCCTTGGCTGACTTAAATTCTGCTAAAAGATCTCCAATGTACTTGTTGTCATCTAAGCCAATATACTCTTCTGATCACAGAAAATAAAGTTGTCAAATAGCTATTACAAAATATACAAGAAATGAAACTACAAAAACGCTTGAAAGCCGCACAATGGTAGTAGAAAGTTAATACCATTTCCAGCTTCAGGTGATTTAGTTGCGGTAACAACTTTACGACATTCAAACAAACTAAAGCTTGAAAATGCCGACAGTTTGATTATGCCGGCAAGCTCCTGGTTAGACATGACCAAGCGGTTATGAATATATGTTGCAATGGAGCAATCAAGTTATTGTTAAAGCAAGGTAGAAAAGAGAAAAAATGGGTACACAAAGAAAACTAAAAAAAAAAACATGAGAAATAACATAAGTACGCCCACCAAGCACCAACCATACAATAGCTTTAAAAGAGACAGTTGACCATTCTGATATAAGCATATTGAACTGTCATGAACTCTTAATCTACATAAACTTTATGTATTTTTCATCAAACGCGCAAAAATATTAGCTTTTGTTGCCCAACTGAATGCTTATGCCTTTGGCGTCACGATCAAACATTTCTTCTCTACTTATTAAGAGTAGTATAATTTATGAACTCGAGAATTAAACAGCAATAATCCTTTAGGATAAAAAATGATTTAAAAATTTACTACTTACTACATCTGTTATTGGACCAAATAAGCACCTAGCCATAATACTAGCTTTCAATAAATACTTCAGCACTAAAACAGGTTTCTAACAGAAAACAAGACACTAGAATAAGCTTCTTACAAGTAAATAAGTAATTAAACGAGAACTTAAAAACGATCAAGATATAGATTGCCATTTTTATACATGAAAACTGAAACTTTTAAGCTATTTATGTGAAACATGTAGTCTTAAAAGCATCAGTAGTGTTGTCAACTTCGTAGAATCAACTGTCACAATCTGCGCTCGCTTTGTGGGCATCAAACAAGTGTAGATACATAAGACAGCTTGAATCCGATAGATTTTATGGGCAATATCATAAAGGATATATTTCCCTTCCACGTTTAGATATAACAAGACTGAAATTCGGTCACAGAATGAGAACTGCCATTGTACATATCGCATTTCATAGGATAAGAAAATTGGCCCCTTCTAGTACACAACTATTTGGGGTATTTGGATAAGCTTATTTGAAGGCTTATTGATGTTTGGATACGCTTATTTTCAAGAGCTTCCATTTTGTTGGGGGAGAAATAGGCTTCTAAATATAGGCTTCTCAAATGCGGATTCTTGAGAATGTATAAGCTATTAAACTTAAGCTTTACCCAAACACCCCTTTATTGTTTGAACCCACTTAGAAATGTGCACAACCAATAGTCAAATGATATAAAAAAATTCAAAACTAGTAGTACCTCAACAGCATTAGCGACGGTTGTCGCCATGTCGTATGCTATTTCTTCAAAAGTTTCATCCAAGAAAAACACAATAGTTGTCAGCTTTTTCCCGATCAATAGAGCTTCAATCTCTTCACGGCCAGGAATAGTATGTCGTGGTCCAGCCTTCACAGAACATTTCAATGCATTTAGGGTGCTCGTTGCAAAAGATTGCACATCAGGATCGGTGTTCATATTGTGGGCAACATCATGAATGTACTCGGATAAATATCCACCAATATCCTTGCTAGGGGGCATGCACGATGCACATAAATACATGAGTTCCCACGCTCTAATTAGATGTTGCCTGAGCAAAAAACAAGAAGCACACAACATAAATCAATAACATATGCGGAAAAAGTTGTGCCCACCAAATTACGTTGCTTTACCAAATGCTTTGCATACCTATCAGGACACTTCCTTGTTTGTTTTGAAATTTGTGCAAAAATCTCATCTCGGAGCTCAGAACGTTTTAGCGCCTGCTTGTATAGTTTTCCAACAAGTTCAATTCTTTCCTCTATGCCAATCTGATTCGCTTTCTCAGATGAATCTATTCCGGTATACTTCAAAATGGTCTGGAACAGCTTTACTGCCCGGCTTACCAAATCACCATTTATCTTCAGTAAAGAAGTCGGAATAGGATCCTGTAACAGTCACCAATTCACAAAAACTATTTAGACACACACAAAACATAACGCAAAGAAAAACTTATCGAGAAGATCTGATTACCCTCTGGAAACACAGCATATCTTCAAACGTAAACTTCTCACGATCTTGTGGACCCACAGATCTTTTTGAGAAAAAACCACGTTTCCCAGCCGAATTGATCTGCTTTTGCATTGCCCGTAAAAACCCCTCAACCTAAATGAACAAAATCAACATAAAGCAACAATATTTTTAGTCAATCGTCGATAAAGCTCATACCTTTTTCAATAAAAACCAAAACTCTTGTCACCTGAAACTTTTCAATCAAAGGTATAGCACCAGCAAGCTCAGCTGGAATACTACTCGATAACGTCATAGGTGTCCTAGAAAAACATCATTAAACAAACAATTAGACATTCGACCCATAAAAATCATTACTTTCTTAAAAAATTGAAGCAAAAGCGATAAGCAAAAACTTACGGAGGGGCGAAATTTGACCCGTCACTGTCATAATCATCACCATTAGTAATAGAGGAATAATGCGAAGGCGTTTCGTAGCCATTACTCGAACTAAACGAAGATCTATTTGTTCTCAAACCTTGCGGCATATCAGACGCCATTTTTATAACAAAAAAGCTACTAAATTTTTTAAATTTTTATAACCTGCAAAAAAACACAAAACTTAATTAAAACCAAAAAAGCAATCTTTAAAAGCACAGAAAACAAAGTTTGACTAGACAAAAGTCAAACCCTAAAATAGAAAGATCTAACAAATGCAGAAAACATAAAAAGAAATTAGTTAATGGGTAGCAAAGAAACTAAAAAAGAAGAGATCTTTAGTACCATGTAACAATAAATGAGCATAAACTAAGTATCTTTAGTTAAGATCTATGTTTTATAAAAAAAAAACATACAATAGTACTTTGAAGTAACAAGAAGAAAATGAGGAGATTATTATAAAACTGGTAATGTGGGGTGTGTAAAGATTGAGGAATGAGTATGAAGAAAGGTATAATGATTTAATGATGATGAAATCGTAAAGGTGAAGAAGATCTAATGTTGTTGTTGTTTGTTGCCGGCAGTGATGAAAAAGAAAGAAAGAGAGAGATAATGGGGAGAGAGAGAGGGGGAGAAGAAGAGCTAAAGAAAAGGGGTCACGAGTTGTTTTGTTTTTAAATAAATTACTAACCTTTTTTTTCATTTCTATAGATTTATTCTAAAGAGACAAGAAATGATTTGGAAATAAGTTACTACCTCCGTCCCAAAATTATTGTCCACAGACAAAAAACACACAGTTTTAGAAAAACATCACTTTTTTAACTTTCTCTCTCTTACTTTTTGCAGAATGACAGTTTTACCCTTAACCAATTAATTTTATACTTCCTTAATGTTTGTAATAATAACCTCAAGTGAGGGTAATATGGTAAACTCAAACAAAATTCTCTATCTAATTTTGGAAGTTTTGGAAGTGGACAATAATTTTGGGACAACCCAAAATGGAATAGTGGACAATAATATTGGGACGGAGGTAGTACTAATTTATGTCACGTTTTTTAACAAGAAAAGATAAAAGCAGATTTAAGCTATTTTGATTATAAAATTTCTATTGATTAATAAGATATTTATCTATTTAAATTTAAGAGAAAAATGCAAAAATGGTTCTTGTGGTTTGACAAAATTGCACCTTTGGTTCTTCGAGTTTCGAAATTGCAAAAACAGTCCATGTGGGAAACCTCGGAGTTCATTTAGATCCTTTTGTAAATTGAAAAGACCAGAATACCATCGCCCATACAAAAATTTAAAGCATGAAGACGAAGTTATTTTAGTCATTTCAATTTTTAAAATGATCAAAATGAACTTCAAGGTTTCTCACATGGATTTTTTTTGCAATTTAAAAACTCGCAGACCAAACATTGAATTTGGAAAAACCACAAGGACCATTTCTGCAATTCTCTCAATTTAATTAGAGATTTCTATATTTATTTTTAATTTAAGATATTAATCTCTCTTTTTTTTGAAGATTAAACCATTAACAAATTTAAAAGTTATATATTAACGTTGTTTACTTTATTATTGTATCATTAGTCTTTTATATTAATCACATTTTATAATAAACTCAAAATCAATTTTTACATTTTTCGATCATTTTCTACCTTTTCATCTGATTTTTACTGTTTTCGACCTCTTATGGTTGTTTTCGTTCGTTTTTACGGCTGATAGGTGTGTAAACACCCATCCTTTTTACCACTTAATTACAATAATAACCGAGCCAAAACGTGTATTTTATGTCTTTTATGTCGGAATTATGCGTGGTTTGTGTTTTTGTTGTGATTTAGGACGAAATTGTGAAAAGTGGAGAAAACACGGCAATTACGGGCTTTTATTGAAGAAAAAGATGAAAGATGAAGTCAAGAAGTCAAGAGTGCGAAAAGAACGGAAGTCCAAGACCAATTCTGAAGATTTATCGAAGAAAAAGTTAAAAGACGGAAGTTTACTTAAAGCCTAAGAACTCGAGTCTTATCTATTGAAGAATTAAAAGACGAGTTCGAATAAATCCCATAACAAAGTCCAAGTATTAAGAAGAATTAAGAAGATTAAAGAAGCTTAAGGACTTGATCATGCAATTAAGAAGAAAGGAAGGAGGGGAGGAAGCTTCCTCTAAACACCTTCCTAATCTCCTATAAATACCCCTCATTTTCATTTCATTAGTTTTGTTGGCTAAGGTGACAATTAGTCTTTCATCTTTATTTTTCTTGCACTTTAATTACTTGTCCATTTAATTACCTTGTCTTGCACCTTATTTACCATTTAATTTCAAGTAAGTGTTCTTTAATTTTCTTGTTTTAAACCTCTCATTCTACTTTTCTTTCTTTGCTTGATCTTGTTGTTTACATGCTTATTGTCTTGCTTATTTGATTAAAGGTTGTGTTTTTATGCTTTTGATTGTTTTAGATTATTGATTCTTATAGCTTATTTGTTTTCATCTTTAAGTTTTTAAAGTTTTTATAAAAGTTATTGATACTGGTATTTTACTAGGTTCAATTTTACTCTCGATATTCTCTCGAATTGATCTCGGCCTTAAGTGGAATGATTGTTCTTGGTTACTAAATAAAAGGGTTTGGTTTTCTAACCCACTAAATGTTAAATGATCTAAAATTTAAACTTAAATTTAAAAGTAATTGAATTAATAACTATTAATAAAACTTGAATTGAAATTAAAATTAAAGTTAAAATTAAAATTAAACTTAAATTAAAGAAACGGTAGAAACAGAAACAGTAATACAGTAACTCTTAAGACTATTCAAAGAAAATTGATTCGGAAGTTCGACCTTTATTCGGAAGTTCAACCTTGATTCGAAACTTTACTCGGATCCTTCACTCGGAAGTTGATTCGGAAGATTTAGGTTCATTCGGAAGATTTAGGTTCATTCGGAACTTTTCAAAATTAAACTCATTCGGAACTTTGGTTCATGCGGAACTATGTTCGAAAGATTGGTTCATTCGGAAGTTTCACTTCATCCGGAACATTAGACTCATTCAGAACTTTTTAGGAAACAACTCATTCGGAACTTTTCAATAAGACATTCATTCGGAAGATTTACACTCATTCGGAACTTCAGTTCATTCGGAACTTTCTATTCATCCGGAACTTTAGTTCGTTCGGAAGTTTTGATTCACTCGGAACTTTTTAAATAAAGACTCATTCGGAACTTTTAAAGGACATGTTCATCCGGAACTTTTGGTGTTCATCCGGAACTTTTGGTGTTCATCCGGAACCTGGGAACACAGACACAGTCGTTTTACCCGAAGAACAAGGAAAAAGATTTAAAGCCAAAAATCACCAAGTTTTCCACTAAAAACTTAAATAAACTAATCACAAAGCATCTACTAACCATAAACTACAAATCCCATCAACAAAAACACAAATCCCAACAACTTTTTAAGATCAAACTCAATAAAATAAAAACTTAAGAACTTGAAGATAAAGATGATGATGAACAAGATGAAATGGAAAGATTAAACAAGAACTTGTATTGATGATTGATGTTTTAACAATAACAAAACAAGGATTAAAATTACAAGATTGGAAAATCAAAGATCAAAATCACCAATCACCCTAGTGGTGATGGTGATGGGACGAACTAAAGGGAGAAAAAGGGGGAGAAGGAAAAACTAAAAAAAACTGGAAGGAAAGTGTGAGGGTGGTCTATATATAGGCTTTTCTTTTGGTTGGTGAGTGGGCTTTCTCCCGTTCTTCTTGTCTTCTCGTCTTTTCAGAAAAGTTGACGTTTTCGATTCTGATTCGGGATTTGTCGTCGATTAAATTCAACTCGTCCTTTAATTTCTTCGTTTAATAGACTTGAGTTTCTTCGACTTATATAAATCTTCCATCTTTGGTCCTTTTCTTCGATAAATCTTCGAATAGGCCCAGTGACTTCAAATCTTTGGCATCTCTTGGATAATAGACTTCATCTTGAGTCTTTTTCTTCAATAAATCCCGTGCAATCCCATGTTTTCTCCAATATCCATCCGGTTGGCTCTGAAAACACAATAAACACAAAAACCACGCATAATTCCAAACAAATGATATTAAATACGTGTTTTGGTCTCGTTTTAGCCAGAATTAAGTGGTAAAAGGATGGGTGTTTACACACCTATCAGTTATTTTTATACAAAAGTTGTTTTCGTGAACTTTGTTTTGTTTTGTGTTTTTAAAAAAGTCTTTAAATTTCAGTTTAGTAGCTTTTTCTTATACTTGTTTGATTAGAATTTTAGAAGTGTGCTTATTTGAGTTATAGCTTATTTGTTTAGCTTATTTTTCATCCATTTCACCGTATTCCAATCTGAACGATCGGAAAAGGGTTATACATTCCGACCAGCACTCCATTGCTTGGTCGGAAAAGGGTTTTAACATTCCTAACAACATTCTGATTGGATTGGTTAGTGGTATTCCGATCAAGTAAGTGGTGACAGCATTCCGATCAGTATCCCACTCTTCATTCCGATCAAAGGTAAGTTATTCCGATTAGTGTTGGGTTTACAACATTCCGATCTGGGTGTCTTGAGGTATTCCGATCTGAGTGAGTGACAACATTCCGATTGTAGTTCCGATCAGCATTCCGACCAAGGTTTGTCCCATATTCCGATCAGAGGTAAGCCCATATTCCGATCTGGGATTGTTTGGTTATTCCGATCTGGATAAGTGACAGCATTCCGATCAAAGGTTTCCGATCAATATTCCGACAGGTTGGGTTTGACATTCCGATTGAGTCTGATCGGAATATATTCCGATTGGAGTGGTTTTTATATTTTGTCTTGTTTAATTTTTACATTCTACTTTTAATACTTTGTTATATTTAAATTATCGTCACGCTTTAACTTTAAGTCATTTAATTAATTTACTTTTCGTCACGTTTTTAAATATTGCCCCCTTTCTTTTAATTAGACTTATATTTAATTTCTCGCCATTTTATTTTAACGCCATTTTACTTTTACGTCATTTATATTTACGTCTTTGCATTTTTAATTATACTACAACGACACAACATTTTTGTTTCACCAAAGAACGATTGAGTCACACTTAAAACCAGTTTTCAATTCGAAGAGACATACTTAAACGAATCTTTTTAACTGAGTAAAATCTAGTTATTAACGGCGTTCGGCCATTTACTTCAGTTTTTTACCATCTTTAACCTCTTTCAATCGTTTTCGTCTAATTTTACCATTTTTAACCATTTTCTTCGTAAAAAAATAAGCGAAAACGGGCAGAAACAGACAAAAACGATAAAAAAAATTATCAAAAACGGTAAAAAAAATAGACGAAAATAGTAAAAAAAACAAATATAAATGGTAAAAAAAATGGATGAAAAGGGTTGAAAATGTAAAAATGGACGAAAACGGACAAAAGTGATCGAAAACGGTAAAAAACAACCCAAAACGCCAACAAGGTGCCGAAATTTGTAAAAAAAAATATTAAAACGGTAAAAAAATTGGAAGAAAAGCGTAATATCCAGGCGAAAAAGGTAAACAAAAAAACGAACGAAAGTTGTAAATTACGGATTTTGAGTTGATTCGTTAATATAAAGGACTAACGATGAAATAATAAAATAAGGGTTTTGCTAAACTATGTCCACTGGGCTGAATTTAACGTGTATTTAATACACACAGACTTTCTTAATTTATAAAAAATTGCATTAAATACACATTAAGTGAACCTGTAATCATGCTCAAATATGATATTTTACAAGTTCATTTAATTTGCATTTAATGCATTTTTTGTTAATTAATAAAGTTTGTATGTATTAAATACCCGTTAAACTCTGCCCAGTGGGCATTGTTTAGCAAAACCCATAAAGCAAATGGCCATTATTATATAATCTTGAAACTTGTTAATTGTCTAACATTGCAACAAGAAAAAAAATCGATACCTTAAATCGAGAAAAAAATAGGTAACTTTAATTGAATTTAGACATAAAATATATACATTTTATGCGATTTGCCCTTTTATTTTTTATATGATTTTTTTTTCTATTACCTGCTTTTTACTTTTTTTTCTTTTCTAACCAACAATAACTTAAAAACGTAGTATAAAAACCTCGAAAACTTTACATATGTTGTTACTAGTTTTTCCTCGAATAACTTTCAACAAATGGCTTCCTGAAAAACATTCTCACTAAAAATTTGCACATAACTTGCACTTATGAATCTCACCATACCAAATAACTTAACTTGCGGTGTAGTAACTGGAACTTTACTCGATGTCAACTAGGAACCAATGAGCTATTTCATTACTACACTCATTTCTTGTGTATAAACGTGTATAGTAATACCTTACGATCGTTGTTCACTACCTAGTTTTAACGTTGCATCACTTTTCTTTCTTTACAAATAAGTATATCACCAACTTAGTTTAACAAGACAACAAACTTCATTATCAAATTATATTCCAAGGAAACATAGTATACCACATCAAACACACACACACACACATAAAACACGAAACACACATTGCACAACTCGGCCGTCCACGAGACCGGATACTCGTTTTATATGGTTGGAGATGCGTCATTTGACCGAATCGTAATAAAAAGGACGCGTCATCCAAAAAGGAAGACGTTTTCTTCAGATTCCTATTACCCTTCATCTTCTTTCTGATGTAATTTGTACTTTGGCCTCATTTACTTTCAATTATGGTTATGTCTTATAAAAGCATATTTAATGGCAAAAATAGCAATGGTTTTTTGCCATGTTTTAAAACCCGGGTCTTAGATCAACTCGGTCGAGTCGTCGGGTCCGGGTCGACCCGGGTTAACCCGGTTTTCTAAAAAAAAATAATAATTAACAAAATTATACTTAAAAACCATAAAACTTACGTATATTGAAAATATAAATTGTTTACCAACCAATATAATATGTAAAAATAAAATTTCGTCGCAAATACGTAAAATTAAAAAAAATTCAAAAAGAACCCGAAAAATTTGAAACCCGGCCGGGTCTTGAGAACCGGGTTGACCCGGGTTACCCCAAACCCGCCGGGTCAAGCCGGGTTTCGAAAATATGAAACCCGGGTCAATATGACCCATTTTCTCAACCGGAACCGGTTCAACCGATTGACCCGGCCGGATCGACCCGGGTCTGAAAACATTGGTTTTTTGTTATTTCAAAAGCTCTTTTGAGAAGGTCATTCACAGTTGACTTTGCAAAGTTAAAGCTTTTATAAGGCTACACGCAACGGTACTCGGTTTCAATCGGTCGATCGATTTCGAACTCGGGTGACCTCGTTGGGGCGGTCGAATCGATTTGGTCGACATTCTGAAATAAATCGCATGCAGAACGTTTTGGTTGGAAAGTTGGACACTTAAGTCTTGACATGTTGCTTTATATAAAAAAAAAATTATATCTAACACTTTAGGCCGTATAAAACTCCATTATTTTCTCATTTTTTCTATACTTTATTTCACATCAATCTATCTATATACCATCTAAAAAATAGGTTCAAACCAACTGTAGACTTCCGATGAGGAGATAGCTTTGTGTAAAGATCGAATACACGTTTCGCAGACATGCGTATTAGAAAAAAGTTAAAAGTCGGCAGCATTTTGGTCGGAGGTAATCAAGCACTTTCATAACAAAATGGGTGATGAATAAAAGAAGTTATGACTTCGTTAACTGCAACTGGAAAAAGACGATTCGTCAAAAAGTTGAAAAATTTTCTTCGGTTTACAATAGTGTCTTACTTAGGCATCAAATTGAAACTTCGGAAGATACTGTCTATCAAAAATCGCACTCCTTATCATTCGGATTTTACATTTCTTAAATTCTGGAAAGGTTTGAAAAAACATCCCTGTTATTCCCATATCAATCAAGATTTAGAAGAGATATTTAGAGAGAGAAAGAGAAGAAAAGTAGAGAGAGAAACTAGGGAGATTTTGGAAGGTTAATGTTTACTAGAGAGAGAAAGTAAAATGAACCAACACCCTCTTCCACACATGGAAGAGGGTATATATACCTATGGCATTTGGGTCGTGGGTTTAGTATCCTTGGGCCGGGCTTGGCTTTGTCTTGGGCTTACGCCCCTAACTTATACAATATTAGCTTAAAGTCCAAGCCCGGTTTTCCCGACTAACCTATTACAATACAAGACCATTTACGACTAAGATGACCTATTACATTCTTGTTCGACTATATAAAATATAGGGCTAACAATCTCCCCCAATGTATCGGTCATCTTAAAAAGCTTAAAAAAGCATAAGATGATTGAGTGAATACATTCTTGTAGAGAAGATCTTCCTACTTTGGTCTTGTATCTTGGTCTTGATCTTGTTTGTAACGGCTTTGTTCCTTCATGCCTTGTGATCTTTATCTTGAGCCTTTGTCATTTGACTTTGAGTGCTTGAGATCTTCATTTTGTGCTCCTTGTGACTAAGATGACCTATTACATTCTTACATTCTTAGGTATCTTGATTATCGCCATCTTGTGCTCTTGTGACTTCTGAATCGACATCGATTACACAGCTACGCCACCTTCTTGATATGCAGCAACATATATAGACACGGATAAAATGGCTTTGAACATTTCATCCTAACTCGATAGCGTTTTACCTCCGGTCGGTGAAGACCGTTTAGACGGTATTAGATATCGTACCTGTGATTGGGTAGATTCGATTAAGAATCTACTTGACAGGGTTTTCAGGCGGTAGTAGCCAGTTCTCTTTACTCGACCGTCTCTAAGCAGACTGCGAACGTAAAAAGTGAATCATAAGGATAAATTATCCGTCTGATTAGAGTCGTCAATTCAGATTTCCTGGAACAAGTTTGATTCTAAAAGAATCGCACCATTGTTGCTTTCCAGTTTGTCACAAGCTTGATTCATAGAGAATCTTGCGAGTCACCTACCGCAGTGCTGTTTGATGTTGACACTGGAAGGATTTCCATTCGTCATTGTGAGCACTAAGGAGTGTCAGTCTGAATGTTCTGGCAAGATCACACGGATTTTGCGAAGAAACCTGGAATCAAGTTTGAATCAATTAAGAATCCAAACTTAGTTGCTTTCCAGTTCTCACAAGTTTGATTCGTGTAGAATCGCACAAGTTACCTACCATGAGCTTGTTTGATGCTGGCTCAAGCAGGATTTCCATCTTCATTGTGAATCGTATCACTCAGATGTTTTGGCAATATCACAAGGATAATGCGTAGGACTCGATTGTGTCCTAATGAGATGATAGAAATATCTCTTTTGGCTCTAGACTCAATAAGTGCATTTTGGTAATCGGAGGCTGGAGCAGACTGCCATATTTTCAATATTAACTGACTCAGAGTGAGAAAGTCAATAGATACGTGTTGATCTCCGTGACAATAAGACAAGTTTCTTTTGAGAGAAACTCGAATGGCTGGGGAAGGGTTGTGCATCGCATCACTGGGTCCATGACACTTGTCTTCAAAAGATGTGTTAACCCGGTTTCTACCTAAGTTGCATAGAATATTCAACTCCTTCAATGCTTACCAATACGTCATCATTAGCACCTTGTTGTGATTGTTCTAGTGCTAACTTAAATAATTGGTCCGCATTCAGCTTTATTCCACTCCATCTTTCCTAAGGACAACTATTTCTAGCTATGGAATGTCCTTGGGTAGATCCCTCTGGTTCTGGTTGGATCATAGGACTTAGTTTCCTATCCTAAACCACCTTTTGACTCCATCGTTCCGCCGTGGATAGTAGGTTGTCTTGGGTAAAGATCATAACCATAAAACCATTAAAAACCATTCAAAGTGCTTGATAAAAATCAAAACTTTTAACACTTTGAAAGTTTTATATTTTCAAAAAGCTCCCCCTACACACATGCATCGATATACGAAATAGTTTAGCATGTGAAGGAAAGAGTTGCACTTGAGTCTTTAAGATCACATGTTGCGATATATTACATTTTAATCATATTTTCTCCCCTATCTCTAATAGAAAAACATCATATTAGAGATATCAATAGATTAAAATATGACAATTTCTGAAAACCAATTGGGAGAGAAACATGTGTGCACGCATGAATCATGGAACTTTTTCAGTCGGGATGCTCCCCCTCAACAATATATGTGTGTCTTGAGACAAAATTTGACAAAATTTTGGAGAAAGGACACCACAAAATATGTTGAGGTACGGAGATGAGATGCCTTTTCCGATATAATATATTACATTTGACAATTTCATATCATTTTCGGAATGTGTTGGATACATAAAATATGACAATTTCTGAGATGTACCCAACAACATTAAAGGCTTGATTTTAAAACGCTCTCCCTCAAAGATTGATCAAAATAACATATGACAATTTAGAGATATAAAAACCACATATGAGGAAGGGAGTGTTGAACATACAATTTTGAAAGATTTAGAAAAACCTTTTGAGAAATTCTTGAAAAATTGTGTTCAACGGTTTTAAAATAATCAGGATAGAAGACTTATCTTCTATTGCTTAGGGAAAGCGCAGTGAAACATACACTTCCCTTTCGAGTCCGTTTTTCATGAGCTCAAAACTTTGATTGTTTTGTGACTAGCTCATGACCGAGAAAAATAAATTTCCCGTTGTGAAGGATAAGTTATCATTCGTGATAAACTTTCCTTAAGTTGAAGTTCGAGGTCTAAGCTAACATTTACTTAGAAATCATTTTTCATGAACTTAAAAACTTTGAATGTTTTTGTGAGAAGCTCATGAATGTGAATTTCTCGTTGAGAAGGATAAGTTATCGTCCGAGATAAACTTTCCTTAGTTGAGGTCCGAGTCCTAAGCTATGATGCGCTTAGAAGTCATTTACACGAGCTTAAAACTTTCGAATAGTTTTAATGTAAGCTCGTGTCTGAGAAAAAACGAATTTATCGTTTTGAGGATAAGTCATACTCGGGATGAACTTTCCTGTCTTGTGAGCCCGGGTTACAGTCTGTAATTTGACTATAAGCCTTGTACACGAGCTAAAAACTTTTGAATAGTTTTAAGAGAAGCTCGTGTCCAAGAAATATTAATTTCTATTTTTGAGGGTAACTTATCGTTGAAGAGATAAAGATTCCTTTCTTTAACATTCGAGTTACAGTCTGATATGTGACTGTAAGTCATTGTAGAAGCTTAATTTTGAAGCCCCTGAGACGCTTGTTTCTCTGATATCTGCTTCTTCAGCAACCAAACTCTGAGAGTGTCTTTTGTTGAGCGGTATGAATATGGAAAACCTTTGTGTTCTTGTTGAACCTTTACCTTATTACCTGTACTTTCATCAGTAGTTTGTATGCTTGCATGTGGGTTAGCGATATCTTGATGAGAACCATATGGGGGTTCACCTTGAACCTTTGTCGAGCTAGAGGGAAATATCTTTCCAGTAGGAACCCACCTAAGACCTATTGTTTTGAAGGTTCTACCCGTTGGTATCCACCTAAGACAAGGTCGAGGAGACATAGTTTTCTCATGCACAGCGGAAGACTTAGTTGGAGAAAACCTATTTCCTTTAGGGTTCCGTCTCTGAGGTGGTCTAGCTTTTTGGTTCACCTTGTTCAGGACTTTAGTGATACAATCATCATGAATGGCATTAAACACGCATTTGTTACATTTCGTGCAAACAAAGTGCTTAGCATCTGAGAAGGCTCTAGAGTTCCTAGGGTTGGCAGAATTGTGCACATCATAGAAGGGTCTAGAATTCCTAGATGTGTGAACAACGCTCCTAGGTTGTGGTTTGGTCCTATCTCTTGCTTGTGTCTTGTTTTTAGCATCCTCTAGATAGCTTTTGTGACCCGCGTCATTTGAACTACGCCTAGGCAAGTTCTTGGAGCTATTTCTAGAGTTGGTTGAAGCAGTCATGTGATCGGGCTTTGCAAAAGCGGATTTTCTTAAGGAGGGTCTAGATTGTGGAGTGACTGGTTTAGGAAAAATCAAGAACACAACACACGAATCTTCAATCACCTATCCACTGTAGGCTCTTGATACCAAATGTTACTCCCATATCAACCCATAACACAAGATTTAGAAGAGATATTTAGAGAGAGAAATAGAAGAAAAGTAGAGAGAGAAACTAGAGAGATTTTGGAAGGTTAATGTTTACTAGAGAGAGAAAGTAAAATGAACCAACACCCTCTTCCACACATGGAAGAGGGTATATATACCCATGGCATTTGGGTCGTGGGTTTAGTATCCTTGGGCCGGGCTTGGCTTTGTCTTGGGCTTACGCCCCTAACTTATATAATATTAGCTTAAAGTCCAAGCCCGGTTTTCCCGACTAACCTATTACAATACAAGACCATTTACGACTAAGATGACCTATTACATTCTTGTTCGACTATATAAAATATAGGGCTAACAATCCCAAATGAAACGATGTTGAAATGACACTGTTTATTAATCGGGAAGTTTAAATTTTTAAATTTTACTATTATTAATATATTATGTTTTTATAATAATGTAATGCTTAATTTTTTATTTTTTTATATAATGTTTTTATTTAATGAAAATATTAAATTGTTTTGTTGTAAAAACAAATCGTTTATAAATTTTCGGAAAAAAATGATCACATGTGATCACTCTTGTGCCTAGCGTAAACTTTAAAATGCTCACTCTCTTGTATTAATTGAAGCGTGTGACTAAAAAATCTGTGGCTCTCACACACAAAAATCATGCAATTAACATTTTTATTTTTATTTACTTCTAATTTTTTTTTAACATATATTTACTTCTAATTTAGTTCCAAATATTCTTACATGTTAAATCAGTACTTTTATTATTTTCATATAAACTTAGCAAAATCTGTAATTGCATAAATAATTTTAATATTGTAAAATAACTTATAAAGATACATAAATACGTAAAAAAATTACTACCGAATAGAGATATTTAATTCAGGGAATATATATCATTCTAATAAAAAAATAGTATAAGGTATGCAAGGGAATATAAGTATATAATTGCGGGTGAATGGGTTGCATGTTTTATTAGTATTGTACCAACATGCCATATATATGTAAGCACGTAATATGTTATAGTTTTCTTATTAAAACATAACAACTTTGTTTAGTTAAATATTAGAGAGAAGCTTTATGGTTTACAAAAAGTATAAATTACATTCTTCGTACTATTTTGGATATAATACATTTAATCGTTACATACTTTGTGCACGATACATCCCTTGAACGGATAATGCAAAAAAAAATTCATTAAGTATTAACGAGAGTTTATAAAGAATGATATTTTTATCTTTTTTATTATAGAGAGATGTATTTTGCACTAAACTAAAAAAAAATTGAAAATTTTTTTATTAAAAAAAGTCATTTTAATTTTTTTCAAAAAAAAGAAGTTTAATCTTTTCGAAACCATTTTTTTAAAAAAAGTTAAAATTACACTTTTTTCGGAAAAAAAATTTAAATTTTTCAAAAAATAATTATTTCTTATAAAAAAGTTAAAAAATATTAAGTTTTTTAGTGTATAAAAATTTTTATAATTTTTTTGAAAAAACAATTTTAATTTTTTCCAAACATAAAATAGTTAAACATAAAAGACAAATTAAATAATAATTTTGTTATTGCGATTTTTTTAATGATCGTGCATGTAAAGGACTTAAACATAAAGGATAAATTAAGTAATAATTTCGTTATTAATATTTAAATAGTTACGATGTTCATGGACCTACGAATTTTACATGATTTTCCATTGTGTGATAATATTTTGTATAAATATTTGTTGCATAAAGGATTTGACTTTGTTTAAATGAAATGTGTTGGTCCCTTGTAATTAGTGTTATACTTAAGAATACTAAGTATAGTCCTAACCCATGGTTAAGTAATGCAATAAACTTAATACAAAGTAAAGTAAATAACACAAACGTTTTCAACGTTTAACTCTTAGCTTTATTAAAGAATTATACCCTATTGTATACGAAGCTACAATAGGGATTGAATAGACAATGTGTGGTTTGGTGATCTCCTCACTAACAAGCTAGTCCAATCCTAACGATTGCTAAGCTTGACGATTCTATCAGCAAGAGTTTAGAACTCAAGTGTTTGATCGTATTTGGAGGAGAGAAAACTTTGTTTGTGAATGACTAAAGCATTAAGTGCACAAACTTGCTTTCTCTCCTTTTACAAGCATCCTATTTATAGAAGGAAAGTTAGATAGAAGACAAAAAATTACCCATGTGCAATTCTTGTCTTATTGGTACAGTTACAATCTTGTCTTAGCCTATTCTAAGTATTAAGACATAAGTCCTTTTACACTTGTCAGTACCCCATCTATCCTAAAAGGGTAAGTCACGCTAATTGTGTGATGTACTCCATCTTATCACAATTCAACTTATCCCGCCTTTACTTCAGTCTTAGAGAATGCTTGTTTCTTCAGGGAGATCGTATGGGGTTCAGTGAGTCTATTGCCACAACTCACTGAACCCATCACCTTCTTCTTCGTCTTAGAAGTCATTCATTGAGCTTCGCCTCTCTGAATGCTCGAGTCTTTCTTTTAGACTCAGTCTAGGAACTCGAAGGTAACTCACTGAGTGACTGTTCACTCAGTGACTTCGTTATGTTCAAGGTTAATCCTTCACTTAGGCTGATTGTTATTCAAATCTATCAATGAGATCATTAGGCATTGAATTGACCTAACAAAATGTTAGTTATCCTTTTCTAGACATTATGTGTTTAGTAACAAATAACGACCTTAAAAAAATATATGTTGTTGTAACATGTAAAATTCCGTCTATTATTTTCATCTCACAACGATGTCTGAGGTCCTGCATTCATTTTGATATTTATATTCATGTTAATAATAATTTACGTAGATTGCATTACTTGATTTTATTAAGTGTCAAATAGAAATAGACAATAATTTATGTTTTTATTTGAATTACAATAATCATGTGATTTATTGATTTTTTAATATTACATATATGTTGTATTTTCAAAATACAAAGTTTAGATGGTATAAAGTTTAAGGAGGTATTTTGTTTATTTTCTAAATTTACTAAAAAATACGGATAATAAGTTTACATTTATGTCCATCTAATTTATTTAAAATTCAACCACTATAGTTTTATTTAACCATCTTATATTCTTTTAAGTTTTTATTTTTACAAATTTGACACTTATACTTTTGTGTGTTTTTATCAAATTCATCTACCAAAATTCTTAATTTTTACTAAACTGAATTCAGTTTTGATTTTTTTCAACTAATCATATCGCTCGATTCGCTTATATGTCAAAATCAAGTTATTTGATTGGTCTAATTGTTTTTTATACAACATTCACTTTTCACTAAAATTTCCAAACAAACTAATTCTTTTATTATATAAAAGATTGGAGTATATAACAACCAAATTCTTTTCAGTCTAATAACATCTATTATGTTAAAAGGTGTGGGGTACTTTTATGGTAAAATCAAAAATGAAACAACAAATTTCGGTTTTTGCAAATTGCAGATCATTTTATTTTGGTTTTTTCAGTTACGATTTTTTGGTTTTTTAATGTAAGCGGTTCGGTTTCGGTTTTTATTTTCTCTTTTCACTTTACACAAAACGACATCAATAATCAATCACTTTCGATGCAAATCAAAATCGTCATGATTGCAAGTTACAACCAGCAATAATATTTTCATTTAGCTAGCATATTTTCATTTAGTGTAAGAATAATATTATATGTACTAAGTTTTAAGCAGAACAACAACTACGACAAATCATATTTAATTATTTTATTGTATTTTAAAAATGCTTATATTTAAACAAAAAAAAACAACTAAACGTATTATATGTAACTATAAAAATATCTTGATTCTTTAGACCAAGGTGGGGCGGGGTGATTGTTTCGGTTTGGTTTTATACGTGCAATCAAAAACTGCTCCAAACATTCGATTTTCAAAAATGTGTAAAACCACCCCTTAGGTTTTTCAATTGGGCCTCCTTTTTGGTATGGTTTTTTTTCTTTTTTATGGTTCGGTTTTTTGGTTTTATGTTCACCCCTGTGTTAAGCCATTATAAAGGTTTATAATTTTATTATGACATTAATTTATAAAAAAATGACTTATTATATATTTATCTTTACTATGTATAAACCTCATAAAGTTTTATAAACATCATACATAATACAAATGCATTAAATTATGAAGATGTTTAAAGTTCTAGACATATTCATTATGAATGTACTTATAAACATATATCCACTATAGTTTACAAGCTCGTAGATCGCTTTATTATTTTATAAATTTTTTCTTAAACTACTAGCAGGGTATCCGCGTCTTGCGGCGGCAGGTACCCTGTAACATAACTTTCGAAGAGCTTAATTTCAAATTTACTTTTTTCTAACAGTGACATCTCGGAAAACGACAATTTGAGTTTTAGGTAACTCTATGTAGTTGGTTAGCCGAACCCATGGTGTCTAGTTTCTGGTTGAACCCATTGGCACAGTTCGGTTTTTAAAACTATATACACTATCATTTTAAGTAGACAACATATGTATATTTTTGTAGATATATGCTTTTAGTTGTTGTACAATTGTGTATATATACTTATACTTTTAAGTAATAGGATGTTTTAATTATATATTATTAAGAAGTATTAATTGTTTTTATTTTCAATTGTGTATTAAATATTATGTATTAATTAGTTTTAATGTGATTATTAAATTATGTTTGTATTAATGAAGTGTTAAATTTTAGTATTTTAGTTTTTTTGGGTTTGTGTTGGTTGTACACAGTGCATTAGCATTAGATGTAACTTGAAATTACAAGTATTCTTTTAATAACCTCTCAAAATGCTTTATAAAAGAGTAAAATTATATTAGGTGCCCTAACTTACTACGTAATAGTTGTTGTTTAAGAGATCATTTTATCCCCATTAAAGTTTAATGTTCCTCATCAATGAAATCGTAAAAATATAAGAAGTTATTTGTTAACGCCCCTGTATGGCGACATCATGTCGATAAACAGATGACGTGTACTAAATCGACAAATCATTGCATAAGCAAATTGGTGAAATGTAAATTATATTAAAGGATATATTGTAAGTTGAGAGTTTATATTTGATTTAGATTTAAACTTATAAATATTAAATTAGTTCACAAATCCTAATGAACTTTTAGCCAACAAATCGGGTTTGAACCTAAGAGCAAGGGAAACACTTGTGCCAAAAGTTGGTTGCTAAGCTTTTGGGGCGAGCGGGGCTTTGGCGCACCGTCCCGAATTTCGCGACAAGAGGGCTCGCGTCAAACTTAACAGTCTGACTGTTAGGTTTTCTCTTTTTTTGTATGTGTTTATGTTTGTGTATGTGTATTTTTGTAGTTTTTGAAATATTAATTCTTTTGTTTATGTTTGTGGGTGTTTTATTTATGTGTGGTGATTTTTTTTAGGTCGGAGAGAAAAAGATAGATGATGAAGATGATGATTTTTTTAATATATATTTTTTTAAACTTTAAATTTATAATTGTTTATATAATTAGTCATTCTGAGTATTTTTCTTACATCTTTATTTCTTTTTCGTTTGCATCATTAGTCCCGAATGAAGAAATAATGAAAAAATGTATGTTTATTTACATAAATGAAAGTAAATGTATATTTTTATATAAAAACCATATTAAGTATTTAAATAAATTAAAAAACATCTTTTGACATCACATTTTGGGCCCCAACCATTATCACAGAAAATATGATGACAAAAGATATCTAGTGTCAAAGCACTTTATCTTACGCGTCACTCAGTTTTCTCTTTAACATCAAGTTTAAACTCCAATCATACATGTTGGAATCAACAAACGATAATCAAAGATGAAGAACAAATAGAAAACAAGAATAGATTTGTGGAAGCTTTTCTTTATTATCAAACAAAATTGAAGGTATAAAGTTCTTATCTTATGAATCCCTATTTATAAGCCACAAACAGCCAACTTATTAAAATACTGAAAATAGAAGTCATGTAAAACACGTTTATTGCCTAAGATACGAAAACTTATTGCCTAAGATGAGAAAAATACCAAATGGTCCTTGGAGTTTCAATCACATTCATAACAAACTCTACCGTGATTGAAACTCCTAAGGAATACCAAATATTTCTAAACAAATCCAAAATTACAAATGCTAGAAAAACTAGCCTAATTCAAACAAATGATTGAACATGCAAAACGACCCAAAACAATCCAAATAAATGATCGAATATGAAAACGATCCAAAACAAATCCCTTCAAATAAAATCACATTCGTAACCTGCGTAGCACGAGTTGTCCTTAGCATTAGCCGCTATTATAGTTTTTTTCCTTTAGCTTAGGATAATTGTACTTCTAATGGCCTTCATCCTTGCAATAGTAACAAATATCTTTGGAATTAGGACCCGAAGAACTTGATGATGCCCTATGACACCCCCAAAATGGTCAATGCAGCGGAATAGTAATTGGGTGTCACTTGGTGGATCAACAACAAATAGTATACATACTGTAGAAACTAGAAGAAGGGGGGTTGAATAGTTTCTCAAATTTACTTGTTAACAATGGGTTTTCAAAAATCCTTTTCAAAAAAACTTAGGCTTGAGCAATATGTAAAATCTCTTTATACACAATATGGACAAGGGATAGTGCAACTAAGCTGATAATCACAAGTATGTGCAAGTAAAGAATAATGAATGTAAAGAGAAAAAGAAAAGAAAGATCAAACCAAACACCAAGGATTTATGGTGGTTCGACAACGAAGCTCACTCCTCGTCCCTACTTCACTCCTCGAGTACTCCTTACTCGAGAGTTCACTAATCAACAAACTCCTTAAGGTGGAGAAACCGTACACGACGTCGCTTAACCAATTCTGACTCTAAGCTAAAAGTCGAGCCCTAATCTTAGCTAGGACCAATCTAGACCAATATACTTTGAGGACTGAGTATTAACCTTACTACATACACAACTTCCAAATAGACACAACTATTTGGATCTTCACAACATAACTTCCAAATAACACAACTACTTGGATCTTCACAACACAACTTCCAAATAACACAACTACTTGGATCTTAACAACACAACTAAAATGAATGAGTAAAAGTAGATCTTCAATAGATCTTGAGGTAGACTCAACACTTCAAGGATGAAAGTGTTCTTCTCTTTGCACTTGGAGAGGAAGAGATGGGAGGAGAAAGATTCACTTCTAAACAAATAGTAATCGACCAAATAACTAAGGATTTGAATGATTCAAGAAGTATGTTTGAATCTGGAAATTTGTGTGCAAAAGAGATGGAGAGAAAATCTCAGAATGGTCCACTATTTGTAAGACAAAAGCCCAACGGCTCTTTCTGGACGCGGATCCTTATTGATGCATGTGGTTCCATATCGATAAGAAACCACATAGGCATTTATGGAACCGTGGAGGTAGACTCCGCGCCCTTTTGTCTTTTAGTGGGGTAGTCACATCTGGTGGAATAGTTATCCTCAAAGGATATTCCTAAATCATTTGGAATATGCCATTTTCAAATTTTCAAATATTTTATTTAATAAAACATTTTCTTAAAAATAAAGTTTAATAAAAACTTTGTCACATTAATAAAAGGTGAGTTTTAAGAAAACTTAAATCCTTGATCACTTAATTAAGATGAAAACTTATTTGTACATACCTTAAGGTGATAATAGTTGAAATAAAAAAAATACTTAAACTCAAAAATTCGTTTTTCGTTGTTTTCATAAATGCTTGTTTTTTATATATTGTCGTAATCGAAACAAAGTGAGACCGAGAAATGCAAGTAACGTTTTTAGGCATCATTGCATTAACAATCCCCCCCCTTTATTTCTAAAACATATAAACTTAATCACATGAAAAACAAGATTTTCGAAGACGAGTTTATTTCATTTCTCCCCCTTGTCGAAGCAAAAAGGATGCAAAATTCTTTGTAGAAGAAAATAATCGGACTTTGCAAATGCTCCCCCTTGGTGTTTACTCCCCTTGCTTGGGGCACCAAGGAATCGAGCTATGGTGACAAGCTACATGGAAGGGTTAGTAGAAGAAAAGAAACACCCAACAAGATATAGTATAGGTAACACAAAAAGAAAATAAGATAAGAAAAGAAAAGATAACTAAGATCCAAGATAAGTCATGTTAAAAGGAAACATGAAATAAAGATGCAAGAAAATAAATCATACAAAGATGTATGAAAAAGAAAACAAGCCAAAAGAAAAGCATAAATCTACTCCTAGTTAAACTAGAACTCTAAGATTTGCTTAAAATATATGTCTTGGAGATAAGCAATCCACATGCTTAAATGAAAGACAAAATAGTGGCGGAAGGAAGTGGTGGTGGCTTGGTTGTAATCTCATAGTCATAGTGAAGAGGATGTTTGACTATGAGACTCTTGATGTAATTCAATTCCCCATAGATGTGAGCCATAAAAAGATGTTGATATTGATAACAATGAAAATATGTCCCATGATGCATGACATTATCATATGAGGGAGGAAGAACACAAAATGCTAGTGATGGAAGAGAGGAAGTTCTACAATCAATATTCTTAGAAGAAGAAATATGATTTTGAGTGTTCTTGGGTGAATCTGGATTGAAAGATATTGGAGAAATGGAGGAGAATCAAGACTTTCATTTAATGAATAAGACATTTTGATATGAGAAAGGATGCAAAATACTTAGGGTTAAATAGAGAAAGCACAAGACACTTTTTGGGATGGTCAAAGGTTTGAACTAAAGATTCTAAAAAGTGTTGGAGAAAATTTGGAGTTACAGAAAACTCAAAATTTGAAGGTTCTGTCCGCGGTTCCTTATCCCCACCTATGGTTCCATATATATATGGATCCGCGGGATATTTAGAGAACCACCCACAGAAGGTTGTTTTTGGTGGATGAGGAGAATTTTTCAATTCAATAAATCCTAATTTTCTAGTCTAACTAATCATAGAGACATGCTAAAAAGCAATAATAGACATAGAAAACATACAAGAACTCATCAAACAAGATTTTGACCAAAATACATGGATTTAAAATAAAATCGATGTTGGAGGTGTGTTAATCTAGACACATAGTCATGACACAATGATCCTCCATATTTCATTATCGTTCTTGCTATATTTGAGAAAACCATGCATATGAATTATGTATACTCATTGTCAATAGCAAGAAACTATGAAAAACGTTTTTAGATTGAATTAACAATGCAAACATATTTCTCGACCA
The DNA here is from genome assembly GCA_025667525.1 of Glebionis coronaria. NCBI lineage: Eukaryota > Viridiplantae > Streptophyta > Magnoliopsida > Asterales > Asteraceae > Glebionis > Glebionis coronaria. The sequence continues at coordinate 216,162,353 of CM046881.1, forward strand.
TTGTCGAAATAAATTTGAGAATTTTGAAAAAGAGAAGAGGATTTTTTCAAAAAGAGTTTAAGAGACTCAATGATTCAAAGAATGAAAAGACTTAAAAGAGAAAAAGACTCGATTAATAAAATTCGCATTTAAGGAATATGTTCCATTAAACCTAGACATAGACGCAAGTAATTAAAAGGTTCCCTCTTAAGTGGCTTAGTAAAGATGTCGGCTAAGTTTTCTACCGAGGGCACCTTCTCAATCAAAATGTTCCCCTTTTGAACATTATCCCGAAGGAAATGGTGGTGAATCTCTATGTGCTTAGTTCGCGAATGTTGCACGAGATTCTTGCTAAGGTCTATTGCACCATTATTTTCACACATGATGGGAACATCATTAAGTGAAATCCCGTAATCAACAAGCGCTTGCTTCATCCATAGAGCTTGTTGACAAGCTTTACCGGCACTCACATACTCGGCTTCTGTGGTGGATATGGAAGTCCCAAAATACAACAATTGTCGAAACTATAACTCTTATAAGCACGAACACACAACAAAATACTTTTCAAGTGAGTAATGCTTTATTAACTGTTATAAACAAAGTATTACAAAGTGCTATGAATACACCCGTTGAATGACAATAAGAAATGAATCCTAGAACGAGTAAACTTGATTCGAGCCTCAAGTTTACAAGAGAACCTATGAGTCGCTGGTAGACAGCTGAGGGCTCAGAGGTTCCAAAGGGAGAAATAAGTTAGATCATTTATCCAAGCACAAGGGTTGAATAAATCTTCTTTCTCCCTCCTATTTATAGTGGTACGAGGTTGCTTCCTTAGTGGGAGTAGTTGATACGTGTCATCTTCTAAGGGGAAGAGTACAACGTATTAAATGCATGTCTAAATCGAGACATACCTTAAAACTACTTTAGGTGAACAGTTCTGCCAACTGTTTACCTTTTGTCCCACTAGGTCGTACTAGGCTTATCTTGAATCTCTTGTTTTGTCCCGCTCAAAACACTTTGTAGATTCTCCCGCCTAAACTATAAAGGACCAGGCAAGCTTTGCCTGCATAAGACTTCTTAGGGTTCTAAGTGATCTCTGAGTATTGTCATCTCAGAGATCCTTGGACACCAGCACATTCCTTCTACATCCCAGCTATTCATAATAGCCGGTGAGTATGACTTCAGATTGTCTTCGACTTCTTTGACGTTGTCTTTGACTTGAATGTTCATGGTGTGTCAGCTGAGGCTTTGCCTTCCGCTGGTCTGGTCTCTGTCGCTGGTCCTCTCAGCGATCAGTAACACTTAGTCTAATTTAAACAAATCTAGAGTGGGCCATAGTTAAAACTTTCATTTGCCCAACAGGATATAGCAAGAGCGGTTTGTTTCTTGGAGAACCAAGAAGTTAAAAAACAACCCATGAAAGTACAAACTCCACTAGTGCTTTTCCGGTCCACACAGTCTCTCGTATGATCCGAGTCCGCGTATACTATGGTTTCTACGCCGGTCCCTTTAGGATACCATAATCCTAAATGTATAGTGCATTTAATGTATCAGAAGATACGCTTAACCGCTTCAAGGTGAGAGGTTTTGGGAGCCTCTTGGAAGCGAGCACAAAGGCAAACACTAAATATGATATCCGGTCGACTTGCCGTTAGGTACAACAAACTACCAATCATACCTCTATATTTGGTGTTGTCTACCGACTCACAATCATCATCTACGGTGAGTTTAGTATCCGAGGCCATAGGGGTCTTCATTGGTCTAGAGTCCTCTAATCCAAATTTTTTTAGCATTTCTATAACGTACTTAGATTGATTAAAGAAGATACCATCGTCAATTTGTTTAATCTGGAGTCCTAAAAAGAAGTTACGTTCTCCCATCATGCTCATTTCAAACTCGTCATGCATGATTTTGGCAAAGTCATCACACAAGCTCTGACAAGTTGAACCAAATATAATGTCATCAACATATATTTGTACGATTATGAGGTGAGAACCTTTCTTCTTTGTAAAGAGTGTATTATCTACCATCCTCATGGTATACTCATGTTTCTCAAGAAACGCTTTAAGTTTATCATACCAAGCTTTGGGTGCTTGTTTAAGACCATAAAGAGGTTTCTTAAGCTTGTAAACATGATTCGATTTCTCAAAATCAGTGAAGCCGGGAGGTTGAGCCACATATACCTCCTCATTGATCAAACCGTTAAGAAACGCACTCTTTACATCCATTTGTTGAAGCTTAAAACTAATGTACAAGCATAAGCTATAAGGATCCCAATGGACTCTAACCTTGCTACTGATGCATATGTCTCATCATAATCAATACCTTCTTGTTGATTATAGCCTTGAGCTACAAGTCTAGCCTTGTTACGAGACACAACACCCTTCTCATCTAACTTATTCCTATATAACCACTTGGTTCCTATGATGGTAGTACTTCTAGGTGGAGGAACAAGTTCCCAAACGTCATTAGCAATGAATTGATTCAATTCTTCTTACATGGCGATGACCCAACTCTCATCCATCAAAGCTTCTTTAACATTCTTTGATTCAATCATTGAGACAAAACAAAAGAAGTTACTTTGATATTGGACTTGAGATCTAAGGGTCCTTTGATTTAAGTCGCCTATGACGTTTTCGAGAGCATGATCCTTAGACTCCATAATGTTTACTCCCTTTTGAACATTAAGGTCTTTAACTCCTAATTTTCTAACCTCTTTGGATTTAACTATGTCTATTTCATCGAAGTCATCATCTATCAAAGGTGGTGTCTTAGATGAAGGAGGGGTGTAATCAAATGTCACGTTGAGTGATTCTTCGATTACACCCGAGGTTCTATTGAGGACTATGTAGGCTTTACTAGTTTGAGAATATCCTAGAAAGATACCTTCGTACGACTTTGGGTCGAACTTAGTAAGGTAATCTTTAGTGTTAAGAATGAAGCACTTACTTCCAAACACCTTAAAGTATTCTAATAAGGGCTTCTTACCTTTAAGAATCTCATAAGGGGTCTTTCCTAGAAAAGGTCGAATAAGAATTCGGTTGAGAATATAGGTCAATGTGTCCAAGGCATTGCACCAAAAATTTTGAGGCAAAGATTGCTCGTTTAACATTGTCCTACTCATCTCTTGGATAGTCATATTCTTCCTTTCAAATACCCCATTTAATTGTGGAGTGCGAGGATCTGAGAAGTTATGGGTAATACCATGAGCTTCACAAAAGGCACCAAATTGCACTTCATTATCAAATTCCCTACCATGATCCGTCCTAATAGAGACAATTGAACATACTAGTTGATTTTGGATCCTTCGACTAAAGGTTTCGAAATGATCGAAAGATTCATTCTTAGAGGCCAAAAATCTAGTCCAAGTGAATCTCGAATAGTCATCAACTATGACTAGGGTATAAATACCTCCATAACTCCGTATGGCGGAAGGTCCAAAGAGATCCATATGTAGGAGCTCTAGGCACCGAGAGGTTGATACCAAATTCTTGGCCTTGTGACTTGAGTGAACTTGCTTCCCAAATTTGCAAGCATCATAAAAGTGACTATCAAACTTAATATTAGGGAGATGTCTTACCAACTCCCTAGAGACTAAAGATTGAATTAAATGCATATTAGCGTGACCTAATATCCTATGCCAAAGAGTAGAACTATCATCTAAAGTAGCTAGACATAAGTTGTCCTTTGATTTCCTATTGACCTTCATGTCATAAAGCTCATGCTTTCTAACACCTTTCCCAATGTTCTTTCCGTATTTTACGATTTCACTATCATGTTCCGAAAAGATGACCTTACACTTATTGTCACAAATTTGACCTATGCTTAGTAAATTAAGCCTTAGGTTATCCACGTGTTCAATATTTTCGATGGTCATAGAGTCAAGAGAAACCGTAGCTTTGCCAATGATGTTACCACGTAGCTTACTAGCGAAAGTGACGTTACCTCCATTATATGCTTTGTAAGAAGCGAACAAATTTTGATTACCAGTCATGTGTTTGGAACAACCACTATCTTTAATCCACTCGTCGGGCTCCAAATCGATTCTCAAGCATATCTAGGTAACAACACACAATATCAAAACATTTGATCCCCAATATCTCATGGGTCCAAAGTTGTTAGTTCCAAACATCCCTTGCATTTGGTTGGGATGCATGAATGGAGGACACATGCCTCACGGAGAAAAACATTATTGACAGTTATTCCAATTCATATGATCATTTTGATGTCCATTGTTTTTCTTAGGAGTCTTTGATCTTGACCTAGAGTTATTGTTGTTTCTAGGTGTTGGAGTTTTACTTCTAGGTCTTCACTTAGAGTGATCATCCCTTTTAGGTGTTGGTGTTCTACTTCTAGGCCTTGAATCATTACGTACTCTTGGAGGAGTAGATGATTGTCTTGACAAATTTTTCATTCTCATTAGGGGTTTACTTAAAGGCTTGTAGAATTTATCAAGTTCCTTTTTGTCAATTATAGGTAATTCAACATTGTTAACAACAAGATGATTTGACCCTTTACCTAAAATGGAATTTTCAGAAAGTTGAGAATTTTCAAGAATCTGATCTTCTGTCCGCGGTTCCTTATCAAACCCTTCGGTTCCATAATTATAGGGAACCGCGCCATAAGTTGGCGAACCGTGGACAGAGGGTCGTTTTTCAGAAAATCTAACTTGTTTTGGTTCACTAGTGGATGCTTCATTGGTGTTAAAACCTAATCCTAGTCTTTCTTTAGTGTGAATTTGCTTATTTAACATGTCATCAAGAGCACTAGTACCTTTCATGAATTTTTTTAATTTAATGGAGGTACTCTTGAGATCTTCATTCTCTTGTCTAAGGTGTTCACAATTTAAACAACCTAAATCAACTTCCTTATTTTCTCAAGCTTAGCTAATTTATCTCTTAGCTCACTGATCTCATTTTCAAGCTTGGTCCTAGTTTTTTAGCACTTTGTTCTTTTTAATGAATTTCAAAATTATTTTGCATAGGTTGTTATATTGACCTTCTAATTCAAAATTATCTGGTGAAGAACTATCTTTATTATAATATTCGGTTTCGGAATGTACCTCTTTGGAGGAATGGGCCATGAGACACTTCTCGTCTTTAGCATTATCGTCACATTCTTCACCGCTATCGCTCCATGAACCACTAACGAAGGCCGTGTGATTCTTGTCGCGATATGGCTTGGGACAATCATCGATGAAGTGGTTTGGGTCACCACATCTAAAGCATTTCCTATCACCATTGTCATTCTTGACAAATCGGTTTTTGGAAAATGCCTTATTGTCGTTGCTTGGTTGTCTAACATGTTGACCTCGCCTTTTGAAGAACTTCTTGAAGTCTCTAACCGCCATAACATATTCCTCATCATCACTTTCCGAGGAAGAGCTATCATGGTCACTTTTCACATTCTTAGCTTTGAGTGCTAGAGACTTTCTTTCACTCTTGGTTTTCACCATTTCCGTGTCCTTCAATATTATCATTTTATGAACTTTTAAGTTGTCAATAAGTTCTTTAAGTGATAATGTAGTAAGATCCTTTGATTCTTCAATTGCCGTGACTTTAGCTCTCCACTTTGGATGCAACGCCCTAAGAAACTTCCTAACATTGTTCTTGCTAGAAAAGCCTTCATCAAGAGCTCTTAGACTAGTAATAATAGTATTAAACCTAGCAAATGCACTATCAACAGTTTCATCTTCTAAGATGACAAATTGTTCATATTGTTGAATAAGAAGATCGATTTTACTTTCTTTGACTTGGATATTACCTTGGTGGGTTACTAAAAGAGTATTCCAAATATCTTTAGTGGTTTTACATATGAAAATCCTTTCATACTCTTTCTTAGGTAAAGCATTATAAATCACCATTTTCGCCTCATTGTTTTAGCAAGTTTCTTCTTAGTGTCATTGTTAGAATTTTCAAAAGTTACTAACTCTTTCTTTTTAGAAACTTCATTATATTGATAAGGCAAAAAGTCACCATTGGTAATAACATGCCAAAGATCTAAATCTTTGATTTCACATAAGTCTCAAATCTATTTTTCCAATAAATAAAACTATCGGTTTTAAAAAGAGGTGGTCTTTGCATAGATTTCCCTTCTAGGTACTTGTTGGAATTCATAGATCGATTCAAGTTTTAAAATACAATATATTTTAAAAACGCTTGAGCAACCACGCTCTGATACCAATTGTAGAAACTAGAAGGGGGAGGGTTGAATAATATCTTAAATTTACTTGTTAAAAATAGGTTTTCAAAAATCCTTTTCAAAAAACTCAGGCTTGAGCAAATATGTGAAATCTTCTTATACACAATATGGACAAGGGATAGTGCAACTAAGCTAATAATCACAAGTATGTGCAAGTGAAGAATAATGAATGTAAAGAGATAAGGAAAAGAAAGATCAAACCAAACACCAAGGATTTATAGTGGTTCGGAAACGAAGCTCACTCCTCGTCCATACTCCACTCCTCGAGTACTCCTTACTCGAGAGTTCACTAGTCAACAAACTCCTTAAGGTGGAGAAACCGTACACGACGTCGCTTAACCAATTTCTGACTCTAAGTTTAAAGTCGAGCCCTAATCTTAGCTAGGACCAATCTACACCAATATACTTTAAGGACTAAGTATTAACCTTACCACATACACAACTTCCAAATAGACACAACTATTTGGATCTTCACAACACAACTTCCAAATAACACAAATACTTGGATCTTCACAACACAACTTCTAAATAACACAACTACTTGGATCTTCACAACACAACTAAAATGAATGAATAAAACTTGATCTTCAATAGATCTTGGGGTAGACTCAACACTTCAAGGATGAAAGTGTTCTTCTCTTTGCACTTGGAGAGGAAGAGATGGGAGGAGAAAGATTCACTTCTAAACAAGTAGTAATCAACCAAATAACCAAGGATTTGAATGATTTAAGAAGTATGTTTGAATCTGGAAATTTGTATGCAAAAGAGGTGAAGAGAAAATCTAAGAATGGTCCACTATTTTTTAAGACAAAAGCCTAACGGCTCTTTCTGGACGCGGTTCCTTATTGATGCATGCGGTTCCATATCGATAAGGAACCACATAGGCATCTAAGGAACCGTGGAGGTAGACTCCGCGCCCTCTTGTCTTTTAGTGGGGTAGTCACATCTAGGGATGAGCATGGGTCAAGAACTGGTGGAACTGGAACTGGAACCGATGGAACCGGGAACCAAAATCTTGAAAAAATTCAGAACCAAGAACCGAACCAAAAATATTTTTTGGTTCCAGTTCCGGTTCCGGTTCTGGTTCTTTGGTTCTACCCGTATAGGAAGCGATTTTCTATAAGAAAGAAAAAACACATTCACTAACAAGCCAACAAAAAGCTCAAAAAGATAATCCTTGCAAGCCTTTACAACTATTATGTTAATAGCAATAACATTTAACAACTAAATAATAAACACAAACAAATAAAGATTCTCTAGTTTCATTTTCAAATGTTCAATTATTGAATAACAATCCAAAAAACAAAATGAAATAACTTCAAAATTTGTCCAACAAAATAAAAAGAACCAACTATATTTCCATCATTTATGACTCTTTTTCTCTTCCGTTTAGTTTCTCTAATTGTTCTTCCATATATTTCACAATCTCGTCGTCTTTAATAAGATCTTCAACATCATCCCAAATAATTTGTGTTCCCGAATTTCTCACCCAATATTGGGTGCAAATCAAAGCTTCCATTATCGGTGTTGACAAGCAATTTCTATATGGGTCTAATACATCATCCCAATTAACATCCCTAGACAACTTGTGGCGTGATGGCAAACCAAACCTAGCATTCAAAGCTTGTACGAATTCTACGAAAGCCTCATTCATAACAAAAGCAAATGGCAACTCTCCTATAACAAACAACTTAATCAAAGCTCTATAAATTATATGGTCATCATGTTTCCATGTTGCAACACTAGTACTACCACCTTCAACACTAGTATCTACTTTATATTGCAACGTACCTTGTTTGTCTTCTAAACGTGTCGGGTTTTTTTTACAACTCTTAGTAGTATGCTTTTTTAGTGTGGAGGTACCATTGTAAGCAATAAGAGTTGTTTCACAGTATTTGCATCTTGATATCTTCCTTTTGTCCCATCTTCGTCTTCGTCATAGAATTTCTCATAGTGTTGCCACCATTCGGATTTTTCTTTCCCGTCGATTTTAACTTTCTTTCCTTTCTGATTTTTTGATATCACGCCTTTTCTTTTACCCAAATTCGAACCAAAGTTATCATTATCAATATCTGTTGTATTTGTATCACCCTGAAGCAATAGAAATAAAGATCTTAGATTAGGAATCATATAAAGTTAACGAATGTATTTGCATCAGTTACTAAGCAAACAAAATGAAAGTTTGAAACATAATGTCAACCATATCAGATTATCACTGGTACGTCACCACTACATATCAGTTCTACTTGACTCCACTGTCCACCACAATGACTCCAGTTTTTCAAAATATTCTATTCTGAATTTGTAATGCATGCCATGTGAAGTGACAAAGTGTACCAAAGTAAAAAAATTAAATTGTTACCCACTTATCCTTGTGCTAAAACAACTATACGTGTATAATATATTATAGTATGTAATTAACTTGATGTCCATCACACTGCTCACTTTCAATGCAAAAAGATTTATCCTTTTTTATTTGTATTGGTGTTCGACAACATTTTTATTTCTCGCATGTAGTAAACGTAATAACAATTAGCAAATCATATAGCCTTTAATTAGTAATCATCATACGAGAAATAATAATTTAACATTCTGGCATGTATTGTTCGCATGTAAAAAAATAATTTATCATAAAACCTATAATGCTTCATTAATATATAATCATACAAGATTACCTTATACGACAAAAACATTTGGCAATAATTTAACAATAAAATAAACATAAAACTTACTTCTATTGATTTGATAATGATAATAATTGTTTATGTTTCAATGCATTAAAAATTAGGGTTTAGGGTGTTTGGTTTGATGTTTTTTGAAAAGAGGCTACTAGGGTTTTTTCTATATTACAGTAGGTTAGTTATTGATTTTCGGCTTTTGAGTCTCATAAATAAAAAAAAGTAATATTTTTTTATAATTATTGGATACTTGGTTCCGGAACCGAGAACCAGTGGAACCGAACCGAGAACCAAAAATTCTTAAAATCAAGAACTGGAACTACTGGTTCTAGTTCCGGTTCAGTTCTTCACAGTTCCGGTCTAGTTCCTGGTTCCGATCCGGTTCTTCAGTTCTTTTGCTCATCCCTATATCTGGTGGAATAGTTATCCTCAAAGGATATTCCTAAACCACATGGAATATGCCATTTTCAAATTTTCAAATATTTAATTTAATAAAACATTTTCTTAAAAATAAAGTTTAATAAAAACTTTGTCACATTTAATAAAAGGTGAGTTTTAAGAAAACTTAAATCCTTGATCACTTAATTAAGATGAAAACTTGTTTGTTCATACCTTAAGTGATAATGATTGAAATAAAAAAATACTTGATCTCAAGAATTCGTGTAATCATGATTTTTAGATATTATATGTCTAAAATAATATAGTGTAGATGTCCTTGAGTTCCAGGTGGCTTAAAAGTCGCCAAAGTGATCAGTTGATTGTATGTATGTTCATAAATATAAAATAAATATGAAAAGGTTCCCGTGATCAAATATCTGTAATGACACTTACGTAAATACATAATGTAAATGATAGGCTAAAAATATCATGCATATGTGGTATTATATATATAATCATGAGGTGACGTGTACAAGTGATGTCATGCTAAAAATGAAATTTTAGGGGTTTAACAACCCGATCCCGTTATTTTAGCTTTGTCCTCAAAGCTTAAGATGACGTTACTGATTAGGTGAACAAATGTGGGTACTTAGCTCTGAACAAGTCTGTTAGCCTCAAAATATTGAGTCAAACAAGAATGTTCGGTCATAGATTTATATTGTAATATTTATTAGAACGTTGTAATAGTTAGTTAAAATAGTCGTGACATTACGGGCTTGATGGCTAGCTTAAAAGGCCTCTTTCAAGGTACTAAGCATTTATTCAAGCCTGACCCAAAATAATATACTCCAATAGAAAATCCCGCATGTGGGTGGACAATATAAGCACCGTCCTAGCATGTTAGGAGGGTGGGCAAGTTATCATTTTTCTTAATCTAATTTCTCCTAGTTAATCACCTCTCTCTACTTTCTCTCTCTAGAAATCTTCTTTTTTTCTTCTTTATTTCTTATAATCAATCATGGTGAAGTGAATAATTATGGGTACAACATTTGGTATCAGAGCCACGGGGTAGATTAGTGATTGGTTGTTGTTATTGATTTGATTTGTGTGATTTAATCAAAAATCATCATGAATTGAATTTTTTAGTGTTTTTCGGGCTCTAAATCTTGATTTAAATCACCTACATAGTTGTGATAGGGATTTAGGTTAGTGACTGTGGTTAAAATCACAAGTTTTTTGGGAGTTTGGATTGATTTTGGAATACGGTTCGACGAAAAGTGGTTCTTATTAGATTTAAGTTACGCAGTAATTACTTTCGTTAAAGGGTTTATTAGTTTCTTCCGAAAGTTTAACTTTCGTAATAGGGTTTATAAGTTTGTTCCGAGAGCAAGTTTTGTCTCCGAAAGTTTCACATGGTTACGACTTACGAAAGATTTTTCTTCCGAAAGTTAAGATTCTTCCGAAAGTGTCAAAAGTTACGAAACTTTACACACGTTCCAAAAGTTAACAAAGTTACGAAAGTTTCAAAAACCTCCGAAACCCAAATAGTTCCGAAATCTATTTCTTCCGAAACCCAAATTCTTCCAAAAGTGAACTGTTCCGAAAGTCCTCAAAGCTACGAAAGTTTCTAGTTCCGAGAGTTTCAACAAGTTCCGAAAGGTTTCTTCTTCCGAAAGTAGTAAGTGTTCCGAAAGTTTTTTCTTCCGAAACTCATTTTCTCTGAAAGTTGAAGTTTCTTATGAAAGTTAACTTACGAAAGTCACAAGTTTCTAAAGTTACAAAACTTCCGAAAGATTCTTCCGAAAGTCAAGGGCTCCGAAAGTTATATCTGTTCTGAAACTTAACTGTTCCGAAAGTACAAAATCCTCCGAAAGGTATATTCTTCCGAAAGTTTTTTCTTCGAAAGGATTTTCTATGAAAGTTGAGTTCTGAGAAAGTTTAGTTCTATGAGAATTTGGTTGTTGCGAAAGTTTGATTTTTTGGGTGTGTTTTTGGCCTTAGAATTTTTTGGTTTCTTGTGAAGACAATTTTTTAGGGGATTTTAACATTTTTCTTCGACAACAACAATCACAACACATATACTTAAGATCCTTTTTCACTTCAACAATTTCAAGTTTCTCGAAATGGATTCTACTTAATAGTATCGTGTGACAAACAACAACATCATGGTGGCGGGTAACAAAGAGAGACCACCAATGCTTGTGACTGGTCGATATGCACAATGGCAATCACGATTCCTTCGATATCTTGACACTAAACCCAATGGTGATGTTCTTCGACGTTGCATCAAAGAAGGACCCTATACTCTCACTACAATAACCATTCCTGCAATTCCAGCAACCGACTCAACGACCGGTTTCGATGAGCAAACAAGTGAGGAAACATATGAGAACACTTCGAAAGAGAAACGTGCTTGGATTGATGCAGAAAAAGAAGCAATCTATTTGATTCTCAGTGGGATTGGGGATGATATTTACTCAACGGTTGATGCGTTCTCTACTACAAAAGAAATGTGGTTTTCCATTGAACGCTTACAACAAGGTGAATCACTTAACAAGCAAGATGTCAAAACTAACTTGTTCTAGAACTTTGGCAAGTTTACTTCATTGGATGGGGAATCAATTGATTCATATTACTCAAGGTTCTACAAGATGATGAATGACATGACAAGAAACACTTTGCAAGTCTCCACCATGCAAGTCAATGTGCAATTTCTACAACAACTTCAACCAGAGTGGACACGGTTTGTATCTTTGGTGAAACAACAGAGTAAGTTAGACGAGGTCAACTATCACACGCTCTTTGACATTCTGAAACAATTTCAGAATGAGGCGAATGAACTTCGAGCTAAAAGGATAGAAAAGACAGCTAATCCACTTGCTTTGGTGTCTACCACTCAAAACGTCCAAGATCATCGCTCTCGTGCTTCAAAGTCATACTCCACTACATCCTCCTCACCAAGATACTCCACTACATCCACTTCACCAAGATACTCCACTTCATCTAAGTATTCAGCTCTCACAAGATCACGAGACAAAGAACCAAGAGCACCATCACCATCACCTGATCCATCATCTGAAGAGGACAGTGATGAAGAACTAGCTTAGAAGGATAGGGATATGAAACAACAAATTGCTTTCATTATGAAGACCTACAAGAAAATCTTGAAACCCACCAAGAACAATCTTTGAACATCGTCTAACACAAGGAACCCACATGTTGAGAGTCCTCGAAGGTATAACACACGTCAACGGGATGAAAGTCTTACTAGGTATGATCGACGTAATCCAACACATGTTGAGGGTTCTGCACGGTAATCGACAAAAGGTTAAGTATGATACTCAGAGGATAGGGGTGTTCAAAAAAACCGAGAAACCGACGAACCGAGCCGAACCGCTCAATCCGAAACCGAAAAAACCCGAAACCGAAGAAACCGAAACCCAAAAAAACCGAAACTGAAAAAACCCGCTTATAACGGTTCGGTTACGGTTTTCCTTTTTAGATATCCGTGGTTAACCGAACCGAACCGCACATATTATACATGATTTTTTTAACTAAATATTCAAATTATGGTACATGTATTAATTATATTAGTACCATACTTTAGTTGTACAACGATTTTTTTACTCTTAATGTCAACTATTTTAAACATGTATGTGTAAATTTAATTAATGTGATCGTAGTTTATAGACATCGAATAAATATTTTTTAGTAAATACGTTACTTATGAATATTCTAATGTACTTTTTGGAATGAAATATTTTTATATGATTTTTATCTATTATACGAAACAACATTCTATCTTCTAAACCATGTTATTATTTATAAACTAAAACTTGATGAAACTTATAAAACGGTTAACCGTGAGCCGAACCGTGGGTAACCGCTCATTTCGGGTAACCGCATGTCCGGTTAACCGCCTTGTACGGTTCGGTTACGGATAGTAAATTTAACTACCCGAACCGCGATGGATAGTCAAAATCGTCTAACTAACCGAACCGAACCGACACGTGAACACCCCTATCAGAGGATTGCTACTGTTGCTGGGAATAGGGAAACTGTTGGTACTCAAGTGGTTCAGCAAAGTGGGATTCAGTGCTTTAATTGCAAAGGTTATGGGCATATGGCAAAGGAATGCAGGAAGCCGAAACGGGTTAGGGACTCTGGTTATCATAAGGAAAAGATGTTGCTATGCAAGAAGATGGAAGCTGGAGTTAAACTGTCGGCTGAGGAAGGAGCAATGCTTGATGATACTGATGATGAAGCCTCCGACCAAGAACTTGAAGCACATTACTCGTACATGGCAAAGGTTGAAGAAGTTCTCAACGTCACAGAAGATGACAATGGTCCTATCTTTGTTACTGAGCCAATCGATAAGGTACACACTGAAGAGGAGTATAACGTGTTTGGTAATACTCATGAGCATTGTGAGCTACCCAAAGCCATTAATGACACATGTATGATGGAAACGGTTGATAGCAATACCACACCCGATTCATCAGACATGTGCAATAATGAGTATGAGGATGATCAACATGCAAATGAGTATGATGATGATGAGGAACGTATTGCGCTTGCTAACTTAATTGCTTCTTTACAAAAAGATGTCAAAGAAACTAGAAAGATTCAAAAGCAATTAAAGAAGTCAAACGCTACGCTCACTCAAAATTTTAAAGAATGCAAAGCTGCTATAATCAAATCTAGTGAGACCATTGATAGCTATAGATCTCAGCTACTTCAAAAGACCAATGAGATTGAGGGGTACAAAGGGTGTTTAATTAACGTAAAAAAGGACGATTATCAACAGAATTATAACGAAACTCTTAAGCTTCTTGAACAAGAGAAACGTAATTATAACACCTCTTTGACTACTGAACGTCACAAAACGTGTCTTGCTACCACTAAAGTCAATGAGCTAACTCAAGTAAATGGTTTTCTTCAAGAGGATAAAACCAAACTTGTTAATGAAAAGAAAGCTGTGGTTGAAAAGATATAAAAGGATTTCAAAACTAAACAAGCGAATGACTTCGACAAAATGGTGGAACTTGAAACTCAAATTGATTTTTACAAGAAATTTGTTTACAAAACTAATCAATCAATTCAAACCATGAGAATGCTGGCACCTCGTTCGTTTTTCAAGGATAGACCTAGTTTTACAAATCCTAAGTACCTTGAGCAAGCTCAATCTGAGAATTAGCACTTATACCTTGATGAGTCCTAATGGACCGATCTTGATTACCTTGTTGTTAGACCTGATAGTGAAGAGACAAACGATTTGGAAGAAGAGAGTAGACCAAAAGTTAATAAAGAATTTGTTAAACCATATAATTATGCTTATGAAAACAGTCTTTATGGTCTTTTCAAACCGCAAACATAGAAGACTCGCGAGCAAATATTTTTCGAATGTGAACAAATAAGAATTAAATAGAGACAAGCTTTTGCCACTAAGAAAACTAATGTTTCAAAATTTATTGAGTACTTGCCATATAAAGCTTTTGTAAGCAAGAGTAAGCAAGCACTTAGTATTCTCAAGAGTAACATCGAAAATTTCAAAAAAGTTGTTGATGATGACTGGAAAAAACGTGAACTTTTGAAAGGAGACAAAGAAATTCCTCACGATAAAACTGTGCTTGTGAAAAGTATTTTGATTCCGCTTGCGGAAAGAACACAAAAACATATTTTGGAATTTGAAACATTAATTAAGCAAGAAATTTTTGATGATTTGAAATATGTGGAATCTCTTGAACAAGAAGTGAACGACCATAAACCTGAAAGAGACGAGTTTTCTACAGCATATGATCTACTCTTACACGAATGTCTCTTAAAAGATATTATGTGTGTTTATGTTACATCTTGTGCTGATATTGATGAATATTCTGATGTTGCATGCAAATATCTTGATCAAGTCAAAGAGTGTGAACGTCTTGAAAATGAGCTTTCGAATAAAGTTGACCAAAAATAGTTTTCATTACTTCAACATAGATATGATTATCTTCAAAAACATTGTCATTCATGTGACACCCCCAAATTGAGTCAAACGCAGCGGAGATAATATTTGGGTGTCACGTAGGTGGATCAACAGCAGACAGAATATAGAGCAACAGATAAAAGATTATCCTTACATTTATTACATGATTGAAAGTGCAAATAGTATTACAGTAGTCTTTAACATTGTTTGAAAGTCTGAATTTATTCCCAATTTATAAAACCCCAGATGAGCTCTATAAATGCAATCTATCATGATGCTTGACTTCATGCACACCATTACCTGCTTCAGTTACCTGAGAAAACATGCTTAGAAAGTCAACATAAAGTTGGTAAATTCACAGGTTTAATTAAAATAAGTTTGGACATTAGATATTCCCAGAAGTAGTAATGCACAAAGCACTAATACTTAAAAGTAATTACATTTCCATATTGCCTGAAACTGAAACTTGACAGTTAAGTCCTTAACAGATAAGGACCCTTTGCCTTATCATTATCAAGGCACCCATAACAAAAATAAGTGCTGACATGTGAAACATCTGTTGTCCCGGCCGAGGCACAGTGAGCATGACTCACCCAGATGGGGACGGTCAATCCCAAATAGATCTATTTATAACATTCAGGTAATTCAATAATTCTAACAGTTTCGGATACACGGGTCATGCTGTTCATCTACAATAGGCATGGTAATCAAAGGTTTCACAGTTCAATCTATGTCCATAAAATCAATATGTTGCATGTTTTCTTCCCCATTAAAAGGTTTAAAAGTTTGTCAATATATAAAGTGAGGCCGTGAACTCACCTCAGTAGTACAGCAATAAGTCAGAATATAAATCTGATAAGGATGCTCACGATACAGTCAACGACCTAAATAATTATAAGGTCTCAGTAAATGCATAACATAATGCATAAAAGTTCCAGAATAAATCTGTACATGCTTAAACGGGTTTAAGTATTTAATTACAATACTTGTAATTTGTTCGTTGTAGTACAAGTTCTAATAGTAGTTGTTTTAGGTATAAAATAAATAATAAGGTTTAATTAATATTTTGTACTTACGTTGTTTATAAAACACTTTAAATATTTATATAGGATAGTTTTATATACGTTTAAAGTGATAGGAAATAAATATAATTAATATATTTATTTTATAAGTTAACCATTTTCAATTTATATTTAATATATAAATAAGGTTTATAAATGTATAACATTTATTTAAAAATCCATGTTTACGTAAGATTTATATTTATTAAGTTATAGGTTTGGAAAAATAACAATTGTTACGTTTATTTAAGTTTTACGTTTAAATAATGATTTAAAATATATAAGATTTTAAGGTTCGTAATACTTGTATAAAAATACGTTTTAGTCCTTTTAAATAAATAGGTACTCGCGATTAAATTACTTTTATACCCCTAGGGTTTCTAAATCTTTCGAGTATTTACAGTTTTGGTCCCTCCCTAGTTACACGTGTAACTAGGGTTTCCTAAAGTTTCATAAAGTGTCAATTTTGGTCCTTATAGTATGCGGCCTATTTTAGGGCTTATTATAGTTTCACTTAATGGCAGTTTTGGTCCTTATAGTTTCGGCTAATAATAAAGTTTATTATAAGTTACATTTTTGCCCCCTAGGGCTTGTATGGGTTTAGGCTATTGGCAAGTTTAGTCCCTAGGGTTGCTTAGGGTTTTATTAAGTTTAGTAACTTGACACATTTAGTCCCTAAGGTTTATTTTAGGTCGCGGCTTGTGTCCAAAATAGTCCCTAGGCCTTCCAATGTTTACACAACTTACCCTAATATTTTAGTAATCTCTTTTTAGTCCTTTTTAACTCTACAAGGTTTTGGATATGTTCAAAACACACCCTTATACTCTCGGCATTATTTAAAAAGTGGTTCAAAGTTTATGTTTTTGAAATACAAATTTCTACACTTATTCATTTAGATCCCTTTTACTTACTAAAATTACATTTTAGTCCGAAAGTATTATCTATGCCATTTTTAACCCGAAAGTTTATATATTTACTATTTTAGTCCAAAACTTCTTAGATCTATCATTTAAATCCAAAATAATTATAGATCTATATTTTCAACATGTAACTTTATAAAATCATATCTTTGACACTAAAAGTCTTATAAAATATTGATTTAATGAAAATGATTATTTATCTAGGAAAAGTATTATAGTGAGCTTAAACTAATCTTATGAGGCCTAGTAGTGATCTTAACATTTTAAGGCACCTAATAACATGAATCTAATGTTTCTAGTTATATCTAAACATTACAAGATCACTCAAAATCATAATATGAGCTTAAAAGCTCACGTCCAATATTATTTGCATGGTTAGGTTTTCATGATTTTTCAAGTTAAACAAGATCATGTTGATGTGTTCTTCAAAGTTGACAAGTTTTTACATCAAGTTTTGTTATATATAAAAATTAGCCATGGGTTTCACTTATGTTTTTAGGGTTTCCATACTTGTTTAAATGTTATCTTTACCAAAAATAAACATGTACACATCAATATACATCAGGGTAATGTATTAGAAAAGATAGGTTTTAACTTGGACTTACTTGATTTGATAGGTTTAGGAATGATATGAGAATGGGTAGAAACAAGTGACAAGCTTTCAACAATAGAGGTCTAGGAAATCATAAACATGCCGTGGGCTTCAAGTAGTCTTCTAGGGTTCTTGTTCTTGCTTTAAAAGAACCATCTTTCTTTTTGACAAATAACACAGGAGCTCCCCATGGTGAGGAACTGGGTCGTATGAATCCTTTGTCAGATAGCTCTTGAAGTTGTTCAGCTAATTCCTTCATCTCTGATGGTGCCAACCGGTATGGAGCTTTAGCTACAGGTGCTGCTCCGGGAACCAAATCAATTTGAAATTCCACTTGTCGAGTCGGTGGTAAGCCTGGCAACTCATCAGGAAAGACTGCTGGAAAATCTCGGACAATGGGTACGTCCTCGATTTGCTTCTTCTCAGGTTTGTCTTCTTCATCTGTTTGAGAAATATGGGCCAAGAAGATAGGACATCCTCTCAACAAATATTTCTGAGCTTTGGTACAAGAGATAACACTAAGTCTAGTGTCAGCGAGGTCGGTGTTACCGTCACCTCGAACGATTAGAGTTTCGTTTCCCCATGGAATACGGACTAGCTTCTCGTCACAAACAATGACTGCGCGGTATCTCGCTAACCAGTCCATGCCGATAATAATATCAAAACTACCAAGGTTTACAGGGATAAGGTCAATGTTGAATGGGTGTTTGGAAAGATTTAAGGTGCAACCTCTAATGATAGTGTCAGCATCTACAGTTTTACCGTCGGCTAATTCTACAGAGTAACGGTGATCTAAGCTTGTAGGGACAACTTCTAGTACTTGACTAAATTCAGTGGATATAAAACTTCGGTCTGCTCCAGTATCAAATAAGACAGATGTATAATGATTGTTCAATAGAAACGTACCAGTTACGACATTTGAATCGGGGTTGGCTTTTGCATTGCGGACCACGTACACTCTGGATGAAGCTCCTCCACTGTTCTTGTTCTTGTTGGCCCGTTTAGGGCAACTTGGTCTCGTGTGTCCTGGTGCTCCACACTCGTAGCACACAACTCCCTTCTTGGGTCCATTGTTGTTTCCTCCAGTAGCGTTGCGGTTCCCCTGTTGTCCATTCCCGTTCCCACGGGCATTGTATCCACCCCTATTGTTGTAGCTTCTAGTTTTTTGAGTGGGTCGGGCCTGAGTGACAGCATTAACTCGACAGATTTTAGCAAAGTGACCTACTTGTCCACATCTATAGCAGGTCTGGCATGGGCTATCAAACGTATGATGATAGTTACACTTTGGGCACAAAGGTTTGGCGCCCACGTACGAGTTAGCTCCTACAGAAGTAGCACTGTAAACTTGCCCATCATTCTGCTTCTTAGGATGCTGCTGGTGCTGATTGCGAAAGTACTCGTCTGCCTTTCGCTTGTTGTCAGTCTGCCTCTCGGATAGGGTACAGACTCTTTTGTTTATCAACTCAGTAGCGAACTCAATGGCACTCTCGACGGTAGTAGGTCGAGATGCGAGCACACTGTCGTGAATGGCGTCTGGGAGTCCACCCACGTACTTCTCAATCTTTTCACCCTCTTCCACAAACATCCTGGTGCACATGAGGGTCAACTCTTGGAACCTTTGGTTGTACGTAGTGATGTCATTGTTCTTGCATTTGAGATCCCATAACTCGATCTCCAGCTTCTTCATTTCTCCCCTTGGGCAGTACTTCTCAGTCATCCTCTCCTTCAACTCAGTCCAGTTGAGAGCATAGGCAGCATCGTGTCCAAGAGTAGCAACAACAGAGTTCCACCAAGTAAGAGCACTCTCAAGTAGGGTGCAGGCGGAAAACTTCACTTTGTTCTCTTCTGCACAATCACTGATGCGAAATACCGTTTCCAACCTCTCAAACCACTGCATCTGTTCCACCACTCCTTCCTTGCCCTTGTAATAGGAAGGTTTACATTTTAAGAAGTCGGGGTAAGAGCAACCCCTGGTGGTCTAATTATTCCGGCGGTTGTTGGAATTTTGACTGTCGTCCACGTTCCTGCTGGCAGCCATCGCAGATGCGATGCCCTGGTCAATCATTTCCCTTAATCGGGCAACAGTGACGTTTTGGGTAGTCTCGCCATTGATGGGGTTCGTTCTAGTGTTTACCATTTTTCTATAATTATACAAAAAAAGGAAATCATTAGTTCAAGGTGTTAGCACAGTTTTATATAATTACACGAAAAGGAATTTCATGCATAGACTTTGCAACAAATTGGATAACCTGTTTAAAGTTCATAATATAATACAGTACGGATATAACAAAAGCTAATGAGTACATGCCATAAGTCTAGAATAGGAATACAGTACAAAATGCACAACCTAATCCAAGACAGAGCACAGCCCGCCTGTCTGGGATGGTGGTACATGAAATCTAACGTACATCATCTATGAATCCCTAATCTAAATAGTACAGTACAGGAATACAACTGACTAAATAAAAGTACAAATACAAGAGATCCTATATCATGATAGTCGGGGTGCAACCCTAATAGCTTATCATGATATACAAAAGATCTAGCACATCTAATCTACTGATGCCTAACTGACTCCTCGGATACGGCTGGCGCCACGGGCGGAGATGAGACAGCCGGTGCCTGCATGGCATCCTGCATCGCGGTCATAGCAGTCCTAGTCTCCCTGAGCAGTCGGAGTGCCTCACGGAACTGGTCTCTGAGAGTGTGCTGAACTCCCCGGAGATGAGCGTCTCTGACGTCAACCCCTGATGGCGGACATCCTGGAGGTCGAAGAATATGGCAAGAGTCTGCTCCATGGTCATAAGAGCGATGTGAGTCTCTGTCTGCTGACTCTGCAGTAGGTACATCTGCTCTCGTTGGAACTCGTTCTCATCCAGCAACCACTAGAGAGAATGGTAAGTAGTCGACCACACTCCTCGGGCAGCGTGTGTCTCTGAACTCACGGTTCATGATAAAAGGTCTTGGCGCTGCTGTAGAACAGTGCGCTCAGTCTGTCCGGCCGCTAGCAGAGCAAGAATGTCTGCTACGTCCTTGGCCTGGCGTGTGGCAAGTGCCGTGATCTGGGCCTGGACAGGATCATCATGTCTGGCCCGGGAACCCTCACCGATCTCAAAGGTGGAATCGAGAGGTGCCTCGTACCTCCTCTTACGAGGTGGCAGAGTCTCGGGTGCATGCTCCCATAGTACAGTCACGAGTGGTACAGGTGGTGTAGCAGTAGGAGGCTGGACCTCTTCCCCAGCGGGGGAAACAGGTGGTGAAGAAATAAGCGCCTCAATAGATGCAGCGTCGACAGAAGCGTGACTATCGCCGGAGTCACTAGTAGATAACCATCCACACAAGACGGTCGTCGGAGATACGGCAACAGGTGTATCAGTAGGTGAAGTCATGATAAATCTGAAAGTAATATACTTTTAATTGATATAAGTATAAACTTACTCAAGTTAAAATTTTTGAGAAATATAATTTAAAATTATATAATACTGCCATTTAACACTCACCATGCTAAAGGTTACGTTAATACTTATAAGATTAATTAACCGGATGTTAATAATCAATGCACAGGCAATCACACAATCGATGTATGCTCTACAGTCTATATGCTAAACTATTCTAGTCCCGAAAATCCCAAAAGATTTTTAAAGCAGTTATAGTTCAGATTATATAAAATTTGTATTTTTATATTTATTTTAAACTTGATTCTGATTCTCGATAACTATCTCTCTGATACCATTCTGTGACACCCCCAAATTGAGTCAAACGCAGCGGAGATAATATTTGGGTGTCACGTAGGTGGATCAACAGCAGACAGAATATAGAGCAACAGATAAAAGATTATCCTTACATTTATTACATGATTGAAAGTGCAAACAGTAGTACAGTAGTCTTTAACATTGTTTGAAAGTCTGAATTTATTCCCAATTTATAAAACCCCAGATGAGCTCTATAAATGCAATCTATCATGATGCTTGACTTCATGCACACCATTACCTGCTTCAGTTACCTAAGAAAACATGCTTAGAAAGTCAACATAAAGTTGGTGAATTCACATGTTTAATTAAAATAAGTTTGGACATTAGATATTCCCAGAAGTAGTAATGCACAAAGCACTAATACTTAAAAGTAATTACATTACCATATTTCCCGAAACTGAAACTTGACAGTTAAGTCCTTAACAGATAAGGACCCTTCGCCTTATCATTATCAAGGCACCCATAACAAAAATAAGTGCTGACATGTGAAACATCTGTTGTCCCGGCCGAGGCACAGTGAGCATGACTCACCCAGATGGGGACGGTCAATCCCAAATAGATCTATTTATAACATTCAGGTAATTCAATAATTCTAACAGTTTCGGATGCACGGGTCATGCTGTTCATCTACAATAGGCATGGTAATCAAAGGTTTCACTGTTCAATCTATGTCCATAAAATCAATATGTTGCATGTTTTCTTCCCCATTAAAAGGTTTAAAAGTTTGTCAATATATAAAGTGGGGCCGTGAACTCACCTCAGTAGTACAGCAATAAATCAGAAGATAAATCTGATAAGGATGCTCACGATACAGTCAACGACCTAAATAATTATAAGGTCTCAGTAAATGCATAACATAATGCATAAAAGTTCCAGAATAAATCTGTACATGCTTAAACGGGTTTAAGTATTTAATTACAATACTTGTAATTTGTTCGTTGTAGTACAAGTTCTAATAGTAGTTGTTTTAGGTATAAAATAAATAATAAGGTTTAATTAATTAATTCATTTAATTAATATTTTGTACTTACGTTGTTTATAAAACACTTTAAATATTTATATAGGATAGTTTTATATACGTTTAAAGTGATAGGAAATAAATATAATTAATATATTTATTTTATAAGTTAATCATTTTCAATTTATATTTAATATATAAATAAGGTTTATAAATGTATAACATTTATTTAAAAATCCATGTTTACGTAAGATTTATATTTATTAAGTTATAGGTTTGGAAAAATAACAATGTTACGTTTATTTAAGTTTTACGTTTAAATAATGATTTAAAATATATAAGATTTTAAGGTTCGTAATACTTGTATAAAAATACGTTTTAGTCCTTTTAAATAAATAGGTACTCGCGATTAAATTACTTTTATACCCCTAGGGTTTCTAAATCTTTCGAGTATTTACAGTTTTGGTCCCTCCCTAGTTACACGTGTAACTAGGGTTTCCTAAAGTTTCATAAAGTGTCAATTTTGGTCCTTATAGTATGCGGCCTATTTTAGGGCTTATTATAGTTTCACTTAATGGCAGTTTTGGTCCTTATAGTTTCGGCTAATAATAAAGTTTATTATAAGTTACATTTTTGCCCCCTAGGGCTTGTATGGGTTTAGGCTATTGGCAAGTTTAGTCCCTAGGGTTGCTTAGGGTTTTATTAAGTTTAGTAACTTGACACATTTAGTCCCTAAGGTTTATTTTAGGTCGCGGCTTGTGTCCAAAATAGTCCCTAGGCCTTCCAAAGTTTACACAACTTACCCTAATATTTTAGTAATCTCTTTTTAGTCCTTTTTAACTCTACAAGGTTTCGGATATGTTCAAAACACACCCTTATACTCTCGGCATTATTTAAAAAGTGGTTCAAAGTTTATGTTTTTGAAATACAAATTTCTACACTTATTCATTTAGATCCCTTTTACTTACTAAAATTACATTTTAGTCCAAAAGTATTATCTATGCTATTTTTAACCCGAAAGTTTATATATTTACTATTTTAGTCCAAAACTTCTTAGATCTATCATTTAAATCTAAAATAATTATAGATCTATATTTTCAACATGTAACTTTATAAAATCATATCTTTGACACTAAAAGTCTTATAAAACATTTATTTAATGAAAATGATTATTTATCTAGGAAAAGTATTATAGTGAGCTTAAATTAATCTTATGAGGCCTAGTAGTGATCTTATCATTTTAAGGCACCTAATAACATGAATCTAATGTTTCTAGTTATATCTAAACATTACAAGATCACTCAAAATCATAACATGAGCTTAAAAGCTCACGTCCAATATTATTTGTATGGTTAGGTTTTCATGATTTTTCAAGTTAAACAAGATCATGTTGATGTGTTCTTCAAAGTTGACAAGTTTTTACATCAAGTTTTGTTATATATAAAAATTAGCCGTGGGTTTCACTTATGTTTTTAGGGTTTCCATACTTGTTTAAATGTTATCTTTACCAAAAATAAACATGTACACATCAATATATATAAGGGTAATGTATTAGAAAAGATAGGTTTTAACTTGGACTTACTTGATTTGATTAGGTTTAGGAATGATATGAGAATGGGTAGAAACAAGTGACAAGCTTTCAACAATGGAGGTCTAGGAAATTATAAACATGCCGTGGGCTTCAAGTAGTCTTCTAGGGTTCTTGTTCTTGCTTCAATGATCAAGGTTTCTTGTAGGTTGAGCTTAGGATTAACCTTTAGGTAGTAGAAGACATAGTATAGGAGTAGTAGTAAAGCTTGAAGGTTTAAAAATGGTGGTTAATGGGGTTTAGCCGTGAGTTGAGAGAGAGAAGAGTGAAGTGAGATTGGAAAATATTTTGTGTTGTGTGTTGTGTGCATGTTTCGGCTTAAGAAGAAAGAAAACAAGGATTTGGTGAATCTTGTACCTAGTACTCAAGATCCTAGCAGATACAAGTTAGATATGAAATATCTTTCAATGTATTTGACACATGCTTAAACTAGAAAGTTTACTTCCTTCCCATTTTTGATGTGTAGCCGTGTGTTTGCACAAGGTCAAAGGGGGACAAGTTCTTACAAGCATAGTAGAAGACATGAGGGTTTGGAGTGTGTAAGTGGTTTATGTAAGAAAGCATGCTTAGGTGTAAGTAAAGTAAGGTTTATGCATGCATTAGTATAGGGTATTAGTAGAGTGCATGATTACACTAGGTTACTTGTAGCTAGTTAAATCAAATGATGGTAGTGTATGCATGCATACATACACACGTTTTATTATATGCACGGGGAGGGTTTTGGGTAAATTTTGCCAAGTGTTGTATGATAATAATAGTCTTTGTATATTATTATAGGTACTTGTTGTGTTGTAGGTATTTTTGTTGAAGCTTTTAGATAACTTAGTGAAAGTGTATTATTAAATACATTACTAAAATTAATTTACTTTATTAAAGTAAATAGGTGACAATGTAAAATAATATACATTGTTTTTAAAGTGTTTAGGTATTTCATCCTTTTAAGTAATATATGTAAGTATGCACATATAAAAATAATTCAAGTACTTAATAAATAAATTAAGTAAGGTTACAGTTTATTTCAAAATATGTACTGAGGTGATGAATTTCATTATTCAATCAAGTGGCCAGTCAATTGCCAAGGTAGTAAATAAATGACTAAAGGTTCATATAAATATATAATAAATATGAAAGGTAGTATGACAATAGGTATATGATAATTAATAAGTCATATAAAAGTGAAATTATATAAATTCCAAATATAAATAGTACTACAGTTGACAAAGTCAATGAGGGTAAAATCAGAGGTTTTACAATTCACTTGAACTTGCTTTGCAAAAGAAAGTTGGTAGTTTTTCAAATGATACACCTTTGGAAGTAAAATTATCTGAGTCATGTCGATTACTAAACGAAAAGAGTCTTGATATTTTATATTTGAAAGCTCAGTTACAACAAAAAGACATAGCAATAGCAGAGTTAAAGAAACTCGTTGCTAAGATGGGTGGGAAAGTTGTGAAACCTAGCGTTAAGAAACCTGTTGTTAAACAACCCAATGCCTCTAAAGTGAATAGGTCCTCTATCTTGGGAAAACCATCCACTTTCTCAAATTCCTCGTTTGTAAAACTTGTGTTTGCCCCCAAGATGGATGGAAAGGAAAGGTTACCACACAATCAACCCATAAGGAATACTGTAGCACCAAGCGTTAAGCATAATAATGTGATTAAACCAGGGATGTATAGAATGACCACTAAAACCACAAACAAAGTTAGTAAATCGCCTCAGACTTCTAGAAACACTAATACTCGTGTGTCTTCTACTACAGGAGTAGTCTCCACTGCTAGTGTTAGCCGGCCTCAGCTTAAGAGCACTCAAGTGAATGATAAGGTTTGGAAACACAAGAGTCAAGGGAAGATGAAAGAAGTAGAAGAACACCCTAGGAATTTGAATATTTTTAAGAATAAAAAGTCTGTAATCGCGTGTAATGACGATTTGAATGCTTAGAATGATTTGAATGCTTTGAATGTTAAATTTGTTTGTGTCAAATGTGGAAAATGTGCTAATGTTAATCATTCTATTTGTGCTATGAACAATGTGAAAGGCGTAGATACTAGAACTAAGAAGCAAGTTGTGATGCCTATTAGTGCTAGTAAACCCAAACGCAAAGTGAACCATTTTGGTGCTACCCCTACTAAGAAAAGTATTGCATCAGACTCCACCACTAAGAACCCTAGAAGCAGAATTATGGAATTATATGAGTCTGCTAGCAAGTCTTGGAAATGGTGGTTTGCTAATCAATGTCCTCCAGGATATAAATGGATGCCTAAAGTTAAGACATAAAATGTGACAACGAGTGTTAGTATGCCTTTAAATGTTGCTAAGGACACTAATGATTTTGAAATCACAACTAATGTGGTATCCAATTTAGCAAATACTCCATCGTGTTCTAACTCTTCTGCAGGTGATACAAATAATTCTCTTCATACTGGACTCCGGATGCACGAAGCACATGACGGGGAATCTCAAGCTTCTAATTAACTTCATGGAGAAGTTCTTGGGTACGGTCCGATTCGGAAATGATCAATTTGCACCGATCCTAGGATATGGAGATTTGGTTCAGGGGAATATAACGATAAAAAGGGTATACTACGTCGAAGGGCTCAATCACAATCTTTTCTCGGTTGGTCAATTCTGTGATGCAGATTTGGAGGTTGCTTTCAGAAAGAATACATGTTTTGTTCGTGATTATGATGGGAATGACTTACTTACCGGTACACGGGGTACTGATCTCTACACTATTTCACTTCAAGACACAACTTCTACAACTCCAATTTGCTTTATGGCTAAAGCTTCAACGACTCAGGCATGGTTATGGCATCAACGTCTTTCTCATCTCAACTTTGATACCATCAACTTGCTTTCCAAGAAATATATTGTGAGAGGCCTTCCAAGCTTGAAGTTTATCGAAGATCATCTTTGTTCTTCTTGTGAGCTTTGTAAAGCTAAACGAAGTAGTTTCAAGACAAAGACTACACCAAGCTCTAAAGAACGGTTAGATCTTCTTCATATAGATTTGTGTGGTCCCATGCGTGTTCATAGTATCAATGGGAAGAAATATGTTATGGTAATTGTCGATGATTACTCAAGGTACACATGGACTCAGTTCTTGAGATCCATGGATGAAACACCAGAAGTTCTCATCAACTTTCTTAAACTGATACAACGTGGTCTTCAAGCTCAAGTAAAAGTGGTTCGTACTGACAAAGGTACATAATTTTTGAATTCAACTCTGAGGAACTATTTTGAAGCTGAAGGAATTGAACATGAAACATCTATTGCTCGAACACCCGAAAAAACGGCGTTGTTGAAAGACGAAACCGTACTTTGGTTGAGGCTGCTCGAACATTATTATCCGCTTCAAAACTACCATTATACTTTTGGGCCGAAGCCGTGTTAACTGCATGCAACACACAAAACCGATCCTTAATTATCCCAAGACACGAAAAGACACCATATCACATAATCCATGATCGAAAACCTTCATTCAAACACCTTCACGTTTTTGGATGTACTTGTTACATAATTCGAAATGGTGAAAATTTAGATAAGATGAAAGAGAAAGGTGATGCATGTATTCTAGTGGGATATGCAACTCAGTCTAAGGGATATAGAGTTTACAACAAGAGAACAAAATTGATAGTTGAGACTATTCATATCCGATTTGATGAATTACAAGAAATGGCACATGAACAAAACAGTATAAGTCCCACTCTACAACAACAAACGACTTCCGTTCACAACCTCAAAGAACTCAGAACTCAAGACCACGACAATGAACCGTCAAGTTCAAAGCTGGTTCAAGGAAATGTTCCAAGAGCAGACATGACAGTTAACACGACACTTGAAGAGTTGGAAATGTTATATGGACCAATGTATGATGAATATTTCACGGGGGAGAAACATGTTGTATCGAAGCCTTCCGCTGTCACTCACGATAAAAATGATGATATCGATCATCGTCAACAAAAGGATACAACATCATCTATTTTAACACGGGTAACTACAAATTTACCTCCTCAGAATATAACATCAACAACCGCTCCTACAACATCCACAACTACTGTCATTGCTCCAGAGAACACAAATCAAGCAGACTATGCATTAAATGACGAAGACGACTTTATCAACCCATTTGGTACACCGATACACAAAACTGGAGAGTCTTCTACTCGCCATGTTGATCAGTCAAATATGCATACGTTCTATCAACGACATCCTTCAACACATCATTGGACCCGAGATCATCCTTTTGTACAAGTAACTGGAAACCCTTCACAGCCCGTTCGTACAAGACGACAACTTGAAACCGATGGTGATGTTCGTATATTCGCACTCGCCGTGAGTACAACTGAGCCAAAAAATATCAAAGAAGCATTGGCAGATCACGCTTGAATTGAATCGATAACGGATGAACTTCAAAATTTTGAAAGACTTAAAGTCTGGGAACTTGTTGACAGACCATACGATGTAATACTATTAAATCTTCGATGGATCTGGAAAAACAAGATGGATGAAGAGAACGCGATCATCAAGAATAAATCTAGGCTAGTGGCTAAAGGGTATGGACGGAAAGAGGGTATTGATTTTGAAGAATCATTTGCACCAGTAGCTCGAATGGAAGCGGTCAGGATTTTCCTTGCTTATGCTGCACATAAGCAATTCATTGTTTATCAAATGGACATAAAGACGACGTTTCTTAACGGTCCTTTGAAGGAAGAAGCCTATGTCACAAAGCCAAAAGGATTCGTCAATCCTCATTATCCTGACAAGGTGTATCGTCTCCATAAAGCACTTTATGGACTCAATCAAGCTTCAAAGGCGTGGTATGACGAGCTCTCAAAATTTCTGATGTCCAAAGGTTTCTCAAAAGGTTCCATTGATCTAACTTTGTTCACTTATAAATATGGGGATGACATTTTGCTTGTGCATATTTATGTTGATGACATTATTTTCGGGTCTACAAACCCAAAACTTTCAAAATGGTTTGAAAAAGTAATGCACAACAAATTTGAAATGTCTATGATGGGCGAACTAAAATTCTTTCTAGGAATTCAAGTTCACCAATCCCCAAGTGATATCTTTATCAACCAAGCTAAGTATTGTCAAGAGATAATCAAAAAGCATGGTATGACCTCATGTGACCCCGTTGGGACACCATTATCAACCACATCTCTAGATGCTGATTTGGAGGGAGATGCCATAGATCAAACGAGATATCGTTCCATGATTGGCTCCCTCATGTACTTAACAGCAAGCCGACCAGATATATCACATGCTACGTGTTATTGTGCACGATATCAAGCACGACCCACTGAAAAGCACCTCAAGGAGGTTAAACGGATCTTTCGGTACCTTAAGAATACCATTCACATAGGACTCTGGTATCCAAGGGAAACCGGTTTCTTTCTAACGGCCTATTCAGATTCTGATCATGCAGGGTTTCTTGATGCACGAAAAAGTACTTCTGGTGGTGCACAATTTCTAGGTCAAGATAAGATTGTGGGATGGTCTTCCAAGAAGCAGGATTGCACGTCACTGTCATCAGCCGGAGCGGAGTATGTGTCTCTATTGCGTGTTGTGCTCAAGTTCTTTGGATGCGAACACAACTCACAGATTATGGCTTCCACTTTGATAAAGTACCTATGTACTGTGACTCAAAGTCTGCCATAGCCATCTCTTGCAATCCGGTACAGCATTCCCGCACGAAGCACATTGATGTCAGATATCACTTCATTAAGGAACAAGTTGAAAGGGGTATCGTTGAACTATACTTTGTTGGAACTGATTACCAATTAGCTGACTTGTTTACAAAAGCTCTTTCGAAAAAGAGGTTTGCGTATCTAGTTAGGCAAATTGGTATGAGATGTTTGACTCTAGCAGAACTGGAGATTCTGGCAAAGAAGCCTGCTTGATTCATCTATCAAACATCTACTTGTAAATATTAATGAAAAAGCAAAATACAAAATTAAAAATCTTTGAAAATCCCAAAATATTATTCTTGACATGTCTTTTAGTATCGATAATATGGACGTACCTAGAAATGTCGCTCAATAACGACACGGGTGTGTACATAAAGCTCGAATGAAAGTTGTAAATATTTTTCAAAACATGTCATTTCTATCTTTTATAAAGGAAATTGTCTCTTTTGGATAATATTTCCAACAACGGGTAGAGCAATATATCACGGGTTGAGCTTGTCACAAAACATTCAACGTTTTGAGCTCAACACAATGGCTTGTAATCACTTTCAGATTGCAACCCGGATCTACATTCATGGGGGAGTGTACATTTTAGTGCGCTTACCCTCAGCAAAAGAAGTTAAATCTTCTTACACTTAAGTGGATTTGTCAAGACATTTAAAGTCTATGAACTCTAGTTTATGCTTTAGAAAAACCTCTTCGCCAAAAAGAAATAGAGTTTTTCGAAAAGTGTTGAACACAATTTTTTCAAGAGTTTCTCAATGATTATTCAAAATCTTTCAAAAATTGTGTGTTCAACAACTCCCATCCTCACAGAGCGAAATGTGGATCATATCCTCACAATGACAATTCAATTGGATCAATTTTTGAGGGGAGCGTTCCAAACAAGTTCATGCTAGTTTGACACATTCTTCTCCCGAAGTTTTTCAAGACTATTTTTCACAATACATTTTAATCAAATTTGGTATCTGTAATATCAAACGATTTTATATATTAGAGATAGGGGAGAAAATGTGATTAAAATGTCATCTAAAGACTCAAGCACTTATGGTTATGATCAAATACCCAGAACATCTTTAATCAACGACGTTATTGGTGTCAAAAGGGTGGTTAGGTTTAAGTCCTATGATCCAATTAAAACCGGAGGGATCTTCCCAGGGACAATCCAATAGATTATTAGAAGTACTTAGGAAAGATGGAGTAGAATGTGAACGAAGCTGAATGTCAACTAAGTACTGATGTTAGCACTGGAACAATCACAACAAGGTGTTAGTAATGATGTCTTGGTATGCATTGAAGGGGTTGAAGAATGAAAAATAAATGTAAGGATAAAGGGTGTAAAGAAATTAGCCCTCCATACAACTTAGGCAGAAACTGGGTCAACACATCATGAAGACAACGCATCATGGACCCGGTGATGTAATGTACAACCCTTTCCCAGCTAACTCAGGCTTCTCTTAAAAGAAGTTTGTTTTATTGTCACGGAGATCAACAGGACTTCTATTAACTTTATTACTCCGAGATAGTTGATATTTAATAGGTGGCATCTGCTCCAACCTCCGACCACTAAAAGTGCACAAATCGAGTCTAGAGCCAAGAGATCATTCAAATCTCGTTAGGACACACGGATGACGATCAAGAGAGTCCTATGCTATATTTTTGCGATATTGTTAGAACACTTAGAGTGATACTACCTAGTAGTCACAATGATGAGTGAAAATCCTTCCAGTGCTAACATCAAACAACACTGCGGTAGGTCATGTGTAAGATTCTTTTTGAATTGAACATATGTAAAACTAAAAAGCAACAGTGATTTGTTTCTTTATCGATTCAAACTCGTTTCAGGTTTCTACGCAATATCTTTATGGTCTTGCCAGAACATTCAGAGTGATATTTATTAATATTTACAGCGACGAATGGAAATCCTTCTAGCGTTAACATTAAACAGCGCTACGGTAGGTAACTTGCGAGATTCTTTACGAATCAAGCTTGCGTCAACTGGAAAGAAACAATGGTAAGATTCTTAATGAATCAAACTTGTTCCAGGAATTTGAATTGACGACTTTAATCAAGCGGATATTTAACCAACTGATTCACTCTTTATGTTCGCAGTCTTGCTTTGAGACGGTCGAGTAAAGAGAACGGCTAGTACGGCCACGAAACCCTATCAAGGAGATTCTTAATTGAATCTACCTAATCACAGGTACGATATTTAATATCGTGTAACGGTCTTCACCTACCGGAGGTAAAACGCTACCGATTTAGGACGAATGTCAAAGCTATTCAGTCCGTGTCTAAGTTTTGTGTAAAACCCGCATGCTTTTACCATGAATAGTACCCTCTAGATTAAAACTTTCCTTTTATATTACGTATGAACACACAATAATTATTCAAATATAATTATAATCACGAACATGCGATCATGAAATCATGAACGTAAATTAATCACGAGCTAATATTAATTACGTATATATATTTATTACGAACACGAATAAATATATTAGGTCACGATCAATAATTAACTAGAACACACAAAACAAGAACACGATAAAACACGAACGCACACTAAAATATATAGACTCGGAAAAGGTACGGGTTACCCCAAGTGGGGCCCCCTACCCGCGGCTACACCAAGAAAATGGGCCAAGCCCATTTAAATTTTACTAACAAGGGGGTTAAGGGGTAAAACATGTTTCACTTTTCACATTATAGGAAAAATAACAAAAAACCCTAATCTTGTTCTTCTTGCTCCTCTTGGCCGCCGGTTATATCATCAAAAGGGGGTGTTCGGTTGATTTTTGATCTTAAATATTGTGCAAGCATTCGTGTGTGTTCATCCTCGTTTGATCCACGCATTCGGTATAACCTTTTTAATCCTTTTCTTTTATGTTTTGATTTAATAAGTCACATAAAATCATGATGTTTTTAAAAACTAATTAAAAATATTTAGTAAACATGTAAATGGTTATGGGGTAAATCAAAACAAGGGATTTAGGGGTGTTTGATGTTGGCCGACGCCTAACCGAGACCAAGGGGGGTCTCGGCTTGGCTTATGAACCACCACCGAGACCTCATGGTCTCGGTATGGTGGTGTGGGTCCCACGACAGCAGCAAACAAGGGGGAACCCCGAAGTGGTTCGGGGTATGGTGTTGATTACGGGCCCGGTTCATGGTTTCTAGTCACGGTCCGGTTCATTGTTTATGTTAAGGTTTATGATTTTAATAGTTATGTTAAAGATTAAATTAATAAAACCTGACATAATTAATTTAATAAACATGACTTAGGTTATAATTTAATTATTAGATCATGAATTTTTAACCTATGTATTTATATTTTCTAGACTTTAAAATTAATTAATTATTAAAAACCATGACTATAATTAATTAATTAACATGACTTAGGTTATATTATTAATAATTAATAATACATGTTTTAACCTAAGTATTTAACTTTATTTAATTAAAAACATGATATATTTAATTAAATACTTTTAACCTATAGTTTATTTAAATTACATGTAATAATTAATAAACTATACCTTATATCTATATGAATTAGAATAATAATCAGAAAATACTTAAGCTTATATAATTAGCTTATTTAACCAACTTATATCTAATTATGGAAACTTTCTATTTTTAGAAACTTATTTAATTAAGGCAGCTAATCTATTTATGGAAACTTTCTATTTTTAGAAACTTATCTATTTTAAGCAGTAATTCTATTTTTGGAAACTTTATATTTTTGGAAACTTTCTATTTTTGGAAACTTTCTATTTTTGGAAACTTTCTTTTTAGGAAACTTTCTACTTTTGGTAACTTTCTATTTTTGGAAACTTTCTATTTTTGGAAACTTTCTATTTTAGGAAACCTGCTATTTTTAGAAAGTTACTTATTATTACACAGTAAGTATAATAATACATGAAATACAAGTAATACTTAATCAGAATAGACAGAATATAAGATAAGTACAATTTAAAGCTTAAAACAGTAAAACATGACATGAACGTATAAAATAAGCTAAGACATGACATAAAACCAGTTATGTATTTAGTAATCAGATACTTATACACGTATATATTTATGTAGCATTAGTGATACCGAAGTAGGACTCTCTTCCGTTCGTCTTCTTCGTTCACTGGACATAAGGTACGGATTCTCGTCCTTTCAGTATGGACATTCTTTCCTTATTAGGATTCCCCGTATGCAGCCAACTGTTTTCCCGTAGTATAAGTTTATATGTTTGATTTGCTTATGTTTAATTTAGAATACCTATAGCCATATACATGCATGCCCAGTTTCACCTAGTTATGGAGGGACCATAACCATAACACTAGAGGCACTGGTGTTATGAATTCCCCACGACGGAGTGATTGCTCGTGGCGTCCCTTCAGCTTTTGGCCATATTATTATATTTATCATGTGGGGCGTGTGGGTGCATCCTAGTTACATGTTTTCAGCAGATTACTCAGTGTGAATGTGGTGTGTGCCTTGCATCCTTCACAAGGAGCTGATCCATCCTACCCAAACCAGTATATTAAATTAGAGGCAGCCCCTCTAATTTGCATGATGAGGTCACCCTCTAATTATTCATGCACGGTGGATTTTCATGACCTATATTGGCTAATGGTAGAATATGTTAAACAGTTTTTATAAGATAAACATAAGGCTTTTCAAACTATAAAACCAGTTTTACTAAGACTTAAGCGGGTTATTCGGGACTTAGTTTCTTCCGCTGTTATATGTTTATATGCTTATATTATTCATGCGTTATTGTACATCCGTGCACTGAGTGTATTGCTCAGCCGTTTTCCTTTTCATGTTCCCAAAACGGCACGTACTCAGGGACGCTCGTAAACTTTAAGCGTACGTGCATATGGACTGGAAGCTTTCTAGCCTTTCTTTACTTTATGCATTATCTTTACTTTGATACTCTTTCCATGGACATTGTTTAGTCCTTTCATTTACAGTACTTATGTTTGTGTGTGATGAGCTTTACTTTTGGACTACCGATGTTTGATTCCGATATTTCCTTTTATGGTCATGTAATGTTTTAGACATTTATCCTTGTATGCTTTGATGACACGCCATAATTACGCGTGACATTCCATTATCAAAATGGGGTGTTACATTTTGTCTCGAGAAGGTGATGTTACGGTGTACTCAGCAAAGTCAAAGATTCAAAACCACATACTCATGCCCAAAGACATTCAACAATCAAGAAAGCTAAAGACTTCCGCAACTCTGATGATCAAAATCTTCCTTAACAATTAATGTAGAGGAATGACCTCTATTCAAAGGAGATTTTTAGCAAGTTTTCAAGATGATGCGTAGTATGAGCATGTGGATAAAGACACAGGATCCCAAGATGGCAAAGACATGTCAAGAATAATTTGAAGATCTCAAGATAAAAGACAAAGTCGAAAGACAATGACAAAGGCTCAAAGATCACAACATGAAGGAACAAGACTACTATTACACGTTCAAGACTCATTTATGACGAAATTCTTAATCTCCATTGATCTCTAAATATCGAAGAGGAATGACCTCACATTTGGGGAGATTGTTAGCCTCAAAATATTGAGTCAAACAAGAATGTTCGGTCATAGATTTATATTGTAATATTTATTAGCACATTGTAACAGTTAGTTAAAATAGTCGTGACATTACGAGCTTGGTGGCTAGCTTAAAAGACCTCTTTCAAGGTACTAAGCATTTATTCAAGCCCGGCCTAAAACAATATAGTCCAATAGAAAAGCCCGCATGTGGGTGGATTATATAAGCACCCTCCTAACATGTTAGGAGGGTAGGCAAGTTATCATTTTTCTTAATCTAATTTCTCCTAGTTAATCACCTCTCTCTCTACTTTCTCTCTCTAGAAATCTTCTTTCTTTCTTCTTTATTTTTTATAATCAATCACGGTGAAGTGAATAATTATGGGTACAATAGAGTCTTCTCTTTCCCAAGTGAACTCAGGACCTCTCCTGGAGTTCCAGCGTATCTTAACTAACAGAATTTGACTGCGTTTCAGTTTCTTGACTGCTCTCTCCATGACTTCCACTGGTTCTTCTATGAATTGGAGTTTATCATCAAAATGAACTCCTTCAAAGTGCATGGCTAGAGGTTCATCCGCGTAGCACTTCTTTATATTTGATACGTGAAGGGTAGAGTGTACCCGACTCAATTGTTGGGGTAACTCTAAACGATATGCTACTTCACCAATTCTAGCTATCACTTTGAAAAGTCCTACGTAACGTGGGTTTAGATTTCTACGTTTTCCAAAGCGTACAACTCCTTTCTAAGGTGATACCTTGAGCATAACACGGTCGCCTACTTCAAATTGCATAGGCTTTCGCTTTCGATCTGTGTAGCTTTTTTTTCTGTCTTTAGCAACTTGAATTCTCTGCTTGATAAGGGTAATCTTATCAGTTGTTTCTTGGATCAGTTCGGGTCTAGTAAGCTAAAATTCTCCTACTTCTGCCCAGCACACATGTGATCTTCACTTGCGACCATAGAGTGCCTCAAAAGGTGCATCTTTGATGCTGTCATGGTAGCTATTGTTGTAAGAAAACTCAACTAGTGGTATGTGTTCGACCCATCCTTTTCCAAAGTCGATCATACATGCCCTCAACATGTCTTCTAGAGTTTGGATTGTTCTCTTACTCTATCCTCCGTCCGTGGATGATAAGCAGTGCTCATATCCAGGCTTGTACCCCAAGCTCGCATAAAAGCTTTCCAGATATTTGACGTGAATCTACCATCTCGATCACAAATAATTGAGACCGGTATTCCATGTCTTGTCACAACTTCCTTTAGGTACAGTCTTGCCAGTTTGTTTAGAGAATCATTTTCCTTTATTGGCAGAAAATGAGCGGACTTTGTGAGTCGGTCAACAATTACACAAATGGTATCATATCCATGGGATGATGTTGGAAGTTTTGCGATGAAATCGATGGTAATATTATCCCATTTCCATTTCAGTATCCCGGGTTGTACTAGAAATCCGGATGGTCTTTCATGCTCTATTTTGACTCTTGCACATGTCAAACACTTCTTAATGTAGGTGGCGATGTCGGCTTTCATGTTTGGCTACCAATACAACTTTTTCATATCCTAATACATCTTCTCGGATCCAGGATGTATAGAATATTTAGACTTATGAGACTCGTGCATGATCACGTTTCTCAAGTCTCCGTAACATGGTAACCAACTTCTTCTATGTAGACACAAAGTTCCATCTACTCTTGGTTCTAACTTTTCCTTGGTAAGGTCTGTTCTAAGCATACCTCCTATGTCTTCCTTCTCGAGGTTTTCTAGTTTCTGAGCCTCTAGAATCTGCTTGGATAGGTCCAAGCTATTTGTCATGACTACGGCTCGAACCCTCGTGAGAGGATCAGTTCCCTTTCCAGGGTGGTATTTAATTTCACAATCGTAATCACTCAGAAGTTCTATCTAACAGCGTTGCCTCATGTTCAACTCCTTTTGATCTGGTATGTGTTGCAAACTTTTGTGGTTGATGTGCACCGTACACTTTGTTCCGTATAAATAATGCCTCCAGATTTTTAAGGCAAAAACTACGGATCCAAGTTCTATATCGTGAGTAGTGTAATTCTTCTCGTGCTTCTTCAGTTTTCGTGAAATATAAGCAATTACCTTCTTTCTTTGAATTAGTATTGCACCTAAACCCTTATGTAAAGCATCACAGTAAACAACGAATTCCTTGTTGCCTTCAGGTAAGGCTAAGATAGGTGCATTGCACAGCTTCTGTTTGATCATCTGGAATGTTGACTCTGCTTTCTCCCCCCATTCGAATTCTACATATTTATGAGTGAGCTTTGTCATAGACTTAGCTATCTTTGAGAATCCCTCGATAAATCTCCGGTAGTACCCTGCAAGGCCTAAGAACTGGCGAATCTCTGTCGGTGATATAGGAGATGCCCAATCCTTAACGGTTTCGACCTTTGCGGGATCTACGTGAATACCCTCGCTATCCATAACATGACCAAGAAAATGAACTTTAGGAATCGAAAATTCACATTTTGAGAATTTTGTGTACAACTGTTCTTCCTTGAGTAACTTCAATACTTGAGCAAGGTGTTCTCCGTGTTCTTGTTTGTTCTTGGAGTAGATGAGTATTTCATCAATGAATACGATCACAAACTTATCCAGGTATGGTCTACACACTCGATTCATGAGGTCCATGAACATACCTGGTGCATTGGTCAACCGAAATGGCATAACTTGAAATTCGTAATGACCGTAACGAGTTTTGAATGTTATTTTTGGAATATCTTCCTCTCTAACCCTCAACTGATGGTTCCTAGATCTCAATTCGATCTTAGAGTACACACTTGATCCTTGGAGTTGATCAAATAAGTCATCAATTCGTGGAAGTGGGTAGCGATTTTTCGCAGTCAACTTGTTTAGTTCTCTATAATCAATACACATTCGGAAAGAACCGTCTTTCTTTTTGAAAAATAGAACTAGAGCTCCACATGGCGAGGAAATACGTCTGATTAAACCTTTGTCAGATAGTTCTTGAAGTTGTTATGCTAACTCTTTCATTTCTGATGGTGCTAAACGGTATGGAGCTTTAGCTATAGGTGCAGCTCCTGGTATCAAGTCGATTTAGAACTCCATTTTACGAGTTGGTGGTATACCGGGAAATTCATCTAGAAAAAGTTCAGGATAATCGCGGACAATTGGCACGTCCTTGATTTGCTTCTTTTCAGATTCGTTTTCTTCGTCTGTTTTGGAAATATGAGCTAAGAAGATAGGACATCCTCTCAGTAGATACTTCTGGACTTACGTAAAAGAGATGACACTTAGTCTAGTGTCATCTCTATTGGTGTTTCCTTCTCCTTGAATGATTAAATTTCATTCTCCCCACGGTATACGGACTAGCTTTTCGTAACACACAATGGTTGCATGATATTTTGCTAACCAGTCCATACCATTGATAACATCTAAACTACCAAGATTTACTGGGATCAGATTGATATCAAAAGGATGATTTAAAAGGTTTAAGGTAAAACCTCTTAAAATAGCGTTGGTTTCTATGATCTTACCATCGGCTAATTCTACTCTGTAACAGTTGTCTAACACGGTAGGAGTGATATCTAGCAAACTACTAAAATCTGTGGATATAAAGCTTCTATCGGCTCCAATATCAAACAAAATAGATGCGTAATGATTGTTCAGGAGAAACGTACCAGTAACTACATTGGAGTCATGGTTGGCTTTAGCATCACCCACAACGTAAACTCTTGCTGGTAGTCCTCCATTGTTTCTGCTTCGGTTTGCCAGCTTTGGACAACCGGGTCAAATGTGTCCTGAGTCTCCGCACTCATAGCAACGAACTCCTCCTCTCTTTATAGTACCGTTTCATCTAGTAGGATTTCGGTTTCCCTGTTGTCTATTCCCATTCCCACGTGAGTCATACCCACCCCTGTTGTTGTTGTTGTTGGGCATGGGTTGGTGACAGCATTGCTTCGGCACTATCGGATGAAATGACCACTCTGTCCACACTTATGGCATTTCCTGCATGGTTCGTTGTTAAGGTGGTTAAAGTCGCACTTGGCACACATGGGCTTGGTACCTCCATACGGTCTTGCTCTGGTGGTAGTAGCACTATAGACCTGGCTAGTGTTTTGCCTTTTTGGGTGGCTGATACTGGTGCTGACTATGAAAGTTCTCATCAGCTTTCATCTTGTTTTCAGTCTGCCTCTCAGTGATAGTATAGACTCATTTGTCCATCAACTCTGTAGTGAACTTAATGGCACTCTCAATAGTAGTAGGTCGAGATGCGAGCATACTGTCGTTGATAGAGTCAGAGAATCCCTTAACATACATCTCAATCTTTTCCTTCACTTCTGTAAACATTCTGGTACACATCAAGCTCAACTCTTTGTATCTCTGGTTGTATGCTACAATGTCATTGTTTTGAGATCCCATAATTCGATCTCCAGCTTCTTCACTTCACCTCGTGGGCAGTATTTCTCAGTGATCCTTTCTTTCAAAGCAGTCCAAGTCATACCATAGGCATTATCATGTCCTATTGTAGCAACCAAAAAATTCCACCATGTGAGAGCACTTTCCAGCAATGTGCAGGTGGCAAACTTAACCCTGTTCTCATCAGCACAATCACTGATGTGGAATACTGTTTCTAGTCTCTCGAACCATTTGCATCAGTTCAACAACTCCGTCTTTGCCCTTAAAGTATAAAGGCTTGCATTTCAGAAAGTCTGGATAAGTACATCCTCTAGTGGTTCTGTCATTCCTCCTGGCATTGGAGTTCTGACTGTCATCTTGGTTTCTACTAAGATTAGTCTCCCTGGCAGCCATGGCATCGACGATACCTTGTTCGATGAGTACCATGAGTTGAGCAACTGAGACGTTTTGAGTGGTATCGTCTCTTGCGGGATTTGCTCGTGTGTTTATTATGGAAGCCATCTTTCTATAGTCATACAGAAATGAGATCATTAGTTTTTGTCAATATTGCGTTTATATTAAATTGCATGGAAAAGTCTATGCATAGAATTCACAACAAATTGGATAACCTGTCATGATTTCATAATATAATACAAGCACATAAGACAATAACGTAACATCAGTATAGTCATTTCTAGTAAACAACAATATCATACAGTACAACCGATCTAAGACACGAGTATATCACGCCTGTCTGAAATAGTGATACAAATAGTCTGAGTACATTTACAAGATTACCTACCTACTATGGTTAGGTATAAAAGATAAGGTACAACTTAAAAGAACAAAAGATAAAGTACATAAACCCTATATCATGAGAGTTTGGATGCAACCCAAAACTTATCATGATGAACAAGGAATCTATCACATCTAAACTAAGCGTGACTAGCAGAATCGTTGGGTGCTGCTAGTGCAACTGGTGCAACTGGTGCAACTGGTTCAACTGGTGCAACTGGGACCACAAGTGCCTGAGTGGCATCCTGCATAGCAACCAAAGCCATACAGGTCTCATTAAGAAACCGTAGAGCCTCTAATAATTGTGCCCTGCGAGTGTCGTCCGTCCCTCTGAGCCCAGCTAGCTCTGTAACCAATCCATGACGGCGTATCTCGGCTAGATCGAAGAAAATCTATAGAGTGTCTCCCTGAGACATGAGTGTAGTATGGGTCTAATACTGCTGACACTCCAAAGCAAACACGCATTGGCGAAGATAGTCGTTATCCTCCATCAACCACTATAAATCTTTGTGGACAGTCGTCCAGGTCCCTTGTGCGGCCCAGGACTCTGCCCTAACGGTCCACGTGAGAGTATCTAGACGCTCTTGTAGAATGGAACGCCCGTCCTGACCAGCTCGTAGAAGAGTATGGACATATGAGATGTCCTAAGCCTGGCGTACAGCTAAGGCAAAAATCTGAGCCTGAACTAGGTCAACCCTAGTCCGTCCCGCTCTAGAACCCTCCCCGATCTCAAAAGTAGAGTCATACCTCCTCTTATGAGGTGGTAGAGCGTCGGGAGCATAGCCTCGAAGAGATGATGAGGGTGGGAGTGATGGCAAGGTAGGAACTATCTGATCTCTTTCCTCAGTTGGGGAAATAGATCCAACAGGTGGAGTGGCAGTAGTGGAGTCGGAAAGTACAATGACTCCTGCAGTCTGGCTATCTTTAGACTCAGAATCTGACAGCAATCCCTGTATTACTATAGTCGGCGAAACTAGAACGGAAGCAGTGGCAGTCAAAAGAGTGTCAACGTCTGGTAGAGCAGTCGGTGATATGGCTGGTGTAGTCATGATAAATCTGAAAATAATATCATTTCAAATTGGACGTAAGTATTAGCGTACACAATTCAAAAGATTTTCAAAATTAAAGTTTGCATGCGATACTCTAAGTGTCTTTTAACAATGTAGGTTAAAAGTTATGTAAATACTTATGTGATCAAATAACTAAATGTTATTAATCAGTGCACAATTAGTTCACGTAATATGTATGCTCTCTATACTATATGCTTAACTATCCGGGTCCCCAAAAATCAAAGAAATTGATTTTTCTTTTTGAGTTATAGTCTAGTTTTAATTTATTAAAAAAATTAAGTTTTTGATCTGGTTCTTTATAACTATCGCTTTGATACCATTTCGTGACACCCCCAAAATGGTCAATGCAACGGAATAGTATTTGGGTGTCACTTGGTGGATCAACAACAAATAGTATACAGACGAATGATTATAAAAATGTCATTAAAATTATTACATGAACCAAATGTGAAATATTATTAAATTGTCTTGATAAAATATTAAGTTATTATTGTTCCAAAGAAATAAAACCCTGCCCCAATGAGTTTCATGATGCTTCCTACATGATGCTAGAAATCCATGTTCACAATTGTAGCTGCTTCAGTTTTATAAGAAAAGCATGCTTAAATGGGTCAACATAAAGTTGGTGAATTAACAGATTTAGTAAATAATAGTTTAGGATCGCAAACATCACAAAAGTAGTATTGCACAAATCCAAATACTATAAAGTAGTTCCTATTGCCTGTAACTGAAGCTAGACGTTTACGAGTACAAGTCTACGCCCAATTAATCCGACATGGTATACATCTGTTGTCCTGGCCTGGGCACAGTGAGCGCTACTCACCCAGATGGGGATGGTCAGTCTCAAATAGACATATTTATAACATTCGCGCTACACAATTAATAATTACAGTCGCACGGGTCAAGGGGCACACAATAAGCAAATGTAATCAAAGGTAACATTTCAGTTTGCATCCTATAAAAATATGTTGCATGTTTTCTCTCCCAGTGTTGTTTAAAACAGTTAAAGTAAAAGTATGAGGCCATGAACTCACCTCAATAGCAGTGTACGATGATATCACTGGTAATCCCGGACAGTACGATCACGATATAGTCAATTACCTAAGTAATTTAAATGGACCTCAGTATATGTACAAAATGATGCTAAATGATTCCGATTAATTAAATGCATGATCACACTTTAATTATACCATTCGTTAATTTATTTTCCATCCTATATGAAGTTATTAACGTAATAGTATACATTTTAATTATTCGCGTATATTTACTTTTATTTAATTATTAGAGGTATAAAAATTTAAATAAAATGATTTTTATATATTTAGGATTTATAAGAAAATAATGTTTATATAAAAATCCTCCAAGTTTCAATTGTACAAAAATAGTCCCTCGAGTTTCACAAGTTACCATTTAAACCTTATAGTTTATTAATTAATTAATTAATATTAATTAAAACTTTTTTTAATTGCACCTAAGTCCTTGTTATTGCAAAAATTACAAAACACCCATAGGGCTTATAAATCTTTCGGTAAATGGCAAAACACACCCCTAGGGTTATATAACTTTCGGTTAATTGCAAATCTAGCCCCTAGGGCTCATTTAAGTTTCAGATTATTACAACTTTGGTCCTTAGGGTTTATTTAAGTTTCGGTTGGGTTCACAAATACCCCTTAGCTTTTGGAAAATGATCAAACAACGCTTTAAGTTTATATAAATCTTGAAAATAGATTTTAAATGTTACGGTTTGTATCCCAAAGGTTTTAGGACTTGCGAATTGACCTCATAATACTTTTAACATTACATTTTTGGATTATACTTTCACTATTGTTCATAAATGGCACAAAAAGTAACCAAAAGTGGTTTAGGGCTTAATGGGCTCGGTTTTAGCCCATTAAGGGTCTGATTAGTTTTTAAGGACTTATGGGCTTTGTTTGAGCTTATCTAAGTTCATTAAGTCTAGAAAATTTATAAAAGTGTTAACTTATATAAAATAAGCCGAATAAATCTCATGGGCCTAATGGGCTTATTTTTCGTGGCTTATCTAATTAGTGGGCTTCACAAAATCTATTGGGCCTAGTGGACTAGTTTAGGGCTTGGCTAAATAAAATGAGCTGTGGGTTTGGGCTTATTTTGTGGGCTTATTTCGTGGGCTTATAATACTAATAAACAAACTAAAGGATTTCTAGTTTATTTTGGATTAAGGCAAGATGTAAGTTACTAGTTTTTCCAAGCATAACATAGTTCTAAGGCAATGTCTAGTATAAGTTTACATGGATCGAATCTAGACAAATTAAAGCATAGAAAAATTTCATGTCGTGGGTTTCTAGGCTAGATCAGGGTTTGTTTATCATGGTTTACATATGCATGGTAATTTCAC
This sequence comes from Glebionis coronaria, assembly GCA_025667525.1. Taxonomy (NCBI): domain Eukaryota; kingdom Viridiplantae; phylum Streptophyta; class Magnoliopsida; order Asterales; family Asteraceae; genus Glebionis; species Glebionis coronaria. Next base: position 216,206,293 of record CM046881.1, read on the forward strand.
TAGGGTTTTCGTATGTATATCTAGTTTATATATGATATGCTTACATGTTCATAAGTTCATAAGGAAATGAAAATAAATATGAAGTTTGGTGGTACTTACTTGTTACTTTAAGGAAACAAGTGAACTAGAATGACAAGTGCTAGTAATCCCGTGATTACTTCTTAGATCTACACGAATTTAGTGTTTTAGCCGTGACCTAAGCTCCCTTTTGTGGCTTGGTGTTCAATTCTTTGAAGCTAGAAGTATATGCTATGTATTTATGATTGAAGAGACAAAGATTTAGGTGTAGTAAATGAGATTTTGGATGGTTGTTGGTGTGTGTTTATAGCTTGCCGAGAGAAAGAGATGGAGAGTGTGAGATTTATATTTGTGATGTATGCCTTATACACGGCTAGGGTGAGAGGGGAATATCTTTGATAGATCTTGGTGTATCTTCACTTAGATTAAGTATATCTTGGTATGATCTCACAAATACATTCCCTTAATGATAAATTGGTATAGTTGACCTTTGTTCTCTTTGGGTAGCCGTGGAAAATGGGGGTCAAGGGGACAAGAAGTTGGCAAATAGTCCTAGGTTTAATGTTAAGGTTTGTACATGGTTGAATTTAGCATGTGTTGAAATATCTAAGGTTTCTAGAAGACTATGTGTAGCCGAATGTTTTATTTTGTTGGCTAGGTGTAAGTGTTTTGTGGTAGACTTGATAAATATTAAGGATCTAAGCAAGATTTGATTAGTACTAGGTTAGATTTAGGGTGATTTGGTTAAGGTTTAAGGTATTATAGTGAAAGTATATGTTGTGTAAATAAAATGTGAAGTTTAGGTTTATTAAAAATGCGATACTTGTTTGTGATGTATAAAAATGGTAAATATGTAGTTGAAATGTAAAAAGGTCGTTTTATTAACGTGGTAATATCCATTGTAATGTAATATATATATATATATATATATATATATATATATATATATATATATATATATATATATATATATATATATATATATATATATATATATATATATATATATATATATATATATATATATATATATATATATATATATATATATATATAATAGTATGTTTAGGCACTTGTTAAATTTAAATATGTGTGATCATGATTTTTAGATATTATAAGTCTAAAATAATGTAGCGTAGATGTCCTTGAGTTCCAGGTGGCTTAAAAGTCGCCAAAGTGATCAACTAAGTGTATGTATTTTCATAAATATAAAATAAATATGAAAAGGTTCCCGTGATCAAATATCCGTAATGATACTTACGTAAATACATAATGTAAATGATAGGCTAAAAATATCATGCAAAGGTGGTATTATATATATTATCATGAGGTGACGTGTACAAGTGATGTCATGCTAAAATGAAATTTTTGGGGTTTTACATGCTCCACCTTTATCTTTACCTTTTTCAAATCGATATTGACCCCTATCATGACTTGTGGTTGATAAACCCACAGATTCAGACTTATAGCCACCTCTTGATCTTGTTGACGAAGCTCTCTTGAATGCAAACTAGACCTAACATCTTCCAAAGTAATAGTGTCTTTACCAACAAAAAAGTGTAGAAACTAGAATGGGGGGGGGGGGGGTGAATAGTTTCACTAGTTAAATGATCTAAAAGATCGGTTTTCAAAAATCTTAAGCTAGATTCGAGTGGTTATGTGAAACCTTCTTATGCACAATATGAGCAAGTGATATTTTATCTGAACTAATAATCACAAAGTATGTGCAATAAAGAATAAAGAATGTAAAGAGGTAAGGAAAAGAAAGATCAAACCGAACACCTAGGATTTATAGTGGTTTGGCCGTGAAGCTCTATCTTCATCCCTAATCCACTCCTCGAGTACCCTACTCGAGAGTTCACTTATCAACAAGCTCTTTGTGGTGGAGAAACCTTACACGTCGCTTAACCAATTATCGACTCTAAGTTAAAAGTCGAGCTCTAATCCTAGCTAGAACCAATCTATATCAATATACTTTAAGGCCTAAATATTAACCACAATACATACACAACTTCCAAATTATACAACAATTTGGATCTTCACAATGACACAAGATTGAAATAAGGTTTGGATCTTGATCTTGACATAACACTTCAAGTATGAAAGTGTACTTCATTTTGCACTTGTGAGGATGAGATGAGAGGAGAAAGATTCACTTCTTAAACAAGTGTAATCAACAGAAATAACCAAGGATTTATGTGATTAAAGAAGAGGTATTGAGTCTGATAATATGCGTGCAAAAGAGGTGAAAAGGAAATATGAAAATAGTCTACTATTTATAGGAGAAAGGTCCAACAGATCTATCTGGGCGCGACTAAATAAATAGGTATGCAGTTCCTTATCACTAAGGAACCGCGGGGACCTATAATGATCCGCGACCTAGAGAGTCTGCTCCTTTTTGCACTCTAGTGGGGAAACTCCATTTGGTGAAAAGTTTATCCAAAAGGAATAACCTTTATCTATTTGGAATATCGTTTTTTCAAATTTCCATTTTCTTTTTAATAGAACATTTTATTAAATTTAAAGTTTATTTAAAAACTCTTGTCATTTAAAAATAAAAGTGAGTTTTAATAAAATTATAAATCCTTGATCACTTAGTTAGGTTAAGAACTTGTTTATTCATACCTTAAGTGATTATGGATGATATGGAAAATACTTGAATTTAAGAATTCAATTTTCGTTGTTTTGGTAAATGCTTGTTCTTATATATTGTCGCAATCAAAACAAAGCGAGACCAAAAAATGAAAGTAACGTTTTTAGGCATCATTGCATTAACAAAAAGAACTAACAAAAATTTCAAATGAAGGAGGAAGCAACACAAGAAGAACAAGCGCCACATCTTCATTTTCAATATTCACTTCAACATTCTTCAAATCCATTAAGATTGAATTCAATGAATCAAGATGCTTTTTCAAAGGTGAAATGTAACACCCCATTTAATATGATAGAGTGCTACAGTAATTTATGACGTATCATCAAAGCATGCAAGGTAAATGTCTAAACATTCATGACCATAAATAGAAATACCGGAATCAAACATCGATAGTCTAGTAACTCACAAACAAGCAACATAAGTACTGTAAATGGAAAGGACAAAACAATGTCCAAAAGATGTAAAGTATGATAAAGTAGGAATAAATGCATAAGGTAAAAGAGGCCGGATAGCTTCCAATCCAAATGCACATACTCTGGAGTTCCTACTTGCGTCCTTGGGTACCTGCCGTTTGGGAACATGGAAAAGTAGACGGCTGAGCATAACGCTCAGTGCACGGATATACAATAAAGCATGGAAAAACATAGAGTATAGAAGCATATAAAGAGTATATAGCATGAATGGCAGCGGAAATGAATAAGTCCTGGAAAACCTAGTTGTCTATCATGTTAACTGGTTTTAGTTCTGAAAACATAGCTTATGTTACTTATGAAAATCTGTATTTGTTAATGTACCATAGTAGAAAATATAGGTCATGAGGTCAACAACGTGCATGAATACTTGGAGGGGAGACCTCATCATGCAATTAGAGGGGTTGCCTCTAATTAACTGGTAAGTGGGTAGGAGGGATCAACTGCTTGTGAAGGATGCAAGGCACACACCACATTCACCATGAAATCCTGACTGAAACATGTAACTAGGATGCACCCATACGCCCCACATGATAATATAATAATAAAATGGCCAAATAACTGAAAAGGGACGCCACGAGCTATCACTCCGCCGTGGTGAAGTCATAACACTAGTGCCTCTAGTGTTATGGTTATGGTACCTCCATAACTAGGTGAAACTTGTCATGCATGTATATGGCTAAGGTAACTAATAAACATAAGCATTTAATCTGTATCTACTGGAGAAAACAGTTGGCTGCATACGGGAAATCCTAATGAAAGGAAGAGATTGTCCTTACTGAAGGACGGGAAATCCGTACCTTATGTCTAGTAGAAGCTAACGGAAACGATGAAGACTAATTCGCCTTGACGGATAACACTACATAGGAAATATGGACGTGTATGAGTTGTCTAAATTACATGTGTTTTACTGGTTCCGTGTGTTATTAGCTTGTTATACGTATTCTGTCATGTTTTAATGTTTACTGTGTTAACTGTAGTTATTTTGATGTTCTGTTGTGTATTATTCATGTATTAGTGTATTATAATACTTGTATTATAATACTAAGTAATTTTCTAAAAATAGCAGGTTTCCATAAATAGTAAGTTTCCAAAAATAGAAATTTTCCAAAAATAGTAAGTTTCCATAATTAGAATTAAGCTAAATTATAAATAATAAATGAAGTTAAATTAGTACAATACAAGTCATGGTTATAGTTGGTTAATTAAATAACTGATTAATTTAATTAAACTATATGCTATATGATTTTAATTAAAATACATGTTTAATTAAAATAACTAAGTATAAATACCTTAGGTTATACATGAATTAATTCTAATAAATTAATTAACCTAAATTTTAATATGACATGATTTATAAAAATAGATTTTATAAAAACCCGAATCCCGAGCCCGTGTTTTAATATAAGCCGAACCAAATAAGCTATAAACAAGTCCCACCGAGACCTTAGAAAGGATACCGGTTGACACTACTTAAACAACTAATCATACAATCATACCCCCGACTCGAAGTCGGGGTCCCTTGGTCTCGGGTCCGAACCAACAACACCAACCGAGCACCCCTTGGGGTCTCGGTGGTGTCTCGGCTCCACCAAAAACCAAAAACAAACACACCCCGACCCATGGTCGGGGTTCCCCTTGCTGTGCCGATCGAAGTCCAACCAAGCCGAGACCTATATGGTCTCGGTGGTGGTGATAAAAACAAACCAAGCGCCCCCTTTGGGGGTCTCGGTGCCTCGACCGAACCACAAACCATAACCAAACGTACCCTGACCAAAATTAATTAATCCTAGTTACTAGTTTACATGTTCATGTGATTAATTAATTTTTAAACATGGAATCATAAGAAAATAAAATAAAAGAAAAGGTTTTTGAATATGCCAATGCACGCAGAATGAATATGTGATCACGAATAATTAAACAAACACAAAAATTCGTCTGGTTTGCCCTTTGTTCTTGTGTGACCGGCGACTATGGTGAAAACAAGGAGGAAGAGGACAATTTTCTTTAACCTAAAAATATGAGAGAAAAATAATTCTCCAGAGGTTTTAATAAAATTGGTTTTGGGCCAAAAGGCCCACTTGGCCTCCCTCTCTTGTCTTGCCGCGGTTATGGGGCCCACATGGGGTAAACCCGTAGTTTTTCGAGTGTTAAATAACTTACGTGCATGTTCCTGATTTATAAATCGGGATTTTAGTATTCGTGATCGTGTCACATTTATAATATTCGTGATTGTTCGTTATTTATTGTCGTGACACGTGTATTAATATTATAAATGGAAAGTTTAAATTTTACCGTCTTTTCGTATGTTACTGTTCACGTGTACTGTTCACGCGTACTGTTCATAGGTTTTTAATGCGAGTTTTACAACTCTTCCCCTCTAAAAGAACAATTCGTTCTCGAATTGGAGAAACGTAAACTAAAAGAAAACATACCCGAATTAGAACTGGAAATGAGGGTAAGAAGTCCGTATAGACTCCTCCGTCTCCCAAGTGGCTTCCCGCTCAGGATGATCCCTTCAGAGGATTTTGACGAAAGGGATCGTCTTCCTCCGCATGACACGGTCTTGTCGCTCAAGAACTCTCTCGGGTTCTTCGACATATGAAAGATCCTCTCGAATCTGATCAAGTGGATACTGGACAACATGGACTGGATGATAGTTGTATCCTCTGAGTAAGGACACATGGAACACGTTGTGAACGTGTGATAGCTGAGGCGGTAACGCTAAACGATATGACACTTCACCAACACGTTCTATAATGTCGAACGGTCTGATGAAGCGAGGACTGAGCTTCCCTCTGATTCCAAAACGTCTAACTCCTCGTGCAGGTGATACCTTGAGGAAAACGTGATCTCCTACGTTGAAGGACATATCTCTACGACGTTTATCAGCATAGTTCTTCTGACGAGTACGAGCTTCCTGAAGTTTTTCCTTAGCGACAGCGACCTTCTCATTGGTCACTTAAATCATCTCTGGACCTTCAAGCAGTCGTTCGCCCACTTGATCCCAGCAGATTGGGGCGCGACACTTTCTGCCATACAACATCTCAAAGGGAGCACACTTGATGCTAGCGTGCCAGCTATTGTTGTATGCGAATTCTACTAGGAATATATAACCATCCCAGCTTCCTGACCATTCTAGAGCACACGATCGCAACATCTCCTCCAATGTCTGAATGGTACGTTCCGACTGTCCGTCAGTTTGACGATGAAAGGCAGTGATGAGCTTAAGTCTGGTGCCCCAAGTTTTCTGCAGACTCTGCCAGAAACGTGAGGTGAAACGGGGATCTCTGTCAGAGATGATTTCTGATGGAGTACCATGCAGCCTCATGATCTCCCTCTAGAATGTATCTACTAATTTGCTAACCGGATACTCCTTGCGAATCGGCAGAAAATGAGCAGATTTAGTCAACCTATCCACAATGACCCAGATTGCGTCATTCTTCTTCTGAGTAACCGGAAGACAAGTAACAAAATCCATGGAGATTTTTTCCCACTTCCATGCTGGAATATCTAATGGTTGTAGTAAACCACTAGCTCGCTGATGTTCGATCTTCACCTACTGGCAGATCATACACTTAGAAACGAAGGTGGCAACATCCTACTTCATACCACTCCACCAAGAGTGCTGCTTGATGTCGTGGTACATCTTGGTAGAAGCAGGATGTATGGTAAGTGGAGAACTGTGAGCCTCAATCAACACAACTTCCCTGAGAGTAGAGTCATCGGGAACCACTAGTCTAGTGCCCTGCCATAAGATACCGTCGTCGTCAACATGAAACTCCGTCTGCTGATCAAGGTTCTGAATGATAGCCCAAATATCACCATCGTCCTTCTGATCTTCCTTGATCTTAAAATGTAAGTCTGGTTCCACTCTAAGATTAGTCCAGTAACTGTGTTGTCCTCGTACACAAAACTCAATATCAGTCATCTCCAGGTCACGAATGATCTCCTTTGCACTCCAAATGCCAGCAATCATACCCGACCTTCTGCTTAGAGCATCTGCTACCACATTCGCCTTACCAGGATGGTACTGAATGTTGGTGTCGTAGTCCTTCAATAGCTCTAACCATCTCCTCTGTCTCATGTTCAGTTCCTTCTGAGTGAAGATGTACTTGAGCCTCTTGTGGTCGGTGAATATGTCACATGATTCACCATATAAATAATGTCTCTAGATCTTCAACGTGAAAACAACTGCTGCAAGCTCTAAATCGTGAGTAGGATAGTTTTCTTCATAAGGTTTCAGCTGTCGTGATGCGTATGCAATAACCTTCTCATGTTGCATGAGAACGCAGCCTAATCCCTTTCCTGAAGCGTCACTATATATCTGAAATCCACCTGAGCCAGATGGGAGAGTAAGAATAGGTGCAGTCACTAACTTCTGCTTAAGATCTTCAAAGCTCTTCTCTCGCTCTTCCGTCCAGACGAATTTCTCTCCTTTCCTCACCAGCTTAGTCAAAGGTAAGGCTAACCGTGAAAAGTTCTCTACAAATCTGCGGTAGTAGCCAGCTAAACCCAGAAAACTTCTAACTTCTGTTGCAGATGTAGGTCTCGGCCATTTAGTGATAGCTTCAACCTTGGTAGGATCCATGGTGATCCCCTCTATAGATACAATATAGCCCAGAAATGCCACCTTGGTTAACCAGAACTCACACTTAGAGAACTTGGCGTACAGCTGCTTCTGACGAAGAATCCGTAAGACTGTACGAAGGTGTTCCTCATGTTCCTCCTTGGATTTGGAGAATATCAGGATGTCATCAATGAACACAATAACAAACTTGTCCAGAAACTCATGGAAGACACGGTTCATCAGATCCATGAAGACAGCTGGAGCATTAGTGAGTCCGAATGGCATGACTACGAACTCGTAGTGCCCATAACGTGTACGGAAAGCAGTCTTTGCGATATCCTGATCTTTAACCCGTAACTGATGGTAGCCGGACCTCAGATCGATCTTGGAGAAATGCATGGCGCCCTGAAGTTGATCGAATAGGTCATCAATTCACGGCAAAGGATAACGATTCCTGATCGTGATCTTGTTCAGCTCACGATAGTCTATACATAAACGCATGTTGCTGTCTTTCTTCTTCACGAACAATATCGATGCACCCTATGGCGATGCACTAGGACGGATGAAACCTCATTCCAGAAGTTCCTGCAGCTGATCTTTTAGTTCCTTAAGCTCTATAGGAGCCATACGGTAAGGAGCTTTGGAAATTGGCTCTGCACCTGGTATGAGCTCGATTCCAAACTCAACTTCACGAACAGGTGGTATGCCCGGAAGTTCATCTGGAAATACGTCAGGAAACTCTGACATAGGCCGATCTTGGATCGTTGGAGACTCGGCAAAAATGTCATGAATATTGGCTATGAAGCCCTGACAGCCGTGTGATAGCAATGCACACGCCTCCATAGATGAAATAATCTGTACTGACCTCCCTGGCAGAAAACCATGGTGTATGTACTCCGGGGATTTAACATCACCGAAGATAACCCAATAAGTGTGGCAGTCAATCGTGGCCTGGTGTTTGGATAACCAGTCCATGCCCAAAATCAAGTCAAAATCGCACATGTCCAAAGGAAGTGCGTCAACTCTACGGATCTTGTCGTCAAATTCTAGGGGAAGATCTCTGTACACTTGAGTGATTCGTACAGAGTCCCTAAGTGGCGTGGAAATGCATAAGGCATTATCTAATGGCATCGGGGAAATCCTAACACGTACGACAAAAGTAGTGGACACGACTGAATGTGTTGCTCCAGTATCAAATAAAACACATGCTGCCAAACCATTCATAATGAGATTTCCGGTGACAGTACCTGAAGTCTTATTCGCCTGATCTCGAGTGGTAGTGAACACGCGACTAGAAGTAGGAGGTGGCTTGGTGTCGACGTGTCCAGAGGTGCCTTCTATATCACCCTGGCGACAGTCCTTCTACTGATAGCTGTTGGCCACACTTGAAGCAACCACCAGTACCTCGGCGACAAATACCCGAATGTCTGCGCGAACAAGTAGGACAGATAGGATGCGTGAATCCTCCAGCAGGCGTCCTAGTTATCTGAGAGCCTGTTTAAGGATTACATGCATGGGACATGATCGTGGTACATAAACATGATTACATAGAAGGTGTAAAATTTACCCGATGAGGTAGAACGGTTAGGCTGTGAACCCCTACGATCCTAATCCCTGCCGTTACCATTGTTCCTGAATTAACAATTGTCGGAGTGTGAGAATACCATAACAAAAAATAGTTGAACATGAAAGAACGTTAATGTAGGGACCTGCTGTTGTTCGAGTTGTTAGCGTTGTTACGGTAACTATCGTTACCGCCACGCCTCTCAGAACCAGAATGATCGTTAGTCTGACCGTTTCCCTTAGATGCTTGCTGCTGAGCGGCTGCAGGCTTACGGTCGTAAGTCTTCTGCCTGGAATATATATATTGTTGAACAGAGGTTTATATGTAATGAATAATACTTATGGAAATGAATTGTTTATAGTTGGTGATTGAAGATACCTCTTCACTGCTCTGTCATCACCGAACTCCTCTTGTTCCTGAAGCATCTCGAGCTTACGGGCTGCATCGGCCACCTGTGCCACTGTAGTGAAAGTAGCGCATACCAGGTTGTTGGCAAACGAAGTGTGAAGTGCCCAACAAAACTTATCAGCCTGCTTCGCAGCAGTTCCTGCGGCTGGACCCAGAAAACCTGCTAACCGGAGAAACCTTTGCATGAATTCATTGCTGTTTTCACCAGCAATCTGCCGAATGTTGTGGTAGTCCCTCTTGAGCTTCTCTTTCTCAGCATGTGGAAAGTACTGATTAAGGAAGAGCTCCTTAAACCGGTCCCATGTCAGCTGTGCAACCCAATTGTCACCCTCGTTAGACTGCTTGACCGATTTCCACCACTTCAGCACATCACCTTCAAACTTATAGCAAGCTAGCCTTGCCTTGTAGACACCATCACAACCCATTGCATCGAAAATCTTCTCGATGTGAGAAATCCAAGCTTTAGCCTCATTGGGGCTGTCTGTCTGTTCAAACGAACGGGGTCGCTGTTTGTTGAATCTTTCCAACCAAGTCATAAGAGTAACTGGTAGAGGAGGAGGAGGGTTGTTGTGATTACCATGAGCCTGGAATTCAGCCTGAAGTTCATCCCTGATTTCATTGTGAAGTTGGGGAAGTAGGGCTTGCAGAGCTGCATTGACAGCTGCTGTCAGGTCTGGAGTATTGCGATTGTTCACCATCTGACAATTTAAACAACAAAAAGCAACATAAATCATAAATCGGAAATAAGATAACATAAGAATGCATGAACAATGTATAAATCAAAGAAGCAGTTTATAATGCATGAAACAATGTAAAAATGCATGATGCAGTTTATAAAACTTTTATATGAACGGGAGTGAACGCCTATGGTCAGTTTACTCAAAACAAAAGACATGGCGCGGGGACGCCAATGGGTCGGCCCCAAAGTTAAAAGTTTCGATAAAAGCACATGCGACTAAATAGGGCCAGTCCTGTACCAACCATTACTTAGTCATAAACCTGCTACAATGATATGAATGCATGAAATATAAATGAAAATGAATGAATGCATGAAAACCAACTGTCAGTTCTAGGAAGACACTGGTGACTACCCATAAGTCACAAGTCATTTTTACAGAGCTATAGGTCGAAACCTTGGCTCTGATACCATAATTGTAACACCCCATTTAATAGGATATAGTGCTACAGTAAATTATAGCGTATCATCAAATCATGCAAGGTAAATGTCTAAACATTCATGACGATAAATAGAAATACCGTAATCAAACATCGATAGTCTAGTAACTCACAAACAAGCAACATAAGTACTGTAAATGGAAAGGACTAAACAATGTCCAAAAGATGTAAAGTATGATAAAGTAGGAATAAATACATAAGGTAAAAGAGGCCGGATAGCTTCCAATCCAAATGCACATACTCTGGAGTTCCTACTTGCGTCCTTGGGTACCTGCCGTTTGGGAACATGGAAAAGTAGACGGCTGAGCATAACGCTCAGTGCGCGAACATACAATAAAGCATGAAAAAACATAGAGTATAGAAGCATATAAAGAGTATATAGCATGAATGGCAGCGAAAATGAATAAGTCCTGGAAAACCTAGTTGTCTGTCATGTTAACTGGTTTTAGTTCTGAAAACATAGCTTATGTTACTTATGAAAATCTGTATTAGTTAATGTACCATAATAGCCAATATAGGTCATGAGGTCAACAACGTGCATGAATACTTGAAGGGGAGACCTCATCATGCAATTAGAGGGGTTGCCTCTAATTAATTGGTAAGTGGATAAGAGGGATCAACTCCTTGTGAAGGATACAAGGCACACACCACATTCATCATGAAATCTTGACTGAAACATGTAACTAGGATGCACCCATACGCCCCACATGATGATATAATAGTAAAATGGCCAAATAACTGAAAAGAGACACCACGAGCTATTACTCCGCCGTGGTGAAGTCATAACACTAGTGCCTCTAGTGTTATGGTTATGGTACCTCCATAACTAGGTGAAACTGGTCATGCATGTATATGGCTAAGGTAACTAATAAACATAAGCATTTAATCTGTATCTACTAGGGAAAACAGTTGGTTGCATATGGGAAATCCTAATGAAAAGAAGAGATTGTCCTTACTAAAGGACGGGAAATCCGTACCTTATGTCCAGTAGAAGCTAACGGAAACGATGAAGACTAATCCGCATTGGCGGATAACACTACATAAGAAATATGGACGTGTATGAGTTGTTTGAATTACATGTGTTTTACTGGTTCCGTGTGTTATTAGCTTGTTATACATATTCTGTCATGTTTTACTGTTTATTGTGTTAACTGTAGTTATTCTGATGTTCGGTTGTGTATTATTCATGTATTAGTGTATTTAACGAAGTAACTTTCTAAAAATAGCAGGTTTCTATAAATAGTAAGTTTCCAGAAATAGAAAGTTTCCAAAAATAGTAAGTTTCCATAATTAGAACTAAGCTGAATTATAAATAATAAATGAAGTTAAATTAGTACAATACAAGTCATGGTTATAGTTGGTTAATTAAATAACTGATTAATTTAATTAAACTATATGTTATATGACTTTAATTAAAATAAATGTTTAATTAAAATAACTAAGTATAAATACCTTAGGTTATACATGAATTAATTTTAATAATATGACATGATTTATAAAAATAGTTTTTATAAAAACCCGAATCCCGAGCCCGTGTTTTAATATAAGCCGAACCAAATAAGCTATAAACAAGTCCCACAGAGACCTTAGAAAGGATCCCGGTGGACACTACTTAAACAACTAATCATACAATTATACCCCGACTCGAAGTCGGGGTCCCTTGGTCTCGGGTCCGAACAAACAACACCAACCGAGCACCCCTTAGGGTCTCGGTGGTGTCTCGGATCCACCAAAAACCGAAAACAAACACACCCCGACCCATGGTCAGGGTTCCCCTTGCTGCGCCGACCGAAGACCAACCAAGCCGAGACCTATATGGTCTCGGTGGTGGTGATAAAAACAAACCGAGCGCCCCCTTTGGGGGTCTCGGTGACTCGGCCGAACCACAAACCACAACCAAAGTTCCCTTGACCAAAATTAATTAATCCTAGTTATTAGTTTACATGTTCATGTGATTAATTAATTTTTAAACATGGAATCATAAGAAAATAAAATAAAAGAAAAGGTTTTTGAATATACCAATGCGCGTAGAATGAATAGATGATCACGAATAATTAAACAAACACAAAAATTCGTCCGGTTTGCCCTTTGTTCTTGTGTGGCCGGCGGCTATGGTGAAAACAAGGAGGAAGAGGACAATTTTCTGTAACCTAAAAATATGAGAGAAAAATAATTCTCCAGATGTTTTAATAAAATTGGTTTTGGGTCAAAAGGCCCACTTGGCCTCCCTCTCTTGTCTTGCCGCGGCTATGGGGCCCACATGGGGTAAACCCGTAGTTTTTCGAGTGTTAAATAATTTACGTTCATGTTTGTGATTTATAAATCGTGATTTTAGTATTCGTGATCGTGTCACATTTATAATATTCATGATTGTTCGTTATTTATTGTCGTGACACGTGTATTAATATTATAAATGGAAAATTTAAATTTTACCGTGTTTTCGTATGATACTGTTCACGTGTACTGTCTTAGGTTTTTCAAAGGTGAACCTTCTTTCATTCGAAGTGAGAACAAACGTTGTTTCAATAATAACTTATTAGTCAACGTTGTCATATAAATCGTTTCCAATTTTTTTCATACACCTTTTGCCGTTTCCCTCATCACCAACCTCATAAAGAACTTCATCCGATAAACATAACAAAATAGTTGAGAGTGCCTTTTCTTCTTGAAACTTATAGTTAGCATCACTCATGTCATCCGGCTTAGTGTCAGCAATAGGCCCCCAAATTCCTTGTTGTTTCAATAAGGCTCAGATCTTAATCTTCCACAAGTTAAAGTTACTCTTTCCTGAAATTTTTTCAATATTAGTGATTTGAGAATTCATATTTTTCCTTTTCTTTTCAAAATAAGATTTAAAAACAAATAACAAATCTAAAAACAAAATATTAAAAACGAAATCAATATAAAAAAAGTTACCCAACAAAAAGCCCAATATATTAGCTACCCAATACAACCCAAACCAAAATAAGACAACCAAAAACCGATTACACCAACTGTAACCCAAATCGAATATTCAAAACAAAAATCAAATTGACCTCCTCCTTTTCCCCCAAATCTGGAAACATAGATTGTAACTGATAGGTCCCAACCAAGAGCTTAAATTAAAAAAGATAAGTATTCTCTTAGGGTGAGGATGAACCACAATTTTGTTGATAATAGTTTGCTTTCATTTTTTTATTTGGTAGTCCTTAAATACCAAACAAGATGACAACCAAAAGGTTGTAACCATCTCACAATTAAGCTAGGGACTAATTATACTAATTAGTGTTATTCATGAGAAATAAATGAGACTACTAAAATTCTTTGTAGACATTACTGATAGGTGTGTAAACACCCATCCTTTTTACCACTTAACTACAATAATAACCGAGCCAAAACGTGTATTTTATGTTATAAATGTCGGAATTACGCGTGGTTTGTGTTTTTGTTGTGATTTAGGACGAAAATGTGAAAAGGAGAGAAAACACGGGCATTCACGGGCTTTTATCGAAGAAAAAGACAAAAGACGAAGTCAATAAATCAAGAGTGCGAAAAGAACGGAAGTCCAAGACCAATTCTGAAGATTTATCGAAGAAAAAGTCAAAAGACGGAAGTTTACTAAAAGCCGAAGAACTCAAGTCTAATTTATTGAAGAAATTACAAGACGAGAGTAGAAATCCCGAGACAAAGTCGTTAAAGTCAAAGAATTAAGAAGATTGAGGACTTAATGACAATTAAAGAAAGAAGAAAGAGGGGAGGAAGCTTCCTCTAAGCACCTCCCTAATCCTCCTATAAATAGATTTCATTTCATTTCATTTCATTTTGTTGGCTAGAGTGACACTAGTTCTTCCATTTTCATTTCCTTGCACATTTAAATACATGTCATTTACTTAATTGTCAAATTTAAATACTTGTCTTGCACCTTAAATTCATTTAATTTCAAGTAAGTTTCCTTTTAATTATTGTTAATCTTTACTTTTATTGTTCATCTCCTATCTACCTTTCTTGTTTGATTTTAATATTTATGCTTTATTGTTTATGTTCATGTTCTTGAGTTTTTATTAAATTGATTAAGTGGGTTTGATTATTTTGATTATTATTGTTAGTTTGATTGTTTTGGATTGTTTGTTTATGATTAGTAGATGTTATTGGATTAGTCTTGTTTAATCTTTTGGTTTATTTTGATTAGATTAGATTAGATTCGTGTTATTTGTTTCCCGTGTTCTTCGCTACTGTTCTTTTCCAGATTATTCCGGATCAAAGCCACTTATTCCGAATCAAGTCTGTTTGTTGGTTATTCCGGATCAAGCTGTTTGTTCCGAATCAAGGTTGTGTTCAGAATATTCCGAACCAGTGGAATATTCCAAATCAGGTCGTTTATTCGGAATAATTTATATTCCGAATCAAAGGGTACATTCGGAACATTCCGGATAAAGGAGTTGTTGAGAGATATTCCGAACCAAGAAGATATTCCGAATCAAGGTTCGTTCATTCGGAATAGTAAAATATTCCAGATCAAGGGAGTTTATTCGGAATAGTAATTATTCTGAATCAAAGTTGTGGTTGTTCATTCGGAATATTCCGGATGAAGGGTTATTTCTAGTTTATTCCGGATCAAGCTGGTATTCAGAATCAAGGTTGCTCATCAAACATTCCGGATCAGGGAACTTATTCGGAACATTCCGGATCAAAGGAGCTAATTCGGAACATCTATTATTCCGAGTCAAGGAGTTCATTCGGAACATCAAATATTCCGAATCAAGGCAATATTACGAATAAAGAGTTTATTCTGGATAAGTGACATATTCCGGATAAAGGATTTATTCCGGATGAAGGTTTTGTGTTAGAAATACGTTTTTACGTATTTAGAAAGGATCGGTCACTCCAATGATATTGGGCTCGTGATCCAATATAGCCCATATAGCCCACATGTAGGGTGGGCTATATAAACCCCCCTCCTAGCATGTTAGGAGGGGTTGTTGAACACATTCATTTCACATTTTCCATCTTTTTTTCTATTCTCTCCTTTCTCTCTCTTCTTTCTCTCTCTAAGTTCTTCCTTTCTTCCATCTTTTCATTAGATAAACTAACATGGCTAAATCCTAAGAAAATATGATCCTACAATTGGTATCAAGAGCTATGGTTGCATCTTAGGATTTGCATCCTTTTGATCTATTGATTTGGTTTTATTTTTTTCTTTCTTATTTTTTTTGAAGTTTATTTTAACAAGTTATTGTCTCAATTTGTCTCGGTTTAATTTTTTTTAACAAGTATCTATTCTCTTTACTGTCTCAGTTTAATTTTAACAAATTTATTTTTGTTTAATTTCTTTTGTTTCTAAAGTATCAGTTTTTTTTTAGTTTGTGTCTCGATCTGTGTTTTTTTTTCTTTTTTTTTCTTGTCTCAATTTGGGATTTGTCACAAAAATCTACAAAAGTATCAGTTTTTTATTCTAATATTTTTGTTTTTATCAAAAGTATCTGTCTCTGTTTTGAAACTTCACCCGTCGGAAAAGGGTTTTAGTTTTCAGTCAGTTATTCCGATTACTTCCATCGGAATAGGGTTTTGCATTCCGACCATCTTTCCGATCACATTCCGACAAGGTTCTTTCCGATTGACATTCCAATAAGGCATTCCGATTGGGACGTTGTCATTCCAATCAGATCATTCCGATAAGATCATTCCGATTGGGACATAAGCATTCCAATTAGGTCATTCAGTTTGGCACATTGACATTCCGATGGTGTTTTTGCTTGTGACATTCCGATGACTTGACACTAAACTTGGACTCAACCATTTGACTAAACAAACCAAGAAATTAAGCTTATCATCTCCACCAACCATTTGAAACTAAACTTGGAAGTTTATCTACGCAACGATAACTTACCCTCTTAACAAGAAATTAAGTTTTCTTGGACACGAGCTTATCCTAAAACCATTCAAAGGTTTTAAGCTCGTGTATATGGCTCATCATTAAATAACAGATGATGACCCGTTCTTCAAATAAAGGAAAGTTTATCGCCGATGATAAACTTATCCTTACAACGAGAAATTAATTTTTCTCGGGCATGAGCTAATAATAAAAACATTCGAAGTTTTTAAGCTCATGCACAATGACTTATAGTTAAATGTCAGACTGTAACTCACACTTAAAATAAAGGAAAGATTATCTTTTATGATAACTTATCCTCTTAACGAGAAATTCACCTTTCTCGGTCATGAGCTTGTATTAAAACATTCGAAGTTTTAATCTCAGAAAGGAAAGTGTATCTTTTAAATAAGAGAACTTTTCCTCATAACGAGAAATTAACCTTTCTCGGTCATGAGCTTTCCGTTAAAACAGTCAACGTTTTCAAGCTCATGAAAACGACTTCTAAGTAAATGTCAGCTTAGGACTCGTCCTTCAGATAAAAGGAAAGTTTATCGCCGATGGTAACTTATCCTTAACAACGGGAAGTTTACAACTTCTCGGACTTGAGCTCGTTTTGTAAGATATTTAACATCTTAAGCTCAAGTAATAGGTTTTCAAAACTTTGAACACAATTTTTCGAGAATTTCTCAAAAGGTTTTTTCTAAATCTTTCCAAATTGTGTGTTCAAAAATGTTTTGATAAAGAGCATGTCTTTTGGAATCGATAATATTTACGATACTAGAAATGTCATTCAATAATCACACGGGGTTGTAAATAAAGTTCGAGCAGAAGTTCAAATATTTTAAAACATGCTCAAAATGGCTTGCTATTATTTCAGATAGTAACCCGCTTTTCATATTCAAGTCAAGCATTTCACCGGAAAGCTTTGACTCAACAACGGGAATTAATTTTCTCGGGCATGGTTTACTTTATAACCATGTAAGGGATTGTGTTTACGTAACAACACAATCTAACACGAATATATGTACGGTTCAGTGCATTTATTTGTTAAAACAAGAGAAGTCTTGTTTTATGAAGTTATCATCTCCACCAACCGTAGCAATTTACAATTTATATCTACATACTCGACGATGCGACTACTCAAACGGCGACTACAACTCTTTCTGTAGAACACGGGTCAACAATTGAGGGGGAGCAATTGTCCAGCAATCAGAATCTTTGACGCTGAAAGTGCCAAGTTCACATGTTGGTGTCAAGACAAAGATATCAATCGTACACATGGAGTAAAGAGATAACTTCAGACATGATGAGGCGACCAACATTCATGAACAAGAACCATGTGCTTCTTTCATATGATGTTCTCCATCATTTAGGTCCAACCTCATAAATTGCTAATCTTGTGAATACATTATCATATATGATCTTTGCACGTGATAAATACCTTACACTTGTGTTTAAAAGGTATTTAATTTACGTTTCAGCACACCCTCATTAATTTGAGGGGGAGCTTGTGTAATTAATGAAGATAATTGGATTTGCATTTTTCTTCCCAAATTTTCTTAAAATGCTATTAAATCAATTGATATTAAAAACATCGATTGGGTTAATATTTTTAATATGGGGGAGAAAATGTGATTTAATATGGGATATGATCAATCATAAATGGTTTGACTTAACATGATAGCTCATCCCGACATGTGCAAAATGTTTTCGGATATCGTGGCATATGTTAAGAGGGAGCAAAATGGATTTGCACTTCAAAATGGATTTCATGGTGACATACACTTACCCAAAACATCTCTATTCACGACGGTGAAGATTGTGGTGACATAAGGATGGTAGGATAGGTTAAAGTCCAATGATTCCTCTAGAACCGGAGGAATCTTCCCAAGGATATTCCATAGCTAGAAATAGTAGTCCTTAGGAAAGATGGAGAAAGATTGTGAACGTAGCTGAATGCCGACCAAGTACTTAAGTTAGCACTGGAACAATCACAACAAGGTGCTAGTGATGACGTATTGGTAAGCATTGAAGGGGTTGAAGAATGAAAAAGAATTATAAAGATAAAGGGTGTAAAGAAAAAAGCCCTCCTTACAACTTAGGCAGAAACCGGGTCAATACATATGCTATTAAGATCATTGGTTAATGATTCTTGATATTGAAGACAGACATCATGGACCCAGTGATGCAAGGCACAACCCATCCCAGCTAACTCAGATATCTCTTAAAAGATATTTGTTTTAATCACACGGAGACAACACGTTATCTATTGATTTATTCACTCCGAATTAATTGGTATTGAAAAGGTGGCACTCCTCTCCAGCCTCCGATCACTAAAATCCAAAATGCACGATCGAGTCTAGAGCCATATGAGATCATCAAATATCTCATTAGGACACACTTTCATATTTCCTTGCTTCTTCACACACTGTGAAAAGTAAGAAAGATCTTAAGAGTCCTACGCAAAATCTTCATGATCTTGCCTGAACATCCGAGTAATACGAAAGTATTTACAATGAAGATGGAAATCCTTCTTGAGCGAATATCAAAAAGCTCATGGTAGGTGACTTGTGCGATTCTTTATGAATCAAACTTGTGATAACTGGAAAGCAACAGAGGTTTAGTTCTTAAATGAATTTAAACACGTTCCAGGCCTCTACGCAATATCTTAGTGATCTTGTCAGAACACTCAGAGTGATACCTTAGTGTTCACAGTGATGAGTGGAAATCCTTCTAGTGTTAACCTCAAACAGCACTTGGTAGGTAACTTGCAAGATTCTATACGAATCAAGCTCGTGACAACTGGAAAGCAACGATGGTGTGGTTCTTAATTGAATTTCACTTGTTCCAGGAACATGAGTTGACGGCTTCAAATCATGCGGATATTATTATCCAAATGATTCACTCTTTACGTTCGCAGTCAGCTTTGGACGGTCGAGTAAAGAGAATGGGTTTACCCGCGAAATCTTGTCAAGGAGGTTCTTTATTGAAACTACCTGCCACAAGTACGATATTTAATATCGTCCAACGGTCTTCACCGGCCGGAGGTAAAATGCTACCGAATTAGAATGAAATGTTCAAGGCCATTTCATCCGTGTAAATGGTTTGTTGCTAACTGTCTTATGCAGCGTAACAAGAAGGTGGCATTGCGGTGTACAATCCAGAAGAAGTCGTCACCACATGCTTATACTGCATACACTCAGTACTTCAACGAATTCAAGAAAGTCTGAAGGTCAAGTCTTCCGCTGTATCAAACTCTGAAGCTTTCAAGAATTTATTAAAGTATAAGTATGTGGAACATGAAGTCACGAGGAGGCAAATGTCACAAGTGATGAATGCACAAGGTCAAAGCAAGGACACATGCTCAAGACCAAAGTCAAAGATCTCATCAGCATATTCACAAGAACAAGATCGAAGACTCAAGCATAGTATGCTAGGTTTAAGATTTTGTAAAATGGCGTGACCTCCCTTTGGGGGAGATTGTTGGAAATACGTTTTTCCAAGGAAAGTCTCGGTCACATCATTATTAGCATAGATCACGAGCTATAGACTATTTAGGACATTGTAACTTGGAGTGACCTCCCTTTGGGGGAGATTGTTGGAAATACGTTTTTACGTATTTAGAAAGGATCGGTCACTCCAATGATATTGGGCTCGTGATCCAATATAGCCCATATAGCCCACATGTAGGATGGGCTATATAAACCCCCCTCCTAGCATGTTAGGAGGGGTTGTTGAACACATTCATTTCACATTTTCCATCTTTCTTTCTATTCTCTCCTTTCTCTCTCTTCTTTCTCTCTCTAAGTTCTTCCTTTCTTCCATCTTTTCATTAGATAAACTAACATGGCTAAATCCTAAGAAAATACGATCCTACATTTTGTTTGAATATTCCGAATAAGTGTTTTGTCTTGATTAATCCGAACGAAGAAGAATTATTCCGGGTGAAGGTGACATTCCAAACGAGTAATTATTCCGAGTGAGGTATTTTTAGTTTATTTCAAGTTTTAGTTTATTTTAAGTTTTAAGCTTTATTTTCCCGCTTTTTTACTTAGTTGCACTTTAAGTTTACTTGCTTTAGATTTATTTTAAGCCTTGCCTTATTTTAAGTTTTAGTTGCGTTTTAAGTTTGCCTTTAGGATAGTTTTAAGTTTGCGTTATTTATTTTAAGTGCCTTTTTATATTCGTCATGCTTTAATTTCCTGTCATTTATTTTCAATTAGATTTAGATTTAATTTACCTGCTTTTACTTTAAAGTCTTTGCACCTTTAATTTTACTACAACGACACAACTATTATTTCACCAAAGACAAATGAGTCGCATAGTTAAACCAGTTATCAATTCGATTAGACCACTTCAACGAACCTTACAATTTTTATACTTGGCAAAAGCCTCATATCAATTACTCATGACATTATTTTCTACTCATCATTATCCTCCTCTTGAGAAGAACCTTGACCTCAAGGTTCACGTCACTTCTTTCCCTTTCTCTTGGTAGGCCGTACGTACCCATCACCACCATTGGTTTGCTTCACCTTGCAAATTGTATGAAGTTAATGACACCTTTTGTGTTTCGGGGTTGCCTTGGTATTTGAAGAATTGATCAGTTATAGTGAATCATCCCGTAGGATCCTCATCACCATGGTATGTTGGAAACTCAAGTGTCATCAATTTCGAATAAAACATTGACTTTCCTCCGTGTTTGTAGTTGTCACCATCTTTTCCCGAAAGAACCGTATGAGAAAGTTTTGTGACAATGTCCTCCAAGTCTTGACACTTATCCACAAACCCGATTTTTATCTCAGCAATACCATCTTGGAGTTGTCGCAATGTAGCCTCCAAGTTTTCAATTCCATCATTGTTTGATGCCATAGCTCTGGTACCAATTGATAGGTCCCAACCAAGAGCTTAAATTAAAAAAGATAAGTATTCTCTTAGGGTGAGAATGAACCACAATTTTGTTGATAATAATTTGCTTTCATTCTTTTCATTTGGTAGTCCTTAAATACCAAACAAGATGACAACCAAAAGGTTGTAACCATCTCACAATTAATCTAGGGACTAATGATACTAATTAGTGTTATTCATGAGAAATAAATGAGACTACTAAAATTCTTTGTAGACATTACCCATGACATTATTTTTTACTCATCAGTAACACCCCTGTTTTTACCATATAGTAGCGGAAGCTAATATGGGGTATTACTTTCAAGGTATCAAAGTCACAATAATAGAAAAATGCTCAAAGAGTCATTTTATTAAAAACTTGTTATCATTCATTATTCAGAGTTAAATAAAACAACTGTGCATCACAGGTTTTTCCCAAAGATCTAGTTTTATTAAAATGATAAATTTTCAAGACACAACCATCCGTAACACGCCAGTCTTTATTCACCTGAAACATATGCTTATAAAATCAACACAATGGTTGAGTGAATTCATAGGTTTAAACATTATTTGAATACAAGTATGACTCCAGGGCTACATTGTTATACACCCTATATTTTTAAATTCATCACTTCTCATTTATTATCGAACTAGCTCGTACACCGCTACTTGACATATCAGTAACCAACAAATTTCCCTTATACAGGTAGTTTGCTGGACTCCTGAGTTTAGCAAAATAAAGTATATATGTTTAGATAAGGTAGGAACCTTTAGCCGTGAACAAGAGCGACTTTATCATATAGGAGATGTCAGTCTCCAATAGTACTATTCACAATATTAGCGTTCATTTTCTAGAAATGATTAACAGTTACAATTAAAAAGGGACTTAATGGCAATAAGTAAACGTAGTGTTAATAATCAGGTCAGGCAACATACAAAAACACTTGTATTCCAGTTTTAGAATATATCGACCTCACGGGTTTTCAAATCATTTGTAAACTTTCAAAAGTGAGGCTATAAACTCATCTTAGCTTATAAAGTCTTGAATTATTCTGATATAATCAATCACAACTTTCTCACGGAATCTGAGTTGACATACAAATATGTATATATATCAAGTCGTAATATCCGAGTTCAACTTATTTGTATAGTATCTTGTATATCTATTTTATTGACATATTTTAGGTTTACAGTATCATTGTTCGGGCCGTTATAGTCAGAAGCCATTCTATAAACGTTTGAGGAGCGAGGGCACTTTAAATCGTAAACCCAACCACTCAGTTAGAACGTAATATCGAGATGGAACATCTTTGTACAAAGTTCCCCACTAACATGACACTTAGTATAATATTTATATTTTATGTCTTTAGTTTTAATATTGGCAAAAATAGTCCTTTTAGTTATATTTTGGCATAATTGCACTTTTAATCCCTAAAGTATATAGTTTCATTATTTGAAATTTAAACCTTCATTATTTAACCTTAGGGTATCAAAATTTCCAATATTTATTCTTATATATTTAACTTTCACAAATGAAACTTTTGGCCCAAAATGTCAAATAGTTTCAAAAATGACAGTTTTGGTCCCTATACTTGTAAAAATCATATAACTTCTTCAAAAATGTAACAAATGATCTAGGATTTTAAAACAAAGTTTCAAAACAAATTTATAGTCATAATAACAACATTTTACCAAAATTATAGATTTTGAAATGGATTTTAAGTTATTATTTCATGTAAAATACAAAACTAGGGTTTTAAGACATCTTTAATTTATAACTTTCATTTTAAATGATTAAATGCTCTAATTTCTTTGGGATTATATTTCTAAAATTATTTTGGCATTATAAAAAGTCTAATAATTCATTATAACAAGATCAATGCTTGCTTAACATAGAAATTACCTAGGTAGCTCCAAAATGGCTCCTTATAGCTTCCTATGAACACAACTTGCTATCAAAGATTCAAGAGCTTCAAT
This sequence comes from Glebionis coronaria, assembly GCA_025667525.1. Taxonomy (NCBI): domain Eukaryota; kingdom Viridiplantae; phylum Streptophyta; class Magnoliopsida; order Asterales; family Asteraceae; genus Glebionis; species Glebionis coronaria. The sequence continues at coordinate 216,229,867 of CM046881.1, forward strand.
GGCTTCTTTCTAGACCTGGTTTCTGGTCTTTTAAGAGTCCTATTATGTTTGTATAAGTAGAAATGGAGAATAGGTAGGTGATACTTAAGAAACGGAGTGCAAGTTCTTCTATGGTGTGTTCACCCCTGTTTATACCCATTTCAACCCTTAAGCTCCCAAGTTTCTAGCCTCAAACGTGTAACAAGGATAGATTAGTGACTAAGGGATGCTAGTGAATCTCTACACAAGTTTATAGACTCTAAGATGAAAATATCTTTAACTTATGGCTCAAAATAGGTCACGACAACATATGGATGAGAATGGTGACGTGTAGACTTCAAGTAGCTTATGCACCTACTTGTTGGCACTCCAAAATATCTAGGGGCATCCTAAATATCTGATTTGAGGTTTGAATTAGGAGGGAAGGAGTTTAAACATGGTTTTAGAGGGAAAAACCAAACCGGGTCCTAAATCTATGGCTTGTAACTTTATACTTTGTAATTTTAGTGATTAGGGACTTAGTGTGAGAACCCGTACTTTCCCAACATTATTTTATTCTTTTTATTTGTGCTTCTTGAATTTTTCCAACATATTACGTTTTCTTGTATTGCTATATGTAAATCCTGAGATTTTTAAATTATACTTTTTTTTAAGTATTTTTCTGATCATCGATAAATACTTTGTATGGAATTATAAATTTTCATTTTATTTTTCCATATTTATTTTAAATCAATGTTTTTGATTTAAAATCACCCGTGTGCGTTTTACAACGAGTTTATTCAAATCAATGTACAACGAGAATTCCTAGTGATCGCGATACCGACGGATGCCCAAAATTTTACGTTTACTTATCGATTGTTTCGATAATTAATATTTTCGATGATGTCGTTTTAATTACGTATTGAGTCGTGTCGAGAAATCGTATAATCATTTTTACGATGCATTGTAACTTTTGAAAAGTATTTTTACGAAACCCGAGCCCGGTAAATATTTTTAATATTTACCAATAACCATTTTCTACCCTTTAAAACTATTAATTGTATTTAGATCCACAAGTTTGCAAATTGGCAACTTTGGTCCCTCCACTACCTACCATATATAAACCCATTTCTTCCACTTCCACTCACACATAAACACATTTAAAAAAAAATCACCACTCCTCCCTCCCCTCTCCATTTTACCGCCACTCCACCACCACAATCCACCACCATCCATCATGATTTGACAAAAACTAAAACAAGACCCATTCATAAAATTCAATGGTGATTCTTTTGATACTAAAATCACCCACATGCATCAAGATTTCAAGAACTTTTGATTTCATGTTTGTATGATGTTGTAATCATCTTGCATATGTTATATTTGGTAAGATTATCATGTTTTGATCCTTAAAAGTCTTGTTTTTAATCTTTGATTTTTGTTAGATTTTTCATACAAGTGTTTTTAGGAGTGTTTGGTTGATGGGTATGATAGTATAGTGATCCTAGGGGTATGAGAATGATTGGTTTTGAGTGAAAAATAGATTTGTCATGTTTTCTAAAAAGCTAATTTGGGACAGCAGCCTTAAACAGTATGTTTTGTGGGTTTAAGGTCTGTGAAAGATTAAGATTATTTGAAATTGTTGTAGAGTTTTCCGAGACGGTCGTTTTGGTATAAGATAGATCTTATAACTCCTTACGAGTCAAAAGTTATGCTAGTTTTAGTTTTCGTGTACCGGGAGACGCAAGTCGGCACAATCCGAAATTGTGGCTGATTTTGGGTCGACTCTCGGGGACTTTAGGCTTGGTTAGATAGTTGATACTACTGATTTTCAAAGTCTACAAACTGAGTTTGATGAGTCTAGTAGTGGTTTCAAAAGACGGATTGTCGGGTTAGAACTTTTAAAGTGGTCCAAACGGTTTTACAAAACAAGTGTACAAATCTGTCCTAAAATTTGGAGTCGAGTAAAGCGTCGAGCTGATGGATTTTAAAGTGTGAACTTTGGCTCAAATTTTGTTGAGGTCTTATACAGGTTATAAGTGACCTTGGCACCAATTTTCATGTAAAACGAACAAGTCTAGATAGGGTAGATCGGTGTGTACATTCGGGGTGTACTTGCTGATTTTTATTTTGGACACGTAGTTCAATGCTTGTGTTGCGTGAGTTTGAGTGTTCACCATCGGACATGGTGACTTACTCAAGTGCTTAGTCATTATATAAATGACTTAGCTACTGGTCCAAATAAGGGTAAAGGATAGTTTGACTTGCATTGACTTGGCGTCGTATGACGAGTCATTTTCAAGTGTTCAAGTGTTTTAACGAGTAACGTTGGATAAATGGGTAGTATGAATTCATTTGATTCGTGTCAATGGTTTTGAAACGTGTATACTTTGAAAACATTGGAGTCATGTTATATTTGGTATATATATCGATATTGAGTTCGAGTCTTAACGCGCGCCTTATTGTGATAGGTTGCGGTTTTCGTGTTTTCCCCGGGCATCCATATCGTCGGTGATCGTCTCACTACATTGTTTCTACTCAGTTGCCGAGTACCGTGATTGACTTAACACGTGGCTAAGGGCCACGAAATTTCTAAGGATCAAGGAGGAGGAATTGTTTAATTTGCGTGTTTGGATTAATTCCTACTTGTTATGAAGGTATAGTCACTCCTAGCATTTTAGTTTTGATGTTACTAGTACTTTGATTCTTTTTATTCATGAATTTTGAATTCCTTGGGTGAAACTCACTGAGATTATAGATACTTAGGGCATATTAGGACTTAGGACACTTGCGTGGCGATTTGGTATAGCCTAAGTGTTGCTTGATTTAGGTTAGGTAGCTAAATGGAGTTGTTTTTGTAGTATGGAAATCACCACAGAAACAAACAGGTCATGGCAAATTTTTCTTAAACATATGACCTTGTTTTTATTTGAAAAATGGATACCCACTGATGTGATTAGTATGTGTTGAGTTGGATGGAAACGGGAAGTGTCCGGATGAGTCCGAAACGGTCGTTTTACTAAACTAGGTCAAATCTGAATGTTATGCTTAATACGTGGGTAAATTGACTTGGGTAAAAAGGATTAATTTATGATTTTATGACTTTTTACAGTAGCTACAAATATAATAAACTTCTCTTTTTGGTTTTGTGTCAAAATCTTTTACCGATTGGGATTTATGCTTAATCTACCGTAAGGTACGAAAGACGTTTACAACTTTCTGTTTTGGTAGTCTGTCACTAAAAGTGCTTTTCCCGTTGATTGAAAATAGTTCTAGGGCTGTTCTTTCCCAACTTTTAAAGGTAAGAGAAATACCTATACATGCCAAGAAATTTCACCTCCTGTACTATTATAGATTTTTAGATATGACCAAATCTTCACAGCCTTTTTCAGAAAACTGAATGCAGTCCCTTGTTTTGGTTTTTCAAACCGAGTCTTAAACGTGTTCGGAACCCACACATAAATGCTTGGACCATCATACAAGGTTGATATTAGGTTATTACAGTAGGTTCAAGGTGTTGAGTCAAAATTTTAACTTAAGCTTAGGTCTCGCCATCGCACGCAAGTTACCTAGTCATACTATGTCCCACCACTTCTAAAACGTTATTGCTTCATTGAACGCATTCTTATTACGCGTCACCATTGCATAGGTCCGTGAAGACTTCTTTTTGCTCAGCCCCTTTTACCTTGTGATTACTTACTAAAGGTGAGTTCATAGCCCCTTTTTACTTGAACAATGTTTCTAAATGCGGGGTGAGATTTTACATGGTGGAACACATCCATTTAAAACTGTATACTATCCAGAACTTGTATGCTATTCAGACTTGTATGCTTTCCAACAGTTTTCATTGATATTATTGCTTATAGTTAATAGCCTTAAGTTTCCTCTCTTGATCATGAACCGTTAATTGTCCCGTATGCTTTGCGCTAAGCGCGAATGTTGTGGGTGGATCCATCGGGATTGACAATCCCCGTCCCGATTACCTTGACGCACTTACATTTGTTTATACTTGAGTATTTAGGCTGAATACTCCCTAGAGGAACTTACTTTGAGTTAAGCTTCGGTTCATGAACTAAACAGCAATAATATTGGTTTCAGACTATGGTTAGTGATCATAACCATTTTCTCTATTTACTTGTTTTACAAATGAATGCTTGTGTTCCACACCTTTATTGCTAAACCTATGAATTTCACTCAACTTTGTGTTGACGATTTTACATGTTTAATCTCAGGTATTATTACTTAGCTTTGCTTGGATGGGAGCCCGCAGGATATTATCGCAGCTTGGAGATTTCTGTGATGCTTTTAAAAGACTGGTTTTAGCATAAACTGTCAGAAATATATTATATCTTTTGGGCAACTTTATGTTATAAATCATAATGAAATAATATATCTTTCCGCATATAAAACTCTGGGACCTATGTTTAAAACTCTGATCATTTATGATGTGATATATATGCTTTTATCACGTCAGCTTTGTGTCAACTGTAATTCATTGTTTCTTGTACTATGACGTGTTACCCCCTCGTTGCCTAGTTGTTCCATGTCAGATTTTGGGGGTCTCACAGATTGGTATCAGAGCCGATGGTTATAGGGAACTGAGTCGTTTTTCAAAACTTAGTCTATAACCGAAAGTTCAAATATTTTATTGTTTCTAAGTGTCAAACACAGAATTTGCCATTGCTGCTCGATATCTTCGCGCTCTAATCCTTATTATTTACTTTTAATTATCGTTGTAGTATTTCATCTCTTGATTTCATTTTGAAATATTACTTTACGCTAATGACGATAATTACTATGTCTTTTTTAAAGCCTATGTGCTTCATGAATTATCATTGAATGTTAGTGTGATTACATCTGCCTATACTGCATTTCTTGAATTCTTGTTCTTGTGAATTGATCTTATTGCAATGATATTATATCGTTATGACGTTACATACTTGTATTCAGAGCGCGTATGCTGCCAACTTTTCATACTCATTTTTCTGAGTACTATTGCTATTTCATTTATGCGTGATACGACTGACTTTATATGCTCGTTCGGTTTGAACCGTCTGTTTTTCTTGACTCGCTGATACGTGTTGTGCATACTCTCGCGATACCATTTTTCGGGATTGAATAAGTGTTGTTTTCGATGAACTTCTGATTTTCATTCTACTACCGTGTGTGTTGCTTTCATTGTTTATTTCCCTTAAAATATCTACTTAGATACGCAGATTTTCTTTCTGACCATTCATAATTGAATGTGTAGTCTATAGGCCATTGTGTAGCTCAATGTGTCTCCCAGAAAGACTAAAGGACATCGTGTGAGTCTCACATCTCGAAGAATTCGTTGAATCAGTGCTGAATAATATTGTGGGTTTTCATAATCTTGATTTACCTTTACGCCACCGTTTTACGCGACACTTGTACATGGATTACATCTTACTTCATTGACCATTCTACGTTTCGATTTCAACTTAGAACATCCGTTGTACCTTGAACACATAATCGTCATTTATTATGTGATGATTGTTTGGAATACGATCCTACTTGTATCCTCCCTTTTCATTGAACCTCCTCGCTCCAGGAATGCCACTTGTTATTGTCCCGTTTCTTTCTCGACATATCTTGTGATTTTGGAAACCATGCCACCAAGAGACCTTTCTGCATTGCAATCTTGCAGCCGAAGACACGGATGATATGCGTCGTTTTTTTTATGTCTCCGATTATCGTTGGCATTCTTGAACCATTTCTATACTGTGTTTTCTTTACATGACTAATTATACAGTTTACCTTCTTTCGTCTTTATGGAATCCACAAGTCCTATGTGTACACTAATTTTGAGTTATCATGAAATTTGGATGTAATTTCAAACTGCGTCGAAAAATATACTTTGTACAGAAACTTTACAAGAAGTTTAACAGTGTCGAGAAAATATTTTTATAACTTTAGACATAAAAATATATATATTTCTACATGTTGAGACGTCCGTTTAGGACATAAAATTTGACCAGTAAACTTTAAAATCGAGCAAGTTACGCTCATTTGAGATTGTAAAATCTAAGAAGTTATTTTCTGAATAATGCTAAAATATCATTTTGTTAACAGATTTAATGCTAGGGCATTTTCGTCCATTTTTATTCCGTTTCAAGTCTCGGGTAAAACTAGAAAGTTGTTCAAAACATTGTTTTACATCGAAATGCATTAGACTTTGAGTCTTAGAATATCGTTTAGTGAGTTAATTGGTCTAGTCAAACCCAAAGGTCAAAACTAATAAAAGTTAAAAACATGGATTGAAGCGTTTTTGAGTTCGTTTGAGCTCGTAAAACTTTAACTAATGATATTTTGCAAACTAAAAACAATGATTGCGTTTGAAAAGAATAGAATAGTAACTTTGAGTTCGGTCATACATGTACCTAGATCTTGAACTTATGAAATTCGGTAACTTCCTAATATAGAAGCTTTTCGAAGTGATTGTACTATTTGTTAACTGATACCCTACTTTCTTAAAAGTATATTTTTGTCAAATAAATTACGATGTGCACATACGGATTCCTTATTCCTTCTTTTATTTATGACTTATTTGTCATTCCATTGTCTTTCTTTGCTTCTATCGTACCACTGATTTGGACCGAGATTTGAAGATCTTTCTTTCATATCGTTTGTTATCATCTTGACACGTGTCTCCTGATGATTTCGGCTAAACCTCTTGAAACCTAATCACCTTGTAACCATTTTATTGGTTGTATTGAACTACTCCTTACTTTCCTCTTGTAACCCACTCGCTACTTTATAAACTATTGTAATGTTACCATACAACTCAAACTGGTCTGGTTTACGAATCATTTTAAAAAAAGGTTTCATTTGGGCTTTCTTAAATAATTGAATGCTATCTTATAAAATTAACTTATATTAATTTTACAATGTATTTTCACAAATTGTTCTAATACGGTCTTATAAAGAACCCTTGTAACTATACGAATTGTCGATTTAAAACAGTTAGCCAGTAACTTATTAGCAAATAGTTTCATAAACTATTTTGATTTCTGTTTTTACAAATGGTATTATATGCATATTTTAAATCATATGATATGTAATATTGGTTGACGAAGCTGAGCATTGCATTGCTAGTCCTGAATTATGCATGGCCTGATCACCTATGCCTAATTTAGAAGGAGCCATGCAAGGCCAAATAGCAGTCACCTTAAATATTTAACCAAGAATCAACTTTTTAATTATGCTTCTTAAAAAGTTAGATAAATATAAGTTTTGAAAACTTTTACTTCTTGTGCGAGTAACAACAGTTCGCGACATACACCTATGAACCCTTATCCTTTCTTGAACAAAATACATGCCTCAAGCACAGATTTATTTACTCAATGATCCTTGCTTTACTTGTTACCTCATCATCCTCATGATACAATTTTCGTTACCATTTGCCTAATTTCTTACCATTGATACCCGACTTGAAAGTTTCAACGTTGCTATGCTCCTACATCGATTGACCATCTCTATCTATTTTGGTAGACCTTCGAAACGTCTCTGGACGCGATTAGTGATTTATGACTGGACGTGAACGATGATTACGTGTAATTGCCATGATATGTGTTAAGATACTATCGTCTTGAAATTTCATTCGTGTGAATCATGTGTTGATTTCGCCTTTCATTGCTAATGTTGTTCATCTTACTGGAACTTCTCTCAATTGACTTCTTAAGAATTTTCTTTGATTCGAAAATTCGTTGTGTGGCTTTTCCCTTTCGATCGTATTTCGACCACCGAGAACTTAATAAGCCGTTATTGGTGACGCCAACCGCACTCGTGAATTAATCTTGCTATAATCATTGTTTCTTATTATTTTTATTATTGACGTGACTATTCTACCACGTTTGTTAAGAATTGATACGACTTCCGTCTTATTCCTTTGTATATTGCTCGCATACAGATTGTTGACCTTTATATAATTCACATTCGTTGCTGTCTTGTCACCTTTTGAAAACCAGAAACTGTTACGTGTTTATCGTTTGATATCTTAAACACTTTCTTAAATTTCTAAAAAAATTATTATTAATTTTTAAAAACATTTTATACATTTTATCAAATGTTTAAATTACCAAAATAACTGTTTCAAGTTAAGTATCGGATCTATATATCCTCTTTGGTAAATTTACCTAATGTTTTAAAAGATATCAAGCTGTATCTTTTAAAGTATTTGATTATATCATACTTTATTGTCAACCTAATGAAATTATTTAAATTAATTTATAATTTCTAACAATGATTCAAAATAACTTGGAAAAAAAAAATCTGAATTTTCTCTAATGGTGACGATAAACCTGAGTTTTAACGATAATTTAATACAGTCATCCAAAAGTTCTTAAGCCGATAAGGATAACTATCTTGAACTGTTCTACTTTTGCTTTGAAAATCTTGATCAAGAAAAAGATATAACAACAGCTTACTCCCTAAATATAGATAGTTTGATTTTAAATCACTACACCTTGTGAAATTTTCTTTTAATCAAGGAAATACATAAACTGAGTTTTATAGTAATACCAAAATCCTAGACAACTGATTGTGACAACTTGTATTTTAAACGATCATATGTTATTCATTTTTCCCTTCTATTTCTCTTGTAAATAGATTCTTACGTTTTAAGATTTTCACGTTTTACAGTTGCACGATTTGCGACCCCTTGTTGATTTACAATCTTGGTTCATTTTATCGCACTTTGCCTGTTTAAGCGATTCTTGTGTTCATTCTTGTTAGTTTATCACACGTATTTCCAACAACTCTATCTCTCAATGTATCTCCGTATTGAAAGATCGTTATCCTAATCCAAGACTGAAAAGTTATACGAAAAGGAGTTAAGAAACTGAAGCATAGTGAATTCTAACCGTTAAGATTCATCATGGTACGGAAGTTTACCTGGGAAGCAATGAATTTTGTTCTACACTTTGTACCTCCTCTTGTTTGCATCTTCTACTGTTTTCAGGAGAACTCTGGGGACCAGAGTTCCTTTAGGGGGAAGACTGTGAGAACCCGTACTTTCCCAACATTATTTTATTCTTTTTATTTGTGCTTCTTGAATTTTTCCAACATATTACGTTTTCTTGTATTGCTATATGTAAATCCTGAGATTTTTAAATTATACTTTTTTTAAGTATTTTTCTGATCATCGATAAATACTTTGTATGGAATTATAAATTTTCATTTTATTTTTCCATATTTATTTTAAATCAATGTTTTTGATTTAAAATCACCCGTGTGCGTTTTACAACGAGTTTATTCAAATCAATGTACAACGAGAATTCCTAGTGATCGCGATACCGACGGATGCCCAAAATTTTACGTTTACTTATCGATTGTTTCGATAATTAATATTTTCGATGATGTCGTTTTAATTACGTATTGAGTCGTGTCGAGAAATCGTATAATCATTTTTACGATGCATTGTAACTTTTGAAAAGTATTTTTACGAAACCCGAGCCCCGTAAATATTTTTAATATTTACCAATAACCATTTTCTACCCTTTAAAACTATTAATTGTATTTAGATCCACAAGTTTGCAAATTGGCAACTTTGGTCCCTCCACTACCTACCATATATAAACCCATTTCTTCCACTTCCACTCACACATAAACACATTTAAAAAAAAATCACCACTCCTCCCTCCCCTCTCCATTTTACCGCCACTCCACCACCACAATCCACCACCATCCATCATGATTTGACAAAAACTAAAACAAGACCCATTCATAAAATTCAATGGTGATTCTTTTGATACTAAAATCACCCACATGCATCAAGATTTCAAGAACTTTTGATTTCATGATTGTATGATGTTGTAATCATCTTGCATATGTTATATTTGGTAAGATTATCATGTTTTGATCCTTAAAAGTCTTGTTCTTAATCTTTGATTTTTGTTAGATTTTTCATACAAGTGTTTTTAGGAGTGTTTGGTTGATGGGTATGATAGTATAGTGATCCTAGGGGTATGGGAATGATTGGTTTTGAGTGAAAAATAGATTTGTCATGTTTTTTAAAAAGCTAATTTGGGACAGCAGCCTTAAACAGTATGTTTCGTGGGTTTAAGGTCTGTGAAAGACTGAGATTATTTGAAATTGTTGTAGAGTTTTCCGAGACTGTCGTTTTGGTATAAGATAGAGCTTATAACTCATTACGAGTCAAAAGTTATGCTAGTTTTAGTTTTCGTGTACCGGGAGACGCAAGTCGGCACAATCCGAAATTGTGGCTGATTTTGGGTCGACTCTCGGGGACTTTAGGCTTGGTTAGATAGTTTATACTACTGATTTTCAAAGTCTACAAACTGAGTTTGATGAGTCTAGTAGTGGTTTCAAAAGACGGATTGTCGGGTTAGAACTTTTAAAGTGGTCCAAACGGTTTTACAAAACAAGTGTACAAATCTGTCCTAAAATTTGGAGTCGAGTAAAGCGTCGAGCTGATGGATTTTAAAGTGTGAACTTTGACTCAAATTTTGGTGAGGTCTTATACAGGTTATAAGTGACCTTGGCACCAATTTTCATGTAAAACGGACAAGTCTAGATAGGGTAGATCGGTGTGTACATTCGGGGTGTACTTGCTGATTTTTATTTTGGACACGTAGTTCAATGCTTGTGTTGCATGAGTTTGAGTGTTCACCATCGGACATGGTGACTTACTCAAGTGCTTAGTCATTATATAAATGACTTAGCTACTGGTCCAAATAAGGGTAAAGGATAGTTTGACTTGCGTTGACTTGGCGTCGTATGACGAGTCATTTTCAAGTGTTCAAGTGTTTTAACGAGTAACGTTGGATAAATGGGTAGTATGAATTCATTTGATTCGTGTCAATGGTTTTGAAACGTGTATACTTTGAAAACATTTGAGTCATGTTATATTTGGTATATATATCGATATTGAGTTCGAGTCTTAACGCGCGCCTTATTGTGATATGTTGCGGTTTTCGTGTTTTCCCCGGGCATCCATATCGTCGGTGATCGTCTCACTACATTGTTTCTACTCAGTTGCTGAGTACCGTGATTGACTTAACACGTGGCTAAGGGCCGTGAAATTTCTAAGGATCAAGGAGGAGGAATTGTTTAATTTGCGTGTTTGGATTAATTCCTACTTGTTATGAAGGTATAGTCACTCCTAGCATTTTAGTTTTGATGTTACTAGTACTTTGATTCTTTTTATTCATGAATTTTGAATTCCTTGGGTGAAACCCACTGAGATTATAGATACTTAGGGCATATTAGGACTTAGGACACTTGCGTGGCGATTTGGTATAGCCTAAGTGTTGCTTGATTGAGGTTAGGTAGCTAAATGGAGTTGTTTTTGTAGTATGGAAATCACCACAGAAACAAACAGGTCATGGCAAATTTTTCTTAAACATATGACCTTGTTTTTATTTGAAAAATGGATACCCACTGATGTGATTAGTATGTGTTGAGTTGGATGGAAACGGGAAGTGTCCGGATGAGTCCGAAACGGTCGTTTTACTAAACTAGGTCAAATCTGAATGTTATGCTTAAAACGTGGGTAAATTGTCTTGGGTAAAAAGGATTAATTTATGATTTTATGACTTTTTACAGTAGCTACAAATATAATAAAACTTCTCTTTTTGGTTTCGTGTCAAAATCTTTTACCGATTGGGATTTATGCTTAATCTACCGTAAGGTACGAAAGAGTTTACAACTTTCTGTTTTGGTAGTCTGTCACTAAAAGTGCATTTCCCGTTGATTGAAAATAGTTATAGGGCTGTTCTTTCTCAACTTTTAAAGGTAAGAGAAATACCTATACATGTCAAGAAATTTCACCTCCTGTACTATTATAGATTTTTAGATATGACCAAATCTTCACAGCCTTTTTCAGAAAACTGAATGCAGTCCCTTGTTTTGGTTTTTCAAACCGAGTCTTAAACGTGTTCGGAACCCACACATAAATGCTTGGACCATCATACAAGGTTGATATTAGGTTATTACAGTAGGTTCAAGGTGTTGAGTCAAAATTTTAACTTAAGCTTAGGTCTCGCCATCGCACGCAAGTTACCTAGTCATACTATGTCCCACCACTTCTAAAACGTTATTGCTTCATTGAACGCATTCTTATTACGCGTCACCATTGCATAGGTCCGTGAAGACTTCTTTTTGCTCAGCCCCTTTTACCTTGTGATTACTTACTAAAGGTGAGTTCATAGTCCCTTTTTACTTGAACAATGTTTCTAAATGCGGGGTGAGATTTTACATGGTGGAACACATCCATTTAAAACTGTATACTATCCAGAACTTGTATGCTATTCAGACTTGTATGCTTTCCAACAGTTTTCATTGATATTATTGCTTATAGTTAATAGCCTTAAGTTTCCTCTCTTGATCATGAACCGTTAATTGTCCCGTATGCTTTGCGCTAAGCGCGAATGTTGTGGGTGGATCCATCGGGATTGACAATCCCCGTCCCGATTACCTTGACGCACTTACATTTGTTTATACTTGAGTATTTAGGCTGAATACTCCCTAGAGGAACTTACTTTGAGTAAAGCTTCGGTTCATGAACTAAACAGCAATAATATTGGTTACAGACTATGGTTAATGATCATAACCATTTTCTCTATTTACTTGTTTTACAAATGAATGCTTGTGTTCCACACCTTTATTGCTAAACCTATGAATTTCACTCAACTTTGTGTTGACGATTTTACATGTTTAATCTCGGGTATTATTACTTAGCTTTGCTTGGATGGGAGCCCGCAGGATATTATCGCAGCTTGGAGATTTCTGTGATGCTTTTAAAAGACTGGTTTTAGCATAAACTGTCAGAAATTTATTATATCTTTTGGGCAACTTTATGTTATAAATCATAATGAAATAATATATTTTCCGCATATAAAACTCTGGGACCTATGTTTAAAACTCTGATCATTTATGATGTGATATATATGCTTTTATTACGTCAGCTTTGTGTCAACTGTAATTCATTGTTTCTTGTACTATGACGTGTTACCCCCTCGTTGCCTAGTTGTTCCATGTCAGATTTTAGGGGTCTCTCACTTAGGAATGTGATTAGTGAATGATTAAGGATTATTTAGGGTTTAGAAATTCTATTTAGAATATTTGGGTCCTTGGTTTGAAGTTTAACAAAAATTTGATGTGAATTTGGGAAGAAAACTTATGTAGATTAGTGTTTCTATTGATCTATGTTTAATTCTTAGTAAAATTCATTATCCGTCTCTTAGATACTAATGTAAACTCAATTTAGGTCCTAGTATGTTTTAAGTGTCCAATAAGTTCCCACACTTGGTTTAATAGTTTATTCGAAGTAAACATGTCTAAAGGGTGAAAATACCTATTTTGACCTAATTTACAAGTCATGCATTGAAATATTGTACCTTGTGCTTAAGGATACTTGTACATTGTCTTAACATAATCTTATAACCTTAGTAAAATACTATAAGTGTTTATAGACTTGTCCTAAAAGATTAGGTAATGATTCTATGTAGATTTCTTAATATAAGGGTTTCTAGGTTACTAATCCTAATGACTTTCTATTTTGGGTGATTAGTGTTTATATCTTAATCTAAGCTTATTTTTGGCAATATATATTATGTTTATGACTTCTAGGGTTTCTACATTCTTTGTTTAAGGGTTTATATAGGTTGATTATATCTTAAAGATAATTAAGTTAGCTTAAGATCATATGCTTTGATAACTTGTACTTTATGCTTTAATAATTTGTAACTTGACTTGACATAATTGTATTAACTTATTATGATACTTAGTTGAGTTTTATAATTAGTTGCAAAAGATTAGACTTCAAATCAATGTAAAATAGATTTTATATGCTAATCTTGGTTACTAGGTCATTTACTTGTAATTAGCTTGAGATTAGTATATATTAGTGTTTTGTGACTAATTATCTTTCCTTTATATGATAGATTATAACTAGTATATTGTATTTGATAATTGTACATAGATATTATGTAGTTATATTGCTTGAAACATTAGTTTCTAAAGTAATTTCTAAGGTTTATATGGTTCTTTAGTAATTTAGAGTATCCTTGTTATATTTGAACTATTATTATTTTATAGTATATACTTATTATTACTTTTAAAACTGAGAATTGATACTATACATATTGCTCACAACATATATGAATATGTTGATGTGACAATTCAGATAGTGAGAATCCATATATTCCACAATTCAGTTTTATATCATAGCAAAATGCAAAAATTTCTTGCTAAAATCTCCTCTTATTTATTTATCAAATGGGTAATTACATATTTATTGATATTACATTAGCCAAGACTACTAGATTTTATATAGATGAACCCTAAACCCATTGTGACCCTAACTTTGAACAGATCTATACGAAACCCTAACTTCAAACGAATTGAGGCAAACCCTAAATAAAAAACGATTCAAGATTCATCTAATGCCCATGATGATTGACAAACTCGGATACCACTTGTTGGAATCAACAAACGTTAATCAAATATGAAGAGCAAATAGAAAACAAGAATCGACAAGATTTGCAAAAGCTTTTCTTTATTATCAAATAAATTTGAAGGTACCAAGTTCTCATCTTATGAATCACTATTTATGAACCACAAGAAACCGACTTATTAAGAAACTGAAAATAAAAGCCGTGTAAAACACGCTTATTACCTAAGATACGAAAACTTATTGCGCAAGATACGAAAAATACCAAACGACCTTTAGAGTTATAATCACATTCATAACAATACCCAATGCTCTAAAGACATGTTCATGAGTACCTTGATCATTAAATATAGATTTTTACCTTCTTTTCACCTTTTCACTTTTTTTCTTCCATAACATTTAATCTCTATTTAGTTCTTAAGCTATCCACAATAGCGACCACCACCAACCTACATTTTTCTGTTACATAAGCTTTTTCTCTCCGGCGATATACAGACGATTTATTTCCAGAACAAAGTGACCAAATTTATTTTTTTAAACATCATTAAATAAAAGAAACATTACGTTAAATAAAAAAACATTTCATTAAATAAATAAATAAAACATTACATTAAAATAAAAAATACTACAAAACATAATATAATAATGATAATAATAATAACAAATAATAATAATGGTAAAACTTAAAAATTAAACTCTCCGCTTAAGAGCATCTCCAATGCATAAACCAAAACATATCTTTTTATTATTCCAAAAAGTCTTTTGATTGGGTTTTCTTGCATTGGAGGTAAAGGTTTATAAAAAGCTTTTTGAAATGACTTTGTAAACTCAAAGTTTTTGCTTAAACCTCTAGATATGGAAAAAAGTTTGCATTTAATGCAATAAATGTAAAAAGTCATTGAAAGGTTTTAACATTGGAGATGCTCTAAGAAACTGTGGCATTTCAACCTCGTTTCATTTGTGACTTTGTTTCAGAACTTTTCAACATTCATAAAATGTAAAATCCGAATGATAAAGAGTGCGATATTCGATTGCGGCTTCTTGATAGACAATATTAAGATGCTTAAGTAAGACATTATTGTAAATCGAACACAATTGATCAACTTTAAGATGAATCGTACTTTATCATTTGCGGTTAACGGAGGCATGACTTTTTTTTCGATCACCCATTTTACTATGAAAGTACTCAGTTACCTCCGACCAAAACGCTTTCATCTGTTGATTTTTCTTGGTACGTACGTCTCCGAAACGCGTATCCAAACTTCACACAAAGCTACATTCTCATCGGGAGTTCACGGTTGGTTTGAACTCATTTTTTTAAATGGTATAAAAATAGGTTTGATGTAAAATAAAATTTTTGAGATGTGAGAGAAATAGGTTTAAGGGTTGGATATTCATTGGGATAAAATGTTTAAAATTTTAAATTTTTTTATAAAAAGTTCTTTTTAAAGTAGAAAGTAAAACATAAAAAGGTCGACCGTTTAGTTTGAATTGGTCGTATGTTCGATCAACTCGACTTGACTCGATTTCGCGCAAGATATAGACGGATACAACGACCATGCAGCCTTATAAAATGAATGTTTTTTCACTCTTGTAACACGTGAACAAAAAATCACATACTGAAGATATCCGATCATTTCGCATATACTTTCACAATAGTCAAAATGGTCTTTTTTTTTTTTTTTTTTTTTTTTTTGATGATTGATTTTTGTTTATTTTGTTTTAAATAAACAAAAGAGGTATTTTTTAGAATGACTCAAAAATGAAAACAAGTTCTTATTTTAGCCAACAATTTTTAGGTTTTTCAAAACTGGCTTAAGACGATCGAGTCAACCAAGGTAACCGAGGCAACCTATTCTCTCTGCGTGACATGTGTCTCGACTGTCTCTGTTGCCTCGAGATGCATCGTTTGCTTTCGTATTCTAAAATATACTAGGTCGTCTCGATTGCCTCACATGCCTCGATTCATTTTCAGAATTTTTCAAATTTACTGACAAAAATAAAACATTTAAATAAAAATTATTTTGAAAAATACCCATAAACAAAACAAAAGAGAGAGTGATTGATAGGGTGCATCCAAAGTCTCCAAGATTATTACAAATGGACAATGATGTTGCATTGTGCAAAAAGGCAACAAAGGGACCCCGGAAGGTGTCAACAACAACAATAGCATGGTGGAACCATTTAAATAATGAACAACATCATTCATGGTTATGAAAATTCGCATTCATGGCTTAATAATTTATCACAGTCCACATGCATATTGTCCTTGAAGGGTGCATAAATTAGTCATATTTAAGACCATTACATTTTACTTTGTTTAACCCACCAGACATGTAAGAATATTGTGGACACGTTTAACGTATAATTTTCAATCTATCAATGATTACTTCCATTTTTTAGCGGTATTATTTTTGAAATCCAGTTCAGACTTAGCCGGATCAACCTTTCGGTCAAAAACACGTCATATGAAATCGGGTTTTATATTTTCCAAACCCAACTAAATTTGTCGGGTTTGAGATGACATGAGTTAAATCGGTTTTCGAGACCAGACTATGTTTTTATTTTTTCGCGTTTTAATAAAATCTGCAAATTATACGTATTCTCGACGTAATTTTATTTTTACGTATTATATTTGTTTGCAAATAGTTTATATGTTTAATATATGAAATTTTTTATAAGTTTTAAATATAAAGAAAATTAATAGATAGGATTTTATATAACCAACTGAGCTATATTTATTCCTCAAAAGAGAAAGTCGAGACTTGCATAATGCCCAATTGGATGTTACTGTAAGCTCAAATAATTAACTACTAACTCGCCGTGCAAAAGAAATAGACAAGATTTTATATAGCACAACGATACATATTTTGTTAATGTCGTTACGTGCTACCGAACACAAATAAATAATATCTAGAGTGTTAAAAAAATACGAGGTAGTTAAAGACAAATACTTCATGCAACAAAAATCTACACATATATCAATCGATATTAACACATCATGAAAAATATGTAATAACTGAGTGTACATGAATGTTGTAAGTTGTAACTATTTAATTATTAAAAAGTTAATATGTTTTTATAAAAAATATAAAAAGTTACAAAATTATAAATTTATGAATTGTCACAAACAATATTTAACTTCAAAATAAAATTTCGTTATAGTATCCGTCTAAATTACGTGCGTGCACGGGTGAATGTAATTTTTTTACTAATAATCAAGATATAACTATTACGAGTAAAAGTACTAAGAGTAAAAAAAGTTTGAAATACAAACTATAATAACTGAATTAGATTTTGTATTACTTTACACAAAACAAAGTAAAAAAAAACGTAATCAAAATATATAAATATAATTTTTTCAAAAAATACACATAATTTGCTTAAAATCATAATATCAAATAATAACTTAAATCATTATTTATATTTAAGTAGTGTGTATTAAAACTAGTAACTTGGTTATGAAACAAGGGTGTTTGATTATCAAATTAACCCTCTATTTTAGCATTGCTCTCATTGACAAAAATTCTCCAATTGTATCAATTTTGAGGTAAACCAGATATAGAAGTGTTTGCAAAGGCAGGCCCATGCCGGCGTTTCCGTTGTCATTAAAGTAAGTAACACAATTAAAACTGTCATTGTATAAACTTCACTTCATTTTTTTAAAAATATTTTGCTCTTACAATATTCTATCTACCACTTATACATATGAAAATAAATAAGTAAATTAAAAGGATATATATATATAGTTAATGCATGATAGTAGCTAGTTAGTTTTCCATTTATTTGGCTCACGAGAAATGGCACCTATATAATATGGGTCATGACATGATCACAATTCACAACATATCCAACCTTTTTATTATGATTTATTTATTTATTTGGTTTGGTTGTTATTCTTTGATTTGGTACCAAATATATGTCATATTTTATAAGGTCAAAGGGGAGACCTTCTTTCTATTGGTACAATATTGTTCTCATCATTCCATGCCAACGAATTTGAAGTTCATGGAAGTCTAGTTCATGTCTACAAACATTAGACAACCACCTTTTTGACAATCATATTATTGTTTATAACAAACAAATCAGCTAAAATTTATTTGATAATACATAGCTTCTATTTTCTAAGACACAGAATTGGTCTAACATTTAGTTGTCTGACTATTAAATTGAGTTTATAAGAAGTTTGTAAATACAGGATCCATCTATTCAGCCATGGGCTATGGCCCTATTATAAGCTGGACAAAAATGTACTTTTGTATAAGTGAACTCAAAGAAAAGCATAAAAAAAAGAAGGTAAAGTGCAAGCATCAAATTCAACTATGCACACTAAACATCTACCAAAAAATGACCCCAAAAAGTGGCATGTCAATCTTTTTGGTGATCAATATTTGATGGTGTGGACCTTGTCTTTCTTTTGCCACAATTGTGTCACGACTAACTATTTTTCTTTGTTTCAAATTACGTTGTCCCATACTCGCAATCGAACAATATCTGTTTCCGATTAGTGATTTTGAAACGATATTTCAACGGTTACAAAATTATAGCCAGGGACGGACAAGCTTGCACGCACTTCAAACCAGACTTAGGTGTGTTTGTTTTTTTGAAAAACGTCTTACTAATGACGCGTCATATTTTGTTGTTGTTTGTTTATTCAATAAAAGTCAGACGTTTTAAAAATAGACATTGTCTGATCGAGTGAGATTCAAATATCCTAACTTTTCAAAATTTCATTTTCATATTTCATAATCTCTTCCAACCACCACATACATGTATGCCCACAATTTGTTGTTTTGAGAGAATGATATGGTGGAATAATTTTTTCTATTTTTCCATTGATACTCATACATATATTTATACTAGGGAGTATTGAACATCTACCATATATACATCCTTAATCTAAGGAACTTGATAAGTAATACAGCAACCTACTGATAGGCTCCAGCTAATCTCCAACTCAGCCTTATTCTTATCCGATAAAGTTGCTCTCGCCAACACTCCCCCTCAAGGTGGAGAATGTATGTCTATCATTCCCAACTTGTCAAGAGAGCACTTAAACACTCTCCCACATACTCCTTTCGTTAACATATCTGCCAACTGATCCTTTGATGCAACGTACGGAAGTTCCACGGTTTTCTTCTCGAGGTGATCCTTAACGAAGTGTCGATCAATCTCTACGTGTTTGGTTCTATCGTGTTGGACGGGGTTGTTAGCTATTTTCACAGCAGCTTGGTTGTCACAATGAAGCTGCATAGGGGAAGTTAATTTGATGCCCAAGTCCTTCAAAATTCGCTTTATCCAAATTAGCTCACACACACCATGCACCATTCCTCGAAATTCAACCTCGGCACTCGACCTTGAGACCACCTTTTGTTTCTTGCTTCTCCATGTAACCAGATTTCTTCCAACAAATGTAAAGTAACCTGAGGTGGACTTTCCATCTGTTCGATCTCCTGCCCAATCTGCATCCGTGTACCCACACACTTGGTGATCTTGATTCTTTCCAAAAACCAAACCCTTACCAGGTGCGGATTTGAGGTACCTCAAAATTCTATAGACCGCCTTCATATGGTCTTTGCTTGGTGCGTGCATGAAACGACTAACTACACTGACGGCATAGGCTATGTCTGGCCTTGTGTGAGAAAGGTATATTAGCTTTCCAACCAGTCTTTGATATCTCTCTTGGTTTGTGGGGACTTGATCGGGGAGAACTGATAACCTGTGGTTCATCTCGATTGGCGTTTCGATAGGCTTGCAGTCAAGCATACCGGTTTCACTCAATAGATCTAGTACATACTTACGTTGACACATAGAGATTCCAGCTTTTGATCTTGCTACTTCAATACCCAAGAAATACTTTAGGTGTCCGAGGTCCTTTAGTTCAAACTCAGTGGCAAGTTTTCTTTGAAGATTTTTCATTTCCTCCGGATCATTTCCAGTGGCTACCATATCGTCAACATACACGATAAGAGCTGTTATCTTTCCATTATTTTTAACAAATAATGTATGATCTGCGTCGCTTTGCTTATACCCGATTTTCTTCATGAATCTTGAAAACCTTCCGAACCAAGCCCGGGGGGATTGCTTTAGACCATATAACGCCTTCTTTAGTTTACACACTTTTCCGCTACAATTGACTCCCGGAGGAGGATCCATGTACACTTCTTCTTCTAAGTATCCGTTCAAAAAAGCATTTTTTACATCAAATTGCTTTAGAGGCCAATCTTGGTTGGCAGCAATCGAGATTAAGATTCGGAGTGTATTCATCTTTGCTACCGGAGCAAACGTGTCCCCATAATCGATCCCGTATTTTTAGATATATCCCTTTGCTACGAGTCTCGCCTTATATCGAATTATGTTTCCTTCCGAATCTAGCTTTATGGTATATATCCACCTACATCCAACCGTTTTTTCTTTCAGGAAGTTTCACAAGCGCCCAAGTTTGGTTCTTTTGTAGCGCCTCCATTTCTTCGTTCATGGCTGTTTTCCACTTTTTATTTTTCACAGCTTCATGTACATCATTTGGTATTGATATGGTGGACACTTTGTCAACCACTAATGCATGTGGACTGGCCAAACGGTGGTGTGAAACATAATTTGCGATTGGATACTTCGCCTTTGCCTTCAGGTCTGGTTGGTATTGTTTCTTCGGAACACCTCGGTTGTTCCTGGTCGGATATCTTGCTTGGGATATGTCATTCATTTCTTGCAAGACAGAACTAGAAGGCGTATCTGGAATGTTAGTATTGTTATGTGTATCATTTGCTACCTCAGGGTGATTGATAGTGATGGGTTCGACTTCATCGGCATTTTCGATTCTAACGGTGGTTGTACCATCTCGATTAGCTTCATCAATTTCGGTATTGTAATCAGGAGTGTCGTGACTTTCGGGGTCGAATGTGGCTTGTTCATTGGATTCGTGTTCATATGTTGTGTTCTCGTTGACATGGAGATCCACACCCACGGTAGATTCCGTCCGTTGGTAGTGTGGGTTCGCTTCATCTTGTTTCTCCCCCTGAAGCGGACTTGCATCTCCAAAGTATTGAACGGTCTCGTGAAAAGATACATCACATGTCACATACATTTTTTCCATGATTGGATCATAGCATCGATATCCCTTTTTTTATTAGCGTACCCAAAAAAATGCATTTGATTGCTCTTGGCTCTAATTTTCCTATGTTCTGATGAACATATGTAGTGCACCCAAAAACTTTTGGTTCAAGGCCATATTTAAAGGGAAGTTTACCAATTCATGTAGCTTCTGTAATGGAGTTTTGAAATCTATCACCCTTGAGGGAATTCTATTCATGAGGTATGCAGCGGATTGGACGGCTTCCCCCCAAAATTTTCGTGGAACATTCATGTCAAACAAGGAGGCCCGGACTATTTCAAGTATTTGTCGGTTTCGTCTTTCTGCTAACCCATTTTGTTGGGGTGTTCCTGCACAAGATGTTTGTTGACGGATGGATTTTTCCTTACAAAACAGTTGCATTTCATAGTTGATATATTCCCCACCATTATCAGATTGTAATATTTGAATTTCTCTTCGATACTCGGATTTAATGATGTGGTGTAGTTCCTTGAATGCATAGTGCACTTCCCCTTTGTTTTTCAAAAGTGAGATCCAAATCATTCGAGTGCATTCATCGACAAAGGTTACAAAATACCGTGCACCACTAGGTGTGGGGATCCGAGCCGGACCCCATACATCAGAATGTATAGTCATAAATGGAATTGAAGTTTTATTAAAACTTGGAACATACGGACTTCTCTTGTTTTTTGCTAACTCACAAGTGCCACACTTAAACTCACTAGCCATTCCATTTAAAAACAAATTTGGTTTAAGCTTCCTAAGGTAATTAAAAGATAAATACCCGAGCCGGCGATGCCACAACCAAGCCATAGACTTGTTTGCTTGACTTATTCCAGTATGATGCGCTTGACTTTGATGATTTTCTTCGAGATAGTACAACCGCCCTCGCCTAGTACCATAACCAAGAATCCGATGTGTTGTCATATCCTGAAAGACACAATCATTTGGCCAAAATATCACATTGCAGTTGAGGGCTTCCGTAATTTGACTAACAGATAGTAAATTAGATGATAAGGATGGAACCACAAGGACTGAATCAAGGTCCATTGAGTCTGAAATTTTCACAGATCCTTCACCTATTACCGGCGATGTACTTCTATTCACGGTGGATATGTTTATTCGTTTTGGGGAAAACTTTGTCATTATTTTCGAGTCATTTGTCATATGTTCAGTGGCACCTGTATCAATTATCCAACCATTATTTGAAGCGTGGTTATTGTGTGACATACCTGATGTGTGGGCTGCCATTGGAGTGGTTATTTCCTCCGATTGTGATGAAGTTGCAACACTTGCCTGCATGATTTTTTTCCGTGGTTTCTTTGTAAAGTCCCACCATTCAGGATATCCGATGATCTCATAGCATCGGAGTTTTGAGTGACCTTCTTCCCCACAGTGAGTGCATGTGAATGTATTCCCCTTCCCATTCGTTTTTTTCTCTTTTGGATTACGATTACGCGTCGCCATATGAACCATACTATCTGGTTCATATTTTGGTTCTTCCATGGTTTGTCTTTGATTTTGATCTTTTCGGATGTAGGCGTAGCATGATTCTAGATCAAGGGGCGGGTCTTTTCTCAAGACTTCGCTCCTTGCTTGGTTAAATTCTGGATCTAGTCCGGCCAAGAAGATGTGCACACGAAGGCGTGATAATGTTTTGTTTAGGGTGATGGTTTGGGCGACAGTGTCTTCTTGTACAGTTAAGCGGGTGTCAATTTCTTGGAATATGCTTACCAGCTCATTGAAATAAGTTGACAAAGATCGTCCATTCTGGCGAGTGGTGAAGGACCTCCGGTTCAATTCAAACAATTGCGTTTCATCCGTCCCATCATAAAAGGTTTTTGCAACTGCGTCCCAGATCTCAGCCGCGGTTTGCAAGCGAATAAAGTGACGCATCAGGTGTGGGCTCATCGAATCAATCAACCAGATTTTAACTCGGTGATTGTCAATGAGCCATGCTTCAATTTTATTTTCATCTGTCTTTGGTTTCGGTGTTTTCCTGGTCAGATACCCGGATTTGTTTCGTGCTCCGATCCGCATCTCCATCAATTGTGACCACAAGGTATAGTCCTTGTCATCAAGAATGACTCCAGTGGGGAAAGGTGCGTCCTGAACATTCTGAACAATGACTTGCGAAGGGTTCGATGATTCCACCATTGATGCGAGAATTGTGTGGTATTGCTACGGGGTTCAGAAAGATAATGTACGCTCTGATACCATGTTATTTTGAGAGAATGATATGGTGGAATAATTTTTTCTATTTTTCCATTGATACTCATACATATATTTATACTAGGGAGTATTGAACATCTACCATATATACATCCTTAATCTAAGGAACTTGATAAGTAATACAGCAACCTACTGATAGGCTCCAGCTAATCTCCAACTCAGCCTTATTCTTATCCGATAAAGTTGCTCTCGCCAACACAATCGCCTCCTTTTCCACCTCTAAGATATGTTTTTTTTTCTTTTCTTTTTACATGTTTATGTTTAACTTGTATTAATGTTTTATTAAAGTTTCATATGAATTTTGATATGGGTTTTGTTTAAAAATCAATAGTTTTTATAATTTGCTTGAAGGGTTTTATTATATTCTTGATTTGAGTAAATTTGAGGTGTTTGAATTAGAGGGTTTTATTATTTGTTATACACTTACAGTTCTAAAATATTTTGTGTTATTTTAAGAAATCTTTACCAGAACATTGGCCTAGTATGATTTTGTGTTTATGTTTAATATGTTTTTAGCATATGATATAGTAGTTGTTGATATTAGTGAAAGGGAAAAAAAATAAGTACGAGTCAAGTAGGTTTGGTATGGTAGAGTTAAGGACGGTAGACACGAGTCTTGTAGAGTAAAATTCCTATGAATAGGTTTGTGTTAATGCAACGATATCTAAAAACGTTGCTTGCATTTTTCGGTCTTATTTTTTTTATTACGACAAGATATAAAAACAAGCATTTAGCAAAAACAATGGATATCGAATTCTTGAGTTTAACTAACTTCCATTTCATTTACAATCACTTAAAGTATAAATAAACAAGTTCTCAACATAAATAAGTGATCAATGATTAATTATTTTCTTAAACCTTACTTTAATTTTTAAGTGACAAATTTTTTTAAATAAACTTTCTTTTTAAGAAAATATTTTATTATAAAAGAAAATAGATTTTTAAATTTAAGATATTTCAAATGGATAAAGAATATTCCCTTTGGATAAATTCTACACCAGTTGGACTTTCCTCACTACAGGACAAAATGGAGCTTACTCTAGTATACACGGTTCCTTATAGGTGCCAGCGGTTCCTTATATATAAGGAATCTCAGAGGTATTTAAGGAATCGCGCCAAGATAGAGCCATTGCCACTTTCTCCTATAAATAGTGGATCATTTTCAGATTTTTATTTCACCTCTTTTTCACACACTTTCTCAGATTCAAAACCCATTCTATAATCTTTCAAATCTTTGGTTATTTGGTTGATTATCCTTGTTTAGAAGTGAATATTTCTCCTTCCATCTTATCCTCTAAAGTGCAAAGAGAAGAACACTATCATCCTTGAAGTGTTGTGTCAAGTTCAAGATCCATTCAAGATCTAAACTTTATTTCATTCTTGTGTATTTCTGAAGATCCAAATTGGTGTATAATTTGGAAGTTGTGTATGTATTGTGGTTTATACTTAAGCCTTAAAGTATATTGATGTAGATTGGTCCTAGCTAATATTAGAGCTCGAATTTTAGCTTAGAGTCAGAAATTAGTTAAGCGACGTGTAAGGTTTTTCCACCTCAAAGAGCTTGTTGATAAGTGAACTCTTGATTAGGATACTCAGGGAGTGAAGTAGGGACGAAGATAGAGATTCGTGGTCGAACCACTATAAATCCTTGACGTCTGGTTTGATCTTTCAATTCATTATCTCTTTACATTCTTTATTTTTCCTTGCACATACTTTGTGATAATTAGCTTAGCAACACTATCGCTTGTTCATATTATGCATAAGAAGGTTTTACATAAATAACTCAAATCTAGCTTTTTGAAAAGGATTTTTATATATCGATAATTTAAGTAAAAAACTATTCACCCCCCCCCCCCCTTTTTCTAGTTTCTACATTTGGTATCAGAGCCTATGTCATTCAAGCTTTTGAAGTATATTGTATTTTAAATCTCGGATCGATCTATGAACTCCAACAAGTACCTAGAAGGGAAATCTATGCAAAGACAACCATTTTTTGAACCCGATAGTTTTATTTATTGGAAATATAAATTCGAGAATTATATAAAATCAAAAGATTTAGATATTTGGTATGTTATTACTAATGTTGATTTTTTACCTTTACAATATAATGAAGTCTCTAAAAAGAAAGAACTAGTTTCTTTTGAAAATTCAAATGATGCCAATAAAAAGAAACTTGCTAAAAATAATGAGGCTAAAATGGTTATTTATAATGCTTTGCCTAAGAAAAAGTATGAAAGGATTTTTATGTGTAAAACCACTAAATAAATTTGGTAAACTCTTTTGATAACCCACCAAGGTAATAGTCAAGTCAAAGAAAGCAAAATCGATATTCTTGTTCAATGATATGAACAATTTGTCATCTTAGAAGATGAAACTATTGTAGTGCATTTTCTAGATTTAATACTATTATTACTAGTCTAAAAGAACTTGATGAAGGTTTTTCTAGCAAGCACAATGTTAGGAAGTTTCTTCGAGCGTTGCATCCGAAATGGAGAGCTAAAGTCATGACGATTGAAGAACCAAAGGATCTCACTACACTATTACTCGATGAGCTTGTTGGAAACTTGAAATTTCATGAGATGATAATCTTGAAGGACTCAGAGATGGACAAGAGCAAGGGTGAAAGAAATTTTCTAGCATTGGAAGCGAAGAAAGTGCGTAGTGATTGTGAATGCTCATTCTCCGACATGAAGATGAAGAATATGCTATGGCGGTTAGAGACTTCAAGAAGTTCTTCAAGAGGAGAGGACAATACATGAGACAACCTAGCAACGACAAGAAGCCATTCTTGAAGAACCAATTCGACAAGAATAACAAAAGTGAGAGGACGTGTTATAGATGTGGTGATCCGAATCATCTAATTGGTGATTGTCTCAAGCCACCTCACGAAAAGAATCACGAGGCGTTCGTTAGAGGGTCGTGGAGTGATAGTGGTGAAGAATGCGAGGAAAATGCTAAAGACGAAAAGTGTCTCATGGTTCATTATTCGAAAGAGGTACATTC
Organism: Glebionis coronaria; assembly: GCA_025667525.1. Taxonomy (NCBI): domain Eukaryota; kingdom Viridiplantae; phylum Streptophyta; class Magnoliopsida; order Asterales; family Asteraceae; genus Glebionis; species Glebionis coronaria. The sequence goes on from CM046881.1 coordinate 216,256,581, forward strand.
TGAGGCTCAAAAAACCTCCCACCTTGAAGCGTATCTTCCGATACATTAAAGATACTCATCATTTGGGATTATGGTATCCCAAAGGGACCGACGTAGAAACTATAGTTTACGCCAACTCGGATCATGCGGGAGACTATGTAGACTGGAAAAGCACTAGTGGTATTTGTACCTTCATGGGTTGTTGTTTAACTTCTTGGTTCTCCAAGAAATAAACCGCTATTGCTATATCCACCACGAAAACCGAGTATGTAGGTGCCAGAAAAGCTTGTCAATAAGCTCTATGGATGAAGCAAGCCCTTGTTGATTATGGGATTACACTCAATGATGTTCCCATCATGTGTGATAATAAGGGTGCAATAGACCTTAGTAAGAATCTCATGCAAGGTTCGCGAAATAAGCACATAGAGATTCACCACCATTTCCTTAGGGATAATGTTTAAAAGGGGAACATTACTATTGAGAAAGTACCCTCGATAGATAACTTAGCTGATATCTTCACTAAGCCTCTTAAGAGGGAACCTTTTAATTACTTGCACTTAGGTCTAGGTTTAATAGAACATATTCCTTGATTGTGCATGCTTGATTGAGTCTTTCCTTTTTGAGTCTTTTATTTTTTAGTCAAAATTTTATGGGTTTTAAAAATTTTCACTCTATTTTTTTCATCCAAAAACATAGCTCCTGTCCACGGTTCATTATCTCTAAGGAACCGTGGATGAGCTATTGAACCGCCTGTCTATTTAAAGAACTGTGGTGTCTGTTGTTGTTCAGTCATTCTCCTTTTTGAGTCTTTGATTTTCTGTTGGATTTTCTTTAAATCTAGGGCAAGTCTAGTATTTTTGAAAACTTGTTTCCTTGATTTCAAAACACCCCAAAGTATTTTCTCAATAGTCGAGAAATGTTTTTGCATTATCAGTTCAATCTAAAAATGTTTTTACATACGTTCTTGCGATTGCTAACAAACATACGTACGTAATATATATGGGTCACAAAATCATAGCGAGTACAACATTGAATTATGAAGGATCAATGGATTATCGAAAATATGTCATGACTTCATGTCTAGATATCACACCTCCAACGTTGTTTTTGTTTTTGAAACAGATATCTTTTGCTCAAAGCCATGTTTGATTTTCTTGTGTGTGTTCTAGTTTTTATTTGATCTTTAGCATAACTTTATGATAAGTTAAACTAGAATATTAGGATTTGCTAAATTAGATAAATTCCCTTAATCCTTTAAACACCCTTCTGCCCACGAACATTAATTATCCGCGGCTCCTTATCTTTAAGGAACCACATATGTCTTTTTATTAACCACCTTAATTATTCCAACATTTTATGGAATATTTGTTTCTACCCTTTGACCATTCTTGAAATATCTAGTGCTTTCTCTACATAACCCCCCCACACATTTTTTAATTTCTTACATCACAAAGCAAAAATGTCTTACTCACCAAATGAAAGCCTCGATTCACCATCATTTTCCCCAATTCCTCTCTATCTAAACTCACCAAAGAACACCCCAAATCCAATCACCTCTCCTACTAAGTAAATTGATTATGGAACTTCTTCTTTTCCTCTTCATCCCTTTTGTGTTCTTACTCCATCACATGATAATGTCATGCATCATGGAGCATATTATCATTGTTGTCAATATCAACATCTTTCCATGTCTCACATCTATGATGAGTTGAACTTCATCAAACAACTTCTAGTTAAGCCTCCACTTAACTATGACTACAATAACATCACTAAGCCTTCTCCACCAAATTCCGCTACTACATCGTCTTCAAATTAAGCAAGTGACTTGCTTAATAATAAGACATCTAATTTAAGCGAATCCTAGGATTCTAGTGTAACTAGGATTAGAATTATGCTTAATTTTTAGGCTTGTTATTCATACACCTTTGTAGGAATTTTATTTTCTTGTATTTCTTTATGTTTCTAACATGATTTATCTATGGATCTTGGATTTCATAGTTCTCGTGTTCTCTCTTTTTTATATTTTCTGTGACTATTTCTATATATATTTAGGTATTCCTTCTTACCTCTCACCCTTCTTTGTAGCTTTTCACCATAGCTAGATCTCTTGGTGCCCCAAGCAAGTGGGAGTAAGCACCAAAGGGGAGCTTTAGCAATGTCGTTTCTTCTCTTACCCAAGACATTGGCTATCATTTTTTCTTCGACAAAGAGAGAAAAATAGAATAACCTCGTTTTCGAAAATATTGTTTTTATACATGATTGCGTTTATAAGTTGTCTCAATCAAAAAAGGGGAAGATTGTTAATGCAACGATGTCTAAAAACTCTACTTGCATTTTTCAATCTCGCTTTGTTTTGTTTACGACAATATATAATAACAAGCATTTAGCAAAAATAATGAATATCAAATTCTTTAGTTTAACTAACTTCCATTTCATCCAATCACTTAAGGTATGAATAAACAAGTTCTTAATCTAACTAGTGATCAAGGATTAATTATTTTCTTAAACCTCACTTTTATTTTTAAATGACAAAAGTTTTAAAATAAACTTTCTTTTTAAAAAATGTTGTATTATAAAAGAAAATGAAAATTTGAATTTAGGATATTCCAAATGGATAAAAGATATATTCCCTTTAGGTAAATTCTGCACTAGTTGGACTTTCCCTACTAAAAGACAAAAGGGAGCACACTCTAGTGTACGCGGTTCCTTATAGGTGTCAGTGGTTCCTTATATATAAGGAACTAGGGGTGGCAATTTCAGACCCGACACGAAACACGACCTGAAACCGACACGAAAATTAACAGGTTCGGGTTGAATATATTGAATCTTAGGTCAGGTTTGGGTCGGCCTATCTGACCCATTTATTAAACAGGTTAGGTTTGGGTTGGAAAAAAATTAAGCAGGTCGACCCGACAACCCGTTTAAGATTTTTTTCCTTATATTAAAAATGATTAATATTTTACCATACGTGTTTTCTAGGTTAAACATACCGATCATAAACACATTTAACATGTTTAACACGTCTAATGTGCCTACTTTTATATAAAAAAACTTGTTAAATCGATCAATATATAAACCCGTTTAACCTATTCAACCTATGTAACATATTTAATGTCAACCCAAATATATATATGGGTTAAATGGATTAGGTTCGGGTTATGTGTAAACAGGTTAGGGTTGACATAACTGACCCGATTATTTAAATGGGTTAGCTTTGGGTTGGGATTTTCTGACCCGTCAACCTGACAACCCGAACCCGCTAAACCGAACCCGACACGAATTGCCACCCCTATAAGGAACCATAGGGTATTTAAGGAACCGCGCCCAGATAGAGCCGTTGCCCCTTTCTCCTATATATAGTGGACCATTTCTAGATTTCCATTTCACCTCTTTTGCACACACTTTCTCAGATTCAAAACGCCTTCTATAATCTTTCAAATCCTTGGTTATTTGGTTAATTATCCTTGTTTAGAAGTGAATCTTTCTCCTCCCGTCTCATCCTCTAAAGTGCAAAGAGAAGAACACTAACATACTTGAAGTGTTGTGTCAAGTTTAAGTTCCATTTAAGATCTAAACTTTATTTCATTCATGTGTATTTGTGAAGATCTAAATTGGTGCATAATTTGAGTTGTGTATGTATTATGGTTAATACTTAGGCCTTAAAATATATTTGTGTAGATTGGTCCTAGCTAAGATTAGGGCTCAACTTTTATCTTAGATTCAGAAATAGACGTGTAAGGTTTCTCCACCTCAAGAAGCTTGTTGATAAGCGAACTCTTAAGTAGGATACTCGAGGAGTGGAGTAGGGACGAAGATATAGCTTCATGGCCAAACCACTATAAATCCTTAGAGTTAAGTTTGATCTTTCCTTTCCTTATCTCTTTACATTCTTTATTCTTACTTGCATATACTTTCTGATTATTAGCTTAGCAACACTATCACTTGTTCATATTGTGCATGAGAAGGTTTTACATAAATCACTCGAATCTATCTTTTTGAAAAGGATTTTTATAAACAGATAATTGAAGTAAAGAAAGTATTTAACCCCCTTCTAGTTTCTATAGTTTGGTAGTATTCACCCAACATTGGTTTGATTGCTTTTGTGGCCTCCATAGCATTATAATGAAGAACAAATGATGGTCCACACGTGTGTCGGTGATGTGGTAAAGAACTGTTTTTAGAATACTGTAATCACTATCGATGGTTGACAAAGCTCCCCTCAACCAGTTCCACTTAGTGGAGTCATAATAGGGTAGTGATCAGTAAGTATGATTCAACCATGTGATAACCACTAGAAACCTGTTGGTCCCTTGTAAATCGTTATTACTTATCAACCTTAAGTAATAATTCTTTACCAAGACTCAAGTGTGTTGTTTTAACAATAGATAAGAACTATGAACAATTAAAACAACAATACCAATAACTTTTCAACGTATAGACTTTTATTAGAATCAAATAAAGAATCTATAACCCACTTTGTTTTCGGAATAACAAAGTGGTTGAATGACAATGGGTTATGATCTCCTCTACTTAAATGTATAACCAAAGTTAAAGTCTAAGCTCCAATCTAAATGTTCATATGCATCTTGGTTGTATGGTTTAGTTGGTATCGAGAGAGAAAGGTATTCCAGAGTTTTTACTCTTGTATTGGTTAACCCTTTCTCTCTCAATGTACACTCCTTTTATAGGCAGTGTAAACTAGGGTTTTCATTTTGCATGTTTCAATGCATGGGTTTATCCAGTGGGTGGTTGATGCCCATGCTGGAGAAATAGTACAAAGTACATAATAAACTATTCTAGAAAAGATAAATAGTTTTAGCAAGCATATCCTGAGTATGTTCACAAGTGCGATGGTCAGTCCTCTCACATTTAGTACAATAAATCACTTTTAGGCAAGATTCAATAAGATGGTTGTTTAGACCACATAGATCACAAGCCCCTTGATAGGTGTGAAAACACCCATCCTTTTACCACTTAATTATAATAATAACCAAGCCAAAACGTGTATTTTATGTCGTAAATGTCGGAATTATGCGTGGTTTATGTTTTTATCGTGTTTTAGGACCAAAGGATGAAAAGGGAAGAAAACACGGGCTTTCACGGGCTTTTATCGATGAAAACGAGAAAAGACGAAGTCAAAAGATCAAGAGTGCAACAAGAACGGAAGTCCAAATCATATTCTGAAGATTTATGAAGAAAAAGTCTAAAGACGGAAGTTTAATGAAGTCGAAGAACCAAGTCTAATTAAAGAAGAAAATTATAAGACGAGTTCAATTTATATCGACAAATCCCGAGATGACGTCGAGAAAGACAAAGAATTTAAATCGAGTTGAGACGAGAAGAAAGAAAGAAGAAAGCATCAATATTTACTCCTCCTATAAATACCTCCTAATATGTCATTAGGAGGTAGTAGTTAATAGTAGAATTTAGTTTAATTTGTGTAAGGTAATTAGGAGTAGCTTAATACTTTCTCTCTCTAGCTTTCATTTCATGATTTAATCTTTTTCATTAATCTTGTATTAGATCTTAATCTTAATCTTATTTTTAATCAAATTTTTATTATTAATCTCTCATCATTCCTTTCTTGTTTGGTTCAATTTAATGTTTGGTTTATTGATTTGGTTGACTTAAGTTTGTTTAATCAAGTGGGTTTCATAGTTTTATTGATTTTGATTTCATAAAGTTCATTGATTTAGATGTTTTAATGCTTGGTAGACCTTAATTAGTGATTTATTGTTTTTAGTTTTATTGTTTTTGGTTGATTTAAGTTTTATTTGATTAAGTGGGTTTTGATTGATTTGGTTTTTATTGTTAGCTTTATTGATTTGGTTTGATTGATTGTTGTTAGTTGATTATTAGTGGTTAGTTTAGTTTAATTTTTAGATTGATTATGGTTGATTTTGGTTAAATTCGTGTTCCCTATTATTTTGTTTTGTCCACTGTTTATTTTTCCCAGATTTTACCGAACGAGTTTATTTTTCCCGAACCAATCATTTTTCCCGAACGAGCAAAAAAAAAAAATACCGAACCAAGCTTTTGTGAAATTTATTCCGAATGAAGGTTTGATAAAAAAATACCGAACCAAAAGAAAATACCAAACGAAGGTTTTAAAAAGAAAATACCGAACGAAGGCTTTACAAAATAATTTTCCGAACGAAGCCTTTGCAAAGAAACTTTCCGAATGAACCGTTTATTCCGAACGAAAGAATAAATTGACATTCCTGCCAGTTTGTGTGCTTAAATAGTTTTCCCGCTTTTTTTTCCAGCTATAGCTTGAGCTAGCTGCCTGCTAGCTTGTTTCTTGTTCCGCAATCGTTTAGTTTAATCTGAAAGTTGTTCCGATTTTATTTTTGAAAGTTACGTATTTTTAGTTGAATTTTCCGTCTAATTTTAAAATTAATATTTTTCGTAAAATTCAAGTTTTATCTTTTATTTAGTACCCGCTTTAGGTTTTGCCTCGTTTAGCTTTAAAGTACCATCTTAGTTTTATTCTCTCCTTTTTCATTAAGTAAATTTTATTTTCAAGTCAAAAGTTAATTTTTTCATTTAGTTTTATTTTTATTAATTGTTTTGCTTTAATTTACGTTTTATTATTTGTTTTGCTCCTTTATTATTAGTTATTTGTCTTTATCTTATTTTTATTACGTTTCGCTCTTACCTTTTACGTAGAAATAGATATCCAAACCTTCTTTTTGTTAACCAAAAACAACTGAGTCACACTTTTAACTAGTAATCAATTCGAAAAGACTGGTTCAATGAATCTTTTTCATACGAGGATAAACCTTGTATTAAATGGCGCCGCTGCCGGCTCTTTTCGTGAGAATTAACGGTTTTCTGTGAGAGACGCGTTGGATTTTGGGATCCGTTCACTCTTGAACGTTATTTTTCTTGTCTAATTTTCAAAAATCCTAAAAAATATAAAATTTTCAAAAATCCAAAAAAATGGAAAAACTCATAAAAAATCAAAAATATTTGTTGTCTGTCTTTCTTTTTCTTTTGTAGGTGTGTATGCGTACCCGTGCTCGTAAGAAGAAAGCAACTCAAGCCGAACTCGAAACTCAATCTATTGTCACCATGGAAAACCGACCAATGATCGAGCTTTTGCAATCGCACGTAGAGGGCAACACCGATGCTATGGTCATACCTGAGATTGGAGCCAACAACTTTGAGCTCAAATCCGGCTTCATTCAAATGGTCTATGCTTAACCATTCTTGGGGCGTACACTTGATGATCCTCATGACCATATCAAAAGGTTCCTTCAACTCACTAATACGGTCAAGTATAATAAGGTTTCACAAGAGGTAATTTGCTTGAAACTTTTTCCTTTCTCCTTAGAGGGACAAGCCCGACATTGGCTTGATAAGGAACCGCTACAAAGTATTCTTACGTGGTCGGATTTAGAGACCAAATTCATCAACTACTTTTTCCCACCCTCACGTACTACCGCTTTGCGGAATGAAATCATTAACTTTGAACAAAAGTACGGTGAGACATTTAGTGAATCTTGGGACCGTTTTAAGGAACTTTTAAGAAAGTGTCCACAACATGGTTTTACAAAAGTGCATCAAATTAATACTTTTTACAATGGTTTAAGCATGAATGACCAAGATTCACTAAATAGTGCCTCGGGGGGTAACATTTTGGTTAAGTCTTCTAATGCCGCGTGGGATATTATTGAGAATAAGTCTAGAGTGCAAACTAGGGGTGTTCGGGCTAATGTGGCTAGTGCTAGCACTAGTGACACCGACAACAGACTTGATAAGCTTACTACGGTTGTTGAAGCACTTGCTTTACAAGCCGTTAACAATGCCAAAAACAACAATGCTATTAATATAATTTGTGAAACTTGTGGTAGGCCACACTCTTATGCTAATTATGATAAAGCTTTTGATCAATCTCACGGGGAAGTGTATGCTTACAACAACACCGAGAGAGTTCATTTCAAGCCTAATGTCGATGTTAATCACTTGTCTTACAACTCGACAAATTACTTGGCTCCACCCGGTTTTCAGCAAAGACCTCACCCACCCACCCATAACAACCAAGGGCCACCTAGAGCAAATGTTCAACAAAATGCAAATGTGAGGGGCTCAAATGCAAATCAGGGAAACTTTCACATGCAAAATCAAGGCTTTCCAAACCAAGGTTTCAATCCTCAAGGTTTTCCACCTTATAACCAATACCCAAACCAAGGTTTTCAACAACAAGGGTTCAATTTACCTCATCCGCCAATGGACTTGGTTTTGCAAAAATTGAATGAACATGAGTAAATAATGCAAGCAATGCAAGAATCTAATAGACAATTACAAGAGTCCACGGATAGGAAATTCGTTCAAATGTTACAAACCCTTCGTCCTCAAGGTGCTCTTCCTTCTACCACCGAAACAAACCCTAGAGCGATTGTAAGTGCTATTACTACTCGAAGTGGAGTAACTTTAGTAGATACTTCTACCCCTCCTCCCGTTACTCCATCTACACCTCCTCCACCTCCATTTATCCCTCCTACTACCACACCTGGTACTAGTTCTCCGTTACCGTCTCCACCTCCCACGGAAGAAGTACCTAAACAAAACCCTCCACCAACCCCACCTACCACCTCTAAACCTTCTACTTCTCAACCTTCAACATCTCAACCTTTACCTGCTACACCTACACCATCTAAACCCAACATCCCTTATCCTTCTCGGTTAGACAAGTGCAAATTGCTCACAAAAGAGGATTCTCAAGTTACTTCCTATTTGAAGATGATATCTCAAATGAATTTCAACATTAGCCTTGTTGAAGCACTTGTCCAAATGCCGAAATTCGTTAAAGCATTCAAGGAATTGCTTAACAAGAAGGAAAATATGGCTGAGTTTGTCAACACACGCTTAAATGAAAACTGTTCTACAGTCATTCTCAAAGAACTTCCAGAAAAACTTGGAGATCCCGGTCGTTTTGTGTTTTCTTGCATTTTTAACAAAGTTGAAGAATTTACTGCCTTAGCCGATCTCAGGGCAAGTATTAATTTAATGCAATTAAGTGTTTGGAAAAAGCTATCATTACCCGACCTTACTCCAACAAAAATAAATCTTGAGCTAGCAAATCGATCTCTCGCTTACCCCATTGGTATTGCCGAAGATGTGTTTGTTAAGGTTGGTACCTTCACTTTTCTGGTCGATTTTGTTGTTGTTGATTATGAAATGGACCCTCGTATTCCGTTAATACTTGGACGGCCATTCTTACGAACCGGAAAAACTTTAATTGATGTAACCGAAGGTGAACTAATTCTAAGGGTCAGGAATGATGCACAAGTCTTTAAGATGGGGAAAATTACAAGTAAATCAAATGGCAAAGAATCAGTGAAAATGATTAATGTGCTTAAAGAATAGCTTACTACTACTTTGGAGAGTATAAAGCTTGATGATTTTGTTGTATATGATAATCCTCTTTTCGAGTCTTCCTATGATAATCCACTTTTCCAACACAATGTGGATGCTTCTAATGATTCTCTCCCCTATTTGGACCCCCCACCAATTTATGATTCTCCACCGATCTATGATGATTATGATGATGATTATAGTTCCGATGGAGATGATTATGCTGCTTTTGTTTCAAAGCATAAAGACATACCAACATATGATGATTTTGATGATGTTGATACCCTCTCGAGTGATTCTTCACATGATGACCTTGTTCCTACTTTTGATGAAGATCCTCTACCAAACACTATTGGTACTTTGGATAATTACTCATTTGAGGAAGACTTTGCTACTTTTCTCAAGACTTACTTCCCCAATGAGAATGATTCTCCTCCTTTGGACTTTGATTATGGTCTTTATCCGCCTTCGGATATGAAGAAACCCGCTTCAAAGGAGAAGAAACCATAAGACACCAATATCCGTAGTACTTATGTGTTGACACCTCTCTATCCACCTTCTGAGGATGAGATTGTGCGATTTATGAGCGGATCCTCTTCAAATTCTACTGAGCTTGAGTGTTATTTTCCCCTAAGGAAAAGGTGTTCGACCCCGGTATTGCAATTTTTAAGCCATCTCAGTATCCATCTGATGAAATAAAAGGAACGATTTTTGGAACTTGTGGAGATATGCTTGCACCTCATCCTACTGTCTACCATCGTGCTCAATCTTTGCTTAAGGGAACCTTGCCTACTCTTCTTTGGCTTGCCTTGTTCGCCTTAAGCTTATGCTACTTGATGGATGAAAACCATGTATTTGATCCCGGTGGATGTTCTTCAAGCTTCTTACCATGATAATCAAGGTCGAGTCAGGCTCACGACTCAGTGAAAAAAAACAAGCGCTTCTCGGGAGGCAACCCGATTATCTATCTTTTTTACCTGTTTTTATAATAAGTGTAGGGGGCGACCCTAGTATGTGTTTGTTGTTTTCTTTCTTATCATGAGAAGGGATTCGAGCTATCAAAGATCCATTCTTGATGAATTTTGACGACCCGTGATTCCGTGTTCCCGTCTTCCTGGTTCTATCCTAAACTCTTTTGATTCATTATTTTATCATTTATGATTGAAATAGGAATCACTTTAGTTGTCTCTTCCTTAGCAAGATTTAAACAACGTGCACAATGTCCTAAGTGTAGGGGAGTTTACTCCCACATGCTTAAACATTGAGGACAATGTTTATATTAAGTGTAGGGGGGACTTATATCGAAGTTAAGTGGGCTTTTCCTTGTATTTGTCCTCATTTTAACCAGAAAATTGATTTTTCGACATTTTTCAAAATTTTTGATCTATTTTGGCCTAGTAGGTTTACCTTTGTATACTTATTTTCTTTCTTTGCTAGAATAAATTTTTTAATAAAGTGGTTTTAATTTTTAAACGTTGTGAATCTTTTGACTCAACCCGAGTTTACTTATCTAAGTCTACTCTAGCTAGTATCCTTAACGTGTTTAAGTCAAGTTTTGCTAGGCTTTTATATATGGAACTTTAAAACGCGAAAGTATTAACTCTTACGGGTTAAGAACAAGAACTTTTCGCAAGTTCCTATTATTGATCCTAGAAAGTCGTTTATCAAGGGAACTTTAAAATGCGAATTCTAAACTTGAAAAAGTCTACGAAGTTGCAAGATCCTATAGATGACTTGAAAACCCGAAACTTTGATTTAATAGGCTAAGCATCCACGAGTCTCATTCCTTGAGATTTTAAATTGTGGAGAACGAGAGATGATAGAGTCAATCATAAGTTTGGTATTCTTTCATGAATTTATGTGAGTTAATTATGAGCTTTTTCTCCCATCGCTTGTTAATAAATTTAATTGCAATAAATAAGGTCGTACGATTTGAATAGTTACTTAGCATCTATCACAAGATCGTTTAAAAGTTGCTCGGTATTAATTAGAGTTCATAGCCAAGGCATAACTTATTGAAGCGGGATGCGAAGATTGGCGAGTCCGAAAAGGCCCTAACAAGGCATGAGGGCTACATTTTGTTGCTAAAGATCCCAAGTGATGTGAAGAATCATTTATCAAAAATCAATATGAAGGATCGAGACACACGACGAAAAGCAAATACCCCCCTAAAGATCATGGAGAAGTCTATCCGAAAAGACCCTAGCAAGGTATGAGGATAAATAGATCCAAGTCCTAAAAGGAGGCGGATCGTTGTATATCAAAATCCAAAATAAAGATTGGAGAAAAATGAAGAAGTCGTGTTCCAAGTATGAAGAATCTCTTAAAAACTTCAAGTGAAGAAATTCCTATCATGAAGAGAAGACCGTAATTTCAAGAACGTCTCTCAAGATTTGAAGAATGAAGTCGCTGTCAAATATCGGTCCGAGAAAGGTCTCAAATCGTGAAGCGAGTTATGCCAAGATATGAACTTTATGAGGTCCCGAGAAGCAGTTTTAAAAGATTTTGTCCTTTAGCCAACTATTGATTAAATCGTCCTACTTTATTTTCAGCCTAATAACCTATCGAAATAAGTCAAACAATGCATCCTCGTGATCATTCAAGACAATCATAAAATATAAGAGATACACCTAGGAATAAGGGAGTCTAAGTAAATAATTGGGCCACATGAGTTTGTGTTAGTTTGCTAACTTATAATAACAATGATCTCGTTTATAAGCTTGGTGTGGGGAACGTGAAACTTGAGGATGATAAACATTCATGACAACTAAAACCCCAATGTAAGTCTTTGATTTCATTACTTGTTTTGTATATATTTCTATCTTTTTAGTTTCCTTAATGCTTAGTATTTAATAAAGGCTAAGGTGGGTTAATTATGATGACAAATGTAATTTGTGCTTTGAAATTAATGCATTGCATGAGGGCATTGTAATGGTCAAGTGTAGGGGATTTGATAGGTGTGAAAACACCCATCCTTTTACCACTTAATTATAATAATAACCAAGCCAAAACGTGTATTTTATGTCGTAAATTTCGGAATTATGTGTGGTTTGTGTTTTTATCGTGTTTTAGGACCAAAATATGAAAAGGGAAGAAAACACGGGCTTTCACGGGCTTTTATCGATGAAAACGAGAAAAGACGAAGTCAAAAGATCAAGAGTGCAAAAAGAACGGAAGTCCAAGGCATATTCTGAAGATTTATCGAAGAAAAAGTCTAAAGACGGAAGTTTAATGAAGTCGAAGAACCAAGTCTAATTAAAGAAGAAAATTATAAGACGAGTTCAATTTATATCGACAAATCCCGAGACGACGTCGAGAAAGACAAAGAATTTAAATCGAGTCGAGACGAGAAGAAAGAAAGAAGAAAGCATCAATATTTACTCCTCCTATAAATACCTCCTAATATGTCATAAGGAGGTAGTATTTAATAGTAGAATTTAGTTTAATTTTTGTAAGGTAATTAGGAGTAGCTTAATACTTTCTCTCTCTAGCTTTCATTTCATGATTTAATCTTTTTCATTAATTTTGTATTAGATCTTAATCTTAATCTTATTTTTAATCAAATTTTTATTATTAATCTCTCATCCTTCCTTTCTTGTTTGGTTCAATTTAATGTTTGGTTTATTGATTTGGTTGATTTAAGTTTGTTTAATCAAGTGGGTTTCATAGTTTTATTGATTTTGATTTCATAAAGTTCATTGATTTAGATGTTTTAATGCTTGGTAGATATTAATTAGTGATTTATTGTTTTTAGTTTTATTGTTTTTGGTTGATTTAAGTTTTATTTGATTAAGTGGGTTTTGATTGATTTGGTTTTTATTGTTAGTTTTATTGATTTGGTTTGATTGATTGTTGTTAGTTGATTATTAGTGGTTAGTTTAGTTTAATTTTTAGATTGATTATGGTTGATTTTGGTTAAATTCGTGTTCCCTATTGCTTTGTTTTGTCCACTGTTTATTTTTCCCAGATTTTACCGAACGAGTTTATTTTTCCCGAACCAATCATTTTTCCCGAACGAGAAAAAATACCGAACCAAGCTTTTGTGAAATTTATTCCGAATGAAGGTTTGATAAAAAAATACCGAACCAAAAGAAAATACCGAACGGAGGTTTTAAAAAGAAAATACCGAACAAAGGCTTTGCAAAATAATTTTCCGAACGAAGAGCAAATAAACTTTCCGAATGAACCGTTTATTCCGAACGAAAGAATAAATTGACATGCCTGCCAGTTTGTGTGCTTAAATAGTTTCCCGCTTTTTTTTTCCAGCTATAGCTTGAGCTAGCTACCTGCTAGCTTGTTTCTTGTTCCGCAATCGTTTAGTTTAATCTGAAAGTTGTTCCGATTTTATTTTTGAGATTTACGTATTTTTAGTTGAATTTTTCGTCTAATTTTAAAATTAATATTTTTTCGTAAAATTCAAGTTTTATCTTTTATTTAGTACCCGCTTTAGGTTTTGCCTCGTTTAGCTTTAAAGTACCATCTTAGTTTTATTCTCTCCTTTTTCATTAAGTAAATTTTATTTTTAAGTCAAAAGTTAATTTCTTCATTTAGTTTTATTTTTATTAATTGTTTTGCTTTAATTTACGTTTTATTATTTGTTTTGCTCCTTTATTATTAGTTATTTGTCTTTAGCTTATTTTTATTACGTTTCGCTCTTACTTTTTAAGTAGAAATAGATATCCAAACCTTCTTTTTGTTAACCAAAAACAACCGAGTCACACTTTTAACCTTAGTCAATTCGAGTAGATTCGTGAACGACTTAATGAAAAAAATCAGTTATTACCCTTTTAAATTGTTTCTTGTACTTGTAATGGGGAGAGTCTGAAGGTTCATTTCTGAATCGAGTTGGTGTTTGCTGCTGCCTAATTTGCAATTTGAGATCATTGATCTCTTGCATGAGAAGAGACATTCTCTCATCTTCCTCAGATCTAGCATTCTTTAGTTATTTGTTGAAACTAAAGAGGTAGTTCCCATATGTGAACCTTCAGCAGGAGCTGAAGAGTTCTTTGAAGTGTCAGTTATGACATGTTTGGAAGAACTACCTTTGTGTGTGGTGTGAGAATTGATGATTGACTGGATTGATTTAGGTCCAGTAGAGGGTTCAGCACCAGCCAGCTTCTCCAAAGGAGAAAGTGAGGTACTTACTTCAATCTCTAAAACATCATCTGAGTCATCCTCAGTGACTGAGGACTCAACAGGTGCTGAAGAGTCAGCATTTGCTTGAAACTTAGGAAGAAGGATTCGTCCAGTGTCATGATTGGGTAAATTCTCTTCACCTGACATTACAACGTCAGGGATCGAGCTACCATCCTCATTTGAGGCTTTGACAAAGACAATAGAGTTGGTGCTGGAGGATCCTTCAGCACCAAGCATTTTCCTTTTTTGAGCAGGAATTTGTTCATTGATGCATTGATTTACCCTATCAGAGTTTCTAAGCTAAGATTTAACAATATCCTTTGCTTCTTTTTGTTCAACTCTTAGGGAGTTATTTTCATCAAGAATCTCTTTGTTCAATTGTTGAAAAGTAAGTATATCAAGTTTAGCTTCTTTTAGCTCTATTTGCTTACTTTTAAAATCCTCAAGTTTTAGAACAAGTTTATGATATTTTTAAAGCAAATTGTTTCTTTGTTCTTCAAAAATTTTTAGATCAATACACAGGTAATCAAAGACAAATTTAATGTCATCCTTTTCTTCTAATTCAAGAAGAGTTTGTACCTTTTTTATTGTGATATTGACCCATTCACCGTTTCTCGCACTTTCTCTGGCCACAACATTGGAGTTTGACCGTTTGACCCTTCATCATCAGCAAGTGCCATTAGCACTTTTACATTAACCAATTCATCATCATTTGAAGAAACATCTTCTTCATCCCATTCATAAGGTTCAACAACAAGTCCTTTGTTCTTGTCTTGCTTGTTTGCCTTGGAGGAAGAAGTTTCTGTGCTCATGAGGGCCAGTCTAGCTTTAATTTCTCTGTATTTGGCCTCAAAATCTTTTGTTGGTCGAAGTTCAACCCTGTTTTGCTGAAATGAAGTAGAAGCAATTTGTTTTGGTTGAAATGATGATTGAACAGATGGTCTTGATTGAGCTGGTGAGGAATAGGAAGAGATTGATGTTTTGGAGTAACAATCCCTAGCATAGTGACCAGTCTTCCCACATTTGTAGCATTCAGTGTCAACTGAAGCTTTTGTGGTGCTGAAGAACTTGCCTCCTTTCTTAAAGAACCTTCTAGACTTGGCCAGAAAATCTCTTTCATGAAATTCCTCTTTGAGGTCATTCAGATATTCCTAACTAGTTAGTGTGTCTTCTTCATCATCAGGACCATCTTGGTAGTCTTGGATGACAGCCTCACTAAAGAAGGCCGTAGACAAGGGTGTAGCAATGGTTAATGCTTTACTCTTGCTTGAGCCTTCATAAATCCTATCAACTAGGTTTTCTTCATATTTAAGTTTCCCAAAAAGAGAGGCTAGATCACAATCTTTAGTGTGATTAGCATTTCTCAAGCTTTGACAGAAACTAAGCCACTTTTTTTGGCAATGCATTAACAAAAACTATGTTGATTTCAAGTTTTGAAAGCTCAACACCATCCTTCACAAGTTCATTCATTAGTGCTTTGTATCTGGTGAATGTCTGTGTGAGGGTTTCCATTTCTTTGTGCTTGAAGGTGTTGTATTGAAGCTTTAAATCCATGATTCTAGTTTCTTTCACATCAGAGGGTCCCTCATGATAGAGAATAAGGTCCTCCCATGTAGATTTTGCTGTTTTGTAATTTACAACAGAATTCATTTGGTCATCTGGAAGTACAGACATGATGAGACTTTTGAGACGCTGATCTAGGTTAGCAACTTTTCTCTCATCAGTAGTCCATTGTACTTCAGGTTTTCTATTGTCCCCAACCATGGGAAAAAAGGACCATTTTCAATGATTCTAAGGAATTGAGGTTCAATCCCAACCATGTGTACAAGAAACATCTTCTTCCAATTTTCAAAATTAGCTACCTCTAGCACATGAGCAGCATTGAGTTGGCCACCCCTATATTCTAGGGTTTGTGGTATAACTTGAGCCATTTTTGGATCTTGATTTGAAAACTTTTAAATGAGCAGTTTAATAAAATAAGAGTTTAGCTAATCAAACCGCTCTGATACCACTTGTTGGTCCCTTGTAAATCGTTATTACTTATCAACCTTAAGTAATAACTTTTTACCAAGACTCAAGTGTGTTGTTTTAACAATAAATAAGAACTATGAGCAATTAAAACAACAATACCAATAACTTTTCACCGTATACACTTTTATTAGAATCAAATAAAGAATCTATAACCCACTTTGTTTGCGGAATAACAAAGTGGTTGAATGACAATGGGTTGTGATCTCCTCTACTTAAACGTATAACCAAAGTTAAAGTCTAAGCTCCAATCTAAACGTTCATATACATCTTGGATATATGGTTTAGTTGGTATCAAGAGAGAAAGGTTTTCTAGAGTTTTTACTCTTGTATTGGTTAACCCTTTCTCTCTCAATGTACACTCCTTTTATAGGCAGTGTAAACTAGGGTTTGCATTTTGCATGTTTTAATGCATGGGTTTATCCAGTGGGTGGTTGATGCCCATGCTGGATAAACAGTACAAAGTACATAATAAACTATTCTAGAAAAGATAAAGGTTGTACTTATATCTAAGTATACAAGCAACCTACTTTGACTTAAAGTTATCTTTTCTCGCCTAATGAAAACCATCAGAATACTAGAGAGTCTTCAGTATCCTAGAGGAGATCGACATCATTCATTTTGGTATTGTCAAACCAAACTGAACTGAAAGCTCTTCTTCAGTTCTTGTTCTTCAGCAACTAGACCGCCTAGTATTTGAAGCGAAGACTCCTTTGTCTTCTAAGTTAACTGAAAGAGGAATGTTGAACGTTCCTCAGCTATAAAGTCTTCAGTAGGAACTTTGTTCCTCTGGTCATCCTTCAGCAGACTGGCCTTACTGCTGAACATGAAACACTTAGGAGGATTTTATATTCAATTCCTAGAGTTGCTTCAGGGTCAGTAAATACTGACCCAACAAAACCCATAAACGATAACCAATAGAGCAAAGTATACCATCACTATCCATGTGATGCCTTATGCCAAAGCTGTTTTGTAGACCCCATAGCTTGCCACAAGAAGTCCAACATCGGTTAGCATCTAGAATCGCTCATGGTCACTGTAGATAGGACACTTTGGGTCGAAATGGTTGGCGAATCTCTCATACTTACGTCCAGAAACATTGAAAAAAATGTACAAAAGCAATATATGGTGCATAAAACCGTAAGCCTAAAAAGACGTCCTGGTGGGGTGTTGAGAATTCTAGTAGAAGCATTTAGGCTAGATTTATTTATTGGGACGAAAGATTCATCGTTCTCGAGTGAAGCAGTGATAGAATGTACATGAGGACAAGGTATGCCTTAGAAAATGTGTATCGATCAGATCAACTCTTATTTGAGATTTGTAACCATGTTGGTTTAATTTATAGATTGAGGATCATGATTTTAGGATTAGGGTTGATCTTGTTGATTTATTCAAGGCATGTTTTTTATTATCATAGAAATTGAATACCCGTACAATTCCATATGAAAAATCAGTCTTATTTCTAATGGTAAAAATACAATAGTACATGTTCAATGTGCATCTTTGCAACTGTGTTTGCAACCTAGAATAAATGAATACTTCCTTGGAATTAGTGTATTGGTGCGGTATTCTCTAGGTAAGCTCTTGATCCTTTTTGGTGTTGATTCGATAGAATGATCTTTAATAAGATACTTGGCAGCATTGCAGTGAACACATGTGTAGGTCTTAATGAGATTTTTCTCATGTTTTCACAGGGTTTATAGACAACAATAACGATACCCAATTCAGCTCGAGCCCAAAGCCTATGTCAATTATCATACACAGCCTAGAGCCTTTGAAATGTTTATTGTTTATTGGGTTAACTCCTTTCATCAACAACTTTATATCATCTTCTATAAGTCAAATATAGACATTCACATTATGTAGCTGTTGGAAATACGTTTTTACGTATTTAGGAAGATTCGGTCACTCCGAAAATATATTAAGTAGTAGCTCGTAGTCTAGTTACTTTACATTAGTTAAACAAGGAAAAGCCCGGTCCACGTTATGTATGGCCGACCCAACTTGTAAGCCCAAGCCCATCTCATGGGCTTGGTATATAAACCCTCTCCTTAGTTGGAGAGGGTGTGGTTCACTTCATAATTTCACATAGTTAAAGTGTGTTTTTCATACTTTCTCTCTCTAAGTGTGTGTGTTCTCACCATCTTTCTATCTCTTTCTTTCTCTAGAATATAAGCAAGATTTACAATATCATACAAATGGTATCAAGAGCCATGGGATGATTGAATTGTTCATGTGTTTGTGTTCTTGATTTTTGTGTCTTTTTTATTCAAATCATTTGATCCAATTTGTTTTGTGTTTTTTATGGTTTTTTCTTGATACAAATCATCTACATAGTTGTGGTAGAGATTTGGTATATTTACTTTGGCTAAAAACACAAAATTTTTGGGTGGTTAGATCATTTTTGGCTTAAAATCTTGAATTGGTTGGGTTTTATCCGAGAAAAGTGGAAGTTGGGATCCCTTTGTACTATTGCGACACTAAAACCATCGTAATGTCATTAGGGTTTTGATTTTGCGACGCATTTTACGACAGAGTTGTGACATTGTGACAGGTTTGTTACTTTGCGACAGGGTTGTGATATTGCGACAATTTTGTGACTTTGCGATAGGTTTATATACTGCGACAGGTTTGTAATATTGCGACAGGTTTGTGATATTGCGACAGGTTTGTGACTTTGCGACAAGTTTGTGTTATTGCGATAGTTTTGTGATATTGCGACGATTTTTGTGATATTGCGACAAGAGTTATTGCGACAGACCTTTGCAAATTTATTCCTTAAAGGATTCGTGAGTTTTTGTTTGTCTTGGAATTTTTTTGGTTTATCAAGAACATATTTTACGGGATTTCAACATTTTTCTTGACTTCTACACACGACAACAAACACATTTACTTTCTGTCATTGTTCGATCAACGTTTATAAATCTTTAACTTATCGAAATGGAGTTTACTTCTGACAAGCATAAAAAAGCCACCTTTGTTCGGGGGGTCGGGGATGATCAAAGACATTGGTAGCCATTGTTGTTCTAGTGAGAGAAAGTTAGAGAGAGGTGAAGGAAAAGTGTGTGTATTATCTCAAGTGAAAATAATACAAATGAAAAAAACACTAAACTTCCACACCCCCATGAAGAGTCATGGGGGTATTTATAGGCCTAACTTATCTAGGCTATTCCTCGTATACAACTTTAGTCCCTGTGTATAACAAAAGGAATATATCTAGTCCAACTCACGTGAAAGGCTCCAGCTTACCAAAAAGTAAGTCTAACAATCTCCCTCCAAGATGGTGACTCACGTGAGTTGGTTACAGTGTTTACTACAAGCAAAAATAAAGAAAAATAATAAACGTGAATTCCAACATTCCTTGAGACAGTCTTCAACGACCTTCATCTTCTTGAATACTCCAGCTCTATTTCTTCAGATTGTAGAATCTAGTTGAGTTTTACTCCCTCCCAACTAGAAGGCCTTTCATTAAACAAGCAGTAAAGACTGCTCCCTCCCAAACAGACACTTCTAAGGGAATCTGTGGGAGGTGATAACGTCATCAACATATTCTCACAAATTAAAGCAATCCCAGTCTTGATACTATGAGAGATTACCAGAAGTACACACTCTATCCCGAACCTGAAGTCAAACTGTAGCACCAGAGTCAATTAAGTACCGGAAATGCACATTTCTCCTGACAGGACAGTGATGATAAAAAGTTGCCACATCAAAGTCAATTAAGTCCCGAATGTACCCAACTTATCCCTTTATGTAGAAACAGTAACACCAAAGTCAAGTGACCCCACATGTACACATTTCTCCCTCTAGGATGATACCTATTAAGGGAATCATCCTTCATGTGTGTACGTGGTATGCCAACTGGAACCGATTACTTAGTAACCAATACTATGTGAGAGGATGTTAACAAAACTTCTCTAAACAAAAATTCTCTCTTGATCACCCCAAACTGAATCCCCTTATCAATTCTGTTGGCTATTGATAGTGACCACTGATGAAGATAACCCGTTAATCCTAACTTGAAACTGAAGTAGAATTCCCCCAACTTGAACTTAAGCTTGCACTATTGTAGAATGAAGAGCGATGCAGAGAAGTCTTAAACGTACCCTATACCAAAAGGCGGTATAAAAAAGGTACAACTTTTCTAAAGTACCCTATACCAAAACAGGCGGTATAAGAAAAAGGTACTACATCTCTTGAAGATATCCACAACTGCAAGTGCGTGTGACACTGAGAACCGCAACGAAGCTCCCAAAAAATGATAGTTATCCATGTCGTCGTCCATCCTCCCCTTGACACTGGAAACTAGATACTTCAAGTCTTATTCATAACCATATATGCTCGAACAAGTTATCTTATAAAGTCGTAAGTACTCCTTTAAAGATAAAATAAAAACGCCTTCGAGAAATCTCATTTCAACCTCAAATAAGTAGCATCGAATCATCTTCGTAATCACATAAACCGTAATAGCCGTTAGGAATTTAGGTGAATTTTTTGATAAGGATCGTTTTAGTGTAATGTATCGTGTTTGTTGTGTTGTTGTTCGTGAAGAAGTGTTATGATCGAAAACGGATATCCGGCCTTGAATGTCATTGTTTAAACGGCCCGCCAAAGTAATAAAATCTTGTCACATAAGCATGTAACCCGACAAATATTTTACCACTTGGTTCTTTTGAAATACCCAACCCACTCCAATAAATCCAACATGGTTAATTTTGCAACATTTGGATAAATAATCGACCATTCCAAAATCGATTGCAAAAATAAAATCGACCCACTATATGCCTTTGATTAGAGTAGTGATCGGTCCATCAACGAAATCGATACCCAAAATACAATGTTTGGATATAATTAAAATTAACCCAGTGATTAATAAAATCACTTAATTCAATGTCGCCCAAAGAGATTATCAATTGAACTTTGTAACATATTTGATATCCTAAATAACACCCATGTGATATCATCAACACATTATGAGTAGGGTGGCCCAAGTGGCTAATATATCCGGCCTGATGAAATACCCAATTTAACAATGAGACCTAAGGACTTATATAATGCCTTAAACCCTAATGTTTCTCACATACTTAACCTAATCCATATTATCTCCCACCCACAAAAAAACGCATCCACCAAATTTCATAGGTTCCTCCGTCTCTTTTTTACCATATCTAAATCTCCATAATATCTCAATCTTCATCTAATCTCTTCAATCACAACCAAAACTACGAATCCCCAATCTCACATCAAAGATGGATCTCGAACTCAATCGCAATCTCATATAACACGAGGCAAATGAAGATCCGATCTTCCAACCATCAGATCATATATCTTTAATCTAAATGCATCAAAACAAATCTCATGAGATCCCCATCTGAATCTTTTAATCAAATTATAAACACCCATCTGACCTCATATGCTTAGATAAAAAAAAATAATCATGAAGAACAAAGAGAAGATTTAGTCTTCAAGATCATTGAAATTATCTAAGGTAGGTTGGTCAATGATGATAATTTGTTAAATGAAAAAATCTTTTAATAGATTAAAAAAAATGTTTAACAAAAACTGAGATCATGAAAGTGTGATTTCCGAGTCTATGATTTTCGAGTCTAGATGTGATGGGTTTAGGGGACGATGGGATTAGGAATAGATTGAGAAGTTGATTGTTGGAGTGAAAAGACTGAGATTTGATGTAAAAAAACAGTGAGAATGAGTCGGTTTAGTATGTTACACGTTTGGATTAACTGTTTGAAACTAGATGGATTTGGATAGTCAGACTGGATCTTCCTTTCTTTTTGTTTCACATTTGAAAAAAAACATGGCTTAGTGTTTAGATGATGGTGAAATATTTGCAAGGTCTCGGTTTGATAAACATTGGCATGATTCCGCAATTTTTTTTTCTTCCAATTTATCATTCCGCAACCCATTCGATTCCGCAACCATGATTCCGCAATGTGGAAATCATATGATTCCACAAAGTGGAATACATATGATTCCGCAACGGAAGTCATATGATTCCGCAAAGTGGAAGTCATATGATTCCGCAAAAAGGAAGTCATATGATTCCGTAATGCGAATCAACATTTGATTCCACAAAACGTAAGAGTGCAAGATTCTACAAAATTTAGAAATAGAATCTACAGGCTCATGTACCGAAAAATATGGATCTGGACCATTTGCAGTTGTCCTTTTTCCCAAAAAATTTATTCAGATCAATTCAATGTATCAAGGGACAACAAACAATAAACATGTAAAAAAAATGGACAAAAATGATGACACTTTACCATACACATAATTCGAGACATGGATAGATTAAAAGAAATAGATATTCGAGACATGGACTGATAAAAATAGATAATAATAAAAACGAATACCAAGCATGAAACAGCATAGTACGAATCTAATAACACGACAAATCTGTTAACTCGACACAAACACAAACTCACACGGATACAAAACACCCCCGGTTATCTCTAATACCAATTGACAAGCATCAAAAAGCCACCATGGTTCGGGGGGTCGGGGATGATCAAAGAACATGGTAGCCATTGTTGTTCTAGTGAGAGAAAGTTAGAGAGAGGTGAAGGAAAAGTGTGTGTATTATCTCAAGTGAAAATAATACAAATGAAAAAACACTAAACTTCCACACCCCCATGGAGAGTCATGGGGGTATTTATAGGCCTAACTTATCTAGACTATTCCTCGTATACAACTTTAGTCCCTGCGTATAGCAAAAGGAATATATCTAGTCCAACTCACGTGAAAGGCGCCAACTTACCAAAAAGTAAATCTAACAACTTCTCTCACGGATAAGTACATCCTCTCGGGTACGGATAATCGTCCACCAATGTTGGTGAAGACTATGTACGAGGATTGGGCATCCCGAATGGAACTTTATATGTTGAATAAAGAGAACGAACATCTCATTTGGGCATCGGTGCTCAATGGACCATTGGTATATGGTACTGTGACGGAAGGTACCGTTACTCGTTCTCGCACGACGGGTGCATTAACTGGAGATGCTAAGATTTAAGACAAGTGTGATAAACAAGCTACAAACATCATTCTCCAAGCCCTTCATCCAGATGTCTACAAACTCGTAAGTAAACATAAAGTTGCCAAAGAGTTATGGGATAGAATTCGTGTTCTAATGCAAGGCACCTCGTTAACTAAACAAGAACGAGAGTGTAAGCTATATGATACGTTTTATAAGTTTGCTTATGTCCCCGGGGAGAATCTCAATGATTACTATTTGAGATTCACTCTATTGATGAATGAGCTCAACATCTATGGCCTGGCAATTCCTACGTTTCAATTAAACACCAAGTATTTGAACACTCTCCCTTCTGAATGGAGCAAGTACGTGACGGCTGTTAAATTGGCTAAGGATTTGCATCAAAACAACGTGGATCAACTTCAAGCTTTTCTTCAACAACACGAATGCCACGTGATCGAGGCTTGGTTGTCAATACCTCAAGTTCATGATCCACTTTCCATGTATGCTTCTCAACAAATGACTCCCCAACAAAACATGGCTTACACTTATCAACAACCATCATACTTGCAACAACCACCACAACACACCTATCAGCAACCACAACAACCATTTTATCAACCACTAATGATGCCATATCAAGCATTTCAACAAAGTGTTCTTCAACAGCCTTATCCACAACAACCAACACATCAGTCATCAGCATCACAAGCTATCACTTCTCCAATGGGCTATACTCCTCAACAAGGATATTTTCCAATTTAAGCACCACAAGCACAAGCCTTCTACTCCAATGAACTTCCACCAATTCAAGCACCGATCTTTACTCCAAATGATACGCCTACTGATGTCTTAAACCATCTCACTTCCTACTTGTCAAAACTTGTTGCAACTAGAGGTTTTCCACCAACGAACAATCAGCTCCGCACTTCTTCAAATCCTCGACAACAAGCCACTATTCAAGACGGTCAAGTGAAGGTGCAATCCATTCAGGGAAGGCAAAATTCATATGGACCCACTACAAGGACTGTGAATGCTCAAGCTGTGAATTCTCAAGCTAGTGGAAATGGAAGCACTATTAGTCCTCAAAAGGTTGTGACTTGCTACAATTGTCGAGGACAAGGTCATATGGCTAGGGAATGTACTCAACCAAAACAGAGAAGGGATACAACGTGGTTTCATGAGAAGATGTATTTGGTCGATGCTCAATCTAAGGGAAAGATTTTAGATTCAGAGGAATTAACATTTCTTGTAGACCCCGGGGCAGCAGATAACGAAGGCATTTTAGTCGTCTCTACTTCTAATGCATCATATCAAGCAAATTATCTTGATGCATATGATTCAGATTGTGATGACATTCACTCAGCCCAAGTTGCTCTCGTTGCTAATATCTCTCACTACGGTTCTGATGTTGTCACTGAGGTACCAACCACATCTAATATTGTTTATGATAATCCACATCAAGTTGAGCTTGAAAATGACAACCTCGAATAGCATTCGGGAACTAGTAACTCAAATGATGTGGTATCTAATCCAACACATTTGAGTGAACCTCAACCAAATGCTACGACAAGTATGGAATCTTATGATCAACATGATTTGGTAATGGTGCCTAAACACATTATTGATAACATGAATGTGGCCGTCCTACAAACCATAGATTTGAATGCCAATCTAACCGCTGAGCTTGCGCTGTATACGAAAAAGGTCAAAACTTTTCAAATGGTCCCTCAAGCAGAAAAAATAACTTATTCTAAATTTGACCAATTTCGTTCTGAAAGGATAGAACACTTAAACGAAATAGAATCATTAAGAGCTAATCTTTCCAATGAATCAAAAGAAATAGAGTCGGTTGTAAATGATTTTCAAAAACTTAAAAAGGTTTTCGAAACTCTCGAGTCTAAAAAGTTTGAATCGGAAATTAATGCTACCAAACTTCTTAAATTCAAGGAACAACAACTTTTAAAACAATACGCTTCCACAGAAAAGATTCATCTTTTAACTAAATCGTTTAAAGAACTAGAACTTAAGCGTCTTCAAGATTTACCACCTAATCCCGGTTATGCAAAACAAGCTCAGGAATATATTCCTTGTCTTTATAATGTGACGCTAATTGGTAAATCGAAAGAAGCACCTTATGTTCGTGATACTGATGAGACAATGTCACTTGCGAAAGAAACTCGATCAAAAATGGTTTCAACATTTCATAAGCTTGATTATGTTAAGCATAATAAAGATCAATTTGATAAAAAGACCCGTATTCGCTTACAAAAGGAATTATCTCAATTATCAGCTTTTGTGCCCTTGTCAAAGGAAAATCTTCCTAGCACGTCTCCAACACTTGTCAAAAAGGATTTAACTACGTTAATTCCACCGGTAAGTAAGGTGTCAGATAGCTTAAATGCGGGGCACCAACACTTTGCCGATTTTGACAAGGTCATTAAGGAACGTATGACGGCTTTGGCCGTAACGGAAGGTGAATGGAATATTGAGCACACTAGAGCTGTGTGTCGAGACGAAATTGTTCCATTTGTAAACAATATTAAAGCTTGTCTTAGCAATACTGATCAAGATTTGCTTTTGGAAATAAATGAAGTTAGACGTGTTTTCAATGAAATGGATGATGCTTATGAAAACGGTTTACTTGAAATAGAACGAATTTCACGCTAAAATGATCAGCTTCTGAAGCAAGTGATGTCGCATGATATTGTTTCCGTCTGTGTGAATAATAGTGTTGATAATGATTCTATTATGCATAATGTTGAATCTGTGGATAATGTGGTAGATAGTACTTGTCACCAATCTGACGCTGAATTTTTAAAGCTTCAAGATTCTTATTCTTTGCTTTCAAAACATTTTGATGAGATTCAAAAACATTGTATTTCGCTTGAATGTACACAGCAATTTATTTAAGAGCTTTTTGAAACGTCATTCGAAGGTGTTAATATAGATGATTTAAAATTTCAAAAGAATTTTTGATTGAATTTACAATCAAAACAGCGTCAGCCAAGTGACAAGGTTGCTAAATCATTGCCGATAGACATAGAGAAATGTCACGATATTAACTGTTTGAACATACTTGAGGCGGCTGAGAATTTTAAATTTGATCTAGATAATCGAGTTTCCAAGATTTTTTCCAAAGTTGATAACTTAAAACAGAAAAACACACAACTCTTCGATTCAGTAAAGCCCGCAAGTACTAATACCACTGCACAAAATCAATCATTGATTGCACGACTGAATCGAAATTCGATGGAAATATCTGATTTGATTTGTGATAAAAATTTGGCTTTGGCTGAGTTAAAGGAAACACTTTGTACCCTAAAAGGTAAGAATGTTGTGGATAGCGCAGCCACCGTCTCAGCATCGTCCTCTAGTGCAATCAAAAGGAACCTCATCACCATCACACCACTTAACAAGGGCCCTAGGACTAAACAATCTCAAACATTGGTCACAAAAGATAAGGCAAGATCAAAACCATCTTCTAGTATTCCCATGTTGCCTTCTACAGGAGTAAACACCACTACTAAGGCTCAAAGATCTAAGCTTAAAAGAAACACGAAGAATGATAGGATCTTCTTCCCATTTAGTAGTCAAGTGAAGAAGAAAGTAGAAGCCCACCCTAGGAATGTTATTTCTGATTTGAATAAAAAGAATCATGTAGCTAAACCTAAAGGATCTGCGGTTGTGCAACGTTTTAAGCCTACTGTGAATTCTAATTTGAAATGTTGGAATTGCAGTGAATGTATGTTTTCTTGTCGTCATGATTCTTGCCTTATTGACCATGTGAATGAGATGAATGTCCGGAAAGATGGTTCAGAATGGAAACCGACTGGGAAAGTGTTAACCCAAGTTGGTTGGATGTGGCATCCCACTGGTAGAACTTTCACTATAGTAGGAAATGCGTGCCTTTTAACTAGTATCACCCCACTAAAGCGAAGAAAGCGTGCCCTTTAACTAGGAGTACCAAGACTACCAAAACACAAGCGTGTCCTTTAACTAGGAACACCGACATTACTGTAGGAACCAAGTGCCCTTTAAATAGGTCTACTCCCACTGTAGTGCCCACTATTAATCCAAAACTTCAGAAAGTTGGAACAATAAAACCTGTTATTGGTAAAACTCACATTAGAAAATGCTGGAAATCTAAGGATAACACAAATATTAGCAATTATGATAATATTATATCTGTATCTGCTAACACTCCGGAACCAATAGTTTCCAATGCATTGTCTACTGTTGTTGCTAAAAACAGGTGGTCCAAATTGTTCTCTGGTATTTGGACTCTGGTTACTCCAAGCATTTGACCGGAGATCGCTCTCAGCTCAGAATCTCGTCAGCAAGTTTCTTGGTACGGTTCGATTTGGAAATGATCATATTGCAAAAATAATGGGTTAAGATGAATATCATATTGGGAATGTTATAATTTCAAGAGTGTATTATGTGGAAGGTCCCAGTCACAATTTATTTTCTATGGGACAATTTTGTGATGCAAACCTAGAAGTTGCTTTTCGAGAGCATACCTGATTCATCCGTAATTTGGAAGGGGTTGATTTATTGAAAGGTACTCGAGGGAATAATTTGAACACTTTGTCTCTACAAGATATGATGACCGCTTCTCCCGTATGTCTTCTCTCCAAAGCATTGAAGACTAATTCATGGTTATGACATCGACGGTTATCTCATCTTAACTTTGACGCTATTAATCATTTGCCGAAAAACGAACTTGTTCGTGGTCTTTCTAAACTTACATTTCACAAGGACCATTTGTGTTCCGTGTGTACAATGGGGAAAAGCACTAAGAAATCATACAAACCCAAGATTGAAGACACCAACCAAGAGAAATTTTATTTGTTGCATATGGATCTTCGTGGGCCAATGCGTGTTGAAAGTCTTAGTGGTAAAAAGTACATCCTTGTCATTGTGAATGATTACTCTCGGTTTACATGGGTGAAATTTCTTACAAAAAAAATGAGGCACCTAAATTCATCATCAGATTTCTCAAGATGATTTAAGTGCGTCCCAACACTATTGTCTGACGCATTCACACAGATAATGGAACCGAATTTGTGAATCAAATATTGCATAATTATTATGAAGAAGTTGGCATATCTCATGAGACATCCGTTGCTCGCACTCCACAACAAAACAGTGTCATTGAAAGGCGAAATCGCACACTTATGGAAGCCGCTCGAACGATGTTAATTTAAGCAAAGGCTCCATTGTTTTTATGGGCAGAAGCAGTATCTACAGCATTTTTCAACCAAAACCAGTCACTAATTCGTAAACGCCATGGTAAAACACCTTATGAGCTTCTACATAGAAAAGTACAAGATTTATCATATCTTCATGTATTTGGCTCTCTTTGCTATCCAACTAACGATGGTGACAATTTGGGAAAACTTCAACCCAAGGCTGATATTGGTATTTTCGTTGGTTATGCACCCACAAAGAAGGGATACCGAATATACAATCGTAATTCTCATAAGATCCTCGAAACTATGAATGTTGATTTTGATGAGCTGACGACCATGGCTTCTGAGCAAAGCAGCTCTGAACCCGCACTTTATGAAATAGGACCCAGTAATATTAGCTCTGGTCTTGTCCCAAACAACCCTTCTTCATCATCATTTACACCACCTTCTAGGAATGAATGGGATACGTTGTTTCAACCATTCTTTGATGAATTCTTTACTCCTCCAAGTATTGTTGCTCCAGAACCAGAGGTAATAGCTCCGGTTACCGAAGTTGTCGCTCAAGCAACCGAAGCATAATCAGATACGTCTACACCTACAATTGTTTAAGAGGCACCTTCATCGAGTAATTCTCAACCGACACATGTATCAACTACTCATGTCATGCCTATTGATGATGAAGAGGATAATGATGATCACGATTTAGAATTCGCTCAAATGCGTGAACTTCCATTATTTGGTGTACCAATTCCCGACCATAATCAAGCCGGGTCGTCCACCTCAGAGGAAGCTCCTACTACGGTCTACTCCAATCCACAGATTCGTGAACATGACAGCAAGTGGAAAAAGGATCATCCTATAAATTCTGTAATTGGCGACCTTAATCGTCCGATATCCACACGAAGTCAGTTATAAGAAAGTGCAATGTTTTGTCATTTTGATGCTTTTCTCAGTGAAGTTGAACCTAAGACATGGCAACAAGCATTTACCCAATCTTGTTGGATAGAGGCTATGCAAGAAGAACTTAATGAATTTGTACGTCTTGATGTTTGGGAACTTGTCCCATGCCCGGATCAAGTGAAGTTACTCATTTTGAAATGGGTCTACAAGGTGAAACTCGACGAGTTAGGTGGAATATTGAAGAACAAAGATCGACTAGTAGTTCATGGATACAAGCAATTATTAGGCATCGACTTTATGGAATCCTTTGCACCCGTTGCCCATCTGAAAGCTATTAGACTATTCCTCGCTTATGCAGCCCACATGAATATGATCGTCTATCAGATGGATGTGAAGACGGCATTTGTCAATGGTGAAATCAAGGAAGAGGTCTATGTTCAACAACCAGATAGTTTTGTGAATTCTAAATATCCTAATCACGTGTACAAGCTTAAGAAGGCTCTTTATGGGTTGAAGCAAGCTCCACGCGCGTGGTATGATCTATTGTCACAATTTCTCATTACGCAAGGCTTCGCCAAAGGCAAGGTGGATCCCACGCTGTTCTTGCCTGAACATCCGAGTAATACGCAAGTATTTACAATGAAGATGGAAATCCTTCTTGAGCAAACATTAAAAAGCTCATAGTAGGTGACTTGTGTGATTCTTTATGAATCAAACTTGTGATAACTGGAAAACAACAGTCGTTTAATTCATAACTAAATTTAAACACGTTCCAAGACTCTACGCAATATCTTAGTGATCTTGCCAGAACACTCAGAGTGACACCTTAGTGTTCACAGTGATGAGTGGAAATCCTTCTAGTGTTAACCTCAAACAGCACTTGGTAGGTAACTTGCAAGATTCTATATGAATCAAGCTCGTGACAACTGGAAAGCAACGATGGTGCGATTATTTAATGAATCAAACTTGTTCCAGGAATCGGAATTGACGGATTTAATCATGCGGATAATTTTATCCAAATGATTCTCTCTTTATGTTCGTAGACAGCTTTGGACGGTCGAGTAAAGAGAACGGGTTTACCCGCATTGTCAAGGAGATTTTTAATTAAATCCACCTGCCACAAGTACGATACTTTATATCGTCCAACGGTCTTTACCGACCGTAGGTAAAATGCTACCGAATTAGAATGAAATGTTCAAAGCCATTTCGTTCGTGTCTACTTATGTTACTACATTTGAAGACAGTGGCGTTGCGGTGTCCGAGAAGAAGTCGTCCCCGCATGCTTATACTTTATGCACTTAATACTTCATCTAATTCAAGAAAGCCTAAAAGTCAAGTCTTCCGCTGTATCGAACTCTAGAGCTTTCAAGAATTACGAAGGTATAAGTATGTGCGACATGAAGTCACGAAGATGCGGATATAACAAGTGATGGATGCACAAGATCAAGGTAATAGATTAATGCTCAAGATTGATATCAAAGATCACATCAACATGTTCACCTGAAAAGAAAAAGAAAGAAAGACGAAGACTACGAGCTCAAGACAAGCATAGTATGCTAGTTTTATTTTATTATTGTAACTAGGGTAACGCCCTTGTTTAGAGTGACCTCCCTTAGGGGGAGATTGTTGGAAATACATTTTTACGTATTTAGGAAGATTCGATTACTCTGACAATATATTAAGTAGTAGCTGGTAGTCTATTTACTTTACATTAGTTAAACAAGGAAAAGCCCGGTCCATGTTATGTATGGCCGACCCAACTTGTAAGCCCAAGACCAACTCATGGGCTTGGTATATAAACCCTCTCCTTAGTTGGAGAGGGTGTGGTTCACTTCATAATTTCACATACTTAAAGTGTGTTTTCATGCTTTCTTTCTCTAAGTGTGCGTGTTCTCACCATCTTTCTATCTCTTTCTCTCTCTAGAATATAAGAAATATTTACAATATCATCCAGTAGCTAGAAGATGATATCAAGTGATCAAACAGTTTGGAATTAGTCTCATAGTAAGTAATGCAGAAATATTATGCATGTCGTCTGCATCAGCTTAAGATTACATTTTGATACATACACGAGATAACACTTTTCATGAATATTGAATACTTTAATAGAATTTATCTAATAGCTTGCCCATAAAATGCTTTTCAAAATGACTATTATCTTGTTACCAGTCTGTTAGGATACTTGTTATCTCTACATACCAGTATCGTTTAACTATTATCAGTTATCATAGTTGTTAGGATCATTCTCATAAGTGGGCTTCGACGATATTAAGTTTATGTAAGAATTGGCAAACATGGTCTCATTATCGTTATTTCAATGGCATAATCTCTATTTTCCTTAATTTTTGTCAACCTCTTTCTAGATACTTATTTCATTGTAACTGGTCAAAATGGGTTTTCGGGTTAGGCGAGTTTTGGCTCGGGTAAAACTGGTGCTCTATATAATTCCTTCATCATTGGTGTAAATCCCGCATGAAAATACATGAAAATACCATGTAATTAAAACTTTTAAATTTAATAAATGCACTACAAGTATGTAAGTATATTAAATACGACATGACACGGAATTAAAAATCATGAATTCACGACAAGTAATAACTTATATTTTATTTACAACACGAAAAGTATATAATTAATTGTTGGAAATACGTTTTGATAGATAGAAAGTCTCAGTCACTCCAACAATATAGTTAAGGGCTCGTAGTATAGTTTTAGTAATATTTTATGTAAGCCCGACCCATGAGCATGTTCATGGGCTGGAGACCCAAGTCCACTTATGGACTTGGGTATATAAACCCCTTTCCTTAATGGAAAGAGGTGTTGGTTGTTTCACATTTTTCATATATTTCACACATTTTCTCTCATCTTTCTCTCTCTACTTTCTCTCACTAGGAACATCAACCTCACTTGTTAGATCATAGATTACCAATATTCTACAATTGGTATCAAGAGCCATGGGATGAAATAGAGGTGTGCTTTGTGTTGTTCATGGTTGTTTAGTTATGATCGTGAGTTTTTGATAGCTTTTTACCCAAGTTTTAATTTTTTTTGTGTTCTTGTTGTTGCAAGTGACCTACATATCTCCTACATAGTTGTGATAGGGATTTGGGTGTTTTGGATTGGTTAAAATCACGAATTTCTAAGCAAAAATCCAATCTTTTATTCATTTATTTCGAAACAGTAGGATTATTGCGAAATCTTGGTATAAACACTTTCCGCAATATTCAAGGGTTTTAGGTATTGCGAAATACTTGCTTAAAAAACTTATCGGAATATTTAGGTTTGATGATATTGCGAAGAGTCAAAGTATTTGTGATATTGCAAAGATACAAGGTTTGAATATTGCGAAGACTTCAATCTCATTATTGCGAAGATATAGTTTTTGAATATTGCGAAGACTTACGTTTTGTTATTGCGAAGAGTGTATTTTTATTATTGAGAAGAGTGTATTTCCAGTATTGCGAAGTTTAGAATTCTCAATTATTGCGAAGATTGCATTTGTATTATTGCGAAGATTGGACTTTTGAATTATTGCGAAGACTTCTACTTTGAGGATATTGCGAAATCTGTCATAGTCAAATACTACAAAATGTTTTCCAATTTTTGTACAACTTCGAGGATTTTAGACTTTGCACTTATTTGAAGACTTTCACAACAACACACAACCAAAGGATAATAACATATTGTTTCAACAACCACAAAACAATTTAACTTTATTTCATTGCTCGATAATTTGGTAATCTTTCTTCAAGTGATAAAAAATGAATCCTCATTCATTCTTGCCTACAATGACACCGCTTACTAACCTTTCTATCATCTTGGGTACCGATTCCCTTCCACCGTTGCTTATCAAAGAGCTATTTGAAGCATGGCAGGGTCGCATGAAGTCATACATTATTGGTCGACCCAGTGGAAGGCTCATGATAAAATCAATTGAGCCAGGTCCACTTGATTGGGGTACAATTACTACAGATAATGTGACTCGACCAAGGGAATTTTCTGATTTAACGCCTGCCAACCAACTAATTGCCGAGGCGGATGAAAAGGCTGTTCAGACTATTCTTCAAGCTCTTCTACCCGATATTTATCATATGGTAAGTCAACATAAGATAGCAAAGGAACTATGGGATCGTTTGACGGTTTTGCTACAAGGGACTTCATTATCTAAGCAGGAGAGGGAGTGTCAACTTTATGATTTGTTTGATAGATTCACATACACTCCAGGGGAAACTCTTCATGACTACTATTGGAGATCCACTACATTGATGAACGATTTGAACACTTACAATCTTACGATTGCTCAATTTCAGATCAACACCAAGTTCCTGAATACGTTGCCTCTTGAGTGGAACCACTATGTCATCGATGTTAAATTGGTAAGGGATTTTCACAAGTCAAATCTAGATCAACTTTATGCTTTCTTGCAACAACACGAGAAGCATGTGCTCAAAACACATATGTCTCAAGGATCTTACCATGAACCATTGGCATTGATGGCAAATCATCCAATGTTGTCATATCATAACATCTCTCATGCTATGGGGCAACAATCTTCCTATTAGCCCAGGTATCAAACCTTAAGTTATCCACAGTACTCGGTGTTACCACAACCACCTACCTCACATCAACAATATCAGCTACCAGCACCATCATCACAAAGAGACTCACATCTATCACCATATGCAAAAGAACTATGCTCCCCTTATCAACCACCTACAAATCCTGCTATAACATACCAGCAACCAGAAGTTCTTCAACCTAACTATTCACAACATGTCAGTGCTTCCTCTAGTGTTTATGCAGCTCCACCAGCACCAGTTCTGTACTGTGATGATGAGGTTCCAATTCCCGAATTCAAACAAGGGGATAATCCTACTGACGTGCTAGCACAAATGTCTGCCTACATCACTCAAACATTGAACAAATGAGGTTACAAAGGACCGTCCACAACAAATAATCAGTTGAGAACCTCGTCTAACTCTCATCAACAAGCTACAATTCAAGACGGTAGGGTCATGGTTCAACAACTTCAGGGGAGACCAAGTTCATCAAATACCAGTGCACGCCCATTTAACACTGCTCCAGGAGGAAATACAACTGGCAAAGTGAAGATGATAATATGCTACAACTGCAAAGGGGAAGGACATATGGCTAGGGAGTGTAAGCAACCTAAAAGGAGAAGGGATGCTTCGTGGTTTGAGGAGAAGGTAATGTTAGTCAAAGCTCAAGCAAATGGCCGTGAGTTAGATGAAGAGGAGTTACCGTTTCTTGCGGATCCAGGATTTCGGACAATGAGGGACTCACAATGGCTTTCACTCAAAATGCAGCGTATCAAGCAGATGATCTTGATGCATATGACTCAGATTGTGATGACTTCAACACCGTCAAGGCAGCTCTTATGGCAATCTCTCGCTTTATGGGTCTGACCAAATCTCTAAGGTACCAAGTTCTACCAATGATACTAGTATTGTACCTTATCAAGTTGGGCAAGCGTCTCAGTATCCGAAAGAGCCACCGATGGCTAGTAATTTAAACGAGGAGACAAACAATGATAGAAATATCAATGCAAGTCCCCAGACTTTGGGTGAAATACAACCGGGAGATATTACGAATACGAATTCTCCTGCTCAACAATATTTAGTAATGGTTTTGGCATCTATGTTTGGCCAAATGATACTGCAGTCCTTGAAACCCTAAGTGTTAATCATACCTTATCTGCCGAGCTTTCTTTGTATAAAGAAAAGGTTCAAACCTTGGAATTAACTCCCTCGACCAATACCTTAACTAATCCTGAATTTTATGGGTTTAGAAAAGTTCAAATGGATCACTTACTTGAGATTGAACATTTAAGAGCAAATCTTTCAAAAGAAATTAAAGAGAAAGAGTCAGTGGTCACTAATTTCAAAAACTTTAAACAGATTTCAAAATACTCGAGTCTAAAAAGGTTGAAACGGAAATTAATGCGACTAATCAAATTAAAAAGATTGATAATTTGCTTTTGAAACAATAATCCGCTTCTCACTTAGTACATTTTTTTGATTCATCTTTTAAGGAATATAACTTATCGTGTCTAACAGACCTTCCACCTAACCCAGGTTATGCAAAGCAAGCTTTTATCAACAACCCAAGACTTTATGATGCAACCAAGTTAGGATTGGTTTTATATCCGATTGTTATTCCGGATGAACCCGAGTATATGTCACTAGTTGAAGAGAATCAGTCACAAATGCTTTTGAAACATCCTAAGTTTGATTATGATAAACTTAACCAAGAGTATGCAATGACAAATTTTAGAACTTGTTTTAATATACAAAGGAAATTTACCAAATCACCAACTTCCGTGTCTACTAAAGAGAACCTTAGTACATTTCCTACACTTGTCAACACGGATGAACCTAAGGAAATTCCAAAGGTTCTTCCACCTGTCAGTACAATATTGTTAAGCTTGAAAGAGATTTAACAATACTTTACCAGGTTTAACAAGGTCATTAAGGAATGTACGACTCCAACGGTTCAAACCGACGGATAATGGGGGTTCGAACACATGAAAGCGGTGTTTGAGGCTGAGATCGTTCCGTTTGTAAACAATCTTAAAAATGGTTTTGTATCTCTTGGTGACAATCTCAATTTTGAAATGAAAGAAGTTCAAATTTTTTTTTCATGAAATGGATGATGCTTATGATCAACATTTAATTGAGAAAGAAAAGATTTTTTTGAATATGACCAATTGTTGGAACAGTGGTGTCTCTCGATGTGATGAATGTTGTGACCATTAATTATGCTAATGAGATTACCTCTGTTGTGAATAAATGTGATGATGTGCATGATCTCTGTGTGAATATTGTTGATCCTGCAAATGATGTAGATAATCATTCTTGTCACGAATCTAACGCTAAATTTTTAAAGCTTCAAGATTCTTATAAATCACTTTCAAAACGTTTTGACGAGCTTCAACAACATTGTATATCTCTTGAAATTGCACAACAATCTAAAAATGAAACTCTTTAAAAAATGACTGATTGTGAAAACAACGTTGAGACAAGTGACAAGATGATTCAGGTGGTTCAAGCATTAGAGGAAGAAATTATGAGGCTTAAGAGAGAGTCATTAGTAGAGAAAGTGGAACTAGAGCTGCAGAGAATAAAAACCATTCCTTAGAAAATAGAATCATCTCTATGCTAGGGGAGCTTGAACGAGTAAAGCAGGGTTCTTCACAAATTTATGGTTCACTAGAAGAACGCTTCGCTTTTAATGTGGCAGAGAAAAAGTCACTTATTGAACAACTGAACCAAAAGTGTGAGGAAATCTCTGACTTAAATATTCAACTCATAAACAAAAACATGGTTTTAGTTGAGTTAAAGGAAACACTTCAACTCAAAGGACAAGAAGTTGTTGATAATACATCTACAATCTCTGCCCCCACCTCTAGTGCTCCAAAATCCAAAGAAGTGGTGATTTATAAGAACCCGTACCATAAGAACAATCCACTATCATATATGGATTATATGAAAAATGCAATTAGGCATATGCTTCTCACAAGGGACATATTAGATGATTTATATGAATTTGATCCCACAAAAAATGATTATAATGCTGCCCACTTATATATTGAGCGGGTTCAATGTTGCTTAGCACATCTTAATTTCATCGGACAACCGGGTTATGCACCACTCAAACAACCACCCACTACCATTGCCATTACTCCATTCAATAAGACCCCTGGAGCTAAACCTACTTTAAGTACACCCATCAAGGCTAAATCAAAATCTGTCACTAATGATCCCTTGCCTTCTATAGGAGTAACTGCGTCTACTAAGGCTAAAGGATCTCGAGTAAAGAAAGATAGGATCAAGCCCTCCAATAGTAGCACTATGCAGAAGAAAGTAGAAGTTCACCCTAGGAATGTTATTTCAGATTTGAATAAAAAGAATCATGTAGCTAAGACAAAAGGCTCTACGGCTATGCAGAAGCCTAAGTGCAAAGTGAATTCTAATTTGAGATGTTGGAATTGTAATGAATACATGTTTTCTTAGCGTCATGATTTATGCCTTGTTGACCATGTTAATGAAATTTATGCTATTAGGAACAATCTTGAATGGATTCCAACGAGGAAGAAATTTACCTAAGTTGGATGGCAATGAAAGCCCACTGGTAGGACCTTCACTACAAATGGAACTAAGTGCCCTTGAACTAGGATCACATCCAATGAATTTAGGTCTTAGTGTCCTTTAAATAGGAACTCTAGCATTAAGAAATGGAAAAAAAGCGCCCATTAAATAGGTCTGTGTCTACTATTGTGCCTACCCGTGAAGAATTACCTCAGGATCTTAGAGAACTAGAATCTAAGCCGACTACTAGGAAGAAAATTTGGAAACCTAAGAACTCTTCTGATAGAAAATCTAAGATAATTATATCTGTACCTGCTAACACAGAGGAACAATTAGATTATGCTACATCGTCTTTGTCTGGTGATATTTTTAGGTGGTCCAAATCATCCTCAGGTACTTGGACTTTGGGTGCTCCAAGCACATGACCGTAGATCGCTAGATGCTCAAAAATTTCGTCCGCAAGTTTCTAGGCACGGTTAAATTTGGTAACGACCACATTTCTAAGATCATGGGTTATGGTAAATATCAGATTGGGAATGTTCCGATTTCAAGGGTGTATTATGTGGAAGGACTCGATCATAACTTATTCTCAGTGGGACAATTTTGTGATTCAAACCTTGAGGTCGCTTTTCGACAACATACTTGCTTTATTCGTGACTTAGCAGGAAATGATTTGTTAAAAGGTTCTCGAGGGGATAATCTCTACACGTTGTCTATTCCAAACATGATGGCCGCTTCTCCTGTATGTCTTCTCTCCAAAGCATCTAAGACCAAGTCATGGTTGTGGCATCGACGGTTATCTCATCTTAACTTTGATGCTATTAAGCATTTGGCTAAAAACAAACTTGTTCGTGGTCTTCTAAAGCTCAAGTTTAACAAGGATCATTTATATTCCGCGTGTTCATTGGGGAAAAGCACCAAGAAATCCTACAAACCTAAAGATGAAGACACCAATCAGGAACCACTGTATCTTTTGCATATGTATCTTTGCGGGCCAATGCGTACGGCTAGTGTGAGTGGTAGAAAATACATCCTCGTCATGGTGGATAATTTTTCAAGGTTTACATGGGTAAAGTTCTTAGTAACCAAGGATCAAGCACCCGCATATATTATTCCATTTCTTAATATGATCCAGGTGCGTCTTAATGCTACTGTTCACCTCATTCGAACTGATAATGGCACTGAGTTTGTTAATCAGACTCTGCGAGACTACTATGAAGAGGTCGGCATTTCACATGAAACATCAGTTGCTCGCACTCCACAACAAAACGGTGTCGTGGAAAGACGTAATCGTACACTTATGGAAGCTGCTAGAACTATGTTGATTTACGCGAATGCTCCTTTATTCTTATGGGCTGAAGTAGTGGCAACCGCATGTTATACCCAAAACCGCTGTATCATTTGTAAGCGCCATGGAAAGACACCATATGAGCTTCTTCATGGACACAAACCCGATATATCCTTTCTTCATGTGTTTGGTGCACTTTGTTATCCAAACACCAATAGTGAGAATTTGGGCAAACTACTGAAGGTTGATATAGGAATTTTCATTGGCTACTCACCCGCAAAGAAAGCTTACTGGATTTATAATCTTCGTCTTGGCAAGATAATAGAAACTATTAATGTCGATTTTGATGAGCTAATATCGATGGCTTCTGAGAAATGCAGCTCTGACCCGCGCTTCATGAGATGGGAACCGGTACTATTAGTTCTGGACTAACTCCCAATAATCCTACTTATCCATCATTTACACCACCTATAAGGCCCGAGTGGGATGAGTTATTTCAACCTATGTTTGATGAATTCTTTGATCCTCTAAGTGATGATTTTACAGCCCCTGCAGTATAGCTCTGATTCCCAAAGTTGTTGCTCAAGATAATGGAAATCAATCTGATGCATCTATAGTCACTAATGAACCAGATGGACCATCCCCAACAATTCTCAAACCACACGTGAATCATCACCCCCACTCGTTCCTGATGATGTTGAATAGGATAACAATGATCACGATTTGGAATTTGCTCACATCCAAGAGCTTCCCTACTTTGGTTGTAATTATATCTAAGTATACAAGCAACCTACTTTGACTTAAAGTTATCTTTTCCCGCCTGATGCAAACCATCAGAATACTGAAGAGTCTTCAGTATCCTAGAGGAGACCGACATCATTCAGTCTGGTATTGTCAAACCAAACTGAACTGAAAGCTTTTCTTCAGTTCTTGTTCTTCATCAACTAGACCGCCTAGTATTTGAAGCGAAGACTCCTTTGTCTTCTAAGTTAACTGGAAGAGGAATGCTGAACGTTCTTCGTCTATAAAGTCTTCAATAGGAACTTTGTTCCTCTGGTCATCCTTCAGCAGACTGGCCTTACTGCTGAACATGAAACACTTAGGGGGATTTTATATTCAAATCCTAGAGTTGCTTCAGGGTCAGTAAATAATGACCCAAAAATCTCCCCCTATTGGGATATACAAATAGCCTAAGTCTAATGTCAGTAGTAAGTGAGCATAACAACTTCTTCTTACTTGCACTGAACAATAAAGTACTTATAAACATTAGATAATCATTTATTCGTGAACATTACAAATTACAACAAAAACAATACAAATGATTATTTAATTCTCCCTAGGCCTAAGTTCTTCAATTGTGGGAGTCTGAGTTGATGGATCCGAGTTTCTGTGGTCCAACATGCTGAAGGTTTTAGCAGCATCAGTACGTCCTGGACCTCCATGCTGAGAGTAAAAAATACTTTGAACATTCGAGAGAAGTTCATTGTTCATTTCATCAAGGTCACTTATGCCCACAAAGTCTTGACGTTATTGATGATTGAACATTATCATTCCCAGTTTTGGTTCGTCCAGTACATGACCAGGGAGATGATTCTGAAACTGAACAAAGCCTTTGTATTTCTTTGTAGTGACAAAGATGTCACCCACTCTAGGTTGTATCAGATTGGCTCTTTTGTTCAGCTCCAGTATAGGATCTTGATCCTCCCGAGAAACTTGAGTGCTGATGTTCAGAATCTCACCTAGTCTTTCATGATTCCTCATAAAGTGCTCAATTCTGGTGCGAACTTCATCCCATCTCTTGGATTTCCTTTTCTCGATCTTCACACTCATTTCAGTCCACTCAGTGTAAGAAAGTTATTTTCCTTGGAAGTTTTCAATTATCTCATCAGTTCCATCACCCCTATAAAACTTGAGATGAATATTACCTCTGCTGGTCAGCATATCAACGTTGGTGATTGGTGAGATATTTCTTCTGTTCAGCCTTGTTATACAAAACTTTTCGTATAACATTTTCTTCTTGAAAAGACTTTCTACTTCAGCTTTTCCTATTTGTTCATACAAGCTTAGCTTTAGATCTCTTAGCTTTTCTTCTTGCTGAAGCTTGTATAACTTGTCAAGTTCTTCCTAAGTGGCCACCCCAGCTTTGATCAGTCGATCATTCAGTATATAATCTCCTTTGTTCTTGGGTACGAAATAGGGTGAACCACTATCAGTTGTTTCTCCACTTGTGGTCAGTCCACCCATATGATCAATCTTGGCTGATGACTCCCCCTTACCCTTTGCTGGGCTCTTTTAAGTAATTGATGACTCACAGACAACAGGTTGTTTCTGAGCCTTCTTTTGGGCATGTTTTTGAAAGAGCTGCTGGATGGTGTTTTACTCCTCCTCAGCAGAAGACTGCCCAGCAGCTTCTGATGACCCACCAGCAGGGAAGAGTCCACAAATATGATCAAGAGTGGCAGATACCTTGGCCAGCATAGCTGGAACATTTTCCAGAGCATTTAATTTTTGCCGAACCTCATCAGATATGGTCAGCTTCTGTTTCTCCAGTAACGCCACTCTATCTTTTATCTTTGACACAGAATCACACAAAGCATTAACTTGGCTAGGCACTGGTGGGAATTCTGGTGGAAACTCCATGAAAGCACTGTTGATGGAGTCCATAAGAGATGCCATCTCTTTCTTTAAGGAAGTAGCGGTGGCCACATCTTTGACTAGTGGCTTCAAAGCATCAATTATGACATCCTTGATTTGTTCAGCAGAAGGAGGAATTGGTCTTGCTTTGAGAGTTGAGATTTTAGTGTCAGCAAGCACCTTTTCTTCATTCAGTCTAGCCACCTGTGATTGAAGAATCAACACTTGATTTATTAATTCTTTTACCTGTTCAGTTCTGGGGGATGGTGGATTTGGTGTTGCATCAGTAGTCTCTTCTTTACTGTCATCAAGGTTGACTAAAATTCTTTCATTGAACCCTAGTTCCTTTTCCAAATCATCACCAGACATGCTGAATACAAATGAAGGCAAGTGTCCCACCTTGGCGCCAGTGGTGAGATTCACTTCCTTGGGTGTCTTCTGAGCATCACCTCTAGTGTGAGGATCAGTTTCAAGTCCTTCACCACCAGGGTTGGTTTTACCTTATGGATCCTGAGAAAGTGTCCCTGATAAGTTAAGATCAATGATAATGTTTTTGGTTCCTTTAGTAGGACCCTGTTGTGGGGGAACTACATCATTACAAACAGATATGCTAGGGTCAGCATCAATTGTTGGATTTGCTGACACATCATTCCCTGATGCAGACTCAGAGTGACAAGTGATAGGAATTGGTAATGAATTAGGTGTTGTATTCAGATTTAAATTACTTACCAATGCTGACTCCACACTACTGAGCTGAGGGTGAGCTCCATCTTCACCCTTCTCTCCTAAAGAAGTTGAGAGAGGGGTCGCCTTCTGGGCCTCTTTATGCATGTCACCTCCAATAGAGACTGAAGGTGACAGCTGGCTTGGGTTCTTGTCCTTGGCCAAGGACTTTTTCTTCTTCAAAACATGGCATTGGGGTCCATCAACAATCTTATTTGAGGAAGATTGTGTGAGGGATTTCCTCTTTCTGGACTCACGTCTAACCTTCTTAGTATTAACTGACGTGCTCTTCTGACGAGGTCCAGATGAAGCTACAGGCTTTTCGCCTTTCAAATCCCCTTCTCTAGTTGGAGGAGTGTCTTTTGGAGCTTTGTACACTACTGGACCATCTGCTGAGCAGATGTCCAGCATGGGTTGTGTAAGAGGAGGATCAATGGTGCTAACTGGAATGCTCCAGCGAGTAAGATCAAAAGGTCGAAAAATTAGTTTATCTCCATTGATTTTAGAAAAGTCATCACCAAGATGGTCAACAAAGAGGAGATATAGAAATCTGGTGTAAACAACGTTTTTCTCTCTTGTCTTTTTCTCCAGCTTCCCATGGAGATCTTCAAAAATAAGCCTCCCAAAATCAGCTTTAATTCCCTTGTCCAGACAGTATAAAATAATAGCATCCTTTTGGTTGATCTGGTCAAGGCCTCCAGTTTCTCCCCCAAACACTCAATAAG
Organism: Glebionis coronaria; assembly: GCA_025667525.1. Classification (NCBI taxonomy): domain Eukaryota; kingdom Viridiplantae; phylum Streptophyta; class Magnoliopsida; order Asterales; family Asteraceae; genus Glebionis; species Glebionis coronaria. The sequence goes on from CM046881.1 coordinate 216,299,648, forward strand.
AATGGTCATCAACAATTTCCACCTTGGTGGCAAACAACTCCTTTTTAACCCTCCTTTTTTAGTAATCTCTTCAGTATACCCAATTTCTTTAAAGAAATTTTTGACAATCATAAAATCATCAGGTATAGCCTCATAATCACTAGGGATTTTCAAATAATTTAGAACCAAAACCCTCCTAAATAATTTTAACCCAAATCTACCATGAATCCCAACTGTGGTAGAATCAAACTCAATGACTTCTTGTTGTTAGAAGCCTCTGCTGTGATTTTTAAGACATTTTGAAACATCATACCAGGATCCTCAAATAATGCATACTTTAAAGCACTTTTGGACAAGTAAGTCATAACTTTTTCCCCAGGAACAGACTTAATGGATTCAACTTTGAGTAAGGTGATGTTGTTGGGCTTGAAGATGATGTCTTTAATGGGAAAATACACAGGGGTGGATGGGTTGAGTGTGATCTTTGCAATCTTTAGGGAAGAAGATGATTCAGCCATTGTTGTTTCTGTGTGTGTTTTTTTAAAGAGAGAGAGTTTGTGTGTATGTTTTTGATGAAAAGATTTGTAAGCGTGGAATGAAATCCAATTGTAAGGGATTATATAAAAAATTGAACTGATTTGTAAAAAGTTTTAAAAACCATTTGAAAAAATTATAAATCTTTTAGGGTTTCTTTTGAACATTTGGCACAAACTCTCTCATTAATATTCTATAAAAAGGTATGATTTTCTGTTGCTTTGAATAGTGAAACGTCCCATGTGTCAGGGAGTTGTTGACTGAGGATGAAGACGTTTGAAATTTCCTTAATTAACAAATGACACCTTTTGAAAGAATGTTTGTTTTGTTCATAAGAAAATTCAATGCTATTTAGTACATTTCATCACATGATTGATTTGTTTTAAATGCTGTTGCTCAGATATGCTGAACCTGAAGAGAATACTTGTGAGCTTCAGTGCGTCAGATGAGGCGAAAAACCCCATATACATGTTCACATAAGTGAACAAGACATATGACATTACACGCTCCTCTACCCAGGCCTAGGTACTCAGTTGTATTAAAATTTGTTCAGAAGTTGCTGAAGGAAACTTTTGATGACTGGTGATCATTAGTTTAGCTTCAGTGAATCAGATAAGGCGACAAAACATCATGTACACAATCACATAAAGTGAGATAGATACATGACATTGCACACTCCTTTACTCAGACACTGCTACTTAGTATTAATCAAAAAACTTTTAAGAAATGCTGAACCTTCAAGCTTCTTCAGTGAATGCTGAAGGTTCAGGTTTTGTATCATCAATGTTCAGCATACCAAGCTCCATTATCAATCTTTTGAAAGTTGGTTCATCCTGTGGTTTGGTGAAGATATCAGCCAATTGATTCTGAGTAGGGATGAAATGCAATTCAATGTCCCCTTTCACAATATGATCTCTGATAAAGTGATATCTGATATCAATGTGTTTTGTTCTTGAGTGAAGGACTGGATTGTTGGATATTGCAATAGCACTAGTGTTATCACAAAAGATTGGTACCTTTTCATATTCTATGTCATAATCAGCCAGTTGGCTTTTCATCCAAAGAACATTGGCACAACATCCAGCACCTGCCACATATTCAGCTTCTGCTGAAGACATGGCAACTGTTTGTTGCTTTTTAGCACTCCAACATACAAGTTTGCCACCTAGCAATTGGCAGGCACCAGATGTTCTTTTTCTGTCCATATTGCATCCAGCATAGTCAGCATCTGAATACCCCTTTAGATCAAAACCTGAGGATTTAGGGTACCAAAGACCTAGACTTAGTGTACCTTTTAGGTATCTGAAGATTCTCTTTACAATAGTAAGGTGTGATTCCTTTGGATCTGCTTGATATCTTGCACAAAGGTATGTAGAGAATTGAATGTCAGGTCTGCTTGCAGTTAAGTACATGAGTGACCCAATCATACCTCTATACTGAGTCTTATTGACTGATTGTCTATTGAGATCAGGTCCTAAGTTATTATGGTGTACCATTGGAGTCTTCACTGAAGCACAATTGATATCATACTTCTTCAGCAGATCCTTGACATATTTTTCTTAATTGATGGAGATGCCTCGGTCAGATTGTTTAATCTGAAGACCAAGGAAGTATGTGAGTTCTCCCATCATACTCATCTCAAACTTGCTGGTCATAAGCTTGGCAAATTGTTTGCAAAGTTTCAAGCTTGTTGAACCAAAGATGATATCATCGACATAAATTTGTACCAGAATGGTGTCAATTTTAGATTTATAGATAAACAAGGTGCTATCTATTTTTCCTCTGACAAACTTATGTTCAGTGAGAAATGTTGAGAGAGTTTCATACCATGCTCTTGGAGCTTGCTTCAGTCCATACAAAGTTTTGTAAAGCTTATAGACATGATTTGGGTATTTACTACTCTCAAAGCCAAGAGGCTGTGTAACATAAACTTCTTCTTTTAGGTCACCATTTAGGAATGCACTTTGGACATCCATTTGGTAAATGATGAAGTTCATGTAAGTGACATAATCAAGGAAGATTCGTATGGCTTCCATACGTGCAACTAGAGCAGAGGTTTGATCAAAATCAACACCAGGCTCTTGATTGAATCCTTGGGCCACCACCCTAGCTTTATTTTTGGTCACCACATTGTTTCATATCTTTTGAGCTTATAAACCCATTTGGTGCCAGTGGTTGATTTACCATATGGAAAAGGAACCAATTTCCAGACTTTGTTTCTTTCAGAATGTGTTAGTTCCACTTGCATGACATCCACCCATCCAGGGTGTGTGAGTGCTGCAAAAACCATTGTAGGTTCAATTTCGGAGAGAAAGTTTGCATAGATGCATTCTATAGAGGGAGCAACACTTCGTTTCTTTGCCATAGATCTAGTGACTCTACCTTCACTAGGATTGCCTATTATGTTCACCAGCTGTATGTGACTATTATTAGTCCAAGATTTTTGTGGAGCTGAAGAATAGGCACTAGTATCATGATTAGAGCTAGAACTTGGAAGACCATGACATGGAATTGGACTTAGATTATCTCTAGTGTCTGCTGAAGGATATTCAATAGACAAAGGTTTAATGAATGGAGGGCTTCCTTCTTGGTCAGAAGCAACACATTCAGGACCTAATTCCCTAGAGATAGTAGGAGATTTTTGATCAGAGGGCTCAGATTGTTCATCAGGAGCTTCATAAGATTGATCATTTTGATCATGTGTGTCAGCATGCTGGTTGTTTTGAAACTGACCATTTTGGTCAATTGTGTTTGTTTGCTGATCATTTTGATCATTTTGAGACTGATCATTTTGATTATTTGATTGATAGCCATCGGTATTTGACACTGAAGGATTTCCTTTTGTAGGACTTGTCATATTTTCAAATGGATCAATATGAAGAACTGAATTACTTGTTTGATATCTTTGAGAAGGCTCATAATGTTGAAATTCATCAGATGGATAGTTGTGAGATTCATGAATATGAAGTTCATCATTTGATGGATTTGTAAATTTGAGAGCTTCAGACTTTCATTGAAAGTGATGTGATAAGTTTATTCAATACATTGTCTTCTTGTGTTGAAGACTCTATATGCTTTAGATACTAGAGAGTACCCAAGGAAGTAACCATCATCAAACTTCCCAAGGTGATCCTTGTGATTGTGAATGAATACTGGACACCCAAACACATGTAAGAATGAAATGTTTGGAATTCTCCCCCTGAAGACTTCATAGGGAGTCTTCATGTGTCTCTTCACAATGATGGATCTATTTTGAGTGTAACAAGCAGTGGCTACAACATCAGTCCAAAAATGTTTAGAGAGAGCAGATCCAACAAGCATTGTCCTTGTTGCTTCAATCAAAGTTCTGTTCCTTCTTTCAGCAACACCATTTTGTTAAGGTGTGTAAGGAGATGAGAAATTTTGGGAAATTCCTTTGTCATCACAGAATTTGATTAGTGTTTGATTTCTGAATTCAGTGCCATTTTCAGTTCTTAGTTGTTTGACATGAGTGTCATTTTTATTTTCAACTCTTTTGATGAAAGACATAATGGCATCTGGTGCATGGCTTTTCTTTGTCAGAAAATATACACAGGTGTACCTAGAGTACTCATCAACAATGATAAGTGTATATTTTTCATGACAAATGGTCCTAGGTGATATTGGGCCAAATAAGTCCATGTGAAGCAAGTGAAGACTTTCTTTGATTGAGAAAGTTTGTTGTCTTTTGGCTATGTGAAATTGAGGTGGTGGTAAGTCTGGTGATGTGTTTTGGTATGCTTGAGTGGTGTCAGGGGTAATGACTGAGGTGTCTATGATTGACAAAGAAATGTCAGCGGCTGCAGGGTCTGGTTCATGTGTGGGTTGGGAATGAGGTGAGGGTGGTTGTTCTTCATGTGTGGGTTCTGGTAGGGGATCTGGTTGAGGTTCTGGTGCAGGTGGTTGCAAGGCTGCTTGAATAACAGCCAACATAGGTGGGTTCAAGGGAATATGAGCATATGGTTCAGTGTTGAGTGTATGGAAAAGCTTCTTCTTTTGGGTAAGGATCTCATAATAGTTTTCATGATCCCTACCATATTCACCTTGGAGATCAAAAATCATTTGCAAAAATCTATGGTAAGCAAGATTCATCTTGCTACCATTGTTTTGTAACATGCCCTTGAAAATTATTTTAGAAAAACTAAAAAGTTACCCAGTTTCTAAACATACAAGAGCACTCCCAATATATTGGTTGACTTCATTGAATGAGGAGCATTTGGGATTAAGACACTGTAAAAGGACATGAATCAGGAACTTCCAGGCTGGGGAAATTGACCTTTAGCACATTTATTAAGTTTTCCCTCTAGGGGTAGTCTATATCCCAAGCCTCTAAGTCCCTCATGTAGTTATTCCTTTGGAAGGAGGGTCACATCATCAACATCATTAAGATGCAGAGCTTGGCGAACCAAGTCCTCAGTGACCACCCATTGTTTCCCATGGATGATACCTTCTAATATAGTCACTCCATCAACTGTTGTGGAACTTGTAGTGTTCCAAAACTGTTTGATGTGTGTGACAGGGATGATAGGAGCATGAGTTAAAGCATACATGAGTGGAGAAGCTAAAAAATAATCTTTCATCTGAGTATATTGAGGATTAGTAGTGTCTGCCTTCAAATAAGCAATCATGTTATGTTGGTCTTTGAATTCCAACACAACATTCTTGGAGTTAAACTTTGGCGCCATTGATGAAAAGATAAAAGCTTTGAAGTGAAGGTAAAGGTTAATAGTGAAAAGATAAAACAAATAAGCAAGTCGCCCTGTTACACAATAAGGTGAGCCATATATATTTATATAATGAAAATAGAAGAGATGTGATTGGTTGAAAAATGAGGTAAGTGGGAAAATTTCTCAAAAGTAATGATGGATATCTTTGTAATTTTACAACTTATCTCATAGCAATAAAAGAAAATAACCACTCTCAAAGAATTACGGCTCAAAAATGTCACAAAAGATACAACTAGGTAGAACCCAGTATTTTTCAACGGTAAAAAATTTGTCAGCGACAACGGCTATATTTGTCAGCGTATGAAATAGGCTTTGTCTGGGGGGTAAAGTATGTTTTATCAGCAGATAAAATTTTATTAGTAAAAAAGGTCAAAAATAAAAGAAAAGTAAAAATAAAAGACCTAACAAAGATTATTAATCCTAAGAGAGGTATCTTATCCCCAAAGAAACAAAGTGTTTGCAAGCACTGTCTAATCACACACACTTGCTTATACAAGATAGATACGAGTTTCCTCAAGTTTCGCTTGCTGAACACATCATCCTTAAGGATTAAGATAGCTCATATAATATCTTTGTAACTCCCAGGTAATCCCATTGAAATGTAACCAAGGACTCCCAAACCAACCATCCCAATTCTAGGTCAAAAGTCTTAGCAGCATGCATGCAAAATAAACTACGTGCATGCTACAATGCCTCAAGGATAAAAAATTCCACCACCTTTATAAAAAGATGGCATCATAAATTTAAACCCCTACTCACATGTGGACACAATCTAGAATTGTGATAAGAGTATTCTAAGAATACCCAAGATCCTAAAGGTTATCCTAAACCTCCCCTTAAACTATAAAGAGTATACTTTATAAAAATAAATGTGACAAAAATATTTATTTCAAGATAGAGATTTAAAAATCTCAACCATCATAAATAAACCTTGTCGCCACACTCCTTGAGCCCATAAGAAAATCTGTATCCATTGTACAATTTCCTAGATACCTGTAATGTTAGATGAAAAACTACAAAAACTACCATAAAAGCTGTCAGCGGCTTCTTTCCACTATGTTAGTGGATGAAACACACTGTGTCAGTGGATAGAAAAATAATGTGGAAAATCCAACTTGTACATAGACAAATAATAGCACACATCCTGTAGATACTTTACATCAATTTCAAAAACTACATATTTTATGGACTGATCATTCCAATACTTGTTACCAAGTACTGGAACCTCCCAACATCAAAAGGTTTAGTTAAAAGATCAGCCACATTATTCTCTGTGTCCACTCTATCTGGATGTATTAAACCTTTTGTAAAACAATCCCTTATAAAATGATGCCTGATTTCTATCTGTTTGGTTTTAGAATGATGTACAAGATTCTTAATTATGCACAAGGTACTATTATTATCTATAAAAATCTTAGTATACATAAAATTGTACCCATAATCCAAAAGCTGATTTTAAATCCATAGCACTTGCCCACAACATGCAACAGCTGCTACATACTCAGCCTCAGTTGTTGAATTGGCTACCACAGTTTGCTTCTTGCATTGCCAAGACATAAGCCTGCTCTCAAGAAATTGTCATCCACCAGTTGTGGATTTTTTATCATGATTATCACCTCCATAATCACTATCTGAATAGCCAATAAGTTCTAAAGGATACTCTCTAGGATACCACAATCCCAATGTGGGAAAGCATCTAAGGTATCTAAAGATCCTTTTAACTGCATGAAGGTGACACTCCTTGGGTGTGACTTGATGACGTGCACATGCACACACTGCAAACATAATGTCAGGTCTTGAAGCTGTAAGATACATCAATGGTCCAATCATTAATCTATAGTGCCTGACATCAACCTCTTTACCTTCTCCAATCTTTTCCCATGGGTGTTCCCTGTCCATAGGAGTGCTAGCCCGTTTTTCATGTGGTGAAAAACCAAATTTCTTCAAAATCTCAGCCACGTACTTATCTTGAGAGATGAAGATACCATCCTCTTTCTGTTGAACTTGTAGACCAAGAAAGAAGGTCATCTCTCCCATAGCACTCATCTTAAACTTATCTGTCATAAGTTTGGAGAATTCATCACTCATTCTTTGGTTAGATGAACCAAAGATGATGTCATCTACATAAACCTGAACAAGAAGAAAATCCTTCCCTTCCTTCTTTGTGAACAAAGTCTGGTCTATGGTACCCCTCTTGAAGCCATTATCCACCAGGTAGGTGGAAAGTGTTCCATACCAAGCTCTAGGGGCCTGATGAAGGCCATACATCGCCTTCTTTACTCTATAAACTTTATCTGGATGCTCAGAATCCTCAAAACCATGAGGCTGCATGACATAGACTTCTTCTTTGATTGTGCCATACAAAAATGCACTCTTCACGTCCATTTGGTAGACTTTGAAACCCATACAGGAAGCATAGGCTAGGAAAATCCTTATTGCCTCAATTCTAGCAACAGGTGCAAAGACCTCTTCATAATCAATACCCTATTCTTGTGTGTATCCCTGAGCAACCAATCTTGCCTTGTTTATAATAACAATACCTCTCTCATCCTTCTTGTTTCTTAGAACCCATCTTGTCCCAATAGGCCTGGCATACCTTGGACAATCTACTAGCTCCCAAACATTTTGAATAGCAAACTGATGAAGCTCATCCTGCATTTCTTCAACCCAGATTTCTTCTTTGAGAGCATCAAAAATCTTCTTTGGTTCTAACTGAGAGAGAAAACAGGAAAACAAACATTTTTAAACGAAAGGAGTATCTTCCTTCTTGTGAATATTGGTAATGAATCCACCTTGAGTCTTGTTAGTTGTCCTTGTTTGAACATGAGTCTGAATATCACTAATTATTTAGGAGGAAGGATGATCTTTGGCCATCTTTGTAAGTATTCCTCCCCCAAATAGTAAGTTGTCATGAACAGTGGACTCCATATTGCCAATATCATCTTCATAGCTACTCCCATGCCCACTTGAATTTGGAGATATGTTGTCAGCGGCTGGAACTGGTCCACTGACATCTTCATTGGGTATGGGGTCTTCAATATGTTCAAAAATATTTCTGTTGTAGGAAGAGAATAAATTGCCAAACAAATTTCCAGCGGCTGAATCCAATGTGTCAGCGTCTGACTTGGATTCTTCAGCGGATGAAGATGCATGCATTGATTCATCAACTGGTTTCTCTTGTTGCTCTTTTTCCTCCTTTCCAGTAGGAGCAGATGCTTGCATAAACTCATCAGTCCATATAGGTATGGTGACATAATCAAACATGGGAGGTGGCTCAATTGTATTTTATCCTTCTTCTTTATCAACCTGTATACCTGCAATGTCAACAATAGGTGCTTCCAAGACAATTGGATTAGTCACAATCATATAATTCATGGACCTTGATAATGGCTCTAAATCAAATAGCCAATTAGGTCCAGACTCAGGATCACTTGGTTTATTTTCCAAGAAGTCAACATGAATATTTTCTGTGATCATCCTAGACCTTCTGTTATAAACCCTATACCCCTTGCTATTTGTGGAATAGCCCATAAAAAGTCCCTCATCACCTTTAGAATGAAATTTACCTAGGTTATCACTAGTATGCAAGATCACTACATGACATCCAAAAGGCCTAAAGAAGTCTATATTCGGCTTCCTATTCCAAAGTAATTCATAGGGAGTCTTATTATGAAACTTATTAACCAAGACCCTATTCTGAACATATCAAGCAGTGTTTACAGCCTCAGCCCAAAAAGCAATGGGTAGATTTGCATCTGCTAACATGGTTCTAGCTGCTTCAATAATAGTTCTATTCCTTCTTTCAGCTACACCATTCTGATGTGGAGTTCTAGCTATGCTAATCTCCCTAGAGATTCCCTTGCTGACACAAAAGGTATCTAAAAGGATATTCCTAAATTCACCACCATTGTTACTTCAAATAATTTTAACCTCATTACCAGTTTTCCTTTCAATTTGAGTAATGAAATTGATTCAAGTCTTAGCAGTATCACTTTTTAAAGCCAAAAAGAAGGTCCAAGTAACCTAGAATAATCATCAGTGACAACAAAACAATAGGATTTACCATTAAGACTTTCTATATTGGTTGGGCCAAATAAATCAATGTGTAATAAGTAAAGTGGCTTAGAACTAGTATGAACAAGCTTAGACTTAAATGAGGCCTTATGCTGCTTGCCTTTAAGACATGCAACACAATTATGATCATTGTGGAATGCTTTTGAGGGAAATCCTCTTACAAGATCATGTCTTACAAGTCTATTCATGTTTTTGAAATTAATGTGCCCTAACCTTCTGTGCCATAATTTACTTTCATCCACTGAGGCCTTAGCATAAAGACAAGACAAGTTGTTATTCATTTTAATGCCATTTAGATTCACATTATAAACATCTTTATGTCTAGGAGTTCTAAATTCTATGAACTTTTCAGTAGGAATCTCAAAGTCTTTACTTAACACTAGGCACTTAGTATCAGTAAAAAGAACCTTATTCTTGTTGTCACGTACTTGTGACACACTAAACAAATTGTAATCAAGTTCTTTACCAGGAAGACTTCCTCAAACCTTAAGTTATTGGTGATGAGTGTGCCTTTGCCAAAAATGTGGCCATAACTGCCACCAAAATACACCTTATCACCATCTTTAATAGGAGTGAAATCAGCAAGGTAGTCTTCCTTCCCTGTCATGTGCCTTGAGCATCCACTGTCCCAATATCCAAAATCATTGACCTACTTGTGAATACCCTGCACATGGAGAAAATAAATTAGTTTTCTTTGGGTACCCAAGCCTTTGCAGACTTAGATTCATCTGGTTGTTCAACAAGAATTGATCTATTCCTTATAACAACCCCCTGTTCATCCCTTTGTGCCCTAAACACCCAATTTACCCCAATGGGTTTAGTGATGACCTTTTCAAGAAATTTAAATCTGTTGCAGGTAATAGAAATTCCATTTGAATTACGGTTTTGGTCTTGTTTAGGTCTCCATGTTAAACTGGATGAAGCTTTAGACCCTTGTCCTTTAGGTTTTAAATACCTATAGCTTGGTCTAACATAAGGTCTGACAAAAGCCAATTGTGGCATTTTTATACCAAACCTAGATTCGTCAGCGGCTGATTTGGTCTTCTCAGCGACTGAATTGTTCCTGTCAGCGGGTGAATTAGGGTTTGCTACAGGAACCCATTGTCTGTTAGACCAAGTATTTATCTTTTGAAAGGGTCTTTGTCCATGAGTGTTAGTCCCTCAGCGGCTGATTTAGGCTTGGACTGATAAAACCCTGTCCCATTAGCACTCACTTGGCTTTGAGGCGACCTAGGTTTTCTATACATTTCAGCATAGTTGACACTAGGTTTACTTTTTGGGGTTGAGCTAAGATCAATAGTTTTACCAGTGGTGGGGTTGGTCACAACAATGGGTTTAGTTTCAACTGGTTCATCATTGAGTAGTCCACCCTTAACAAATAGAAAAAGGTTGGCTGCTTTCCATTGTTCTAGGTCAGTCACCTTTTTCCTATATTCCTCAACTGGACTAAGCACACGTGGTGGAAGAATGAATTCCTCCTCTTGTAGTTTAGGTATGCCAGTCTAAGAGAGATCCTTTTTAAGGACACCATAAAAGTTTCTAGCAGGTGGTGGGATAGCAGTATACTCTTTCATCCCAATCCCAGCATGTCCCCATGTTGTCTTTGCTCACTTATACATTTGTCTAGGGTTTGGCTAGCTTTTTCAAACTTTTCAATTTTTAACCCTACATTTTCTTTAGACCTAATGGCTTCATCTAACTTAAGTTGTAAGTCTTCTCTAGATTTCATTAATGAATCCCTAGCTTCATTACTAACTTTCAGATCTCTGGTTAAAACATTAATTTGATCTTTTAGGTCAAATTCCATTTTCTTATACTCCTCAACCATCCCATCAAATTGAGCAAGTCCCCTTTTATAGTTGGCTAGTGTGATTTCAACATCAAAAACATCTGATTTATATTTTAAAACTTCTTTGTTAAGATTTTCAGTGTTTAACCTACAACACTTACAACAAAAGGCATCATCATATACCTCATTATCTGATGAAGAGGAAGAATTGGCCATGAGAGCATATTGCACATGCTCTTCTTCCTTGTTAGCTATCAAAGCTTGATTATGTTCCACTTCATCAACCATAAAACTCCAATCCCATCCAAGTCTATCAATCCCATGCATGGCTACCATAGCCTTTGATCCAGCATCTTTAACCTTGATGATTTGTCTTGAGTTCTTTCCAGCATCAGTTCTACATGGAGATCTGAATTCCCTCATGAAGTGTCCCATCCTATGGCAGTTATAGCATTCAACCTTGGATTTATCAAATCCATTAGTCTCCTTGCCATTGAAAGTCATTCTTCTTCAAAACCTTTTGTTCCATCTATTGGCCCTTATGCTAGCAAGTTCCATACTACAATTGATGTCTATCTCTTCAAGATCAACATCACTGTTTTGCTAAAGATCCTTATAAGTAACTAGAGAACCATTGGGCAAGGCAGCAATGTATGCACACACAATATCCAAGTCAATACCAGCTGGTTTAAGACTTGGGAAACCAACATTGTAGTTGTCAGCGGCTGAAGTTGAGCCACTGACATATGTTGATCCAATGACTGGATGAACATCCAAGTCGCTGACATGTGAGACATTGTCAGTGGATTGTAAGTCATTGTAAAAGATAAATGCCACACTATAGAAGTATGATAATCTTTGATTTATCAAGAGGGTTGTTGTTTGTAGAGAGAGAAAGTAAAGAGAGCGAGATAAGAGAAAAAGTAAATGTATTATGTGAGAAAATATAACAACCAACACCCCTTTCCATGGTGGAAATGGATTTATATACCCAAGTCCCTTAGTAGACTTGGGACTCCGGCCCATGAACATGCTCATGGGTCGAGCTTACATAAACTATAATTAAACTTATACTACGAGCCCTTAACTATATTGTTGGAGTGACCGAGACTTTCTAAATACGAAAAATGTATTTCCAACAATCTCCCCCAAAGGGAGGTCACTCCAAATTTACAAAGTCCTAATCTAGCATGTTAGATCTTCGTTTTCGTGCTCGTAGTCCACTTTCTCTTTTCTTCTTTTACTTTTCTTCATTTTTGTGAATATGTGTTGAATATCATCAGGCTTTGGCTTAGAACATGTTCTTTTGGCCTTTCACGTGCAGTCTTTGCCTTCTTGTGATGTTCACCTCTTCGTGACTTCATGTCCCACATACCTATCCTTTGTTGAATTCTTGAAAGTTTCAGAGTTGATACAGTGGAATACTTTTAAGTCAGACTTTCTTGAATTTGCTGAAATATCTGATGTAGAAGGAATAAGTATGTGAGGACGACTTTAGCTGGTACACCGTAACGCCACCGTCTTCAAATGCAGCAATATAATAAGTTGTGACCAATTCCCTGGACGTAATACACCCTTGAAATCGTAACATTCCCAATTTGATATTCACCATAACCCATGATCTTTGCAATATGGTCGTTGCCAAATTTAATCGTTCCTAGAAACTTGCTGACGAAATTTCTAAGCATCGAGCGGTCTCCGGTCATATGCTTTGAGCATCCAGAGTCCAAGTACCAGAGGATGATTTGGACCACCTGAGAATATCACCAGGCGAAGATGCTGGCTTAGATTCTAGTTGTCTAAGATCCTGAGGTACTTCTTCACTGGTAGGCACAATAGTGGAGGCAGACCTAGTTAAAGGGTGCTTTTTCCATTTCTTCGTGCTGGAGTTCCTATTTAAAGGACACTGAGACCTAACTTCAGTGGATGTGATCCTAGTTAAAGGGCACTTAGTTCCATTTGCAGTAAAGGTCCTACCAGTGGGTTTCCATTGCCAACCAACTTGGGTGATATTCTTCCCCGTTGGAATCCATTCAAGATTGTTCCTAATGGCATACATTTCATTCACATGATCAACAAGGCATATAATAAGTGTGAAAACACTTATCCTTTTGCCACTAAAATCAAGGAAAAACAAGACCTAATCATGTGTTTTATATCGTAAATGTCGGAATTACGCGTGGTTTTGTGTTTTTGTGTTAAAATAGGTACAAATGATCAAAAGAAGAGAAAACACGGGATTTCACGGTCAAATGTTGAAGAAAAGTCCAAGAAGAGACAAAGACAAAGTCAAAAGACCAAAAGTGTGCCCAAGTTCACGAAAACCGTCAATATCAACACGAGATTGAAGAAAAGATCGAGAAAGCTAAAATCGAGCTCGTTTTAGTCATTTACGAAGAATTCGGGTCTTGTGGGTCCTACATTGGATAAATGGGCTCAAAAGCCCATTTAAAGATTTAAAAATATTTACTATTGGTGAAAAGCCAAATTCAAAGCCTAATGACCAAGCCCTTTTTCATTATCATTAAACGGAAGGAGTAATATGGATCTTGGGCCTAAGCCCATTTTGATTTAAATGGGACGGAAGATTTTGTTTTGCTTTGAAAAGTTAACTCACAATTACACACACGGTTCTACTTGGTCAAACTTTACAAGAAATGGTCAGCCCACATCTTCCCACATCACACGTATTTACACACAACTCCCCACATTAAAACGTTTTACTTCACCCCCACTCCTATTTTATCTTTTTACGTTAAAAACAAAGAAAACCCACTGCTCATCTTCCCCAAATCACGCAGCCCCAATACCCCCAAACCATAATTTTTTTACCTTCATAAATTACTCACCCAAATTTGGGGTTTTTACCCTAAATGATTAATTCATACCATGGGGGATTAAATCCCCATGGTTTTCGGATTAAACACTAATGTGGTCCTCCCCTCTCCATCCGACGTAGCCTAATCTCCACTTTTGATTGGAGGAAACACTCCTCCATATCCAATCCATCCAATATGATCATTCCACCTCAGCCTAAACAAACACACCCTATCCACGCTGGCGATTTGTGGCTCTAGATGGATTTTCAATCGTTGATTTCAAGAGAAGAAAAGAGAGAGAAAGAAGAATGAAGAAATCAAGGGCTGTGATCTTATTTTCTTGGGCACCAAGGAGAACCAAAATGGTTTGAGGGTTTGCCTATAAAAACCCCACCCACATCTTGTAATTGATAAGCTTTTCATTATTTTCAGTTTTTTTTAATTAATTAGGAGTAGGTTAAAATAGATTTAATTTCAACAAGATTAGATTAGGGTTAATGTATTTTTTTATTTCCAGTCTTGTAATTTTTAATCAATTAATGAAAAAAAAAGTTTTATTGATTAATTTTCGTCTATTTTAAATTTCTATTTTAGCAATGTAAATTTCATCTTGAATCTCTCTTGTTTATTCTACTGTTCGTGATATTGTTATTATAAAAAAAATAAATAAATAAAAAATAAAAAATAAAGGAAAGTGGTGAACCATCTTTCCCCACTGGAAAGATAATGAAAGTTACTGTTCGGATCGTTTAAGTTCGTTGGGTTGAAGGTGAATTGTTCTTGTTCGGTGACTGTTCATGGTTGAGGTTTTTGATGATGATGATTCGATGGTTCTGATTTGTTCACAAAGACGGCTCAGCGCCGATCTTCATCCCAAAGGCTATCGACACTAGGTTTTACCCTCTTTTAATTTTTTGTTAAATTTTGATTTAGGTTGATTAATCTACTTAGTATTTTATAAGTTTATTTGAAACTGCTTTTTCATTTTCGTGTAACTGCTTATTTTATCAATTTGTTTTTGGGTTGAATCTGCTTTACTGCTTATTTAGGATTACTAGTTTATTTAATGCAGCTCTTTGATTTTGCTTATTGATTTTCAGTATCTATTTTATCAGCTTGTTTTCTTCTAAGTCTGCTTATTTTGTTTATATTGTGCTTATCTGTTGGGACTGCTTAAATAGTTATAGCTTTTCTGTCTTTTCTGTCTTTTCTGTTTAGTCGTCATAGCTTATTTGTGTTTGAGCTGTTATCCTATTGTCCTGAAATTCCAAAAGATAAAGCTAATAAAAAAATATAATGGCAAAAATAAGGGGTCTGCTGGGGATCGACCACTCGACCTCTCGTCTGGCTACCAAACACCCTAACCAGTAGTCTAGAACCCCTTTTTATGTTTGTTTTCATAGTTGTTAATTAATATAGGAGTATTAATAGTTGGCAGTTTTACATTAAATTAGTTTAAATCAATTTAAAGTTTATTTATTTTATTTAAAAAGTTTATTTAAATTTTCCTTTAATCTGATTTTTATAAAATACTATAAAAAGACAAAAAAATAAAAATATTTTTACTTAAAATTAGTTTTATAATTTTTAAATTAGTTTTAAATTTACTTTTATTTACAATAGTTTTCCAAATAGTTTTATTTTAAGTTTTTAAATTTAATTTTAAAGTTTAGTTTTCATAAAATTAAGTTTTGTTTTATTTAAAATAATTTTTATTAGTTTAGTTTTTACCTAGTTCTATATTTTCAAAAAGTTTAAATTAGTTCACTTTGTTTTAAAATAGTTTTTATAAAATTTCATTTAAAAGTTCTTTTTAGTTTCAAATTAATTGGATTTAAATTAGATTTATTACAAAATAGTTTTTAATTAATTAGAATAAATGTTTTTATTTTAAATTAGATTTTATTTTAAATAGATTAGTAAAATACAAAAAGTTATATTTTCACCAAAAACAAAATTAAGTCTAACGATATTTGGCAATCAATTCGGGTGAGTCGAGGAACGATAATAGAAATATAAAAAGGGTAACAAAATCTCTTTATCAAATGGCGCCGCTGCCGCTTCGCTCGTACGATTGACGATTTTTCGTGAAGACGTTTGGATTTTGGGATCCGTTCTTTTTGAACGTTAATTTTCTTGTAACAAAAAATCAAAAATATAAAAAAATCAAAAAGATTAAAAATACAAAAAAATTAAAAAACACAAAAGCAAAGTCTTTCCTAAGATTTGCACCAAAAAAATAAAAAAAAATAAAAAAGTAATACTTTTTCCTAAAAGTATTACACCAAAAATATTACGTATTAGTGTTAATTTTTAGTTCGATTTCTTTCGATTTTTCTTGTGTATATATATTTTTCTAAAAAATACAAAAATATTCTTCTTTATCCTCTATCGAGTTTAATTCTTTTCTCTACGCCTCTTATTTATAATTCTTCATGGATTTGTCTTGCGTTCGGTGTGGGAGACCATGGCTTGGTTTTCCAATATGTCCATGGTGTACTTGTGCGAAGTGTGGTTCCGATATCGACAACATACAATTTGGATTTTGTCCATTGTGCAATTCAAGAAATTCGTACTTCTCCTCTTACACAAATTTCTCCCCTCCTCCCGTCTATGACAATCCCTATCCGCAACATGCACCGGGTTTTTCTCAATACCCGTGTTGCAACTATTGTGGGGGCCCTCACGATACTTCTTATTGTAAACCGATGAATTATGAGCCACATCCGTGCTATAATTCCGGTTTTCAAAATTTTGAACCCCCACAAAACTCCGTCGTTCATCAACCTTCTTTTACGGAACAAAGCACTAGTTTGGATGAAATTTTAGAACGCTTAAAACAACTCGAAATTAGCTTGCATGACAAAAGACAACAAGAGCAAGTATCTACTCTTAGTGTTTCTACTCCTCCTCTTGTGCGTTCTTACTATTATGATGATGATGACGACGAGAATACTATTTCTTGGAATGATCTTTGTGCTCAATGTCCTAGTGCAATTGTAATTCCTTCTCTCGACTTGCCGGCTCTCGAGCCTAAGGATTCTACCACTCCTATTCTCGATTCTTCCACTACGGAGACCGATGCCTCTCTCATCATGGGGGATGAGGGTCTTATCACTATTCCTTGTGATGAGATTCTTATTCCAATCCAAAGTGAGCCTACGGTTGCTTCCGATAGTGACGATGAGTGTGAATCTCTTTCTAGTGATGACTCATTACCTCCCACCGACATCTTGGGAGACGATTCTTTGGCTTTCTCTAATCCCCTTTTTAATCTCGATGATGATTTTACTACTAGTGATGACGAGTCACTATCCGATGAAGACGTTCAGAAGGAAAATTTCAAGATTTATTCTAACCCTTTATTTGATTTTGTTGACGCCTACATCTCTAGTGAGGTGAATCCTCTTTTTGAAGAGGGGATTGAGGACATTGATAGCTCCGACTCTATTGCTATTGATGAGCATTCTTTGTTAGCCATGCCACCTCCCATCATAGAGGAGGTGGAAAGATTTGACCCTACTTTCCGTTTGATTCGGTCTGGTGAGGTGACGCGGGTGGTAGATATGTCTTCTGATATTTCTCATATTATGTTGCCACCCCGTCTTACTGCGTGCACACCCAAGAAGGTGATGTATCGCTTTTACTCTCCTCATTTCATACCGGGAAATGAGGATGAGTGTTTTGACCCGGGAGGTGAAAATGACCATTCTATGATTGATACCTTTACGGCTTTGCCGAATAGTGACCATCCTATGTCTTTGGGGGATGACAATTTGTCTCCTTTACCCATCCCACCTCCCGTGGATCAAGACTTCACTTACTTTTCTTATGTCGAGAGGACTTTTCTACCTTTCATGACTTATCCTCCTACCTCTCATTTATTATGTTCTTTCTGGACCGAGGATAAGATTTTTGATCCCGGTATAACATTCGAGGCTTCCCCATGGACCATTTAATTCGGGGTCGAGTCAGGCTCGTGACTCGGTTAACAAAAACAAGCGCTTCTCGGGAGGCAACCCGATTATCTATCTTTTATCTATTTTCTACAATAAGTGTAGGGGGAGCCGTGTAGGTTGTTTGTTTTGTGTGTTGTGATTGTGCAGGGACATGAGCTTTAATGATCCACTTTTGGTACTTTTGACGAGACCCGTGTTCCCGTGTTTCCCGTGTACCTGGTTCCTTTGATAAGTTTTTGCTATTGTGATTCAATCTTGTATATAAATAAAACGAATAAATGTAATCACTTTAGTTGTCCTTTCCTTAGCTCGATTTTAAACAACGTACTCAATGTCCTAAGTGTAGGGGAGTTTATTCTCCCACATGCTTAAACATTGAGGACAATGTTTATATTAAGTGTAGGGGGGATTTCTATCGAAATTTTAGTGGACTTTTCCGTGAATTTGACCCTATTTTACCGGAAAATTTAAAAAATTTTCAACGTTTTTCAAAATTTTGATCTATTTTGGCCTTGTAGTATTTTCTTTTATTTTGTCATCGCATCTTATTTTTATTTTCCATTTTAAGAATAAAGTCAAAAGTAAATAAATAAATAAAATGGTTTAGATGTCTTTGATATATTAGGCCCGTCGTGAATATTTTGACTCAACCCGAGTTTACTTATCCAAGTTTACTCTAGCTAGTATCCTTAACCATATGGACCTTAATTGGTTTATTAGGCTAAGCATCCACGAGTCTCATTCCTTGAGATTTTAAATTGTGGAGAACGAGAGATGATAGAGTTTATTATAAGTTTGGTATTCTTTCATTAACTTATGTGAGTTAGTTATGAGCTTTTTCTCCCATCACTTGTTAATAAATATATTTGTAATAAATAAGGTTGTACGATTTGAAAAGTTACTTAGCTTCTAGCACAAGATCGTTTAAAAGTTTCTCGGTATTAATTAGAGTTCATAGCCAAGGCATAACTTATTGAAGCGGGACGCGAATATTGGCTTATCCAAAAAGGCCCTAACAAGGCATGAGGATACCCGAGTCCAAAAAGGCCCTCACAAGGCATGAGGATTCAGTTTTTTTGCTAGAGATCCTAAGAGATTGTGAAGATCATTAATCCAAATCAATATGATGGATCAAGACACACGACGAGAAGTAATTACTCCCCTAAAGATCATGGAGAAGTCTATCCAAAAAGACCCTAACAAGGTATGAGGATAAATAGATCCAAGTCCGAAAAGGAGGCGGATCGTTGTATATCAAAATCCTAAATAAAGAAGAGGATAAATGAAGAAGTCGTGGTCAACGTTTGAAGCATCTTTCACTCCTAGTGAAGATGTATACCAAAATGAAGAGAAGACCATAATTTCAAGATCGTCTCTCAAGATTTGAAGTTTGAAGTACAAGCCAAATATCGGTCCGAGAAAGGTCTCAAATCGTGAAACGAGTTATGCCAAGATATGAACTTTATGAGGTTTCGAGAAGCAGTTTTAAAAGATTTTGTCCTTTAGCTAACTATTGATTAAATCGTCCCACTTTATTTTCGGCCTTAATAAATTATCGAAATAAGTCAAAAATGCATCCTCGTGATCATTCAAGACAACAATAAAATACAAGAGATACACCGTAGGAATAAGGGGGTCTAAGTGATTAATTAAACCACATGAGTAAGTGTTAGTTGTGCTAACTTATGGTAAACAATGATCTCGTTTTTAAGCTTGGTATGGGGAACGTGAAACTTGAGGGTGATTAATATTCATGACACCAAAGCCCTAATCTAAATCTTAGATTTCTTTACGAGTTTCTTCCATCAAATAATTTCAAAGTTAATAAATGGTTATAACTTTTGTCTCTTTTAAGTTTTTATCTTTTCATCGTATTAGTAGTGGTAATAGTAATAAAGGCCGAGATGAATTAATTATGAGATGAATGTAACTTATGCTTTAAAATAATGCATTGCATGGGGCCATTGCAATGGTCAAGTGTAGGGGATTTAATAAGTGTGAAAACACTTATCCTTTTGCCACTAAAATCAAGGAAAAACAAGACCTAATCATGTGTTTTATATCGTAAATGTCGGAATTACGCGTGGTTTTGTGTTAAAATAGGTACAAATGATCAAAAGAAGAGAAAACACGGGATTTCACGGTCAAATGTTGAAGAAAAGTCCAAGAAGAGACAAAGACAAAGTCAAAAGACCAAACGTGTGCCCAAGTTCACGAAAACCGTCAATATCAACACGGGATTGAAGAAAAGATCGAGAAAGCTAAAATCGAGCTCGTTAGTCATTTACGAAGAATTCGGGTCTTGTGGGTCCTACATCGGATAAATGGGCTCAAAAGCCCATTTAAAGATTTAAAAATATTTACTACTGGTGAAAAGCCAAATTCAAAGCCCAATGACCAAGCTCTTTTTCATTATCATTAAACGGAAGGAGTAATATGGATCTTGGGCCTAAGCCCATTTTGATTTAAATGGGACGGAAGATTTTGTTTTGCTTTGACAAGTTAACTCACAATTACACACACGGTTCTACTTGGTCAAACTTTACAAGAAATGGTCAGCCCACATCTTCCCACATCACACGTGTTTACACACAACTCCCCACATTAAAACGTTTTACTTCACCCCCACTCCCATTTTATCTTTTTACGTTAAAAACAAAGAAAACCCACTGCTCATCTTCCCCAAATCAAGCAGCCCCAATACCCCCAAACCCTAATTTTGTTACCTTCATAAATTACTCACCCAAATTTGGGGTTTTTACCCTAAATGATTAATTCATACCATGGGGGATTAAATCCCCATGGTTTTCGGATTAAACACTAATGTGGTCCTCCCCTCTCCATCCGACGTGGCCTAATCTCCACTTTTGATTGGAGGAAACACTCCTCCATATCTAATCCATCCAATATGATCATTCCACCTCAGCCTAAACAAACACACCCTATCCATGCTGGCGATTTGTGGCTCTAGATGGATTTTCAATCGTTGATTTCAAGAGAAGAAAAGAGAGAGAAAGAAGAATGAAGAAATCAAGGGCTGTGATCTTATTTTCGTGGGCACCAAGGAGAACCAAAATGGTTTGAGGGTTTGCCTATAAAAACCCCACCCACATCTTGTAATTGATAAGCTTTTCATTATTTTCAGTTTTTTTTAATTAATTAGGAGTAGGTTAAAATAGAATTAATTTTCAGCAAGATTAGATTAGGGTTAATGTATTTTTTTATTTCCAGTCTTGTAATTTTTAATCAATTAATGAAAAAAAAAGTTTTATTGATTAATTTTCGTCTATTTTAAATTTCTATTTTAGCAATTTAAATTTCATCTTGAATCTCTCTTGTTTATTCTATTGTTCGTGATATTGTTATTATAAAAAAAAATAAAAAAAATAAAGGAAAGTGGTGAACCATCTTTCCCCACTGGAAAGATAATGAAAGTTACTGTTCGGATCGTTTAAGTTCGTTGGGTCGAAGGTGAATTGTTCTTGTTCGGTGACTGTTCATGGTTGAGGTTTTTGATGATGATGATTCGATGGTTCTGATTTGTTCACAAAGACGGCTCAGCGCCGATCTTCATCCCAAAGGCTATCGACACTAGGTTTTACCCTCTTTTAATTTTTTGTTAAATTTTGATTTAGGTTGATTAATCTGCTTAGTATTTTATAAGTTTATTTGAAACTGCTTTTTCATTTTCGGGTAACTGCTTATTTTATCAATTTGTTTTTGGGTTGAATCTGCTTTACTGCTTATTTAGGATTACTAGTTTATTTAATGCAGCTTTTTGATTTTGCTTATTGATTTTCAGTATCTGTTTTATCAGCTTGTTTTCTTCTAAGTCTGCTTATTTTGTTTATATTGTGCTTATCTGTTGGGACTGCTTAAATAGTTATAGCTTTTCTGTCTTTTCTGTTTAGTCGTCATAGCTTATTTGTGTTTGAGTTGTTATCCTATTGTCCTGAAATTCCAAAAGATAAAGCTAATAAAAAATATAATGGCAAAAATAAGGGGTCTGCTGGGGATCGACCACTCGACCTCTCGTCTGGCTACCAAACACCCTAACCAGTAGTCTAGAACCCCTTTTTATGTTTGTTTTCATAGTTGTTGATTAATATAGGAGTATTAATAGTTGGCAGTTTTACATTAAATTAGTTTAAATCAATTTAAAGTTTATTTATTTTATTTAAAAAGTTTATTTAAATTTTCCTTTAATCTGATTTTTATAAAATACTATAAAAAGACAAAAAAATAAAAATATTTTTACTTAAAATTAGTTTTATAATTTTTAAATTAGTTTAAATTTACTTTTATTTACAATAGTTTTCAAAATAATTTTATTTTAAGTTTTTAAATTTAATTTTAAAGTTTAGTTTTCATAAAATTAAGTTTTGTTTTGTTTAAAATAATTTTTATTAGTTTAATTTTTACATAGTTCTATATTTTCAAAAAGTTTAAATTAGTTCACTTTGTTTTAAAATAGTTTTTATAAAATTTCATTTAAAAGTTCTTTTTAGTTTCAAATTAATTAGATTTAAATTAGATTTATTACAAAATAGTTTTTAATTAATTAGAATAAAAGTTTTTATTTTAAATTAGATTTTATTTTAAATAGATTAGTAAAATACAAAAAGTTATATTTTCACCAAAAACAAAATTAAGTCTAACGATATTTGGCAATCAATTCGGGTGAGTCGAGGAACGATAATAGAAATATAAAAAGGGTAACAAAATCTCTTTATCAGCATACATCATGACGCTGAGAAAACATGCATTTATTACAATTCCAACATCTCAAATTAGAATTCACATTTTGCTTAGGCTTCTGCATAGAGGCAGAACCTTTTGTCTTAGCTACATGATTCTTTTTATTTAAAACTGAAATAATATTCCTAGGGTGAACTTCTACTTTCTTCTTCGTACTCCTACTAGTAGAAGGCTTGATCCTATCTTTCTTGTCTTGAGATCCTTTAGCCTTAGTAGACACAATTAATCCTGTAGAAGCCAAGGGAACATTAGTGACAAATTTTAATTTAGCCTTGATGGGTGTGTTTAAAATAGGCTTAGCTCCTGGGGTCTTATTGAGAGGAGTCATGGCAATGGTGGGGGTTTGTTGTTTAGATGGTGCAGAACCCGGTTGTCCTATGTAAGTCAAACTCTAAGCATTGTTGTACCTTCTCAATGTAAGCACGAGTAGAGTAATAGTGACTATTTGAGGGATCTAGTTCATAGAGATCATCTACAACATCCCTAGCAAGATCCGCGTGCTTAATTGCATGCTCCATATAGAGCTTATATGATAGAGGATTGTTCTTATGGTACGGATTCTTAGTGATCACCATCTTTTTTGGAGTACTAGAGGACGGTGCAGAAATTATAGGTGGGTTATCAACAACTTCTTGTCCTTTGAGTTGAAGTGTCTCATTTAACTCAGCGAAAACCATGTTTTTATCTATGAGTTTCATATTTAAGTCAGAGATTTCCTCACACTTTTGGTTCAGTTTGTCAACAAGTGACTTTTGCTCTGCCACATTAAAAGCGAAGCGTTCTTCTAATGAACCATAAATATGTGAAAAACCCTGATTTACTTTATCAGACTCCCCTAGCATAGAAGTAATTCTATTTTCTAGGGCATGGTTTTTAATCTCTGCGGCCTCTAGTTCCACTTTCTCTTTTATGACTTTCTCTTAAGTCTCATGATTTCTTCCTCTAATGCCTGAACCACCTGAATCATCTTGTCACTTGTCTCAACGGTGTTTTCACAATCATTTGTTTTTGAAAGAGTTTCATTTTTAGATTGGTTTTCAATTTCAAGAGATATACAATGTTGTTGAAGCTCATCAAACCGTTTTGAAAGTGAGTTATAAGAATCTTGAAGCTTTAAAAATTCAGCGTTAGATTAGTGACAAGAATGATTATCTACATTATTCACAGGTTCAACAATATTCACAGAGAGATCATGCACATCATCACATTTATTTACAACATATGTAATCTCAAAAGCACATCCAATAGCAACAACTTGCATCACATCGAGTGACACTACATGTTCCAAGAATCGGTCATATTCAGACAAAATCTTTTCTTTCTCAATTAGATGTTGCTCATAAGCATCATCCATTTCATATAAAACTTTTCAAACTTCAGCCATTTTGAAATTAAGATTATCCCCGAGATCTAGAAATCCCTCTTTAATATGGTAGAAGTATGATAATCTTTGATTTATCAAGAGGGTTGTTGTTTGTAGAGAGAGAAAGTAGAGAGAGAGATGAGAGAAAAAGTAAATGTATTATGTGAGAAAATAAAACAACCAACACCCCTTTACATGGTGGAAAGGGGTTTATATACCCAAGTCCCTTAGTGGACTTGGGCCTCCGACCCATGAACATGCTCATGGGTTGGGCTTACATAAACTATGATTAAACTTATACTACGAGCCCTTAACTATATTGTTGGAGTGACCAAGACTTTCTAAATATGAAAAATGTATTTCCAACAATCTCCCCCAAAGGGAGGTCACTCCAAATTTACAAAGTCCTAATCCAGCATGTTAGATCTTCATTCTCGTGCTCGTAGTCCACTTTCTCTTTTCTTCTTTTACTTTTCTTCATTTTTGTGAATATGTGTTGAATATCATCAGGATTTGGCTTAGAACATGTTCTTTTGGCCTTTCACGTGCAGTCTTTGCCTTCTTGTGATGTTCGCCTCTTCGTGACTTCATGTCCCACATACCTATTTGTTGAATTCTGAAAGTTTCAGAGTTGATACAGCGGAAGACTTTTAGGTCAGACTTTCTTGAATTTGCTGAAATATTTGATGCAGAAGGAATAAGTATGTGAGGACGACTTCTGCTGGTACACCGCAACGCTACCGTCTTCAAATGCAACAACATAATAAGACACGAATAAAATGGCTTTTACATTTTATTTTGATTTGGTAGCACTTTACCTCCGGTCGGTGACGACTGTTGGACGATAAATATCGTACTTGTGACATGTAGCTCTAATTAAAGATATCCTTGACAATATTTCGCGGGTAAACCCGTTCTCTTTATTCGACCGTCCAAAGCTGACTGCGAACATAAAGAGTGAATCATTTGGATAAGAAATATTCTTATGTTTGAAGCCGTCAATTCATGATCCTGGAACAAGTGAATTTTAATTAAGATATTCACCATCGTTGCTTTCCAGTTGTCACGAGCTTGATTCTGATAGAATCTTGCTTGTCACCTACCGTAGTGTTGTTTGAGGTTGACACTGGAAGGATTTCCACTCTTCACTGTGAGCATTAAAGAGTGTCACTCTAAGTATTCTGGCAAGATCACTTAGATAATGCGTAGAGGCCCTGGAACAAGTTTAATCTCAATTAAGAGTTAAACCA
Organism: Glebionis coronaria; assembly: GCA_025667525.1. NCBI lineage: Eukaryota > Viridiplantae > Streptophyta > Magnoliopsida > Asterales > Asteraceae > Glebionis > Glebionis coronaria. The sequence continues at coordinate 216,324,918 of CM046881.1, forward strand.
TCGTTTCTTTCCAGTTATCATAAGATTGGTTCTTAAAGAACCACACGTGTCACCTACCATGAGCTTGTTTGATGTTGGCTCAAGCAGGATTTCCATATTCATTGTAATACTTTCGTATCACTTAGATGTTCTGGCAATATTGCAAGAATACTACGTAGGACTCATAAAATTCTTTCTTGTTTTAAAATTGTGTCCTAATGAGACTTTTGATGATCTCGTGGCTCTAGACTCAATAGTGCATTTTGTTTTGGTGATCGGAGGCTGGAGAGGATTGCCACCTTTTCACTATCAATTTATTCGAAGTGAATAAACCAATAGATAACATGTTGAGCTCCGTGACATTAAAAAATTATCTTTTGAGAAATATTTGAGTTGGCTGGGAGGGGTTGTGCATCGCATCACTGGGTCCATGATACTTTTGTCTTCAAGATGAGTTGACCCGGTTTCTGTCTAAGTTGTAAGGAGGGCTTCTTTCTTTACACCCTTTATCTTTACATTTCTTTTTCATTCTTCAACACCTTCAATGCTTACCAATACATCATCACTAGCACCTTATTGTGATTGTTCTAGTGCTAGCATCAGTACTTGGTCGGCATTCAGCTTCGTTTACAATCCATTCTCCATCTTTCCTAAGGACTTCTATTTTCTAACTATGGAATTGTCCTTGGGAAGATTCCTCCGGTTCTGGAAGAATCATTGGACTTGTACCTAATCCCACCACCATCAACACATTCGTTGTGAGTTAAGTGTGTTTTGGGTAAGTATTCGTCTTCATGAAAAATTCCTTAAAAGCACCGAGGTAATTGTGATATAATTATCAAGAGCTTTTGTACCTTCAGTGTTTTTGTCAACAAAATGCTCCCCCTTAACATATGCGTAGCATATATCAAGTTGGATTTTCTATTCAGCCCTTTTTCATTTTTAGCCACATATGTTTTACAAGTCTCCTTAATCCTATTTTCTCCCCTTATACAAAATGTTAACCATTAATCTTTTGGATATTAATGGATTAACCGGTCTTTGGGTTAAAAATGAAACTGGTTGATGGCCGTAGAGCATATTAATGCTCCCCCTCAAATTAATGAGGGTTAGTTGTAGCGCTTAAGTATGATATGTTTGAAAGATTTGGAATCTCGTGAGAAATTCTTGAAAAATTTCATACTCTTACACTACACTATGCCACAAAAGCCTATTATAAATAAATTCACATATTCACAATATGAATACATATGGAGTTGACATGATAGAAAACGATCCATATTAAATAGATCGTTCCGTAAGCCTGTGTTGAGATCCATATGGTCTTCCACCTACGAATCATTCCAGACTTCTTATCAACCGTTGCTTCCGTAACTTTTCCTCGATCTTCTTAATCGCGTACTTGGCACTTTTCTTGCATTAGTCGGTCCATCTGAACTTAACTGCTGGAAGCGGTAGTCCGGCATTGATAACAGTCAGGTCATCACGAACGTGTTTGAGTGTGCCATCATTGAATTTATGCAGTTCGAAAAATCTCATAAATTGCGTGACTCCTATCTCATTTTGATAAAATATCACTGCTTCTGGTTTCATAGTCCCCATGTAAGGCAATTTGTTTTTGTGGTATTGACTAAGCGGAGTTGTATGAGGACGTTGCAAGTTTAGCTTCTGTTGGTAACTCTCCACACCGAGTTGGAAATCTTCAACTCGACTTTTGATGACGATCCTTCGAGTGAACTGGCGAAGATTTGAACTTAATGCAATTACCATGTCAGGAGATAAGTGATCGACTTTTCCTTGAACCAATATCAGTAGAAGATCTTCAATGTCCATAAGGCGAAGGTACTGGAGGTCACTTTCATCGATTCTGTATTCTTTTTCGTCGGTTCGTTTGAAACGAATGACGTCCAAATAGTCATAACCAAATACCGTATGAGTGGTGGCTCCTTATATGCTTTTAATTCTACGATCTGATATAACAGGAGAACTTAGTTGTGCACGATGGAAGTGGTTGTAAGCTAATTTCTTCTTGGTGATCGCAATGTAGAAACCCTTAGGTTATTGCGATGCTGATCTTAATACAGAAATATTCCGAGACTTCAGAACACCAAAAAGTTGAGATTTTTTACCTTGTAATCCGTGTTTCTAACCAAACCAAAGTACCCAAATCGCTACTACAACTATGTAGAAGATATATGGATCAAGTAGAACAGCAAAAACATGAAAATTTTTGAAACTTGGGCAAAATCAATCAAAAACACATGAACAGACTTAAATAAGCATGAACAACACAAAACTACCTTTATTTCATCCTATGGCTCTTGATACCAATTATAGAAGTATGACAATCTTTTATTTATCAAGAGGGTTGTTGTTTGTAGAGAGAGAAAGTAGAGAGAGAGAGAGATGAGAGAAAAAGTAAATGTATTATGTGAGAAAATAAAACAACCAACACCGCTTTCCATGGTGGAAAGGGGTTTATATACCCAAGTCCCTAGTGGACTTGGGCCTCCGGCCCATGAACATGCTTATGGGTCGGGCTTACATAAACTATAATTAAACTTATACTACGAGCCCTTAACTATATTGTTGGAGTGACCGAGACTTTCTAAATGCGAAAAACGTATTTCCAACACACACTTCCAGATGTTCAACTTCCTCCTTGTTTGAGAATGGCTTCAGGTTCCATGGTCCTTAATTGATTATAGATATCAAAGGAGGCATTCCTGTAAGCCTTAGTAGCAATGATAGTGTAGGTCCACGTTTTCTAGTGATTGTTACAAGTGTTGGATTGATCTAAGTAGAGAGAGGGATAGATGAAGAACTTGATATGAACTAGAGAGAGAAAGGAGAGGAGAAGAGATGTAGAGAGAGAAATTAAGTTGGATTAATGAAATGTGTTAAATGAATAATGACCAACCCCTCCTAACATGTTAGGAGGGGTATATATAGCCCACCCTACATGTGGGCTATATGGGCTATATTGATTACATATTGGATCACGAGCCCAATACTTGAATATATCATTGGAGTGACCGATCCTTTCTAAATACGTAAAAACGTATTTCCAACAATCTCCCCTAAGAGAGGTCACTCCAAGTTACACTGTTCTAAATAGTCTATAGCTCGTGATCTATGCTAACAATGATGTGACAGATACTTTCATTGGAAAAACGTATTTCCAACAATCTCCCCCTAAGGGAGGTCTCACCATTTTACAAAATTTTAAACCTAGCATACTATGCTTGAGTCTTCAATATTATTCTTGTGAATATGCAGATGAGATCTTTGACTTTAGTCTTGAGCTTATTTCCTTGCCTTGACCTTGTGCATTTATCGCTTGTGAAATTTGCCTCCTCGTGACTTCATGTTCCACATACTTACACCTTTATAAATTAAGTGCAGAAAGTGTAAGCATGTGTTGACGACTTCTTCTGGATAGTACACCGCAATGCCACCTTCTTGTTACGCTGCATAAGACAGTTAGCAACAAAACATATACATGGATGAAATGGCCTTGAATATTTCATTCTAGTTCGGTAGCATTTTACCTCCGGCCGATAAAGACTGTTGGACGATATTAAATATCGTACTTATGGCAGGTAGTTTCAATTAAGAACCTCCTTGACAAGATTTCGCGGGTAACCCCGTTCTCTTTATTCGACCGTCTAAAGATGACTGTGAACATAAAGAGTGAATCAATTGGATAGAATTATCCGCATGATTGAAGTCGTCAATTCATGATCCTAGAACAAGTGAAATTAAATTAAGAACTGCACCATCGTTGCTTTCTAGTTGTCACGAGCTTGATTCGTATAGAATCTTGCAAGTTACCTACCAAGTGCTTTTTGAGGTTAACACTAGAAGGATTTCCACTCATCACTGTGAACACTAAGGTATCACTCTGAGTGTTCTGGTAAGATCACTAAGATATTACGTAGAGGCCTGTAACGTGTTTAGATTCAGTTAAGAATTAAATCACTGTTGCTTTCCAGTTATCACAAGTTTGATTCATAAAGAATCGTGCAAGTCACCTACCATGAGTTTTTTTGATGTTTGCTCAAGAAGGATTTCCATCTTCATTATAAATACTTTCGTATTACTCGGATGTTCAGGCAAGATCATGAAGATTTTGCGTAGGACTCTTAAGATCTTTCTTACTTTTCATAGTGTGTGAAGAAGCAAGGAATTATGAAAGTGTGTCCTAATGAGATATTTGATGATCTCAAATGGCTCTAGACTCAATCGTGCATTTTAGATTTTTGTGATCGGAGGCTGGAAAGGAGTGCCACCATTTCAATACCAATTTATTCGGAGTGAACATATCAATAGATAATGCATTGTCTCCGTGTGATTAAAACAAATATCTTTTAAGAGATATATGAGTTAGCTGGGATGGGTTGTGCATTGTATCACTGGGTCCATGATGTCTATCTTCAATATCGAGAATCATTAAAAAATGATCTCAATAGCATATGTATTGACCTGGTTTCTGCCTAAGGTTGTAAGGAGGGCTTCTTTCTTTAGACCCTTTATCTTTACAATTCTTTTTCATTCTTCAACCCCTTCATTGCTTACCAATACGTAATAACTAGCACCTTGTTGTGATTGTTCCAGTGCTAACTTAAGTACTTGGTCGGCATTCAGCTACGTTCACAATCTTTCTCCATCTTTCCTAAGGACTATTTCTAGCTATGGAATGTCCTTGGGAAGATTCCTCCGGTTCTAGAGGAATCAATAGACTTTAACCTATCCTACCATCCTTATGTCACCACAATCTTCACCGTCGTGAATAGAGATGTTTTTGGTAAGTGTATGTCACCATGAAATCCATTTTGAAGTGCAAATCTATTTTGCTCCCCCTTAACATATGCCACGATATCTAAAAACATTTCGCACATGTCGGGATGAGCTATCACGTTAAGTCAAACCATTTGTGATTAATCATTTCCCATATTAAATCACATTTTCTCCCCATATTAAAAATATTAACGCAATCGATGTTTTTAATATCAATTGATTTAATAGCATTTTAAGAAAATTTGGGAAGAAAAATGCAAATCCAATTATCTTCATGAATTACACAAGCTCCCCCTCAAATTAATGAGGGTGTACTTGAAACGTAAATTAAATACCTTTTATACACAAGTGTAAGGTATTTATCACGTGCAAATATCATATATGATAATGTATTCACAAGATTAGGAATTTACGAGGTTGGACCTGAATGATGGATAACATCATATGAAAGAATCACATGGTTCTTGTTCACGAATGTTGGTCGCCTCGTCACGTCTGAAGTTATCTCTTGACTCCATGTGTACGACTGATATCGTTGTCTTGACACCAATATGTGAACTAGGCACTTTCGGCGTCAAAGATTCTGAATGTTGGACAATTGCTCCCCCTCAATTGTTGACCCGTGTTCTATTGAAAGAGCTTTAGTCACCGTTTGAGTAGTCGCATCGTCGAGTATGTAGATATCAATTGTAAATTGCTACGGTTTGTGGAGATGGTAACTTCATAAAAACAATATTTCTCTTGTTTTAACAAATAAATGCACTGACACGTACATATATTCGTGTTAGATTGTGTTATTATGTAATCACAATCCGTTACATGGTTATAAAGTAAACCATGCCGAGAAAATTAATTCCCGTTGTTGAGTCAAAGCTTTCCGGTTAAATGCTTGACTTGAGTATGAAAAACGGGTTACTATCTGAAATAATAGCAAACCATTTTGAGCATGTTTTAAAACATTTGAACTTCTGCTCGAGCTTTATTTACAACCCCGTGTCATTATTAAATGACATTTCTAGTATCGTAAATACTATCGATTCTAGAAGACATGCTCTTTTTATCAAAACGTTTTTGAACACAATATTTTGAAAGATTTAGAAAAACCTTTTGAGAAATTCTCAAAAAATTGTGTTCAAAGTTTTGAAAACCAATTAATTGAGCTTAAGATGTTGAATATCTTACTAAACGAGCTCAAGTCCGAGAAGTTGTAAACTTCCCGTTGTTAAGGATAAGTTACCATCGGCGATAAACTTTCCTTTTAACTGAAGAGCGAGTCCTAAGTTGACATTTACTTAGAAGTCGTTTTCATGAGCTTGAAAAACTTTTGAATATTTTAACGTAAAGCTCATGACCTAGAAAGGTGAATTTCTCGTTATGAAGAAAAGTTCTCTTATTTAAAAGATACACTTTCCTTTATGAGCTTAAAACTTGGAATGTTTTAATACAAGCTCATGACCGAGAAAAATGAATTTCCCGTTATGAGGATAACTTATCTTTAAAGATAAGCTTTCCTAAATATGAAGTCCGAGTTACAGTATGATATTTAACTGTAATTCATTGTGCACGAGCTTAAAAACTTCGAATGTTTTTAATATTAGCTCATGCCCGAGAAAAATTAATTTCTCGTTGTAAGGATAAGTTTATCATCGGCGATAAACTTTCCTTTCTTTGAAGTCCGGGGCATAATCTGATATGTGATTATACGTCATTTACACGAGCTTAAAACTTTTGAATAGTTTTAATGTAAGCTCGTGTCCGAGAAAAATTAATTTCTCGTTTTTGAGTATAAGTTTATCATCGGCGATAAACTTTCCTTTATTAGAAGATCGGGTCATCGTTTGACATTTAACGATGAGCCATATACACGAGCTTAAAACTTTTGAATAGTTTTAAATTTAGCTTGTGTCCGAGAAAAAAAATTAATTTCTCGTTTTGAGGGTAAGTTATCGTTGACGAGATAAACTTCCCTTTCTTTGAAGAGCGGGTCACAGACTGTGATTTGAATGTGAGCCATATACACGAGCTTAAAACTTTGAATGGTTTTAGGATAAGCTCGTGTCTGAGAAAACTTAATTTCTCGTTTGTGAGGATAAGTTTATCATCGGCGATAAACTTTCCTTTCTTTGATGAGCAGGTCACAGACTGTGATGTGTCTATAAGCCTTTGTGCATGAGCTTAAAAACTTGTAATGTTTTTGATATAAGCTCATGCCCGAGAAAAATTAATTTCTCATTGTAAGGATAAGATCATCGGTGATAAACTTTCCTTTCTTTGATGAACGACTTACAGTCTGTGATGTGACTATAAGTCCTAATATATTGTAAGCTTCACTGCAAATCCCCTGAGGCGATTGTTTCTCTAATATCAGCTTCTATAGTAACCAAACTCTGAGAGTGTCCTTATTTGAACGGTATATAAAGTTCGGACCGGTTTGTTTTTGTTGATCCTTGACTTTGGTACTTGCATTCTAATTAGAAAGTTGGATGCTTTTATATGGGTTAGTGATGTCTATTTTAGAACCATGCGGGGTTTCACTGTTGGCCTTACTTGTGCCAGAGGTGACCTGAGGAGATGATTCACTTCTTACCTATCAAACGTTTCCTTTTATAGAAAACCTTAAGTTCAGGCTTAAGTGATGTGTCATCCTTTTCAATTTCCTTCCTAGTAGTCTTAGTAGAATCAGAGACTATCCTAGTTAAAGGGCACTCATTTCCTACAACAGTGAAAGTTCTACCAGTTGGGCGCCACATTTTACCAATGGGTTTGATTTTCGCTACCCACTGGGATTTAAGTCTAGCACGGGAGTTCACCTTATTCAATAATTTCTTGACACAAGAATCATGATTGGCTTTAAAGACACATTTCCTACATGTTTTACAAGTAGCATATTTAATGTCCAAGTAAGATCTAGAATTCCTAGAAGATTGATTGATGCTCCTAGGATATGACATGCTACGGTTAGCAGTGTTGGATAATCTAGAAGGCATCTGACTAGGTTTGAGAATTCTATCTCTCACTTGTGTCTTTTTCTTAGCATCCCTTAGATCAAAATTCTGGCGAACGTCATTTGAACTAGTTTGAGACGTGTTCCTTGGACTATGTCTAGGGAGACTAGAGGCAATCATGTGACTAGGTCTTGCAAAAGCTGTTTTAGTCACATTGGCCCTAGTTGGTGGAGTGACTGGTCTAGAAAGATGAACCATATCAACTTGGGAGGCAAACCGCGGTCTCGAGGATTGTGATCGCTTGGATCTAAATGCAGTCGGTTGTCGAACGAACTGATTTGTAGGCGGTTTCCCCAAGATTGATGGTTTTTCAAGCTTAGTGTCCACACTAGTTCCTTTAGTTTTCCTCAATTCGTTTTTCAATGCAGCTATAGCAAAGACCTTTTCCTGTACTTTAGCCTTTAAAGTCTCATTCTCTTTGAGCAATTCATCTTGGGATGCCAAATTAGATTCAAGCAACTTAATTTGCTTCAAAAGATTATCCTTCTCAGCTTTAGAATCTAGAACTGTTTGATCCAATTTTCGTTCAAGAACAACGTTTGACTTTTCAAGTTTTTCAAAATATGTTTCAAATTTATCCGTTTTCTTCGAAAATTCAATTTTGGCATCCTCAAGCTCTTTTGATTGCTGAGCTAAAATCGTTTCAAGCTCTTTAATCTTGGAATCAGAAGCAGTTAATAAAATAGTCATAAGGCAATTATCATTATTGTTAGCATTTTGAACACTTTCCCCCCCATTATGACACACATCGGATGAATCAGAAGTGGTATCTCTATCAATCTTTTCCATCCCATATATGTCATAATTAGGTCCGAAATGCTCAACATGCGGCATTTCATCAGCATATACATCATATACAACATTAAATTGTACCATGTTTGTAGGCTCTTCGTCTTCCTTTTGTAAGATATCTTGGGATGCCAACTTAGATTCTAGCAAATTAATTTGTTTTAACAAATTTTCATTTTCAGCTTTAGAATCTAAAATTTTTTGATCCAGTTTTCGTTCAATAACAACATTTGATTTTTCAAGTTTTTCAAAATATGTTTCAAATTTTTCCTGTTTCTTCGAAATTCAATTTTGGCATCCTCAAGCTCTTTTGATTGTTGAGCTATAATTGTTTCAAGCTCTTCAATCCTAGAAGCAGAATTAGTTAAAGAAGCAGCCGTAAAACAATTAGCAGGAGTGTTAATTAGCGCATTCATTTCAGATAACATATAAAGAAGATTATTTGTACCTGACATGCTACTTGGTTCCTGTTTTCCTCCTGATTCTATTCCCTTGTGACTTCTTCTTGTATCGTCTTGCAATTCTCCCTCTCGATAAGTCGAATTCAACGATTCCATTGAAGTTCGATGAACAATGACGTTAAGGATTACTAATCGATCGAACAAAGAAAGAAATCCTCTAAATATGTGTTCTCGATAAATCAAAAAATTTTCAAGGCAAAATTACACACAAAAACATATATATATTTTTTTTGAAAATATTTTCGGAGTATTTTACCACTTTCGGAAAAATAGGGATTTTCGGAAAAATTGGGATTTTCGGAAAAATTGGGATTTTCGGAAAATTTGGGATATTCGGAAAAATTGGGATTTTCGGATAAAGACTGTTTTTCGGATAAAGCCTGTTTTCGGAATACTGGCTGTTTTTCGGATAAAGGCTGTGTAACACCCCATTTTGATAAATGGAATGTCACTCGTAATTATGGCGTGTCATCAAAGCATACAAGGATAAATGTCTAAAACATTACATGACCATAGGGATAACCAGAATCAAACATCGGTACCCAAACATAAGCCCAAAACATAAGTAAAGTAAATGAACAAAAAGGAAGACTAGACAAGCATAAATATGAAGGCAAGAGGAGAAGGAATCTAAGGTAGCTCCCATCCTATGCGTGTCCTTCAAATGCTCCAGTCAGTCCTTGAGTACCTGCCGTTTTGGGACATGGAAAGGAAAGTAACGGCTGAGCAAAACGCTCAGTGCACAGATATAGACATAGTATAAATGACTAAAACATAATAAAGACTTAATAGCAGCAGAAATGTATAAGTCCTGGATAACCTGGAACATGTTCATAAAACTGGTTTTATAGTTTGAAAAGCCTTATGTTTATCTTATGAAAACTGTTTAACATATTTTACCATTAGCCAATATAGGTCATGAAAATCCACCGTGCATGAATACTTGGAGGGGTGACCTCATCATGCAAATTAGAGGGGCTGCCTCTAATTTAATATACTGGCTTTGGGTAGGAGGGATCAGCTCCTTGTGAAGGATGCAAGGCACACACCACATTCACCATGAAATCCTGACTGAAAACATGTAACTAGGATGCACCCATACGCCCCACATGATAAATATAAATGAATGGCCAAAAGCTGAAGGGACGCCACGAGCAATCACTCCGCCGTGGTGAAGTCATAACATCAGTGCCTCTAATGTTATGGTTATGGTACCTCCATAACTAGGTGAAACTGGTCATGCATGTATATGGCTATAGGTAATCTTAATTAAACATAAGCAATCAAACACATAACTTATACTACGGGAAAACAGTTGGCTGCATACGGGAAATCCTAATAAGGAAAGAATGTCTATACTGAAAGCACGGGAATCCGTACCTTATGTCCAGTGAACGAAGAAGATGAACTGAGAGGAATCCTACTTCCGAATCACTAGTGCTACATAAATATATACATGAATAAGTATCTGCTTACTAAATACGTAGCTGATTTTATGTCATGTCTTAGCTTATTTTATGTGTTCTTACTATGTTTTACTGTTTTAAAGCCTTAAACTGTGTTTTATCTTATATTCTGTTTAATCTGATTAAGTATTTCTGGTATTTCATGTGTTATTATACTTACTGTATAATAATAAGTAACTTTTCAAAAATAGCAGGTTTCCTTAAATAGAAAGTTTTCAAAAATAGAAAGTTTCAAAAAATAGAAAGTTTCCAAAAATAGAAATTTTCCAAAAATAGAAAGTTACCAAAAATAGAAAGTTTCTAAAAATAGAAAGTCTCCAAAAATAGAAAGTTTCCAAAAATAGAAAGTTTCCAAAAATAGAATTACTGCCTAAAATAGATAAGTTTCTAAAAATAGAAAGTTTCCATAAATAGATTAGCTGCCTTAATTAAATAAGTTTCCATAAATAGATTAGCTGCCTGAAATAAATAAGTTTCTAAAAATAGTTGGTTTCCATAAATAGATTAGCTGCCTTATTTACTTAAGTTTCTAAAAATAGATGGTTTCCATAAATAGAAATAAGCTGGTTAAATAAGCTAAGTATATAAGTCTAAATGTTTTCATGATTATTTTCTAAGTCATATGATATAATGTATAGTTTAATATTTATTTCATGTAATTTAATTAAACTATAGGTTGAAATATTTAATTAAAGTATAACATGTTTTTAATTAAATAAGTTAAATACTTAGGCTAAAATATGTATTATTATATAATAATAATATAACCTAAGTCATGTTAATTAATTAATTATATCTATGGTTTTAAAATAATTAATTAATTATAAGTCTTAATTATACAAATACTTAGGTTAATTAATTTCATGATTATAATAATTAAAATAACCTAAGTCATGTTATTAAATTAATCATATCATTTTATTAATTTACTTTTTATCCTAAGATCATGAACATAAAAAACTAACATACACCATGAACCGGATCTAGACTAAAAAGCATGAACCAGACATGAAATCGACACCGTACCCCGAACCAACTCGGGGTACCCCGTGTTTCACTGCTGCCGTGAGACCCACACGCACCAACCAAGACCATATGGTCTTGGTGGTGGTCGGCTTGGCAAACCGAAACCCATTTGGGATCGGTGCAACCTGCGGCCAAAAACAAACACCCCTTAAAACACCCTTTTGATTTTATTTAACACCAAATCATGTTAGATCCATGTTTAATTATTATGTTTTTGTAAAAACATCACATGTTCTTAATTTATAAAAAGATTAAATCAAAAGAAAAGGTTTAAAAAGGTTTTACCGAATTCGTGGATCAAAAGGACGAAGAACCGACACGATCAATCACTAAAACTTCAAGATCCAAGATCACAAACCACCTCCTTGAGGTGTTTTAGGGTGGCGGCACAAAGAAGAAGGGAAGGAGGGTTTTAGGGTTTTTTTTCTAAAATCTTCTGTGAATGAAAATGAGTAGTGAAAAATATCCCTTTTCCTTTTTAGTGAAAAATTGATGGGCTAAGCCCATCCTCCCTCCTAATTTCGTGGTAATGGGGCCCACAAGGGGTAACCCGATCATTTTCCGTGTCTAATTACTAAGTGTGTTCTCGTGTTCGTGTTTTACGTGTTTGTTCGTGTTTATTTGTGTTCGCGTTTTGTGTGTTCTCGTTAAATAATTACCGTGACCTAATATATTTAATTACGCTCGTAATAAATATATATACGTAATTAATAATAGTTCGTGTTTTAATTACGTTCATGATTTCATGATCGCATGTTCGTAATTAATTATTGTCAAATAATTATTACGTGCTCGTGCGTAGTAAATACTTATCGTGTTCTAACACGTACGTAATACGTAAAATCCTAACACGTAGTCGTAATCATGCGATATTAGGAAAGTTTAAATCTAGTACGTACGATATTAAGGGTACTATTCATGGTAAAAGCATGGGGGTTTTACAACTCTTCCCCCCCTAAAAAGAATAATTCGTCCCCGAATTATAGATAACGTACTGAAAGAGGAACATACCCGAATCAAACTAAGAGGGTATGTAAGATAAATGAACGTGCAGGTGAGCTGGCAGAAGGAACGCGGAACGTGACATGTCTTGAAAGGACATGGAACGTGGCGTGACTGAAAGGACATATCTAATTGATGAGAGAAAACGGATAAAAGTCCGGATGAACTTGTCCGTTTCCAAGTGGCCTCCCTCTTGGAACGGTTCCTTAAGAAGATCTTGACACTAAAGATAAATCTTGGTCCTCCTGGCCTTGACTTAGAATCCGAAGAAATTCTTGGTTATCTACGGAAGGTAGATCCCCTAAATTCGATCGAGGAAAATAAGAGTTAACGTGCAAGGGTAACTGAAACGTTACGATGAAAGACAATCTGACTTAACTGATAATTAGAAACGATGCGTGAGACATAAAGAAACGTAGTACGTGAAAAATTTTGAACGTGTTACGTGAAAATTTTTGAACGTGCTACGTGGAGATAAGGCGAGTGTAGTATGAGTAAACATATTGTGATCCATGATATGTGTAACATATCTTGATCATGATATGAGGAACGTGGAATGAACATGACATGTGAAACATATCGTGATCATAGAATACAATGGCGGTAACGTCAAACGCTACAAGGTGAGACGTGGAATATGACGTGAAACGTCTATCTGATGATGGAGAGTTATACTAAACTTGGGTCTGGTCTCTCAAGTTCTTGCAAACTACCCAGAATGAGAAAAGAAATGAACGTAAAATCATAAGCCAAAATACGATCATGAACGTGAATAGTGTCATGAACGCGAGCGCGAAAGCAAGGCGTGGAATTAGAATGAAGACTGAAGTAAATAAGGAGCACAATTGCAAATCTTTGTCTGACCCGATAACTGAGGGGTTGCCAAGTGGTCGGATGAGCCTTGGCTGGAACATGTTTGATCAATCTGTTTTTTCTGCAATCCTTGCGGATGTAAGGATTCTGCAGACTTGATCAAACTATTTGCAATAACCCAGATAACATCATGCTTCTTCTGAGTTTGCGTTAATCTGGTAACCAAAATCCGTGGAGATCTTGTCCCATTTCAATTTACCATTTCAGGTGATGAAAAACATCCCAGTCTGTTGGTGTCCTATCTTAACCTGTTGGTATGTCAGGTACTTAGATATGAACGTAAGTGTATCTTGCTTCGTAGAACTTGATACATAGGAGTTTGCGACACTCTGAGTCTCTGAATCTAAACTTCTCCTAGCGTAGGATTTTCTAAAACACCTAATGTAGTGTAGGGTCCTCTCCTTTACGCATAAGCCGAGTCATAGTAAGATTAACCGTAGAAATCCATGTGATTCAGCATGTCACTGTAATCAAACAGAATTGATATTGGAAAAAATTTTCTAGGGTAAAATTTCTCTTGTCATAGAATTTGCAACATAGTGCAGATATGGTCTTCCTGTTCTTCTCTGGGCTTAAAGGAAATTAGGTTATCTGTAAAACCCGTAAAAATAAGGTCATAATTTAATTCTACTTTCAATTATTTTGAAGTATTTTATAACTTTAAATATTATTATGTTTAACGGTTTAAGTTGAAACCGATATTAAATATTTTATTTTAATATTTTGACGAGCAACGAGGACTACTAGTGATCGCGATACCGACGGATGCCCACAATTTTATATTTTATTATCAATCGTTTCGATATTTAATATTTTCGACGATATCGTTTTACTTACGTATCGAGTCGTTATATTATTATTTTTCGTGTGCGTTTAAACTTTTAAGTATTTTTACGAAACCCGAGTCCCGTAAATATTTGTAAAATTTACTTTTAGTCATTTCCCGCTTTTTAACTAATATTTACATTTTGGACCAAAACTATCACAAATTGGCAAAAACTACCCTAACCCCACACTATATATAATTTTTCCACTATCTCTTTTTCATTTTAAAATTCATAAACAAAATTCATCTTCCTCCTTTCTTTTTTTTCTTCTTAGCCATACACCCCCACCCTTCAATTTCATCAAATTTTCTCAAGTTCTAGTTTGAATCTTCCAAAATCAAGCAAAGTCCCATCCTAGAAATCACAAGGGCTACAATTTGGTATAAAATTTTCATACATGCAACCATATTAATTTTTTCAAGAAAAGTTAGTGATGTTTAATCCAAATTTGTTGTATGCATGTGTTAGTAGTGATGATCAAATGGTGTTTATGCCATGTTTTTGTTAAAAAGTTGATTTTTAATTTTTGGGTTTTTGATTTTGATGATGATACAAGTGTTAGGAATGGTTTATGATGATATTAGGGGCTTAGGTTGATGACAAAAGTTGTTGGAATTGATCAAAAACATGATTTTGTAAGAGATTTTAATAGTCAATTTTGGGCAGTAGGTTTGAGGTCATTTTCGAAAATCTTAAGTCTGAAAATAGGTTGTTATTATGGGATTATGTCGTAGAGAATTTCGTTAGCTTCGATATGATATAAGGTAGGCCTTCCAACTCCAAACGAGGTGGAAGATACACTAGTTTGATTTTCGTGTACCGGGAGACGAGTGTCGACACAATCCGAAAATTGTTGTCGATATTTGGATCGAATCTCGAGGAATATAAAATGAGTTTCAAAATGATTCAAGGGCTGTTCTCAGGCTCCAAGTTTAGTATTTTGAGTCTATTTTTAGAATCAAGTGGCGGTTTTACAAATGGAGTTGTTTAGAATGGTCAAAATGGTTTTGTAAGTCAAGGTCGCTAAACTGTCCGGATTTTGTGATTCAAAGATGAGTCGGGCAGGGAACTTTAGAAGTAAAATATTTTAATGGGCTTTTGAGAGGACTTTCTATATATAGTAAGTAAGTTCTCTGAGTAGTATCATAAAAATTTGATATGTTTAAGTATGGGAAAACGGCTTGGACATTCGGTATGTTCCGACATATTTTTATTAAAGGCATATAATAATAAAATGAATATATAGGAGAGTATAATAGAACCACTTGCATCGTTTTCTCTCGAGTTGTCGTGATTTTATACTTGAGTTTGATTTTATTAAGTATCATTTATTTCTCGAGTCTATTATTAAAGTACGCACCTTATTTGCTAGGTTGCGGGTATCGTGATTACCGGGCATCTACTATCGTCGACGATTGTCTTCAACTACTATAAGTACTAAGGTGAGTCTATAGCCTCGTTTGAGCTCATTCAAATATTTTAAAACCCGCGAGGGGGAATACATGTTTTGTAAACTTAGAACACAAGATTTTTATGGTATGCTTGTCCCTTTATGAATGGACCCGTGGTTGCCTTTAAATTGCATTAAGTGATTGCCTTTGTTAAAACCTCAATTATGGACCGTTAATTAACCTATGATGGGTTAACCGCTAGTACAATTAATAGATCTATTGAGGAAGCCGCCCCGGTTCAGTTTTTGTGGACTTGTCATAGAAGCTTAGGCCCGACCTCCACACTGTTTGAACATATTGTATTGAGAAGTCAGGTATACGGCAATGTACCAATAATCTGGAGGTAACCGACAATTAATAAATCTCCTGTCTTATCAGACCTCTAAAGGGAGTGTCTAAGGGCTCGGTTCCATGAGCTTATTGCAATTTATGCTATATACAATTATTATTGTTGATGCAAATTATTATTTGATGCTTGTTGCCTTTAAGCATGCCACAAACTTATAATCTTTGCTTGTGTTCAAAATGATTATATAAACCTATAGATTCACTCGGCATTTTTGCTGATGATTTTCTCACATGTATTTCAGGTAATCAGGAAGGGTGAAGCTTGGAAGCCACGTGAATGAATGTTGTGCACTACTTTGCAATATAAACTCTTTGAATATTTGTCGTTCCTTTTGTTCAAAACAATTTAAATCTTTTGTTTTGGTGTACTTTGGTTACGATGTCTTGGGACTACGCTACTCTGACAAATGTTTTAGGAACGATAAATCTAAAACGTCTCTTTTTGAGTCGTTCTTTATAAATTATGTGTTGTAGTATCATTGTTTAGCACCCAAAGATGTATTCCGCTGCGTGTAAATTTGGGGGTGTTAAAGATTGGTACCAGAGCCATGAGTTATAGAGAACTAGGTCTTTTTCTAAAAACCTAAACTATAACTGTCGGTTTTATTTTTCAAAGAGTCGGTGCACATGATTTCGCATGACTTCAGGTTCAAGCTACTTCTGGGATTACCACTTTAGTATGCGTTATTACGTATACCTTATTGGCAAGTATTTATAAATAAATACTATGATCCACTTATGGATATATATTTATATCTAGGATCCCTTTATTGATATATATTTATGTCGTTAAACTTTTCGATAAAAGTTTATCATTTATTAATGATTAACTTAAATAAATACAATGAATTTCATGATCTTTCTGTATTTATTTTTGAAGTATTTAAATTGCTTTTATTGCAAAAATTTTATATTATGACCTTACATACCTTCATCTGCGCGCGTTACTTTTATTGTTTAACCCTTGTGATATTTATATATATATCCAAATCGTCTTTCGGTTGTTTGTGCTTGGACGTCTTGAAACGTAGTCTCTTGACCATTGTGTAGCTCAATGTGTCCTTGTAATAGACTAACCGTTATTGTGTGAGTCACCCATTTTGAAACACTTCCTATAATCGTGTTGAATAATATCATGGTTCTCATAATATTTTGTTGATTTTTATTATCGTTTTACACGACATGGGAAGATTTAATTCATTGACATTTATATGTATCGACTCCGAAGTGTATTGTTCACTTATATCTCGGTAACGTCATCGTTATTTTATAAATCATCGTCTAGATTATGGCACTAGAGTGGAATACGATTTTACTTATATAAAATTGTATCATTTGTTTTTCATTAACCTTCTTGCTCCCGGAGTGTAGCATGTTAATGTTCCATTCTTTTCTTGTTATGTTTTGTGTTTTTGACAACCGTGGCACCAAGGAGATTTGCCTACATTGCATTTTGAAATCTAAATTACGAACGTCTTTCACTATTTTGCTTCCTAAATTTCATGTTGAATATCTTGAAACATCTTATGTCATTCATTATACCATATTTTTAATTGATGCTCATTATGAGATTTTTTTTTCTCGTTGTTGTAAAATCCACAAGACGTGTGTATATATTTTGAGTCGTTAGGAAGAGTCGAAAAATATATTTTTTGCAGAAACTGCAGGGGCAGTATAAACAGGTCAAAACTTAAAAGTAAAACCTGCGTTTTTAAAATAAAATAGTCAAACCTGCACAGAACTTGCAGGGGTATTTTAGTCATTTATTATTGGGTTTCAGGTCTCGGGTAAAACTAGAAAGTCGTCTGAAACGTCGTTTTGCATCAAAATGCTTTAGATTCCGAGTCTTGGAGATGTCGTTTATCGGGTCAATTAATCGGCTCATATTTAAAAGTAAAATCTGATAAAAAAAAAAAAAATTCAGAATATGAGTTTTAAACGCTTCTAAGCAGTTCTGATTTCATTTGAGATCGTAAAATTTTTATAAATATTATTTTACAAGTAACTAATACCAGTTGCATGTGAAAATGTTTAAAAATAGAAACATTACCGGATTAGCAATTACCGGATTAATGGTGTAATTTGAAAATGAATAATATACTTTCTTAAAAGCATATTGTGTCGAGTATCTTACATAGAATACACATATGGATTGATTTATTCTTTTTATATATATGACTCATTTGTCATTCGATGTTATTTTATTTTTATTTTCTCCTAACCTTTCACTGATTTGGGTTGAGTTTTGATGTTTTGCCTTCACATTCTTCGTCGATATTCTCATCACTTGTCTCATGGCGTTTCTGTCTATACCTTATAACCTTTTGAAACCTTATTAACTCGTGACCATTTCATTGGTTGTTTTATGAGCTACTATTTGCTACTTGTTGCAAACCTTTGGCTACTTTATACGTTGTCGTAATGTCACATTATTAATAAATCTGATATTGTTTTACGATTATTTTCACCAATTGTTTTTACTTTGGTCTTATAAAATTCTTTTTGTAACATTAAAAGTTGCTTATTAAGTATCTCACAAATTACTTGTATCCTATAAAATTATAAACTATTTTTAAATTCCATTTTTCAAATGGCATGGTTTATATATAAACATAAGAAACGTAATACTTTTCGACGAAACTGAGCACTGCATTGCTATTCCTAAATTATACATGGCCTGATCACCTATGTCTACTTTAGAAGGAGCCATGCTAGGCTGAATAGTAGTCACCTTAAAAATCTTGATAATAATCAACTTTTTACTTGTAATTATGATAAAGATAAATAAAATGAAATAAAGTGAAAAGAAGTTTTGAAAACCTTTATATTTATGCAAGTGGCGCAATTTCTATGCATCCGCATATGTTTTCTTACCTTTTCTTGAATGAATTACACGTTTACGGGTACGTTTTTACTCGATGATTGTTTTTCCACTTGTTACTTCATTTTATCTTATAACTGATTTCTTTTGACCGTTCGTCTAATTACTAACTGTTGATAAATGACTTGAAAGTCTCGATGTTGTATCCTTCCTTCTTGCCCAATCTTCTTTATGCGACTGGGTAGATCTTTGGAATGTCTCCGCACGTGAATAATGAATTATCACTAGAGTGATTTCCGTATATCTGGGATGACGTCCGTCACTCTCGTCTGTTTCGGAATCCACTCTTGTGAACCGTGCTTTGACTTCTCTCTTTAACACTAACATCGTTCATTTGATTTATTTTAATTACAAGTGATTATTAGGAATTTTCTTTTATTAAAATTTTTGTATGGATCTTATTTTCGATCATGTATCGACCACTGCTAAGTTAACGAGCCGATGTTGGTGAACCACCGACCGCACTAACAAAATTGACAATTTGTTTAATGTACTGTTTCTTATCGTCTTACCATCAACGCCTTTATTTTATTATTCTCTTTATGAATTCATACGACATTTGCTTCGTCCTCTTTTGTACCATTGATTTCGTATTAACTGTTGACCATTATTTCCATTCGTATTCGTTTATTATCTTGTCACATTTTGAAACCGAATATATCCCATATTTATTTTGAAATAATAAACACCTTTATGTATTTCTACAAAGTATTATAAATTTTTTATGGAACTTGTCTACATTTTCAAATGATTTTCAATTATCGAAATAACTATCATAAGAAAAAGGTCAAGTTTATACATCATATTTTGTATAACTAAAACTAATATTTAAAACGAAATTATGCTCTATCTTTTGAACTAATTGACTTATCATACTTTACTTTTAATGTAATGAAATTACCATTTTAATTTATATTCCTAAGAGTGATTTAATTTGGAAATTATATTTTCTAAATCGTAACCATCAATGTGAGTTTAATTAATAAATTCATGTCATTCTTTCAAAGTTTCTTAAGACAACCAACATAAATTATGAAGCTATTTAACTTCTATTTTTAATATATCATATTTATCAAGAAAGTACCTCAACTGAGTTTTAATGTAATACCAAATCCGGGACAGATAATTGTGACAAATGCTACTTTAATGTTAATATTTAATTCATTCTTCGCTCTCATTTTTCTAGTATTGTGAATTATTATGTTTTACGGTTACATGATTCGAGATCCCTCGTCGATCGTCAACCTTAAATCATTTTACCACATCTTGTCCGTTTATGCGTTTATTGAAATCATTTTTATCTCGTTCTGTTCCTCGTATTGAAGATCACTATTTTATTCTGAGTGTAAAATGAATCTCGGGAAGCAGTATATAAGAAGAAACGATAAGTGTCACCAGGATTTATGCGTGTACTTGTGGAATGATTGAGGACCGAATCTCTTAATGAATGGAGTTAATAAATTTGTTACGACCTCGAGGAGTATGTAGAAGCCGACACCGCAAGTGGAAAGACTCTTGAGATCAAGTGGTTATTATCAAGGGTTCGTTCAAGGTTTTCTTAATGATTAACGGTGGAGATCTATACTCGATGTTTATGTTCTACCTTTTCTTTTATGTACTTATATGGTGTGTGATATAGTCAAATGATCGTAAGTTGTGAGAACTTGAGACAGCATCATCCGAGACGTCCGATCATGTGGAGCACATATTATGTAATATCTTTCTGACTTTCAACGACGATGTTTATTGAGACTTTAATGCTCGTTGGCGAAAGTGAGATGGTGTCTCTGTATTATCTTTTGAGTAGGGACCCGCGTGTGAGCACCCTCCGATGACGAAAATGTTTTTCTTGTTAATTCTTTTTGATGTGTGTCCATGGCTATCCGGCCAGTGGCTATCCTTTAAATTGCAACATTCCTTTTAACTGGACTTACCCGAAAATCCTGTCATCTATTCTTGTCGTCAAATTAGCTTCGTGTGATTCATAAAATTTTCATGTGTCGAGCTTGACGGGTGACTTGTGGATAAGGACTTATTTATTCCTTTTTGGTGAGATACAACTTGACGACAAGTTGCGTTTTGTAAAAGAACCAGTGGAGATCGTGGATCGAGTTCACGTGGGAACGTAAGGACTTCTTTATAAAGAATGCCCTCATCCTTCCGGGTAGTGAACAACTCAAGTATGAGAAGAGTTGAGCGCCGGGACGTCGCTCCCTTAAGGTGGTGAGGATGTAAAACCCGTAAAAATAAGGTCATAATTTAATTCTACTTTCAAATATTTTGAAGTATTTTATAACTTTAAATATTATTATGTTTAACGGTTTAAGTTGAAACCGATATTAAATATTTTATTTTAATATTTTGACGAGCAACGAGGACTACTAGTGATCGCGATACCGACGGATGCCCACAATTTTATATTTTATTATCAATCGTTTCGATATTTAATATTTTCGACGATATCGTTTTAATTACGTATCGAGTCGTTATATTATTATTTTCGGTGTGCGTTTAAACTTTTAAGTATTTTTACGAAACCCGAGTCCCGTAAGTATTTGTAAAATTTACTTTTAGTCATTTCCCGCTTTTTAACTAATATTTACATTTTGGACCAAAACTATCACAAATTGGCAAAAACTACCCTAACCCCACACTATATATAATTTTTCCACTATCTCTTTTTCATTTTAAAATTCATAAACAAAATTCATCTTCCTCCTTTCTTTTTTTTCTTCTTAGCCATACACCCCCACCCTTCAATTTCATCAAATTTTCTCAAGTTCTAGTTTGAATCTTCCAAAATCAAGCAAAGTCCCATCCTAGAAATCACAAGGGCTACAATTTGGTATAAAATTTTCATACATGCAACCATATTAATTTTTTCAAGAAAAGTGAGTGATGTTTAATCCAAATTTGTTGTATGCATGTGTTAGTAGTGATGATCAAATGGTGTTTATGCCATGTTTTTGTTAAAAAGTTGATTTTTAATTTTTTGGTTTTTGATTTTGATGATGATACAAGTGTTAGGAATGGTTTGTGATGATATTAGGGGCTTAGGTTGATGACAAAAGTTGTTGGAATTGATCAAAAACATGATTTTGTAAGAGATTTTAATAGTCAATTTTGGGCAGTAGGTTTGAGGTCATTTTCGGAAATCTTAAGTCTGAAAATAGGTTGTTATTATGGGATTATGTCGTAGAGAATTTCGTTAGCTTCGATTTGATATAAGGTAGGCCTTCCAACTCCTAACGAGGTGGAAGATACACTAGTTTGATTTTCGTGTACCGGGAGACGAGTGTCGACACAATCCGAAAATTGTTGTCGATATTTGGATCGAATCTCGGGGACTATAAAATGAGTTTCAAAATGATTCAAGGGCTGTTCTCAGGCTCCAAGTTTAGTATTTTGAGTCTATTTTTAGAATCAAGGGGCGGTTTTACAAATGGAGTTGTTTAGAATGGTCAAAATAGTTTCGTAAGTCAAGGTCGCTAAACTGTCCGGATTTTGTGATTCAAAGATGAGTCGGGCAGGGAACTTTAGAAGTAAAATCTTTTAATGGGCTTTTGAGAGGACTTTCTATATATAGTAAGTAAGTTATAAAAATTTGATATGTTTAAGTATGGGAAAACGGCTTGGACATTCGGTATGCTCCGGCAGATTTTTATTAAAGGCATATAATAATAAAATGAATATATAGGAGAGTATAATAGAACCACTTGCATCGTTTTCTCTCGAGTTGTCGTGATTTTATACTTGAGTTTGATTTTATTAAGTATCATTTATTTCTCGAGTCTATTATTAAAGTACGCACCTTATTTGCTAGGTTGCGGGTATCGTGATTACCGGGCATCTACTATCGTCGACGATTGTCTTCAACTACTATAAGTACTAAGGTGAGTCTATAGCCTCGTTTTAGCTCATTCAAATATTTTAAAACCCGCGAGGGGGAATACATGTTTTGTAAACTTAGAACACAAGATTTTTATGGTATGCTTGTCCCTTTATGAATAGACCCGTGGTTGCCTTTAAATTGCATTAAGTGATTGCCTTTGTTAAAACCTCAATTATGGACCGTTAATTAACCTATGATGGGTTAACCGCTAGTACAATTAATAGATCTATGGGGGAAGCCGCCCCGGTTCAGTTTTTGTGGACTTGTCATAGAAGCTTAGGCCCGACCTCCACACTGTTTGAACATATTGTATTGAGAAGTCAGGTATACGGCAATGTACCAATAATCTGGAGGTAACCGACAATTAATAAATCTCCTGTCTTATCAGACCTCTAAAGGGAGTGTCTAAGGGCTCGGTTCCATGAGCTTATTGCAATTTATGCTATATACAATTATTATTGTTGATGCAAATTATTATTTGATGCTTGTTGCCTTTAAGCATGCCACAAACTTATAATCTTTGCTTGTGTTCAAAATGATTATATAAACCTATAGATTCACTCGGCATTTTTGCTGATGATTTTCTCACATGTATTTCAGGTAATCAGGAAGGGTGAAGCTTGGAAGCCACGTGAATGAATGTTGTGCACTACTTTGCAATATAAACTCTTTGAATATTTGTCGTTCCTTTTGTTCAAAACAATTTAAATCTTTTGGACGAGAAGATTTGTCGTTCCACACTGTTTGAACATATTGTATTGAGAAGTCAGGTATACGGCAATGTACCAATAATCTGGAGGTAACCAAAATTTAATAAATCTCCTGTCTTATCAGACCTCTAAAGGGAGTGTCTAAGGGCTCGGTTCCATGAGCTTATTTTAATTTATGCTATATACAATTATTATTGTTGATGCAAATTATTATTTGATGCTTGTTGCCTTTAAGCATGCCACAAACTTATAATCTTTGCTTGTGTTCAAAATGATTATATAAACCTATAGATTCACTCGGCATTTTTGCTGATGATTTTCTCACATGTATTTCAGGTAATCAGGAAGGGTGAAGCTTGGAAGCCACGGGAATGAATGTTGTGCACTACTTTGCAATATAAACTCTTTGAATATTTGTCGTTCCTTTTGTTCAAAACAATTTAAATCTTTTGTTTTGGTTGTACTTTGGTTACGATGTCTTGGGACTACGCTACTCTGACAAATGTTTTAGGAACGATAAATCTAAAACGTCTCTTTTTGAGTCGTTCTTTATAAATTATGTGTTGTAGTATCATTGTTTAGCACCCAAAGATGTATTCCGCTGCGTGTAAATTTGGGGGTGTTAAAGATCCTCAATGAGAACACTGATGAATTTGCATATGAGTTCATGGAAAATCAGGTGGTGTTTGTTTCATTAAGATGTTTTGAGTCTGAATCTGACTACCGCCTCTTACCAGTAAGAGGTGGTCGCAAAGTCTGAATCTGACTAAAATAATGTTGTTTGTTTTTTATAATTGTCTGACTGGTTTTAAATTGCTCGTTTTTAAGTATGGCTTTAATTGTCCGTCGGTTCGATTACTTTTTTTTGTTGATAAAACCAAAAAACGAACTACACCAAATTTCATTCGAACAAAAAACTAAATTTAAATTTGTTTGGTTTCGATTTTCGGTTCATAAAAAACCAAATCACGTGTAGTATCACTAGAATTATCTAGAAATATAGACCAAACTAAATTTTCTACTTGACATTGCAAGCTGACTAATCACAAAACAACCATGTTCTTGGATAGCTCAGAATTATTGCAAGTGAACGTCAAGTGTGTGTATACAAATTATTTTTTATATTTTTAATCCAGTGAACCAGAAAATTTTGCCCGACACTATTAGTGGTCCAAATTATTATACACCAAAGTTCATATAACCATACAAAATTTTCACAACTAATCTCTATACAAAATTTTAGCCTTTTGGTTACTGGGTTGTGTTTTAAGTCCAGCCCAAACAACTAATACAAATAAGTTATAAGCTTGGGGCAGAAAAAACCATAACCTAATCTATATGTACATATCGCACCCTAAAATCACTTCAGCCGTCTCATTTTCATTCTCTAAACATCTACCAAAACTATTCTCTTTCTTTCTCCTGTTCTTTATTTTCTTTCATCAAAACTAAAAATTATCAAGAAATCTAGATATAACAACAACACATACCCATTTTGAATCTTGTTGTTATTGGTGTTTTGTCTTATTATATTTCGAACACTCACAGGTAGGTCTTTATATTTATAGATCCACGATGGTTTTAAATAGATCTATAAAACCTTTTATTATGACATCCGGATTCTTTTGCTTGATAATTTGGAGATAAAAACATAAGGGTAAGAGGCAGTAAGACTTTTTCCTCAAGTCTAAATCAGTCAGATATACAACTCTCTTCCCGCCTCTGACTCTAAAAAAAAACAAACAAGCATTTTGTCTGACTGCGTCTGACCGGTCAGAGTCAGAGGCTAGTCAGACTTTTTATGTAAAAACAAACACACCCTCAATTTATTAAGTCCATAATGCTGTGGAAGCATTTATGAGATTAATACATAATCATGAATTTAACATGACCAAGTCGTGTACGAATAGCAGTCATGGATATGTCCTGCTCTTTCACTCGTCACTATTGGCAGCATGATCATGAGTTCGATCTTGGGAACGTAATTAACACTATAGGGTCGATTGGACATGTTGTCAATATGTGGAGGAGAATAACGGTCATTAATGGTGATTTGTTTAAGTCGACGGTAGTCGACACATAATCTCATGGTACCGTCCTTCTCCTTGTAAGTTCTTCTGGAATGTATGGGAAGATTTTGGAATAATCAACTGGCTATGCGTAAAAGACTTACGTGGTCGTGTCTTACTACAGCTAGAAAATTTTAGCGACCATGGCTAACAACGCACATGCTTGTAAGCATAGATAATTTGTACCGATTTTCCCGATGGAAAATCAAACTGAATGTATTCAGGAGCCTGAATATTTCTGTACATAATTATGAATCTAAGCATGGTGTGCTGTTCATAGTACATAATTAGGATAAAATTCATCTCGTGTCTGTCCGAGAAAATGCGTTAGCAGCTTGGATCTCATCCTTAAGCTGAAGGAAAACCTTCGTATACGTGGGAATACGAAAGGCGTCCTTCATGGTCATGAATATATGAAATATGGTGAAAGAAATGAAAGTGACATCGGCAACGCGACAGTTCTCACTGATGTGCCGGTAATGGTATTGAAATTCTTGTGGCCTGATTCATACATGGCACAACAAAATGGATATACCTTTGGAGGGTACCCTGAATTTCTTAGACATGTTCCATAGTTGGACGTGAGTCATGTGTCTTGACTCGTGTCTTGGAACTATAAGCATGACATATGTCTTGACTGGTGTCTTGACATGTGTCTTCAGAAAGTATACGTGAGACATGTGTCTTGACTGATGTCTTGACATGTGTCTTCAAAGGTATACGTGAGACATGTTTCTTGACTGATGTCTTGACATGTGTCTCGAGACGTAAAACAATAGAACTACAATATTAGGTTATTATGCCAGAATTGGCGGATTGGTTGGACGACTGATCATTTGTATGTCTGATCACGTCCGCGGCCGGAGCCTCGGTTGCGATTTCTAGGATAGTTTCTGTCATAGTAGTGGTTACTATCGTCCTGTCTGTCAGTTTCATGACGGTCATTCTCATGACCGTGATTCATGTAACTATTCAGCTGAGTGGCCGGCTGGTACCGGTTTACACTCATATGGCTGAAATGACAGCTGAATGACGTGTGACATGTAACTAAGAATTAGGGACAATGATTGATGGAAATCGTCTGATGGTGAAGCATCTTCTCGTCCAATAGCTTTGCTCTGACGCCTTTGTCTTCGTCTCGTAGGATCTTCAGGTTGTGAACATCATCCGCATCTCGTAGCGTCTCCGAACGTCAGCGGCATCAACCTTTAGTAACATCTCCAAGTTATGAGCGGCATCAGCAATCGTGTAGAATATTAGCAATAGAAAATACGCCTGAGGTGATTCAGAATCGACTAGCGAATACTCGTGAAGTATTGCAAGTGGTATATACATGGATTAAGGTACGTGTAATACACATGAAATACGGTACGTGGAGTACACGTGGAATGCACATGAAATGATCGGTATGGGGTCGATCATTTGTCATGATTTAAGGAAAGTATATCGGTTAAACGGTTAGGAGAACCATTATGATAACCTGGCAGCATTAGCATAGACATCATTCTGGTTGTGACGGGAAACGTTAAAGTGTGGTTACACCAAATTCATCGATGATTTGCCTGACAGCATGATCAATGAAAACCAACCATGACTATCATGAAAGCAGGATTCAATGAAATCTAACAATGTCTTGCAGGACAGCGTAAATAACAAAAGAGGCGTAAAACATAATCAACACGAAGACGGAATTATCATGATGAAACATGAAACCATCTATCACGAAGAAGTGTATAACATAATCAGCATGAAACTAAAGTTAACCATGACAATATGAAAACATACTTGACATAAAAACATAATAACTTATGAGGGGACATGAAAAAAAAAAAATTATGCCAATTTAAATCATGAGAAAAATTTTATGCATGAAAAACAGTGCATGAATGTATAATGTAGTTTATAAAAACCTTTATATGTGCGAGGGGACGCCTATGGGTCGGTCCCAAAACAAAAGACATAGCGAGGGGACGCCTATGGGTCCTTCCCAAAGTTAAAAGTTTCAATAAAAGCACATGCGACTAAATAGGGCCAGTCCTGTACCAACCATTACTTAGTCATAATCCCTGCAACAATGATACATGAAACATAAATAAATGAAACTCATCTGTTAAAACTTATCAGAAAAAATTTTTATGTGACTAATTATGAACTATTGAGGTTCAGTCCACATAGTCACAGTTCACGAGGAACGTCATGCATGAAATAATGACACGTAACTAAATATGAATGACGGTTGTCCATCCATATTAGTACAACAATATCGATGAAAACATCAAGGTTAAAACCTCAAGGTGCTGAAAACATCATGGATAAAACAACAATGCGCTGAAAACATAAATACGTAGAATATCAAACGTTGGCTTGGGAAGCTCCTGGTGACTACCCACTAGTCACATGTCGAGTTTTAGAGCCTACAGGTCGAAGCATTGGCTCTGATACCATAATTGTAACACCCCATTTTGATAAATGGAATGTCACGCGTAATTATGGCGTGTCATCAAAACATACAAGGATAAATGTCTAAAACATTACATGACCATAGGGATAACCAGAATCAAACATCGGTCCCAAACATAAGCCCAAAACATAAGTAAAGTAAATGAACAAAAAGGAAGACTAGACAAGCATAAATATGAAGGCAAGAGGAGAAGGAATCTAAGGTAGCTCCCATCCTATGCGTGTCCTTCAAATGCTCCAGTCAGTCCTTGAGTACCTGCCGTTTTGGGACATGGAAAGGAAAGTAACGACTGAGCAAAACGCTCAGTGCAAGGATATAGACATAGTATAAATGACTAAAACATAATAAAGACTTAATAGCAGCGGAAATGTATAAGTCCTGGAAAACCTGGAACATGTTCATAAAACTGGTTTTATAGTTTGAAAAGCCTTATGTTTATCTTATGAAAACTGTTTAACATATTTTACCATTAGCCAATATAGGTCATGAAAATCCATCATGCATGAATACTTGGAGGGGTGACCTCATCATGCAAATTAGAGGGGCTGCCTCTAATTTAATATACTGGCATTAGGTAGGAGGGATCAGCTCCTTGTGAAGGATGCAAGGCACACACCACATTCACCATGAAATCCTGACTAAAAACATGTAACTAGGATGCACCCATACGCCCCACATGATAAATATAAATGAATGGCCAAAAGCTGAAGGGACGCCACGAGCAATCACTCCGCCGTGGTGAAGTCATAACATCAGTGCCTCTAATGTTATGGTTATGGTACCTCCATAACTAGGTGAAACTGGTCATGCATGTATATGGCTATAGGTAATCTTAATTAAACATAAGCAATCAAACACATAACTTATACTACGGGAAAACAGTTGGCTGCATACGGGAAATCCTAATAAGGAAAGAATGTCCATACTGAAAGGACGGGAATCCGTACCTTATGTCCAGTGAACGAAGAAGATGAACTGAGAGGAATCCTACTTCTGAATCACTAGTGCTACATAAATATATACATGAATAAGTATCTGCTTACTAAATACGTAGCTGATTTTATGTCATGTCTTAGCTTATTTTATGTGTTCTTACTATGTTTTACTGTTTTAAAGCCTTAAACTGTGTTTTATCTTATATTCTGTTTAATCTGATTAAGTATTTCTGGTATTTCATGTGTTATTATACTTACTGTATAATAATAAGTAACTTTCCAAAAATAGCAGGTTTTCTTAAATAGAAAGTTTCCAAAAATAGAAAGTTTCGAAAAAAAGAAAGTTTCCAAAAATAGAAATTTTCCAAAAACAGAAAATTACCAAAAATAGAAAGTTTCCAAAAATAGAAAGTTTCCAAAAATAGAAAGTTTCCAAAAATAGAATTACTGCCTAAAATAGATAAGTTTCTAAAAATAGAAAGTTTCCATAAATAGATTAGATGCCTTAATTAAATAAGTTTCCATAAATAGATTAGCTGCCTGAAATAAATAAGTTTCTAAAAATAGCTGGTTTCCATAAATAGATTAGCTTCCTTATTTAATTAAGTTTCTAAAAATAGCTGGTTTCCATAAATAGAAATAAGCTGGTTAAATAAGCTAAGTATATAAGTCTAAATGTTTTCATGATTATTTTCTAAGTCATATGATATAATGTATAGTTTAATATTTATTTCATGTAATTTAATTAAACTATAGGTTAAAATATTTAATTAAAATATAACATGTTTTTAATTAAATAAGTTAAATACTTAGGCTAAAATATGTATTATTATATAATAATAATATAACCTAAGTCATGTTAATTAATTAATTATATCTATGGTTTTAAAATAATTAATTAATTATAAGTCTTAATTATACAAATACTTAGGTTAATTAATTTCATGATTATAATAATTAAAATAACCTAAGTCATGTTATTAAATTAATCATATCATTTTATTAATTTAATTTTTATCCTAAGATCATGAACATAAAAAACTAACATACACCATGGACCAGATCTAGACTAAAAAGCATGAACCGGACATGAAATCGATACCGTACCCCGAACCAACTCGGGGTACCCCGTGTTTCACTGCTGCCGTGGGACCCACACGCACCAACCAAGACCATATGGTCTTGGTGGTGGTCGGCTTGGCAAACCGAAACCCATTCGGGTTCGGTGCAGCCTGCGGCCAAAAACAAACACCCCTTAAAACACCCTTTTGATTTTATTTAACACCAAATCATGTTAGATCCATGTTTAATTATTATGTTTTTGTAAAAACATCACATGTTCTTAATTTATAAAAAGATTAAATCAAAAGAAAAGGTTTAAAAAGGTTTTACCGAATTCGTGGATCAAAAGGACGAAGAACCGACACGATCAATCACTAAAACTTCAAGATCCAAGATCACAAACCACCTTCTTGTGGTGTTTTAGGGTGGCGGCACAAAGAAGAAGGGAAGGAGGGTTTTAGGGTTTTTTTCTAAAATCTTCTGTGAATGAAAATGAGTAGTGAAAAATATCCCTTTTCCTTTTTAGTGAAAAATTGATGGGCTAAGCCCATCCTCCCTCCTAATTTCGTGGTAATGGGGCCCACTAGGGGTAACCCGATCATTTTACGTGTCTAATTAATAAGTGTGTTCTCGTGTTCGTGTTTTACGTGTTTGTTCGTGTTTATTTGTGTTCGCGTTTTGTGTGTTCTCGTTAAATAATTACCGTGGCCTAATATATTTAATTACGCTCGTAATAAATATATATACGTAATTAATAATAGTTCGTGTTTTAATTACGTTCATGATTTCATGATCGCATGTTCGTAATTAATTATTGTCAAATAATTATTACGTGCTCGTGCGTAGTAAATAATTATCGTGTTCTAACACGTACGTAATACGTAAAATCCTAACACGTAGTCGTAATCATGCTATATTAGGAAAGTTTAAATCTAGTACGTACGATCTTAAGGGTACTATTCGTGGTAAAAGCATGCGGGTTTTACAGGCTGTTTTTCGGATAAAGGCTGTTTTTCGGAATAATGGCTGATTTTCGGAATAATTGCTGTTTTTGGATAAAGGCTGTTTTTCGGAATAATGGCTATTTTTCGGAAAAAAGGATTTTTTTTGGATAAAGGCTGTGTTTCGGAATATTGGCTGTTTTTCGGAATAATGGATGTTTTTCGGATAAAGGCTGTTTTTCGGAATAATGGTTGTTTTTCGGAATAATGGCTGTTTTTCGGATAAAACACAAAAAAAAATAGTCAGACACCCTGTTTTCAGAGCTAACCTACTATAGATCGAAAAATACCCCGAAAATCACCCAAATAATAAAAAAATTTCGATTTTGACCAAATCTATTAACCCAAATCGCTACCCCATCTATGTAGTCAATTTAGCTATAAAATTAAACAACAAAAACGCAAAAAATTTCAAGAATTGAGCTTGATTAAATAAAAACCCACCAAAATCAATCAAAACAAACACAAGAACAATCAATCAACCATAGCTCTTGATACCAATTGTAGGTTTTCTAATGATTGTTACAAGTGTTGGATTGATTTAAGTAGAGAGAGGGATAGATGAAGAACTTGATATGAACTAGAGAGAGAAAGGAGAGGAGAATAGATGTAGAGAGAGAAAGTAAGTTGGATTAGTGAAAGGTGTGAAATGAATAATGACCAACCCCTCCTAACATGCTAGGAGGGGGTATATATAGCCCACCCTACATGTGGGCTATATGAGATATATTGATTACATATTGGATCACGAGCCCAATACTTGAATATATCATTGGAGCGACCGATCCTTTCTAAATATGTAAAAACGTATTTCCAATAAGATTTTGCATGAATCTCCCATGCATCACCAAGACCTCCAAGAAAGATAGCTGTGATATCTTGCTCTTCAAGTTCTGTTCCCATGAATGCCAATTTGCTAGTGATGTCTTGTAGATGACTTCTTACCTCACTTAGCTTCTCATTAGGGCGAGCTTTGAAGACAATATACTCAATCATCAACTGCTTCTTCCTTTGTTTAAGGGTTTCCTGATTACCACCATAGATGATTTCAAGAGCTTCCCAAAGCTCCTTAGCGGACTCATACTTCCTGAATTTATGTTGCTCCTTAGGACCAAGAGAAAGTTTGAGTGTGCTTAAGGCTTTCATGTCATTTCTTCTATCTGTCACTTCAGCAGCAAAAACAGCTCTTCCATCTTCAGGCTTTGCTTTGAGATCATCTCCAGTCTGTCCAGCCGTCCTTCGTGTTTCAATAGCAGCTTGAATCTTTGCTTCCTTATTAAATTGATTTCCATACTCAATAACTTCCCAAAGAACATAGTTATCAGCTTGTAAGTATTGCTCAAAGTTGAATTTCCAAAGTTCAAAGTTATCAGGATCAAGTATTGGAATCTTGAGGTTGTGATTTGAAGATTGTGATACAACTGAGGTGGACATGATGCTTGAATAAAATTAGGGTTTTCAGCGATTTAGGGTTTATAGGGTTCTTTTGATCAAAGTTCCTCAACAAGCTCTGATACCACTTGTTGATCCGAAACTTAGATCGATTAGCTTTGTGTTAACGAGAATGAATCAAGATTAACACGTAGAGAAACTTTATGTTAACAAAAATCTAAGTGTTATGCGGAATTTAACACTTAGAACAAAGAATAATGTTAAACACAATATAAACCAAACTTTCACTTTGATTGATTAAACTTTTCGTACAATGAAAGTGTAAAAACGTATATGAAACCTTAACCCAAAGGCCTCCTTTTATAAACATAAGGAGACTTGTACAATAAGAAAACGTGTCAACTATTCTAGGAAGATATATTGAGATAAACATAGAAAATACAATATGCATGCATATCTTCCTAACATATAAAACGTGTTGACTTCATAAATCTTGACAGCGGCTAAATATCTCTTGTCTGGGCCTGAGCTATCGGGGGCTTGATAACACTTTGTTAGCGTCTAATCTTCCCTTGTCAGCGGAGAGTATACTTAGTCAATTTTATTCCCAATAGTATGTTTAACTAAGCAGGAAAAATGTCGATCACCGAAGAGCAACAACAATAATTCGATCTCGCACTTGTTCCATTAAGTGACAGGCTGCCTCTCGCAGAGAATAATCTACGCCTAAAAGATGACTTTGATCCCACACTCGCAGCCTTTAAGATTGCTATGGATATTCTGGACATGTCTCAACTCAAGAATGATTTAAGAGCAACAACTTCAGTCGCAGAAGTATACATGCAGGAGTTTTGGGCAACAACATCTATTTCTCAAGGCAAACAGTTATCCAAGAAGGCGATTGACTTTATGATCAACAAAAATCCTTTGACGCTTCAGTTGAGTCACTTTATGAAAATCTTCAAGTTCCCTCTCCGGGCTAAAGGAGAAGAGTATGTGCCAAATCCCAACAAAACCGACCTTCTCAGAGTGCTTCGATCTCTGAACTATGAGGGAGATCTTCGTAACCTATCTCAGTTTCACACTGCACACGTTGGGCAACCGTGGAAAGCAATTTTCACTATCCTTATCCGTTGCTTCACCTCCAAGTTTAGTGGATCTAACACTATGAGAACTTCTCAGGCTTTGATATTTTGGGGACTTTACACGGGAGCCAGAGTGGATTATGCCTTACTACTTTGGGAAGAATTCCGCTTCCATTTCACCAACACGAAGAAGAAATTTGAGCATCTGCCATTTCCACGCTTCACAAAGCTCATCATGGATCACTTCATAAAGACTGTACCATTAATTGATAAGCATGGAAACTTCTTTTATCACACTCCAGCATGGGACTATCTGATGGAGCATATGAACATAGACGATCCTTCCACTAAGTATTCACTGCGTCCGGATCCAGTGCCTGATGTCATGATAAATGAAGGGTTCAAGGATACTTAGCAATGCTTAGGGATATTGAGACACAGTTAAACAGATCAAAGGAAGATCCTTCTGCTCAGCAAAAAGGTAAACGGAAGAAAAGTACTGCTAAATACCAAAAGACTTCTTCTTCAAAAGCTAAGGCGAAGGCTAAGGGCAAAGAGCAACTTTATGATGAGGATGAAGAAGAAGCTATTCTAGAAACCATTTCCAAAGCCAAAAGGTTAAGAATAGTCCTTCAAAAGAGTAAGCTGGAAGCACATGCTAAAACTAAAACGAGTGGATCTAGATCAAAGACTGCTAAGGAAATAGCCCGTGAAGCACTTAGAAACCCAGACAGGTCTGAAGAAGAAGAAGAAGAAGAAGAGATCAGAACGAATAAAGGATCTAAAGGCCAACCACACCAAGATGATGAAGACTTAGACAATTTGTTCAACTATGAATATGAAGACCCAAATCAAGAAGGTGGGAGAGAAGACGATATGGATACAGACTTTCTGTACAGGGATGTCAACCTCAGCAAACCTATCCCCACAACCCCTGCAATCATTGAGCAAGAAGACGCTCACCTGACGTTGACTCCCATAACACAACAAATACCTCCCCCACCCCTAATACTTAGCACCGTTGTATCAACCGTCCCCTTAATCGAACCGACAATCAAACAACCGGTACCAACCGGTACCAACCACCACCATACAACCAGTACCATCCACCACCATTCAACCAGTACCAACCACCGCCCTAACACTTGTTCTTACACCTCCATCGTCCATAGTACAGCCCGTATAATTCACCACCTCACAACCCCTACCATCCACCTCCAATCCATCCATTACAGACAATCTCATCTTATCCTTTCACCAACAGTTGCAAACCCAAGCAAAAGATCTTGCAAAGCTTAGAAAATCACTTAATAAACGTCGTTCAGTAGAAATCAGAGTAGATCATCATGAACAAGACTATATCCAAGAGCCACAACAAAAAATGAAAGATCTTGAATGCAAGCAAGCCACATATATCAAGGAGAAAGAAGCCATTGATAAGAAGATGCAATGTTCATTGACACCATAAATGATCACGTGACAACAATTATCAGAAATGAAGTCACCTCGTCTGTCAATCAGGAGCTACCAGTGATACTAACAAAAGGTCTCTCATACCTTGAGTTGATGAAGATATTACAGACTCGACTGACCAAAATTGAGTTACCTAAAACAATAACTCAAGATAGACTTCAGAGAGTTCTCAATAAAGCAATTCTGGAAGCTTCTCAAACATCAACAGTGGACTACACTGATGTTCCCCAAACAACAAACAAAAGAAGACGCCAGGAATCTGAAGATGAGAATGAGGATGAAAATGGTGAAGATGAAGATAAGGTTGATGATGAAGATGAGGGGTATGATGAGGAGGAGGAAGAAAATACGGATAGGAATGAGGAAGAGGATGAGGATGAAGAAGAGGAAGAAGACGAGGAGGAAGAGGATGATGATGAAGAGGAAGAAGAGAATGAAGATAGTGATGGGGATGATGATGATGATAATGGTGACGGTGATGGTAATGGTAAGGGTGATGGGAATGGAAGTGATAATGGTGATTATAATAGTGATGATGGTAAGGGTGATGATACTGGTAAAAATGGCGAAGAATCTGAGAAAAGTGACGATGATGAGGAATATGATAAAGGTGAAGAGGACAAGGAAGAAAGTAATGCTGAGAATACAGAAAAGGTTGATGATGAGGAAAAAAAGGAGAGTGAGAATGAAGACGATGATGGGGATGATGAAACCAAAGACAGCAACGAGGATGATTCGTCACGCATATCACTAAGTAGTGATGATGGAAATAGAGAGAACCGACGAAAGAATCTCCACGACAACTTCATCTCTAGACAATCTACATCCAAAGACACATGTAAGTTTACTCACTACAACAAAATGAGCCTAATGCAACATTTTACAAGCAACACTTTCCAAATATGTTGCATTTTTTGCATGATTGATAAAAGAGCAACATTTTTAAAATAAGTGTTGCATATTAATATTAAAAACAACACTTTTATTAAAGTGTTGCAAGTTCAAAAGCAAAACGTAACACATTAAAAAAAGTGTTGCAATTACGTATGCATAAAACTAACACGTATTTAAGTTAGAAAAAAAAAGTTTCATGAAAAATTGAAATTCAGTGTCCCGCTTACATTTTTCATTAGTTTCCCTGCCTCTTTTTTACCAAAAATTAAACCCCTAACAATTCCACATCCATCTATACCCGCCTCCCTTTTTTTACTAGCAGATCCACACAAAAGGACACTGAAAATCAAGGTATGTGAAACTGAAAATCATCTAATACTGATTTCCCCTTTGTTTATTACCTAGAACTTCTTAGGTCTAATTGCGTGACTAACATCTCTTCACCGGCTGCAGTGTAATTAAATTCGAAACCAGTGTCCCAAAATTAGGGATCTGTTTGGTTTAAATCGCCTAATTGTACATGTTATATTTGTTTATATATACTTATAAATAGATTTGTTCATATGTTACATCTTCAATTTCAAGATTTCGGTTAGATTCGGGTTTACAGATTTAAAGGTACTTACTGAAGATGTTTGGTAAATAAAATATCAAGTAAATTGTGTTAGATTGAGTTTGGACTTAGTTTTGTTATTGTTTCTTCCCTTGTTTCCTAATGCTGAGTTTTTATTTGTGTTTGTAAGTTTAGTTTTGGTTAACTTATTACTCTTGATTTTTTTTGTATTTTTTATAATTTACAGAAAATGGTAAAGATGGAGTTCTCTTTTATAGTTGCGGGTTTGGATTATAGTCTAGGGACATTTATCATGAGGTACACTCCTTTATTCTAATATGAGGAATTCTGAAATTGTGATAGAATGTACAATTTCGTATTGTTTACGTGAACAAAACAAAAAATAACAAGAAGTTTAGCATGTTCAAGAAGATAAGTTGTAGTACGGGCCAAATTATATGGAGATGTATCAGTACTTACTTGTTTCTGAATTCGTACATAATGGAAACTTTGAAAATCCCCTTTTTGGTGCTAAGCAACATATATACTTAATACGAAAACAATTTATCTTGCCAGGATCGTAGATATATGGTAAGGGTTATCTAAGGAAATTAGTCTGTGGGCGTTAGGAACTACAGGGCTTATTCCATTGACTACCAAGGTAAAAGTAGCTGTTGGAAATGCTCGAGGAATTGTTTACTTATGCAACATAATAAATAATCCCTGAAATTTTTTTGTATTCCAAGCAGGATGAGCTGAATTTGGGATTGGGATATACCCATCACGACATTTGAGCTTAAAAAATATAAGATATTGATGGATGAGGTATTACTTGTCCACTTTTGTAGCCACTCAAAGCTCGAAACCTGAATGTACACCTTTTGTCTTATATGTGTGTTTCAGCCAACTATTAGTTTATAGTTTGACTTAATTTTTTAATTTACATACCCTTTATACTTTCTCTTACACATAGGAGGCATATATACATTCCTTCCCACTTTAACAACGTATTGTTTTGTTTTTAGAAGTTCATAAGTCAGTTAAAGATCTGTGTACACTCCTTTCTGGATATCAAGTGCGTTGACAGAATATAAGTATTTTATAGCAAAACTATTAGAGTATGCAAATTAGGAATTGGTAGAACATTATTATTATGATAATGATATGAGAGATCTGCAGTACCATATTACGTGTCTAGTTGATGGTGACTATTATCCAAGGTTCAATAAGTTATTTACAGTCATCAAACCAAGGGCCAAAAGAACTTACTTGTGTTTGAATAATATTTACAATTTGAGATTTGCAGTATCATATTACATGTCTAGTTGATGGTGACTAGTATCCAGGGTTCAGTAAAGATACGATTGTATGTACTTTGGTAGGGAGACCTTACGGTTGCGGTCATAACAGGTGTATCCTCTTTGTTCGATTATCTATATATCTGATCCTTCTATACAATTTGTTTAAACCTCTTAACTGACGTTTTAGTGATAGTTAGTGTGTGCATTACATGTCGCTGAACCAATAAGTTTTTATCCATATCAAGTAATTTATCCAAGAGTAACAATTCTAAATTAAAACCTGATATTTGTCGTGATGATTTTATAGATGCAGAACACTAGATAAGACATATCAATCATGGAAATAGAGTTAATTGCAGGAATATTAATGCCAAAGTAAGGTTAGGTTTGTATCTTTTAACGGGTCAGATTGGCTAGATAAACAAATTATATACTTTATAAGAAATGTGACATATGGGTCAAAACCCGTTCAAAGTGTGTTCACAAGGCATAGAACCTTACATTCCATTTTATTGCCATAGTGGCGGATAAACTTACACACCTAGTATCTCTTGATAACTTTATAATTGGCATATTTTTTTTAATCTACTGATCTTAGGACTTTTTTTGTTGTTCCATTTAATCTATGGAGTTTATTTGGAAATTATTTTATTTAATGTAGCTTTTACTTAGTAAAAGGCGCCCCTGTCCGCCAAAGATCATATTCCACTTGCGAGTGCATCGTGTTTTGAACTTGTATTTCATTCAAGTCTTGGTATTTGCTTCCTTTGAAAGTATGAAGTATCAATGCCATGAGAAACTTCGTAGTCCTTTTAGTTATACTTTTTGTACAAAAGATTATTAGACTTCTTAAGTTATTTGCCTAAGCTATCTACATGACATAGATGATGTATTTCTCTTTTGTAGTTGGATGAGCTTCGTGAGAAAAACCCGAGGATAAGGTTGATTTCATACGTGAACCTCAATATTTAGAGCCTCAGCTAAGATCACAATGCTGAACTTTTTTGTATTTGCAGTTAAGTGAGTTGAAAGCTGCTTATTGGGTGCCATTCACTATATTGCAGTAATGAATGCTTAAAAAGAGACATTTGTGTAGCCCATTGAAAATACATCATATCGCCATCAGACCTTAAAAGTGATCTAAGTACATCTGAGGTATTCTACTCACACTTTACATATATTTTATCCTAACAAATTATAAACTCAGCTAAAAATATTCGGTTAGGGTCTTCTGCGGGCAAACCATCAAACCATTCATCATTCCATGGTCCAAACCTGACATGTATCACTACTCCTTTCTTCTAAAAAATCTGTAGATATTCATTTGTTTCCATTGAGTACATGTATGTGCCGGGCGAAGGATCACTATCAGTTTTCTAAGATGTCAAATATGTGTCTATGTCTCTTAAATATCCTTTCGAGTTTCATTCCTTATATGATTCTGTTACCAAGATAATTAAAACCTTTCGAAATTGAATCTCGACTTTTGTTAACTATATCTCGCACCACAAAATTTACATTATCCATAAGTTGCGCCATCGGGTTCGAATTTTTGGCAGATAACATGGTATTTGCAGACCATATTGTTATCATTTAGAATTAGTAGTCATCAGTTGCTACTGAGCTTGAGTGTGTCTGATGTGTTGGTAAATGGGACAATAGTACCATTTGATATCTACATGAGACAAATCCCCAAATATCAATTTTTATGTATTTGACGAACTAAAAAAATCCCAGTTCAACGTGTGGCTGTTTGAAATGATTAGTTCACCATCTTTTATAGCTACTGTTATTTTTCTAATGTTCATTAGAGGTTGATAAATTTATATATTAGTAATAGTACTAATATTTTACTTGTTTCTTATTTGTAGCAAGGTAATTGTGGCTTTTTATATGCTAATGACTAATAGTGATATATGCAGGATCACCACTGCTCGTAGCATGAGTTATTATTGATATTTTATAATAGGTACGGATCCGTATTCAGATTCATAATTTATTAGATACCACATGCTTTAATAGTATATGCGAGTTTCGTATGTAGTGGTAGTTTGATCATAAAGATTGT
This sequence comes from Glebionis coronaria, assembly GCA_025667525.1. Taxonomy (NCBI): domain Eukaryota; kingdom Viridiplantae; phylum Streptophyta; class Magnoliopsida; order Asterales; family Asteraceae; genus Glebionis; species Glebionis coronaria. Next base: position 216,364,722 of record CM046881.1, read on the forward strand.
AAATCTGTCGAAATTAGTCGCGCATTAATTTCGAAATATTAGAGGATTTGAAATGATTTTATGGTCATAAAATATGTAACAATTTTACCATGCCCCATCCCAAAAGGCCCGAAACCTTTTGTTTTTGCATTGGGTTCTTTTGAGAAGTATAAGCATTTTTGTCATTAAATATATAGAGTAACCATTTTATTTAGAGGTGTTTGCCATCATTTATATAAATATGGGCACTTCTTACTCATTTAAAAAAAAGGACGAGACACTTTTTTCCTATTCATTATTATTTATGGGCTAAACGGGCGCACATTTAAGAAACTAAATGATCTTAATAGGTGCCCATGTAAAATACTAATTAGGCTACTCGACGAATTTTTTATTTAATTTTTTATCCCAGGCTTTTAAACACGTTTCTTTATTTTTTATTTCAACGTTTTTATATGTTTTTTTCCCGTTTTAGCTTGCGCCCGTGTAGCACGCCCGTTTCGCCCGTCCGTTTAGCCCGCGTTCGTTTAGCCCGCGCCCGTTTATCCCGTACCTGTTTTGCCCACCGCCCGTTTTACTCGTCGGCCGTTTTGCCCGCTGCCCGTGCTCGCCCGCCTGCCGTTTTACCACCTTTAATTTTGTTAATGGTAGCTATCGTTTTAATTTCGCAATATGTTGTAAGAAACTAATCCTATATTGTTTTCATTTATAGCAGGCTAAATTGCTTTGCCGCAGTTTACCAAAAAGAAGATGCACGTGGAGAGAGTTTCAACGATGTCAAGATGTCTTGAATTATGATTAGATAAAATTTGATCACATTATATATGTCATTATTTTACATTGAATAACTCGGTTATTGTTACATATCAAATTTTCTTATTGTATCTAATTATTTTATATTAAAGAAAACATCAATTTATGTATTGGACTTCTCAAATAAATGTGTATTATAAATATACGATATTTATGTTGCATAAAATAGAAGTGCTACAAATCATTGGAACAAAGTGTCGCATTAAAATGATAAATCACTAGAAAGTGTTGCGCTTGTACATTAAAGTGTTGTGTATAATGTGTTTTAAATGAAAAAAGTGTTGCACATTAATGTAAAAGTGTTGTTATTGAAAATAAGAGTGTTGCACATATATGTATAAGTGTTGCATTTGAGTGTAAAAGATGTTGCATATTATTTTAAAAGTGTTGCACATTAAAGTATCACAATTGCTAAACATGAGCAACACTTTCCAAAAGTGTTGCATAATCCAATATTAGTGCCGCATATACCTAAGGCGACGTTGCATAACGTAGCACTTGGCAAAGTGTCACATTATGCATAATACAACATTTTAAAGGCATAATACAACACTTTCTTGGTGCTGCCTTAACTTCAATTTGTTGTAGTGACTGAACCGGTTCATACTACTAGTTCACCAATAGAACCTATAGAATCTATGCTTGAAGACGAACCTACAGTATCTGTGGAACATCACTCTCCACCTCCCACAACGGATCAACATTACATCGATATGGATAATGAAGACATAAATCAACTAGATCCTGATTGTGTTGATACTGTTGTCATAGACGAGAATATTTCGGAGCAGCCTTGGCTCACAGAAGCAGCAACTGCACGTAAATTCTCTGATAAAGAGAAGGAGGATATCACACAACTTCTTAATAATCCAATCGACTTCTCTGGATTCCTAGTGCACAAATATGGAGTACCTACCATGGATCCAAATGAACTTCAAAAGATAAAAACTTTTGGGCCAATACGAAGATCGGAAAAGACGAGGGCGAATATCATACCAATGAAATCCTGAAAGCAATGAAATCAACATCTTCAGGTGATCAAACTCCAGTACTACGTCCATTAACAGCCTTTGTCATTGCTGCAACCAAGCACCTCTCAATGGACTACTTCGTCAGCCATGATCTCGACTACTTAGAAAAAGGCGCGAAAAAGTATGCTCCATCTTTAACCATGGGCATGGCAGTACAGTTGGATCACGTTCCTTGGATAGAAGATAAGGTTCCTAAGCTATGGAGTAGAGTACTAGTCAAATCATACGATCAGTATGCGGAACTCGGTATCTCTCATTGGGGTGGCAAAAAGAAGTTAGCTTACAACTTCTTTAATCATCGTAGACCAGCTAACCTCATACTTTCAGATCGTCGAATTAAAAGTATACATGGAGGTACTATTAATTAGGTATTCGGGTATTCCTAATTACAAGAGATCAGATATAAACGAGAAGACAATACGGAATACACTATCAGTGAAGGAGGACTCCAGTTCTTACGTCTTGAAGATATAGAAGACTTTCTCCTTATCTTGGCTCAAGACAAGGTCCCTCACTTATCACCTGAACTCGTGATTGCCTTAAGCTCAAACATTCGCCAATACACTCTAAAAGTCGTGATCAAGTATCGGGTTGAAGACTTACAACTTGGTGTGGAGAGTTATCAAATCAGGTTAAATCTACAACATCCTGACACCACACCTCTGAGTCATTATCACAAGAAGAAGCAGCAATATATGAGTACTCTTGAACCGGAAATGGGAATATTTTACCTGAATGAAGCAGAGGTCTTGCAATACATGAGACTGTCAGATTTGCAGAAATTCAGTGATGGAACTCTCAACCATGTTCGTGATAAGCTGCTACTTCTTAACTCCAACCAAGGACTTCCAGAAGTGAAGTATGAATGGAAAGGCAGGTTCATCAAGAGTGCTAAATATGTGATCCAGAAGATTGAGGAGAAATTAAGGGAATGACGGTTGATCTAGAAGTCTAGAATGATTCGTGGGTGGCAGACCGTATGGAGCTCACCACAGGCTAATGAAACGATCCACTTAACATGGTGATCGTACTACATCAAGTCAACTCCATACAATCATTTGTGAATATGTATATATTGTGTATATTAAGCTTTTGTGGCTTGCTGTAGTGTGAAAGTATGATAGTTTTTCAAGAATTTCTTACGAGATTCTAAATCCTTCAAAGTATATCATACTCAAGCACTACAACTAACCCTCATTAATTTGAGGGGGATCATTAATAAGTTCTATAACCAACAACCGATTTCATTTTGTTACCCAAATACCGGTTAATCCATTAATAACCAAAATTATAATGGTTAACATTTTGGATAAGGGGAAAAAATTATATTAAGAGACTTGTATTGTAAAAATATGTGGCTATAAATGAAAAAGGACTTAATGGAAAATCCAACTTGATATGTGTTATACACATGTTAAAGGGGAGCATTTTGATGTCAAAAACGTTGAAGGTACAAAAACTTCTGATATTTATATCACAAGTACCTCAGTGATTTTAAGGACTTTTCATGGTGACAAATACTTACCCAAAACACACTTAACTCACGACGGTTGTGGTGACAAAAGGGTGGTAGGATTAGGTATTAGTCCAATGATTATTCCAGAACCGGAGGAATCTTCCCAAGGACAATTCCATAGATAGAAAATAGTAGTCCTTAGGAAAGATGGGGAATGGATTGTGAACGTATCAGAATGCCTACCAAGTACTAATGCTAGTACTGGAACAATCGAAACAAGGTGCTAGTGATGATGTATTGGTAAGCATTGAAGGGATTGAAGAATGAAAAAGAAATGTAAAGATAAAGGGTGTAAAGAAAAAAGCCCTCCTTACAACTTAGGCAGAAACCGGGTCAACACATCTTGAAGACGATAAACTATCATAGACCCAGTGATGCGATGCAAAACCCCTCCCAGCTAAATCAGATATCTATCAAAAGATATTTGTTTTAATCTCACGAAGTTCAACATGTTATCTATCAGTTTATTCACTCCGAATAAATTGATATTGAAAAGGTGGCAATCCTCTCCAGCCTCTGGTAACCAAATCAAAATGCACTATTGAGTCTAGAGCCACGAGATCATCAAAAGTCTCATTTAGGACACTTTTCAAAGAAAGAAAGATTTTTATGAGTCCTACGCAATATTCTTGTAATATTGCCAGAACATCTGAGTGATATGAAAGTATTACAATGAAGATGGAATTCCTGCTTGAGCCAACATCAAACAAGCTCATGGTAGGTGACACGTGCGGTTCTTTAAGAACTAATCTTGTGATAACTGGAAAAAAACGATGGTTTGACTCCTAATTGAGATCAAACTTTTTCTAGGGCATCTACGCAAAATCCAAGAGATCTTTCCAGAACACTCAGAGTGGCACTCTTTAGTGTTCACAGTGAAGAGTGGAAATCCTTCCAGTGTCAACATCAAACAGCACTGCGGTAGGTGACAAGCAAGATTCTATCAGAATCGAGCTCGTGACAACTGGAAAGCTACAATGGTGAATATCTTAATTGAAATTAATATATTCCAGGTTCATGAATTGACGGCTTCAATCATAATGATAACTTTATCTGAATGATTCATTCTTTATGTTCGCAGTCAGCTTTGGACGGTCAAATAAAGAGAACGGATTTACCCGCGAAATCTTGTCAAGGAGATCTTTAATTAGAGCTACCTGTCACAAGTACGATATTTATTATCGTCCAACGGTCTTCACTGACCCGAGGTAAAATGCTACCGAATCAGAATAAAATGTCAAATCCATTTTATTCGTGTCTTATTATGTTGCTGCATTTGAAGACGGTGGCGTTGCGGTGTACCAGATGAAGTCGTCCTCACATACTTATACTTTCTGCATCAAATATGTCAACAAAATTCAAGAAAGTTCGACCTAAAAGTCTTCCGCTGTATCAACTATGAAACTTTCAAGAATTCAAAAAAGTATAGGTATGTGGTACATGGTGTCACGAAGAGGCGAACATCACAAGAAGGCAAAGACTGCACGTGAAAGGTCAAAAGAACATGCTCTAAGCCAAAGCCTAATGGTAATCAAAACATATTCACAAAAATGAAGAAAAGAAAATGAAGAAAATAGAAAGTGGACTACGAGCATGAGAACGAAGATCTAACATGCTAGATTTAGGAGTTTGTAATTTGGAGTGACCTCCCTTTAGGGGGAGATTGTTGGAAATACGTTTTTATAGATAGAAAGTCTCGGTCACTCCAACAATATAGTTAATGGCTCGTATTATAGTTCTAGTAACATTTTATGTAAGCCCGACCCATGAGCATGTTCATGGGCCGGAGACCCAAGTCCACTTATGGACTTGGGTATATAAACCCCTTTCCTTCATGGAAAGGGGTGTTGGTTGTTTCACATTTTTCATATATTTCACACATTTCTCTCATCTTTCTCTCTCTACTTTCTCTCTCTAATTTCTCTCACTAGGAACATCAACCTCACTTGTTAGATCATAGATTACCAATATTCTACATTAATTCACGACAAGTGATTACATATAATAATTACGACATGACGAGTTGTATTACGAAATTAAGTATAAATCACGAATATACGAATACACGAAAATACAAGTTAAGACACGAAATTAAATAAATATAGGCTTTATTAAATCACAAGTCTTATAAGTTAAATTAAGGCCCAAGGCCCGACCCAGTATGAACAACTAACAAAACTCTTCCAAAATGCTCATTTCACCAAGTTAAGAAAATAAAACAAAAACCCTAATATTGGAGGTTGTTGCCGCCGGCCTAAAAAGAAAGAAAAGAGGGAAGAAAAGCTTCGTTTGATCTTGGTTAATTCGTGTTATGTTCATGTATTTTCCTCATTGAATTCATCTCCTTTGTTAATTAACCAAACCTAAATCTTTATATTTTATTTCAAGAATGCATTTATGAATTTAATCTAATAAGAAATGATTACATGTGTTAATTAATCAAGTATATTAATCATGGTTATCAGGGTGAGCATAGGGCTCGGTTTGATTTTCTTGTGGCTCGGAAAACTGAGAACCCCAAATGGGGGTACTCTCGGTGGTGGTTTCTGCCTAGCAGTCGCAGCCACAGGGGCGGCAGCGGGTAATTAGTGTTGGGCAGCCGCAGCCATAAGGGCTGCGGTGGGAACTATTTTTTCCTAGTAGCCGCAGCCACATAGGCGGCAGTGGGTACCGCTGGCCTAGCAGCCGCAACCCCAAAGGGGCCACGATAGGTAGATCGTGCTGGGTAGCAGGAAGCCCCAAAGGGGGTGTTTGTTTTGGCGTTTTGGCTCGGAAAAACAAGAGAACCACAAGGGAGTATTTGGGATTATTATTATGTTGGCTTATTATGTTTAAGCTTTAAATAAAATTGATTAAATAAATCCGGCTTATTATTAATTTGACTTATAATAAAAATTGGTTAATTATTTAATTCGGCTTATTTAATTCAGCTTACTTAATCACGGCTTATTTAAATCGATGCATTATTATTTCGGATTATATTAATAATGGATTAACTTAAATCATGACTTATTAAAACGGGCTTATTAAGGATAAAGTTAATTAATAACTGATTATTAGTTCATGACTTATTAAAGTTACTTCTTAAGTAGACTAAATTAATATTGACTTAATACTTCATGACTTATAAGAATTAGCTTATTTAATATACTTATTAAACCATGACTTATATAAATTAGCTTATTCGATGAACAAGGTAAATTACTTACGTATATTAAACGAGCTTATTACTATTTATTGAAACTTATTACTTATGGAAACTTACTATATATAGAAACTTACTATTTTTGGAAACTTACTATTTATTAAAACTTATTATTTTGGAAACTTACTATTTATGGAAACTTACTATTTTTGGAAAGTTACTATATATGGAAACCTGTTATTTTTGAAAAGTTTACTATATATATGGAAACCAACTATTTTTGGAAAGTTAATATATATGGAAACCTGTTATTTAAGGGAAGTTACTAATTATGGAAATATCAAGTATAATAATACGAGAATCATGAAATACATTAATCAAGAACTCATGAACGTATACCATTAAGGAAAGACACGATAAAGCATGAATAAGAAACTCAAGTCATGAACAAGTAACTCAAACTAAGAACAAGTAACTTATACCATAAACAAGCAACTCATACACGTCCTTTATCATGTAGCTCACGTGGAGTCAGGGTAGTACTTTTTCGCTGTTCATCTCTTTCACCAGTTTCTGGACACAAGGTACGGATATTCAGTCGTTCAGTAAGGACATCCTTTCTCTTCATGATTAGGATTTCTCGTTTGCTATGCCACATGTTTTCCCCAGTTTCATATTATAAAATTTTTCATTGTTTGCCATACTCTCATTTTATATATTTCATAACCCATGTAATCGGCCGAGCTATATATATGCATGACCATGACTTACATGATTACCACCTAGTTATAGAGGTACCATAACCATGACATATGAGGCACCTATATCATGACTCTTCCGCGATGAGAGTGATTTCTTGCGGCGTCCCTTCACGTTACATGTTGGCCATTATTATATTATGGGGGGCGTATGGGTGCATCCTAGTTTACAGGTTTACAAGTTTACACGTACAGGGTGATTGGTTAGGTATGTGCTCTACACCCCATCACATTAGAGCTGATCCCTCCACCTATGTTACTATTATTAGAGGTCACCCCTCTAATTGTATGACGAGACAGCCTCTCTATTAATTTATGCAGACATTGATAACATGTTTTGACTTATATGAGCTCGTGGGCATTCACTGAGCGTATTGCTCAGCCGTATCTTCTTTTCATGTCTCATATGACAGGTACCGAAGGACGATATTTCGGCATTGAGAGTATGTTCCTAGGATGAGAGCTACCCTAGTTTCCTTTCCTTTTTTGCATTTTAATACTTATGCTTTGGTTGGACATATGTTTTGTCCTTTAGTCTTCCTTTATTTTCATTTATGATAAGCTTATGTTGGAAGCCGATGTTTGATTCCGGTTAGCCTGTTGGTCTTTTATGTCTTTATGACGTTATGCCTTTATTATGCTTTGATGACACACCATGATTATGACATAACGACCTCCATGTCAATTGATAGAAAGAGACTCCACTACCTGTTCTAGTACATGATGAACCAATGATACACTAGAATGAGCATCCATAGACCATCTCAAACAACTTACAATACAACAAGAGTAACATGGCATTTACTTTAGCGGTTGTCTCACTTGTTTCTTGAGCATCAAGTGTACATTTCTATGTGTGGCGCCACTGCCAAAAATTGTGTCTGGTGACCCCACAAACTTAGTAATCTAACCGCACTCCAATTTTTGCATTAGTTTCTATGACTATCGACTGCACAAACATAGTACACAGTTGCAACCGTGATTAGTCTATCAACTATGCATCATATGGTGTTTAAATGGAGTACTAGCCATTTCATTCGTGGCACTTGCATCACAATTTCAACATCACTAGTTTTTTATATAGCAAAGTTTTCTGCTTCTTCTGTTATATGCCAAACGCTCCTTTTTTTGAAAGGATATACCAACTTCTCCTTATTTTTGATAAAACGTTCCATGGTTCTATTTTAGGGTACCTACAAAAAATTGTCATGCTTTCAGATTTCTACGCAAAGGATGTCGTGCCCATAGGTACTGAAATACACATTTTGTGTTATGCAACTAACAATATAACAGAATATATCATATATATGATAACATCTAAATGAGGACTAGACAAACCTCGAGGGCTTCTTTAACTAAATCCATATCACTTATCATTGTTGTCATCATCGCTGATGTATAACCTTTACATCTTGATCATCAAAGTTAATTTCATCTCGAGAAATTAGAACATTTTAATTAATTTCTAGCATAAATTATCGAGTTGGCAAAGTGAACTGTTTTAGCGGGCTAAGTGGCGGGTCAAGACGAGTAAATTTTAGTACTAGTTTTTTTAGTATACCTCAAAATACCTGTCCAAAACTTCATTACTGTTAAGTTGTCTACGAGTCTGCATGGTCAGTACTATTAGTAAACTTAGATACTTTAATTCGATAGAAGTACTATTATGAGAATGTAATTACGAAGGCTATATCATTTATGTATTAAGAATACACTATTGCTGATGAGTATATGTTAGAAGTATGATTATCATTTATTGTAATTATTTATGTGGATGTGAATGTGTGTCAACCAGTAAAATAAAAACAACACACGAATGTCCTGGTAGGTATTAAACAATACGATGAAGTTGGTCACTTGGTTGGTATGTGTTTTTAGAAAGGAACCTTATGGTAACTTATGTGAATGGTTCATGTTAGGCGATTGAATGATAATCCAACAACTAAAATTGCTTCTTTAAGTTAAGAGTAGAAATAGTTAAGTAGATATATTTGAATAAGAACTCTTAACCTTCAATCAGTTGTGGGTGTAATTCATTCATTCTTGTTCGCCAACAAATGTGTTTGCTTTATACCATGAAATCTTTTTCTTTGCTCTCACAATTAAGCATTCCTAATCTCATTTGAACCCCTTCTAGCTTTCTTATAAAACATGCCACTACTTGCAAATAACCATATCATATAGCATGTAATAATAGTTTGAGCAATTGTATATTGAAAACATAAAAGAACTTGTTAATACAACCGATGCCTAAAAACATTATTTGTAATAACTAATCTTTCTTAGTTTTGATCACGAAAAAGTGTACAAATATTTATCGTCAAAGATAACCGTAAGACGAATGATTTAACAAACACTATCATTAAGGTAATAATCAATTAAGTCTTACACAAACATATCTTATTCATGTTTAGTGACCATTAAAAGTGATTAACCGTAAAACTCATATTTATACAAATGTGATAATATATTTTTAATAAACTTTCTTTTTAAGAAAATGTTTTATTAAAATGGAAAATGGAAATTTGAATTTAGCATATTCTAAATGGCCTAAGAATATCCTTTTTGGATATAATATTCACCAGATGGCAAAGAGCGAACTCTAGAGCTCGTGGATCGTTATAGGTACCCGCATATCATTATTGATAATGACCCGCAAGCCTATTTAATGAGCCGCGCTCAGATAGCCATTGACCTTGTCTCCTATAAATAGTGGATAATTTTTCCATTTTCCAATGACCCTTTTTTGACAACTTTATGCTTCTAGCCTCCTTACTATATTCCAATCATTAGTAAATGATCACTTAATGTGTTATGTATGCTTACTTATGATTATTCCCTTGACCCCCTTCTTTATATGTCCAAGGAGAAGATCACTCACACATTTGTGATGTGATAAAATATGAAGCTTTGATGAAGATCATCCTTTTTAGATCTAGTAACGTTCATCACATTGTTCATTTGAGTCTTGTGTAGATCCAAGGTATTTGTGTATACTTCGATTAGTCTTGTGTAGATCAAAGGTATATGTGTATACTTGGATTAGTCTTGTGTAGATCCAAGGTATAAGTGTATACTTGGATGTGTCTTATGTGTCAGTTCTCATTAAACTCTAAAGTGATGTAGTTGTTAGTGTCTTGTGTGATAGTTCTTGCTAAACTACAAAGTTATGTATTTGTGAGTATGAGTGTTGGAGTTCTCACTTAACTAGAAAGTGATGTGAGTATGAGAGTTGTGTGAAGATTGGTTCTAGCTACAATTAGAACTCGACATCTAGCCTTATGTTGGAAAAGAAGATGGGCGACGGAGATTGGTTCTAGCTACGATTAGAAATCAACAACTAGACTTGTGTCGGAAAAGAAGATGGGCGGCGAAGATTGGTTCTAGCTATGATTAGAACTCGACATCTAGCCTTTTGTCAGAAAAGAAGATGGGTCACGCAGAACTGTTCTAGCTATGATTAGATCTTGACGTTTAGCTTAGTGTCGGAAAACAATGTAAGCAACGTTGTAAGGTTTTCTCCGCCAAGAAGGGAGCTTGTAGATATAGTGGAAATCTCGAGTAAGGTGTACTCGAGGAGTGAAGTAGGAACGAAGAGAGAGCTTTGTTGCTAAACCACTATAAATATTTGGTGTCTTTCCTTAGGTTTCTTATTTCCTTACTCTTTACTTGTCTTTATAATTAGCTTTCCTTCATCATAATCACTTGATATATCAAATGTTTTGAAACATTGGAAATTGACCTAACTATTATGAAACAAGTTTTCAATTAATAGTCATTTCTAACAATGAACATAATTTTAAATAAGGAAACTATTCAACCTCTCCTTCTAGTTTCTACAATTGGTATCAGAGCGTAGGTCACTCAAGATCTTTCAAGTATATTGTGCTTTAAATCTTGGATCGAGCTATGGTCTCTACTACGTAAAAGGGTTAGTTGCACTAAAGTATCCTTTTTGGTCAAAACAATTTTTCTTTAAAAAATTAATCTTAAAATTAAATCGATATCAACTTATCTTGATTATGATCTTAGTAGTAGATTTTATACGTTTTAAATTTACTCTTGATGTATCTACTAGTTTGTATCCTCTTTTGTGTAGGTACTCATGAAGGCTAATCATTAACTTGATTATGGCTTGGTTGTCGTGAGTCATTTACACTTAGTGAATCTCCTTTGGTCTCCAACATCATGGAATGATGATATCAAGAATAGTGGATGTACTACTAGTCCTTAGAAGACTAAGTATGCATACTATGGTCAAGTTTGATAGTTGTGTTATTCCGTAGAAGACTAGGGATGCACCTTGTGGCTAAGGTATGTTGTCATCCTTCCACATGCCCTTTGATCATTCTTTTGATCATTACTTGACTATGTGCTTGATCTTGGTATCCTTTCCTTGGAATTTGCTTGTGCTATGTGATTCTATTCTCTTATCATCTTAAACCTTCATGGTCTCGGATACTTGACTCACATGGGTGGTGTAGTGTGAGTTAGTTATAGCTTAAAGTATCGAGCATGATTTATGTGGTTTGCAACTGGTAAGTAGGCCCTATATCATGTGTAGTGTGTGCAATTGAGCTCGTCTCTAAGTTGATTGATTAATCCTTTGAGATACTAAACTACATCATATGTTGTAGTTAGGACATTACACATTTGGAATTGAAATATTCCAAGGATATTGGCATTGTAGTCCTTAACAATGATCTAAATCCGATCACGAGGGAGAGAAATTGAATCTCTATCTTTGCTCATATTTTGTAAGAGCTTAAGACATTATTTAAGTGTTCTTAATCTATATAACAAAAAGAGCTTGGTATCGTTCATTACCAAAGCCGTTTTGTCTTACGCCGGAAAGGCACGTCATGAACCACTATATGTGACACAAGCTCTTCGTCTCAACAACTTGAAGATTGTCATTCATCTCTTGAGCATCGATGTTTGGCTTTCATTCACTCCTCTTTGTTTCTCTCTTTCCTCTCTTCGTTCACGAGTAGTCATTTCTACGATTCGGTCTTTTTCTATCTCGATTCCACTCGTAATCCTTTATTAAGGCATTATAATTTAGTGTTGAAGTGTTCCAATGATTTTCAAAACGCTTAAAATATATTTTAAGTATTTTAGAAAAAATTCTTTCATTTTCAGGAACTTTATACGGCCTCTGCCCGCAGTTCCTTAAAGTCGTGGTGCTTTCTGCAGCTCATTCTCAATATTGAGCCGCGTGTCCACCAGACTTAAAATAATACAGATTTTATTATTTTACACTTTTTCAAAAAACCCACTATCCTCCTTCTTTGCTGGTGCGAAGGAAAGAACCACCAAACCGCCATTAACAACTTTCAAAAGCTCCAAAATCACACAAATTAATTGGTTTCAAGACAAGGGTTTCATCAATCCTTCATCAATCATCAATTAATTGTATATTTCCATTCAATTTCATCTAATTTGTTCTAGGGTTCTTAATTTCATAATTGCGATTTTTGAAATTAAATTGAATTAGAACCAAATTAGGTATGTGGGTATCTATAGTTTTAGTGCTATGATTCCTTTAGGTTCATATTCCTTGATATTTCATAAAACCCACTTATAGAACAAATCCAAAATTTAACTAAAGAAATATGGTTTGATTTTTAAATTGATATGAACCCTTGAACGAATTGGTAATTACATTGTTAATGCTTACCTAAAAACGAGTTTAGAAAACTAATGTTCAAATTCATGGTTGATGTGCATAATTCATATGTATTTGTCAATGATGAAATTGTTACATTATGAACATGGGAATGATGAGGACTCATCCTTTGGTTAGTCAAACAATTGATTGAACACATTCCTATGATCTTAATTATTACTAGCTCATATGTAACATGGAGTGATTTTTGGAAATGTTTTTGTTTAATATAGGTACCAAAATGCCTTCGGATTATCAAAATGACCACCAAAAGACTAAACGTTATATGCCTAACCTTTCCCAAAATTGTGAATCACCTTACCTCTCAAATAATCTTCGTTCCCTTGAGACTCGTTGTTTTCATGAGGGTCGGGTTGTGTACACGGACGTTGAAGGATATGATTACATTCAAATGATGATTGGGAATGATGTCTTTGATTGCTTACTCAATATCAATGAGGTGATATATCCTTATTTCCTTCTAGAGTTCTTTACCCTTATAGCTTATCGAAAGTTGATAATTTTTCTGCTAGCTGCACCTATCCGAGATCACTTTTTGTAGTTATGCCCGATATTTGCCAGTATTAGGTAGCGTTCTCTAACAGATATCGGACAAAAGGGAAAAAGCTTTCTTTGAATTTCGTTGCTTATTTTTTGAACTGTGTGTTGATTTGAGTGCTTGTATATGCTTGTTCCTTGTTTATCTTGACTCCCCACAAGCAGAAAGCTTGTGGGGGTGCCTTTGTTCCCAAGAAATAGTAACTAACAAGCAAAATCAAGGCTTATAAGGCCTCTGTTCAAATAGCACTATCAGTGGGAACAAACTTCCCACTAATAGCTTTAATAGGCTAGCCACTACTAGTGTTAATTTTCAGTAGCTTATTTTTTGATTTTCCAGCTTATTTATGTTAAGTTTTTGGGTTCTCTTAATTTTTCCCCTGTAGTTTAAAGCTTTTTATATTTTTCAAAATTGGTTTGGGATTTTTTACACTTTTCTTATATTTAGTATCATTATTTTAAGTTCTAAATCATTTTTGGTCATTTAAAAATAGATAAAATTAGTTTAAAATTTTTGAAAAATAATTTTTAGCGTTAAATAAATATCTTTGAGGTTTACAAATCATAAAAACTTAGATTAGGCTTTTTATTAATTTATTTGATTTTTGAGCTTTAATTAGCATTTAAAAATTAAATATTAATTAATTTAAAAAGTTACAAAAAAATTTATTGACTTTTAAACCTTAGTTATATTTATTAGGATTTAATTCTAAATTTTTGGAATTTTTTAGTTAAATTTTATTTTCACGTCACGTTTTACGTTTTACGTCGTAGTTTAAATTTTATCATAATCGTCTTTTAATTTTCCTCTTTGTCACATCAAAAACGATACTAATCCAAATTACGTATTATGATATTTTGCACTAACAAATAAACCCTCCCTTAAGGAACGAACTCATTGCCGGTCTGCACATTTTTCTAAACGTGTTGATTAATACTTACCAATTATACGTTTTTTCTTAAAAGTGTATTTTTACCATAATCATCTTGGCGCTGCCGCCGGGGAAGGTGTTTTTGTGAGTGCCATTATATTATTATCGTGTTTTGTTTGAGTAGTACGTTTTTTACTTTCCTTTTGAGAAAGCGTAAATATCATACATACTCATTTTTATTTTTCTACTATTATAGCCATAGAAATAAACCAGGTTAAATTGAAATCAATTAAAACAAAATCGTTTTTTATTTTTCTTGTGAATAATATATTATATTTACGTAGCACAATTAATAAACAATATTTATCTAAATACACGTGAAAACACACCTCACTAATCGACGTTCTGGTGATTAGTGAGTGTATCGATCAAAGAGAAGTTTGAGGCAAAATAGATAAATACTCTTAATTGATTTAATCTTAATTAATACAAACTATAAGGTGGGTATAAGGCGGTTGTATTTCTCGACCTAAAGAAAAAGGCTCTTAAGTGCTTCGCGCCGCCTCGTTTTTTGCTCGCTTGTGCGTATTAAGAAAGTGACGAATTAATTAAGAGTTTGCCAAATCAAGTATTATTAATCTTATTTGCTTTGCTTATATTATTGAACCCTCGAAACGTTTTGGTGTTCCACCAAAGTTTCAAAGTCGAACGAAGGTTTTCACTTCACTTGATTACTTTCATTCCATTTGGATTCATTAATCGAGACCTTTGATTAGTGGATAGATATTTGTGGATTTAATTATCTCCGTAATACACCAAAAAAACCCAAAATAAATTTGAAAAATCAAAAATGAAAAATATTATTCTTTCCTCTTATCAACTAATTCTTTTTCTAACTGTCTAGTGTTTAATTCTTATAACGCCGTTCTCGTTTCGTCATGTCCAATGGTGGATATTATTCTTCTCCATATTGTGGAGGTCCGTCCGACGGTGGTAATTGTTTTAATTGCGAAATTTATGGAGGAAGGGAGGGGTATATCTACAACTCTCCTCCAAATGATTTTGGTTACGGATTTCAATCCTATGACCAAACTCCACAACCGTCATCGTCTTATTTGTGTGATTTTTACGGTTTGGAGTACGATTTCAGATTTAGATGTACGATTAATTATAATGACCCAAACCGAATCTTAATTTTTTTGACCAATCACCTCCACAATTTTCATTCGATGATGATCCCGATTCAAGTCGCGTCGATGAAGGATTTAAAGAAATTAGACTGCTCTTTCAAAAACTTATGGAAAAAGAGGAAGTTTGAATCGTCGAAGTGGTCGAAAAGAGCATCGAAGATATGGAAGAGGAGAACCAAAGAATTAATCACGAAATAAACGATATCTCTAATGAACTAGGCATTAGGAGATATCGTAAAGAAGAAATAAGTGACGAGTTTAAAAGAGAGTTTGAGATTAAAACTAAACAAATTTTACAAGATTACAATGGCTTAAGCATCGATATTCGTAATAAGAGACGAGAACAAGAAAGAGAGGAGCATCTAGCTAGATGTGATCTCATGTTTCCTATTTATGATGATGACGACGATAGCGACATTTTCAATCTCACCTCGTCCTATGAAACCATTACTCTCATGCTCCCTATGGAACCCGATGCATCTCTAAGTATGGGGGAGAAGAATCTTAGCACTAATCCTAGTGTTGAGATCCCTTCCCAATCCAAAGAGAGCCTACACTTGTCTCCGATGAGGAGTTAAGTGATTTTTCTCTCGATGAATTTTTCCACGAAATTCTAACGAGGCAAATTACGATAGTGAGTGTGATTTAATTTCATGTGATGATTCTACCAATGTCACTTCGGGTAGAGAATCATTGACTTTTTCGAACCCGCTTTTCGATGATGATTATTCCACTAGTGATGACGAGTCACTACTCGACGAGGACGTTCAAACTGACGATTTTAAAATCTTTTTGAACCCTTCTTTCGAATTTGATGACGAGTTCATTTTTGGTAACGTAAATCCTCTCTTTGATGAGACATTCGAGGACATTGAGAGTGAGGATTCTTATGATCCTAAACTCGATGAGTCGGATTTGCTAGTCACCCTCCGTAAGTCTCATTTGGATGAGCCTTCTCTTTTAACTTGTGATGCTTCCATTCTCGAGGGGTTCACCGATGGACCGCCTCTCGATGAGAATGAGGATTTCAATGAGACCTTAGCCTTTGAACCGGGAGGAGACTTTGAGACCTCCATTTTTATTGAGTCTCTTTCAATTTTACCTTTGTTTCATCGTAAGCCTACCCACCCTCCCGGTTCTCATGACTATATGTACTTCAAGTATGTTGTAAGGATTTTTCTTCCTTACAAAACCTATCCTCTGGCTTTGCCTTTATCATTTTCTACCGAATGTGAGGATACCACTTTCGACCCCGGTATAAGGACTGTGTCTTTAATATCAGTTTCTTTTTGGGCCTTGTTTATCATGTAAGCCCCACCAAAAATGACCATACCATGATAGTCCCTAAATGATCACATTTATGGGGATTCGTATCGAGCTCTTGACTTGGTTATAAAAAACGAGGTGCCTCGTGGGGGAAATCCCATGCTTATCCTTGTCAATATTATTGCTTTCTAAATAGTGTAATGTGAGGGGACTTGTTCTCTTCCAACCTTTGTTCCGTAGTTGTTTGTGATTGTGATTTATTAGGAATCATCGTCATTGTCGAAGCCTCTCATGTTCGTTGTACGTATCAATCGAGCTTATATTGTTGCTTTGAAGATTCCGATATTCGATGATATCCTTTTACGTTCTAACATTTTTCTTTTATCACACTTCATAAACGGCTATAGATTATTCGTTTTATCCTTTTCATGCTCGAGATTAAGCATTCGACTTTTCGTCTCTAGTATGGGGGTGTTTCACCCTTAGACTCGAAACATTGATGACAATGTTTAGTTTTAGTATAGGGGGAGGGTGAATAGATACTTCACCTTGCTTACGCCATCACAAAATCCAATTTTCATCTTTTTGTTATCGTTTTGTTGCAAAATAAGGCTAAAAATGGCCATATTTTAAAATGTTTATCGTTTTTCATAAGTTTTTAAGACACGAATATAGGTTTTCTATTGGTGAGAATAAGAGTAATTTTTGACTCGACCGTGCGTGTTGAGCACTTAGCTTCGTTCCTTAACTATATTAGGCTAAGTCTCATTAAATTGAGGACGAGAAATGATAGCGTTAATTATAAGTTACTATGCTAAATGTAGAGTACTCGTATTCTTTCAAAAACTTATGTGTTTTAATTATTTGTTTTTCTCCCATCGCTTGTATATATTTAAATTATTAATAAATATTGAGTTAGCGATTTATTCACTATTATTGGTTCTTAGCTAATTCTATTAGTTTCCATGTAATTAAAATGAGAAAACATTTGAGAATCGCCAGCGTCACGTTTTTGAAGTATTGGCAAACCGAATAATCAAAAGCTTCCCCAACTAATAATTTTAAGCACCTCTTCACCTAAATCAAACAAAAAATTGAAGCTCAAAAGGCCGAAAAATCTATGCAAAATTGAAAGTGAATGTCTTAAAACTTGAAGCTTTAAAGATCCAAAATTCGCCTTAGCGTGAGTATATACGTCAAGTCATAATAAACACCTCATGGAGAGAATCAATAAAAGACAAGGGCAAGACCGAAGTCATAATAAAAGCTCCATGGCGGAGTTGAATAAAAGATGGAGATAAACCATGATAATCAAAGTCATCGATGATGAGGCGGGTAATAAAATTCATGGTAATAAGTAAAATGTTCAAAACCTTTATAAAAGCGTGCTTATCGAATCTTATTTGTTAACTTAATATTTTGACATCGTTATCTATTAGGAAATGTTACTAATTTAATGATTTTGGTTACACCCTTAAGAGTCTATTTTTGGACCTAATCTCTATTCACACATAAGTAAAAAATGTATCCTCGTGATCATTAAGACAAAAATAAAATATAAGAGATACATCTTAGGAATAAGGGATTCTAAGTACGTGATTAAGGCATATGAGTAGTGTTAGCATTACTAACTTATAATGACAATGATTTCGTTTCACGCTTAGCATGGAATTGGGTGAAAATCAAGGACGGTGAAATTATCTCTATGAGGCATTCACGTGTTCTTATTCTTTGACCCTAAAAGTCACGATCTCGTGATGAAAATAATACATTATGTCTAAAACTCAATTGGTAGTTAATTTAAATTTATGTTTCAATAGATGTCATATAAAAATGAATTTTTGAAGTGCTATGATACTTAATTCTAACATTGTGTGAGAGCACGACAATGGATTAGTATGGGGGAGTGACGAGACCGTAATTATACATGGTTTCATCGTTCTAATTGGGCTTAAAATAAGTAAAAATATCATAAAAACCGTGCAAAAACCTTTGTATCTGTTCAATGTATGATTGTAGGTTCGGATATCGTTAATTCAACAAAAGATCAAAAGAATCAAGCAAAAACGAACACGGGAACGAATCCGAACAAAGTACCAGACCCGAGCATTGATTTTCCAAAGAAGTCCTTGAAGTTTGTAGAATTGACAAGATTGGTCCCTCAAGAATCAAATACTTGTCACTTTAGGTCCTTGTAAAACTCAAAAATACAAGTTTGGTCCTTAATGTTTCAAGATTTTTCAAAATCGATCCTTGAAGATCTTCAATATTGCAAGAATAGTCCCTATTCTAAGTTAACAAAAGTTGAAGGGACTAGTTGGTCATTTGCTCAAACTTGTTTTCAAAGGATATGAGCTTTTAATCTGCCAAACTTGTATTGCCATATTTAGCAAAGACAAGGGGCCAAAACTACCACATTAATAACCCATATCCTCGCCCAAACCCGCTTATAGCCCAAACTAAACCAAACCCAAACCCCATAACCCAACCAACCCGGCCCACACCTGTTGCCACCTCAACAATCCACTAACCACTAGCTTATTAAATACTAGTTTTAAACTAGTATTTAATATTCCCTAATCTCGCGCCAAACACATGTTAACCCACCACCACAGATCAAATCCCCCTTTCTAACCCCTCATAAACCCTAATCC
This sequence comes from Glebionis coronaria, assembly GCA_025667525.1. Classification (NCBI taxonomy): domain Eukaryota; kingdom Viridiplantae; phylum Streptophyta; class Magnoliopsida; order Asterales; family Asteraceae; genus Glebionis; species Glebionis coronaria. The sequence continues at coordinate 216,384,172 of CM046881.1, forward strand.
CTAAATTTACTAAACCTAAAATTGAAAAAACCCAATAATTTCAGAACCTTAATTAACTAAAACCTATACCCATTCACGTGCTCACATCCCCTAAATGAGCATTGCGAGCTCCCACCTCACTCTCCCCTGCACCAAAAGAGGTCATATTGGGCAAAACTCCAGGTTTCCAGCAGAAAATAAATAGATGGATGTGATTTCGTGCTCCCTACTCACAAAGGAATGGCCAAGATTAAATACAATAGCTATGCATTCACAAAACGCCAACTACACTTCACATGAGCTCTTGACCAATTTTTCAAGTTTGAAATCCAAGGGCAATACAGGAAAGTCATAGCACTTTAGGGTTTAGCTATTTTTCTCTTCTAGAATTCTCTGTAGCCGTGTCTATAAGGCCATAGACTTAGCATTTTTCATTTGTTCCATTTTCTTTGTATTTTCTTTTTAATAAATGAAAGTTTTTAAAAAGCAGGCAAAGAATTGAGTTCCCTTTTAATTATTCTTGTTCTAGTATAATCATTATAATTTTTAAGCAAGTAGTGTAATTTTATCAAGAGTTTTTCTTGTTTAAAGTCATTTTGGAAAAAAATGCCCTTTGAGACCCACTGTTTATAAGCTTGATGCTCTTTGACTGACAATCAAAGAGTGTTTCAAGGTTTATAAATTGTGTTATTTTTCTGTTGGTCACCTTTATATTTCCTTGCAAAAGTTGGTTTTTCAAGATCTTTTTCCAAGTTTGTGGTTTAACAAGAAAATTTTTGTTTTCACTTATTTATTGTAGCTTACTATTTCATAAGCCCCAACCAAAAGCTGCTTGACAACAGCTTTTGGTCAAGTTTATGAATCTTGAATCTTGTTTTGTTTGTTGTGTGGTTTATAACAGGTCAAGGAGGGGTGTCTTGTTGATCTAAATTTGAAGATATTTGGTTCTTACTCACCAAATCTTTCCAAAAAGTCCAAAAGCTCAACACTAGATGACATGGAGATGGCATCAGCCATAGTGGGGCCTGGATGTAGGTCCCACAAGGTATAATCAGGCTTGGACCCTCCACTTTTATGAAGAATTGTGTGATTTGTGATTTTTTTGTGGAATCTATGATTGAATGCTTGGTAGTGTAGTATTAGTGACTCATTTAGGTTCTTTGTGTATTTTATGCATGATTCTGTGGTAGGAAAAAGTTTTGAGTGTGTTTTGAAAATTTTTCTTTGTTAAATTTTTTATTAGCAAAATAAGGGGGTGTTTGGTTTGTATGCTTAAAAGGTTAGGGTGACAACTAAATCTTTTCATATAGCCTTGCACAACTTTATTCTGGTTGGTTTAGTTGTTTTTCAGCCTTTGTTCATCAGTTTGAAAATGGTAGTGAAGTATTGCAAGTTTTTGGTAAAAACTGTCAAAACACAACAGTTAGGAGTTTTGATTTAGATTTTATGAATTAGTACCTAAAACTCTGGAATTTGTTAAATATAGGTTTATTATAGGTTTGTTGTTAGAAATTTTGTGGTTTGGATGCTTATTGTGTCCTTATAGCTTATCTAAAGTTGATAATGTTTCTGCTAGTTGCACCTATCTGAGATAACTTTTTATAGTCATGCCTGATATCTACCTGTATTAGGTAGCGTTCTCTGACAGATATCAGATAAAAGGGAAAAAGCTGTATGTGAATTTCTTAGCTTATATTTTGAACTGTGTGTTGATTTGAGTGCTTATTTGAGTTTGTATCTGCTTGTTCATTGTTTATCTTAAATCCCCACAAACAGAAAGCTTGTGGGGTGCCTTTTTTCCCAAGAAACAACAACTAACAAGCAAAATCAAGGCTTATAATGCCTTTGTTCAAATAACACTATCAGTGGGAACAAACTTCCCACTGATAGCTTTAATAGGCTAGCCACTGCTAATGTTAATTTTCAATAGCTTATATTTTGATTTTCCAACTAATTTGTGTTAAGTTTTTGGCTTCTCTTATTTTTCCTCTGTAGTTTAAAGCTTTTTAGATTTTTCAAAATTAGTTTGTTATTTTTCCCAATTTTCTTTTATTTAGTATCATTATTTTAAGTTTTAAATCATTTTTGGTCATTTTAAAATAGATAAAATTATTTTCAATTTTTTGAAAAATACTTTTTGGTGTTAGATAAATATCTTTGAGGTTTACAAAGCATAAAAACTTGGATTGGGCTTTTTGTTAATTTATTTGATTTTTAGGGATGTATTAGCATTTAAAAATTAAATATTAATTAATTTAAAAAGTTACAAAAAGTTTTATTGACTTTTAAAACTTAGTTGTGTTTATTAGGATTTAATTTATTTTTTTGGAAGTTTTTAATTAGATTTTATATTCACGTAACCTTTACGTTTTTACGTTTTACGTTGTAGTTTAAATTTTAGCATAATCGTCTTTTATTTTCCTCTTTTTCACACCAAAAAGATACTAATCCAAATTACGTATTATAATATTTGGCACTAACAAATAAAACCTCCCTTGAGGAAAAAACTCACTTGTCGGTGTTCACGTTTTCCTAAACGCGTTGACTTATACTTACCAATTATATGCTTTTTCCTAAAAGTGTATTTTTACCACAATGACTAGTTGTTTTTAATTTCTATTTAAATTACATGTTATCTACTACCACTAGTTGTTTTTAAAATCTGTTTAGATGACTTGTTATTTGCTACTACTAGTTGTTCATGAGTGTTGTGCTTCTTCTGTTATGTGATTTTGATTGCTAGGCACCCTAGTTTACGGTTATGATCTATAGTACATGTGTATTTATGCGCTTGCATTTTTTTATTAGAAATGGGTGACATTAACCTAAGCTTTATTCCCGAACATATCAAAATTTTCTTGGAACCGTGTATACATGAGGTCAATAGGGTAGAGGTAAAGGTGATAGCATACATGTTGAGTCGTGGGGGTAGTTAGCAGAAAGATTAAGGAAGAATTTAGCATAACCACCAACCAAAAACAATTAAAAAATAAATTTGATTACTACAAAGGAAAACATCAAGCTTGGTCTTATTTAAGAGCAAAATCGAGAAATTTCCACAACAAAAGATACAAAAAAATTCACCCTAACAAAGGAACAGTGGAAATAAGTAAGAAAGGTGGGTTTATGAATACTTTAAACGTAATTTTTACTTACATATAATATAATAATGACAACATAATTAATATATACTTTGTGGATTTTGTTTAGAAATTTAAGTACGGTGGTAGTTTGAAAACTAGTCCATTGCTTTATCCTGAACTTTGTGGTATCCTATTTGGAAAGTGTGCTGCAAAAGGTTCTATTCGCCGACCCATTGCTCAACGAAAGCCTTATTCTGAAAATCCGGGTGTCAAGTTAGTTGAAGTTGATGATGACATGAACAATTTGCACGAATAAGGTGGTTCTTGTGTAGCTAGCGAGCATGAAAACTTTGATGCGGGTTCTAACTCTTTTATTGAAGGTGGTTCTTCTAAGGAACGAAATGTCACCGAAGTTAGGAAAAAGAAAAAATTAGAAAGGATTCGGAGTTGAGTGAGTTGGAGAAACAATTAAGAATGCAATTAATAACATTGTTGTTCAAGAAAACCAAGGTCCTACTATGGAGGATTGTTATGTGAAGTTGAACAACATCAGGTTGGATCCTAAAGATCCAATTTATTTGGTGGCATCAGGTATCTTTTGTAAGTCAAAGAGCAACCGGGAGGCATGGATGTTGTTACCGTCAAGACTAAATGCCTTAAGAAATGGATTGAGATGATATCACGTCAAATGGGGTTTTGAACTACTAGTAGTTTATTGGATTTGTTGTATTTTATTACTTCTATGTTATGCTATTATAGACATGTACCTGAGATGCTTATTCTTCTTGAAATTTGTTGTACTTTGTTTACTTCTATGTTATGCTATTATAGACATGTACTTGAGATGCTATTGCTAGTTGCAATTTGTTCTAATTTGTTTACTTCCATGTTATGCTATTATAGACATGAACCTAAGATGCCATTGCTTGTGGCAATTTGTGAATGGAGTTGAAATTTTCACTTGATGCACCAAGTTTCTTATTTAGTAATATTACTTTACATTTAACTTTTAAATCTTATACTCATTTGGTGTGTATTTTTTACAAGCTAAATGTACGCTAAAACAAAACTTGCATTAATCTTTATCTTTTATTTTTATTTTAAGGATTTTCGGAAAAGTTTAAAGAAACGTAAAAGGGATAATACTTCAACAATGTCCGGGCATCAATATACACATGAGCTTTTGAAAAGGAAATAATTTACAATGTACGGAGTTGATAAGGATGTCTCATGACTCGTTTTCGTCTATGCAATCATTTTAAGGAAAGATTTTGGTTAAGAGATAGTAAACATAGATCGGTTGAGGAGAAGATGTTTATCTTTCTTATGATAATTGGTCACAATGAACACTTTTCTCTTATGAAACGTAGGTTTCAACACTCGAAGGAACTATTCATAATTGTTTTCACGAGGTATTAGATCAGATGTTGGTATTGTCAAAGAGGTTATAAGACCGACAACATTTAATCCAAATCTATACATTCCAGGACATAATAGAAGGGAGCATCAAATGTTTAAGGTAACTATTGGATTTATTACTAACATGTCTCTTAATTTGATAGTGTTTTAATAATTTGTTGTTTTTAATTAGGGAGCTGTTTGGGCACTCGATGAAACTCTTATACATGTTTATGTTTCGTCTCATAAACAAAATGTATACAGAGTACGAGGCAGAGGTGATTGTTATCAACATGTTTTAGCTATATGTGACTTCAACATGATCTTTACCTATATTGTAGCTGGATGAGAAGGTACGACACATGATGCAAGAATACTTACACTGTGTTCTTTAGTTTATTAGAGAAAAGAAAAGGAAACAAAAGCAAGGATGGTAAAGTAAAGGACACAAAGGGAAGGGGTTTTGATATTTTATTATGTGTTCTTTACCCACCATAAGAACAAACGCAATCCAAGTAAAAGAAGAATATTAATTAGAGGAAGTACAAATTGATTAACTAAATTACAATTGTAGTCTTGCAACTCATGCTATATAAAAAAAATAAAAGGGTAAGTTAGTCAATCTATCAAACCAAGATATATTTCCCTTCTCCACCGTTCCAAAAGTGGGCTGGAGGTTTTGACCTTTAATTCCTTCCACTTGCTGTCCTTTTATTTATGTTTCACTTCTCCTAAAATCTTGAGAACACTCATTTGTTTTGCTTTTCTTTACTTTCCCTTCACTTTCCTTCCAATATGACACTTGAGAAAATAATGTTAATGAAGCTTGATGATCCACTATATGAATTTCTGATTCCGCCTTCAGGTACATAAGTTTGAAATTCTGATATACTCCGTATATGAAAACGTAGATATGAATATATACAAATAATAATTTATATAATTTTAGATAAATATTATCTTTGTGATGCTGCCTATAAGCACATGCGAGTTTATGGTTCAATATCGTAATGTTAGGTATTGGTTAGAAGACTAATGTAGGATTTTTGCAAATCTTTTTTATGTCTATTTATCGTTCCTCGACTCGACTCGAAATTGATTTCCGATTAAAACGTAAGACTTACTTTGTTTTTGGTAACGATACTATTAGATATTTTAAACTAAAACTATTTAATTAAAAACTAATTTAAAATTTTTAATGGAACTAATAATTATTTAATCTAAGAAAAATCTTTGAAACTAATTAAGCTAATTAAAAATAAATCTATTTTCTTAAAAGAAATATTAATTAATTAAAAACTTATTTTTATAAAAACTTTAAATGAAATTTATAAAAACTATTTTTAAACAAAACTAAATTTAAACAATTTAACTAATATATATATATATATATATATATATATATATATATATATATATATATATATATATATATATATATATATATATATTTTTATCTTTTTAATTTTTAAAAACTGATTAAAGGAAAAACTATTTAAATACTTTTTAACTTAATTTAAATAAACTTAAACTTGAACTAAACTATTTAATTAAAACTGCCAACTTAAAATATCCTATATTAATTAATGGCTGCAAAGTTATACACAAATAAGGTCTAGAACAGTTGGTAAGGCGTATGGTTCCTGGACAGGAGGTCCAGGGTTCGAATCTTGGCAGATACAATTTTGCTAATAAATTTTTTTGGAATTTTAACTTACTCAGACCAATAGGGTCTGAGTGTTTATACGCAGCAAAGATCAGCAATAAGTAAATAACCAAATAAGCTAAGACAGATGATAAAATAAGCAGATAAGTGTATTAAACAAATTAAGCACAAAAGGTTAAACAGATAAGCAGAATATGATAAGCACTAAAAAAAACTGAAAAGCAATAAAACCAAAGAGCTAAACAATCAAATAAAATAAGCAGATAAGTATGATATATGTAAAATAAGCTAAACATGTAAAGATCAAACAAAGCAGATCCAATATAACTGAAATTCAAGCAGGTTCAGCAGCTTTAATACCCAAATAAGCAGAATCAAACAAACTGAAATACAAGCATTTTAAACTTAAATAAACAGAACTAATTAAGCAGTCCTAATAAAATTAAATTCAAACAGTACTACTAACTAATCAAGCAATATAAAAAAACAAAATAAGCAGATCCAAAACAACTAGCAATACCAAACAAAAACTTATCAAAATAGGCAGATCCAGATCAACAAATTAAATAAGCAAAACTTAATAAATCTAATAAAACTAAGCAAAACCAAATAAGATCACTACTTAAAAACTTGAACAGGTATTAAAATAAGCAGACCCAAACAACACCTAATCCAAACAAAAACTAACAAAAACTTAAGCAGATTCGAGCAGCACAAAACACAAGCAGATATTATAAAATTTAACTAAAACTTAAATAAACATCAACATAAATTAAAAAGAAGAACAAACCTAATAGAGATTTCCTTTGAGTAGAAGGTGGGCGCTGAACCCCCTTGTGAAGCGAAATCAACCGAGCAAACACCATCGTTCTTTACCCAATATTCATCACCATCACCATCGTATATGAACAGTAATTTAATCGAACCATTATATTTTTTTTTATTTTTTTTCTTTTTATCTTTCTAGTGGGGAAAGAATACTACCTTTTCATATTACTTTAACATTTATTTAATCGAAATAAAATTAAAATTAATTGCAAAAATAATCAAACAAGACAAAAATTTAAGAAAACTGAAATTTCATTAATATTAAAAAAGAGTACAATACTTGATTGAAAAGGAAATTACAATAACCCTAATTCTATTTTTTTAGAAAATAAAAATTAAAATAAAGAAAAAGGCATGCCAAATTACAAATATGAGGGGGTTTTTATAAGCAAACCCCTTGGAAACCCTCTTCTTAGCTTCAATAGTAAGCATCAAATCCAGGCCGTCAAATCCATCTTTTCTTCTTGTCTCTCTTCATATTCTTGATCTAATGGCCAAAAACAATTCCCTTGCACACGGATCGCCAGGGTGTTGAGAAGTTGTGTTTATTGTGCTAGTTTGAGGGTGAGGTGGATTGATCTTATTGGTGGGAGGGTTTATGGAACGTGTGGGAACCAATCAAATCAAAGGATTTCGCCATTTAGGATTTGAGATGAGGACCACAAGTGAGTGTTCGTTCCGAAAACTATGGGGATTTAATTCCCATTGGTGTGAATTAATCATTGAGGGTAAAACCCCCAATTTTTCGTTGGTAAATCTGGGTGATGGTAAATTAGGGTTAGGGTGTAGAACTGTGTTATTGGGGAGAGAAAGATGAGCAGTGAAAAGTTGGTGTCATTGTTTGTAACGAAATGAATGGGATGGGTAACTTTTTAGTTATTTGTGTGGGGTGAGATGTTACACGTGTGTGACGTTGTGTGATTTTATTGACCATAGTGTTTGACCTCAAAGTAAATAAGCTAAAACCGTCCCTTGTGTTATTTAGCAACTGGGCTTGTGGCCCAAGTGTTTCAATCCGATTGTATAAAGAGAAACTTGGGCCATTTTTGGGTTTATATTCATTAAATCAAGTAACATGAACTTCGAAATGGGCTTTTGAGCCCATTAACCCAAACGTGGGACCCACTTGGCCCAATTATCTTCGTAAATGATTGAATCCACTAAAACGAGCTCGATTTAAGCTTTCTTGTACATTTCTTCAAAACCGTGTCGAATTGCCGGTTTTCGTGATCTTCAGCACACTTTTGGTCTTTGACTTTGTCTTCGTCTATTTCTTGGACTTTTCTTCAACATTTGACCGTGAAATCCCGTGTTTTCTTTCCTTTTGATCATTTGTACCTATTTTAACACAAAAACACAAAACCACACGTAATTCCGACTTTTATGATATTAAACACATGATTAGGTCTTGTTTTTCCTTGATTTTAGTGGCAAAAGGATAAGTGTTTACACACTTATTAAATCCCCTACACTTGACCATTGTAATGAACCCATGCAATGCATAGTTTTAAAGCATAAGTTACATTTTTCTCATAATTAATCCATCTCGGCCTTTATTACTATTGCTACTACTACGATGAAAAGATGAGAACTTTTATAGGAAACAAAAGTTATAACTATTTATTAACTTGGAAATTATTTGATGGAAGAAACTTGTAAAGAAATCTAAGACTTTAATTAGGGCTTTGGTGTCATGAATATTAATCACCCTCAAGTTTCACGTTCCCCATACCAAGCTTAAAAACGAGATCATTGTTTACCATAAGTCCTTAAGTTAAAACCACTTATATAAGACAATTGTGTAATACTCTTTCTCCAATTCCTACTTTGTATCTCTAGATTTTATTGATTATCATTCACCCGTAGGCTCATTTTACTTATTTGATAATTATTATTCCAAAAATGAAAGCCAAACGGTGCAAACCCGATACTCAAAACCTAACCTCGTCCTCAAAAACGTTGTCACTAAAGTAAGCCCACATCAAGGATGTTTTAACACGATTTGGGGAATAAATTCCCGGACCCAAAATTTGGCCAAATAGTACTACTTATTAATTATTCCTCCAAAGTCATGTAGACTTTATGTGGAGTTTAGCAAGTTCACATCATATACCCTTAGGCTCTTTAAGATGTAAAAATGCTCCCCGTCTATTGTCCACACCCTAAGGCTCCTTGAACGATAAACGAAGGAATTGATTTTTTTTGATCAATTTTTATTAAACACTTACCATGCCATACACCCTAAGGCTCTAATGACAAGGTTCGTGATACATGCCCCACACCCTAAGGCTCCTTGAGGTCATGTTTTAATCTTATTCTTTCTTTATTTATGATATGTATAGTAGGCCAAATTTCGCGGTCCCATGGTCTGAATACCTCCTACTTAGTGGTTATGAGCCACCTTAGTTGGAAGTCCACAACGCTGGCACCCTCAATGTGTTCATGCTTTAATTACAAGGAGAATAAAGATTTGGCTAAGAGTTAAGATATCGAATATACTCCGCAAGAATCCTCATTTATTAAGAAATTAAATATACAAGCGGGAAGAAAGAGCCACAAAAACCATATAAGCAAAAATTAACCCTTAAACTTATTATCAACTCTATCATCTCTCGTTCTCCACAATTTAAAATCTCAAGAAATGAGACTCGTGGATGCTTAGCCTAATAAACCAATTAAGGTCCATATGGTTAAGGATACTAGCTAGAGTAAACTTGGATAAGTAAACTCGGGTTGAGTCAAAATATTCACGACAGGCCTAATATATCAAAGATATCAAAACTTGTTAAAACCATTTTATTCATTTATTTATTATTTTGACTTTTATTCTTGAAATGGAAAATATAAATATGATGCGATGACAAAAGGAAAGAAAATAAATGGAAATACCACTAGGCCAAAAATAGATCAAAATTTTGAAAAACGTTGAAATTTGTTTAAAATTTTCCGGTTAAATGGGGTCAAATTCATGGAAAAGCCCACTAAAAATCGATAGAAGTCCCCCTACACTTAATATAAACATTGTCCTTAATGTTTAAGCATGTGGGAGAATAAACTCCCCTAAACTTAGGACATTGAGTACGTTGTTTAAAATCGAGCTAAGGAAGGGACAACTAAAGTGATTGCATTTATTTGTTTTATTTATATACATGTATGAATTACAATAGTTTTGATAGAACCGGGTACACGGGAACACGGGATCACGGGTCGCGTCAAAAGCACCAAAAGTGGATCATTAAAGCTCATGTCCCTGCACAACATCACAACACATAAACAACCTACTTGGCTCCCCCTACACTTATTGGTGGAAATGGATGAAGGTGAAAATGGGCGGAAAGGATGGTAAAGGTAAAAATCTAACCTAGTTAAACGATGCTTGATTTATTTATCACGAGTCTCTAGCTCGACTCAATTTCCCGAATTAATTCAAGGGAAATGTGGAGAGGGATGGAATCATCTCGTGAGAGATGTCCTCTCCATAGTACAACTTAACCCGTTGGCTATTCACCTTAAAGTTGGGCCCATTTGGTTGGGATAACTCAATTGTGCCATAAGGGAAGACTTGGGCCACGGTGAATGGACCGGACCAACGGCTCTTAAGTTTACCCGAAAAGATTTTCAACCGAGAGTTAAAGAGTAAAACTTGATCACCAACATGGAACTCTCAGTTTCTAATCTTGGAATCATGAATGAGCTTAGTCTTATCCTTGTAGATTATAGAATTTTCATAAGCCTTATTCCTAAGTTCATTGAGTTCATTGAGTTGTATTTTCCTATGATCACCGGCTTTGTTTATGTCAAAATTAGCCCATTTTAAGGCCCAATAAGCCTTATGCTCCAACTCAATGGGGAGGTGGCACGCCTTTCCGTACACAAGGCGATAAGGGGTACAACCTATAGGTGTCTTATAAGCGGTACGGAAAGCCCACAAAGCATCATCTAATTTATCGGCCCATGAGGCACGATGCTCTCCCACGGTTCGCTCTAAGATTCTCTTAAGACCACGGTTAGAAACCTCGGCTTGTCCATTAGTTTGAGGATGATACGCGGTGGAAAGTCGGTGATTGACACCATACTTAGCCATGACTCGTGCGAATTGATCATTGCAAAAATGAATCCCGCGATCACTAATAATAGCACGAGGCACACCGAATCGAGCAAACAATTGTTTTAAGAAGTTAACAACCACCCTTGCATCGTTAGTAGGTAAAGCCTTTGCTTCAACCCATTTTGATACGTAGTCAACGGCTACGAGGATGTACTTCTTTCCTTTGGATGATGGAAATGGCCCCATAAAGTCGATGCCCCATACGTCAAAGATTTCACACTCTTGGATAAAATTTTGAGGCATCTCATCTTTATGTGTGATCTTGCCTTGTCTTTGGCAAGCATCACAATGCTTAACCATTTCATGTGCATCATTTAGCGGTGTAATTAGGACCAAAGTGACCACCGGTGGGTCCTTTATGGCAGGCTTCAAGGATTTGTAAAGCCGCTGGCCCATCAGCACATCTACGAATGATTAAATCCTCACATTTCTTGAAAAGATAAGGGTCGTCCCAATAGTACGTTTTAACGTCCTTGAAGAATTTTTTTCTTTTGTTTGGACGATAACCCTTCGATAAGAACACCACCCGCCAAATAGTTTGCAATGTCCGCAAACCATGGGGTATCATCAAGATTGGAATTAATAGACATTAAGGTCTCAAGGGGGAAAAGATTCATTAATCTCTTGATTTGGGAGAATCCCCTTGTTAAGGATCCTCAAGTCTACTAAGATGATCCGCGGCTAGGTTTTCCGCTCCTTTTTTATCACGAATTTTGATTTTAAATTCTTGTAGGAGCAAAACCCAACGAAGGAGTCTTGGTTTAGCATCTTGCTTGGTCAACAAGTATTTCAAGGCGGAATGGTCGATGTAAACGATGGTGGTGGAAAGCACAAGATAGGGCGGAATTTCTCAAAAGCATATACTACGGCTAAAAGCTCTTTTTCGGTAGTATAATGCAATTGAGCCCCCGTCATTGTCTTACTAGCATAATGAATGGGTTGGAAATGTTTGTTAACCTCGTTCACCTAAAACCGCTCCTACCGCGAAATCACTAGCATCGCACATGAGCTCGAAAGGTAACTCCCAATTTGAGAGACTAAGACCGGTGCCTTAGTTAATTTACCTTTAAGAAGCTCGAAAGAGTCGAGACATTCTTGAGAGAAGATGAAAGGAGCATCCTTTTCTAAGAGATGAGTCATTGGACGAGCTATTTTCGATAAATCTTGATGAAACGTCGATAAAATCCCGCATGGCCTAAAAAACTTCTAACTCCTTTGACGGTGGTAGGTGGAGGTAACTTAGCAATGACGTTAACTTTAGCACGGTCGACTTCGATACCGGCTTTGGAAATTTTATGACCGAGGGACGATGCCTTCTTTTACCATGAAATCGCATTTTTCCCAATTAAGAACGAGACGAGTGTCTTCACACCGTTTAAGCATACGTTCTAAATTAGCAAGGCAAGAAGAGAAAGAATCACCATAGACCGAGAAATCGTCCATAAAGACTTCCATAGTTTCTTCAACCATGTCATGAAATATCGCCATCATACACCTTTGGAAAGTCCCGGAAGCATTGCATAATCTGAAAGGCATTCGTTTGTAAGCAAATGTTCCATAGGGACAAGTGAATATGGTTTTCTCTTGGTCTTTTGGATCGATAGGGATTTGAAAATATCCGGAAAAAACCATCTAAGAAGCAATATAAATCATTACCCGCTAAACGCTCGAGCATTTGATCCATGAAAGGAAGAGGGAAATGATCCTTACGAGTGGCATCATTGAGCTTACGATAGTCGATGCAAACTCGCCAACCCGTAACGAGTCTAGTAGGAATCAACTCGTTGTTTTCATTGGGAACAACGGTGATTCCGCCTTTCTTAGGCACACAATGGACGAGACTAACCCATGGCAAATCCGAGATAGGGTAAATCATTCTGGCATCTAGAAGTTTGGTAACTTCTTTCTTAATGACTTTATGAATTTTTGGATTAACCCTTCTTTGATTTTGGATTGCGGGTTTAAAGTCATCTTCCATGAGAATTTTATGAGTACAAAAATTAGGATCAATTCCGCGAATGTCGGAGATTTTCCAAGCAATTGCTTTCTTATGATTCTTAAGCACATCGATAAGTCGGGATTTTTCATCTTCTTTTAAGTCCTTAGTAATAATGACGGGTAACTTATTATCCTCCTCTAAGAAAACGTACTCTAAATGAGACGGTAAATCCTTAAGCTCTAAATCCGGTGGATTGTCGATGGAAGGATTAGTCAAATTAGGATCATCGTTTGTAACTTCCTTAGGAGTAGGTGGAGAAATATGGTCCTCATTGAGAAGTCTCTCAATGGTACGAATGTCTTCTTGCCAATCGGTGGGAGAATCGTCATATTTTAGATCCACATCCCCTAAACTCGCTTCAAATTCTTGTAAAAGAAAGTCACTTTCTCCAAATGGAGTCAATGAAGGATCAATAGAAGCTACGGTCTCAACATGAGGTAAAGGAGAAATCCCGCTCTTACAAGCCTCGTGAAAATGTTCTTCGCATGCTTCGTCGAGCACATCGATGTAATTCACGGATTCGGGCTCATCGGGAAGTTTAGAAAGTTTACCCATGTTAAAGACGATTTTATCATCCCCGACCCTCATGATAAGTTCACCCCGCGGCTACATCAATTAATGTACGCCCGGTTCTCAAGAAGGGTCGTCCCACAATTAAGGGATCACGGGGATCCATCTCATAGTCGACTACGACGAAATCGGCAGGAAAAGTGAATTTGTCGACTCCTACAAAAACATCTTCGGCTATCCCCACGGATAAGCAACCGTACAGTTATCTAATTCCAATGTCATACGAGTGGGGACTAGCTCGGGTAAAGATAATTGTTTCCACACAGACAATGGCATAAGATTGATACTCGCTCCGAGATCTGCCAAGGCCATACAATTCTCAATACCCGGAAAATTACAAGGAATAAGGAATCGACCGGTATCTCCTAACTTAACCGGTAATTTCTCAAAAGAACCGCGTAACAATTCTCATTCAATTGGGTGTTGGAAATATCGAGCAATTTTTCCTTATCACTTAAAAGGTCCTTAAACATCTTAGCGTACTTAGGCATGTGAGCGAGCGCCTCGGCAAAGGTGATATTAAAATTCAATTGTTTGAACATTTTTAGGAAGTTCGAAACTTGAATATCATCCTTATTCTTCAATTTCTCTTTCCACAACCTTGAGGGATAAGGTATATTGGGTTGAGATGAAGGCTTGGAGTGGATTGCTCACTCACATCCTTTGGTGGAGGAGGAGTAGAAATGGAAGGTGAAAGAACAGGTTTGGGAACCGAAGATGTGGTAGAAAATTTAGGTATCGGTGGAACATAAGGTGTAGACGAAGGCATAACGGGTGGTATGTCACAAGTGGAAGAAGAAGGAGGTTGTGTAGAAGAAGAAGGTATCTCGGGTCCTTGGTTAGGTGGGGGATATGAAGGTTTTACGGTGGTCTTACCGCTCCTAGTAGTGATAGCATTAACATTAGCCCTAGGATTGGTCACGGTGTTCGAAGGGAGGGCACCTTGGGGACGAAGGGTTTGAATCATAGTCAAAAATTTCTTATCGGTCGATTCTTGCATTTGTCGATTATATTCTTGCATCTCTTTCATGGTTCGCTCATGTTCGGATAATTTTTGTAGAACCAAGTCTATTTGAGGATTATGCATGTTCATTTGATTATACCCTTGATTAGGAAAACCTTGATTAGGAAAACCTTGGTTTTGATATTGATTATAACCTTGATTAAATCCTTGATTTTTGAAAACCTTAGTTATTAAATCCTTGATTTTGGTTATTGAACCCTTGGGTTTGCCCTTGAAAATTCTCTTGATTTTGATTAAAACCCCGTTGATTATAATTTCCTTGAAAATTACCCCGTTGAGGACCTTGGTTCCTATTTTGGGGCGGGTGGGGGTGGTCTTTGTGGTGCTACAAAACCCGGGGGAGCCAAATAGTTATTAGACTTGTAAGACAAATGGTTAACATCAACATTTGGTTTGAAATGAATCCGCTCATTTTTATTGTTGTTATAAGCATAAACATCTTATTGATTATTGTAAACCTTGTCACAATTAAAGTATGAATGCGGTCCACCACAAGTCTCACACGTTTCACAAGTTTCTTTACATGGCATTAACTTGACCATTTAGGCATGGGTTTTTAGAGCAAGTGATTCAACAAGCGAAGTGAGTTTATCGATTCTCTTGTCACTCTCACTAGAACTACCACTTGCCATAGTGGCCCTAACACTCTTAGTTTGCACTTTAGCCTTGTTTTCTATTATGGCCCAAGCCTCGTTCATTGATTTCACAAGAATATTGCCCCCCCCCCCCCCCCCCCCCCCCCCCCCCCGCGGCACTATTAAGTGAGTCTTGGTCATTTAGAGTTAAACCGTTGTAAAACGTATTAATTTGATGCACTTTAGTGAAACCGTGTTGTGACATTTTCTTAAAAGCTCTTTAAATCGATCCCAAGACTCACTAAACGTTTCCCCATATTGTTGTTCAAAGGTTGATGATCTCATTCCTTAAAGAAGTGGTCCGTGATGGTGGGAAAAAGTAGTTTATGAACTTGGTCTCTAAGTCAATCCATGTGGTAATACTTTGGGGTGGTTCCTTATCAAGCCAAATCCGGGCTTGTCCCTCGAGGGAAAAAGGAAAGAGTTGTAAACGAATGGCCTCTTGTGATACCCCATTGTATTTGACGGTTTTGGCTAATTGTATGGAACGTTTGATATGAGCGTGTGGGTCATCATTAGTATGGCCTAAAAATGGTGTAGCAGAAACCATTTGAATAAAACCCGTTTTAAGTTCAAAATTATTAGCTCCAATATCCGGCACCACAATCGCATCATCGTTTCCTTCAACGTGAGATTGTAGAATCTCAATCATTGGTCGATTATCCGTTACCATCGTATTGTCGAAAGCTCGATTCTCGGGATTGGCTCTAATGACGGTCTTTTTGTTTTTCTTCTTCTTCTTCTTTTTGAAGAATTGGAAGAGTTTGGTACACCAATCGGTATGTATGTATGCGCGCGAGTGCGCATACAATTAAAACTTTGGAATGAGGTAGGTGACCTCGGTCGACTTTGAGAGGAAAAGGATTCTCCCTTGATAGGTGTGAAAACACCCATCCTTTTTACCACTTAATTACAATAATAACCGAGCCAAAACGTGTATTTTATGTCATTTATGTCGGAATTATGCGTGGTTTGTGTTTTTGTTGTAATTTAGGACGAAAAGGTGAAAAGCGGAGAAAACACGGCATTCACGGGCTTTTATCGAAGAAAACGACGAAAGATGAAGTCGAAAGATCAAGAGTGCAAAAAGAACGGAAGTCCAAGACCAATTCTGAAGATTTATCGAAGAAAAAGTCAAAAGACGAAGTTTACTGAAAGGCGAAGAACTCGAGTCTTATTTATGAAGAAAATTCAAGACGAGTTCAAAGAAATCCCGAGACAAAGTCATTAAGTCCAAGATTAACAAAAGATAAAGAAGAAAAGGACTTAAGTGTGCAATTAAGGAAAAGAGGAAAGAGGGAGGAAGCTTCCTAAGCTCCTCCCTAATCACCCCTATATATATATTAGTTTAGTTGCATTTTCAAGGGGGTTGGGTGGTTTGACAAACCACCACTTCCATCATTTTCATACTTGTTATTTCATTTCTTGCACTTTAATTACTTGTTATGCACCTTTAATCATTTAATTTTCAAGTAAGTTTTCATTTATTGTTCTTGAATCTTTACTTTTCTTGTTTAATCTCTCATCTTCCTTTCTTGATTCTAATTTACTTTTGGTGCGAATTACATATGATCCGTGTTGTTCATTAATGTTTTCGTGCTTAAAAAGTTCATCTTTTTATGGTTTGATTTAAAAGTTTGTTTATTTTAAGTTTGGAAAAGTTGTTATTTGTGCTTATTGATTCCGTTTCATTATTGTCTTCATTCTAGTTTTGGTGTGAGCTTATTACCATAGCTTATTACTTGCTTATCTCGGATCCCATTTAAATCAGAAAGGGAAAACCCCTTTCCGATCACACGTTCCGACCAGCCACCCCTTATTCCGATCAGTAGATCGGAAAAGGGTTTATAAACATTCCGATCTGGAATATTTCTTAGTATTCCGATTGAGTCTCATGTTAACACATTCCGATTTGGCTTGTTTTATGGATATTCCGATTGTGCTTGTTTCCCCTCATTCCGATTGGATCCACTCCAAGTATTCCGATCATGTCCCATTTCTTAATATTCCGATTGCAACATTCCGATCGGAATACATTCCGATCGGGTCCTTATGGATTTCGATCAGGTGTATTCCGATGGAATGTTTTGTTTTGTTTTAGTGTTAAGCTTATTTGTTTTTCCGCCACTTTACTCGTTTTGTCTTTAGTCTATTTTAATTACGTCTTGCATTTTTATTTAATTGTCCATTTACTTTTCGTTAAGCTTTAATTTTACGTTATTTAAATTCTCGGCATTTACTTTTAACGTTTTAAATATTGCACCGTTTTACGTTTTTAACTAGTTTTAGTTTCAATTACTCGTCATTTATTTTTAAGTCTTGCACATTTATTTTACAACAACCAAAAATATTGTTTCACCAAGAACAACTGAGTCGCACTTTAAACCGTGATCAATTCGATTAGACACCGAGAAACGAACTTTCAACTAGTAAAATCTCTTTATTAAAATGGCGCCGCTGCCGGCTCTTTTCGTGAGGATCTATGGTTTTTTGTGAGAGACGCGTTTGCTTTTGGGATCCGTTCACTTGTGAACGTTATTTTTCTTGTAAAAAATTTTCAAAAAAAATTCAAAAACATTTAAAAAACCATAAAAAGCATTTCTTTTTCAAAGTTTTGCACCAAAAATATTCTTCTTGCTTATCTATCGTTCTTTATGGATTTTTATGTCCATTGCGTCGGGTGTGGGAGACGATTGTACGGGAACGACTCTTGTCAATGGTGTACATGTGAGCGGTGTGAAAACGATATCGACAATACACAATTCCTATTCGGATTTTGTCCTTTGTGCAACTCGGTTAATTCGTCCTTTTTGAACCCACCTCCTCCTGTTCCCCCGTGCATCTATTGTGGAAGCGATTCTCATTGGCATGTTTCGTGCCCGGTTCAATACCCGTATGGACACGGGCAAGAACTGAGGTATAATTATGAAAATGATAATAGCTATCCACATGAGGCACCCAGTTTCTCTCCATACCCATGGTGCTATATTTGTGGGGGCCCTCACGATGCTTCTTTTTGTGATCCGTCGCAAGTCTTTGAGAAAGTACCGTGCTATCATCCTAGTGTCTATAATTTTGAGCCCCCACATCACTCCCTCAATCATCAATCCTCTCAGCAAATTAGTCTTGATCAACAACTCACTACTTTGAATGGCATTCTAGAACGTCTAGCTCAACTCCGAGCTGACTTGCATCAGGAAAAGCAACCGTTTCTTGATGTGGACAAAACCTTGAAAACCACCGACACCTTTTTGAGCCAATTTAGTCGTTTTCCCTTCTTTTCTACACCAAAATGTTTAATTACAGCGTGGGATAGAATTGGTGAAATTGAACATACTCAGGGCGATGAACAACAAAAGTTGCTGCATGAGCTTCTTAAAGATGTGGAGGTTATCAAGGAAGAGTTAGCCGACTACGTCACTCCTAACTGGACTCGTCCCATCTATTATGATGATGACGACGACGATGATGTCTACACTTTCAACCAATCTTCTGAAGTTGTTGCTCCTACTCTCGATGTTCCTACTGCATCTAAGGATCTAGATTCGTTGAATGAGCTTAGTGATGTTGGTCTCGACAAAGTAATGGATGATGAGGTTTGTGACTTACCTGCTATGGAGCCTGAGGACGACGTTGCTCTTACGGAAGAGGTCGATCCTAGTGATGACGATTCTTCTCTCCGCTATGAGAATTTCACTTTTGAAATTTCTCAATCTCCACCGGGAGATGCGGGTGATGACGATTTATTCTCTCCGGCTTACGAAAAGTTCACCGATGAACTTGATCTTGTGGATGAGGTGGAAGACGTGCTTCTTCGTGATAGATTACGGAAAGTGCATCTTCTTATTGCTCAAATCGAAGAGTTGAATTTTCCTTCTCTTTCCAAGTCTTTACCTCCATCTATTCCTCCCGTTGAAGATAATGACCCATTGCTGGAAGATATCGATATTCACTCCATCCCTCCAGGTATTGATGATTATGACACGGAGGGGGACATTATTTTTGATAATTTGCTGCAGGAAGGTATTGTCCCAAGTCCTCCTCCCGAGCACCTTTCATCCACTCCGTTAGAAACCATCACGGAGGATAAGTGCTTTGACCCGGGAGGTGACATTGATTATGCTATGATTGATAACAATATGGCTTTGCCGCTTGCTCCGCATCCATTGTATTTGGGGGAGGACAATGTGCTTACTTTACCCACCCCACCTCCCGTGGATCTTGATTTCACATACTTTTCGTATGTTGAAAGGGTTTTTCTCCTGTTCAAGACTTATCCCCCTGCCTCTCCTTTGTTAATGTCAACCGGGAACGAGGACAAGGTCTTTGATCCCGGTATTACATTCGAGGCTTCCCCATGGACCATTTAATTCGGGGACGAGTCAGGCTCGTGACTCGGTTAATATAAACAAGCGCTTTTTGGGAGGCAACCCAATTATCTTTCTATTTTCACCATAAGTGTAGGGGGAGCCCCGTGGTATTTCTTGCTTTCTTTCTTATCATGTGCAGGGATTAGAGCTTCAAAGATACACTCTTGATGACTTTTGACGAACCGTGATTCCGTGTTCCCTTCTTCCCGGTTCTATCCTAAACTCTTTTCGATTCGCTATTTTATATTTCTCAATATTAAATAGGAATCTCTTTAGTTGTCTCTTCCTAAGCGAGATTTAAACAAAGTGCACAATGTCCTAAGTGTAGGGGAGTTTACTCCCACATGCTTAAACATTGAGGACAATGTTTATATTAAGTGTAGGGGGACTTCTATCGAAGTTAAGTGGTCTTTTCCTTGTATTTGTCCTCATTTTAACCGAAAAATCAATTTTTCGACATTTTTCAAAATTTTTGATCTATTTTGGCCTATTAGTTTTTCCCTTTGTATAGTTATTTTCTTTCCTTATTAGAATAAATTTTTAATAAAGTGGTTTTAATTTTCAAACGTTCTGAATCTTTTGACTCAACCCGAGTTTACTTATCTAAGTTTACTCTAGCTAGTATCCTTAACGTGTTTAAGTCAAGTTTTGCTAGGCTTTTATATAGGGAGCTATAAAACGCGAAAGTCTTAACTCTCACGGGTTAAGAACGAGAACTTTTCGCAAGTTCCTATAACTGATCCTAGAGAGTCGTTTATCAAGGGAACTTTAAAATGCGATTTCTAAAACTTGAAAAAGTCTAAGAATTTGCAAGATCCTATAGATGACTCGAAAACCCAAAACTTTGATTTAATAGGCTAAGCATCCACGAGTCTCATTCCTTGAGATTTTAAACTGTGGAGAACGAGAGATGATAGAGCCAATTATAAGTTCGTATTCTTTCGTGAATTTATGTGAGTTAATTATAAGCCTATTCTCCCATCGCCTGCTAATAAATTTATCTGCAATAAATAAGGTTGTACGATTTGAAAAGTTACTTAGCTTCTAGCCCAAGATTGTTTAAAAGTTGCTCGGTACGGATTAGAGTTCATAGCCAAGGCATAACTTATTGAAGCGGGATGCGAAGATTGGCGAGTCCGAAAAGGCCCTAACAAGGCATGAGGGCTACATTTTGTTGCTAAAGGTCCAAAAGTGATGTGAAGAATCATTTATCGAAAATCAATATGAAGGATCGAGACACACGACGAAAAGCAAATACTCCCCTAAAGATCATGGAGAAGTCTATCCAAAAAGGCCCTAACAAGGTATGAGGATAAATAGATCCAAGTCCTAAAAGGAGGCGGATCGTTGTATATCAAAGTCCAATATAAAGATTGGAGAAAAATGAAGAAGTCGTGGTCCAAATATGAAGAATCTCTCAAAACTTCAAGTGAAGAAATTCCTATTATGAAGAGAAGACATAATTTCAAGAACGTCTCTCAAAGATTCGAAGTATGAAGTCGCTGCCAAATATCGGTCCGAGAAAGGTCTCAAATCGTGAAGCGAGTTATGCCAAGATATGAACTTTATGAGGTCCCGAGAAGCAGTTTTAAAAGATTTTGTCCTTTAGCTAACTATTGATTAAATCGTTTACTTTATTTTCGGACTAAATAACTATCGAAATAAGTCAAAAATGCATCCTCGTGATCATTCAAGACAACAATAAAATATAAGAGATACACCTAGGAATAAGGGAGTCTAAGTGAATAATTGGCCCACATGAGTTCGTGTTAGTTTGCTAACTTATAATAACAATGATCTCGTTTCTAAGCTTGGTTTGGAGAAAGTGAAAACTTGAGGATGATGATCATTCACGATATTTCCAAAACCCAAGGTATGTTTTTAATTTCTTTACTTTGAATGTTTATAATTTTCTATCTCTTTAATAAAGGCCAACGTGGATTGATTATGATAAAAAGTGTAAACATTCTTTGTAACTAATGCATTGCATGAGGACATTGCAATGGTTAAGTGTAGGGGATTTGATAGGTGTGAAAACACCCATCCTTTTTACCACTTAATTACAATAATAACCGAGCCAAAACGTGTATTTTATGTCATTTATGTCGAAATTATGCGTGGTTTGTGTTTTTGTTGTAATTTAGGACGAAAAGGTGAAAAGTGGAGAAAACACGGCATTCACGGGCTTTTATCGAAGAAAAAGACGAAAGATGAAGTCGAAAGATCAAGAGTGCAAAAAGAACGGAAGTCCAAGACCAATTCTGAAGATTTATCGAAGAAAAAGTCAAAAGACGGAAGTTTACTGAAAGCCGAAGAACTCGAGTCTTATTTATGAAGAAAATTCAAGACGAGTTCAAAGAAATCCCGAGACAAAGTCATTAAGTCCAAGATTAACAAAAGATAAAGAAGAAAAGGACTTAAGTGTGCAATTAAGGAAAAGAGGAAAGAGGGAGGAAGCTTCCTAAGCTCCTCCCTAATCACCCCTATATATATATATTAGTTTAGTTGCATTTTCAAGGGGGTTGGGTGGTTTGACAAACCACCACTTCCACCATTTTCATACTTGTTATTTCATTTCTTGCACTTTAATTACTTGTTATGCACCTTTAATCATTTAATTTTCAAGTAAGTTTTCATTTATTGTTCTTGAATCTTTACTTTTTTTGTTTAATCTCTCATCTTCCTTTCTTGATTCTAATTTACTTTTGGTGCGAATTACATATGATCCGTGTTGTTCATTATTGTTTTCGTGCTTAAAAAGTTCATCTTTTTATGGTTTGATTTAAAAGTTTATTTATTTTAAGTTTGGAAAAGTTGTTATTTGTGCTTATTGATTCCGTTTCATTATTGTCTTCATTCTCGTTTTGGTGTGAGCTTATTACCATAGCTTATTACTTGCTTATCTCGGATCCCATTTAAATCGGAAAGGGAAAACCCCTCTCCGATCACACGTTCCGACCAGCCACCCCTTATTCCGATCAGTAGATCGGAAAAGGTTTTATAAACATTCCGATCTGGAATATTTCTTAGTATTCCGATTAAGTCTCATGTTAACACATTCCGATTTGGCTTGTTTTATGGATATTTCGATTGTGCTTGTTTCCCCTCATTCCGATTGGATCCACTCCAAGTATTCCGATCATGTTCATTTCTTAATATTCCGATTGCAACATTCCGATCGGAATACATTCCGATCGGATCCTTATGGATTCCGATCAGGTGTATTCCGATGGAATGTTTTGTTTTGTTTTAGTGTTAAGCTTATTTGTTTTTTCGCCACTTTACTCGTTTTGTCTTTAGTCTATTTTAATTACGTCTTGCATTTTTATTTAATTGTCCATTTACTTTTCGTTAAGCTTTAATTTTATGTTATTTAAATTCTCGTCATTTACTTTTAACGTTTTAAATATTGCACCGTTTTACGTTTCAACTAGTTTTAGTTTCAATTACTCGTCATTTATTTTTAAGTCTTGCACAATTATTTTACAACAACCAAAAATATTGTTTCACCAAGAACAACTGAGTCGCACTTTAAACCGTGATCAATTCGATTAGACACCGAGAAACGAACTTTCAACTAGTAAAATCTCTTTATTATCCCTCTTGAGGTGCAATATGAAAAAGTTACAAAAATATATACTTAATTACTAATTGAGTTGCAAACCAATAATCGGTCGTCCCTCTCAATATACGAACAAGCAAGCGGGGAAACGAGGTGGCACAAAGCACTTAAAAACCTTTTTCCTTAGACGGCCTTTTATAGCGCGTCGCCTTATACCCACCTTATAGTTTGTATATTTCGAGTTCAAACGTCTTACTAGTATTTATCTATTTTGCCCTTTTATTTTGTTTAGGATACGAATACAATAGTTAGGTGATGAAATCCCAACTAAGGCTTATTTGAAAAGTAGGTAAATTAATGTTCTACGTAATATACTATAGTAAAAGAAAAATCTTTTTGTATTTTTTAGAAAACTATATATATTCACAATAAAAACGAAAGAAATCGAAATAAGAAAAATAAAAATAATACGTAATATTTTTGGTGTAATACTTTTAGGAAAAAGTATTACTTTTTGATTTTTTTTATTTTTTTGTTGCAAATCTTAGGAAAGAATTTGCTTTTTGTGATTTTTTTAATTTTTTTTTGTATTTTTAAGTTTTTGATTTTTTTGTATTTTTGATTTTGATGCAAGAAAGTAACGTTCAAAAAGAACGGATCCCAAAATCCAAACGTCTTCACGAAAAATCGTCAATCGTACGAGCGAAGCGGCAGCGGCGCCATTTTAATGTAGAATTTTTGCAAATCTTTTTTATGTCTATTTATCATTCCTCGACTCGATTCGACATTGATTTCCGATTAAAACGTAAGACTTACTTTGTTTTTTGGTAACGATACTATTAGATATTTTAAATTAAAACTATTTAATTAAAAACTAATTTAAAATTTTAAATAGAACTAAAAATTATTTAATCTAAGAAAAATCTTTGAAACTAATTAAGCTAATTAAAAATAAATCTATTTTCTTAAAAGAAATATTAATTAATTAAAAACTTAATTTTATAAAAACTTTTAATGAAATTTATAAAAACTATTTTTAAACAAAACTAGATTTAAACAATTTAAATACAATATATATATATATATATATATATATATATATATATATATATATATATATATATATATATATATATATATATTATCTTTTTAATTTTTAAAAACTGATTAAAGGAAAAACTATTTAAATACTTTTTAATTTAATTTAAATAAACTTGAACTTGAATTAAACTATTTAATTAAAACTGCCAACTTAAAGTATCCTATATTAATTAATGGCTGTAAAGTTATACACAAATAAGGTCTAGAATAGTTGGTAAGGCGTATGGTTCCTGGACAGGAGGTCCAGGGTTCGAATCTTGGCAAATACAATTTTGCTAATAAGTTTTTTTGGAATTTTAACTTACTCAGACCAATAGGGTCTGAGTGTTTATACGCATCAAAGATCAGCAATAAGTAAATAACCAAATATGCTAAGACAGATGATAAAATAAGCAGATAAGTGTATTAAACAAATTAAGCACAAAAGGTTAAACAGATAAGCAGAATCTGATAAGCACTAAAAAAACTAAAAAGCAATAAAACAAAAGAGCTAAACAATCAAATAAAATAAGCAGATAAGTATGATATATCTAAAATAAGCTAAACATGTAAAGATCAAACAAAGCAGATCCAATATAACTGAAATTCAAGCAGGTTCAACAGCTTTAATACCCAAATAAGCAGAATCAAACAAACTGAAATACAAGCATATTAAACTTAAATAAACTGAACTAATTAAGCAGTCCTAATAAAATTAAATTCAAACAGTACTACTAACTAATCAAGCAATATAAAAAAAACAAAATAAGCAGATCCAAAACAACTAGCAATACCAAACAAAAACTTATCAAAATAGGCAGATCCAGATCAACAAATTAAATAAGCAAAACTTAATAAATCTAATAAAACTAAGCAAAACCAAATAAGATCACTACTTAAAAACTTGAACAGGTATTAAAATAAGCAGACCCAAACAACACCTAATCCAAACGAAAACTAACAAAAACTTAAGTAGATTCGAGCAGCTCAAAACACAAGCAGATATTATAAAATTTAACTAAAACTTAAATAAACATCAACATAAATTAAAAAGAAGAACAAACCTAATGGAGATTTCCTTTGAGTAGAAGGTGGGCGCTGAACCCCCTTGTGAACCGAAATCAACCGAGCAAACACCAATATTCATCACCATCACCATCGTATATGAACAGTAACTTAATCGAACTTTTATATTTTTTTTATTTTTATTTTTATTTTTTTTTCTTTTTATCTTTCCAGTGGGGAAAGAATACTACCTTTTCATATTACTTTAACATTTATTTAATCAAAATGAAATTAAAATTAATAATCAAACAAGACAAAAATTTAAGAAAACTGAAATTTCATTAATATTAAAAAAGAGTACAATACTTGATTGAAAAGGAAATTACAATAACCCTAATTCTATTTTTTCAGAAAATAAAAATTAAAATAAAGAAAAAGGCATGCCAAATTACAGATATGAGGGGGTTTTTATAGGCAAACCCCTTGGAAACCCTCTTCTTAGCTTCAATAGTAAGCATCAAATCCAGGCCGTCAAATCCATCTTTTCTTCTTCTCTCTCTTCATATTCTTGATCTAATGGCCAAAAACAATTCCCTTGCACACGGATCACCAGGGTATTGAGAAGTTGTGTTTGTTGTGCTAGTTTGAGGGTGAGGTGGATTGATCTTATTGGTGGGAGGGTTTGTGGAACGTGTGGGAACCAATCAAATCAAAGGATTTCGCCATGTAGGATTTGAGATGAGGACCACAAGTGAGTGTTCATTCCGAAAACTATGGGGATTTAATTCCCATTGGTGTGAATTAATCATTGAGGGTAAAACCCCCAATTTTTCGTTGGTAAATTTGGGTGATGTTAAATTTGGGTTAGGGTGTAGAACTGTGTTTTTGGGGAGAGAAAGATGAGCAGTGAATAGTTGGTGTCATTGTTTGTAACGAAATGATGGGTAACTTTTTATTTATTTGTGTGGGGTGAGATGTTACACGTGTGTGATGTTGTGTGAGTTTATTGACCATAGTGTTTGACCTCAAAGTAAATAAGCTAAAACTGTCCCTTGTGTTATTTAGCAACTGGGCTTGTGGCCCAAGTGTTTCAATATGATTGTATAAAGAGAAACTTGGGCCATTTTTGGGTTTATATTCATTAAATCAAGTAACATAAACTTCCAAATGGGCTTTGGAGCCCATTAACCCAAACGTAGGACCCACTTGGCCAAATTATCTTCGTAAATGATTGAATCCACTAAAACAAGCTCGATTTAAGCTTTCTTGTACATTTCTTCAAAACCGTGTCGAATTGTCGGTTTTCGTGATCTTCGGCACACTTTTGGTCTTTGACTTTGTCTTCGTCTCTTTCTTGGACTTTTCTTCAACATTTGACCGTGAAATCCCGTGTTTTCTTTCCTTTTGATCATTCGTACCTATTTTAACACAAAAACACAAAACCACGCGTAATTCCGACTTTTATGATATTAAACACATGATTAGGTCTTGTTTTTCTTTGATTTTAGTGGCAAAAGGATAAGTGTTTACACACTTATTAAAGACTTTCTTCGTAAACGTGCAATGACAAGTAAAGAAACATTTAATCACGCTCATTCAAAAGTTAGAAACGTAATCGAATGTGCATTTGGTGTCTTAAAAGCACGTTTTCCAATATTGAAGAGTATGCATAAATTTTCTTTGGTTAAACAAAGAGATATTACTATTGCATGTTTTGCTATTCATAATTTTATTAAGAAGGAGGGTTTAAGCGATGACTTTTTTTCTCAATACGGTGAAGGTGACATACATATTAATGAATATGCACGTGATGATAACGATGATGATGTTGAAGTTGTTCAACCTATTGGGAGCGAAGCCGATCAACAATATATGATTAACTTACGAGATGAAATAGAGACACAAATAATGCAAGCTAGGACTTAAATTATTTTGTTTCGGATAAGTTACTTGAATTTCACTACGTTAAGCTTATGTATTCTTTTAAGACAATTCATGTAATAGTTTTTACTATGTTAAAATTTATAATACTATGTATTAAGATAATTAATTTAAGCGTTTATTATTGTGTTAAGCATGTGATAAAAAATGTTTTGTATCATGGTTACACAAACTACTTGTTCATTGTATTATTATTGTTAAATATATGTTTAAAAATAGACCATTAAGACAATGATAGACAAACAATATTTTTTCATTCAGATTCAGACATTTCAACCACCTCTTACTAGTAAGATGTGGTAGTCAAATTCAGACATAAAACATCTTCTCCACTCCACTTATATATTTCACGCATATACTAACACTTACTCTAACGTCGAAGGTTAGTCTCAAGTTCAAAACCTGAAGCAAGCAAATGGCGTTCTCTATTACTTTCAACTAATATGCGAAGGAACTACATTTAAAGAGCCGAATCTGAACCAAGTCTAAGCACTCTTAAAGAAATTCGCTTGAACATGTATTACCTTAGATTCCACTCTTCTTTAAATTAGAATCCATAAACTGTAGTGATTTTGTAACTTTAGTAGATCTTAGGAAAGTTTTGGCACATTGCATGGCCCGATGCATTGCACATCACCAAGTTAAATAAATAATGTATTATCAAATCCATCATACTCGTTAGTTTTCATATCAAAGAGATAGAGTCGATTAAAACCAAATATAATCGGATGCACTAATTGTTTTTACCCATAATATAATAGAGTTAAATTTATTTTCTTAATTTTAATTATGCTAACTAAATAAGACTATAAACACATTTCAAATGCATCAGGTGCATTTAACATACATGTTGGGTCAGTATTTGCTGACCCTGAAGCAACTCTAGGTTTTGAATATAAAATCACCATGAGTGTTTCATGTTCAGCAGAAAGGTGACTCTACTGAAGCATGACCAGAGGAATAATTCCTACGAAAGAATATTTTGCTGAAGGATGTTTAGCTTTCCTCTTCTAGATAACTTAGAAGACAAAGGATTCTTTGCTTCAAAGACTAGGCGGTCTAGTTGCTGAAGAACAAGTCCTGAAGAAGAGCTTTCAGTTCAGTTTGACTTGACAATACCAAACTGAATGATGTCGATCTCCTCTAGAATGCTAAAGATACTTCAATATTCTGAAGGTTTACATTAGGCGGGAAAATATTTATTTTAAGTCAAAGTAGGAAAGAGGTTGCTTGTATTGTTAGCTACAAGTACAACCTTTATCTTTTCTAGATTAGTTTATTCTGTACTATGTATTGTTTATCCAGCATAGGCATCAACTACCCACTGGATAAACCCTTGCATGGTTACATGTGAATGTAAACCCTAGTTTTGCACTGACTATATAAGGAGTGCATTTGGGAGAGAATCGGTTAACCATTACAAGAGAAAGAATCTCTAATTAACCTTCTCTCCCAATACCAACCAAACCATATAGCAAAAGTGCATATGAACGTTTTGGTTGGAACTTAAACTATTAACTTTGGTTGAAAGTTTTAGTAGAGGAGATCACCCCACATTGTCATTCAACCACTTTGTTATTCCGCAAACAAAGTGGGTTATAGATTCTTTACCGAGTTTTAATAAAAGTCTATATGTTGAAAAGTTAAATTAGTATTGTTGTTTTATTTGTTCGTAGTTCTCGTTAATTGATAAAACAACACACTTGAATCTTAATAGCTAATTACTAATTAAGGTTGATAAGTAGTAATGCGATAAAAGGGACCAACAAGTGGTATCAGAGCGGTTTGATTAATTAAACTCTTACTTTCATTAAACTGCTCATTTTAAGGTTTTCAAATCAAGATCCAACATGGCTCAAGTTATACCACAAACCCTAGAGTACAGTGGTAGCCAACTCAATGCTGCTCCTGTTCTAGAGGTAGCAAATTTCACTAATTGGAAGAAAAGGTTCCTTGTCTACATGGTTGGAATTGAACCCCAATTCCTTGGAATCATTGAAAATGGTCCATTTGTACCCATGGTTGGGGACAACAAAAAACCTGAAGTACAATAGACTGTCGATGAGATAAAATCTACTAACCTAGATCAGCGTCTCCAAAGTCTCATCATGTCCGTACTTCCAAATGACCAAATGTATTCTATTGTAAATTGTAAAACAGCTAATCACATGGGAGGACCTTATATTGTATCATGAGGGACCCTCTGATGTGAAGGAAACAAGAGTAATGGACTTAAAGCTTTAGTACAACACTTTCAAACACAAAGAAGGGGAAACCCTTACTCAAACTTTCACCAGATATAAAGCTCTGATGAATGAATTGCTAAATGATGGTGTTGAACTTTCAAAAATAGAAATCAACACATTTTTTGTTAATGCCTTGCCAAAGAAGTGGCTTATTTTTTGCCAAAACTTGAGAAATGCTAGTCACATTGAAGATTGTGATTTGGCTTTTCTTTTTGGAAAACTAAAATATGAAAAAAAACTTACTTGATAGGATTTATGAAGGCTCCAACAAGAGTAAAGCACTTACAATTGCTACACCCTTGTCAACAGCCTTCTTTAGTAAAGCTGTCATTCAGGACTACCAAGATAGTCTTGATGATGAAGAGGACACAAGAACTAGTGAGGAATATCTGAAAGACCTTTAAGAGGAATTTCATGAAAGAGCTCTTCTGGCCAAGTCTAGAAGGTTCTTTAAGAAGGGAGGTAGGTTCTCCAGCACCACAAAAGCCACAGCTGACACTATGTGTTTTAAATATGGATTGTCTGGTCATTTTTCCAAGGATTGTTATTCCAAAACATCCATTCCCTCTTACTCCTCCCCAGCTCAATCTAGACCATCTGGTCAATCTCCATTTCAACTAAAGCAAATTGCTGCATCTTCTTTTCAGCAAAATAAGGCTGAACTAAGGCAAGCAAAAGACTTCGAGGCTAAATATAGAGAGATCAAGGCTAGGTTGGCTCTAATCACCACTATAGGATCTTCCTCAAAGCCAACCAAACAAGAAAAGAACAAGGGACTTGTTGTTGAGGTGTATGAATGGGATGAAGAGGAAGTCTCTTCAAATGATGATGAAATTGTGAATGTGAAAGTGTAGATGGCACTTGCTGATGATGAAGGGTCAAACTCTAATGTTGTGGCCAAAGAAAGTACTCGAAATGGTGAATGGGTCAATATCACAATAAAAAAGGTACAAACTCTTCTTGAACTAGAAGATAAGGATGATATTTTATGTTTGACTACCTGTGTATTGATCTAAAATTTGTTGAAAAATAAAGAAATATTTTTCTTGAAAAATATCATAAAATTGTTCTTAAACTTAATGAGTTTGAAAGTAAGATAATAGAGCTAAAAGAGGCTAAACTTGGTATACTTACTTTTCAACAGCTGAACACATAAATCATTGATGATTTTTTTTTCAATAGTTGAACTAAAAGAAGCAAAAGATATTGTTAAATCATGGCTTAGAAACTCTGATAGGGTTAATCAATGCATCAATGAACAAAATCCTGCTCAAAAAAGGAAAATGCTTGGTGCTGAAGGATCCTCTAACACCAACTCTAATGATATTGTCTTTGTCAAAGCCTCAAATGAGGATGGTAGCTCGATCCTTGATGTTGTAAGGTCAGGTGAAGAGAATTTACCAAATCATGACACTGGACGTATCCTTCTCCCTGAGTTTCATGCAAATGCTGATTCATCAGCACTTGTTGAGTCTTAAGTTACGGAAGATGACTCAGATGATGATTTAGAGAATGAAGTAAGCACCCCACTTCCTTCTTTGAAGAAGTTAGCTGGTGATGAACCTTCTACTGGACCAAAATCAATCCAGTCAATCATCAAGTCTCACACAACATACAAAAGTAATGCTCCTAAAAATCTCAAAATTGACACATCAAAGAACTCTTCAGCTCCTGCTAAAGATTCACATATGGGAACTACTTCTTCAGTTTCATCAAATAAACTAAAGAATGCTAGAACTGAGGAATATGAGAGAATGTCTCTTGTCATTCAAGAGATGAATGATCTTAAATTACAACTTAGGAAACAACAAACACCAACTAGATTCAGGGATGAACCTTCAAACTCTCCACATTATAGTTACAAGACACAATTTAAAAGGGCTTGTGATTTATGTGGTTTAAACAACCATCTCACTGAAACTTGCCTAAAAGTGATTTATTGTACCAAATGTGAGAGAACTTACCATCGCACTTGTGAACATACTGAATATATTCTTGCTAAAACTAGTGCTGATGGTCATAACACTGAGCATCCCATTCCAGGCGAAACATGCCTTTCCCACCATGTATTCATTGTGGTATGGGCAATCATCATTCAAATGACTGTCACTATTAACCTGTTTGTAACATTTGTGGAAGTTATGACCATGACACTCATGGACATAATCGAGTAATCTCTCTCAGAAGAGGCATCAAATCTAGGAACCCAAACTCTATTACCAAATGTTGTGAAACATGTGGAAGCAATGTCCACACTACATCTGATTACAATCATATAGAGTGGTTCAGAAGAGGTGAAGCCCTTTAGGCTAAGAAAGCAAATGCTGTTCAAACCTCTCCTTCCTTTTCTGAGCAATCCTATTCATCATCATCAAAAGGACCCTTCAGATCTAGAACACCTTCCAGATCTAAAACACCCACCCATCAAAGGTGGGTTTCAAAACAAAACTGAACATTTCCTTAACTTGTGTAGTGTGATCTCAAGAAGCCTATTTGGTACCTGGATAGTGGCTGCTCACGGCATATGACTGGAACCAAAAGTCATCTGCACAAGTATAAGGAGGAACCAGGTCCTAAAGTAGTTTTTGGTGATAACTCATCAGCTACTACTGAAGGATATGGTTCAGTGAAATGCAATGGTATATGATAGGTGTGTAAACACCCATCCTTTTTACCACTTAATTACAATAATAACCGAGCCAAAACGTGTATTTTATGTCTTTTATGTCGGAATTATGCGTGGTTTGTGTTTTTGTTGTGATTTAGGACGAAATTGTGAAAAGTGGAGAAAACACGGCATTCACGGGCCTTTATTGAAGAAAAAGATGAAAGACGAGGTCAAGAAGTCAAGAGTGCAAAAAGAACGGAAGTCCAAGACCAATTCTGAAGATTTATCGAAGAAAAAGTCAAAAGACGGAAATTTACTAAAAGCCGAAGAACTCAAGTCTTATTTATTGAAGAATTAAAAGACGAGTTTAAAGAAATCCCGAGCCAAAAGTCATTAAAGTCCAAGATTAACAAAAGATTAAGAAGGGAAGGACTTAATGGTGCAATTAACAAGAAATGAAGGAGGGGAGGAAGCTTCCTAAGCATTCTTAATCCTCCCCTATATATAGTCATTAGGATTCATCTTTTCATTTTTGTTGGCTAGAGTGACACTAGTTCTTCCATTTTATTTACTTGCACATTTACTTTATTGCACTTTAATTACCTTGTCTTGCACCTTTACTTTACTTGTTTGATTTTCCAAGTAAATTACTTTTATTTCTATTGCACCTTTACTTTACTTGTTTAATCTCTCATTCTTCCTTTCTTTCTATGCTTTAATCTTTGTTTACATGCTTATTGTGTTGCTTATTTGATTAAAGGTTATGTTTTTATGCTTTTGATTGTTTTGGTTTATTGATTTTTGCTTAATTTTCCAAGTAAATTACTTTTATTTTTATTGCACCTTTACTTTACTTGTTTAATCTCTCATTCTTCCTTTCTTTCTATGCTTTAATCTTTGTTTACATGCTTATTGTGTTGCTTATTTGATTAAAGGTTATGTTTTTATGCTTTTGATTGTTTTGGTTTATTGATTTTTATAGCTTCTTTGTGTTTATTTTAAGATTTCTAAAGTTTTTATAAAAGTTATTTTTTTTATAAACGTTTGTTTTCGTAAACTTTGTTGCATTTTGTGTTTTTAAAAGTCTTTAAACGTTAGCTTATTAGCTTTTTATTATACGTGTTTGCTTAGGATTTTAGTCTAGTGCTTATTTGAGTTATAGCTTATTAGTTTAGATTATTTTGTGTTCTTTTTACTGTATTCCGATTTACCAATCGGAAAAGGGTTTGATATTCCGACCAGCACTCTTGTTGCTTGGTCGGAAAAGGGCTTTGGTATTCCGATCAGGGTGATTTTTGGTATTCCGATTAGGAGTTGTGACAGCATTCCGATTGGGAGTCCATTCCTCATTCCGATCAGAGGTGTTCGTTTGGTTATTCCGATTAGGATAGGTGACAATATTCCGATTAGGGGTTCCGATCAGCATTCCGACCAGGGTCCATTCCTTATTCCGACGAGATCGTCATTCCGATTAGGAGGTAAGTTCACATTCCGATCAGGGTGAGTTTGGTTATTCCGATCTGAAAAGGTGACAGCATTCCGATCTGGTGTTTCCGACAACATTCTGATCAGGTGGTAAGTGCATTCCGATGGTAGGGTTGTTTTCATATTTTGTCTTGTTTAATTTTTAAGTTTACGTTTTAATACTTTGTCATTTTAATTTTCGTCACGCTTTTAAATTCCTGTCATTTAGTTATTTACTTTTCAAAGTTTTTAAATATTGCACCCTTTCTTTTAATTAGACTTAGATTTATTATAACACCTTTTATTTTAACGGCATTTTACTTTAATGTCATTTACTTTA
This sequence comes from Glebionis coronaria, assembly GCA_025667525.1. NCBI lineage: Eukaryota > Viridiplantae > Streptophyta > Magnoliopsida > Asterales > Asteraceae > Glebionis > Glebionis coronaria. The sequence continues at coordinate 216,418,078 of CM046881.1, forward strand.
ATTGTTTTGCACATTTTTAATATACTACAACGACACAACTTTTGTTTCCACCAAAGAACGAATGAGTCATACTTAAAACCATTTTTCAAATGGCGCCGCTGCCGGCTCTTTTCGTAAAGATTAACGGTTTTCTGTGAGAGACGCGTTGCTTTTTGGGATCCGTTCACTTGTGAGCGTTATTTTCTTGCTTAAAAAAATTCAAAAAACCATAAAAATTTAAAATTTGATAAAAATCCATAAACATTAAAAATTTCAAAAATCCAAAAAGATTTTATTTTTATTGTGTATATATATTGTCTTTACATTTGGTATTGTTTTCTTTTGCATTTTCAGGTGTATGCGTATTAGATCTTCTAATTATCAAGAGCCCGAGACTCGAGAAGATTTAAGTATGTCAGGTGTTAACAACAACAATAATCCACCGCACCTCAATAATAACAACAATGTTCTTCCACAGCCCGATCTTCGGACAATGGAGGAGCTTTGTCAACCTACCATGTTTGGACGAGGAGGACCGATTGCGCCGATGCAAATTACGGCTCCGGAGTTTTCGTTGAAGCACCACATGATTCAGCAAGTGCAAACAAATCCTTTTCGAGGAATGCCTGAAGATGATGCCAACAAACACCTCGACAAGTTCATTACAATCACCCAAAGCATGAAGTTGCCCGGTGCCACAATGGATGTTCTACGCCTTCAACTCTTTCCACATACTTTATCACATCATGCCGAGAAATGGTTTGATCGTCTCTCGAAGAATTCAATTCATACTTGAGATGACATGACTCAACGCTTTTTGTCGCGCTACTTTCCACCATCCATGGTCACAAGCCTTCGCAATCAAATCAGCGGTTTCATGCAAGATCCTGATGAGTCTCTTTTTGATGCTTGGGAAAGATATAATGTCTTGATTGATCGTTGCCCAAACCACAACATGCTCCCTGTGACCTTAATTGATACTTTCTACAACGGATTGACTTTTCGAGATCGTGATACGATTAATGCAGCCGCCGGTGGCACATTTATGAAAAGGAGACCCGAGGAGTGTAGAGAGTTAATTGAGAACATGACTACTCACCACAAAAATTGGGATTCCTCTGCTTCTTCAAGGAACAACCCGAGAGTCAATGTCTCTTCTACTTCAGCAAACCCTGATATGACCGAACTCACCCGCATGATGACTGAAATGAGAAAAAGTATCTTGCTTCTCGCTTCAAACCAACAACAACAAGTTAAAGCTGTTGCACCTTCTTGTGAAACATGCGGCGGTCCTCACTCATACACCAATTGTCCTTCTACACAAGGAAATCCGGAAAATGTGTATGCAGCTTATGGTAATTATTCACCAGAAAATTACCAAGCTCGACCTCAAGGGGATAGAAATTTGCTGAGTTACCGATCAAACAACTACCTTTCACCCGATTTTTCTCCTCAAAACCAAAACCCCGCCAACAACTACACTAGAAGCAACCAAATCCCACCAAGAGCTTCTAATCCTTATCACCCACCTGCCCAACAAGCCCCACCCATTAACCCCGATGTTGAAGCCATCATGAGAACCCAAGGTGAGCAAATCAAGAATCTGCAGAGTCAAATTATCAATCTTAAAGGAGATATTACCAAGCAAGGAAATGAGATAAGATCCGAGCTTCGAGATAATATTCAATCCTCCTTCAGCAATCAAACAAATGATTTGAATAATATGCTTGCTAGTTTTTTGCCCGCCGCTCAACCTTCTACTGCAAGTTCTCTACCTTCAAACACCGTCACCAATCCGCGAGCAAATGTGAGTGCTATTACTACCCGTAGTGGAGTCACCATAGTAGGACCACCGATCCCGCCCCCATTATCTACACCTCCTCCACCACCATTTATCCCTACTCCTCCTACACCTCGTATTAGTGCACCATTACCGTCTCCGCCTCGTCATGACGATGTACCTAGGAAGGACCCTTCAACATCTCAACCTTTACCTGCTACACCTTCACCTTCACCACCCAAACCTAATATCCCTTATCCTTCTCGCTTAGGCAAGACCAACGAGCTAACCAAGAATGACTGTCAAGTGCAAAGCTATGTGAAGATGCTCTCTCAAATAAACATCAACATTAGCCTTGTTGAAGCACTTGTCCACATGCCGAAATTTGTTAAAGCATTTAAGGAATAACTTAACAAGAAGGAGAAGTTGATTGAGCTTGCCAACACACGATTAAATGAAAACTGATCTGCCGTTATTCTTAAAGAACTTCCGGAAAAGCTTGGAGATCCCGGTCGTTTTGTGTTGCCTTGCATCTTTAACAAAACCGAAGAATTTACTGCCCTTGCTGATCTCGGGGCCAGTATAAATCTTATGCCTTTGAGTGTTTGGAAAACACTATCATTACCCGACCTTACTCCAACAAATATGACTCTTGAACTTGCTAATCGCACTCTCGCTTACCCTGTTGGTATTGCCGAAGACGTGTTCATTAAAGTTGGCACATTTACTTTCCCGGTCTACTTTGTCGTAGTTGATTATGAAATGGACCCTCGTATTCCTTTAATACTTGGTCGGCCATTCTTGAGAACCGGACGAGCTCTAGTTGATGTTGCCGAAGGTAAGTTAATCTTAAGAGTCGGGAATGATTCACAAGTTTTTAAAATGGGGAAGCTTACAAGCAAATCCTTTGGACGAGAATCAGTGAATATGATTAATGTGCTTGATGATTTTGTCTTCTACAACAATCCTCTATTCGAGTCTTGAAATGATAATCCACTTTTTCATGATGATGTGGATCATTCTCTATCCAATTTGAACGCTTCTCCCATTTATGATTCTCCACCGGTCTTTGATGATCATAATGATGAGTCTAGCTCAGATTCGGATGATTATGATGACCTTACTTCCGAGTATCCCAACCTGCCTACATATGATGATTTTGATGAGGCCGATACTCTTTCGAGTGATTCTGCACAGGATGAAGATCCTCCGCCATCACTCGATCCTACTTTGGACGATTACTCATTTGAGGAAGACTTCTCTACGTTTCTCAACACTTACTTCCCTCATGAGAGTGATGCTCCTCCTTTAGATTTTGAAGATTATCGTCTTTATCCTACTTTGGATTTGAAGAACATTTTTTCAAAGGAGAAGAAATCGGTCGACACCAATATCCGCAGCACATATGATTTAACACCTCTTTGTCCACCTTCTGAGGACGAGGTTGTGCATCTTCTTCGCGGATCTTCTTCACACTCTGCTGAGCCTGAGTGCTATTTTCCCCTAAAGGAAAAGGTGTTCGACCCCGGTATTGATATTCTGCAGCCATCTCAGTATCCACCTGATGAAATAAAAGGAAAAATCTTTGGAACTATTAAAGACATGCTTGCACCTCACCATACTTGCTCCCACCGTGCTCCATCGCTGCTTAAGGGAACCTTGCCTACTCTTCTTTGGCTTGCCTTGTTCGCCTTAAGCTTGTGCTATTTGATGGACGAAAACTATGTCTTTGATCCTGGTGGATATATTTCATGCTTCTTCCTATGATGATCAAGCGCTTCTTGGGAGGCAACCCAAGCATCTATCTTTTAGCTTTCTTTATCCTACCTGTAGGGGAGACCCGTTGGTTTGCTATTTCCTCTCCTCTCTTCTTATAAGCAGGGATTCGAGCGCTCAATGATCCACTCTTGATGATTCTTGACAACCCGTGATTCCGTGTTCCCTTCTTCTCGGTTCTATCCTAAACTCTTTTCGATTCACTATTTTATATTTTGCAATATTAAAATAGGAATCTCTTTAGTTGTCTTTTCTTTCGCGAGATTTAAACAAAGTGCACAATGTCCTAAGTGTAGGGGAGTTTACTCCCACATGCTTAAACATTGAGGACAATGTTTATGTTAAGTGTAGGGGGACTTCTACCGAAGTTAAGTGGCCTTTTCCTTGTATTTGTCCTCATTTTAACCGGAAAATCAATTTTTTGACATTTTTCAAAATTTTTGATCTATTTTGGCCTATTAGTTTTTTCCCTTTGTATAGTTATTTTCTTCCTTATTAGATAAATTTTTAATAAAGTGGTTTTAATTTCCAAAACGTTGTGAATCTTTTGACTCAACCCGAGTTTCCTTATCTAAGTTTACTCTAGCTAGTATCCTTAACATGTTTAAGTCAAGTTTTGCTAGGCTTTTATATAGGGAGCTATAAAACGCGAAAGTCTTAACTCTCACGGGTTAAGAACAAGAACTTTTCGCAAGTTCCTATAATTGATCCTAGAGAGTCGTTTATCAAGGGAACTTTAAAATGCGATTTATAAACTTGAAAAAGTCTAAGAGTTTGCAAGATCCTATAGGCGACTCGAAAACCCAAAACTTTGATTTAATAGGCTAAGCATCCACGAGTCTCATTCCTTGAGATTTTAAACTATGGAGAACGAGAGATGATAGAGCCAATTATAAGTTCGGTACTGTTTCGTGAATTTATGTGAGTTAATTATAAGCCTATTCTCCCGTCGCTTGCTAAATAAATTTATCTGCAATAAATAAGGTTGTACGATTTGAAAAGTTACTTAGCTTCTAGCACAAGATCGTTTAAAAGTTGCTCGGTATGGATTAGAGTTTATAGCCAAGGCATAACTTATTGAAGCGGGATGCGAAGATTGGCGAGTCCGAAAAGGCCCTAACAAGGCATGAGGGCTATATTTTGTTGCTAAAGATCCAAAGTGATGTGAAGAATCATTTATCGAAAATCAATATGAAGGATCGAGACACACGACGTAAAGCAAAAACTCCCCAAAAGTCATGGAGAAGTGTATCCGAAAAGACCCTAGCAAGGTATGAGGATAAATAGATCTAAGTCATAAAAGGAGGTGGATCGTTGTATATCAAAGTCCAAAATAAAGATTTGAGAAAAATAAAGAAGTCGTGGTCCAAGTATGAATCTCTCAAAACTTCAAGTGAAGAAATTCCATTATGAAGAGAAGACCATAATTTCATGAACGTCTCTCAAGGTTTGAAGTATGAAGTCGCTGCCAAATATCGGTCCGAGAAAGGTCTCAAATCGTGAAGCGAGTTATGCTAAGATATGAACTTTATGAGGTCCCGAGAAGCAGTTTTAAAAGATTTTGTCCTTTAGCTAACTATTGATTAAATCGTTCACTTTATTTTCGGCCTAATAAACTATCGAAATAAGTCAAAAATACATCCTCGTGATCATTCAAGACAACAATAAAATATAAGAGATACACCTAGGAATAAGTGAGTCTAAGTGAATAATTGGCACACATGAGTTCGTGTTAGTTTGCTAACTTATAATAACAATGATCTCGTTTTTAGCTTGGTTTGGAGAAAGTGAAAACTTGAGGATGATGATTATTCATGACATTTCCAAAACCCAAGGTATGCTTTTGATTTCTTTACTTTGAATGTTTGTAATTTTCTATCTCTTTAATAAAGGCCAACGTGGATTAATTGTGATGAAAAATGTAAAAGTGCTTTGTAACTAATGCATTGCATGAGGACATTGCAATGGTCAAGTGTAGGGGATTTGATAGGTGTGTAAACACCCATCCTTTTTACCACTGAATTACAATAATAACCAATACAAAACATGTATTTTATGTCTTTTATGTCGGAATTATGTGTGGTTTGTGTTTTTGTTGTGATTTAGGACGAAAAGGTGAAAAGTGGAGAAAACACGGGCATTCACGGGCTTTTATTGAAGAAAACGACGAAAGACGAAGTCAAGAAGTCAAGAGTGCAGAAAGAACGGAAGTCCAAGACCAGTTCTGAAGATTTATCGAAGAAAAAGTCAAAAGACGAAAGTTTACTAAAAGCCGAAGAACTCAAGTCTTATTTATTGAAGAATAAAAAGACGAGTCCAAAGAAATCCCGAGCCAAAAGTCATTAAAGTCCAAGATTAACAAAAGATTAAGAAGGGAAGGACTTAATGGTGAAATTAAGAAGAAATGAAGGAGGGGAGGAAGCTTCCTAAGCATTCCTTAATCCTCCCCTATATATAGTTATTAGGATGATCACTTTCATTCTTGTTGGCTAGAGTGACACTAGTTCTTCCACCTTTTAATTACTTGCCCTTTAAATACATGTCAATTTAAATACTTGTCTTGCACTTTTAATACCTTTTAATTCAAAGTAAGTGTTCTTTAATTTTCTTGTTTTAATCTCTCATTCTACCTTTCTTTCTTTGCTTTAATCTTTGTTTACATGCTTATTGTCTTGCTTATTTGATTAAAGATTATGTTTTTATGCTTTTGATTGTTTTTAATTATTGATTCTTATAGCTTATTTGTGTTTATTTTAAGATTTCTTAAGTTTTTATAAAAGTTATTTTTTATATAAAAGTTTGATTTCGTAAATCTTTTTCATTTCGTGTTTTAAAAGTCTTTAAATTTCAGCTTATTAGCTTTTTCTTATACGTGTTTGCTTAGAATTTTAGTCTAGTTCTTGTTTGAGTTATAGCTTATTAGTTTAGCTTAATTTGTGTTCTTTTTACTGTATTCCGATCTACTTGATCGGAAAAGGGTTTATTATTCCGACCATAGCTTTATTTGCTTGGTCGGAAAAGGGTTTATGATATTCCGATTGGAGGGTTTGACATATTCCGATCTAGGTAAGTTTGATTATTCCGATCTGAAAAGGTGACAGCATTCCGATTGGGTATTCCAATCTACATTCCGATCCGGGTGTGGTTTGTAGCATTCCGACCAAGGGGATTTCTTCCACATTCCGATCATACCAAGCGTTGCATTCCGATTAGTGGATTCCGATACATATTCCGATCAGATGTTTTGTTTGGTTATTCCGATCTGAAAAGGTGACATATTCCGATCTAGTGTTTCCGATCATCATTCCGATCAGGAGGTAAGTGCATTCTGATCGGAATGCATTCCGATGGTAGGGTTATTTTCTATTTTGTCTTATTTTATTTTTAAGTTCTCATTTTAATACTTTGTCAAATTTTAATTTTCGTCACGCTTTAACTTTAAGTCACTTAATTTCTCGTTATTAACTTTTCAAAGTTTTAAATATTGCACTCTTTATTTTAATTAGACGTAGATTTATTTTAACGCCATTTTACTTTAACGTCCATTTACTTTAATTGTTTTGCACATTTTGTTTAAAAACAACCAAAAATATTTGTTTTACCAAAGTCAACTGAGTCGTACTTTAAGCCGGAAATCAATTCGTTAAGATATCGAGAATTTGAACTTTAATTTTTATACGGGGTGTCAAAAGCCTAATATCAGTATAGTTTTCTCAAGTGTAACATATGTCAATGGATTTAAGCATAACCTCATCAACATCAGTCAACTTTGTGATGCAAAATACCTAGTCATGTTTGATGACAAAAAATGTACAATATTCAACTCCAATCATGAAATTGTGATGATTTCTCCCAGAGTCAAAGATGTTTATTTCATGAACATGAACTCTACTCAGGAGACATGTTTCTTTGCTAGATCTTCAAATATCACTAACTGGCTCTGGCATAAGGGGCTCTCACATCTAAATTTCAAAACAATCACTCTACTGGCAAAACAAAATCTAGTTATTCTTCTTCCTTCACTTGTCTATTCCAAGGACAAACCATGATCAACATGTGAAAAAGGGAAGCACCATAGGGCTAGTTTCAAAACAAAACAAACTTTCTCAATCAAAGAAAGTCTTCATCTACTTCACATGGACTTGTTTGGCCCAGTATCACCTAGGGCTATTAGTCATGAAAAATATACACTTGTCATTATTGATGAGTACTCTAGGTACACTTGGGTATATTTTCTAACAAAGAAAAGCCATGTACCAGATGCCATTATGTCTTTCATCAAAACAGTTGAAAATCAAAATGAATATCATGTCTAACAACTCAGAACTGACAATGGCACTGAATTCAGAAATCATACACTGATCAAGTTCTGTGATGATCATAAAGGAATTTCATAAAATTTCTCATCACCTTACACACCTAAACAAAATGGTGTGGCTGAAAGAAGGAACAAAACCTTGATTGAAGCAGTAAGAACAATGCTTGCTGGATCAGCTCTCTCTAAGCATTTTTGGACTGATGTTGTAGCTACTGCTTGCTACACTCAAATAGATCCATAATTGTGAAGAGACACATGAAGATTCCCTATGAAGTCTTCAGGGGGAGAATTCCAAACATCTCATTCTTACATGTGTTTGGGTATCCAGTTTTCATTCACAATCACAAGGATCACCTTGGTAAGTTTGATGAAAAATCTAATGATGGTTACTCTCTTGGATACTCACTATTATCTAAAGCATATAGAGTCTTCAACACAAGAAGAGAATGTATTGAAGAACCCTTTCACATCACTTTCAATGAAAGTTCTGAAGCTCTCAAGTTTACAAATCCATCAGATGATGAACTTCATATTCATGAATCTCATAATTATCCATCTGATGAATTTCAACACTATGAGCCTTCTCAAAGATATCAAACAAGCAATTAAGTTCCTCATATTGATCAATTTGAAGATATGACAAGTCCTACAAAAGGAAATGCTTCAGTATCAAATACTGATGGCTGTAAAATGAATGATCAAAATGACCAGTTCCAAAATGACCAGTCTTAAAATAATCAAAATGAACAGTCTCAAACAAATGATCAAAATGGTCAGCAAGCTCAAACAAATGATCAAAGTGACAAGCAAGCTTCAAATGAACAACCTGAGCCTTATGTTTAAAACTCTCCAGTTGTCTCAAGAGGTGAACATAATAGGCAATCCTAGAGAAGGTAGAGTTACTAGATCTATGGCAAAGAAACCAAGGGGGTGTTTGGTAGAGAGAATGATAAAGAATAGAATTAAAAGTAAGAATGGAAACGTGAAGAAAGAGAATAAACTTGTGATTATATAAATCATTCTTTTGTTTGGTTCAAACATGGAATGCACATAATGAATGGGTAAAAAAATCATTCTCATGTTTGGTAGGTCTGGACTAAAATGAAAATAAATTTAATCAGTCTTGCTTATTCTTCTTTCAATCCATAAACCATCTTAATTATATATATTATTATATAAAAACCTTCGATAAGTTTTTTCAATTAATATACTTGTCATATATCTTATGTGTGTGCATAAATCTAACTTTGTTTAATTCCTAAAAAGTATGGTCATCTTGTAAAGTGAATAATTTGAATGTCGTCAGCAACTCCGCATTGTGTTTTCCATTTTCAAAAGACAAGATCTTCATGAAAACTCAAATTTAATTGACATCGCAAACTAGTTTTGGTCAAGATCTGATAACTTTAAATCTTGAATCGATAAACAAATGAATTTAAAATTGTTAGGTTAAAATCTTATGATTTTTGGATAAAAATGGGGAACAAGAATAGGATTGATATTTCCAAATTATATCTTTTGATTTCTGGAAAAATGTAGAACAAGAACAGGTGAGAGAAAATATGGTTAAGGGTTGAGAAGGTTTTTGAAAGTCATGTGCATGTCACATGGCAATTGCTATTTATACCACTGTTTTTTATGCATCTCTCTCGATTCTCATATAAAATGGACGGAGAAATGACCCTTTTATTTTTATCATTCCGTTCATTTCTTTACTTTTTATGAAGAATCATAAACGGAGAAAGAGAATGATATTTAGACCTTTGTTTCCATTCTTTGGACGACACAAACGAAGGAAGTATTTCTCTTTCTCTTTCTCACAATTCCTTTCCACTCTACCAAACGTCCCCTAAGTGCTGCTTCACATGGAGAATGTCTCTATGTAGATTTTCTCTCAAAAATTGAACCTACAAAGATTTCTGAAGCACTCTCCCACCTTGGACAGGTGGATGCCATGCAAGAGGAACAAAATCAATTTGAAATAAATAAAGTCTGGAAATTGGTTCCTCTTCCATATGGTAAATCAACCACCAACACCAAATGGGTTTACAAAATCAAAAGAGATGAAACCAATGTGGTGACCAAAAATAAAGCTAGGCTGGTGGCTCAAGGATTCAATCAAGAACCAGGTATTGATTTTGATCAGACCTTTGCTCTAGTAGCACGTATGGAAGCCAAACGAATCTTCCTTACTTATTCCACTTTCATGAACTTCACCATCTACCAAATGGATGTCAAAAGTGCATTCCAAAATGGTGACCTAAAAGAAGAAGTTTATGTCAAAGAGCCTCCTGTCTTTGAGAGTAGTAAATACTCAAATCATGTCTACAAGCTTTACAAAGCTTTGTATGGACTGAAGCAAGCCCCAAGGGCATGATATGAAACTCTCTCAACATTTCTCATTGAACATAAATTTTTTAGAGAAAAAATAGACAGCACCTTGTTTATCTATAAATCTAAAACTGACACCATTCTCGTACAAATTTATGTGGATGACATCATCTTTGGTTCAACAAGCTTGAAACTATGTAAACAATTTGCCAAGCTTATGACCAACAAGTTTGAGATGAGTATTATGGGAGAAGTCACATACTTCCTTGGTCTTTAGATAAAACAATCTGACCAAGGCATCTCCATCAATCAAGAAAAATATGTCAAGGATCTGCTAAAGAAGTATGATATCAATTGTGCTTCTAGTAAAAACACCAGTGGTACCCCCTAATAACTTAAGACCTGATCTTAATGGACAATCAATCAATGAGACTCAGTATAGAGGTATGATTGGTTCACTCATGTACTTAACAGCAAGCAAGCCTGGCATTCAATTCTTTACATGCCTTTGTGCAAGGTACCAAGCAAACCCAAAGGAATCACACCTTACTGGTGTAAATAGAATCTTCATATACCTAAAAGGTTCACCAAGTCTAGGTTTATGGTACCCTAAGTCCTCAGGATTTGATCTCAAAGGGTACTCAAACTCTGACTATACTGGATGCAATTTCGACAGAAAAAGCACTTCTGGTGCATGCCAATTTCTGGGTGGCAAACTTGTGTGTTGGAGTGCTAAAAAGCAACAATCAGTTGCCATGTCTTTAGTAGAAGCTGAATATGTGGCTGCTGCTGGATGTTATGCCAATGTTTTATGGATGAAAAGCCAACTGGCTGATTATGACATAGAATATGAAAAGGTACCAATTTTTTATGATAACACTAGTGCTATTGCAATATCCAATAATCCAGTCCTTCACTCAAGAACAAAACATATTGATATCAGATATCATTTTATCAGAGATCACGTTGTGAAAGGGGACATTAAATTACATGTCATCCCCACTCACTACCAATTGGCTGATATCTTCACCACACCACTGGATGAACCAACTTTCAAAATATTGATAATAGAGCTTGGTATGCTAAACATTGATGATACAAAACCTGAACCTTCAGCATTCACTGAAGAAGCCTAAAGGTTCAGTATTTCCTAACTGTTTTGAATATTATAAAGTAGCAGTGTCTGAGTAAAGGAGTGTGCAATGTCATGTGTCTATTTCATATTATGTGATTGTGTACATGTTGTTTTGTCGCCTTATCTGACACACTGAAGCTGAACAACTAATCACAAAAAATTCATCAGTGTTCCTTCAGAATTCTAAACAAAGTTTTTATAAAAATGAGTAGCTAGGCCTGAGTAGAGGAGCATGCAACATCATATGTCTTGTTCACTTATGTGAACATGTATATGGGGTTTTGTCGCCTCATTTGATGCACTGAAGCTCACAAGTATATCAATCAAGGTCAGCATATCTGGCCAACAGATCTTAAAACAAATCAATCATGTGTTTGAAAAAAATTAAATAGCATTAAATTTCTTTGGAATAAATACAAACATTCTTTCAAAAGGTGTCAATTAATTATTAAGGAAATTTCAAACGTCCACATCCATAGTCAACAACCCTCTGACACATGAGGCGTTTCACTGTTCAAGGCAACAGAAAAAATAATACTTTTTGCAGAACATTAATGAGAGAGTCTGTGCCAAATGATCAAAAGAAACCCTAAAAGGTTTGTAACTTCTTTAAAAGTTTTATAAAAACTTTCAAAAAATAGTCTAAGTTTTTATATAAACCCTTTGAAGTTGGATTTCATATCACGCTTACAAATCTTTCATCTCAAAACACACACAAACTCTCTCTCTCTCTTTCAAAAGAACACACACCTACAACAATGGCTGAATCATCTTCTCAACAAGATATTGAGATCACACTAAACCCATCCATTCATGTTAACTATCATATTGAGGATATCATCTTTAAACCCAACAACCTTACTTTGGTCAAACCAGAAGTCATCAAATCTATTCCTGGGAATGAGGTTATGAATTTTTTGTCAAAGTGTATGCTTCGTAAGCATTGTTTAAAGACCCAGGAATGATGTCTTAAAATGTTTTAAAGGAGTTTTGGTTCACAACACAACCTTCACAGAACGAGAAATTCATTGAGTTTGATTCATTAACTGCTAGGATTCATGGTAAAATTGGTTTAAAATTATTTAGAAGGATTTGGGGCTTTAACTATTTAAGAAACCCTAGTGATTATGAGGTTATACCTGATGATTTTTATACTATTAAAAACTTCTTTAAAGAAATTGGGTATACTGAAGAAATCACTAAAAATGGTAGGTTGAAGAGAAGTTGTTTTCCACCTAAGTGGAAATTACTGATGACAATTTTGATAGAATGCTTGGGGGGGGGGGGGGAACTGGTGGGCTTGATCAGATAAACCAAAAGGATACTATCATTTTATATTGTTTGGCCAAGGGGGTCAAGGCGGATTTTGGGAGGTTAATATTTGAAGATCTCCATGGAAAACTAGAGGAGAGAACTAGGGAAAAAAAATGTGGTTTACACCAGATTTTTATCCCTCCTTTTTGCTGACCACCTTGGAGAATCATTTACTCAGATCCATGGAGAAAAACTAGCCTATCAATCCTTTGAGCTTAGGCGCTAAAACATTCCAATTAGTACCACTGATCCTCCTTTTACACAACATATGTTGGACATCTGCTCAGCCGAAGGTCTAGTTGTGTACAAAGCTCCTAAAGACACTTCTCCAACTGGAGAAGGGGATCTCAAAGGCAAAAAGTCTGGAGCTTAATCTAAACCACGTCATAAGTCCACATCTGTTAATACTAAAAAATGTAGACATGAGTCCAAGAAAAGGATAACCCACACAGACTCTTCATCAAAGGAGATGTCTGATGTATCCCAAGACCAGCTTTTGAAGAAGCCAAAGTGCTCGGCTAAGGAAAAGAACCCTAGCCAGACGCCATCTTCAGCACCTGCTAGGAGTGGCATGCATAAAGAGGCCCTGAAGGCAACATATATCCCAACTTCTTTAGAGGATAAAGGTGAAGAAGGAGCGCACCCTCGGCTCAGTAGTGTGGAGTCAGCATTGGTAAGCAATTTATATTTAAATACATATCCAAGTTCCTTGCCAGATTCTATCATTTGTCACTCTGAGTCAGCATCAGGGCGTGAGGCGTCAACAAATACAACAGCTGACGCTAACACTGGCCAGTCTGTTCCTAATGATGTAACACCCTAACAACAGGTTCCTAATGATGGAACCAAAAACATAATCATTGATCTTAACTTATCAGGGACTTTTTCTCAGGATCCATCAGGTAAAATCAACGCTGGTGGTGAAGAAGTTGAAACTGATCCTCACGCTAGAGGTGATGCTGAGAAGACAAAAAAGGAAGTGCCTCTCACCACTAGAGCCAAGGTGGGACACTTTCCTTCTTTCATGTTTAATATGTCTTCAGAGAACTTTGAAAAGGAGCTTGGTTTTGATGAAAGGGCTCTAGTAAATCTTGATGAGAGTGAGCTAGAGGATGACATTGCTGAACAATATCCAAAGCCACCACCCCCCAGAGCTCTTCAGGTAAAAGAACTGATAAATCAAGTGTTAGTTCTTCAGTCATAGGTGGATAAACTCAAGGAGGAGAAGTCATTGTTGATGCTAAGATTATCAAACATAAAGCAAGACCAACTCCTCCCACTGATGAACAAATCAAAGATGTTCTTCTTGCTGCCTTAAAGCCTATGGTGAAAGATGTGGTAACCACTACCTCTTTGAATCAAGAAATGTCATCACTAATGGACTCCATCAATGGTGCTTCCATGGATTTTCCACCAGAGTTCACACCAGTACCTGGCCAGATTAATGACTTATGTGACTCTGTATCAAAGATCAAGGATAGGGTGGCATTGCTGGAGCGACAAAAGTCGACCTTATCTGAATAGGTTCAACAGAAACTTGGTGCTCTTGAACATGTTCCAGAAATGCTGGCTAAAGTATCCTCCACTTTGGACTCTCTTGTTTCCTTCCTCCCTCATGGTGGTTCATCAGAAGTTTCTGGGTAATCTTCTGTTGAGGGGGAGAAACACCATTCCACAGTTATTTCAAAAACATGTACAGAAGAAGGCTAAGAAACAACCAGTTTTATATGAGTCATCATTTGTTGAGAAGAGTCCAACTAAGACTAAGAGGGAGTCTTCAGCTAAGGACAATCACATTGAGGGTCTTACCACCAGTGATGACAAAACTGATGATGGTACACCTCCCATCTAGCCCAAGAACAAAGGTGATTCTATAATGGATGAAAGGATTATCAAGACTGGGATTGATTTCCCAGAAGAGATAGATAACTTGTATAGATTACATGAAGAAGAGAAGCTAAGTAAGTTGAAGCTAAGTCTGTATGAAGAAATTGGGAAGCTAGAAGTTGAAAACCTCTTCAAAAGAAAAATGTTATATGAAATATTTTGTATAACAAGGTTGAACAAAAGAAACCCTTCAGAAATCACAAATATTAACATGCTTACCACCAAAGGTGATATTCATCTGAAGTTCTATAGGGGTGATGGAACTGTGAGATTCTAGAAGACTTCCAAGCAAGGGATCTCTCTTATATTGAATGGCTAGAAATGAAACAAAAGCTTGTAAAGAGGAAGTCCAAGAGGTGGGATGAAGTCCACATTAGAATTTATCACTCAAAGAGAAACCATGAAAGAATGGGTGAGATCCTCAACATTAGTGCTGATGTTCCACTAGAGGATCAAGATCCTATATTAGAGCTGAACAAAAGAGCAAATCTGATCAAACATGGTGTGGGTGACATCTTTGTTACCACAAAGAAATACAAAGGCTTTGTTCAGTTTCAGAATCATCTCCCTGGACATGTACTTGACGAACCAGAGTTGGGAATGATTATGTTCAATCATCATGAACGTCAAGACTTTGTTGGTATTAGTGATCTTGATGATATGAACAGTGAACTACTAGGAAATGTTCATAGGATCTTCTACTATCACCATAGAGGTACATGACTAACTGAAGCTGCAAGAATCTTCAGCATATGCTTACTAGAAATACTAGAAAACAGAAACTCAGATCCATCAGTTCAGACTCCTATCATAGAAGGACTTAGGCCTAAGAAGGATTAAATAATCATTTGTAATTTTCAGTTGTAATTTGTAATGTTTTTAATGAATGATTATCTGATATTTATAAGTACTTTATTGTTTAGTAACAGTAAGAAGAAGTTTTTATGCTCACTTACTACTGACCTTAGACTTAGGCTATTTGTATATCCAAATAGGGGGAGATTGTTGGTTCAGTATTTGCTGACCCTAAAGCAATTTTAGAATTTGAATATAAAATCCCCCTAAGTGTTTCATGTTCACTAGAAAGGTGACTCTACTGAAGCATGACTAGAGGAACAATTCCTGCTAAAGAATTTTTTGCTGAAGGATGTTCAACTTTCCTCTTCCAAAGAACTTAGAAGACAATGAGTCTTTGCTTCAAAGACTAGGCGGTCTAGTTGCTGAAGAACAAGTCCTGAAGAAGAGATTTCAGTTTAGTTTAGCTTGACAATACCAAACTAAATGATGTCGATCTCCTCTAGAATGCCGAAGACACTTCAGTATTATGAAGGTTTAGATTAGGCGGGAAAAGATTTACCTTAAGTCAAAGAAGGAAAAATGTCGCTTGTATCGTTAGCTATAAGTACAACCTTTATCTTTTCTATATTAGTTTATTCTGTACTATGTACTGTTTATCTAACATGGGCATCAAGCACCCACTGGATAAACCCTTGCATGGTTACATGTGAATGTAAACCCTAGTTTTGCACTGCCTATATAAGGAGTGCATTTGAGAGAGAATCGTTTAATCATCACAAGAGAAAGAATATCTAATTAACTTTCTAACCCAGTACCAACCAAACCATATAGCCAAAGTGCATATGAACGTTTTGGTTGGAACTTAAACTATTAACTTTGGTTGAAAGTTTAAGTAGAGGAGATCACCCTACATTGTCATTCAACCACTTTGTATTCCGCAAACAAAGTAGGTTATAGATTCTTTATTTAGTTTTAATAAAAGTCTATACGTTGAAAAGTTAAATTGATATTGTTGTTTTATTTGTTCTTAGTTCTTATTAATTGACAAAATAACACACTTGAATCTTAATAGCTAATTACTACTTACGGTTGATATGTAGTAATGAGTTAAAAGGGACCAACAATACAATTAAGAAAAATATATTTTCAAAAATTAACATTATATTAGTAAAAGCCATGAGTGTTTCGAGCACCCACGAGCATTTGGGTAGAAATGAGAACCACCCCATGGCGAAAAAAAGAACAAACTCTATAGATGGTATTTTTTTTAAATAACTATATGATCACATGTATAATTTTTTAAACCATAATATATCAAAATCTTTTTGAACCGTAATAAATCAAAGTTAAACTTTATTATTTATTTATAAGAATAGCAATTAAATTATACTAGACATGCATTTCGATGAACCAAGTGAATCTAAAATATATTTGAGAAAATTGATATTTTTTTATGAATTAACATTACATAAAAAACTCATAAGTATTCCAAACAGCCATAAGACAACCTCTGATTCTGTTCCTAAATATTAAGAGTGTTCATGGGTCGATTCGATTTGGCTAATTAAGATATTTTAACTATACATCACAGGGCCAGTAATTAATTTATTACTCGAAATCGAATCGTACTAAGTGGGTAACCGGACATGCGGTTATCCTAAATGAGCGGTTACCCGCGGTTCGAGTGACGATTAAACATTATAAAACTTTTATTAAGTTTAATCACATGAAAATAAGTTAATATAAAACATAGAATGTTACTTTAGTAAAATTAATTATTATTAAATGTATAAAATTAATTATACCTGATAATAGAAAAAAAAACTATTTCTGTCTTATTAAGATACACAACAGATTAATCAAATATATTTCTCGATAACTTTAGGTTACATTCATTTTAGTCAACTGATACACATAAATATTTACTTTAAAATAAAAAAAAATTTATACAATACAATAAAAGTAATGAAATAATATAATTAATAATATATATTTATTATAATATTTAGTTAAAAGCTTTTATGTATATTACACACGGTTTGATTTAATTAGTCGTGGATAAAGTGGTTTTTTTTGTTACATTTTTTTTTTATTTTTTGATTTTGAATTGAGCAGTTTGACTCGATTTATGGGTTTTTTAACACCTACTCTTTCCATCCTAAAATTATTGTTCCAAAAAACACACAGTTTAAAAAAGTACCATTTTTTTACAGCTTTCTACTTTTTACATAAAGATAGTTTTACCTTTAACCAATTAATTTAAAACATTTTAAAGAATTTATAATTATAATTTTAATTAAGGGTAATATAGTAATCTCAATATAAACTTCTTACTTTTTTTAGAAGTAAACAATTAATTTGAGTCAACTAAAAAAAATGAACTATAATTTTAAAACGAAGATAATACTAAATATGATAACTACTACTATACACACACTAAAACACATACGCTCGTAAGCAGCAAATCAACGCCTAATTACGTAGTCATAATTGGAGTAATACTTATAAATTTGTTATCAAGTGGCTGTAGTTTAGTGGTAAGAATTCCACGTTGTGGTCGTGGAGACCTCGGCTTGAATCCCAACAGCCACACAATTTTTGCTCTTTTGTTACGGAGTAGTATTCTTTTTCAGTCTTTGTTCCAAAGATTTATTATTGCTTAAGATCAGTTCGTTATACATTTAGTTATTGTTAGTGCAATTTCTTGCAAGGGTCCGAATGGTGAGACCGGTTTGGACCTAGAGTGGTGTATGCTTCAGATTACCTGAAACTAAAGTAAACGCGTTAGCCTCGTCCGGGTGTGAGAACCCAGACCAAGCTCAGGCGTGAGAGTAAGTAAAGGATAAAGATCCGAAGGGGAGATATAAGAATATTATAATGCAAGTAAAATAATAAGGGTAAAAGAGCTAACCTAAATCTTAGACCCAAGGGGGGTATTTATACTAGTCAAATCCCTAAAAGGCTGGGAGTTATGATGGGCCATGGTTGGCCCGATTGGGGACACTTTCCCTAGTTTCTCGGAGGTGTGTCTGTTGACTGACGCTAATACCTTCTAGAAGAGTTCGTGCGTTTTGGACCTTTTGGTTTTGGTCCGGATCGGGTCATGTGTTCCGGACACATACACGAACAAGTCCCCCAAGTGTTGATTAGACTAATTCGTTCAGAACTGTTTAGTCGAATCAATACTTTAACTCCCGTTATCTCGCAGTCGGGGCGGGCCGAACTATTTTACCAGCCCATATTTTGGTTTAGGCCCATCAGGCCCAACCACTTTTACCCTGTCTCCTCGCGATGATTGACACGTGGCCTTGGCTTGCTTGGATTGTAGACACGTGTATTTTACTGTACCTTTCACACTTTCCCATTTTTTTACTGAGCCTATAAATACCAACCCCTTCGTCACTTCTTTGTGTGTGTTTTTTATTTCTCTCTCAAATATTTCTTCTCTTTACCAATCTGGACTTCACCTCTTCTCAGGTATCTTCTCTTCCTTTCCTTGTTACCTTTCCGGATCCTTCCCTTAAATGATATGGCAAACGAAGATCTTCATGGGCCTTCTTGTTCGGCCCGCTACGCTCCCAAGTTTGACATGCCAAAGTATACTTCCAATCTTAACTCTGACTATGTTAAGTATCTAGTGAAGACATATATATTCCAGAAAGTTTTAACCCCCAAGCTGCTCCAGAAGGGATGACTATGGATCGTCTCCCTTCAAATTGTATAGGTTTGTACGAGCAATTCTTTAAGTTGTCCGGGATACGATTCCCCTTCTCCACCTTCCTTTTGGCCGTCTTAAAAAACTTCGCCGTTCATATTTCACAACTAGTTCCGTTAGGGTTAAATCGTGTCATTACCTTCGAAGTTTATTGCCAAAGTCTCTCTATTGAACCCACTGCACCCCTATTTCGTCATTACTATAGGCTTAGCAAACAAGGTCATTGGTTTTCCTTTGAAAAGAGATCTGGAAAGGGTTCACGTAAGCAAATTTTTCATGATACACTTACTTGTTTGAAAAATTCGAAGTGGGAACTTTTTGTCTTCGGACATTATGTCATGGAGACACGTTGATTCGGACTTGAATGATTATATTCCTCGGGATGGTTTTAACGAATCGGATGCCCTTCATCTTGAGGAGCATGTTGTAGACTTGGCTGCCATTCCGGAAGGTGTATTGTATATGGCTGGTGTGTCATTGACTTGGGAGTGTCCAAAAATTTTGCCTCGTTTTTTGGATCCGGAAGGGAATGGTATTACCCTTGTTTTTATTATTATTTTTTTTATCTTGCCTTTTCTTTTCATGGTTGTGAGTCTCTATTGCTTTTGTTTTGTTTTCTTTCTTTTCTTGAAGTTGTCACCATGTTAGGGTACCTTAGATTTCCCGTTACTGCTCCGGGCAAAATTGCTAGGGGTGATCGTCTGACTGATGCCAACCGGATTGCTCCTCACGTTGTTGGTGCACTAGCTGCCAGAGAGCGCTTAAGTGCTCCTACTGCTGAGCAAATAATTGCGATGAATGAGAGTGAGGCTGTTAAAGCTACTCGTGAAAAGAAAAGGCTTGCTGCTCTTCGTGCTGTGGAGGAAAAGAAAAGAAAAGCAGAGGGTGGGGAGCCAGTGGAGAAGCCGAAAGGGAAGAAGAAAGCCCCCTAAAAGAAGGGTTCCTCTAGAGCTTCTACCAAGACTAGCAAGGCTGTCAGCGATCTTCATCAGAGTATGAAGCGCATGACCGAGAAAGCTGCAACCTCTGGTGGTTCGACTAAGAAGAGACGGGTGAACGTAGACGAAGGCGTAGGTGGGCATGAGGAAGAAATTTTTGATGAGGATAATGTTATAAGTCCTATACCTCTTCGGTCTGTTAACTTAACTGTTAACGTGGATGATGCTTCCTCCGCACCTGTTGATGGTCACTTGGAGAAGACACATGAGTCAGCGTCCGGAGGGGGTGATAATGTCACACCCCACCATGGCGGAATATGGAGCGCGACGTATGGATATCATCACAACATGGCGTGTCTATAGAGATAACTAAATGAAATAAGAAATGTCATAAAATGGTGATACAAATGTCATGACAATATCTCAACAATGCAGGAGTCTAGGTAAGTAGGTAACAGTCCTACCACTTACCCGAGACAAATAATTAACATAAACAAAGCAAACATATAGGTGTCAACAGTATCACTTATTCAAAACACATAAAAAAATAAACTAAGAAAGAACGGGGATCTCCTTCTAAGTGCAATCCTAATGCCTCCAAAACTAGCCACTTCTATTCTCAAGCTTAACCACATTCTCACCTGAAAGAGACACTAAAACACGTCAACATAACGTTGGTGAGAGCCATAGGTTTAGACTCCAACGTCAAAATCAAACCATAAGCTGTGAATAGTAACCAAATTTAAGAACATATGGACAATGTGATACAAACATGCATTAACAACAAATATTCAAGATTTAACAAACCAAACCAAATCCAAATCCAAATCCAAGGCTCCCAGCCTTACCAACACCATGGTCCCATAGGCGCCCATACACCTATGAACCAATCTCTAGGCCCCGCCTTCTCATCATCTCTTTGGTACCAAGTCAAAACATAAAACAATCATGAATCAACTAGCAGTTAATCACATAAGTATGCACAAGTCGATCACCATACACAAAACATTCATAGCATAATTTATAAAAACAAGACAGTGTATTTTCCATCCCATCTGGAAGTCAAAATCATTAGTAGACATGCGACTATGAAACTCACCTGATTGAGCTTCTCCAAAAGTCCACGCACTAGCAAAAAGCTAACAAACAAAAGCACATAATCAAAACATGAACCAATCACTAAGACGGCTCATCAATCTATGATGGACATCTAGCCTTCTCCCATATATGTTCCTCATTCATATGTTCTAAACACCCCACTATCCTTCCCTAACAAGTCCTTAACTTGGTTAAGTTTGATACCTAACCTGTTCATATTTTACACAAAACAGTCCCAACTTTTAGGTCTCTAAACTATAAGCCAAACGCCCACCTAACCATACCCATGACCTATGTAAAAGAAACCCTATGCCCTTACATATATTAGCTAACTCCTCCCCTTTGACCAATCCTTAAAGCTACTGTTAAGGCCCCGATATATATATATATATATACTTTTGTCTATCCAGATTTTACTGATTTTGAACATACAAAAAGTTTGTTATGATTAGGGGGTCTTACCCTAACCCATTTGCTTATCCCTCCTCCAGATATCCCCTATAACATATAAGCTAACTCTCATGTTCGTTTTAAAGTCCAATTGTACTCCTAAGTACCCTAACCGTCTTAAAACCTTAATTGAAAACCCGCTGATTTCAAAACTATTTTTACCTCCTAATGTTGTAACCTGATTTTGAATCACTTCCCACCTCCAATTTAGTTCTCGTTTCTTGCATTTGAAAGCCAACTCAATTACCTTTCCAGGGATACTTGGATCGCAAAATAATAGTTTGTAGAACTCTATATATGATCAAAACAATTGACCTAAAATTCTGCCCAGTTTTTAAAAACGAATTCAATTAAATTAACCTAATTAATTACCTATGACCCCACTAATTACAAACCCTAATTCACTTATTCATTATAATATCATTAATATACAGATTTTAATTTAAACCCTAACCTAAATCCATCATAAGATGATTGAGAAAGAATTAAAACACTTTAATTAAAAAGGGTTATGAAGATTTACCTTTAATTTATGAAAACCCCAAAATTTTGATGAAACCCTAGTTTTTCTTATTAATGCCGCGAATTCAAGACTCCAGGAGAAAATAAATATGATTTTTGGTTGTGAATAAAATAATAAATAGGGTGTGGGTGAATCCTAGTCCAACCCAAGCCCAACTTCCTTTTTTCTTTTTTTTTCTCTTTAATCGGCCCTAACCGACCCTTATATATATTATCTTATATTTTTTCCTTTTTTTATTACTTATTATTATGTTATTAATAATACCTTAATTTATTTCAGCTCCTAGAACCTTCAAAACCTCAAAACCGTAAAACTAGTCAAATTTACGCGTTTACCGTAAAAGAAGTAAAATATACAGTTTTAAAAAAAAATCTTAAATTTTGAAATAAACTTTATAAATATGTGCTAAATGACTTAAAACCATCCCGAAAAAAATACTCACATGACTAAACACCTTACCCGAGACCTCTAAATGCTAAACCCCAAATCCTAAAAAAAATACAATTTACTATAATACTTATACGTATACGTAAACACCAAAATAACACCATTTCATTTCATAGTCACTAACTGTGAGCTCATGAACATGAAATAACCGTTCCTTGATTACTTATGAGTACTTTATACCCATAAGCGATATCCACACCAACCTCGTTCACGCAAAATAAACATGTAAACACGCTAATCATATAGTCACACATAAATTAACCTAAAAATAGGACCAAGTGACGAACCTCAAAACCACGGTTGTCACATGCGCCTATGGGACCAATCCCAAGTCCCCGCCTTGTCACCATCCCCTTGGTACCATGTCAAAACATAAAACAATCATGAATCAACTAGTAGTTAATCACATAAGTATGCACATGTCCATCACCATACACAAAACATTCACAACATAATTTATAAAAACAAGACAGTGTCTCTTCCATCCCATCTGGAAGTCAAAATCATTAGTAGACATGGGACTATGAAACTCACCTGATTGAGCTTCTCCAAAAGTCCGCGCACTAGCAAAACGCTAACAAACAAAAGCACATAATCAAAACATGAACCAATCACTAAGACGGCTAATCAACCTATGATGGACATCTAAGCCTTCTCCCATATATGTTCCTCATTCATATTTTCTAAACACCCCACTACCCTTCCCTAACAAGTCCTTAACTTGGTTAAGTTTGATACCTAATCCGTTAATATTTTACACAAAACAGTGCCAACTTTTAGGTCTCCAAACTATAAGCCAAACGCCCACCTAACCATACCCATGACCTCTGTAAAGGAAACCCTATGCCCTTACATATGTTAGCTAACTCCTCCCCTTTGCCCCAACCTTAAAGCTACTGTTAAGGCCCCGATATATATATATATATATATATATATATATATATATATATATATATATATATATATATATATATATATATATATATATATATATATATACTTTTGTCTATCCAGATTTTACTGATTTTGAACATACAAAAAGTTTGTTATGATTAGGGGGTCTTACCCTAACCCATTTGCTTAGACCTCCTCCATATATCATCTATAATATATAAACTAACTCTCATGTTCGTTTTAAAGTCCAAATGTACTCCTAAGTACCCTAACCCTCTTAAAACACTAATTGAAAACCAGCTGATTTCAAAAATGTTTTGACCTCCGACTGTTGTAACCTGTTTTTGACCCACTTCCCGACCTCCAATTTAGTTCTCCTTTCTTGAATTTGAAAGCCAACTCAATTACCTTTCCATGGATACTTGGATCGCAAATTAAGAGTTTGTATAACTCTATATATGATCAAAACAATTGACCTAAAATTCTGCCCAGTTTTTAAAAACGAATTCAATTAAATTAACCTAATTAATTACCCATAACCCCATTTATTACAAGCCCTAATTCACCTAATCATTATAATATCATTAATATACATATTTTAATTTAAACCCTAACCTAAATCCATCATAAGATGATTGAGAAAGAATTAAAACGCTTTAATTAAAAAGGGTTATGAAGATTTATCTTTGATTTATGAAAACCCCAAAATTTTGATGAAACCCTAGTTTTTCTTATTAATGCCGCGACTTCAAGACTCCAGGAGAAAATAAATATGATTTTTGGTTGTGAATAAAATAATATATAGGGTGTGGATGAATCCTAGTCCAACCCAAGCCCAACTTCCTTTTTTTCTTTTTTTTTCTCTTTAATCGGCCCTAACCGACCCTTATATATATATTTTTATTTTTTTTTCTTTTTTTTATTACTTATTATTATGTTATTAATAATACCTTCATTTACCTTAATTTATTTCAGCTCCTAAAACCTCCAAAACCTCAAAACCGTAAAACTAGTCGAATTTATGCGTTTACCGTAAATGACGTAAAATATACAGTTTTAAAGAAAATCTTAAATTTTGAAATAAACTTTATAACTATGTCCTAAATGACTTAAAACCATATCGAAAAATACTCACATGACTAAACACCTTACCCGAGACCTCTAAATGCTAAACCCCAAATCCTAAAAAAATATAATTTACTATAATACTTATACGTATACGTAAACACCAAAATAACACCATTTCATTTCGTAGTCACTAATTGTGAGCTCATGAACATGAAATAACCGTTCCTTGATTACTTATGACTACTTTATACTCATAAACGATATCCACACCAACCTCGTTCACGCAAAATAAACATGTAAACACGCTAATCATATAGTCACACATAAATTAACCTAAAAATAGGACCAAGTGACGGACCTCAAAAATACGGTTGTCACATCACTCCCTCCTAATAGAAATCTCGTCCCGAGATTTACTCCTTAGGATCGTCATTATCAATTAGCTGAGGATACTTGCTCCTCATAAATCCTTCCCGTTCCCACGTAAACTCTAGTCCACGTTCCAAATTCCATCTACCCATAACTACGGTATATTACCCTTTTTATCCAACGTCCTAGATTCACGACCCAAAATCTCTATCGGCTCTTCGATAAAATGAAGACTCGTATCCATACTAATATCATCTAACGGTACTTTCAAGTCAGTTCTTGCTAAGCATTTCCTCAAGTTTGATACATGAAATACGTCATGCACACTACTCAATTCCTCCGGTAATCTCAACCTATACGCCACTAGCCCAATCCTTTCAAGGATTTCAAATGGACCCACAAATCTAGGTGCTAACTTCCCTTTTCTTTCCAAATCGCATCACCCCTTTCCATGGTGAAACCTTTAGCATAACTTTATCTCAAATCTCAACGGCTTACGCCTCTTGTCCGCATAGCTCTCTTGTCGGTTCTTTGCTATTTTCAGTCTCTACTTAGTCACTGCCACCACCTCCATAGTTTTCCGATCCACCTCCGGTCCAATACGTTGGTCGCTTCTAACTTCATCCCACTGTAACGGTGATCCACCTCATCTCCTATGAAATAACTCCAGCAGTTTCTACTACAATTCGTATCACCATACCTAACGGCTTCTATCCTCTACGAATTTTCCATCATTCGGAAGTTCTCCCAACCTTAAACACATCCAATGGTATATGCAGGATTGCATAACCAAAAGCTTCCCATAATATTCACAAGAAACATGTCATAACCACCACCTCATCCTTGCTTTCCCATGCTCGACACCAAGTAACTAACCATCCTTCATACTAACATGTGTTACACCTTTTCTCTAGGTGGACGTTCCATTGTTCGTGACTACTAACCTCTTGCTCTAACGGTTTCTCTTCAATATCACCTCACTATCTTCACAACCTCTTGCTCCCTCGAATCATTCTTCCTCCATACTACTTTTCGCTTGTCTCTCCACAATCTTAATTTCCATACCATCTTATATCCCGTCTTCAGCCTATAATTTAGGTGTTTCCTCCTTTATTCCTTACATCCTCATCAATGGGGAATATGCCCCTCTCACCGGTGACTCTCTCTTTGTAGGAGAATTCTTCCTAATATAATGCGTTCTCCAACTATCTCCAAATCTCACGCCAATGCTCTAGGCGTCTTTCTCAATTACCCCTATAGTATGCTCATACCAAACATTAGTCTATCAACGGTATACTACGCTTGCTTCCCATCGTTTCTTCCCTTGCCATAATCCTTCATAAGGCATTCCATACATATTAGGCTAACTTTTACGCAAAACCCTCTATTCCATCACATCCGTACGCAATCCTTCCAACTTCTCAACTACGTGACTTCTCATTCCTCTTGAAATACGAGATGAATTAGTCAGTCTATCGACTATCACCTAACTCTCGTCGTACATATTCCTCCACCCCATTATGTATCCCTTTCACCAACTTCGTCCTTACATCACCCTTTCTAAGCTACTCCTATCTATGTAGGAAGTATAGTCTACGTCCCTTTTCTCCATATGATTGTCCAAGCCACGCAACATACATGTTGACGCGTTCTCTGCTTTAGAAAACTCAACTCGTGCAACCTACATCCTTCATCCAAACCACCCTAATACGTCATCCATATAGTTCAAGTTCTTCTCAGCTTCACTTCATTCTTCTTATTCCATGTCTCATCAACCATGCTTGCCTTTCCCAAATGGTACTTGGCCTTGCATTTTTTTTCATCACTTAACTCCACCCATCACCTTTTCCAAATGTTCAATCAAGATGATTAAATATGTGTTGGAGACGTTCATGATCTGTATAGATCATTCTCTACGTCTCGTACCCCAAATGCCTCTAGCATTCTAGGCAGATATAACAATCCAGCTCCACTAACTAAGTCTATCTAGTTATTCCAAATCTTTAGTTCCCACAACGTATAAACAACCGCCTTTCTTTGTCGTTCTCGTATACATCCAAATCCTTGCTCCACGTATCGTCATGCTTCACGAATTCATCCAGTCCTTCCGATAATTCCAAGATCTGCTCATTATCCAATCCACCTCTTCAGCCTCCAAAACGCTTCCTCACCGTTCTTCGCTTTGCCCCTTGCTGGTTCCACGATATGCCATCATATCTGACTACTCGTCCTGGCCAACTTAATCCTAAAACTCACACTTGAAAATCTCACGTATAATTCCCTTTCCTAACAACTCCAAAACCAACTCATAATTCACCTCACTCTCCTTCTTAGATTTGAGTAGATCAAGATGTCGTCGATACTCCCGATGACAACTCGTTTATATATTGTCATGCACCCCCGGTTTATTGACTCCATGAAAACTGCTAGCGCCTCGGCGAAGCCAAAATCATAACCGTAAAACCAAAGCGTTCATACAACATCCCTAGCAGTTTCAACTACGTCCTCCTTGAACCCTCTCTTAGAAGCAATATGAATAAATTTCTACCTCGTTCTACTCGCGAAAATATACACGTATTCTAAAAGACCAATACTTCCTCTTATTAGACCACTCAACCGCTTTTCACAACCAATCTACTACTAAGCAAGTCAAATTTTACCTTACATCCGTTGCAATTTCTAACAACTCTTGCTCTTAAAATCATTCCATCAACAATTTCCTTGGAAAGGCACTAACTACAACTCCTCTCACTTCTCTTACTTGCTCTATTTATGGTTCTACCTCACAGTAATAGGCAAACCTACTAAATATCAGGAAATTTTCAGAAAAGATACATGCCTTACGAACAATCATAAATACCTTTGAGGTATTATATCCCCTTCCAACACTCTCTATGGCGCGTTACTTGTGCCAATATCCATACATTATACAAATCTCTATTCATCTCCCTTGGCACTCCTAAGAGACCTCATGACCACATTAGTTTGTCTACGAACTTTTAACTCTTTCATCCCCACTAAGGGCATTCCGACCATTCTCTCAGGGCCACCTACTTAATCGTGTAGGCGCGACCAAGTCTTTCATATGTCTACCTCAACGCTCCCAAGCAATACGAACCTAAAACTACATCCTGAATCCACTAGATACGATCAACGAATCAAACCCACGGATAACTAACGACATTTCACGTGCACGAGTTAAAACAGATAATAACTGGGCTTTTGACACCCCGTATAAAAATTAAAGTTCTTGTTCTCGGTATCTTAACGATTTGATTTCCGGCTTAAAGTACGACTTAGTTGACTTTGATAAAACAAATATTTTTGGTTGCTTTTAAATAAAATGTGCAAAACAATTAAAGTAAATGGACGTTAAAGTAAAATGCGTTAAAATAAAAGGTGTTATAATAAATCTAAGTCTAATTAAAAGAAAGGGTGCAATATTTAAAAAGTTTGAAAAGTAAATAACTAAATGACAGGAATTTAAAAGCGTGACGAAAATTAAAATGACAAAGTATCAAAACGTAAACTTAAAAATTAAACAAGACAAAATATGAAAACAACCCTACCATCGGAATACATTCCGATCGGAATGCACTTACCACCTGGTCGGAATGTTGTCGGAAACACCAGATCGGAATGTTGTCACCTTTTCAGATCGGAATAACCAAACTCACTCTGATCGGAATGTGAACTTACCTCCTAATCAGAATGACGATCTCGTCGGAATAAGGAATGACCCTAGTCGGAATGCTGATCGGAACCCCTAATCGGAATATTGTCACCTATCCTAATCGGAATAACCAAACGAACACCTCTGATCGGAATGAGGAATGGACTCCCAATCGGAATGCTGTCACAACTCCTAATCGGAATACCAAAAATCACCCTGATCGGAATACCAAAGCCCTTATATCAAACCCTTTTCCGATTGGTAAATCGGAATACAGTAAAAAGAACACAAATAAGCTAAACTAATAAGCTATAACTCAAATAAGCACTAGACTAAAATCCTAAGCAAACACGTATAAGAAAAAGCTAATAAGCTAACGTTTAAAGACTTTTAAAAACACAAAATGCAACAAAGTTTACGAAAACAAACGTTTATAAAAAAATAACTTTTATAAAAACTTTAGAAATCTTAAAATAAACACAAATAAGCTATAAAAATCAATAAACCAAAACAATCAAAAGCTCAAAAACATAACCTTTACTCAAATAAGCAACACAATAAGCATGTAAACAAAGATTAAAGCATAGAAAGAAAGGAAGAATGAGAGATTAAACAAGTAAAGTAAAGGTGCAATAAAAATAAAAGTAACTTACTTGGAAAATTAAGGTGAAAGACAAGGTAATTAAAGTGCAATAAAGTAAATGTGCAAGTAAATAAAATGGAAGAACTAGTGTCACTCTAGCCAACAAAAATGAAAAGGTGAATCCTAATGACTATATATAGGGGAGGATTAAGGAATACTTAGGAAGCTTCCTCCCCTCCTTCATTTTTTGTTAATTGCACCATTAAGTCCTTTCCTTCTTAATCTTTTGTTAATCTTGGACTTTAATGACTTTTGGCTCGAGATTTCTTTAAACTCGTCTTTTAATTCTTCAATAAATAAGACTTGAGTTCTTCGGCTTTTATTAAACTTTCGTCTTTTGACTTTTTCTTCGATAAATCTTCAGAATTGGTCTTGGACTTCCGTTCTTTTTGCACTCTTGACTTCTTGACCTCGTCTTTCATCTTTTTCTTCAATAAAAGCCCATGAATGCCGTGTTTTCTCCACTTTTCACAATTTCGTCCTAAATCACAACAAAAACACAAACCACGCATAATTCCGATATAAAAGACATAAAATACACGTTTTGGCTCGGTTATTATTGTAATTAAGTGGTAAAAAGGATGGGTGTTTACACACCTATCAAATCTCCTACACTTGACCATTGTAATGTCCTCATGCAATGCATTAGTTACAAATCACGTCTACATTTTCATCATAATCAATCCACATTGGCCTTTATTAAAGAGATAAAAAACTATAAACATTCAAAGTAAAGAAATCAAAAGCATACCTTGGGTTTTGAAAATGTCATGAATAATCATCATCCTCAAGTTTTCACTTTCTCCAAACCAAGCTTAAAAACGAGATCATTGTTATTATAAGTTAGCAAACTAACACGAACTCATGTGGGCCAGTTATTCACTTAGACTCCCTTATTCCTAGGTGTATCTCTTATATTTTATTATTGTCTTGAATGATCACGAGGATGCATTTTTGACTTATTTCGATAGTTATTTACTCCGAAAATAAAGTGAACGATTTAATCAATAGTTAGCTAAAGGACAAAATCTTTTAAAACTGCTTCTCGGGACCTCATAAAGTTCATATCTTGGCATAACTCGCTTCGCGATTTGAGACCTTTCTCGGACCGATATTTGGCAGCGACTTCATACTTCAAACCTTGAGAGACGTTCATGAAATAATGGCCTTCTCTTCATAATAGGAATTTCTTCACTTGAAGTTTTGAGAGATTCATACTTGGACCACGACTTCTTCATTTTTCTCCAATCTTTATTTTGGATTTTGATATACAACGATCTGCCTCCTTTTATGACTTGGATCTATTTATCCTCATACCTTGCTAGGGTCTTTTCGGATACACTTCTCCATGACTTTTGGGGAGTTTTTGCTTTTCGTCGTGTGTCTCGATCCTTCATATTGATTTTCGATAAATGATTCTTCACATCACTTTGGATCTTTAGCAACAAAATATAGTCCTCATGCCTTGTTAGGACCTTTTTGGACTCGCCAATCTTCCCGTCCCGCTTCAATAAGTTATGCCTTGGCTATGAACTCTAATCCATACCGAGCAACTTTTAAACGATCTTGGGCTAGAAGCTAAGTAACTTTTCAAATCGTACAACCTTATTTATTGCAGATAAATTTATTAGCAAGCGATGGGAGAATAGGCTTATAATTAACTCACATAAATTCACGAAAGAATACCAAACTTATAATTGGCTCTATCATCTCTCGTTCTCCACAGTTTAAAATCTCAAGGAATGAGACTCGTGGATGCTTAGCCTATTAAATCAAAGTTTTGGGTTTTCGAGTCGCCTATAGGATCTTGCAAACTCTTAGACTTTTTCAAGTTTAGAAATCGCATTTTAAAGTTCCCTTGATAAACGACTCTCTAGGATCAATTATAGGAACTTGCGAAAAGTTTTTGTTCTTAACCCGTGAGAGTTAAGACTTTCGCGTTTTATAGCTCCCTATATAAAAGCCTAGCAAAACTTGACTTAAACACGTTAAGGATACTAGCTAGAGTAAACTTAGATAAGTAAACTCGGGTTGAGTCAAAAGATTCACAACGTTTTGAAAATTAAAACCACATTATTAAAGATTTATCTTAGCAAAGAAAGAAAAATAACTATACAAAGGGAAAAACTAATAGGCCAAAATAGATCAAAAATTTTGAAAAATGTCGAAAAATTGATTTTCCGGTTAAAATGAGGACAAATACAAGGAAAAGGACACTTAACTTCGATAGAAGTCCCCCTACACTTAACATAAACATTGCCCTCAATGTTTAAGCATGTGGGAGTAAACTCCCCTACACTTAGGACATTGTGTACTTTGTTTAAATCTCGCTAAGGAAGAGACAACTAAAGAGATTCCTATTTAAATATTGAGAAAATATAAAATAGTGAATCGAAAAGAGTCTAGGATAGAACCGGGAAGAAGTGAACACGGAATCACGGGTCGTCAAGAATCATCAAGAGTGGATCTTTGAAGCTCGAATCCCTGATTAAGAGATGAGAGTAAATAGCAAACACCAACGGGTCTCCCCTACAGGTAGGATAAAGAAAGCTAAAGATAGATGCATGGGTTGCCTCCTAAGAAGCGCTTGATTTTTTATTAACGAGTCGTGAGCCTGACTCGACCTTGATCATCATAGGAAGAAGCATGAAATATATCCACCAGGATAAAAGACATAGTTTTCATCCATCAAATAGCACAAGCTTAAGGCGAACAAGGCAAGCCAAAGAAGAGTAGGCAAGGTTCCCTTAAGCAATGATGGAGCACGGTGGGAGTAAGGGTGAAGTGGTGCAAGCAGATTTCCATAAGTTCCAAAGATATTTCCTTTTATTTCATCAGGTGGATACTGAGATGGCTGCAGAATATCGATACCGGGGTCAAACACCTTTTCCTTTAAGGGAAAATAGCACTCAGGCTCAGCAGAGTGTGAAGAAGATCCGCGAAGAAGATGCACAACCTCGTCCTCATAAGGGGGAAAAAGAGGTGTTAAATCATATGTGTTGCGGATATTGGTGTCAACCGGTTTCTTCTCCTTTGAAAGAATGTTCTTCAAATCCAAAGTAGGATCAAGACGATAATCTTCAAAATCATAAGGAGGAGCATCACTCTCATGAGGGAAGTAAGTGTTGAGAAATTCAGAGAAGTCTTCCTCAAATGAGTAATCGTCCCAAGTAGGATCGAGTGATGGCGGAGGATCTTCATCATGTGAAGAATCACTCGAAAGAGTATCGGCCTCATCAAAATCATCATATGTGGGCATCTCGGGATACTCGGAAGTAAGGTCATCATAATCATCTGAATCTGAGCTAGAATAATCATCATAAGCATCAAAGATCGGTGGAGAATAATAAATGGGTGAAGCGTCCAAATTGGATAAAGAATCATCCACATCATCATGAAACAGTGGATTATCAATGCAAGAGTCGAATAGCGGATTGTTGTAGATGACAAAATCATCGAGCACATTAATCATATTTACTGATTCTCGTCCAAAGTATTTGCTTGTAAGCTTCCCCATTTTAAAAAACTGTGAATCATTCCCGACTCTTAAGATTAACTCACCTTCGGCCACATCAACTAAAGCTCGTCCGGTTCTCAAGAATGGCCGACCAAGTATTAAAGGAATACGAGGGTCCATTTCATAATAAACAACGACAAAATCGACCGGGAAAGTAAATGTGCCAACTTTGATGAACACGTCTTCGGCAATACCAACGGGGTAAGCGAGAGTGCGATTAGCAAGTTCAAGAGTCATCTTTGTTGGAGTAAGGTCGGGTAATGATAGTGTTTTCGAAACACTCAAAGGCATAAGATTTATACTGGCCCCGAGATCAGCAAGGGCAGTAAATTCTTCGGTTTTGTTAAAGATGCAAGGCAACACAAAACGACCGGGATCTCCAAGCTTTTCTGGAAGTTCTTTAAGAATAAAGGCAGAGAAGTTTTCATTTAATCGTGTGTTGGCGAGCTCAATTAACTTCTCCTTCTTGTTAAGCAATTCTTTAAATGCTTTAACAAATTTCGGCATGTGGACAAGTGTTTCAACAAGGCTAATGTTGATGTTCATTTGAGAGAGCATCTTCACATAGCTTTGCACTTGACAGTCATTATTGGTCAGCTCGTTGATCTTGCCTAAGCGAGAAGGATATGAGATATTGGGTTTGGGTGGTGAAGGTGAAGGTGGTAAAGGTTAAGATGTTGAAGGTTCCTTCATAGGTACATCGTCATGACGAGGCGGAGACGGTAATGGTGCACTAATACTAGGTGTAGGAGGAGTAGGGATAAATGGTGGTGGAGGAGGTGTAGATGATGGGGGTGGGATAGGTGGTCCTACGATGGTGACTCCACTACGGGTAGTAATAGCACTCATATTTGCTCGCGGATTGGTGACGGTGTTTGAAGGTAGAGAACTCGAAGTAGAAGGTTGAGCAGCGGGCAAGAAACTAGAAAGCATATTCTTCAAATCATTTGTTTGATTGCTGAAGGAATATTGGATATTATCTCGAAGCTCGGATCTTATCTCATTTCCTTGCTTGGTAATATCTCCTTTAAGATTGATAATTTGACTCTGCAGATTCTTGATTTGCTCACCTTGGGTTCTCATGATGGCTTCAACATCGGGGTTAATGGGTGGGGCTTGTTGGGCGGGTGGGTGATAAGGATTAGAAGCTCTTGGTGGGATTTGGTTGCTTCTAGTGTAGTTGTTGGCGGGGTTTTGGTTTTGAGGAGAAAAACGGGTGAAAGGTAGTTGTTTGATCGGTAACTTAGCAAATTTCTATCCCCTTGAGTTAGAGCTTGGTAATTTTCCGGTGAATAATTACCATAAGATGCATACACATTTTCCGGATTTCCTTGTGTAGAAGGACAATCGGTGTATGAGTGAGGACCGCCGCATGTTTCACAAGAAGGTGCAACAACTTTAACTTGTTGTTGTTGGTTTGAAGCGAGAAGCAAGATACTTTTGCTCATTTCAGTCATCATGCGGGTGAGTTCGGTCATATCAGGGTTTGCTGAAGTAGAAGAAACATTGACTCTCGTGTTGTTCCTTGAAGAAGCAGAGGAATCCAGTTTTTGTGGTGAGTAGTCATGTTCTCAATAAGCTCTCTACACTCCTCGGGTCTCCTTTTCATAAATGTGCCACCGGCGGCTGCATTAATCGTATCACGATCTCGAAAAGTCAATCCGTTGTAGAAAGTATCAATTAAGGTCACAGAGAGCATGTTGTGGTTTGGACAACGATCAATCAAGACATTATATCTTTCCCAAGCATCAAAAAGAGATTCATCGGGATCTTGCATGAAACCGCTGATTTGATTGTGAAGGCTCGTGACCATGGATGGTGGAAAGTAGCGCGATAAAAAGCGTTGAGTCATGTCATCCCAAGTATGAATAGAATTCTTCGGGAGACGATCAAACCATTTCTCGGCGTGGTGTGATAAAGTATGTGGAAAGAGTTGAAGGCGTAGAACATCCATTGTGGCACCCGGCAACTTCATGCTTTGGGTGATTGTAATGAACTTGTCGAGGTGTTTGTTGGCATCATCATCAGGCATTCCGGCGAATGGATTAGTTTTCACTTGCTGAATCATGTGGTGCTTCAACGAAAATCCGGAGCCGTGATTTGAATCGGTGCAATCGGTCCTCCTCGTCCAAACATGGTAGGTTGACAAAGCTCCTCCATTGTCCGAAGATCGGGCTGTGGAAGAACATTGTTGTTATTGTTGAGGTGCGGTGGATTATTATTGTTGTTAACACCTGACATACTTAAATCTTCTCGAGTCTCGGGCTCTTGATAATTAGAAGATCTAGTACGCATACACCTGAAAATGCAAAAGAAAAAGAAACCAAACACAAAGACAATATATATACACAATAAAGATAAAATCTTTTTGGATTTTTAAAATTTTTAATTTTTATGGATTTTTAACAATTTTTAATTTTTATGGTTTTTTGAATTTTGTAAGCAAGAAAATAACGTTCACTAGTGAACGGATCCCAAAAAGCAACGCGTCTCTCACTGAAAATCGTTAATCTTTACGAAAAGAGCCGGCAGCGGCGCCATTTGATATTAAGCTTTTGACACCCCGTATAAAAATTAAAGTTCAAATTCTCGATATCTTAACGAATTGATTTCCGGCTTAAAGTACGACTCAGTTGACTTTGGTAAAACAAATATTTTTGGTTGTTTTTAAATAAAATGTCAAAACAATTAAAGTAAATGGACGTTAAAGTAAAATGGCGTTAAAATAAATCTAAGTCTAATTAAAATAAAGAGTGCAATATTTAAAACTTTGAAAACTAAATAACGAGAAATTAAGTGACTTAAAGTTAAAGCGTGACGAAAATTAAAATTTGACAAAGTATTAAAATGAGAACTTAAAAATAAAATAAGACAAAATAGAAAATAACCCTACCATCGGAATGCATTCCGATCGGAATGCACTTACCTCCTGATCGGAAACACCAGATCGGAATATGTCACCTTTTCAGATCGGAATAACCAAACAAAACCTCTGATCGGAATATGTATTGGAATCCACTAATCGGAATGCAACGCTTGGTATGATTGGAATGTGGAAGAAATCCCCTTGGTCGGAATGCTACAAACCACACCCGGATCGGAATGTAGATTGGAATACCCAATCAGAATGTTGTCACCTTTTCAGATTGGAATAACCAAACTTACCTAGATCGGAATATGTCAAACCCTCCAATAGGAATATCATAAACCCTTTTCCGACCAAGCAAATAAAGCTATGGTCGGAATAATAAACCCTTTTCCGATCAAGTAGATCGGAATACAGTAAAAAGAAAACAAATTAAGCTAAACTAATAAGCTATAACTCAAACAAGAACTAGACTAAAATCCTAGGCAAACACGTATAAGAAAAAGCTAATAAGCTGAAATTTAAAGACTTTTAAAACACGAAATGAAAAAGATTTACGAAATCAAACTTTTATATAAAAAATAACTTTTATAAAAACTTAAGAAATCTTAAAATAAACACAAATAAGCTATAAGAATCAATAATTAAAAACAATCAAAAGCATAAAAACATAATCTTTAATCAAATAAGCAAGACAATAAGCATGTAAACAAAGATTAAAGCAAAGAAAGGTAGAATGAGAGATTAAAACAAGAAAATTAAAGAACACTTACTTGGAATTAAAAGGTATTAAAAGTGCAAGACAAGTATTTAAATTGACATGTATTTAAAGAGCAAGTAATTAAAAGGTGGAAGAACTAGTGTCACTCTAGCCAACAAGAATGAAAGTGATCATCCTAATAACTATATATAGGGGAGGATTAAGGAATGCTTAGGAAGCTTCCTCCCCTCCTTCATTTCTTCTTAATTGCACCATTAAGTCCTTCCCTTCTTAATCTTTTGTTAATCTTGGACTTTAATGACTTTTAGCTCGGGATTTCTTTGGACTCGTCTTTTTATTCTTCAATAAATAAGACTTGAGTTCTTCGGCTTTTAGTAAACTTCCGTCTTTTGACTTTTTCTTCGATAAATCTTCAGAATTGGTGTTGGACTTCCGTTCTTTCTGCACTCTTGACTTCTTGACTTCGTCTTTCATCGTTTTCTTCAATAAAAGCCCGTGAATGCCCGTGTTTTCTCCACTTTTCACCTTTTCGTCCTAAATCACAACAAAAACACAAACCACGCATAATTCCGACATAAAAGACATAAAATACACGTTTTGGCTCGGTTATTATTGCAATTAAGTGGTAAAAAGGATGGGTGTTTACACACCTATCAACAGACCAAAACCACGAAAACTGAAAAGGAAAACTCAAACATGTACCAATTCAAATGACTCATGACAACGAAAAATGATCCAAGAAACACTTAATGGCAACCAAAACATCTTATGCCCCGCGACATATTATTTAAACCTTGCACAAGATCAAATTTTCCAAAACAATAATTTTTTTCTTTCCTCACCACATCTATGTGACTCAAACAATCTACAAACAACCTTCTAGACGATCTCAAAACTCAACTCAAAGACTAGGTATCCCGTGCATCCCAAATCATAAAAAAAACTACTATTCAAAACTCAACCTTGAACCCGTCACTTGTACCAAAATTTCGATCAAGCTACTGACACCCCATGACTATACATACCAAATATTTGAAAAGTACATTCCGAGTACATAGTTTTAGGCTTTTGAATCACCCAAAAAGCTTTAAAAAACGAACAAGTTATGACCAAAACAGTTTTATACTAGTTGTTTTAAAAAAAACTAAAGAATCCTCTTAGTAATTAACGTAATCCTTTTTAAATGAAAAGAAATAAATGTATGTGAAATTTTCATGAACTTTGTTTAGTCTTGCATAAATAATTATAAATGACGTATATTGATTAAGCTCACTTATATAAACTATTTAAGTAGAAAGAAATTTTATTTCGCTTTATTTTAAAGAAAGTCTTTTAGAATTTGAAATAAATAAGTGTTGATTAAAACAAAATCTTATGTTACATCTTGTTTCAAACACGACTCTAACACCTTACCTTAATTTTACCGAGTACAACCAACTATCTAACTCTATAGTAGATTTCCATGTCCCTTTTTTATATATATATACCGACCAAAAGAAATGTAAGACCCAACACAAAAGATTTCATTATCTCAAAATAAATCCCAAGTTATTTCAATAGACTTAAAACCATCAACACCATTTTAAAACGTACACGTGAAATACGAAACTCAAAGAATACGCTACAACGGAGGTTTAATATAAAAAAAACGAGCTAGCCACCCTCCTAAGGATACAATCAATAAATGTAGGGGATCATACATATATAGGCATATCGGGATACATATACTTAAATACGTGTAACATTTACTATACAAGCATGTACTAACCCTCTTTCATGCAATCATACTTAGGAATCCATTGAAGTTGTGGTACTTGTATAACTATGTTGGCCACCATACTTATACAATTACCTTTCCCCAATGCACTCCTTCCTATGATGACACTTATAAGAATTAATACAACACATAACACATATATCCATCTACTCACATAAGCTCATAACCACATAACCAAAAAAAAGAAAAGTACAAAACTCCATCCATTAAAATAACATATTCAAACTCTTGAAATACATAAATCCATAGTCTGGCTAAAACAGCATAGACTAAATCCAAAACGAAAACATAATCAGTTTAAGTCATGTCGCCCATAAGAGTGGAAACAACTTAAAATCCTTCATATCCACCTACTCCTAATAACTCGAACCACCACATGATTCTTAGGGAACATGTCTTAAACATCAAAAGAAAAATACTATACCTCAGGTACATAAAATAACCCAACAAAAGATAGAAACTACCATGTGTCAAATTATGTACTATAATGTACAATTTAAGCAAAATAAGACAATGACTAGCGTGGATGATTATAGTTCAACCAGCACTAGTCACACCCCGAAAAGAAAATAACATGTGGCTAAGTATGAACCATAGTAGTTCATAACTTAACAAACATCACAAAATAACATCCAAACACATCAATTATTATTAAATGCACACATACTCCTATGACGTCTACATGCATGGACCCTTAAGCTATAGACTAGGCTACACGACTAGGCAACCTAATTCTCTATAACCATTGTCTCTGATACCATTCGGTCACACCCCACCATGGCGGAATATGGAGCGCGACGTATGGATATCGTCACAACATGGCGTGTCTATAGAGATAACTAAATGAAATAATAAATGTCATAAAATGGTGACACAAATGTCATGGCAATATCTCAACAATGCAGGAGTCTAGGTAAGTAGGTAACAGTCCTACCAGTTACCCGAGACAAACAATTAACATAAACAAAGCAAACATATAGGTGTCAACAGTATCACTTATTCAAAACACATAAAAAACAAACTAAGAAGGAAAGGGGATCTCCTTCTAAGTGCAATCCTAATGCCTCAAAAACTAGCCACTTCTATTCTCAAGCTTAACCACATTTTCAATTGAAAGAGACACTAAAACACGTCAATATAAAGTTGGTGAGGTTTAGACTCCAACGCCAAAATCAAACCATAAGCTGTGAATAATAACCAAATTTAAGAACATATGGACAATGTGATACAAACATGCATTAACAACTAATATTCAAGATTTAACAAACCAAACCAAATCCAAATCCAAATCCAAGGCTCCCAGCCTTACCAACACTATGGTCCCATAGGCGCTCATACACCTATCAACCAATCCCAAGGCCCCGCCTTGTCATCATCCCCTTGGTACCAAGTCAAAACATAAAACAATCATGAATCAACTAGCAGTTAATCACATAAGTATGCACAAGTCCATCACCATACGCAAAACATTCACATCATAATTTATAAAAACAATACAGTGTCTCTTCCATCCCATCTGGAAGTTAAAATCATTAGTAGACATGGGACTATGAAACTCACCTGATTGAGCTTCTCCAAAAGTCCGCGCACTAGCAAAAAGCTAACAAACAAAAGCACATAATCAAAACATGAACCAATCACTAAGACGGCTCATCAACCAATGACGGACATCTAGCCTTCTCCCATATATGTTCCTCATTCATATGTTCTAAACACCCCACTACCCTTCCCTAACAAGTCCTTAACTTGGTTAAGTTTGATACCTAACCCGTTCATATTTTACACAAAACAGTCCCAACTTTTAGGTCTCCAAACTATAAGCCAAACGCCCACCTAACCATACCCATGACCTCTGTAAAGGAAACCCTATGCACTTACATATGTTAGCTAACTTTTCCTTTTTGCCCCAACCTTAAAGCTACTGTTAAGGCCCCGATATATATATATATACTTTTTTCTATCCAGATTTTACTGATTTTGAACATACAAAAAGTTTGTTATGATTAGGGGGTCTTACCCTAACCCATTTGCTTAGCCCTCCTCCAGATATCCTCTATAACATATAAACTAACTCTCATGTTCGTTTTAAAGTCCAATTTGTACTCCTAAGTATCCTAACCATCTTAAAACATTAATTGAAAACCCGCTGATTTCAAAACTGTTTTGACCTCCGACTGTTGTAACTTGTTTTTGACCCACTTCCCGACCTCCAATTTAGTTCTCGTTTCTTGCATTTGAAAAGCCAACTCAATTACCTTTCCAGGGATACTTGGATCGCAAAATAAGAGTTTGTATAACTCGATATATGATCAAAACAATTGACCTAAAATTCTGCCCAGTTTTTAAAAACGAATTCAATTAAATTAACCTAATTAATTACCCATAACCTCACTAATTACAAGCCTTAATTCACCTCATCATTATAATATCATTAATATACAGATTTTAATTTAAACCCTAACCTAAATCCATCATAAGATGATTGAGAAAGAATTAAAACACTTTAATTAAAAAGGGTTATGAAGATTTACCTTTGATTTATGAAAACCCCAAAATTTTGATGAAACCCTAGTTTTTCTTATTAATGCCGCGACTTCAAGACTCCAGGAGAAAATAAATATGATTTTTGGTTGTGAGTAAAATAATATATAGGGTGTGGGTGAATCCTAGTCCAACCCAAGCCCAACTTCCTTTTTTTTATTTTTTTTTTCTCTTTAATCGGCCCTAACCGACCCTTATATATACTTTTTTATTTTTTTTTCTTTTTTTATTACTTATTATTATGTTATTAATAATACCTTAATTTACATTAATTTATTTCAGCTCCTAATACCTCCAAAACCTCAAAACCGTAAAACTAGTCAAATTTACGCGTTTACCGTAAAAGACGTAAAATATACAGTTTTAAAAAAATATTAAATTTTGAATAAACTTTCTAAGTATGTCCTAAATGACTTAAAACCATCCCGAAAAATACTCACATGACTAAACACCTTACCCGAGACCTCTAAATGCTAAACCCCAAATCCTAAAAAAAAAATACAATTTACTATAATACTTACACGTATACGTAAACACCAAAATAACACCATTTCATTTCATAGTCACTAATTGTGAGCTCATGAACATGAAATAACCATTCCTTGATTACTTATGAGTACTTTATACCCATAAACGATATCCACACCAACCTCGTTCACGCAAAATAAACATGTAAACACGCTAATCATATAGTCACACATAAATTAACCTAAAAATAGGACCAAGTGACGAACCTCAAAACCACGGTTGTCACAGATAAGGATACTGCTTCGGAACCTTATAAAGAGAAAATCCCTCCTCCTAAGTTTTCACCACTTGGTAACTCATATCTAGATGGATCGAGCTCAAAAGGTGTCTTTTGGTTGAAGAGCCTACCCAACACAGGGATGGTAAGGGAGTCATGGATCCGGACCACCTTCACTCCAAACATAAGTGCCTTTATCCTCGGGTTTCTTCCCTTCTCTCTTCCCTTTTTTGTGCGCGCATTGTTTTTTTAATGTTATTTATTCTAACCCTAAAATTTTGTATCAAATTTTCCGAAACAGGTGTATTCACTGTTGATGAAGAGATGACTGGTCAAAGTGCTAGGTATGCTCCGGATTGGAAGATTGGTGTTGCCAGCCGAGTTGATACGCCTTCAGAGTGCCGAGATTTGATGATGCATATCATTCCTCCGGTTGTGCAACGAGAGCTGAGCTCATATCCTCCATCCTTTACCCTCAGCAGAAGCTGGTATCAACTTGCCCGGAGTACAATGGACATGGTCGACTCTCTTCGCAGGTTGGAGGAAGAGTCAAAATATCAGGGCAATCTTCTGGATAAATGTGAAGAATACAAAGCACTTCTTCAGGCCTTGGAAATCAAGTTGTCGGAGCAGATTCAAGCTAACTCCAAACTCTCTTCCCAACTCCCAAATGCCGAAAAGGTTTGTGCCTCTAAGGACACCGAGCTTGCTGCAGTTGTGGGTGAGAAGTGGGATTTATCTGAGAGACTCAAAGGTCGTGATGCCCGAATTGCTAATCTTGAAGAGACTCTTCACGTTCTTTCTACCGATAAAGAAAGGCAAGCTGATGAAGCTAAGGTTCTTAAAGCCGAGAAGGAGGAGCTTCAAAGCAAATATAATACTTCTGAGATGAGCCGATACAAAGCTGTTCGGACCTTGCTTCCTGCTGTCATTTCCAAGCTTCTCAATAGCCATGAGCATAAAAAGAACATAACTGATTGTTTCAACAAAGCTATTGAAGTTGGCTGGGCCGAAGGGATTAAGGTATGGATACCTGTCGAGGAACAATTGGACATCAACAAAGCTACTCCTGGCTTTGATATCTATTATGAAAAAAAGATGAGGACCATGGTTAACCAGCTTCTGGAGGCTAAGTATCCATACCTTAAGGAGGTTTCCACCAATTTCTTCCTATCTATCGAACTCCTCATGGAGATTGAGCCTGCACTTGCTTCGGAGAAGGTTTTGGACCCTTCGGATGAGACCATCAATGATGGAGGTATTGGGTCTCCTCATGATGATGAAGATGCATCCGGATCGAAAGGCCCTTCTTCGGCCTAATTTGTTTGTAATCCATCAAGACAATTTACTTTTTGCCTAATTTTTATTCGGATGAATGTAATATTTTAAGACTAGTTTCACTTGCTTTATGCCTTTGTCTGATTCGGATGATTGTACTAGTTACATTATGTTTTATACACTTATTTTTACTCTTTATGAATACATGCTTCTCCTTACGTTTTGTGATTCTCATTCGGAAAAACTTTAATTGTTAACCCTTCTTGTTTTGTGTATGAATGAATTTCCCATTTCGGAAGGAACTTAATAACAATAATCAGATTCTTCCCTAGCCGAAGGGAAAAAGAATCGTATGCGAATAGACATTCCATTTCGGATAGGACTTGTAAAGATAATCAAATTTCTTCCCTTGCTGAAGGGAGCAAGAATTTTCTACGGATAGGCCTTCCATTTCGGGTAGGACTTAATAGAAATAATCAATTACTTCCCTTGCAGCAGGGAGAAAGAGTTGTATACGGATAGGCGTTCCTCTTCGGATAGGACTTAAATATAAATAATCAGATTCTTCCCTTGCGGAAGGGAGAAAGATTGTATACGGATAGGCCTTCCATTTCGGATAGGACTTAAATATAAATAATCAGATTCTTCCCTTGCTGAAGGGAGAAATAATTGTATACGGATAGGCCTTCCATTTCGGATAGGACTTAGATAAAAATAATCAAATTCTTCCCTTCCCGGTTTAAAGCATACGACTTATCCGAAAACCGCCCTTCATTAAACGACTCCAATATCATAAACAAAACCTCTTGCGCAATCCTATCCTTGCCGAAGGGAGAAAGAATTATATACGGATAAGCCTTCCATTTCGGATAGGACTTAGATAAAAATAATCAAATTCTTCCCTTGCCGAAGGGAGAAAGAATTGTGCCTTTATTAATAGAATGTAATCTGAATGTAATGCCATATTATTAATGCTACTCATAATTGTCACAAAAGTGCTTTCTCTTTTAGTAACGAGAAGAGAAGCTTTTTCATTCAAATAAAAGACATGGCCTTTCCCTTCTGGAGGGAGTGAAGGTCGATACATTTCGGAATAAAATCAAAACAACGCAATAAATTGGGCTCTTCCCTTGCTGAAGGGAGAAAGAGTCGTTACATGATAGAAATGAAATTACAAATAACACTTCCTAAGGTTCATTGCATGCCACACCCTCGGAACTT
Source organism: Glebionis coronaria (assembly GCA_025667525.1). Taxonomy (NCBI): domain Eukaryota; kingdom Viridiplantae; phylum Streptophyta; class Magnoliopsida; order Asterales; family Asteraceae; genus Glebionis; species Glebionis coronaria. Next base: position 216,461,880 of record CM046881.1, read on the forward strand.
CTTTGTCTTTCATGGTGAGGAGCTTGTATGAGCCATTTTGGTACACTTCCTTGACACGATACGGGCCTTCCCATGTTGGAGCAAGTTTTCCCTCCTTTTGTACTCTGCTTGCTTTATTCTTTCGGAACACAAAGTCTCCTGGGCGGAATGTGACTGGACGGACTCGCTTGTTGTAGTATTGTTCCACCTTCGTTTTGTACTTTGCTTCTCGGATAGCTGCCATCTCCCTTTTCTCTTGTAGTAGGTCCAGGTTTATGCGCAAGGCATCATCATTTTCCTTCTCATTTATCATCATTGTCCGATAGGTAGGCATTCCTATCTCAGCCAGGATAATTGCTTCTGAACCATATGTGAGGCTGAAAGGATTTTCGCCATTGCTCTGCTTTAGTGATGTCCGATGAGCCCACAATATGTGTGGTAATTCCTCTGACCATCCATTCCTGATTCGGCCAAGCCTTGTCTCAATGCCTTCCATGAGGGTTTTGTTAGCCCTTTCAACTAAACCATTTGCTTGGGGTTGAGCTACAGCCGTATCTGCTTAATCACCAAATCCGAACACCAGCTCTTGAATGGTTCATTAATGAACTGCTTAGCATTGTCCTAGAAGAACTTAATAACTTCCTTTCCGGATATTTTCACCAATGGCTTAGCCTGCATCCACTTGGTGAAATAATCGATGGCGACGATTATGTATTTCACATTTCCGGATGAGGCTGACAATAGGCCCAAGATGTCCATTCCCCATTGATAAAATGGCCATGGTGCCATGATAGACTTCATCAATGTCTTCGGCAGTCTTGCTACCGGTGCATGAATTTGTCATGAATCGTATTTCTCTAGTTCCTCCCTTGTATCTGTGTGCATGGTTGTCCAGTAATATCCATACCTTAAATCTTGTGCCACTATCGATCTTGGCTTCAAATGCATGCTACATGAACCCATGTGTATTTCTCGAAGGACAAAATTGGCTTGCAATGGTCCGACACACCGAAGCATTGGTTCTAGGTATCCTTTTTTAAACAAGACTCCATCAACCATTTCATATTGGTGTAGTTTCAATCTTAAGCACCGTGCTTCATTCTTATCAGCTGGCCAAATTCCGTCCTGGAGACACTTTACAATAGGAGTCATCCAGTTGTCCTCCACTTTTTCCACTACAGTATTTACTTCGTTCCGGTCAGTAGATCTTTCGTTCAGGACCTCTACTAGCACTTCTTTTGTTAAGTGATGGAATGCTAACGTTGCCAGTTTGCTTAGGATGTCAGCCTTCTGATTCTTACTCCTTGGTATGTTTATGATTGAGAAATGAGAAAATTTTGGTATTAAAGCTTTTCGCTTCGGCTAGATACTTCATCATCCCGTCACAGCTTGCTTCGTATGCCCCGTTTATCTGGTTTGCTACCAACTTTGAGTCTACTCGGACCTCAATCTTCCCAACCTTCATTTGTACTGCAATTCTCAAGCCTGCTTGAAGGGCTTCGTATTCTGCCTCATTGTTGGTGGTTTTGAAATTCAGTCGGAGAGCATAAGTGTATTCGGTTCCGGTTGGGCTAATAAGAACCAATCCGGCTCCTGCACCTTGAGCGCTAGATGCTCCGTCCGTGAATAGGGTCCATATTTCTGTTTCGTCCTTTCCTGGCTTCGAAATAGGCATCTGAAAGAATTCTTCTGCTACCTGACCTATGGGTGCTTCGGCTAGGAAATCTGCCAAGACTTGCCCTTTGATTGCATTCCTTGGTTTATATTCTATCTTATAAGCCCCTAGCTCAATTGTGTATTTAGCTAGCTTCCCGAATGCATCTGCCTTGCTTAATCTTTCCTTGATTGGATGGTCTGTGATCACATTTATTTCGTGGCCTTCGAAATATCTTCTAAGCCTCCTTGATGCTTTTAGCAAAGCTAAAGCCAGTTTTCCATAGGAGAATAGTTCTTTTCTGCATCACTGAGTGTTCGGCAGATATAATAAATCGAACATTGTCTTCCATTCCTTTCAGTAAGTAACACTGCGCTGATTGATTCTTGCGATGCTGCCAAGTACATGTATAGTGGTTCCTTTGGCCTCGGAGTAGTGAGGGTTGGTAAATTCATAATCAACTGCTTCATTTGCTGGAACGCTTCTTCCGCCTCCGCGGTCCACTTGTACTCATGCTTGTTTTCCTTTGTGATGTTCTTCAAGGTGTTAAAGAATGGTAGCGCCCTTTTGACAGATCATGATAGGAATCAATTTAAAGCTGCCAATTTGCCACTTAACGATTGCATTTCCTTCCATGTTTTTGGTGATTGGATATCGACGATGGCTCTGGTTTTCTTTGGATTCGCTTGGATACCCTCCGGAGTGATGATGTATCCAAGGAATTGTTGATCCCAAACTTAGATCGATTTAGCTTGTGTAAACGAGATTAAATCAAGTTAAACACTTAGAGAAACTTTGTTGTATATGTAACAATTCAAGTATTATGCGGAATTAATACTTAAACAAGAACACACAAACAAGATAAACCAAACTTTCACTTTGATTGATAAATCGAACTTGCATACAATGAAAGTGTTAAAACGTATGAAAACTTATTTTTTAATAAAATCTAAAGGCCTCCTTTTATAGATTAAGGAACCTTGTACAAGAGTCTACGTATCAGCTATTCTTGGTAAAGATAAACATAAGAAATACATTGTCGATCATATCTTTACTAGAAACATACTAGAAACATAAAACATGTAGACTAAGTCTTCTATCAGTGCTTGACTTCTTCTTATCAACGCTTGACTTCTTCCTGTCAAAGCTTGTCCTGTCAACGCTTGATTTCTTCTTATCAACATCCAGATTGCTCTTGTCAGCGTCTAAGTGTATTGGCTACATTTTATTCCCAACAATCCTCCCCTAAACTTGATATATACTCTAGTAATCAAGTTTTTTAATAAAATCTAAGAACTAGGAGGATTCTTACAAATCTTATCAAATTGGAAATAAATATATCTAATCAAATCTTTGGCCACGTCACTTGAGTAGTCTATCTCCAGCTGTGTTGTCATCATTTTCTTCAAAACTTCTTTGGACATAGGATACTCAGCATCTACAAGAAGATACTCAGAAAACTTTGTAGAACTTAAATGATACACACCAGCTGCTGAATATAGACGCCATTGAAGTCCACTGATATCATCCTCAAGATCCTTCCAAACTGGATCTTCTTCATCTGGTGCACACGTTCTCTTGAATGTTGATCAAAGCTTTATTCCATTGACTAAAGTAGGTGCTTCAGTCTCATACTTGGCCTGCAGTAACCTCCAAAGGTCTGCCAAGTCTTCCCTATCCAAACTTGCAAACAAAGATATAAGAGTAGTAAAAGTATGTACCTCTTTCCCATATCTACCAATCATCCAAAACCCACTTGCATCTTCTTCATAACTAACTATAAGGTTTTTGAAATCATGAGGTAATACTTTTACTATATGTGAAGCTTCCATGGGTGAGAGCTTAATACTCTTTCTAATAACAGCTTCACTGGGATTCACTTTATCCAAATTTGGTGGTAACTCAAGTGGAACTCCCTTCTTCAATGGTCTTGGTACAATCATAGCCCTCTAGATCTCCATCTCCTCTGGAAGTTCTTCTTTCCTTTCATCTGAAAGAAGTCTGATAGTGTTCATCTCTTGCACTCTTTCACAAATAGGATAAGCCTTATATTCCAATTCATCAAAGGACAATTCCTGCAACTTCTGAAAAGTCCAACCTCCTTGATGACATCTAAGCAACATATAATAAAGCTCCCTTCTTTCCCTCTTAGATTGTGAGAAAACTTTGCTGGCTTTATACTTTAGGATTACCTGACAATCCCTTTGAATCCTGAGAAGAATCTCCAATCCCCAAATCTGATCTGATAAAGACATATATGGATCTCCATGATCTTTCCCAAGCAAAGTACATCTGGGCAACTTCTGGCATATCATAACCCACCTTCATCTTTAATTCCTCAAGTTTCTCCCTTGCCAACACATCACCATATTCAAGTCTTTCTGGTTCTTCAATAATCATGACACTTGAATCTGTGCTCTCATCATTACTTCCTTCTTGTTCCTCAGAAGTAACCACAAATGGTGACTCAACAACCTTCTTCTTTTCTTGTTCCATAAGTTGTGCAGCCAACATTGAATCAAATTTTACTTGAGCTGCATCCTTAAGAACCTCTGTTTCTACCATAATTCCTTTACCCCTATTTAATGTATCAATGATGGGTTAAGATGATGATGGTACATGTGAAGACACTTCCTTGATGATAGCTGATGACTAGAATACATCAACCATATCTGAGGTCTATCAACGTCCAAAACCTGTGTGTCAACGCCCAACTTACTCATATCAGCGCTTGGCTTGTCAGCGTCAAAAATCTGCTTGTCAACGCTCACCTTACTCTTGTCAGCGCTTCTTGTGAACTGCTCCATCATCTCAGTAAAAGATAAATTCAAATTTGTAGGGGTAATCAATGAAACATCAAAACCTGGTTGCCTCTTCAAATCTGTAAGAGCTTCAGCCACACCCAAAGATTATCCATCATGTGAACCTTTGTCACTCACATGTATCTGCTCATCCTCCCCTTTGGAAGAATCCTCCATACCACGCCTATTGTTAGCACCCTCCAAAAGAACAATCCTCTCCCTCAATTGCTTGAGTTCAAGGCCTTGTGTAGAGATAGTATGTACCAGTTCTGTATTTTGCTTTTGCAAGCTAATGTAGATAGCCGTCAATTCCAACATTGTATATGGTTCTAATCTGCCCTCCTCTAGAATGGGGTTTTGACCTCCTAAAATAGAGTCATGGGGCATGGATGAGGTCTTAATGATGTTAGGACTGGCTTGGCCTGCATCTAAGCTAGTACTAATATTCCTAGCCTCACCCATATCACCAACCACACTTGTGGTGGTGGTTCTCTCTGCAACATCGCTAGGACCACCAGAGGAGAACACTCCAATGGTCCTTTGGCGTTTTTCCATCCTAAAGTCTGGGGGTGAAGAAGATGATGTGGATTGGGTTGTAGTTTGAAGGATAATGGGTGTTTGAGTTTGGTGTAAAAGGGTGTCAACGTCTGAAATAGGGGTATCAACGCCAACATTTAATGTGTCACTGTCGAAGGGATCTTGGTTAAGTTCCATATGTTGAGGTGAAGGTGGTGGTTCAGGTAATGGATTGATGAGATGGCATTTATACATGATCTCATCGTTCTTTTCGGGCTTTAAATGCATAAAAATGTCATAATATACCATATATATGCTTGTGTTTGTTTACTTGTGTATTTTAGGTATGGATATCGTGAAAAAGACAAAAGATCACAAGATACAAGGAAAAACGGACACGAGAAACGAAGCCGTGCAAAGAACCGGGCCCTACTTCATGAAGAATTCAACAAATACCCTTAAAGACTTGAAGACATACAAGATTGATCCTCATTTATTGAAGAAATGACACTTAAAACCCTTGTATATTAATAATTACAAGTTTGGTCCCTTAAGTTTGTCAAAATTACACAAATGGTCCTTCAACTTTGAAGAAATGGCAAGATTAGTCCCTTAACAATTCCAAATTGTCAATTATGGTCCCTCATCAAGCCAAATATACATTGAAGACCTTTGAAGATCAAGAATGTCCAAGATCAGCCCTTGAATTATGCAAAAGTTCCAAAATTAACCCTTATAACCTTTTTGGAAAAGTTATGTGCCAAAATTGCCAAAAGCTGAAAGTTATTTACAAAGGGATGGAAGTTTTTAGGCTGAAAAACGTGTTATACATGTTTTACCAAAATACAAGGACTAATATTGTGCACTTGAAACATTCAAACCTGAAAAATGCGCCAAACACTTACTTTCCCCCAATTTCGGATCAAACTTACCACTATTCACCCTTCTTCACCCCCAGATTTTACACCACTTAAACTTAGGGTAAAAATCAATTACCTTTGCACACACTTGATTCACATGTGCAGAAACCCATCCCAATCTTAAAACCCTTAATCCCACTCACTATGGACCCCACCCCCAATTCCCGTTTAACCAATCACATGACAACTTCACCTCCAAGTTATCTGACGTGTCCAAATCAACAGCTAAGGATCATTGCTTCATTCCAAAGCTAAAATGAACATCCAGGATCACTTTGGACAGCTCACACCAAGAAAACGTCTAGAAGGCTCAAGGACAAATAGGGAATTTCACTTCTAGGGTTTGTGAATAGTGCTAGCCTTGGCATTTGCCTATATAAAGACTCCTTAACCTGTGAGAGAGCTTTGTTCCAGTTTTAGGCTATCAATCTTTGTAATTCCTTTTTAAGTTTAATAAAATTTGAATTTCTGAAAATTTTGAATTCTCTTTTTGATTTGATTAAAAGTTGGTGTTAGAATAGCCTAAATCTGAGTTCCATTTGATTATTAAGACCTACCTTAATCTTGTGGTTAAGGCACGTCTTGGTTCATAAGGTTTTTAAGGTTCAAAGACCTTGAAGTCCTTGTTTCTGATTTTGGTTTTATTTGTGTACTAACCCTTAGCCATAAGCCTTAAGCTCCTTCAAGCTTGTTGACACCAAGCCTGAGAAGGTATCTAAGCCTTTGGCTGAGTTTGTTTGCTGCTTGTGTTGAAGACATATCATAATCAAAGCCTTGTTCTACTTTGAACATCAGCAGGCTTTGATCTTCTTCATTGAAGTACCTTGATCTTGTTCTAGTTGTTGAACAAGGTCCAAGGAGCATAGCTGGCCTTCCTAGGATGTTGTGGAAGGCAGGTATAACCTCTTGTTAAGATTCCTCTAAAAAATTTCATGTTTATGCCTGTTTTGGATTTGGTACTTGGATTTTGAGTTCTTGTGTTTGTGTTGGTAATTTTTGAGTTTGATTGTGTTAGTTGCTACCTAGTAGGTATTTTTGATCATTAAAATCAGTAGGTTATTAGTTAAAATCACAAGTTTCTTTGTTAAGTAGTTGATTAAGGGGTGTTTGGGTTTACTGCATAAATTGGATTTGTGGTTTGTTAAGTGGTTGTTTATTGTTGCTAAGTGTTGGTATCTGTTATTTAGGTGCTATTGTTCATCTGTTTGCAGGTTTTGAGGGTTTGAACACATAGATTCATAAAATAGGGTATAAAATATTGAATACTTGGTAAAATTGGCTAGGATTTTGAGGACACCTAGATCAAGCTTAGGCTAGGGCTAACAAGTGCTAAAACTTAGTTAATCACACCAGGGAAGAAGGATTTGAGGCCTGAAATTGGATCTGTGGTCAAATAGATCAGCAAACTTGTTTCTGCATATGTTCATTGTTCATCAGTAACTTTTCATGCTTTGATCTTGTTGTTTACTTTGATTCAGTGTTTGATTCTTATTGCTTTGTGTTTATTCTTAGTTTATATAGCTTGTGTATGCATCCTGTTAAGTGTGGTTGGCTTATTCTTGCTAAATCTGCTTATTAAGTGCTTAAGTGCTTATTCCCATATCTGGGCTATGTCTGGCAACTGTTTGATTGATTGTGGCTTATTGTGTGAACCAGATTGTGATTTTCTTGTTGCTATTGACTCCTTGTGATTCACTGATCACAAGGGTGCCTTTGTTTCCAATTGAATCCAACCAGAACTCTCAAATAAGCTTGGTCAAATAGTCAAAGTAGTGGGAACTCCTTTCCCCTGCTAGCTGCCACTGCTAGTGTAAAACTGGTGTCATATTATCAATAAGCTATAATAGCTTATTTTAACCAGCAACAACTTGGATTTTGTAATAGGTGCTCATTATTTGACCCATTTGTTCATACTGGAGCATTTGGTGGGTTGACTTTAGGGTTTGACTAGAAAACCAACTTCATTGACTTTTTCATAAGTTCATTTGTGCTTATTCTGGCTTATTGGTTGTGCTTATTGGATTTTTGTTGATTGATTCGGCTTATTGATTCCATTTGTGATCTTTTGCAAGTTGAATCAAGTCCTGAGGTGCCTTATTTCTCAAACCCGACTATTTTGTCGTTTTGTGAAATAATACTTTGCTTATTTCTGGCTTATTCAGTGAGCTTTTTCAAAATTTCTTTTTACAGATCTCATAAGTATCCCAAAAGAAGGTTATGTGTCAAATTAGAGCTTATGGCATTAGCTTATTGCTTAATGGGCTGAAAAGCCAATAAGAATAAGCTGTGTGCTTAATAAGCTGTGATAAGCTCATATTCAGCTTTTGGACCTTTAGAGTTTTGTTCTTAGAATTGAATTTTGAGTCAGATAGGGCTTTTCCAAGTCAATTGGGCCAAGTTTGACTTTTTGGGCCCAAAAGCCCAATTGTGTTGACTGTTTTTTGTTTTGGCCCATTTGAGGGCCCAATAGGGGTATTCTAGTCATTTCATTTTGATTTTCTGATTATTTAGGTTAAAATAAACTAGTTTGTAAGTTTTTAGAATTTTTTATAATTTTTGGATTTTTAATATTATTTTATTATTATTTTATTATTATTTTTAAAATTTAACATTTTCCAACTTTTTACATTTTTCTTAGGTTTAATACATTAAAATAGGAATTTAGGAACTTTTAAAATAATTTTATCACTTCTAGATTAATTTTTATAATTATTTTAAGTTTTAATAGTTTTTAAATCATTTTAAATAGTTTTTATTAGTTTAAAAATTTCTAAAAATAGTTTTTAATCTTTTTAGGTCATTTTTGAGGTTTACCAATTGAAAAATCTTTATTTGGGCTTTTTGATAATTTATTTGATTTTTAGGGCTTTAATTAGCATTTAAAAATTGAATATTTAATTATTTAAAAGGTTTGAAAAAGTTTTGATCATTGGTAAACTCTTAGTTTATTTATTTTGATTTTTGGTGAATTTTTGGTAATTTTTAGAATTAATTTTTATTTTTTTGATTTTTAAGGCTTTACGTTTTAACTTTCTAGTAGTAATAATTTTTATTTTTACGTCTTCGTCATCTTCTTTTCTCATCCCTTTCTAAACAAATCATTAATCACAAATATTTAACAAGTTTTTCACACACATATACCTCCTTGGGAAACGAACTTTGAACTTCATCTAGGGTCATTTGTACACGGTTTTCCTAAACCGTCGTATTTAATACTTTCCGCTTTTACGCTCTTTTCCTAAAGAGTAGTAAAATACTACAATCATGGATCAAGTTGTGGTTGTGGGTCAGGTTGAGGTTGTGCTGCTGCAATAACAGCAAGCATGGCTTGGGTAAGGGGTAAGTCTCTGTGAGGGGGTGAATTCATCTTACTAAAAATAGCTTTCTTTTACACAGGGATCGCCAAAAAATCATCATGATCCCTGGTGCAATACCTTTGTTCATCAAAAGTCATTTGTAAAAATCTTGGGTAAGCCAGAGTCATCTTGCTACCCTTGTTTTTACACATGCCATCAAAAATCATTTTAGAAAAATTATATTTTTGCCCTGTAGCAATACACACAATGGCACTACCAATAGATCTGTTAATTTCATTATGTGCAGTACATTTGGGACTTCAACATTGAAGGATGACATGTATTAAGTACTTCCAAGCTGGGGGAAATTCCTGTTTATTATATTTATTTAAAGTACCCTCTTCAGGGAAAGGATAACCCAAAGCTTGAAGTCTCTGTTCTATCTCACCAATGGGTAGAGTGGTTATACCATCTGCATCATTAAGATGCAAAGCCTGGCGAACCAAGGCTTCAGTAACCACCCATGGACGCCCATGGACAATAGCAGTTAATGTAGTCACATTATTAAGCGTTGCAGAACTAACAGTGTTCCAAAACTGTTTAATATGAGTGACAGGGATAATAGGAGCATGAGAAAGTGGATACCGTAGTGGAGATACCTTCAAATACGCCACCATCTGAGTATATTGAGGAAACAGAGCATCATCAGCCTCCAAATAGGCAACCATGCTATGCTGACTTCTGAATCCCAATACCAAGTCACTCAGTTTAAACCTAGGCGCCATTGATGTAGAAAGTTGTGTGAAAGGTTATGAAAGATGAATATAGGAGAAAAGTTTGTTAGACAAGAATATGAAATTACCCTGTTTAAAAAGAAGGAGCCAAATATATAGGAGAGGTAGGCACATGTGATTGGTACAAAATGAGGCAGTTATTTTCAAAATATAATGATGAAAATCTTGAAAAGAAAATAACTTATCTTATTCATTAATTAAAAGTTACCAACTCCAAAAATTACGGCCCCAATTTTTGTCAAAAATAACAACTGGGTAGGACCCAGTGAGTGTCAACGGTAAAAAATAACCTATCAACGCCCAACGCCTATATTCTTGTCAACGTTGGAAAAAGCCATGTCAACGTCTAAATTGGTCCTAACAACGTTTGGAAATAAATCTGTCAACGTCCAAAAATAAAAATAATAAAAATGAAAAAGGACTTTAACAAAGTGATTTATCCTAGTGAAGATAACCTATAAACTAAAAATTACTATAGGGTGGCAGGCACTGTCCAATCATGCACACTTGCTTAAGAAAGATAGACATAACAGTCCTCAAGTGTCCCTTGCTAACCAAAGTTCTTAACAATGAAGTTATCTCATAAAATTCTTTGTAACTTCCCAGGTAAGCCCAATAAAAATCATACCCAAGTCTCCCAACAGACCACATCCCATTCTAGGCCAAAAAGGTCTTGGCAGCGTGCATAGTATATCAACTTTGCATGCTACAGTGCCTCATGAGATAGTAAACTAAATCATACTCGCCAGTGGACACAATCTAGAATTGTGATAAGAGTATTATATGTATACCCAGAAAGTCCTAAAGGTTTCCTAAAAACCTCTCCTTAAATTATGATACATAAGGTGCCATATAAAATGCATGTAATAAAAATTTATGTCAAGATAGGAATATAAATATTCCAACCAGCATCCATAAACTAAAACATGCTCCAAGAATGCTTCAAGAATCCATAAGCAACTCTATATCCAATTGTATAATGCTAACAACGCCTGTATAATTAGATCAAAAACCACAAAACTAACATGTTGCTGACAACGTCAATTTAACACTTGTCAGCGATAAAGTAACCTTTGTCAGCGTTAGACAAATAAAGTGGAAATTCTAATTTTGTATAAAGACCAATAACAAATGCATATCCTGTACATACTTTTACAATAAGTTCCCAAAACATATATTAAGTAAGATTGATCATTCCAATACTTGTTACCAAGTATTGAAATCTTCCATTATCAAAAGGTTTAGTTAATAAATCAGACACATTTTCTTCTGTGTCAACCCTATCTGGTTGTATTAAACCTTTTTCAAAACAATCTCTTTTAAAATGATGTCTAATTTCTATATGTTTTGTTTTAGAGTGATGCACAGGATTTTTAATAATGCATAAAGTACTGTTATTGTCTACAAAAATCTTGGTATGCATGAAATTATACTCATAATCCAACAGCTGGTTCTGAGTCCATAAGACTTGTCCACAACAAGCAGCTACAGCAACATACTCTGCTTCAGTTGTAGAATTGGCCACCACTGTTTGTTTCTTGCATTGCCAAGATATCAATCTACTCCCAAGAAATTGGCATCCACTAGTTGTGGATTTTCTATCAAACTTGTCACCACCATAATCACTGTCTGAATATGCAATAAGCTCCAATGGAGAACCTTTTGGATACCATAATCCCAAGTCTGGATAACACCTAAGGTATCTAAAAATCCTCTTGACAGCATGAAGATGACACTCTTTGGGAGTCACTTGATGGCGTGCACACGCACACACAGCAAACATAATGTCAGATCTTGAAGCTGTGAGATACATCAATGAACCAATCATTGACCTATAATGCCTGACATCCACCTCTTTTCCATCTCCAAGTTTTCCCCAAGGGTGTTCCCTATCCATTGGTGTGCTAGCCCGTTTCTCATGTGGAGAAAAGCCAAACTTCTTCAAGATTTCTGCTACATATTTGTCTTGAGAGATGAAGATACCATCTTCTTTCTGCTGTACATGTAACCCTAGAAAGAAGTTCATCTCCCCCATTGCACTCATCTTGAACTTGTCTGTCATGAGTTTGGAAAAATCTTCACTCATCTTTGGACTAGAAGAGCCATAGATGATATCATCCACATAGACCTGTACAAGTAAGAAATCCTTACCAGTCTTCTTTGTAAATAAGGTCTGGTCTATGGTGCCCCTTCTAAATCCATTTTCCACCAGATAGGTGGACAATGTGCCATACCATGCTCTTGGGGCTTGATGAAGTCCATACATAGCTTTCTTCACTCTATACACCTTGTCTGGATGTTCTGAATCTTCAAAACTAGGAGGCTGCATTACATAAACCTCCTATGCAATTGTACCATAAAGAAAAGCACTCTTCACATCCACTTGATAGACTGTAAATCCCATGCAGGAAGCATAGGCTAGAAAAATCCGTATAGCCTCAATCCTTGCAACAGGTGCAAATACCTCCTCATAGTATATCCCTTCTTCTTGTGTATATCCTTGTGCCACTAAACGTGCCTTGTTTCTGACCACAATGCCTCTATCATCCTTTTTATTCCTAAGAACCCATCTTGTCCCAATAGGTCTGACATGTCTGGGACAATCAACTAACTCCCAAACATCCTGAATAGCAAATTGGTGAAGCTCATCTTGCATTGCTTCCACCCAACTTGGTTCTTTGAGAGCATCAAAAATCTTCTTGGGTTCCTGTTGTGACAGAAAACAGGCAAACAAACATGCTTGAACAAGAGGGTATCAACCTTCTTATGAATATTGGCAATAAATCCTCCATGATGGTGATGAGACCTTCTAGTTTGCACAGGAGTCATCACATCACCTATGATCAAAGAAGAAGGATGATTCTTCATGGTAGATGTAAGTACTCCTCCTTCAATAATTATGTTATCATCAATTTCACTATCCATATTGCCAATATCTTCCTCAAATGCTCTTCCATCATCATCTGAATGAACCTCTCCATTTCTGTTAGAAGATTCACCTTGTTCAAAATTATTGGAAAATAATAAATGGTCAAAAGTGTTGTCAACGCCTGAGTTAGAGTTGTCAACGTTTGAGCCACCAACGCCTGAATTTGTCTTGTCAGCGCCAGATTTTCCTCTGTCAGCGTTTGAAGAATCATGCATGTTTTCAATTGGTGATACTTGTGGACCACCTTTTTCCTTTCCAGCAGCAGCAGCAGCAGCAAATGCATCTGTCTATATAGGAATGGTAACATACTCAAGTATGGGAGATGTTTTGTCTGCTTGTGATCCAACCTCTTTATCAACCTGTGTACCTGAAATTTCAACAACTTGTTCTTCCACAATATTTAAAGTTACATTCACAATGTCTGGATTAGTAATAGGCATATAATTCAATGTTCTAGATAGAGGTTCCAAGTCAAATAACCAATTTGGACCACTCTCAGGATCACTAGGTTTACTTTCTAAAAACCTAACATGTACCTTTTCAAGTATACGTTTTTCTTTCTTGAGGTAAACTTTATATCCTCTACTCTGCACATAATAACCCATAAAGTAGATTTCATCACCTTTAGCACTAAACTTACCTAAGGCATCACTAGTGTCCAAAACAACTACATGACATCCAAAAGGTTTAAGAAAACCAATATTAGGTTTCCTGCCCCAAAGTAACTCATAAGGTGTTTTGTTATGGATCTTGTTGATTAATGCCCTATTCTGAACATAACAAGCTGTATTCACAGCCTCGGCCCAAAAAGCAATGGGAAAGTGAGCATCAACAAACATAGTTCTAGCTGCTTCTATGAGTGTTCTATTCTTTCTCTCAGCTACCCCATTTTGTTGTGGGGTTCTAGCTATACTAAACTGTCTAGTAATCCCTTTCTTGGCACAAAAGTCATCTAATAACTTACTTCTAAACTCACCACCATTGTCACTTCTAAGCATCTTAACCTTATTACCAGACTTCTTTTCAATTTGGGTAATAAAGTTAATCAAAGTATCAGCAGTGTCACTTTTCAAAGCTAAAAAGAAAGTCCAAGTAAATCTAGAAAAATCATCAGTGATGACAAAACAGTAGGATTTACCATTTAAGCTTTCTATATTAGTTGGACCAAACAAGTCCATATGCAACAAGTGAAGTGGTTTAGAACTAGAGTGCACTGGTTTAGACTTAAATGAGACCTTGTGTTGTTTGCCTTTAAGGCATGCAACACAAGAATGGTCATTATGGATAGCCTTTTCAGGCAAACCATCAACTGAACCATGTCTCACAAGTCTATTTATATTCTTGAAATTAATGTGCCCAAATCTTCTGTGCCAAAGATTACTTTCATCAACTGAAGCCTTAACATATAGACATGACAAATTATTATTCATCCTAATTCCATTAAGATTCACATTATAAATGTCCTTATGCCTAGGTGTTCTATAATCAATGAATTTCTCATCTGGTATTTTAAAATCTTTGCTCAACACCAAGCATTCAGTATCAGTAAAAAGAACCTTATTTTTGTTATCACACACCTGTGATACACTAAACAGATTATAGTCAAGTTCTTTTACCAGAAACATGTTTTCAAAACGCAAATTGTTGGTGAGAAGAGTGCCTTTGCCAGTGATAGTCCCATATCCTCCTCCAAAGTACACTTTGTCACCATCTTTAATGGGGATAAAGTTTGTCAGATAATCTTCCTTCCCCGTCATGTGCCTAGAGCATCCACTATCCTAATAGCCAAAATCATTAACCTGCTTTTGAATGCCCTGCACATAAAGAAAACAAATTAGTTTTCTTTGGGAACCCAAGCCTGAGCAGACTTGGATTCATTTGCTTGTTCAACAATAACAGACTTATTCCTTACGACAACCCCTTGTTCATTCCTTTTTGGATTAAACACCCAGTTAACCCCAATTGGTTTTGTTATGACCTTTGAAATATAATGAAATCTGTTTCATGTCATAGAAATCCCATCTGAATTAGGGTTTTGGTCTTGTTTAGGTCTCCATGTCAAGCTAGAAAAAGCTTTAGACCCCTTTCCCTTTGGTTGCAAATATTTTCCATTACTTGGTCTAGCAACGTTCATGTTAGCGTTTAATTTGTTATTATCAACGCTGAAATTACCCTTATTAGCGTTGAACCTAGGGTTTGCTACAGGAACCAATTGTCTGTTAGACCACGTATTGGTCTTCTGAAAAGGTCTTTGTCCATAAGTATTAGACCCTTTCGTAAAGAATGGGGCTGGTCTAACAACTTGTGGACTTTGCTGGACAAAAGGTTTGGGTTTGATAGTGTTTGACTTTCTATCAGCGTTGACCTTTGAAGCATTGACACACTTGTAAGCTAAATGTGAAAAACTTCCACAAGTATAACAGGCTTTTCTAGACATAGCTCTAGGTTTAGAAGAAAAGAAACATGTCCCATTATCACTAATTTAGCTTTTTGGTTACCTAGGTTTTCTATACATTTCTACATATTTAATACTCGGTTTTCTATCAACGTTTAAGCCAAGGTTAACAGTCTTGCCAGTAGTAGGATTGGTTACTTTTATGGGTGTAGACTCATTTGGGCTATCACTAAGCATGCCACCCTTAACAAACAAGGTAGGGTTGACTTTCTTTCATTGGTCCAGATCAGTCAACTTCTGCTTGTATTCCTCTACTAGGGTAAGAACTCTTAGTGGAGGAATAAATTCCTCTTCTTGGAGTTCTAGTATACCAGTCCAAGACAAGTCCTTTCTATGGACACCATAGAAGTTCCCAATAGGTGGTGGAACACCAACATACTCTTTCATCCGAATCCCAGTCATATCCCTAGAATCCCTTTGTTCACTAACACATTTTTCTAGGGTTTGTGAAGCTTTATCAAATTTCTGGATTTTAAGATCTACATTATCCTTGTTTTTGATAGCCTCATCTAACTTAACTTGTAAAGCACCATTGGCTCTTTCCTAGATGTTTCTAACCTCAACACTAGCATTCAAATCATGAGTTAAAATATTGATTTGATCTTTTAGGTCAAATTCCGTTTTCTTATATTCGGCCACAGTCTTTTCAGTTTGAGTAAGAGCAAGTTGATAATTTGATAACTTGCATCTTTCATTAACGACATATGTTGTTAATTTTAAGACTACTTTGTTAAGCTTTTCAGTATTTAGACGACAACCCTTACTACAAAATGCATCACCATATACCTCATTGTCTGATGAAGATGAAGAGTGTACCATGAGAGCATAGTGAACATGCTCCTCTTCTTCCTTTTCTGTAACCAAAGCTTTGTTCTCTTCCTCATCCTTGGCCAAATAGCTCCAATCCCAGCCAACACCATCAATGTCTTGCATAGCAACCATAACTTTGGGATCCTGAGCCTTGATGATTTGGCTTGAGGGTTTTCCAGCATCAGATCTTCTTAGAGATCTACATTCTCTCATAAAGTGTCCCATTCGATGACAGTTATAACACTCAACCTTGGATTTATCAAATCCAGCAGTGTCCTTAGCATTAAAAGTCATCTTCTTGTTAAATCGTCGATTCCATCTATTTGCCCTTATGCTTGCAAGAGCCATATTACACTTTATGTCCATCTCCTCCAAATGCTCATTACTAATTTGCTCAAGGTCCTCATATGTAATCACTGAACCATTGGGGAATGAAGCAATGTATGCACACACAATATCTAGATCAATACCAGCAGGCTTAACTCTTGGTGAGTCAACATTGTATGTGTCAGCGTCTGAATGTGAGGCGCTGATAAAGCTTGATCCAGCGTTGACACAAGGCGATCCAGTAACGGGTGCATGTATGACTCCCTTTGATCAAATTGACCTTCACTGTGTGAGAAGAAGGCCATATTTCCATTGGTAGACTTGCTTCCTTGATCCAAGAGGATTTCATTCTCTACAAGCCTCAGTTTATTGTAAACATCATCAAAAGTGGAACTTTTGTGAGTATTATTAGCAATCATAGACCTTGCTTCAATCTTCCATGCATCACCAAGACTTTTAAGGAAAGTGGTGATGATATCAACATCATCATGTACTGTTCCCATAAAGGACAACTTTCTTGTAATGTCAAGAAGTCTGCTTCTCACTCCACTTAGATTTTCATTGGGTTGAGCTTTGAACACAGCATACTCATGCAAGAGTTGCTTCTTTTTCTCTTGTACAGTATCAGCATTACCTCCATAAGCAACTTCAAGGACTACCCAAAGATCTTTTGCATAATCATAACCTCTATATTTGTGCTGATTTGCTTGTCCCAAAGAGAGTTTGAGGATGCTTAGGGTTTTCATGTCGTTCCTTCTCTTTTCAACATCCTCAGCTGAGACAGCTCTTCCATCTTCAGGTTTTTCTTTTCGATCCTCTTCTATAGAGCCTGGAGTTGATCTTACCAAGATAGCAGCTGCAATCTTGGCAGCTTTATTGAATGTGTTTCCATATTCAATAATTTCCCATATGGTGTGGTCATGGATTTGAAGATACTGTTCAAAGTTAAACTTCCACAGCTCAAAATTGTCTAGGTCTAGCATGGGAATCTTAATGTTAGGGGTTGAGGAGGAGGAGGTTAACTCTAGAGTAGACATGGAGTTTTAGTTTTAGGGTTTCTTGAAAATTAGGGTTTTTGGCGATTTAGGGTTTTTGTGTTCTTTAGATCAAAGTTTCTCAACAAGCTCTGATACCACTTGTTGATCCAAAACTTAGATCGATTTAGCTTGTGTAAACGAGATTAAATCAAGTTAAACACGTAGAGAAACTTTGTTGTATATGTAACAATTCAAGTATTATGCGGAATTAATACTTAAACAAGAACACACAAACATGATAAACCAAACTTTCACTTTGATTGATAAATCGAACTTGCGTACAATGAAAGTGTTAAAACGTATGAAAACTTATTTTTCAACAAAACCTAAAGGCCTCCTTTTATAGATTAAGAAACCTTGTACAAGAGTCTACGTATCAGCTATTCTTGGTAAAGATAAACATAAGAAATACATTGTCGATCATATCTTTACTAGAAACATACTAGAAACATAAAACGTGTAGACTAAGTCTTCTATCAGTGCTTGACTTCTTCTTATCAACTCTTGACTTCTTCATGTCACGCTTGTCCTGTCAACGCTTGATTTCTTCTTATCAACATCCAGATTGCTCTTGTCAGCGTCTAAGTGTATTGGCTAGATTTTATTCCCAACAGGAATTTGCCTTCTTCTACTCCAAACGAGCACTTAACCGGATTTAACTTCATGTTAATTTGTCTGAGGTTGTCAAAAGTTTCTGCCACATCTGCTAACATGCTCTTCTCATCTTTACTTTTTATCACCATATCATCGATATATGCCTCCATATTTCGCCCTATTTGACTTTGAAAAGCTGAATCCACTAATCTTTGATATCTTGCCCCGACATTTTTAATCTGAAAGGCATCTTGGTGTAACAAAAAGTGCCTTGATCCGTATAAAAGGCTGTTTTCTGTTCATCTTCTGGGGCCATTTGAATTTGATGATATCCCTTATATGCGTCCAAGAAACACTTAAAGCGTGACTCCACCACGGACTCAATTTTTTCATCAATGTCCGGTGGCGAGTAGTAGTCCTTTGGGCATGCTGAATTGAGATTTTTGAAATCCACACACATTCTCCAAGATCCATCACTCTTCTTGACAATAACCGGATTGGAAATGTACCTTGGGTACTTTACTTGTCTGACTATTCGTGCCACCACTAGATCTTCCACTTCTTTGGTTACTGCTTTGCTCTTATCGGACCCCAGCATCCGTCTCTTCTGACATACCGGATCTAAACTTTCATTAACATTTAAATTGTGCTGCATGATTCGTCTCGGCACTCCTGTCATGTCTGATGGTTCCCATGCTAAAACATCGAAGTTATCTTTTAAAAGGTTCTTTAGTGCTGTTTGGCAAGCTTTGGTTAATCCGCCACCGATGGTAGTAAGCTGTTCCGGATAGGCAGGGTTTATCATGATGCTTTCCGTACCAGATGATGGCTCAGGCTTCACGGCCTTTTCTTTGGTTGTAGGAGTTGATGTCTGTCTCTTTGCTATTTTCCTACATTCCGAGACGATGACTGATCGAGAGACCAGCGAGGCTATTCCTCTCGGGGTGGGAAACTTCATCATGGCATGAATGGTTGACGGTATTGCCCAAAGGATACGGATGCCTGTTCTTCCAATGATCACGTTATACGGTGATGGAGCACTGATCACCATGAATTTCATGTGAGTTCTCCGAACTAGACTATCTGATCCGTAACTAACTTCTAACTCGATCTTCCCTATTGGCTTAACTACCTCTCCGGCGAATCCGACGAGATCCGTTTGTGTGTTCCTCATCTTTGACTTGATACTTGATGGTAACTTCTCGAAACAGTGTTCGAACATAATATCCACCGAAGCTCCCTCATCAACGTATACTCTTCTTACTAGATAGCCTCCGAGTTCGGCCTCTATGATGATTGGATCGTCGGACATTTCATCTTCCTCTACTGGGGGAAAGGTGATTGGGGCTCTCATCCAGCTTTCGGTTTCTTCTCTAGCCTTCCTTTTTTCCCTTTCCGGTATTGTTCGGACCATGTTTATTATCTTATCTTGCCTTGGAGCTTCTTCTCTTCGGTTATCTCGTCCTCTCTGGCGTACGTCCCGGACAAGGTGGTTCAACTTTCTAGATTCTAGGACTAGCTCAATTTGCTTTCATAATTGGATGCAGTCGTTGGTAAAGTGTCCCTTCTCCTGATGATAATCACAATAACGATCCATGTTTCCACCTCTTGCCGGATTGTTCATTAGACGGGGAGGAGGTAGACGAAACTGTGTTTTTGTTGCCAGGATTTCTTTTAGATTCTTTGTCAAGGAGTTGACGCTTAGGACTGGGGCCACTTTGTTTCGGTCATGACAAATGTTTCGGTTGTAGTCATTCCGGTTGTAATTGTCATTTCGAGGCGGTGGGTATGGTGCCCTGTTGTCTCTATCCCTGTTTCTGTTGTTAAAGAAATCCCTTCCTTTATATGCATATCGCCCATCATTTCTTCTATTGTTTTTCCAGCCATTGTATTTTTGGTTGCGATCGTCCCTTCTTTGGGTGGGAGGGTTGGGCTTTCGGTATGGCTCAGATCCTTCTCCTTTTGGCAGTTCAGTGTTGGCGGACGCTTCTTCGGATCGAACAAAGTCATCCAATCTTTCCATCATTTCGTCCACCGATTCAGGAACTTTGTCCGAATACCTCTTTGCCAGTTCAGGACTCTTGACCGAATCTATGAATGCCGAAATCTTCATGACTTCTGGAACTCCATGGATAAGACCGACTTCCACTGTCGATCACTCTTTAAAACCTGTGAGTGATTCATTTTCCTTTCTTACAATCTTAGTTATCTCGTGAGGGCCCTTGTGACATAGCTTCTGGATCGAGTATCTCTTGGTAAATGCTTTCCTTAGTTCAGCCCATTCATCAATGATGTCTGCATCCAAGCTTTCAAGCCATCCCCTTGCTCCCCCTTCTAATGTCTGCTGGAACATTTTGCACCAAACCGGAATTGGCCATTCACCAGAATTGGCAGCTCTAGTAAAGCGGTTCAGATGATCCTCCGGATCTCCTGTTCCGTCATATGTCTTGACAGTGACCGACATCTTATATTCGGGTCCGGAGAAGTCAATGATCCTTTGAGTGAGAGGATATTTGTCTACTTCCTTGAAAGGTTTCTTTAAATCCGCATCGGACACCACCTTACCTTTTACTATCTTAGTGTTACTACTTCCTTCGTCTTCTTCGTTGAAACTTAGACGGACGGGTTCTGCGACGTTCCGGTTATGTTCCTTGACCAGTAGCTGCAAGGTCGAGATGTCCTGTTCGAGTTTTTCCCTTGTGAGATTTTGATTATTCGGTGAGGTCAAGTCGATCGGAAGGTTAGGACCTGTCGGAGTGACAGGAGGAG
This sequence comes from Glebionis coronaria, assembly GCA_025667525.1. Lineage (NCBI taxonomy): Eukaryota > Viridiplantae > Streptophyta > Magnoliopsida > Asterales > Asteraceae > Glebionis > Glebionis coronaria. The sequence goes on from CM046881.1 coordinate 216,482,761, forward strand.
TAGGACCTGCCATTCTAAACAACTAATAGATAGAATATCAGGGTCCCACGGATGGCGCCAAATGTTCGTACAATTTCTTGCAAGGGTCCGAATGGTGAGACCGGTTCGGACCTATAGTGGTTTATGCTTCGGATTACCTGAAACCAAAGTAAACGCGTTAGCCTCGTCCGGGTGTGAGAACCCGGACCAAGCTCAGACGTGAGAGTAAGTAAAGGATAAAGATCCGAAGGGGAGATATAAGAATATTATAATGCAAGTAAAATAATAAGGTTAAAAGAGTTAACCTAAATCTTGGACCCAAGGGGGGTATTTATACTAGTCAAATCCTTAAAAGGCTGGGAGTTATGATGGTCCTTGGTTGGCCTGATTGGGGACACTTTTCCTAGTTTCTCGGAGGTGTGCCTGTTGACTTTTCTGTTGACTGGCACTAATACCTTCTAGAAGAGTTCGTGCGTTTCAGACCTTTTGGTTTTGGTCCTGATCGGGTCATGTGTTCCGGACACATACACAAACAGTTCTCGTAACAGCCGGCTATTTGTTTACGATCTATGCCTGGTCTAACTGATTAAGATTAACTCGTTATTCATTTACTAAGCTTTGTTCTTGATATATTGATTGTTTAGATCTTGTAACAGTCCCATGTTTTATGGGTTCGTCAAATGTATATACCTTTACCCAAACACAATCATTCCTAAACGCACAACAAGTTCATATACCCCTGTAATAAACGCACATAAACGTCCTTGTAGGCTTTACAGTTCGAAACCACACTATGTATGTATGAAGAATGACAGCAAAAGGAGCTTCAGTTGGTACCCACCTTTGAAAAACCCATAGGCCCACTAGAGAGATTTGTAGATAAAAGGTCAAAGGTTCAAGTCTCGGCTAGGTGGTGCCCAATTGTCGGAGCTATTCCTTGTGGGGTGATGGTTGATGCCAAAACGTACCAGGGTGTTCTACCGGTGGATGTATAAAGAATGGCTCTATTTTAAATTGCGCAATGATATCAGTAAATGTCCATATCTGTGACTCAGAGCAAATAATTGCAGAAACTTGTCAAGTACCCTTATGCATATTCCATTGGCGTAAAAACTCCAAACTGAATTAGTAAATCAGTTATGATGCCTGCCACCATGTGTGGATGCGCCTCCCAACATTTTTGTTGCTAGTCTTATCTTTATTTTGCAAACAGATAAGATTTAAGAGACTCGCGTATGTTTGAGGACAACGAATCATTGAACCATGATGCTTCTTAACCACTCGCACAAGTTTGATGACAAGAAACCATTGACCCATTCGCATAAATGTTTTGTTATGGCTTTATGTATGCAACATTGCTAAATTAAATTTGACTTGTTCAGACATTTGAGTTTGTATTTCAAGTGTTACTAGATATCACACAAGTCGGTGACCCAACGATCACTATCTGATCGTTCAGAATAAGGTAAAGCTTCATGAGACAGAAGCTTACATATCACTATAGCAAGGTTTCTGCTTGTGTTTGATTTGCAATAATTAAGTTGCATACACTCAGCCGAAACTATATTTGAGATTTTACAGTAAACATATGGCAGAACGCAGAACTTTAGCTTGGTCATTGTGCACTTAATGACAATCTCATGCCATCTGCTATAGCTGACGCAATATTATTGTAACAATAGCATTCGGTAAGCCGAAAACATAAAAAAAAACTAATAATAAGCATAAACGAGCAGAAATGCATTTCCACAACAATCATTAACTTGTTGCATGACATCATCATAAGGGTCAACATTGGCTCCATATATGTTCTACAGTTTCAAATCTTGTAACATTTACTAAATTACCGGTCGATACAACTAGACACCTACTTAACTGGATCATTCATAGATGACTCATATACGACTTCAAAGTAACACAACATTGCGGTTGGTCATAAATGACCAAAAGTAAAACCAGAAAGGCATAACCAAATAGGATTCTGGTTACTGGTGATTCTCAAAAATCAAGTGAACCTATCGTGGAGATAGTCCAGACACGTTTCTACCATGATTTCCAGTTCTTTCACCTGAGTTTTGGTTGAACGCTTCCAACTCTTGTTTACCGAGTTTTTGAACATCCTCAGGAGAAAGTATCTTGAATCCCATATCGCCACCAGTAACAACTAAGTGTTGGGATTTAAGATACTAAGTTAACCAGCGGATATGGATCTAGTTTGGCACGTATGATTAACACACAAAATTAAACATAAACATAAAAGGGTAAAAGAAAACTAACATTTGTAGACCACATCAAATGAAACTTAGTGATTAAACTATCACCTCTATGGTTTCTCACACATACACTTCAACCAAGTACGTTCAGAACGCTAGCCGTACTTCACGTATAACCCAAATACTAAGTGTCGTAGCCTAAAACGGATCAAAAACCAAAACAGCCTAAACTGATTTGTTGTCCGAGATACTTCCATGTCCAATAAACCAGATCTTAGTATCTTACGATATTTAACAACACTGCGACATAAAACTTTGGTTCTGTCCGAGAACGATCATACTGTCCCCAAAATTTCTGATAAGCTGTTACGATTAACCAGCTCGTAAACCTTCGTTTAGGACTTTGTTTTAGCAACCTTAGGATTTATGCTAAGTTACCAAACTCCCTTGGATTGTATAGAATGCAATTGTTTAGTTGTGAGATGATTAATCGAAGTATATAAACCCTAATTAGGGTTTATAGAACCGATTTATTAAGATGGGTAAAAGGGGCAGATCAACAAACATTGAATATAGACACTGTCGCGAACCTTCTTGTGGCTGACTAACTAGTTAGGACACAAGGGATTAATGTCTTAATCATTCTTTGTATTAATGGTTTACGGTAGAAGCTTTACGTGAATATATAACGTACTCTAAGTGTTTAACGTGTGTGCCCCCAATAGGCTCACACATCTCTAATTGTATATGCTTTAATGCATTCACATTATCCTGACACTAAGGTACCCGCAAAACCGATTCAAAATACCCTACGTTTTGAAGAAAATCGCGAGCAAATTTATACAAGTGATGATGAGGTGAAAGAAGAGTTGAAAGAAGAGATGAAATGCAACATTGTTAAAGGTGTTCATGTCACAGATTCAGAAGTTGCTTGCGGATATGGTGGGGACAACCTACACAAACTGACATTGTACTTAACAATTTAAACTCAAAAGACATTGGCACGTGCATTGGAGCTCCGGAATCAACAAACAACCAAGAGAGTAAGACCACAACTTGGGAAAGGGATCAATCACGTGTACCAGAGAAAAGGTTGTGCCTCTCACGGTCAAAGAAAACAACACTTACGTCGGCTGTTTTTGGGTGCACAACTGGAACTTCCAGTTGGGTTTATTTTAGGGGCTTTTGAGGGAAATCATTGTGATCTCAAGAGCATACTAAAAAGAAGAACATGGAATCCCGGTATCACTTACCATCAATCACGAAGAAAAATATTGAGTGGGCTGATAAATAGCGTGTTCCAACACTTTGAGTTTTTGGTCGACCGACATACAAAGAGAGTAGTTCAAAGGAAACTCTAGGATCACGGAATTACTAGATGCGACGTTTTGAAGCAACACCTTGAGGACAAGGTATTTTTTAGGGACGGGAGTATTTATACGATCTCTTATGCCTGGATTGCTAGTTATGGAATTATTATTAAATAATTGTTAAAATAGTTTTATTTATTTACTAGATATCTTTTATTTAGGAAACGATTAGGATCCGTCTTGTTAATATGATTATTATATAAGGTGATGAATGCTTCTACAAGAATAAGATTACTATATATGATGATGAATGATTTAATGTTTATTATGTATGTTTGATGATAATGAAGTATTGATTAGTTAATCAATTGTGAAGTCGGTTTATCATACTAATATAAGCTAGCGAGGGTCAGTTTATTCCATTTATATAATCTATCTATCCTTTTATCTCTATAATCGATCCGGTTCATATAAGATATCTAACGATCTACCTACCGAACCTGATTTGTAAACCTGCACATACACACCGCAGAACTATTCTGAACAAACATTTATTTTTGAAAAAAAACTGTCAAACTATATAAAAAGGGAAAATCATCGGTACTAGCCATATTAGAAATGATTTTCCACCAAAATGACAAAAAATAGTGTGTTTAAAGAGGGGTATCAAATTCCCAAAAAATAGTAAGGTTGCAAAGAAATATCAAGAGTTTAGCATAGTATGTATGGATATTTTATTACAGACAGGAAAAAGATCCCCATAGACCCGTATTTTAAAATAGACTCAACCAACCAATCACAACCATCCATTTTTATCATGTAACAAAAAAACTCATTTTTTAAAAATTAAATATCTTACAAACCGTTCATCGTTACGTAAAACAAAACATATCATCGCGACTTGAATTAAATCATCTATCTATCGAGGGGCACATGTATATACTTTCGACGAACTTTTTTTTCGACTTTTTTTCTTAAGTCACGTCTGGAGAGAATCATATATGATTCGTCACGAAACATATATGATTCGTCACGAAACATATATGATTCTCAGAAAATCATATATGATTCATATCACGAATCATATATGATTTTCTGAAAATCATATATGATTCGTGATGAATCATATATGATTCGTGACGAATCATATATGATTCGTGACGAATCATATATGATTCGTGACGAATCATATATGATTCGTGACGAATCATATATGATTCTCTCCAAACATGACTTAAGAAAAAAAAGTCGAAAAAAAAGTTCGTCGAAAGTATATACATGTGCCCCTCGATAGATAGATGATTTAATTCTTGTCACAATTGTGTATTTTTTGTCGTTTGACGATTTACCGTTTGTGAGATATTTAATTTTTAAAAAAATCATGGGAAGTGAGTTTTTTTTAAAAATGGGTGATTATGATTGGTTGGATAGGTTTATGCTAATTTAAGTGTCTATATAGATCTTAACTCATTACAGACATGATTAGTTTGCCTCGACTAATTCCTTTCTTTTATTACTCTCCAACTCTCCTCTACTAAGCTGTGAAAGCCTAGCTTCCATGTTCTGTTCAGGGGCGGAGCTACGTGGTTCCCGGGATGCACAGGAACCCGATGAAATTTTGTCTTGTAGTGTATATATTTGCTAAAAATTTCTATTTCTTCAAAATGAACCCCGTCTCAAAATTATGTACCATAGAAATACTTTATAGCCTACAAAATATTTTTAAATCAAGAACTATACATCGCATCATAAGCTAGTGTTAAGTACAATTCTGGTTACCTGAAGTGCTGATTCTTTCACTTGACATAAAGATCTAAGCTCCTTATGTTTGGATGATAGTTCTTCCAAGTTTTGCTTTTCAGATCTCAACATGTCCTTCAACGTCTCCACTTCTTCCTACAGCTGCGTTAGTATAAAAAAAGGTTATTCCATGATAAACCACATTACTTTTGGGTCAGTCCAGCCTGACCTAACGCTTCCGGAAAGTACTAACTTCTGACCTATTGGCCAGCCCGCCCATTTTCTACCTCTAAAGCATATACACCACATTACTTACTTGCTTTGCAGTCTTCTGGGATTCTTCAAGGGCTTTCGCTAGATCTTGTGCACGTTTGTCACTAACATCCACATTAGCTGCAGAGCGTGCTTTAGAGTATCGACGCATCATGACATCATTTATATGTGTCTAAAGGGCAACACATATTTCTTCACCCTGTATGGGCAGAAAATAAATAATTAATTACATGGAATTCAAATACAATTAAAGAGCCTCAAGAATAATGTTCAAACCTGCTTTGTTTCAAACTGAAATATACGTAAAACACCAGCAACCCTTATCTTACAAAATACAGCTATATTGTGGCTGCCGAATTGCATTATATCTCTTAACTCAGCACAGTGCAAATTTTCTCTGGGAACCGGACGGAAAAAGTGAACCTACATGCATAGATCACTAGTAAGAAACCTATATTTGTATATACATGTAATAAAAGTATATCTTGATCGGAATTACTAACTCACCCCACGTTTGTTAATTCCCAGTATGATTCTTCTTGGGAGAAGTCCAATGGGATCATCAATCTTACGGACACTAAAGAACACCGACTATCCATATGGAAGCATTCTTAATGTTCTTAGAAACTCATGCCTTGCATCTTCTTTTGTTTGATTTTCCTACACAAACAACCTTATAAGCATACAAGTCTCAAGAATAGCTTCGCTTCTTAGATGTCTGCTATAAGCTATATGTCAATATTAAGATAAACTCGGTTCAGATACTAAAGAAATTAACACGTTTCCGTTGCTAATGATTAATGATTCTCGTAGTTCAAATAGGATAAATTCAAAAGAGAAGAAGACAAGTGAATGACTCGTAGTTCTAATTAACACTCCCAAAGGTGTCCTATAAAATCACAGGTATGCGCAGATTGTCAGGGAATTACCATAGACCAATAACGTTTAAGGATATCCAATTCCCAGTCCCTCTTGGCACGAGTTATAGCAATCTTTCTAGGCATAAATCGCTCTAAAAGTAGAGTCCAATCACTGCGCAAACGATTAAAGATAACATTAGATGAATACACCCGTCAAAAGCCATATTTTAGTTATTATAATTACTTGAGTCACTACACGAAAATTAAAACGAGAGACAGATAACTAACGTGCATGTTTCAGGTTTGACAACAAATCCTATTTCAACTAGAATTTGTAATGTCGATAGTTTTGCAGCATCATCATTTCCAACAGGATAGTTTCCCAATATGTAATCATGTTGTAGCTGCAAGATTAGATATGATTAAGGCGTCAATATAAAAGCATGGCCATTAGGAGTTTGTACAATACCGTTCGTGGATCAACTAACACATAATTAAATATGCATACCTGAACATATGATAAATGAACAAACATTGGGTCAATGATAGATTTATCCGACTCTTGAAATAACTTCTTTTTGAAAGTTAACTTGCATTGTGAAATTTCTCCTTTACTTCGATTCTTGGCTGACTTAAATTCTGCTAAAAGATCTCCAATGTACTTGTTGTCATCTAAGCCAATATACTCTTCTGATCACAGAAAATAAAGTTGTCAAATAGCTATTACAAAATATACAAGAAATGAAGTTACAAAAACGCTTGAAAGCCGCACAATGGTGGTAGAAAGTTAATACCATTTCCAGCTTCAGGTGATATTATACGACATTCAAACAACCTAAAGCTTGAAAATGCTGACAATTTGATTATGCCTGCAAGCTCCTGTTTAGACATGACCAAGCGGTTATGAATATATCTTACAATGGAGCAATCAAGTTATCGTTAAAGCAAGATAGAAAAGAGAAAAAAATGAATACACAAAACAGACTTAGCAAAAAACGCTAGAAATAATACACGTACACCCACCAAGCTATACAATAGGTTTAAAAGAGGCAGTTTACTATTCTGATCTAAGCATACTGAACTGTCATGAACTCTTAAATCTACATAAACTTTATGTAATTTTCATCAAACGCGCGACACAATATTAGATTTTGTTACCCAACCAAATGCTTATGTATTTGACGTCATAATCAAAGATTTCTTCTCTACTTATTAATATGATTTATTAGCTCGGCTTAAATAGCAATAATCCTATAGGATACAAAAGTTGTTTAAAAGTGTACTAATCATAGCTGTTACAACATCTGCTACAAGCACCTAGCCACACTACTAGCTTAAAATAAATACCTTGATGCTAAAACAGGTTAATAGCCTTTTGTGTTTTCAAATAGCTTTTAAGCTCTTCGAAGATGTTTGCATACGCTTATTTCCAAGAGTTTCTATTTTATGTGAGGTTTTCAAATAGCTTTTAATCTCTTCGAAGATGTTTGCATACGCTTATTTCCAAGAGTTTCTATTTTATGTGAAAGAAATAAGCTTCTTAAATGGGGATTCTCGTAGAAGCTATTAAACTCTAGCTTACCCAAACACCCCTTTTCTGAGAAAATGTGCACAGCCAATAGTCAAATGATATAAAAAATAATTAGCAATACCTCAACAACATTAGCAACGGTTGTTGCCATGTCGTATGCTATTTGGTTGAAAGTTTCATCCAAATGAAACACAATAGTTGTCAGCTTTTTCTCGATCAATAGAGCTTCAATCTCTTCACGGCCAGGAATAGTATGTCGTGGTCCAGCCTTCACAGAACATTTCAATGCATTTAGGGTGCTCGTTGCAAAAGCTTGCACATCAGGATTAGTGTTCAGATTATGGGCAACATCATGAATGTAGTCTGATAAATATCCACCAATATCCTTGCTAGGGGGCATGCACGATGCACATAAATACATGAGTTCCCACGCTCTAATTAGATGTTGCCAGAGCAAAAAACAAGAAGCACACAACATAAATCAATAACAAATGCGGAAAAAGTTCTGCCTGCTTTACCAAATGCTTTGCATACCTATCAGGACAATTCCTTGTTTGTTTTAAAATTTGCGCAAAAATCTCATCTCGAAGCTCGGAATGTTTCAACGCCTGCTTGTATAGTTTTCCAACAAGTTCAATTCTTTGCTCTATGCCAATCTGATTCACTTTGTCATATGAATCTATTCCAGTATACTTCAAAATGGTCTGGAACAGCTTTACTGCATGGCTTACCAAATCAGCATTTATCTTCAGTAAAGAAGTTGGAATAGGATCCTGTAACAATCACCAATTCACAAAAACTATTTAGACAAACACATATCATAACACAAACAAACTTGTCAGAAGATCTGATTACCCTCTAGAAATACAGCATATCTTCAAACGTAAACTTGTCACGATCTTGTGGACACACAGAAGCCGAATTGATCTGCTTTTACATTGCCCGTAAAACCCCCTCAACCTAAACGAACCAAATCAACATAAAGCAACAACGGTTAGTCAATCGTCGATAAAGGTCATACCTTTTTTTCAATAAAAACCAAAACTCTTGTCACCTTAAATTTATCACTCAAAGGTATAGCACCCGTAAGCTCAGCTGGAATAGTAGGTGTCCTAAAAATCATCATTAAACCAACAGTTAGACATTTGACCCATAGAAATCACTACTTTCTTCAAAAACTGAAGCAAAAGCGATAAGCAAAACTTACAGAGGGACGAAATTTGACCCATCACTGTCATAATCATCACCATCAGTAATAATTTCTACCCATTACACGAACTAATCAAAGACGCCATTTTTTTTACAAAACTGGTAATGTGGGTGTGAGGAATGATTATGATTACAAGTGAGGATGAAGAAAAGTATAAATATGATGATCCCGAATCGTAAAGGGGAAAGAAGATCTTCTCATTTAGTTTCAAATTTTATTACATGTTAAATTTATTTTCATATAAACTTTTCTAAATAAATATTGCATAAATAATTTTAATCTTATGAAAATACATAATTACGTAGAAAATTTTTGTAGTATATTCGACTACAACCTAGTTACTAGATGCGGATAATATTCGATCGTGATGCGATCGACAGAAAAGTAAACCCACAAGGTATGTCCCTAATCGAACCGATTAGTTTAGTACATTAATAAAGAAGCGTTGTGAATCTCGTCCCCCTCACCTCCTTTTATAGAGATGAGGGGGAACCGACTGTTACATACACTACGGGTCGAGTTGGGCTTCGACACAGCCAACTGACCTTTATTGCTATAGGCTATTAGGAAACTCGATATCTATCCCCTAGACACAACTTAGGCTAATCAAGACTAAATACATAACAATTTCCACCTTAGGCTTATATTAGCCTATCCCAACACTCAGCAGCTCCAAGCAGTGTTGTAACTTGCGTCCAGGTACCACCTTCGTCAAGGCATCCGCAACATTGTGTTCAGTACTCACCTTCAGAACTTTAACTGTCTTCGCCAAGACTTCTTTGATATAGTGATAAGCACAATGATGTGCTTAGTCCTATCATGAAAAACATGATTCCGCGAAAATTGAATCGCGTCCTGATTATCACAATTAACTGCAACAGTGTTAAGCTTCACGCCTAACTCTTCAAAGAATCCCCTTAGCCAAATAGCTCCTTTCACAACCTCCGTAAGTGTCATATACTCCGATTTAGTTGTCCACAAAGCCTCCTTGTGCTGCAACTTAGCTTCCCAGCTCCTCGCACATCCATGTATCAGCAACCCGTACCCTGTGATTGATCTACCCATGATTGTGATCGATCTACCCATGGTGTAGTCAAAATCCACAAAAACCTGTACGTTTTTCTGTAATCCACGATCAAACCCATCCAACATACCCACATCTGCCGATGCAATGTCGGGTCTCGTGCATACCACCTGATACTCCTGGCTTCCAACTGCATATATATATGACCACTTTCTATTCTTTTCCACAACACAGTCCCAGGATAGACTATCCTCCAACGACAGTATGGAGTGTCCCTTCAACAAAGTCTGTACCAACTTTCTGTTGTAAAACCTGGACTGTGACACCCTTAGAGTATTGCCACTCTGATTCCTGATGATCTTAATACCAAGTATATTTTCCTTTGCTTTAACCAACAAACCCTTGGTAACCAAGATCTCAGCCTTGCATCCGCAAGAAAATACCATACAATCTATATAGAGAAATAAATGTATGAACATACCTGGTGTATCCTCCCAGTAATAACTGTATCTGTCGTCATTGCTTTTCCTGCAACCGTTGCTGAGCACATGCACATCTAACCGAGTATCCATTCTTCTTTCAATCCAGCCATCCACTTGGAAAGAACCTCACAAGCAACTGTATCATTGAAAGTCAATTACTCATGTGCATAAATCTTCTCCACTACAGCAACTGCAAAAGCAGCCTAATTACTGTCTTCTCTATACTTGAATAGTTCCCGTGTTAAATGTTGCTCTCTATCACGTGCTTGATGATAGTATATCACATCTTGAGTTTGTACTTTCTTTGGAATAACTACTTGACCAACATTCCCCTGAGGTTCCACCTCAAGTGCTTGATCCTCTCGAGATTCCACCTCAAACTCAACTCCTTGCAACACCTGCACTGAACTTGTACATACACCAGAACCAATGAAAGTTTTCTTGTATTGCCCACTTTCATTGAAACCCATATTCCTGTAAAGCACTCCCTTTGAAGTAACGTCATCTAACCTCTAAAATTGATCAACATTCATACCTTTACGGTATCCCAGGAATATGCACTTGAACTTAACCGGTTCAAGCATCCCTTGCTCAATAATAGCAAGCCAACCAAAAACCCCAAACATATCTATAGTCTTCTTGAATCCAATCGCTGCTGATGATGACCTATTATCTAGATATGTAGACATGGTTGTATCCTCTGTCCAAAAAACCTTGGACAGACCAGACTTAATCAGAAAACAACGTACCTTATCCAAGAGTGTCACGTTTGTCTTCTCAACCAATCCATTCTGCTGCTGTAACCCTACAACATCCAAATTTTTGGCGACCCCACTCTTCATACATTGTTGTGTAGACTTCTGATTACAAGAATCAAGGACATCACATGTCTTGATCTTCCACCCAGTCTGAAATTTTCCTAACTGCTTCCTAACCTTCATTGTCTTCTCGGTCATAGCCTGACCGTTTAGGGTATATACGCAATTAGCCCTTCTGGTTCCTGATAGTACCACTAGTGAACCCTTTATAACCTTGATCTTTCCCGACTGCATCTTCACGGTAAAACCTTCTTTTTCAAGAGTGCCCAGCGATATCAAGTTTCTTCTTAATTCTGGAACATACCTGACGTTGTCCAAGACGAAAGTTGATCCATCCGTCATTCGTACTCGAACCTTTCCTGTCCCTCGTACACGGTATTCCCTACCATCACCTAGTAGTACATTACCACCGTCATACTTCTTAAAATCAACCAAGTAATCTCTCCTATGTGTCATATGGTATGAGCCCCCTGAATCCATGATCCAGTCCAAAAGTTCATCAACACTCATAGCCATCATAACATCAGCATTGTTATACCCATCAGCTCTAGAACCAGAGACCTGATCTTCATTCTTGACAAAACCTTGATATTTCTTGTGATTATACCTGGGACAATCCCTCTTCAAATGATCCTCAGACTGACATATATAACACCTTAGTTTTCCACTCCTTCCTTGTGACCTTGACCACGAACTATTTGCACCCTGCTCCATATCTCTCTGACCGGATCTCTCCCTCACATACAACCCTTCACCACTATCACCCTTTGCTTCTGTCATCTTCTGAAGTTCCCTAGAATTAAGTGTCGCGAGCACGTCTTCTAGCTTCAAAGTATCCCGACCATATAGCAAAGTCTCCACGATATTATCGTAAGACGGTGGTAAAGATGTGAGTAATAGTAATGTCTGATCCTCATCCAATATAGCAGTATCTATAGCCGCTAAGTCACCTACGAGCTTGTGAAACTCATCAATATATTCAGACTGACTCCTACCTTGATGCATTTGAAAAGTATATAACTTTTTCTTCAAGTACAAACGATTAGCTAAAGACTTTGTCATGTATAAAGTCTCTAACTTTTTCCAAATCCCCGCTGCAGTCGTCTCCTTGGTGATCTCCCGTAGGACCCGATCATCCAAACACAAGATCAATGCGCTGTAAGCCTTTTTCTGAATGACGTTATCATAAGCCACTATTGTGGTGACGGGTAATTCTTCCAATGCTGCATCTAATTCCAGATGTTCCAGCAAAGCCTTCATCCTTACCTGCCATAACCCAAAGTCATTCTTCCCATTGAATTTCTCGATGTCAAATTTGCTCAGTGTCATCATATTTTAACCCTTTGCTAACCGCTTAACCTTTTGTGAATTTACCTACACAAAAACCACGATCTAGCAAAGTATCTTGTGTATAAAACACCCCTTGATTTATCGATATAACCTTAAGATAAAATCTCAACAATCGATCAAACCAAGTAATCTTTCAAAAGAAAACACTTTCTTACTCAAATATCGATTTAACCTTGGAAATTAACCTATCCAATAAATCGACAATCATTGAATCAAGAAAGTACCCGGTGCCTTTTGAAGTAACCCTTGTCGTACTTTTAATTTTGCCAAACCAATCTCTAATAACCAAGAAATCTTGCAACCTCGACAAGTCTTGAACGCTTCTTTATCCCTTTATTAATTTGCTAAACCTTGTGATAAACCCTCACAATAACAAATTAACAAAGTCCCTTCGATAATTCGCTAAACCTTGTGATATATTAAACCTTACAATCACGAATTACGAAGTCCCCTTGTGTGAAATACACTTCAAAGTAATAACTTTTGTTTTAAATAAAAACAAAAATAGCACCTCTAAAAACCTTAGCACAAATTTAAAACCAAATTTAGTTAATGGTTCTTAGAACCTTGGCCCGATAATTCCTGGCCTAAGAGAAAACCCCTTTGAAGTATATTTACCTGTGGTTGACTTTTAATAAAGAAAAAGAATGAATAACAACCTTGTTATCTTCTTCTTCTTTATCTCTTTTTATTTGTGACTCCAACCACCACAAAAAGAAACACAGCCACCACACTTTTCCGTCGAACTCAACCTGATGCTAATAGATGATGTCCATGAACCCTGAACACCAGCACCTTCTTCTTCCATCGATCCTAGTAACCAGCACCCGCGAAACCGAGCTCTGATACCACTTGTAGTATATTCAACTACAACCTAGTTACTAGATGCGGATAATATTCGATCGTGATGCAATCGACAGAAAAGTAAACCCACAAGGTATGTCCCTAATCGAACCAATTAGTTTAGTACATTAATAAAGAAGCGTTGTGAATCTCGTCCCGCTTCACCTCTTTTTATAGAGATGAGGGGGAACCGACTGTTACATACACTACGGGTCGGGTTGGGCTTCGACACAGCCAACCGACCTTTATTGCTATAGGATATTAGGAAACTCGATATCTATCCCCTAGACACGACTTAGGCTAATCAAGACTAAATACATAACAATTTTCCCAAAGAAATACCAAAATCTGTAATTGCATACATAATTTTAATATTGTACAATAACTTATAAAGATACATAAATATGTAGAATATTTTTTTATTATTCTTTCTTTATTTTATTCCTTATTGGCGGGAACTTGGTAGGAAATCTTCTTATTATATGGAGTGTATTGAAGTGACATATTATATTCAGGGAATATATATCATTATGTTGATTGCATGTTTTATGAGTATATGCCATATGCAGTAGCAAGGTTCTAGATAGCGTGAGGCGTGGCGTGGCGGCACGTACAAGCCTCAAGTCTTATGAGCCATGTAATGGCGTTTTTCAAGGCGTGACAAAAGCGACAATTTTTTTATAAGTTTTTGTAATACATTAATATATTATCAACTTTTACTCGAACTCCAATTACAAATAAAAGCCTAAATACAAAATATCCCAATAATTAGTCCAAATATAAAGTAACCCAAAAATTTTGCAAAATTAACAAAAATGTGCCACGCCTTGCCATTTTGCCCGCCATTTGGCACCTTAACTCGCGCCACGCTTAGAACGCACGCAATAGTGTATATCGTAACGACGAGGTCACGCCTCACGCCTAGGCGACGCCTTAGTGCCGTAAAGGCGCGCCTTTTAGAACCTTGTGCAGTAGTAAGTATGTTTTAGTTTACTTTTTAAAACATACTAGTAACATATTAGCAACCATGTTTAATTAAATATTGTCTGAGCTATTATATGACAGTTAAATTATCTCCGGTCTAATGTACATTTTTTTAAAAAAGAACTACTAGTTATTAAGAGACCATCTCAATTTGATTAAAGTCTAATTTTTCTTATGCAACAGAAATCGTAAAAATATAAAAAGTAGTTTACGCTTCCTTAGAGCATACGTTGTGATAACACGATAACATAAAAAAAATACACTTGTATCTTATCCTACCATCTAATAACACCGCTCACTTTTTATTTTAATTTTTTCAATCTTCCACTTAGTAAAAGCAAAACTTTTAGTGAAGATTTCATTCGTCTAAAATATCAGTTCTTTCCTTATTTGATATATTTTATCAAAGTTAAATATGTTTTTAAAATTTTAAAAATAATAAAAATAAATTACTTCTAAATTTAGCTAAAGTTTTTTTAAAAAATATGAAAAATTGGTGGAGATATATTTGATGGAGAAAAAAAAGGCATAAAAGTATATGATCAAGTTTGTGAAAAACAAAACTTAATAAAAGAAAATAATTCATAAAACTTTAGTGGTTAAATTTTAAATAAAATGGATGAAGTTAAGTGAAACTTGAATTTTTCATACTTTTACAATAACTTTAAATTATAAACAAATAACCCTTACACTTTATACCTTCTAAAATTTATATCTTAACATACAAAATTCATAAAATTTGTTTAAACACTAGCTGTTGATACAAAGGTTGAATTGGACTTTGGTGACCCGAATTAGAGGTAATTCGGGTGGTTAAGGCTTCGGCTCTTGCATATAATGAACTTGTTTGAGGACCCTGCACACTAAGAGAATACTGTTAAGCTTACTGTCAGATTGTCTCTCATGATTAACCACCGGCGTGAGAGTAAGTAATCGGTTTTCAATTTAGTAATCGGTTAGGTTTACAGATTGCGTGAATCGTACATTTAAAGGAACCAAATGGGTTCTTTTAAGGACCTTCTTTTAATACCCGATGAAATCCTAGCAGGACTTCCAAATCGTGTCGCCCAAGTCAAGAAAAGATATGCTCGTATTTGTTTCATAATTCTCACCTATTAATAAAGAATGCATATCTATTCATGAAATAGGACAAGTCACGATCCTTGTTAGTTATGATTCAATTACGGCTAACCGTGTGTGGTCAGCCGCAGTCTGCGTGAAACCGCGTATGACTCACCTTGGGCCAGCCCCCTTGGGCTTACCACAGTGAAGAGACCCATTCATAATGGGTCGGTTACAAATAGTATGCGTAGGCCGGGCCAAATAGTTTGACCGACCCTAGTGGTAGTGCTGGTACGTGATTCAGTATGGTTGGTTTGGGTAAGGTTGGTGAACAAAGTATGCTTGGTTTGGGTTTCGGTATGTGATGACGTATAATCCCTAGTAGGTATCTATGAACAAAGTCTGCCCACAAGACTGCTACCCGATACCTGAAATCGATTGGAAGGCCGAATCCATATGTGGGTATCCCTTCAAATGTTTCTTGGACGCATACAAAGGATATCACCAAATCTAGATAGTGAAACATGACGAGGAAAAACAGCTTTCTACACGAGTCAAGGCATCTACTGTTACATAAAAATGTCATATGGCTTATAGAACGCATGAGGTACTTATCAACGGCTTGTGGATAAAGCCTTCGATAACCAGATAAGACGTAACCTTGAAGTCCACATTGACGACTTGGTTATAAAGAGCCATACAGAGGATGAACTCAAAGAAATTTTCGTGACATTGCGAAAGATCAACATGAAGTTGAATCCTAAGAAGTGCACTTTCGGCGCTAAGGAAGGTATGTTCTTAGGATATATGATAGATCCTAACGACATTAAACCATGCCCGGACAAAACATAAGCCGTGATACAACTCCCATCTCCGCGAACCATCAAGGAGGTACAATCTCTCAATAAAAAGTTACCAGGATTAAATCGATTCTTGTCCAAATCCACTGAGAAATCCCTCCATCTCTTTAAAACACTCAGGAATTGTATGAAGAAGGGAGATTTACGTTGGACAACGAAAGCAGAAGAAGCTTTTGACCAGATTAAAAGACACTTAGCAACACTGTGCATGCTGGTTGCACCACGACCGAAAGAAGAGCTGATCGTATATCTATCCTATACGCATGGAGCGATCAACGTGGTGTCAATGACAGATAGTTCCTCAGTCCAAACACCATTCTACTTCGTCAGCAGGATGCTACAAGGTCAAAATACTGAAGAAAACGTAAACAACTGACAAGAACGTGAAAAACTAACCAAAACGTAAAAGTAACCGACAAAGACATAAAAAAACTGACAAAAACATAAAAATGGCGAAAACGTGAAAAATGAAGAAACGTAAAGAAAACTAACAAAAACATGAGAAATTGTTGAAGCGTAAAAAATTTGAAAAAATGTTTAAAAAGTGACGAAAACTTAAAATAGTGTTATAAATAGAGATCTGAACATGTATTAATTTTATTTGGTAAAAGAAATAGAAAAGGGTATTATGGGGTTTCAGGTAATCAAAGGTGATAATGGCGGAGCTTGCTTGGGAAGGTTGCGGGTTGCTTTTGTGTTTGTTTGGTCTAAAACTTATTTTCTTTCCCTTTTGTTATAAACTACTTATGTTTGGTCATGTTGTGATAAAAATGTTTGGGTTGGTTGGTTGAGATCTTTGGGGGACCTAGACGCTACCCTGAATTTTCTAATATTATGTTTTATTTGGATCGAAGGTTTTAGACAATTGTTAAATTTATTTCATTTTATATTTCAAACCTCTCATTTTGAGGATGTATCTTGTGTGATGATGCTTGTGTTTAGCACCCAAATGTGTATTTCCGCTACATGGTATATTTGGGGGTGTACAGAGCCACAAGGTATAGAGAACTAGGTCTATTTTGAAAAAGTCCTAAACTATAACTTTGGTGTCGAAAATTATTCTACAAAAGCACGTAACTTCTCCGCAAGGCTATGGTAAGATTACTTTTAATTTTTGTTGTTTTGCATTATAGATGTATCCCTCGAAACCGAAACGAATTCCCGAGTATTTATTAAGTAAATACTATGATAATGTGTTGATATTGTTGAAAGTGCGCCGAGTACGTGTCATCATAATTTCTTTTGCAAGCATTGCATAAGCATCATATTCCATATATTGGCATACGTACTACATTTGCATTGCATGAGCATGCATTTATAATTTCGAATAATGACCTTATTTACACTCTAATTTTATGTGATTGCAGAAAATGGTCGAAGTACCACCGAACGGTAATAGAGATGAGTATGTTGTAGGAGCTGGAGGTGGATCATTTGCTCCATATCCTCAAGGTCACAATGGATGGATAGATGAGGTTGTGGAAAATAGGAACGAGGGTGAAGTTAATAATTTTGGGGCTGAATTTGAGAGATTTAAGGAGGAAAGAGCTAGGTTGGAAAGGTTAATTCTTTGGGAAGCTCATATTAGACCATTTCTTAATCAAGGTTGGAAGTTTAGAAATAATGAGAGCCGTGTTGAGACTCATTTTATGATGTATCCACCGTGTAGGAGTGATTATTTGATCTTTGGGAGTGAGTTACCACTATGCTATGATTCGACTTTGAGGTGCAAAGGGGAGGTGGACAATGATGATGAAGCTGACAACAAGGTTGAGGAGGACGAGGAGCCATTACCTAAGAAGCCACGTGTGTCATCACGTGATTAGTTTCTTTGTATTTTATCTTTATTTCCTTGTTGTAATCGAACTTATTTAGAATTTGTGATGTAGTATTATGATGGAACTTATTATCTTTTAAGTTTGTTGGGTAGATGATTGTAGTGACATATCTTGTCACAAATTTTGCTTGAATCCTCAATGCAATCTATATTTACCTTTCATGATCTATGGCGTGTCCTTATTGGCTACTTCGTGGTTTGATTGATAAATTTTGGTAGTTGGTGTTATTTATACATGTAGTATCCTTGATATATCTTGATAAAGGAATCCTTCTTTTATTCTCGATGTGTATACTTATCATATTTCTTTCATCTGTGATGACAGGGGAAGGGTAAGTGAGAGTGAGACATTTTCTGTCATTTGTGGATCGCCACGTGACTAAGTTTCTTGAAATATGTCTCCAAAACTAACAACTGTTAGGGCATGTTTGGTACAGAGAATACCAAAGAAATGAAATAAAGCAGATAATAGAATTTCAGAGAATAGAAATCAATAGAGAATTTAAATAATTTTGTTGTTTGGTAACATCAAAGACTTGGTCAAAGAAATATAAAAAAAATTGACTTTTTTTCCTAAATTTTTTCCAATTGTTTGTTAAATGGGAAAACAATTGGCATTTATATTGTTAGTAACTAAAAATAACACGAATCAATTACATTATAAAAAATATAGACGTTCTATAACAATAGTTTAGTTGCTATTTAAAATTGTTCATTATTAAAATAAATAGTTAGTTTGTTAAAAAAGAAGTTAGTCGTACTCCTATTTTTGCTAAGATACATTATCACATTTATTTATGTTTGTCATTTTGTAAGTAACACATAGTGAAAAGTATTTCCATGCATAATGAAGTGTAAATAACAATACGATAAACAACACTAGGAGAATTTGGAAAGACTTTGAAATCTCTACTTTTTGTTTTCCTTGACATACCAAACAAAGGAAATGCTCACATTTTCATTTCTTTGTCCTCTTTTCCTTTTACCAAACATGCCCTTAGGGTGAACACTATCATTGAGAAAATGATTGCTAGGCTTTTAAAGTTTACTTTTCTCAACACGAGGATCCAAAGAGGTTTGAATATATTGTCGCAAGAGGTCAGGATGCAAGGACTCATTTTAGGACAAACACCACCACCAATTTTGATGGTTCAGTTGAGAATGATGCTACTGTTGTTCCGCAAGTTCGTAGGGGATGTTCGTATGTTAGTTTCATAAGGCGTTGGCCTACTCAATCTCATGATATTGGTGGTGTTTTGGAGATTTGCAAATGGATGGGTAAGATGGAGAATATTTTTGAGGTTGGTGGTTGTTCAAAAGTGAATAAGGTGCAAGGCAAGAAGGACAACATTGTTGAGGATAACAAAAGGAAATGGAAATCTGCTAAGTCCAAGCAAGGTCAGAATTGTAGTTATCGTAGTAATAATAACCGAGGACAAAACCGAAATCAGCAATTTAAGAAAAGTAATAATGGTGTTCGTGTTGCTACTGTATCCCAAAGTATCAAGGTAAATCTAAAGTGTGTTCGTTGCACTTTGTATCATCTAGGTAATTGTCCTTCTGCTTGTCGAAAGTGTGGAATGGCTGGTCATCGAGCTGTTGGGTGTAGGACAAGGAATGTGGTTACTGGAGTTAGTACCCCTGGAGTGGTGATATGTTTTTGTTGCGGTGAAAAAGGACACAAGTAGGGAAATTATCAAAGGACTGGGAATCGACAGGAAAGTAATGTTGCTGATGCTGCTCCAGCTTATGTTGTAGGTGATGCTGAATTTTCTCAAGATTCAAATGTTGTGACTGGTACGTTCTCATTTGATACTCGTTAAGTTAGTGTTACTGTTTGAGTTAGATCCAATAGGATTTGGTAGATGTTAGATTCAGTTGTCTTAAGGATAGAGAACCAGTAAGATTGCCAACTAGTTAGGAGTGTTGTTAGCCGATGGAAAGGTTGATAGCACTAGTTCTATAATGAAAGGGGTTTTTCTTGAAGTTTAAGGAAACAGGTTTTTGATGTGGATTTGATGCTTATAAAACTAGGATCTTTTAAGGTAGATTGTTGGTATAGATTGGTTAGTAGTGTGAAGTATGGTGATTATTTATGGAGAAAGAATGGTTTACAGTCCACTGGGAATAGAGGGTTGACTATGAAAGATGATGTGTGAACAGTCTGTTTGAGGATTGTGTCATGATTGGAGATGAGGAAGTATGTGGACGTAGGCTGTGATGTATTTCTTTCTTAGATGACTAGGGATGGAGTAATCAAAAGGAACTGGAGAATTTATTATAGCTCGGGAGTATTCTGAGAATTTTTCTGGAAGTGTTGCCGAGTTACTACCACTCGTGAAGTGGAGTTTCGTGTCGATTGAGTGTCGGAAGCGACATGCGTAGTGCTCATACGTTTCATCGTGTAGTGTTCGTATGTTTTATCGTTTAGCACCGTCCGAGATGGAGGATATTTCTACAATTGATAGATAAGAAAATTGATGGATAAGGGATTTATTAGACCGAGTTCGTCATGGGGTGATAGCCTGAGTTGTTTATCGCGAAGAAGGATGGATCATTCAGATATGTATTGATTGTCGGGATTTTTAACAAATTGACTGTCGAGAATCGGTATCCATTGCCGAGGATTGATGTTTTTTGATCAGTTGTAAGGAGAAATATGAGAAGCATTTGAGAACAATTTTGGAATTGTTGAAGGAAAGAGAAGTTGTATGCCAAATTCTCTAAGTGTGAATTTTGGTTGAAATCAGTTCAATTTCTGGGGCACGTGATTGATAACGAAGGTATTCGTGAAGATCTTGCCAAGATTGAAGAAACTAAGGATTGGTTGGTACCAACGACACCGACAGTTTGTAAATTCCTTGGTCTAGCTGGGTATTATCAGAGGTTTATCGAAAGGTTTTCATTGATTGATAAACCGTTGAACAAGCTTACTGTGAAGAATTCGACGTGTGATTCCCACTCATACACCTAAGTTTGTAAGTTTCGAGATTTGATGACGACCAGATGAGGAAGCTGTTTTTCCAAACGTTGAAGAATAATTTGTGTTCTGCGTCACTTTTGTTATTGTCAGAAGGATCTAAAGACTAAAGGGTTATAGTGTTGTGTTGATGTTGAGGTAGAAAGTGACAAGTTTTATGTCAAGTCAATTGAGAAAGTATAAGGAGAACTACACGACTCATGAATTGGAACTTGGAATGATTTATTGTTTTGAAACTATGGAAACATTACTTGTATGGAACCAAGTGTGTGGTAATCAAGGATTATAAGGGTTTGACTCATATTCAATTTTTAAGAAAGGCAAGGGAGATGAGTAGAAGATCACTCAGCATTGAGTAGAAGTTGGTAACTGGTGATTATGAATGATGAGTGATTATGACTGTGTAATTCGTTACCATCCTGGGAAGTAGAATGTGGTAGCTGATACACTTATCAAGAAGGAAGAGGAAAAAGTCTCTAAGGGTTAGAGCTTTGGTAATAAAGGGAAGTATTGACTTGGTAGAATGATATTGAAAGCTCAAGCTAATGGACTGAAGGGAAATGTCAAGGAAAGTGTTTTTAACATCTTGTTAAACATATGAAACATATTTTGGAGTAAAGTCGATTGAGATGAAGTACTTTGAGAATCAGGCAATCAAATTCGATTCTCCAGTGTGTTGCCGTCATGTCTATCTTGGAAAGGTGCGTTGAGAGTGCGATATTTGGTGATGAATGGACTTTAAAGTCGAAATTTTTGATACATTCTGATTTGGGTAAGATGTATCATGACATGAAGAAGATGTATTGGTGGTCGAACATGAAAGTAGATATTGCTCAGTATGTTAGTAACTGTTTGACTTGTGCGAAGGTAAAAGCTGAGTATAGAAAACCATCTGGGTTATTGGTGCGATATGAAATTTCAGAGTGAAAGGACGATTTAAACATTGGAAAATGTGCTTGTACGTATGTGAGTTACTTTGGAAATAATTGGGAATGTGATCGGCCATTGATGGAAATTTTTATATACCAATAGTTGTCATGCTAGTTTTAAGGCTACACCGTTTGAGGTTTTGTATGGGCGAAAGTGCATGTCTCAAGTGAGTCGGAGTGGTGAAAGGAAAAGTCAATGGACTGGATCAGAAATGATATGGAGACTATTGAGAGGATTGTATAGATTCAGAATCACATTTTCCATGGTGTTAGGAAATTTGAGTCTAGTTAATTGTCTTAGGAAGTAAGGAAAGTTGAGTTCGAGGTATGTTGGACCTTTTGAGATTGTTCAAGGGTTGTACTGGTTGGTTTTAAGTAGGAATTATTGGATGAGCTTCGAGTCATTCATAACACTTTTCACATGTTGGATCTGTAGAAGTGTTTGGTGGAAAGGGATTTGGTGATTCCATTGGAGGAGATTCAACTTGAAGATAAGTTGCATTTCATTAAGGAAAGGGTAGAAATTATGGATTGGGAAGTTAAAAGGTTGAAGCATAGTAGAGTTTCTATGAGAAAAGTATGATGGAATTTTAAAGGTGGACTCGAGTTCGCGTAGGAAGCGTGAGGATTTCTTTATGGAAAAGAGTTCTCATTTATTCATGTGGTACATTATGTGAGTATAAGAAGGGCCGAGCGATGGGACGTTGCTCTCTTTAAGAAGTGGAGGATGTGATAACCCGAACTCGAGGTCATTATTTAATTTTATTTTACTAATATTTTTGAAATTTTTGATGAGTTTGAATGATATGATGTTTGGTGGTTTAATTTGAAACAAATGTTGGAAGTCTTATTTTTACATTTTGACGAGTTATGAGGATTTCTTGTAAACACGATATCGACGGATGCCCGAATATTTACGTTCTATTATTGATTGTTTTGATGTTTAATATTTTTGACGTTTTCATTTTAACTGTGTATTAAGTCGTGTCAGAACTATATTATTATATTTTGTGTGCGTTTTAACTTTTGAAAAGTATTTTTACGAAACCCGAATCCCGTAAATATTTTCAAAATTGATAATTAGTCATTTCCCGCTCTTTAACTAGTATTTTACATTTAAGTCCAAAAGAATGCGCAATTTGCAAAATCTACCCTCCACCCACCATATATAAAGGAAAATCACACACATACACACATTTTATTCACTAAAAAAATCAAAATCTCTCTCCCTCTTTTTCTTTTTCTTGCGGTGAGCTAAACACACACATAAACATCCCAAATTTTGATTTTCTAGTTTGATTTATGAAAATCTAAAAGAAGACCCATCTTGCAAATTAAGAGGTGATCATTTTGATTTAATTTTTTCTTACATACACGAACTTTTATTTTTCAAAATTATTTCATGATGAACAATGAGTGCTTGATCTATTTTGATTCTTGCATGTGGTGTTTATTACTATTATATTGAATTTTGAATAGTTGCATGTATGATTTTTGAGTTGTGATTTGAAAAAATAGAACATGTAAGTGAATTAGAGGTGTTAGGGTTTGATTAGGATAATTGTTAGTTGATATTAGGTTTATAGAAATAGTTGGAATAGAATAAGATATTGATTTGATGTGATTTTTAGAAGGGTATTTTAGATCAGAAAGTTTAGAAGCATTTTTGGAAACCTTAAGTCTCAGTATAAGTTTAGATGATTGTATTTTGTTCTAGAGATTTTTATAAGCTTCGATTCGGTATAAGGTAGACCTTCCAATTCAAAACGAGGAGGAAGTTATGCTAGTTTGATTATTCGTGTACCAGGAAACGAGTGTCAACACAATCTGAATTTGTTGTTGATAGTTTGGTCGAATCTCGGGGATTGTAAAATGAGTTTTGAAAATGGTCAAGGGCTGTTCTTAGGCTCTAAACCTAGGGTTGTGAGTCTACTTTTAAACTCAAGGGTCGGTTTTGTAAACGGAATTGGTTAGAAGGGTCAAAATGATTTTGTGAGTCGAAGGTGTAAAACTGTCCGGATTTTGAAAGTCAAAGATGTGTTGAGCAGAAGGTCTTAGAGGTCAAATCTGTGGAAACCAATAGATTGTTAGACTCAATGGTTAAGAACCATTATATCTAGGATTATCAATGTTCATATGTATAAAACATAGCGGAATAGAACATTAATATAAACAATATGTTAACAAGAACAAAGATGAATCTCACCAATGATTACTTGTATTAAATAATAAAACAAATAATCTCTAGGCGTGTATGCATTAAATCCCACGCCTAGAACAAAAACTCAATTGTAGATTTACATTGTGAATGAATTGTTATATCAAAACCTACGTCTATGTCTCTTTATATAATAGAGACTTAGCTTACAAAGAAAGCTAAAACAATTAAAAGACTCCAACGGCTTGTTCTTTTGCAACTTGTACTCTTTAGCCCGTGTCTTCTTATTGTGTTGTTTTTTACACATCAACTCATAATTTCGACCCACCAATCTTCCCCTTGTTGATGATGTCAAAAACACTTCCCCTTAAGCTCGTATTCTTTGTAAAACATATAACACCAAGGATCAACAAATATGAATTTCCCCAATGATTACTTGTATTAAATAATAAAACAAATAATCTCTAGGCGTGTATGCATTAAATCCCACGCCTAGAACACGAACTCAATTGTAGGTTTACATTGTGAATGAATTGTTGTATCAAAACCTACGTCTATGTATCTTTATATAATAGAGACATAACTTACAAAGAAAGCTAAAACAATTAAAAGACTCCAACGGCTTGTTCTTTTGCAACTTGTACACTTTAGCCCTTGTCTTCGTGTTGTGTTGTTTTTGACACATCAACTCATAATTTCGACCTAACAATCTTCCCCTAGTTGATGATGTCAAAAACATTTCCCCTTAAGCTCACATTCTTTGTAAAACATATAACACCAAGGATCAAAAGATTGCATTGTGTAGAATTCTTCCCTTTTTTGACATGATCCAAATAGGGGTCTTGTATATAAGAAACCTTGATATCGGCCACTACTAACCAATATCACACTACCCAAGTTTTTAACTTCTCAAATTTCCCTCCATGAAGCACAGGTGATGCATTATAATGAATTTGAGAAATAGAAAACTTATATTAGTTGTAATAATACTAATGAGCAGTGGCAAAAACCTTCACCTTAATGCCATATTTTAATGACCAACACTTCAACAATTTATGTGACAATCCGTCAATTTATGGTTTATATTTATTCTTAATATTTATTTGAAAACATTATTTTAGTGTTATAATATGAACTCACTTATTTTTGTGAAGAAATTTGGATTTACGTCTTGAAGTAGCATCGACTACGTCTAAACCGGAGGATTCTACGTTACGTGCTTACGTTTACATACACTGTCTTTGGTGACAGTCCGACATTTCAGAAAATAAATTTATCCGTGAATATCATTTTGAAGTTTTAAATTTGTGTTGGTTCATAAACTCACAAATTTACGAGAAGAGATTAGGACTTACGATTATAATTTAACGTCCTTTACGACTAAACCGGAAACCTTGGGATTACGTATTTACGTTTTCGAACTCCGTTTTTGATGAAACAATTTTTATTAGATTCGTTTTGTGCCGTTGATTCATAATTTATAAAAACGTTTTTCGTAAAACGACCCGAGGGCACGCAAATCGAGAAAACTAGAATCGAGGAATACCCGTAAATTAGCGGGATGGGACAAAACAAGTTTATCCCACCCCACTAAAAGGGAAGGCCCAAAAGAGGACACCACATCTCTTGATGTGTCACCCTTTTAGCTAGAAAGCTAACACATGTTAAGCTTAAGCTTAACATGTAAGCTAACATTTCACAAAACCATTCAAACTACTTCACACATACCATTTCCACTAAACTCTTACATGCAAAACCACTCATCCTCCCTTCCTCTCTCTCTCTCTAAATTCGTCCACCATCACCCTAAAACACCCTCATTTGATCAATTTTAACCATGAAATCATGTGTTATTCACACATATGATGAAGCCCTCTTCAAGCTCTATTGATTGGTGGTGATTTTAACATCCAAGGAGAAGATTTGGTGATGTTAAAGGGCTGATTTCTACATGAAGTATGCAAGTATTGGTGGCCATGAAGATTGGTGTTGATCTATCACAAGTTCTTCCATCAAAAATCCAAGCCTTGATGAACACCTACACAATCTTGGTGGTATAAAGATTGTTCTTCCCAACCTCTTGTTATTTTGATTATGTAATCATGTATTTTCTTTCTTATTGTATATGTAGATGATGAATATATGATGATAAAAATGTTGTGTGGGGATCAAGTGTTGATAAATATGATTAAAAAGATGAAAAACCATAAGAAACAAGGCTAAAATCTTGCTTAAATTGTTGGCTGTATAAAAACAGTAAGTAACCAAGTTATAAACTGATAAAATTGCATGGTGGAATCCATTTACAGTAAGTTTTAAATTTCATACACATGTGAGAGTTGGCCATGCAATGGAATCATCAAAATGAGTGAGATATGATCAAAACAAGATTAGTGTGCCAATTTGAATAGTCTGTTTTGTAGGGACTGTTAAGGATAGTTAGACATGGAATGAGCAGTATCTATAACTAACTTGTTTGTAGCAAATAGTATGAAGTTTATGCCATCCAAAAATGAGCTTCTATCTCCTTATATAACTCAAGATATGATAAAAATGGTGAAGATGAAACTAAAAATCAGATTTTGAAGAATTAATGTTTAGTAGTATTATATAAGCACTCAAACTAATATAGTATAAAATGTGAATTAAAACCCACTAACTTATAAATTTCATTTATATAAATATGTATAAGGTTACATAAATAGACACTTTATATAAATGGTAGTTGAATAAGATTTATAAGTTATAAAAACTATAAACATGATTTTTACGACTTTTTCGGCTATTACCGTAAAATTAACGTTTTTCGCCAATTAAAACTTAGACGATCAAACCCGTCTAGTGTAAAGTTTTCAAAAGTCATATACTGATGTATAAGTACCTAATAAAAGTAAAAACCGATAAAAACCCGAACTATATGACATACGGATATTAACGATCTAAGTTAGCATATTTGGACTAATAATTTAACTAAATAAGTTAAACACTTATAAAAATTACTTAATGGGCTTAACCCATTTGGGCCCAACATGTAAAGTATAAATACTTATAATACAAGTATAAAATGGATTAATACAAGTTAATGAACTTATAATAGGCTTATTGGACCTAAAACATGTAAATAGGTAAAACTAGTAAACTAGTAAAAAGTTACCAATACATAAACACTAAAATGAGTAAATAAGAATATATAAACCCACTTGATCATCATCATATGTACAAAATCATCATATGTATATTTTTTATTTTTATAAAGTCATTGGACAAAAGTCTAAGACGAGTATTATTTGTCTAGGTTTCCGTGATTGAAGCACGTACCGTACATCTGAATTACCGATAACCCGCTTTCCCACATCAACGTGAGTTCATAGCCTCGCACTCTTTTAAATGTTTTTATGAAATGTTTTATAAACCCGCGAGGGAGATAACATGTTAGTTTTGATAAAATAGGACACCATTTGTCCCGATTGTTAGTTTATTGATTTGGACCCGAATGATTGTATGACCCGATGAATGATTAAATCACCCGATAGATGAAATGAAATGGATTATTAAAGTTAGGTTATGTCACTAAAAGTCCCATTAGCATGAATTGTGAACTACCGGGATTTGGTAGACGCTTATGCATATAATAGTACTATTTGGGGACGATCACCCCAGTTCGCGCCTTGACGGTTGATCCCCGTCGTGCCACATTGATTGGTAAGCGAATTTATGTATGAGAGGATTTACACAAGCGTGATTATTGTGACGACACGCTAATTTAGATGGGCAAATTGAGTTTCGGGCTAGCTACCCGTTGTTTGTTTTAGTAAGGTAAAAATGTCATGCGGCTTATAATAATTCAATTAACGAAATACTGCTATACGCACCGAATTACGATATATTGCCTGACTAGCAATATGGGGTCTTACAATTGATATTATGTTCGTGTTTTGGTTTTTCATAACTATATTCATATAACGGTTTTTATTTAACTTTATACAACGTTATAAAACGTATTGTATGATGTTTTTAACGACAATGGTTCGTATAATGGTTTTGAAGGCGAAAGCTTATATTATGATTTTTGATAAAGATTTGTATAAAATGACTTTGGCTATTTTATGGCCTATTACAATGATTTGTGCAAAAATGATTGTTGGTAATAATTATATACTGATGATATATTAATGGTTTGATTAAACTCTATGAATTCACTCGGCGTTATCGCTGACCTTTTCTTTTAACATGTTTTATCTTAGGTACCTGAAGGTAATTCTCGGGAAGACGACAAGAATTCATGGCCCGCACTTATATAACAATTTCCATTCAAATGCTTTGTAAAAATAATATGAAATATTATGACATGGGACCTATGTAAATTTGACATTCATGAATGAAATGCTTTATTAATAAACGACGCGATTTTTATGCGTTGTCTATGATGTGAGTAATGTGCTATCCCGTAACACCAACGAGTCTTCCGCTGTATTGAATTGTGTAAATTTGGGGGTGTTACAGTTTGGTACCAGAGCTCTCGTTATAGAGAACGAAAGATTTTTAAAACCAAGCTTTTGAATAAAACATTTCAAAATCTTTTAACTATAAACATTTTTCTCAAAATGACTAAAAATCTTTTGACTATAACGGTGCAGAAGAATTCCCGAGTTACCAACAAGGCCAGATTGAGAAGTATAATTTTAATATATATATATATAACTTGGATTATATATATATATATATATATATATATATATATATATATATATATATATATATATATATATATATATATATATATATATATATATATATATATATATATATATATATATATATATATATATATATATATATATATATATATATATATGATGTAATTTGATTACATGATTGTTTGATGATTATTTTAATATTTATACGAGGTATTTATAGGACGTAGATTGTCGCAAGGAACCCTAAATCCCCTAGTAAATTAATCTAAGCTATTCCCGTAGGAAATCTAGCTATTCCAGATCTAAACCAAGTTGTGGATATTTATGATCCCAACAAAATGGTTGATATTCGTAGAAATGTAGATATTAGTTGATTGTGATATTGAAGAAGAATTGGCGAGATTAAAATTGATATCGATGTCATGACGATCTTTCCTTATAGAGTGGAGTTTGACAAAATGTTACCACCTGGAAAGGTGTCATCTGATTCGTTGTCACCCAATTCTTAAATTTTAAATCGAAAAGGTGAATGTTGCACTTGAGGCTGTCAATGGAACCATTACCCAAAAGCCTCATGCCACTAGTACCTTTCCGAGAAGTCTAATTGAATGTGTGAGTCATTTCATACTAGTGACTCATTTGATAGCTATTCTTTTAAGAGCTATAGGATTGGAAATTAATTGTTGATTCGTATCGAGCTTTCATTGCCCTTTTAAGGTTTATGAATAAGGTTGAAAGTATTGGAGAATGAGGCAGGATATTACATTGAGTATAAGTTGATTGAAACTTGAATGAAATAAAATTTAACCTGTATGGAATATGAGATTGTTAAGAGGAAGTCGTTAAGTTCTGTAATTGAATTATAAGGTATTAATTGATTGTTGATTCATGTTAAGTGTTGTTCCTAGGCCATTGTCCATTAATGAGAATGACTAGTGTCCAGGAAATAAATTGAAGAAATCTTCTTCTGAATTGGGACCGATGGATCTTTCGGGACATGTGGAACACCGAATGACTCTTGTAGATTAGTATTCATTGTGGTATCTTTTAAAAATCCCTAACTTAACTGAGACATCATTGGTAGGATGAGTTCTTGAAATTGTATGGCATAGTGAAACGTAATGTGTTACGGTACAATTTTGACTTGTTTATGATTAATGAAAAGACTACCTTTGATTGCTAAATCCTACATGTATCGATGTTATCTATCTTTTATTGCTTCATCCTAATGATCGCATTAGTGATGCAACCATTGAACAAGTACTCATCTCGGTTTGAGTTACATTGTGGATTATTCTTCTTGATTGCCATCGAGGTCATGAACCTCATGATTAATTGGCTAAATTCATTTCCTAGCATATTGTAGTTAGTTCTTAGTGAATAACTTTTCATCACTCTTTTGCAGATCACTCATTATTTTTATAAGATAAAACAGTATCCTTTGAGAAAATTGAATTTTCATCACTATATGGATTATTTAAAGTGAGACTTATAAATTATCATTATTGAAATAAAGTTGATTATGAAATACCTTGGAAAACTTATTTGTTTTCATAACACAGAAAATCTTTGTAAATTTATTTTTGATTCTTATTTAAGAATTAAGCATGAAAATGTTTTTATTATAAACATGATGATAAAATTTTGACGAACTGAGTATTGCATCGTTAATCTTGAAATTGTATATAGTTGCGCGCCTACATACAATTTGGACTTGACCATGCAAGGCTGATTAGTAGTCACCATAAAACTGATAAATAAACACTACATTTTCTTTGAAGATTGTGGAAGATTAAATTTTATGAGATCTGCAAAAAGTGCAAAAATAAGGACATAGTGTTACGGACACCTACATATGTGCCCGTACTATTTATTCTTCTGAGTCGAATTTACTCATCTGTGGAAATTGTCTTATTTGACAAATTGATATTCCCTTCTTGTCCAATTCTCCCGTGGCGAGATTCTTTGGAAAAGTATCTGATTACCGAGTGTTGATACCCGATTGGATGTATCGACGTTCCTATCATTTCTTATGATTTGATATCATTTGAATGACCTGGGTAACGATCCGAGGAGCTTTCGAATGCGTACTCAAATTATGAAAACATGGGATATATTCATGTTCGTTAAATGTTTTCGTCTGTATCTGATTTGAAATTCTATATCGTAAATCATGCGTTGACCTTACTCTTTTAAGGTTAGTTATGTCTCCTAATATCCTTGAATTTGTGAAGGATTGTGAGTTATTATTAGTCTTTTGAGAAGTTCACATCTTATCGACGGTAATGAAACTGGAAAGTTGATAGTGCTAGTAGAATGGATTGATTGATTATGACATGACGACATTGTCTTAATTGATGGGAACTCGAGTAGAATTCCCCTAAATGATAAGATGTTGATTATCAAAAGTGATCTAAATAATTCTTGATGGATGACCATATCCTGCATTTAGACTTGAAATTATACCGTGAATGGTTGTGAACTAGTCATAGATATTATAATCTAGAAAGAACCTAATATGAATTTATTAAAAGATATTTCTGTTATCTGAAACTTTAGGAAGTATTTGTTGGTGAATTACCTAGACTTTCGCCATTAAGGCAAGTTGAATTTGGTATTGATTATATTCCCGATGCTGCACTGGTGGCGTGTGCACTGTACGTCAGCACCATCTGAATAAAAAGAATTATCGTACAACTGAGAGAGTTGTCGGAGAAAGCTTTTATTCTGCCAAGCTCGTCATTATGAAGAGCTATGGTGTTATCATACCTTATATTTGCTGATTACCGTGAACTAAGTAAATTGACGATCGAAATCGGTATCCACTACCCAATATGATAGATTGTTCGATCATTTACAAGGTTCTAGCGTATGTTCTAAAGATTTGATCCACAACATGGTTATCATCAATTTCGCATCCGCGAAAAAGATTATATATTCCAATCACTACATCCAGAACTTGTAATGAACATTATGAGTTTCATGTTATGTCGTTTGGATTGACTAATACACATGTAGCATTCATAAATTTGGTGAATCACGTGTGTAGGCTGTAATTTGATAAATTCATGCTTGTGATCATTAAGGACCATTTGTTTATTTATAAGAATAATAATGAGTTAATAATTATTTATAAACTACCCTAAATTGGCCGAACAATGAAAACTTGTACCTTGAGTATTTAACATGTGATTAAAGACTTAATCCTTTACATTATTTGACCGTGTGATTAATAAGATAATGAAATCTATATTGACTCTTCAAAAATTTAGAGCCGTTTTAAGACTTTGGTTTTTACCAAAGAGAAAGTGCAAATGTGTCTTGACAAATGTTTTATCGAAAAGAACTTTTGAGGGATTATTCCCTTATACCCAGAACATTTAACTAAACTCCTGTTTAGGGGTAAATGTTCGTGTATACCTCAAGACAACCTAAGAGGGATTGAGGAAACCATTTAAACCATGACCTGAAATTTGAAACGACACTTTTTGCTTTTCAATTAAGAAAATTTTGACCAAAATATAAACAAAGATTTTTCGAACATTTACGGATCTTATTAAGTATTTTCAATAAATCAACATAGATCATGTTAATTAAATTCAAATTTATTTTGAACATTTTTATATAATTGGTCGAACTAAGAAATTTAGAATTTTTACGTTTACATTTCATAAAAATTTAATATTTATTATTTAATTACTTGTAATATTTATCGACGCTTTAAACGTCGGATTGAACAAAACCAATGAAGATAATAGTAAAGACGAAACTAAAACATAGAAGATATGAAGAAAGAATTTTGAATAAATACGGTTATGATATTTATTTAATCAGGGAAGGTGAATGTAGATACTGACACATTATATAGAAAGAATAAAGAATCAAATAGGATGTGTTACTTAGTAATGATTGTGCAAAATAAATTGCCAAACAATATAAAAATAAACAATGCTTGTAAGAAGGATAATATAAATAATAAAAGGGGTTCGCGGCTAATGTGAACCATCAGAAATGAGAAGCCGATGGCGTTAAATGTATAACAGGCCACTTGAGGTTGCCTAAAAATGGAGATTTGAGATATAGTTATGTTGGAATCTTGTAAGTATAAGTATTCTATTCCTTTCATTTCTGATTTAATGTATCATTATCAGAAGAAGTTGTACTGATGGAAAATTATGAAGGCAGACACCGCCTCATACATTAGTAAACGTCTAGCTATTGCAAAGGTCATCATCTGAATTTGATTTGATTTGGGTCATTGTCGACAGACTGACCAAATCTGCTAATATCATTCCTGTTAATGATAGATTCTTGATGAAGAAATTGACTCTTTTGTATTTAAAGGAGTTGTGTAAACATGGTGTGCATGTATCGATCATCTCTATCAAGATCCTCGCTTCGCATCGAATTTCTAGAGATTTGCTCAGAAGTCATTGGGAACGAACCTTGATGAGAGTACTGTTTACCACCCCAATCGAAGGGACGAGATAAAGTAATCATACAAAACACTAGAAGTCTTGTTTTATGTTTAAATGATTGACCTTTGGTAATAAACTGTATAGTCGCTTTCCTTTGGAAAGATTATCATTGATAATTATCGTGTTAGGATCGAGATCGAATCTTGTGAGGATATATATTAGAGCATCTATAAGCAGGAGTTGGGATGAAGACATCCGACATACACCCACCGTGAGTTGGACATGTCTTTTAGGTTTAAGGTTTACTATGATGGCGAACCTAACCATACAAAATACTCGACCCGCGAGACCTGAAATGATTGTTGAAATTAGGATCTGATTATTAACTGCCGGTAGTGGGCAGGAGGTTATGTGAATATGAAATGTAGATCTTGAAGTGCCAGATGGGTAGCGAAGTTATGCCAAAAATTTTCACCATAGAAAGGTGAATTGAAGATCTGAAGGATCATGGGAATTAAGTCCCCGTTGTATGGGACCATTGAGATGATGTAAAAGATTGATTTGAAAGGCATATAAGCTGGATCTACCCTAGGACTTCAAGAGCTGCGTGATTATGTTTCGTATATCGAACTTGATAAAATATCTATCAAGTGAGAATCTGATCACTTCTTGATGAAGTTTAGATCGGCGGAAAGTTGCATTCATCAAAAACTCGTGAACATCATGGATAGAGAAAGTAAGTCAACATTAAGCCTGATCTTATTCCCGCAGTTATGTTTGATGAAACTCGCGTATTGTAATGAATTACACTTGTGAGAAAAGACCGAATGTGGATGGAATACCCACATGGCCTTAACTCTATAAGAAGCGAGTAGTAAGATAAGATGATCTTTGAGGACAAAGATCCTGTTTAGGGGTAAATGCTGTGACAATCCGTCAATTTATGGTTTATATTTTGTTCTCAATATTTATTTGAAAACATTATTTTAGTGTTATAATATGAACTCACTTATTTTTATGAAGAAATTTGGATTTACGTCTTGAAGTAGCATCGACTACGTCTAAACCGGAGGATTCTACGTTACGTGCTTACGTTTACATACACCGTCTTTGGTGACAGTCCGACATTTCAGAAAATAAATTTATCCGTGAATATCATTTTGAAGTTTTAAATTTTTGTTGGTTCATAAACTCACAAATTTACGAGAAGAGATTAGGACTTACGATTATAATTTAACGTCCTTTACGACTAAACCGGAAACCTTGGGATTACGTATTCACGTTTTCGAACTCCGTTTTTGATGAAACAATTTTTATTAGATTTGTTTTGTGCCGTTGATTCATAATTTATAAAAACGTTTTTCGTAAAACGACCCGAGGGCACGCAAATCGAGAAAACTAGAATCGAGGAATACCCGTAAATTAGCGGGATGGGACAAAACAAGTTTATCCCACCCCACTAAAAGGGAAGGCCCAAAAGAGGACACCACATCTCTTGATGTGGCACCCTTTTAGCTAGAAAGCTAACACATGTTAAGCTTAAGCTTAACATGTAAGCTAACATTTCACAAAACCATTCAAACTACTTCACACATACCATTTCCACTAAACTCTTACATGCAAAACCACTCATCCTCCCTTCCTCTCTCTCTCTCTAAATTCGTCCACCATCACCCTAAAACACCCTCATTTGATCAATTTTAACCATGAAATCATGTGTTATTCACACATATGATGAAGCCCTCTTCAAGCTCTATTGATTGGTGGTGATTTTAACATCCAAGGAGAAGATTTGGTGATGTTCAAGGGCTGATTTCTACATGAAGTTTACAAGTATTGGTGGCCATGAAGATTGGTGTTGATCTATCACAAGTTCTTCCATCAAAAATCCAAGCCTTGATGAACACCTACACAATCTTGGTGGTATAAAGATTGTTTTTCCCAACCTCTTGTTATTTTGATTATGTAATCATGTATTTTCTTTCTTATTGTATATGTAGATGATGAATATATAATGATAAAAATGTTGTATGGGGATCAAGTGTTGATAAATATGATTAAAAAGATGAAAAACCATAAGAAACAAGGCTAAAATCTTGCTTAAATTGTTGGCTGTATAAAAACAGTAAGTAACCAAGTTATAAACTGATAAAATTGCATGGTGGAATCCATTTACATTAAATTTTAAATGTCATACACATGTGAGAGTTGGTCATGCAATGGAATCATCAAAATGAGTGAGATATGATCAAAACAAGATTAGTGTG
Source organism: Glebionis coronaria (assembly GCA_025667525.1). NCBI lineage: Eukaryota > Viridiplantae > Streptophyta > Magnoliopsida > Asterales > Asteraceae > Glebionis > Glebionis coronaria. The sequence goes on from CM046881.1 coordinate 216,518,586, forward strand.
CCAATCTGAATAGTCTGTTTTGTAGGGACTGTTAAGGATAGTTAGACATGGAATGAGCAGTAGCTATAACTAACTTATTTGTAGCACATAATATGAAGTTTATGCCATCCAAAAATGAGCTTCTATCTCCTTATAGAACTCAAGATATGATAAAAATGGTGAAGATGAAACTAAAAATCAGATTTTGAAGAATTAATGTTTAGTAGTATTATATAAGCACTCAAACTAATATAGTATAAAATGTGAATTAAACCCCACTAACTTATAAATTTCATTTATATAAATATGTATAAGGTTACATAAATGGACATTTTATAAAAATGGTAGTTGAATAAGATTTATAAGTTATAAAAACTATAAACATGATTTTTACGACTTTTTCGGCTATTACCGTAAAATTAACGTTTTTCGCCAATTAAAACTTAGACGATCAAACCCGTCTAATGTAAAGTTTTCAAAAGTCATATACTGATGTATAAGTACCTAATACAAGTAAAAACCGATAAAAACCCGAACTATATGACATACGGATATTAACGAGCTAAGTTAGCATATTTGGACTAATAATTTAACTAAATAAGTTAAACACTTATAAAAATTACTTATTGGGCTTAACCCATTTGGGCCCAACATGTAAAGTATAATTACTGATAATACAAGTATAAAATGGATTAATACAAGTTAATGAACTTATAATAGGCTTATTGGACCTAAAACATGTAAATAGGTAAAACTAGTAAACTAGTAAAAAGTTACCAATACATAAACACTAAAATGAGTAAATAAGAATATATAAACCCACTTGATCATCATCATATGTATAAAATCATCATATGTATATTTGTTATTTTTATAAAGTCATTGGACAAAAGTCTAAGACGAGTATTATTTGTCTAGGTTTCCGTGATTGAAGCACGTACCGTACATCCGAATTGCCGATAACCCGCTTTCCCACATCAACGTGAGTTCATAGCCTCGCACTCTTTTAAATGTTTTTATGGAATGTTTTATAAACCCGCGAGGGAGATAACATGTTAGTTTTGATAAAATAGGACACCATTTGTCCCGATTGTTTGTTTATTGATTTGGACCCGAATGATTGTATGACCCGATGAATGATTAAATCACCCGATAGATGAAATGAAATGGATTATTAAAGTTAGGTTATGTCACTAAAAGTCCCATTAGCATGAATTGTGAACTACCGGGATTTGGTAGACGCTTATGCATATAATAGTACTATTTGGGGACGATCACCCCAGTGCGCCTTGACGGTTGATCCCCGTCGTGCCACATTGATTGGTAAGCGAATTTATGTATGAGAGGATTTACACAAGCGTGATTATTGTGACGACACGCTAATTTAGATGGGCAAATTGAGTTTCGGGCTAGCTACCCGTTGTTTGTTTTAGTAAGGTAACAATGTCATGCGGCTTATAATAATCCAATTAACGAAATACTGCTATACGCACCGAATTACGATATATTGCCTGACTAGCAATATGGGGTCTTACTATTGATATTATGTTCGTGTTTTGGTTTTTCATAACTATATTCATATAACGGTTTTTATTTAACTTTATACAACGTTATAAAACGTATTGTATGATGTTTTTAACGACAATGGTTCGTATAATGGTTTTGAAGGCGAAAGCCTATATTATGATTTTTGATAAAGATTTGTATAAAATGACTTTGGCTATTTTATGGCCTATTACAATGATTTGTGCAAAAATGATTGTTGGTAATAATTATATATTGATGATTTATTAATGGTTTGATTAAACTCTATGAATTCACTCGGCGTTATCGCTGACCTTTTCTTTTAACATGTTTTATCTCAGGTACTTGAAGGTAATTCTCGGGAAGACGACAAGAATTCATGGCCCGCACTTATATAACAATTTCCATTCAAATGCTTTGTAAAAATAATATGAAATATTATGACTTGGGACCTATGTAAATTTGACATTCATGAATGGAAATGCTTTATTAATAAACGACGCGATTTTTATGTGTTGTCTGTGATGTGAGTAATGTGCTATCCCGTAACACCAACGAGTCTTCCGCTGTATTGAATTGTGTAAATTTGGGGGTGTTACAATTTAGTTTCCCCTTAAATTGTGCCAATCATTCTTGAATCTTCAAATTTTGTAGGCTTTATGTAATGATTACATATGAAGAAATCTAATTACGACTTACTTGATGAAGTAGAATAACCCGAACTTGCGTTCCATGTCTTGTATTAAACATGTAATAAAGAACTTATACTCATGGCACAAAGTATAAGTAGACCTCGATCCTTTTGTCAAAATCCTCATCCTTATAATGAGACACTGAGCATAAATAATGTAACTCCTTCAAGTGATAGCATCATCAACTACTAGATTTTACAAGTCTTCATCACTAACCATTCAAGCACAAACAAGTTATCTTAAAACTAATGGGTGCTATTCACAACTTTTAAGATATGATAGAACACATACTCGCGAAAATATACTTCGTATTCAAACAAGAAATAAAAAAACTTTTCTTCGTAATCAATAGAAATAAAACGAGCCTTTATACCTTTAAGAACTAGTTGTTGTGAATAAACCAAACTCCAAACAAAAAATCTCCAAAACTGTCAGTGGCTGCGAATAACTCTGTCAGCGGCAAAATTTCACGTGTCAGCGCTTCTGTCAGCGGCTAAATAACTCCTATCAGCGTTGAAGATATAACAGTCTTGGACCACAGTAGCAATTTGTTGTAAATACGTTTTTACGTATTTAGAAAGGATCGGTCACTCCAATGATATATTCAAGTATTGGGCTCGTGATCCATTATGTAAACATATAGTCCATATAGCCCACATGTAGGGTGGCCTATATATACCCCCTCCTAGCATGTTAGGAGGGGTTGCTCATTTGTTCTTTCACACATTTGATCAATAAACCTTTCTTTATTCCTTTCTCTCCTTTCTCTCTCTAGCTTTCTCTCTCTAAGTTCTTCCTTTTTCCATCTCTTCTTTAGATAATACAAACACATCTACAATCCTAAGATAATATGATTCTACAATTGGTATCAAGAGCCATGGTTGATTAGGTTGTTCTTGTGTTTATTCATCTTTGATTGGTGGGTTTTTGATCTAAAATCATTTGATTCAATTTTTTTGTTTTTTTATGGTTTAATCTTTCTTGAAAACATCATCATAGTTGTGGTAGTGATTTTGGATTTTTGTTTTGGTAAAAACACGAAAAAGTTGCAATTTTTAGATTGATTTTTAGGTAAAAATTACAAGTGTTTGAATTTTTTTTGGGTATAATTCAGAATAAGAGGGTTTTCCATATTCCGAACTAATTTTTTTTATCACATTCCGAACTAACTTCCTTTGTTTCATTCCGAACTATTTAGTATTCTTCCCTCCAAAATTGTCACAGATTCCGAACTACATTTTTTGTCTCATTCCGAACTACACTTTTTGTTACATTCCGAACTAAGTCATGTTTTATATCCGCCAAAAAAATTGTCACATTCCGAACTAATTCTCTTTTTGTCATATTCCGAGTTACGTCAGTGATCAATATATTCCGAGTTACGTCAGTGATCAAAAGATTCCAACTTACGTTAGTGATCAAAAGATTCCGAACTATGTCTGAGTGTTTCGTATTCCGAACTATATCCTTGATTCTCATTCCGAACTATATCAGTGACTCGGATTCCGAACTACTTTCGTGATTTGGATTCCGAACAAGGTCTCAAACCAAAAACTCATATAAACCTAGACTCGAACTCAACACACCCATTTTCGACAAAACTCAACCTCGTCAAAACCAAAACAGCCTAACACCCTCGACTCGATAAATCATTTTTCAAGACTCCAAAAATCTTGACCAACTCAAAACCTTTAACAAAGACTCGCCTTAACAACCGACTCGACTTACACAGACCCTCAAGACTCAAACCCTCGAATATCAACACAAATCCCTTTCAAAACCAACCGAACCAACTGACAAAACGACTCAGTCTCCAAAACAGACTCTCGATTCGCGTACCTTTACCAAGACACACCCTCTTGAATCAAGACCCTCGACACCACTCAAACAGACACAAAACTAAACAACAGCCTCAAACTCACACTCGAATACACTAACATATCAGTCACTCGACTCGAGACTGACTCTCGTCAACATCCACAACACCCACTTCATCTGACTCGACTCTTTGAACATAAGAACCAAAAACAATCATCGAACTCAAAACATACTTTTTACTCAGAATCTCAATCAAATAAACTATCATCGATCCAAGACTCGAACCAAAAATTAACATAAGTAAAAACACCTACCCGAGACCTTAATTAAAATATCTTGAAGTCGTTTTCTTTGTGGCGCCTCGTTCTTTATTTAAGTATCAAGGGTGTTTGATTCATTCGTAGGATTAGGGGCTGGTAAAATTGAATCTACGTATTCTTGGGTTTGAGAAGAGATTGGGTTCTATTTTTTGGTTTAGAGAGATGATTGAGATGGTTATTTAAAATTCGAGTTGTCTTTGTTTTTGGGCTACGTTTTTTAGAGTGTTAAGCTGATTTGAGTTTGAGATCTATGAAAAAGGGGGCGGAGGAACATAGGAGTTGTTAGATTTGGGAGAAGAGAGTATAATCTGTTTTGGGAGAAGTAGTAAGTGGGGCGGAGTAAACAAGGTACCTAGATAACTGATTAGGGTGTGTGTGTGTTTGATTCTTTGGGAAGTCAAAGAAAGGGTATTAATACTACACGTTTCGTGTTTTTCTTTTGTTTTTTCTTGGACGCGTGTGAGGTTTTAAATCTTGACTAGTACTCAATATCTGATTTTTATTATTACTTTCGAGTATTTTCGAAATCTTGATTTTATTTTAATAATAATAGTTTATTTTAATATCTGATTTTTGTTAGTATTTTCGAAATCTTGATTTTATTTTGATTTCATTTTAATATCTGATTTTAAATCTTGATTTTATTTTGATAATAATATTTTCGAGTGTGGATACATAGTGGGTTCAGATATTATTATTATTTCTTTCTTCAAAGTAAATGAGGTTTTGAAATAATTTACGGGTATTGTTTTTAAAAGAACTCGGGTAAATTTTTTATTTTCGAACAAAAGTGTTTAAACGACAAAGATATTTTTCGGTCTAATAAAGAATTGGACTTTAGACAAATTTTGTGGATTTCAAGCACCGGTTTTATCAACAATACCAAACAAAGATCCTAGAATTCTTTTATCGAACTTCAATGGAATCGTTGAATTCGAAATTTCAAGAGGGAGACTCGCATCACATGTAAGACAACGCTAGAAGAAGTGGCCTCACGTCATTTCAACTACTTCAGTCTCATCTTGTGACTCTTTCAAGGATTCAAGGAGGGAGCGAATTTGTTACTCTATTTGGTCAAGATCGTTATATATTCATTGATTCAATACACATCACCTTGAACCAACTAGATGAGCAACTTCACAAATCAGACTTTAATCATCTTGCATCAGAATCTGCATATCAAGCTCTCGTGACACAATTCACGCCTTTCCTCCAATTCAATATCATCAAGTCTGAAAATTCAGCGATTTGCCAGTCATTTTTTCGAGACACACATACCGAGCTTCAAGTTTTCCGTGGTACGCTATTGAAACTCTTGTCATCGGTCTCGTCTTCGATTTATGAAAAATCCCGACTTCAGCAAGCGTGTGATAATGGAGTGCAAGATTCTACGATGCAAGAGGAAACTGGTCATACGATTGACGAATTAGAGGCTGTTAAAGATTGCAAGGACATGGAATCACCAGTTAAGCATGACATCAGCAACAAGTCAGGGAATGTTCCAGAAATCTCTAATGATGACACTATTCCAATTTATGACGAAGAGCCTACACATATGGTACAATGTAATGTTGTATATGATGTCTATGTCGATGAACTACCGCATGTTGAGCATTTCAAACCTAATTATGACAAACATGGGATGGAAAAGGGTGATAGTTTTATCACTCTAGATTTATCCGATGTGTGTCATAATGGGGGAGAGATTGTTCAGACTGCTATAGTGCATCATGATAAATGCTTTATGACTGCTTCATTAACTGATTCCGATTCCAAGATTAAAGAGCTCGAAGCGATTTTAGCTCAGCAATCCAAAGAGCTTGAGGATGCCAAAATTGAATTTTCAAAGAAAACGGAAATATTTGATACATATTTTGAAAAACTTGAAAAGTCAAACGTAGTTCTTGAACGAAAATTGGATCAAACTGTTCTAGATTCTAAAGCTGAAAAGGATAATCTTTTGAAACAAATTAAGTTGCTTGAATCTAAATTGGCATCCCAAGATAACTTGCTCAAAGAGAATGAGACTTTAAAGGCTCAAGTACAGGAAAAGGTTTTTGTTATAGCTTCTTTGAGAAATGAATTAAGGAAAACTAAAGGAACTAGTATGGACACTAAGCTTGAAAAACCATCAATCTTGGGGAAACCGCCTACAAATCAGTTCATTTGACAACCGACTGCATTTAGATCCGAGCGATCACAATCCTCGAGACCGCGGTTTACCTCCCAAGTTGATATGGTTCATCTTTCTAGACCAGTCACTCCAACAACTAGGCCCAATGTGACCAAAACAGCTTTAGCAAGACCTAATCACATGATTGCCACTAGTTTCTTTAAAAATACCAAGACCACGTATAGAACTAGTTCAAATGACGTTCACCATAAATCTGGTCTAAGGGAAGATATTCAAAAGACACAAGTAAGAGATAAGAATTTCAAACTTAGTCAGATGCCTTCTAGATTACCAAACACTGCTAACCGTAGCATGTCATCTCCTAGGAGCATCGATCAATAATCTAGGAATTACTCGGACATTAAATATGCTACATGTAAAACATGTAGAAAATGTGTCTTTACGGCAAATCATGACTCTTGTGTCAAGAAATTACTTAATGAGGTGAACTCCCATGCTAGACTTAAAACCTAGTGGATAGCTAAAATCAAACCCATTGGTAAAGTTTGGCGCCCCACTGGTATAACTTTCACTCTTGTAGGAAACGAGTGCCCTTTAACTAGGATAGTCTCCGATTCTACTAAGACTACTAGGGAGGAAATTGATAAAGATGATACATCACTTAAGCCTAAACTTAAGGCCTTCTATAAAAGGAAACGTTTGCCAGCTAAGACAAGTAAATCATCTACTCAGGTCGTATCTGACACAAGTAAAGCCAACTGTGAACCCCCACGTGCTTCTAAATTTGATATCGCTAACCCATGTCAAAGCATGCAAATTCCTAATGAGAATGCAGGTACCAAAGTTGATGTTCCAAAAGAACGAAGCGGTCCAATCGTTGTATACCGTTCAACTAAGGACACTCTTAGAGTTTGGTTGCTGAAGAAGCAGATATCAGAGAAACAAGTGTCTCATAGGATTCATGGTTAAGCTTACCAAAAGGACTTATAGTCACATCATAGGCTGTAACTCGTTCATCAAATAAAGGAAAGTGTATCGTCGATGATAAACTTATCCTCATTAACGAGAAATTAAATTTTTCTCAGACACGAGCTTACATTAAAACTATTCTAAAGTTTTAAGATCGTGTAAATGGCGTATAATTATATTTCAGATTATGCCCCGGGCTTCAAAGAAAGGAAAGTTTATCGCCGATGATAAACTTATCCTTACAACGACAAAATAATTTTTCTCGGGCATGAGCTAATATTAAAAACATTCGAAGTTTTTAAGCTCATGCACAATGACTTACAGTTAAATATCATACTGTAACTCAGATTTAATTTTAGGATAGCTTATCTTTAAAGATAGCTTATCCTCGTAACGGGAAATTAAATTTTCTCGGTCATGAGCTTGTATTAAAACATTCCAAGTTTTAAGCTCAGAAAGGAAAGTGTATCTTTTAAATAAGAAAACGTTTCCTCATAACGAGAAATTCATCTTTCTCGTTCATGAGATTTCCGTTAAAACATTCAAAAGTTTTCAAGCTCATGAACACGATTTCTAAGTAAATGTCAGCTTAGAACTCGTTCTTCAATTAAAAGGAAAGTTTATCGCCGATGATAAACTTATCCTTAACAACGGGAAGTTTACAACTTCTCGGACTTGAGCTCATTTTGTAAGATATTCAACATCTTAAGCTCAAGTAATTGGTTTTCAAAACGTTGAACACAATTTTTCGAGAATTTCTCAAAAAGGTTTTTCTAAATCTTTCAAAATTGTGTGTTCAAAAATGTTTTGATAAAAGAGCATGTCTTCTGGAATCGATAATATTTACGATACTAGAAATGTCATTCAATAATGACACGGGGTTGTAAATGAAGTTTGAGCAGAAGTTCAAATGTTTTAAAACATGCTCAAAATGGCTTGCTATTAACCTGATTTTCATACTCAAGTCAAGCATTTCACCGGAAAGCTTTGACTCAAAAACGGGAATTAATTTTCTCAGGCATGGTTTATTTTATAACCATGTAAGGGATTGTGTTTACGGAATAACACAATCTAACACGAATATATGTGTGTGTCAGTGCATTTATTTGTTAAAACAAGAGAAATCTTGTTTTTATGAAGTTATCATCTCCACCAACCGTAGCAATTTACAATTAATATCTACATACTCGACGATGCGACTACTCAAACGACGACTACAGCTCTTTCAATAGAACACGGGTCAACAATTGAGGGGGAGCAATTGTCCAGCATTCAGAATCTTTGACGCCGAAAGTGCCAAGTTCACATGTTGGTGTCAAGAAAATGATATCAATCGTACACATGGAGTCAAGAGATAACTTCAGACGTGATGAGGCGACCAACATTCGTGAATAAGAACCATGTGTTTCTTTCATATGATGTTCTCCATCATTCAGGTCCAACCTCATAAATCGCTAATCTTGTGAATACATTATCATATATGATCTTTGCACGTGATAAATACCTTACACTTGTGTTTAAAACGTATTTAATTCACGTTTCAAGTACACCCTCATTAATTTGAGGGGGAGCTTGTGAAAATCATGAAAATAATTGGATTTGCATTTTTCTTCCCAAATTTTCTTAAAATGCTATTAAATCAATTGATATTAAAAAGATCGATTGGGTTAATATTTTTAATGTGGGGGAGAAAATGTGATTTAATATGGGAAATGATTAATCACAAATGGTTTGACTTAACGTGATAGCTCATCCCGACATGTGCGAAATGTTTTCGGATATTATGGCATATGTTAAGGGGGAGCAAAATGTATTTTCACTTCAAAATGGATTTCATGGTGATTTATACTTACCCACAACCCTTTTATTTCACGACGATGAAGATTGTGGTGACATAAGGATGGTAGGATAGATTAAAGTCCAATGATTCCTCTAGAACCGGAGGAATCTTCCCAAGGACATTCCATAGCTAGAAATAGTAGTCCTTAGGAAAGATGGAGAAAGATTGTGAACTTAGCTGAATGCCGACCAAGTACTTAAGTTAGCACTGGAACAATCACAACAAGGTGCTAGTTATGACGTATTGGTAAGCATTGAAGAGGATGAAGAATGAAAAAGAATTGTAAAGATAAAGGGTCTAAAGAAAGAAGCCCTCCTTACAACCTTAGGCAGAAACCGGGTCAATACATATGCTATTGAGATCATTTTAATGATGCTTGATATTGAAGATAAGACATCATGGACCCAGTGATGCAATGCACAACCCATCCCAGCTAACTCAGATATCTCTCAAAAGATATTTGTTTTAATCACACGGAGACAACGCATTATCTATTGATTTATTCACTCCGAATAAATTGGTATTAAAATGGTGGCACTCCTCTCCAGCCTCCGATCACTAAAATCCGAAATGCACAATCGAGTCTAGAGCCGTTTGAGATCATCAAATATCTCATTAGGACACACTTTCATAATTCCTGCTTCTTCACACTCTGTGAAAAGTAAGAAAGATCTTACGAGTCCTACGCAAAATCTTCATGATCTTGCCTGAACATCCGAGTAATACGAAAGTATTTACAATGAAGATGGAAATCCTTCTTGAGCGAATATCAAAAAGCTCATGGTAGGTGACTTGTGAGATTCTTTATGAATCAAACTTGTGATAACTGGAAAGCAACAGTGGTTTAATTCTTAACTGAACTTAAACACGTTCCAGGCCTCTACGCAATATCTTAGTGATCTTGCCAGAACACTCAGAGTGACACTCTATAGTGTTCACATTGATGAGTGGAAATCCTTCTAGTGTTAACATCAAACAACACTTGGTAGGTATCCTGCAAGATTCTATACGAATCAAGCTCGTGACAACTAGAAAGCAACAATGGTGCGGTTCTTAATTGAATTTCACTTGTTCCAGGAATCGGATTTGACGACTTCAAATCGTGCGGATAATATTATCCAAATGATTCACTCTTTATGTTCGCAGTCAGCTTTGAACGGTCGAATAAAGAGAACGGGTTTACCCGCGAAATCTTGTCAAGGAGGTTCTTAACTGAAACTACCTGTCACAAGTACGATATTTAATATCGTCCAACGGTCTTCACCGACCGTAGGTAAAATGCTACCAAATTAGAATGAAATGTTCAAGGCCATTTCATCCGTGTATATGTTTTGTTGCTAACTGTCTTATGCATCATAACAAGAAGGTGGCATTACGGTGTACAATCCAGACAAAGTCGTCACCACATGCTTATACTATATGCACTTAATACTTCATCAAATTCAAGAAAGTCTAAAAGTCAAGTCTTCCGCTGTATCAAACTCTGAAGCTTTCAAGAATTTATAAAAGTATAAGTATGTGGAACACGAAGTCACGAGGAGGCAAATATCACAAGTGATGAATGCACAAGGTCAAAGCAAGGACACATACTTAAGACCAAAGTCAAAGATCTCATCAGCATATTCACAAGAACAAGATCGAAGACTCAAGCATAGTATGCTAGGTTTAAGATTTTGTAAAATGGTGTGACCTCCCTTAGGGGGAGATTGTTGGAAATACGTTTTTCCAAGGAAAGTCTCGGTCACATCATTATTAGCATAGATCACGAGCTATAGACTATTTAGGACATTGTAACTTGGAGTGACCTCCCTTAGGGGGAGATTGTTGGAAATACGTTTTTACGTATTTAGAAAGGATCGGTCACTCCAATGACATATTCAAGTATTGGGCTCGTGATCCATTATGTAAACATATAGTCCATATAGCCCACATGTGGGGTGGGCTATATACCCCCTCCTAGCATGTTAGGAGGGGTTGCTCATTTGTTCTTTCACACATTTGATCAATAAACCTTTCTTTCTTCCTTTCTCTCCTTTCTCTCTCTAAGTTCTTCCTTTTTCCATCTCTTCTTTAGATAATACAAACACATCTACAATCCTAAGATTATATGATTCTACACAATTTCTTGACTTCAATAATGAATCCCATGTGCACCTCGTACACCCACTGTGATCACCTTGTTCAAAGTAATATAACATATCATGGCCACTATTAAAAGCTTTGAACAAATACCCCACGTGGAAAACATAAACAATAACCATAGTGTTAAAGACCACTTTAACACTTTTTATCCCTGTGTTTAAAGCCATCACGTGAACCAATTTGAAATTGTGTCTTCTCTTTCCTTTAACCGTGAGTCTATAGCATGATCAGAACTGATATCCAACCTTCACGTCTTGAAAATAATAAAATACAAAACTTTCGGATCATAACATAGACCAACACGTGATTTTGTACGTTCATACCCCAACAACTTGCATACATCCTTTTCAAAGCCAATCCAAAGTGTTCATCCTTCTTTTGATATGTCACGTTTAATAAATAATGTGAAGCCCATGAAAAACCAGATATCCAAGTCTCACCCATGACAAATCTGATAATATATAAAATCCTAAAAATCAGTAGTCAAAAACTTGATCCTGCCAAAATATTCATGACATAACCAACCTTCTAAACTTTCGATAATTTGGGAACTTCCACATATAACGTGGGGATTTTTATCAACCAATATAGAATATCCCTAAAAATTCGACAACCATATTATATCCATCCAAAAACCACACATATTTTCAATGGCCTCAATATCACGTGATAACTTTGTACAACCCACAATCCAATAAAATATTAAAACCATAAGATCAACATATTACCTTGCTAAAACACGATCTCTACAACTGTTCTCAACACCATATTTCTCTTTTGCTTTCGTTGGCCCATAACAACATATATCTTCTTAATCACCTTGCAATCTCTTTGAACTCTTAGTAGAATCTCCAAACCCCAAATTTGATCTAATAAAGTCATGTCTGGATTGTCCATTACCTTATTCTCCCATGCAGAGTACATCTGAGCAACTTCATGCATCTTATAATTTACCTGGTTTTTCAACACTGCAATCCTTTCCTTTGCCAACTCATCACCATATTAAAGTCTCTCTGGTTCTTCAATAATCATTACACTTGAATATGTACTCTCATCATCACTGCCTTCCTTACTCTCCATAACAGTCTCCTTCATCCTCTCCTCTTTCTCAAGTTGTGCAGCCAACATAGAATCAAACTTTACTTGAGCTGCATCCTTGGGAACTACTGTTTCTACCATAATCCCTTTACCTTTATCTAATATATCAATGGTAGGTAAAGATGATGATGGTACCTATGTAGACACATCCTTGATGATAGCTGATGATTGGGATACATCAACCATACCTGTAGGTCTAACAACGTCCAAAACCTGTGTGTCAACGCCTAACTTACTCCTATCAGCACTTAGCTTGTCAGCGTCAAAAATCTGCTTGTCAACGCTCAACTTACTCTTGTCAGCGCTTGGCTTAGAAACCTGTTCCAGCATCTCCATGAATGATATCTTTGTTGGAGTTACCAGGGAAACATCAATAACTTGTCTCTCCTTCAAGCTGGTCAGAGCTTCAGCCATTTCCACACCAATAGAACCACCTGAGCCTTTGTCACTTAAATTAAATGGCTCAGTAGCTTCCTCCCCTTTGTAAGAATCCTCCCCAGATGAAAGGACCCTTGTCTGCCTTCTCCTAGTCTCAACAGCCTCCAAAACAACAATCCTCTCCCTCAATTTCTTGAGTTCAAGGCCTTGTGTAGAGACAGTATGTACAAGGTCTGCATTTTGCTTTTGTAAGCTAATGCAGACAGCCGTCAATTCCAACAATGTGTAAGGTTCCAATCTGTCCTCCTCTAGAATGGGAATTTGACCTCCCAAAGTAGAGTCATGGGGCATGGATGGGGTCTTAATGATGTTAGGATTGGCTTGGCCTGCATCTAAGCGAGTACCAATAGTCCTAGCCCTACCCATGTCACCAACCACACTTGTGGTGGTGGTTCTCTCTGTAACATGGCTAGGACTAATAGAGGAGAACACTCCAGTAGTCCTTTGGTGTTTTTCCATCCTAAAGTCGGGGGGTGTAGAAGATGATGTGGATTGGGTGTCTGTTTGAAGGTTATGGGGTGTTTGGTTTTGTTGTAAAAGTGTATCAGCGTCTGGATTTGGAATGTCAACGCCAACATTTAATGTGTCAGTGTTGAAGGGATCTTGGTCAATTTCTATATGCTGGGGTGATGGTGGTTGTTCAGGTAATGGGTCTGGTTGTGGTAGTGGGTTTGGTTGAGGTTGTGATGCTACAATAACAGCAAGCATGGCTTGGGTAAGGGGTAAGTCTCTTTGAGGTGGTGAATCCATCTTTCCAAAAAGTGCTTTCTTTTGAACAGGGATCGTATAAAAATCATTGTGATCCCTATTGCAGTATATTTGGTCATCAAAAACCATTTGTTAAAACCTTAGGTAAGCAAGAGTCATCTTGCTACCCTTGTTATGATACATGCCATCAAAAATTATTTTTGAAAAATTATATTTTTGCCCAGTAGCAATACACACAATGGCACTCCCAATTGATCTGTTAATTTCGTTGTGTGTAGTACATTTGGGACTCAAACATTGAAGAATGACATGTATCAAGTACTTCTAAGCTGGGGGAAATTCCTGTTTTGTATATTTATTTAAATGGCCATCCTCTGGCAAAGGATAACCCAAAGCTTGGAGTCCTTGTTCTAGCTCACCAATGGGTAGGGTGGTTATACCATCTGCATTATTAAGATGCAAAGCTTGGCGAACCAGAGCTTCATTAACCACCCATGGAAGCCCATGGACTATAGCAGTCAATGTAGTCACATTATTAACTGTTGAGGAACTGACAGTATTCCAAAACTGTTTAATATGTGTGACAGGGATAAGAGGAGCATGAGAAAGTGCATACCTTAATGGGGATGCATTTAAATACTCCACCATCTGAGTATATTGGGGAAACAGAGCATTGTCAGCCTCTAAATAAGCAACCATGTTATGCTGACTTCTGAATCCCAATTCCAAATCCCTTGGTTTAAACTTAGGCGCCATTGATGTAGAAAGCTGTGATAAATGTTATAAAAGACGAAGGTTTGTGAAAATTTAGTTAGACAAGAATAAGCAGTTACCCTGTTTCAAAGAAATGAGCCAAATATATAGGAGAGGTGAAAACATGTGATTGGTTAAAGATGAGGCAGTTATTTTCAAAATATAATGATTAAAATCTTGAAAATATATAACTTATCTTGTGCATTAATAAAAAGTTACCAACTCCTAAAATTACGGCCCAAATTTTCGTCAAAAATAACAACTAGGTAGGACCCAATGTTTATCAACGGTCAAAAATAACTTATCAACGCCCAACGGCTATATTCTTGTCAACGTTGGAATTTACCATGTCAATGTCAAAATTAGTCCTAACAACGTTTGGAAATAAAACAGTCAACGTCCAAAAATAAAAATAATAAAAAAGAAAAAGGACCTTAACAAAGTAATTTATCCTAGTGAAGATAACCTATAGACTGAAAATTACCATAGGGTGGCAAGCACTGTTCAATCATGCACACTTGCTTAAGCAAGATAGATATAATTGTCCTCAAGTGTCCCTTGCTAACCAAAGTTATTAACAATGAAGTTATCTTATAAAATCCTTTGTAACTTCCCAGGTAAGCCCAATAAAAATCATACCCAAGTCTCCCAACAGACCATATCCAATTCTAGGTCAAAAAGTCTTGGCAGCGTGCAAAGTATATCAACTTTGCATGCTACAGTACCTCCCGATATAGTAAACTAACTCGTACTCACCAGTGGACACAATCTAGAATTGTGATAAGAGTATTATATGAATACCCAAAAAGTCCTAAAGGTTTCCTAAACCTATCCTTAAAATATGATATACAGGTTGCCAAACAAAATACATGCAATAAAAATTTATGTCGAGATAGGAATATAAATATTCCAACCATCATCCATAAACTTGAACATGCTCCAAGTAAGCTCCAAGGATCCATAAGAAAATATGTATCCATTCGTACAATGCTCATAATGCCTGCATAATTAGATCAAAAACCACAAAACTAACATGGTGCTGACAACGTCCATTTTAACACTTGACAGCGTTAAAATAACTTTGTCAGCGTTAGACAAAATAAAGTGGAAAACCTAATTTTGTACAAAAACCAATAACAATGCATATCCTGTACACACTTTTACAATAAGTCCCAAAAACACATATTAGGTAAGATTGATCATTCCAATACTTGTTACCAAGTATTGAAATCTGTCACACCCCACCATGGCGGAATATGGGGCACGACGTATGGATATCATCACAACAATAGCGTGTCTATAGAGATAACTAAATGCAAATATAATGTCAAAAATGGCGACACAAATATCATGACAATACCTCAACAATGCAGGAGTCTAGGTAAGTAGGTAACAGTCCTACCACTTACCCAAGACAAACAATAAACATAAACCAAACAAACATATAGGTGCCAACAGTATCACTAATTCAAAAAAACATAAAGGTAAACTAAGACGAAACGGGGATCTCCTTCTATATGCAATCCTAAGGCATCCAAGTCTAGCCACTTCTATCCTCACGCTTAACCACATTCACACCTGAAAGAGACACTAAAACACGTCAACATAAAGTTAGTGAGAATCATAGGTTTAGACTCAAACGCCAAATCATACCAAAAAGCTGTGAGTAACAACCATCAACACAATAACATATGGACAATGTGTTACAATTATGTATTAACAACTAACATTCAAGATCAAACATTCCAAACCAAAATTCAAGGCCCTCAGCCTAACCAAACACCATGATACCATAGATGATCACACTATGTACCTATCCCAAGGCCACTACCTTGTCATTATCCATTGGTCCCATAGACGATCACGCTATGTACCTATCCCAAGGCCCCTACCTTGTCAAACCACAATAACTGAGACGGCACGTGTCCCCTGATCCAAATCATACACAATCAAGAATCACATAGCAGTTAATCACATAATGTACACACAAGTCCATCACAAACCTTAAAAACATTCACAGCATCAATTTATAAATAACTCAACACAGTGTCTCTTCCATCCCATCTGGAAGTCAATATCAATAGTAAACATGGGACTATGAAACTCACCTGATTGAGCTTCCCCAAACATCCGCGCACTAGCAAAAAGCTAACAAACCAAAAACACATAATCAAAACATGAACCAAACACTAAAAAGGCTCATCAATCTATGATGGACATCTCACCTTATCCCATATATATACCTCATATATATGCTCTAAGCATCTCATTACACCCCTCTATAAAGCCCTTAACTCGTTTTACTTCATAACCCGTCCCGTTAACATTTTACGCAAAACAGTCCCAGTTTAAGGTCTCCAAACTATAAGCAAAACGCCCACTTAAACATACCTATGATCTCTGTAAAGGGAATATTTATGCCCTTACATATGTTAGATAACACCTCCCATTTGCCCCAACCATAAAGCTACTGTTAAGGCCCCGATATATATATATATACCTTTATCGTTCCAGATTTACTGACTTTAAACTTACAAAAAGTTTGTTACTATTAGAGGGTCTTACCCTAAATCACAACCTTAGCCCAAGTGCAGATACTTACTAAAATATATAAACCATCTCTCATGTTCGTGAGAAGATCCCAATGCAACCCTAAGTACCCCAAACAACCCAAAACTTAAAAAGAAAACAGGCTGACTTCAAAATTGTTTTGACCTCCGACTGTTGTAACCTGTTTTTGACCCACTTCCCGACCTCCAATTTAACTCTAGTTTCTTGAATTGGAAAGCCACTTCAAATAGCTTTCCAGGAATATGTTGATCGCAAAATAAGAGTTTGTAGAACCCCCAATATGATCAAAACAATTGAGTCAAAATTCTGCCCAGTTTTTAAAAACGGGTTTAACAAAATAAACCTAATTAATTAACCCTAATCCCTCTAATTACAAGCCCTAATTTATGTAATCATCATATTATGATTAATACAACATTAATTTACTGTTTTTAAATTAAAACCTAACCTAAATCCATCATAAGATGATTAAAGAAATCAATAAAACAATTTAAATTAAAAGGGTTTGAAGATTTTACCTTAGATTTTTTTGGAAAACAAGATTTTTGATGAAGAACCCTAATTTTCTCCATGGATGTCGACCCATACTTGATATCCAGGGATTTTATGAAGTGTTTTGATAAAAATAAGGGTTTCTATACTTTCCTAACAAGTCCTTGGCCCATATACAAAAGCCCGGTTCCCTTTTTCCCTTTTTTCCCCTTTTCTTTTCTTTGGTGCGTCTAAACCGACCCAAACACCCCTAATTTCGTTTTTTTATTATTTAATATTATGTTATTAACATTACCTTAATTTAACTTAATTTATTTCAGCTCCTAAAGCTTCCAAAACCTCAAAACCGTCAAACTAGTACCGTAAGACGTAAAATATACACTTTTAATAAAAATCTCAAATTTTGAAATAAACTTTATAACTAAGTCCTAAATGACTTAAAACCATCCCAAAAAATATCCATATGACTAATTACCTCATCCGAGACCTCCAAATGCTAAACCGTAAATCGTAAAAATACGATTTTCTATAATACATATACGTATACGTAAAACCACTAAATAACACCATCTCACTTCATAGTCACTACCATGTGAACTCATGAACATGAAATCATCACACATCGTTTCACTCACAAGGTACCCCGTACCGAAAACGATATCCAAACCACAATCTATACACACCAATAAGCACATAAACACGTAAAGACACGTAACTAGCACAAAATAAAACTAAGTGACGAACCTCAAAACCAGGGTTGTCACATCACTCCCTCCTAATAGAAATCTCGTCCCGAGATTTACTCCTTAGGATCAAACACACAAACAACAAACCACATGAGGATACTTGTTCTAAACGAACTCCTCTCATTTCCATGTGAACTTTAGTTCAAGTTTCAAAATACCACATATACAAACCAAAAATAATTAAACTCATTGCCAAACTCTTGACCTCACAGTCAATAAATCTCACAGATGACTCTTTGATAAAACAAAGACTCTTACTAACGCAAGTCCCGAATAACCGTACATGCAAAATGCATTCTCAAACAACCTTTACCAATCTCAATACATGAAATGTATCATGTATACAACTCAATTCCCCCAGGTAATTCTATGCTCATAAGCTAATGGTCCGATCTTTCCAAAGATCATAAATGGACCTACAAAACTCTACATCAACTCTTCCATTTTACCAAAACGTACCACCTGTTACTATGGGTGAAACTTCCTACATAACTTTGTCACTAACTCTAGTGGTTTCCTCCTTTTCTACATAGCATCCCTTGTTGCTCTCATCATTTCCACAACATCATTACCACATTAGTAGCCTCTTTTACCAACTCTAGTCCACAATAGAGACAACTCACCCTATCCATTCATATAGTGCCTCAAATGGCATTTATCGACTTCTAGTATGATAACTATCATTATATGAAAACTCAGTCATCGCTAACGAGTTTCCTAACTACCTCTAAATCAATCACCCATGCCCTCAGTGTAACACCTAAGATTGTATAAATATCTCACTTGCATATCCTTTCTCAGTTAGCTGGATATACTCATATCCAATCATGTACATCAACTCACTTTAGTCCGTACCCCAAACTACTTAAAAATCCCAATTTCCTTACAAAGTGACCTATGACGGTCTTTCACATATCCATTAGTTCTTCCAATCCAAATCATCTTATGATCTATACACATCATCAAAAGGGTGGTTATCTCAGTTAGACCAATCCCTTCGTCCCTATGGCATATCACACCTATAACTCCTCATCCATTCGATTATCGATACTAATCCTCCCAAACAATCAGTATAGATCAGTGCCATTTCCTTTTCCAATCTCGACCTATTTTATTCTTGCTTCGCTCCTATACACACTTCCTTCTTTTCCTCAGCTCATACCATACATCACGATGTGATGCTTCCCCATCGTTTCTTCCCTTTCCATAACCCTTCATAAGGCATTCCATACATATTAGGCTAACTTTTACGCAGCACCCTCTATTCCATCACATTCGTACGTAATCCTTCCAACTTTTCAACTACGTGACTTCTCATTCCTCTTGAAATATGAGATGAATTAGTCAGTCTATCGACTATCACCCAACTCTCGTCACCTTCCCCAATTTCGTCCTTACATCCCCCTTTCTAAGCTACTCCTATCTATGTAGGAAGTATAGTCTACGTCCCTTTTCTCCACATGATTGTCCAAGCCACACAACATACATGTTGACGCGTTCACTGCTTTAGACAACTCAACTTGCGTAACCTACATCCTTCATCCAAACCACCCTAGTACGTCATCCCTATAGTTCAAGTTCGTCTCAGCTTCACTTCATTTTTCTTATTCCATGTCTTATCAATCATGCTTGCCTTTCCCAAATGTTACTTGGCCTTGCAATTTTTCTTTCGTCAATTAACTCCACCCATCACTTTTGACAAATGTTCAATCAAGATGATTGAATATGTGTTGGAGACGTTCATGATCCGTATAGACCATTCTCCACGTCTCGTACACCCAAATTCCTCTAGCATTCTAGGCAGATATAACAGCCCAGCTCCACTAACTAAGTCTATCCAGTTCTTCCAAATCTTTAGTTCCTGCAACGTATAAGCGATCGCCTTTCTTTGTCGTCCTCGTACGTGTCCAAATCCTTGCTCCACGTATCGTCATGCTTCGCGAATTCATCCAGTCCTTCTGATAATGCCAAGATCGGCTCATTATCCAATCCACCTCTTCAGCCTCCAAAATGCTTCCTCATCCTTCTTTACTTCGCCCCTTGCTGGTTCCATGATATGCCATCATCTCTAACTACTCATCATGGTAGACTTAATACTAAAACTCACACTTGAAAATATCCCGTATAATTCCACTTCAAAACCAACACATACTTCGCCTCACTCTCCTTCTTAGACTTTGAGTAGATCAAGATGTCGTCGATACTCCCGATGACCACTCATTTATATACGTTCAGGCACACTCGCTTCATTGACTCCATGTAATCCGCTAGTGCTTTGGCGAAGCCAAATGCATAACCGTAAACCCAAAGCATTCATACAACATCCTTAGCAATTTCAACTATGTCCTCCTTGCACCCTCTCTTAGCGGCAATACGAATAAATTCTTACCTCGTTCTACTTGCAAAATTCTGTACGCATTTTAAAAGACCAATGCTTACTCTCATCAGACCACTCAACCGCTTTCCACATCCAATCTACTACTAAGCAACTCAACTTTTACCTTGCATCCGTTGCATTTTCTAATAACTCTTGTTTTTAAATCATTACATCAACAATTTGCCTTGGAAAGGCACTAACTACAACTCCTCTCACTTCTCCTACTTGCTCTATTTATGGTTCTACCTCAAAATAACAGGCAAACCTACTAACTTTCAGGAAGTTTTTTAGAGAACATACATGCCTTACGAACAATATCCCCTTCCAACACTCTCTATGGCGCGTTACTTGTGCTAATATCTATATATTTCACAAATATCTATTCATCTCCCTTGGCACTCCTATTAGACCTCATGACCACATTAGTTCGTCTACGAACCTCTTTCCTCCCCACTAAGGGTATTCTGACCGTTATCTCATGGTCACCTACTTAAGTGTGTAGGCGCGACCAAGTCTTTCATATGACTACCTCAACGCTCCCGAACAATACAAAACCAAAACTACATCCTGAATCCATCAGATACGATCAACGAATCAACCCACGGATAACTAACGACATTTCACGTGCACCAGTTAAAACACGTCAAAAACCACGAGACTCAAAAGAAAACTCAAACCCAAAACGTGTATCAATTCAAAATGACCCATGACAATGAAAAATAATCCAAGAAACACCCAATAGCAACCAAAACATATTACGCCCCATGACATATTATTTAAACCGTGCAAAAGACCGACCTTTCCAAACGAATATATATCCTTTTTTTATCTATTTATTATTACCTCCAACATCTATGTGACTCAAACAATCTACAAACAACCCTCTTGACGAACTCAAAACTCAACTCAAAAACTAGGTATCCCGTGCATCCCAAATTATAAAAATAAACTACTATTCAAACTCAACCTTTAACCCGACACTTGTATAATAATTCCGGCCAAGATACTGACCTCCCATGACTATACATTCTGAATATTTGAAAAGTACGTTCCGAGTACATAATTTTTGGCTTTTGAATCACTCAAAAAGCTCTAAAAACGAACAAGTTATGACCAAAACAATTTTATACTAGTTGTTTTAAAAACAAAAGAATAAACTTAGTGATTATAAATGACAGATATGATTGTATGTGAAATCTTCATAAACTCAATTTAACCTTGTATAAATAATTAAAAATGACATAAATCGGTCAAACTCAATTATATAAACTATGTAGGTAGAAAGAAATTTTTACTTCGCTTTATTTCAAAGAAAGTCTTTTAAAATTTGAAATAAATAAGTGTTGATTAAAAGAAATCTTACGTTACATCCTGTTTCAAACACGACTCCAACACCTTACCCTTATTTTACCGAATACAACCAACTATCTAACCCTATAATAGATTTCCAAGTCCTCCTTTTTCTCAATATATACCGACCCAAAAGAAATGCAAGACCCAACATAAAAGATTTCATTATCTCAAAAGAAATCTCAAGTTATTTCAATAGACTTAAAACCAAGAACACCATTTTAAAACGTACACGTGAAATACGAAACTCAAAGAATACGCTACAAGACACACTTAAAAAAAATTCAAAACGTCGTTGAGACTCCACCAAACTCGAGCACTAATAAATTGTTTAAACACAAGAGAGTACTAGGTACGTTCAAGTTATAATAACTACTGAACGACCGTAAATCATAACATAACATCTATTAGTATATATACATCCGCGTATGTATACCTATCGAATCTCCCAAACATACTCGTTATCATACACGTAAGTCAATCAATCGCTTTATACGCTTGTTTTTCCATACGAGTAATCACCTTCTCACCATCTCACCATGCCACAACAAGGCATAAAGCCCACCTCTAAAACCAAACCATATCGTGTGATCCCATAATCACACAACACGACTATAACCCAAAATATATAACACACTAATAAAAATAGCCATATCGTAGGCAGCCGTTACATAATCCCACCTCGTATTAGTCCCACCTCGTATTGATGATATATTAGCTCATGTTATTTAAATTTTGAATGGGAAATCATGTGTTAGTATTCTTGCTCGTCTTGTGTTGGCTGCTACTACTTATTTTATTTGGATGGAACGTAATTCAAGACTATTCAAGAAGAAGCGGATGTCTGTTGATCAGTTATTCAGATTCTATGTGATACTATTCGCTTGAAGTTGATTTCTTTCCGTTTCAAGAAATTATCTACCAGGTCAAGTTTGCTGCTTGATAAATGGAGGGTGCCGAGCTCAAGATTTGTTCCATGATAGGTGTGCCGGGTGAGTGTTGTACTCTTTTTTCCTTGTCCAAGGTTTTTCCCACTGGGTTTTCTTTGGTAAGGTTTTTTAAGGAGGCAGACTCATTTGGATTCATCCTGCTCCTATCATGGTGGTGTTGGATGCTGAAGAGTGAGCGCGGTTTCATGTTCACATCTTGGTTTTTATCTAGTTTACTGTTGTCTTCTAGATTCGGTTAGGGCTTTTGATGTTTCATAGTCTTTGTTAACAAGCTGCATGTAGCTTGAGGTTAATGTGGTATCTCAGCCACATTCCTTTGTATTTAAACGTTTTTTTTGGTTAATATATTTACCGTGGTAACCCATTACCAAAAAAAATAAACCCATATATTATAAATATACCCAAAATCCACATCTCATCATATACAAGCATGTACTAACTCTCTTTCATGCAATCATACTTGAGAACCCATTGAAGTTGTGGTACTCGTATAACTATGTTGGCCACCATACTTATACAATTACCCTTTCCCCAATGCACTCCCTCCTATGATGACACTTATAAGAATCAATACAACATATAACACATAAATCCATCTACTCACATAAGCTCATAACCACATAACCAAATAGGTCCAAAACCCCATCTATTAAAATAACATAGTAAACTCTTGGAATACAGAAATCCATAGTCTAGCTAAAATAGCCTAGACTAAATCCAAAACGAAAAGATAATCAGTTATAAGTCATGTCGACCATAAGAGTGGAAACAGCTTAAAATCCTTCCTACCCATGTACTCCTAGTAACTCGAACCACCACATGATTCTTAGGGAACATGACTTAAACATCAAAAGAAAAATAACATACCTCAGGTATGTAAAATAACTCGACAAAAGATAGAAACTACCTTGTACCAAATTATGTACTATAATGTACAATTTAAGCAAAATACAACAATGACTAGCGTGGACGATTATGGTTCAACCCGCACTAGTCACAAACCCGAAAAGAAAATAACATGTGACTAAGTATGAACATACTATGGTTCAATTCATACTAGTCAAAACATCGCAATAAATAACATCCAAACACATCAATTATTATAAAATGCACACATACTCCTATGACGCCTATATGTAAGGACCCTTAAGCTACAGACTAGGCTACACGACTAGGCAACCTAATTCTCTATAACCATTGTCTCTGATACCATTCTGTCACACCCCACCATGGCGGAATATGGGGCACGACGTATGGATATCATCACAACAATAGCGTGTCTCTAGAGATAACTAAATGCAAATATAATGTCAAAAATGGCGACACAAATGTCATGACAATACCTCAACAATGCAGGAGTCTAGGTAAGTAGGTAACAGTCCTACCACTTACCCAAGACAAACAATAAACATAAACCAAACAAACATATAGGTGCCAACAGTATCACTAATTCAAAAAAACATAAAGGTAAACTAAGAAGGAACGGGGATCTCCTTCTATATGCAATCCTAAGGCATCCAAGTCTAGCCACTTCTATCCTCACGCTTAACCACATTCACACCTGAAAGAGACACTAAAACAAGTCAACATAAAGTTGGTGAGAATCATAGGTTTAGACTCAAACGCCAAATCATACCAAAAAGCTGTGAGTAACAACCATCAACACAATAACATATGGACAATGTGTTACAATTATGTATTAACAACTAACATTCAAGATCAAACATTCCAAACCAAAATCCAAGGCCCTCAGCCTTACCAAACACCATGGTACCATAGATGATCACACTATGTACCTATCCCAAGGCCACTACCTTGTCATTATCCATTGGTCCAATAGACGATCACGCTATGTACCTATCCCAAGGCCCCTACCTTGTCAAACCACAATAACTGAGACGGCACGTGTCCCCCGATCCAAATCATACACAATCAAGAATCACATAGCAGTTAATCACATAATGTACACACAAGTCCATCACAAACCTTAAAAACATTCACAGCATCAACTTATAAAATAACTCAACACATTGTCTCTTCCATCCCATCTGGAATTCAATATCAATAGTAAACATGGGACTATGAAACTCACCTGATTGAGCTTCCCCAAACATCCGCGTACTAGCAAAAAGCTAACAAACCAAAAACACATAATCAAAACATGAACCAAACACTAAAATGGATCATCAACCTATGATGGACATCTAACCTTATCCCATATATATACCTCATATATATGCTCTAAGCATCTCATTACACCCCTCTATAAAGCCCTTAACTCGTTTTACTTCATAACCCGTCCCATTAACATTTTACCCAAAACAGTCCCAGTTTTAGGTCTCCAAACTATAAGCCAAACACCCACTTAAACATACCTATGATCTCTGTAAAGGGAATATCTATGCCCTTACATATGTTAGATAACACCTCCCATTTGCCCCAACCTTAAAGCTACTGTTAAGGCCCCGATATATATATATATATATATATATATATATATATATATATATATATATATATATATATATATATATATATATATATATATATATATATATATATATATATATATATATATATATATATATATATATATATATACTTTTATCATTCTAGATTTACTGACTTTAAACTTACAAAAAGTTTGTTACTATTAGAGGGTATTAACCTAAACCACAACCTTAGCCCAAGTGCAGATACTTACTAAAATATATAAACCATCTCTCATGTTCGTGAGAAGATCCCAATGCAACCCTAAGTACCCCAAACAACCCAAAACTTAAAAAGAAAACAGGCTGACTTCAAAACTGTTTTGACCTCCGACTGTTGTAACCTGTTTTTAACCCACTTCCCGACCTCCAATTTAACTCTAGTTTCTTGAATTGGAAAGCCACTTCAAATAGCTTTCCAGGAATATGTTGATCGCAAAATAAGAGTTTGTAGAACTCCCAATATTCTCAAAACAATTGACTCAAAATTCTGTCCAGTTTTTAAAAACGGGTTTAACAAAATCAACCTAATTAATTAACCCTAATCCCTCTAATTACAAGCCCTAATTTATGTAATCATCATATTATGATTAATACAAAATTAATTTACTGTTTTTAAATTAAACCCTAACCTAAATCCATCATAAGATGATTAAAGAAATCATAAAAACAATTTAATTGAAAAGGGTTTGAAGATTTTACCTTAGATTTTTTTGGAAAACAAGATTTTTGATGAAGAACCCTAATTTTCTCCATGGATGTCGACCCATACTTGATCTCCAGGGATTTTATGAAGTGTTTTGATAAAAATAAGGCTTTCTATACTTTCCTAACAAGTCCTTGGCCCATATACAAAAGCCCGGTTCCCTTTTTCCCTTTTTTCCCCTTTTCTTTTCTTTGGTGCGTCTAAACTGACCCAAACACCCCTAATTTCGTTTTTTTTATTATTTAATATTATGTTATTAACATTACCTTAATTTAACTTAATTTATTTCAGCTCCTAAAGCTTCCAAAACCTCAAAACCGTCACACTAGTCAAATTTACGCGTTTTACCGTAAAAGACGTAAAATATACACTTTTAATAAAAATCTCAAATTTTGAAATAAACTTTATACCTAAGTCCTAAATGACTTAAAACCATCCCAAAAAATATCCATATGACTAATTACCTCATCTGAGACCTCCAAATGCTAAACCGTAAATCGTAAAAATACGATTTTCTATAATACATATGCGTATACGTAAAACCACTAAATAACACTATCTCACTTCATAGTCACTACCATGTGAACTCATGAACATGAAATCATCACACATCGTTTCACTCACAAGGTACCCCGTACCGAAAACGATATCCAAACCACAATCTATAGACACCAATAAGCACATAAACACGTAAAGACACGTAACTAGCACAAAATAAAACTAAGTGACAAACCTCAAAACCAGGGTTGTCACAAAATCTCCCAGTATCAAAAGGTTTAGTTAATAAATCTGCCACATTTTCTTCTGTGTCAACCCTATCTGGTTGTATTAAACCTTTTTCAAAACAATCTCTTATAAAATAATGTCTAATTTCTATGTGTTTTGTTTTAGAGTGATGTAAAGGATTTTTAATAATGCATAAAGTACTGTTATTGTCTACAAAAATCTTGGTATGCATGAAATTATACCCATAATCCAACAGTTGGTTTTGAATCTATAAAACTTGTCTACAACAAGCAGCTGCAGCTACATATTCTGCTTCAGCTGTAGAGTTGGCCACCACTGTTTGTTTCTTGCATTGCCAAGATATCAACTTACTCCCAAGAAATTGGCATCCACCAGTTGTGGATTTTCTATCAAACTTGTCACCCCCATAATCACTGCCTGAATATGCAATAAGCTTCAATGGAGAATCCTTTGGATACCATAATCCCAAAGTGGGATAGCACCTAAGGTACCTAAAAATCCTCTTGACAGCATGAAGATGGCACTCTTTGGGAGTCACTTGATGGTGTGTACATGCATACACAGAAAACATAATGTCAGGTCTAGAAGCTGTAAGATACATCAATGACCCAATCATTGACCTATAATGCCTGACCTCCACCTATTTTCCATCTCCAACCTTTCCCCAAGGGTGTTCCCTATCCATGGGTGTGCTAGCCCGTTTTTCATGTGGAGAAAAACCAAACTTCTTCAAGATCTCTGCTACATATTTGTCTTGAGAGATGAAGATACCATCTTCTTTCTGCTGAACTTGTAACCCTAGAAAGAAGTTCATCTCTCCCATTGCACTCATCTTGAACTTGTCTGTCATGAGCTTGGAAAAGTCTTCACTCATCTTTGGACTGGAAGAGCCAAAGATGGTATCATCCACATAGACCTGAACAAGTAAAAAGTCCTTACCAATCTTCTTGGTAAACAAAGTCTGATCTATGGTGCCCCTCTTGAATCTATTTTCCACCAGATAGGTGGACAATGTACCATACCATGCTCTTGGGGCTTGATGAAGTCCATACATTGCTTTCTTCACTCTATACACCTTGTTTGGATGTTCAGAATCTTCAAAACCAGGAGGCTGCATAACATAAACCTCCTCTGCTATTGTGACATAAAAAAAGCACTTTTCACATCCATTTGATAAACTGTGAAGCCCATGCAAGAAGCATAGGCTAGGAAAATCCTTATTGCTCCAATCCTTGTAACAGGTGTAAAAACCTCTTCAAAGTCTATCCCTTCCTCTTGTGTATAGCCTTGAGCAACTAAACGTGCCTTGTTTCTAACCGTAATTCCTCTCTCATCCTTTTTGTTTCTAAGAACCCATCTTGTCCCTATAGGTCTGACATATCTGGGACAATCAACTAGCTCCCAAACATCTTGAATAGAAAACTGGTGAAGCTCATCTTGCATTTCTTCCACCCAACTTGGTTCTTTGAGAGCATTAAATATCTTCTTGGGTTCCTGTTGTGACAGAAAACAAGCAAAAAAACATGCCTGAACAAGAGGGGTATCAACCTTCTTGTGGATATTGGCAATAAAACCTCCATGATTCTGATGAGATCTTCTTGTTTGAACATGAGACATCACATCACCAATAATTAGAGAAGAAGGGTGATTCTTGATAGTAGATGTAAGTACTCTTCCTTCAATAATTGTGTTGTCTTCAATTTCAGTCTCCAAGTTGCCAATATCATCTTTAAATTCTCCTCCATCATCACTTGAATGAACCTCTTCATGTCTAGAAGAAGGTTCACATTGTTCAAAAACATTGGAAGAGAATAAATGGTCAAAATAGTTGTAAACGCTTGAATTGGGGCTGTCAATGTTTGAGCCATCAACGCCTGAATTTGGCCTGTCAGCGCCAGATTTTCCTTTGTCAGCGCTTGAAGATTCATGCATGTTTTCATTAACTAGTGTTTCTTGTGGACCACCTTTTTCCTTTACAGCAGCAGCAGCAGCATCAAATGCATCTGTCCATATAGGAATGGTGACATACTCAAGTATGGGAGCTGATTTGTCTGCATATGATCCTACCTCCTTATCAACCTATATACCTTAAATTTCAACAGCTGGTTCTTCCACAACATTTGAATTCACCTTCACAATGTCTGGGTTAGTAACAGGCATATAATTCAAGGTTCTAGATAAAGGTTCCAAGTCAATTAGCCAATTTGGTCCACTCTCAGGATCACTAGGTTTACTTTCTAAAAATCTAACATGTACATTTTAAAGTATACGTTTTTCTTTCTTAAGGTAAACCCTATATCCTCTACTCTGCACTGAATTGCCCATAAAATAACCTTCATCGCCTTTAGCACTAAACTTTCCTAAGGCATCACTAGTATCTAATACAACTACATGACAGCCAAAGGGTTTAAGAAAACCAATATTAGGTTTCCTACTCCAAAATAGCTTATAAGATTTCTTATTGTGGATTTTGTTGATCAATGCCCTATTCTGAACATAACAGGCTGTATTCACAGCCTCATCCCAAAATGCAATGGGAAAGTGAGCATCAGCCAACATTGTCCTAGTGATACACTCGTTTTTTCTTTGGGTTCAAAATATGTCTCGGAATCTCCTCGAATTGATCTCGGTTTAAAGTGGAATGATTTGTTCTTGGTGACAAAAAGGAGTTTGATTTTCTATTCTATTAAAAAGTAAAACTAGACTTAAAAATTTAGATCAAACAGTAAATGAAAAATACCCTAACAGAAATTACCCTACTCGGAAAACAAGTACTATGCAGACAGCATTCTTCTATTCGGAATAAAATGCAACTCGGAATAAAACCTCTATTCGGAAAAATCTTGCCTATGCGGAATAAATGAAGTATTCGGAAAAACACCCTTATGCGGAAAAACACAATCCTATTCGGAAAAATAACTCTATTCGGAAAACATGGCTTATGCGGAAAGTAAGTGCTATTCGGAAAAGTTGTTCTATACGGAATAAATGCTCAATTCGGAAAATATGGTCTATTCGGAAAATCTTGTCTATGCGGAATAAACGAAGGATTCCGAATAAAGGAAAAATAAACTGGCTATGCGGAATATTGGAAATATTCCGAGTAAGAGAAAAAACAAGAGATGATTCGGAATAAGTAAAATATTCCGAATAGGGGACGAGTCCAAATGCCTATTCGGAATAATTCAGGCGAAGAACAGTAACAGCAGCGTGAAAACAAGGCATACGAATATCGATCCAAATCGACTTAAATACTCAAAAAGGTTTTACCAAATCAACCCATAATCATTTAAACACCATAAGTAACAAATCCCAACATTAAAAACACTAAATCAACAACATTTTAAGATCAAATCAAGAAAATAAAAACTTAAGAACTTGAGGATAAAGATGATGATGAACAAGATGAAAATGGAAAGATTAAACAAGACTTTGTATTAAAAGATTAATGTTTTAACAAGATGAAACAAGGATTAAAAGAACAAGATTGGAAGAACAAAGATCAAAATCACCAATCACCCTAGTGGTGATGGTGATGCTACGAACCAAAGAGACTGGGAAAAAGAAAATAAAAAGCTAACTCCCTAAAATGTGAAGGAAAACCCTATATATAGTCCTAGTGGTTGGTTGGTGAGTGGGCTTTCTCCCTTTCTTCTTGTCTTCTCGTCTTTTCAGAAAAGTTGACGTTTTCGATTCTGATTCGGGATTTGTCGATGATTAAATTCAACTCGTCTTTTAATTTCTTCATTTAATAGACTTGAGTTTCTTCGACTTATGTAAATCTTCCATCTTTGGTCCTTTTCTTCGATAAATCTTCGAATAGGCCCAGTGACTTCAAATCTTTTGCATCTCTTGGACAATAGACTTTTTCTTGAGTCTTTTTCTTCAGTAAAACCCGTGCAATCCCATGTTTTCTTTAATATTCATCCGGTTAGCTCTGAAAACACAATAAACACAAAAACCACGCATAATTCCAAACAAATGATATTAAATACGTGTTTTGGTCTTGTTTTAGCCAGAATTAAGTGGTAAAAGGATGGGTGTTTACACACCTATCAAATCCCCTACACTTAACCATTGCCCTGCCCTCATGCAATGCTTAGTGATAAAGCAAATTTACACTTTTCTCATAATCAATCAACCTTGGCCTTATTAACATACTGCTAAACAAAAATTAAAGGACTAAGAGAAATTAAAACTTTAAAGTAAACAAAAGGATGGAAATAACTTGCAAAGAAATCAAGGACTTACATTAGGGCTTTGGTGCTGCGAAGATTTATCACCCTCAAGTTTCACGTTCCCCAAACTAAGCTTAAAAACGAGATCATTGTTATTATAAGTTAGCAATTCAAACACTTGCACACATGGCTTAATTATATGCTTAAACTCCCTTATTCCTAGGTGTATCTCTTATATTTTATTTTTGTCTTAGAATGATCATGAAGATGCATTTTTGGACTTATTTCGATAGTTTATTTAGGCTGAAAGCAAAGTAGGACGATTTGATCAATAGTTAGCTAAAGGACAAAATCTCTTAAAACTGCTTCTCGGGATATCAAAAAGTTCATATCTTGGCATAACTCGGTTCACGATTTGAGACCTTTCTCGGGCCGATATTTGGCATGTACTTCATACTTCATATCTTCGAGAGACGTTCTTGAGATAATGGTCTTCTCATCATAATAGAGTTTCTTCACTTGGAGACTTTTGAGGGGTACTCCAACTTAGTTGACCACGACTTCATGATTATTTCTTCAATCTCTAATTGGGATTTTGAGATACAAAGATCCGCCTCCTTTTCGGACTTGGATCTATTTATCCTCATACCTTGTTAGGGTCTTTTCGGATAGACTTCTCCATGATCTTTATGGGAGTTGATTGCTTTTCGTCGTGAGTCTTGATCCTTCATATTGACTTTAGGAATAATGCTTTTCACATCACTTTGGATCTTCAGCAATAAAATGGAATCCTCATGCCTTGTTAGGGCCTTTTCGGACTCGTCAATCTTCGCGCCCCGCTTCATAAGTTATGCCTTGGCTATGAACTCTTATCATTACCGAGCAACTTTTAAACGATCTTGGGCTAGAAGCTAAGTAACTTTTCAAATCGTACGACCTTACTTATTGCAGATAGATTATTAGCAAGTGATGGGAGAATACGCAAATAATTACACCAAGTGAGCTTGTGCAAGAATACCGACTTATAATTGACCCTATCATTTCTCGTCCTCCACAATTTAAAATCTCAAGTAATGAGACTCGTGGATGCTTAGCCTAATAAACCAATTAAGGTCTACATGGTTAAGGATACTAGCTAGAATAAACTTGGATAAGTCTATTCGGGTTGAGTCAAAATAAACGCAACGGGCCTAATATGTCAAAGACTTCTAAACTAGCTACACCACTTTATTAAAATTTGACTTTATTTCAGGATATATACATATGAAAGCAACAATAAAAATTTAAAAATTACGACTACATGGCCAAAGTTAATAAAAAATTTGAAAAATGTTGAAAAATAGGATTTTCCGGTTAAATGAAGGCATTTTCATGGAAAAGTCCACTTAAAACTTCGATAGAAGTCCCCCCTACACTTAAGATAAACATTGTCCTCAATGTTTAAGCATGTGGGAAAAGTCTCCCCTACACTTATGACATTGTGCACGTTGGTTAACTCGAGTTAAGGAAGAGACGACTAAAGTGATCAATTTCAAATGTGAGTATGAAGAAAATTGAGTCACGATAGTTGAGAGATAGAACCGGATTTCGGATAACACGGGAGCACGGTTCTTCAGAGATTTCCAAGATTGCATTCATCCCTGTAATCACATCACCACACAAACACAAATGACCAAAATAGGTCCTCCCCTACACTTAGGGGGTTAAAGGGATAGATACTCGGGCTGCCTCCCGAGGAGCGCTTGTTTTTTATAACCTAGTCACGAGCCTGACTCGACCCAACATTAGTTCATGGGGAACGTGGTGAGGGATGGAATCACCTCCTGAGAGGTGTACTCACCAAAGTACAATTTCACTCGTTGGCCATTCACCTTGAAATTAGGTCCATTAGGTTGAGCGAGCTCGAGAGTACCATATGGAAAAATTTGGGCGATGGTGAATGGGCCGGACCAACGAGATTTGAGCTTGCCCGAAAAGATTTTCAACCGAGAGTTAAAAAGTAAGACTTTGTCTCCAACATGGAACTCTCGGTTTTTGATCTTGGAGTCGTGAATGAGCTTAGTTCTTTCCTTATAGATTAAAGAATTTTCATAAGCCTCATTACGGAGTTCATTCAGCTCATTGAGTTGGATCTTGCGTAGGTCACCGGCTTTGTTAATATCAAAATTAGCCCACTTCAAGGCCCAATAAGCCTTGTGCTCCAACTCAATGGGGAGGTGGCACGCTTTCTCGTACACAAGACGATAAGGCGTACAGCCGATCGGGGTCTTGTAAGCAGTACGGAAAGCCCACAAAGCATCATCAAGTTTATCAGCCCATGAGGCACGATGCTCTCCCACGGTTCTTTCCAGAATTCGCTTAAGACCTCGGTTGGATATTTCAGCCTGGCCATTAGTTTGTGGGTGGTAGGCTGTGGAAAGACGATGATTTACACCGTACTTAGCCATGACTCTAGCTAATTGGTCATTGCAGAAATGAGTCCCACGATCACTAATAATGGCGCGAGGCACACCGAATCTAGCGAATAGAGCTTTCAAAAAGTTACAAATCTAGCACATCTCTCCACGTCACGAATCTCTCTGTCTTGCTATTAGCCCTAGGCTTAAAAGTAGCAGTACCATTCGCAGGTATCTTCGTTTGAGTTCCCTCCTTTCTGGACTTCTTTTATATGTCCGAATGTTGAGCCGATATACCTTATTTATAGCCTCTCGGGGATCAAGAATAGGCCTTTCAGAAGGCATAGAAACTACATATGAGGAAGATGCAGATACGGAAGACTCCCCCGATGGTACTACTTAGCTATTACCAGGTTTTGGATCTTTAAACCTTAAGAGGATGCTATCGAATGTGCTCTTGGCGCACGTGAGGGATGTGACCTATGTTAGGTCCATAAGATAGCACAGCTTTTGGTGTTCTATAATTCACCTCCGAATAATGAGTAGATAGGGAAGAGCTTTTTCTTTTTCTCTTCATAGAAGACTGATGGGTGGAACAAGAGGTCAAATTACTATAGAAAGAAGAGTTGTAAACTATAGGACTTCTTTTTCTATTTAGGGTTTTTTCGTTCCTTCTCTTCGATAAGAATATCGATTTGAAATGATAAAAATGCCTCTTTATTCTCTTGTGTTCAGCGAAAGAACTGCCTAAGCATACTTTTTCGGATCCAAACTTCTTTGTTCTTTCTAAGTCTTCGTCTTGCATAGAAGAACGCAACTGTTGCAAAAACGGGTCTTTCAGTAGTAGGCGGCATCCCCTCTTAGTTTTAAGTAAGCGGAACCATTCCGTTTTGGTTCTTCTCCACATTCTTACCGGGCTATCCAGGAATTTTCCTATGATTTTAGAAACTGAAATTTCGATATAGAAGGATCTCCTTATTTCTGAATAGATTATAGCATCATTTTCTTTCAAAGATATGAAATCACCTTGGGAAACTTGAAAAGAAGTAATGCTGACTATTACATTATTCACACAAAGCCGTTGGAGCTTTTTTGTAGTAGTCGTGACCAACAGCCATCAGCTGTCGGCTCGTTGGTAAGGTGAGAGCTTCAAGCCCGATTTCTGCTGGCGCACCCCCCACACAAGCACCGCCCGACGAAGGGGGGACGGCTAAAGCTACAGGCCCAAAAACTTCGACCCTTCTTTCTAAATGGGGGTGCCCAGGGCACCTCATCTTGTCATTTCGTCCTTGCTCGTTCCCGTTAATTGCCCGAAGTGAGAAGCAAAAATATTCTGATAAAGACGTTCCTCAGTAATATCATCATGACTCTCGAAGTCATGCGCGGTAGCAATACCAAACCAAATACGACGAGTAGTGGGGTCCTGAGCTAAGCCTTGGCTAAACCTTGGAAATCTTAATGCCATAATGCCTTCCTCCTAGCCATTATCCTACTGCAATAATTCTTGCTAAGAAGAACGCCCATGTTGTGGCAATTCCACCCAGAAGGTAATGGGTTACTCCTACAACACGTCCTTGTACAATGCTTAAGGCTCTCGGCTGGGTAGCAGGAGCAACTTTGAATTTCTTATGAGCCCAAACGATGGATTCAATAAGTTCTTGCCAATAACCACGTCCACTGAATAAAAACATTAAACTAAAAGCGATCCTCAGACGATATATCCTATTGACCTTAACATCTTTTATAACGTATAAGTTTATAGAAATAATGGATATCCAGATCGTTTACACATCTACCTAAGACAAGATGGCCAGCATGGGTTAATTTGTAAAACATACGGGCTAAACCCAGTAAGACTAACTCATCCTTACTAGCAGCTGAAGAGATCATGTAACACCCTGAATTAATATCACTATAAGGGTGATACGCTACACTGCTAAGTCGAAGTTCAGTCTTTTTTAGAAATTGAGAAACTCCCTCCCAAGGTGGATTTCAAATGGAGCGAGAGTCCAGCACCCTGATAGGAGCACTTGCTGGGGTCTCCCCGCATGCGGCTCACGCCATTCGAGGTGGCCCAGCCCAGCATTCATTCTAAAATCTTCGGAAGTGACTTTGTATCCCTTTCTAATGCAATATCTTCAATCAGATCTGTACGAGTGACAGGAAGAAGTCAGCTAGTTGCCATCCGCTCTGTCCCATTCTCCGATCTATGTCATATTAACCGATTCACCGACATTAGCCTCCGAAGACATGATCCATAGTAAAGAAGTAGACATGGTACGAATGGGATTGAGAAGGAGCTCTTCCCTTTTTGGGGTGCATTATAGCACAGTCCGTGACTACGTTTTTCCGTTGGTTGATGCTGCGTATTGCACACTTGTTATATTTGTTTATATAGTGTTAGGACACGCTTCTTTAGCACAGGCCACGGAGTGAAGTTGGAAGGTTCAATGAACTACGCGAAATGAAAACTTTTAAAGATGTTATGGAGGGATTCATCGGTGCTGGAACTACTACAATTGCTTTAGCTGGAGCTGCAGTCGGAATTGGAAAGATATTCAGTTCGTTGATCCATTCATCAGTAGCACGGAGTCCGTAATTGGATACTAAATTGTTTGGTTATGCCATTTTAGGCTTTGCTCTCACGGAAGCCATTGCCTTGTTTACTCTTATGATGGCCTTTCTGATCTTATTCGTATTCTGAGATTCGCTACCGTCAGTAGCCTTCCTCCCAAGGCGAGCGAAGTGACGTGAGGCGAGCGTCTGAGTGAGTTGAGTGAGGAAGTGAGGGCCTGAGGAAGCGGCGGGAGCGAAAGCTGGATCGGGTTTCACTGTTGTGTTGGTTAATGCCCAACCACCTTCAAGAAGGCAAAGAAGTCAACTTCATAACCTTTTCCATTATCAGTAGCAGCAGTGGACGAATCGAGACAATCAAAATACAGGTAGGAATCCGCTTATCTACTTGCCTTTCAACCTCAGAGCATTCAGTTCAGGTACCGCAGCGGTCGACGACTTGGCTGGGGCAGATCTTCACTCATTATCCTTCTTCGAATCTTTTGGTATGTATTGCCCCCTAACTATAGATCAGATCCAGCAGACGAGAAAGAAAATTCCGCACTGCTGCTGAGTCGTCGGACTTATCCACCAAGGGATTCGTGGAATTTCTGCGGATTGCGTTGGGGGAAATCTACCAAAGCTAGGCAGATAGATAGACTCCTTTCCCGCTGCTAAGGGAGAGCAAGAAAGAGAAAAATTCTTGTTTTTTAACCAGCGCCCCCTTTTGCGACACGGATGGGAATGCATGCTAGGAAAAGCCCGCTTCTCTTTGTCTTCGAGCTTTAATTCTTCAATCCACTGATTCGCTCCTTCATATACCTCCCCACCAATAGATAGAGACAAATGGGAATAACCGAACCACGTCTACAAAATGCCAGTACCATGCAGCTGCTTCAAAGCCAACGTGATGCTCCTTGAGCTAACTCCAAAAACCCGTCCTCAGTTCGGATTGCAGGCTGCAACTCGCCTGCATGAAGCCGGAATCGCTAGTAATCGCCGGTCAGCCATACGGCGGTGAATCCGTTCCCGGGCCTTGTACACACCGCCCGTCACACTATGGGAGCTGGCCATGCCCGAAGTCGTTACCTTAACCGCAAGGATACGTTTGCTTGTTTTTTAACCAGCGCCCCCGTAGGTAAAGCTTTTGCTTCAACCCACTTTGAAACGTAGTCAACGGCAACAAGGATGTATTTGTTTTCTTTAGAAGAAGGGAATGGACCCATAAAGTCGATACCCCAAACATCAAAGATTTCACACTCTTGAATGAAATTCTGAGGCATCTCGTCTTTATGTGTGATCTTACCTTGTTTTTGGCAAACATCACATTTTTTAACCATATCGTGAGCGTCACGATATATGGAGGGCCAATAAAATCCCGAATCAAACACTTTTTTGGTGGTGTAGTTGGGACCAAAGTGACCACCGGTGGGTCCTTTGTGGCAAGCATCAAGGATTTCAGACGCTGTCGGTCCATCAACACATCGGCGGATAATCAGGTCGGCACATTGTTTGAATAGGTAAGGGTCGTCCCAAAAGTAAGTCTTATTGTCGGTAAAGAACTTTTTCTTTTGTTGAGACGTCAA
This sequence comes from Glebionis coronaria, assembly GCA_025667525.1. NCBI lineage: Eukaryota > Viridiplantae > Streptophyta > Magnoliopsida > Asterales > Asteraceae > Glebionis > Glebionis coronaria. The sequence continues at coordinate 216,556,142 of CM046881.1, forward strand.
CCCTTCCTTAAGAATTCCACCCGCCAAGTAGTTTGCAAAATCTGCAAACCACGGGGTTTCATTAGAATTCGAGTTTATAGACATTAAGGTCCCCAAGGGAAAAGAATCATTGATTTCTTTGTTCGGATGATCCCCTTGGTAAGGATCCTCAAGTCTGCTGAGATGGTCCGCGGCTAGGTTTTCAGCTCCTTTTTTATCGTGAATTTCGATTTTAAATTCCTGGAGCAGCAAAACCCAGCGAAGAAGTCTTGGTTTGGAATCTTGCTTTGTCAACAAGTACTTCAACGCGGAATGATCGGTATACACAATGGTGGTGGAAAGGACAAGTGTAACACCCCCAAATTTATACAACTCAATACAGCGGAAGACTAGTTGGTGTTACGGGATAGCACATTACTCACATCATAGACAACGCATAAAAATCGTGTCGTTTATTAATAAAGCATTTCCATTCATAAATATCAAAGTTACATCGGTCCCAAGTCATTACATTTCATATAAAGTTTTACAAAATATTTGAATGGTAAATATTGTTTAAGTGCGGGCCATGAATTCTTGTCGTCTTCCCGAGAATTACCTTCAAGTACCTGAGATAAAACATGTTAAAAGAAAAGGTCAGCGATAACGCCGAGTGAATTCATAGAGTTTAATAAATTCCATCAATATAACTTTGGTATAAAATTAGTACCAAAAATCAATTTGTACAAATCATTGTAATAGGCCGTAAAATAGCCAAAATCATTTTATACAAATCTTTGTAATAGGCCATAAAATAGCCAAAGTCATTTTATACAAATCCTTATCGAAAATCATAATATAGGCATTTGCCTTAAAAATCATTATACGAGCCAATGTCGTAAAAACATCATACAATACGTCTTATGACGTTGTATGAAAACAAAAACCGTTATATGAATTTGGTTATGAAAACCAAAACACAAACATAATATCAATAGTATGACCCTGTATTGCTAGTCAGGCAATACATCGTAATTCGGAGCGTCTATAAGTATTTCGTTAGTTTTTGGATTATTATAAGCCGCATGACATTGTTACCTTACTAAACCAACAACGGGTAGCTAACCCGATACCAAGTTTTGCCCATCTAAAGTAGCGTGTCGTCACAAAGGTCACGCTATGGAAATCTTCTCATACATAAATTCGCTTACCAATCAATGTGGCACGACGGGGATCAACCGTCAAGGCGCGAACTGGGGTGATCGTCCCCAAATAGTACTATTAAATGCATAAGCGTCTACCAAATCCTGGTAGTTCACAATTCATGCTAATGGGACTTTTAGTGACATAACCTAACTTTAATAATCCATTTAATTTCATCTATCGGGTCCTTTAATCATTTATCGGGTCATACAATCGGGTCATTCAATCATTCGGGTCCAAATCAATAAACAAACAGTCGGGACAAATGGTGTCCTATTTTATAAAAACTAACATGTTATCTCCCTCGCGGGTTTATAAAACATTTCATAAAAACATTTAAAAGAGTGCGAGGCTATGAACTCACGTGGATGTGGGAAGGCGGGTTATCGGCAATTCGGACGTTCGGTACGTGCTTCAATCACGGAAACCTAGACAAGTAATAATCGGTCTTAGACGTTTGTCCAATGACTTTATAAAAATAACAAGTATGTATACATATGATGATTATATATATATGATGATCAAGTGGGTTTACATATTCTCGTTTAATCATTTTAGTGTTATATGTCGATAACTTTTATATTAGTTTACTAGTTTTACCCATTTACGTGTCTTAAGTCCAATAAGCTTATTATTAGTTATTTAACTTATTTTAATCCATTTTGTACTTATATTATCAGTACTTAAACTTTACAAGTTGGGCCCAAATGGGTTAAGCCCAATAAGTTCTTTTTACAAGTTTTTATCTTATTTAGTCCAATTATTAGTCCAATATGCTTAATTAGCTCGTAAATGTCCGTATGCCCTAAAGTTCGGGTTTTATCGGTTTTTACTTGTTATACATGTCTATATATCAGTATATAAGTTTTATAAAGTTTTCATTAGACGGTTCCAACCATCTAAGTTTTATTTAACAAAAACGTTAATTTTACGGCAATAGCCGAAAAAGTCGTAAAAACAATGTTTATAGTTTTATAACTTATAAGTATTATTTCACTACCATTTATATAAGTTATTCATTCATTTACCCTTTTACATATTTATATAAATAAGTTTTATAATTTAGTTGGTTTTAATTTATATTTTATACTATTAAATTTTGAGTGCTTATATAATAGTATTATTCTTTAATTTCCAAAAATCTGATTTTTATCTTCACTTTCACCAAAACTGCCATATCTTGAGTTCTATATGGAGATAGAAGCTCAAATTTTTATCACATAAACTAAATGATATGTTCTACATTTAACTCTTCTATAGCTACTGTTGAGTCATCTTCTAAGTATTTTCTAAAAATCGTCCAAAACAGTGAACTCAGATTTATACCTTAAACTTGTTTTGATCATATCTCACTCATTACTTTGATTCCATTGCATGGCCAACTCTCACATGTGTACATGACCCATAGCTTACTGTAAATCCATTCTACTTCATCATTTTATCAGTCCATGACTTGTTTCTTTACTGTTTTATACAGCCATGTAAATTAATCAAGAATTTAACCCTGTTCTTTATAGTTTTTCACCTTTTTAATCATATTTATCAACACCAAATCCCCACATAACATTTTTATCATCATATAATCATCATATAAATATACAATAAGAAATAAAATACATGTTTACATAATCAAAATAACAAGAAGATGAGGAGGACAATCTTTATACCACCATGATGATGTAGGTTGATCAAAACATGGATTTTTGATGGAGAAACTTGTGATGCACCAAGACCATCTTCATGACCACCAATCTTCCTAATCTCCTTGTGGAAAATCAGCCCCAAGACACCATGAATACTCCTCCATGGATGTTATAATCACCACCATTCAAGCGAGCTTCAAGAGGGCTTCAACATACGTGTAAATAACACATGATTTTGTGGTTGGAATTGATCAAGTGAAGGTGTTTTGTGGTGAGGATGGGACGAACTAGAGAGAGAGTTGAGAGGATTTTGAGGGTGGTTTTGCATGTGTGTAAATGAGATAAGTGGTAAGGTTGATGGTTTTGATGTGTGTTAGCTTACAAGGTAAGCTTTTAGCAACATGTGTTGCTAGTAGGCTTAAACACTTGACACATCAAGTGTTGAGGCAATAGTTTGGCCGGTTTTGAGTGGGGGTGGGACAAGTGTCCCACTTGTCTCATCCCCATTTATTTACCGGTACTCCTCGATTCTAGTTTCCTCGATTTGCGTGCCCTCGGGTCGTTTTACGAAAAACGTTTTTATAAATTATGAATCAACGGCACAAAACGAATCCAATAAAAATTTTCTCATCAAAAACGGAGTTCGAAAACGTAAATACGTAATCCTAAGGTTTCCGGTTTAGTCGTAAAGGACGTTAAAATAAAATCGTAAGTCATAATCTCTTCTCGTAAATTTGTGAGTTTATGAACTAACACAAATTTAAAACTCCAAAATAATATTCATAGATAAATTTATTTTCTGAATTGTCGGACTGTCACCAAAGACGGTGTATGTAAACGTAAGCACGTAACGTTGAATCCTCCGGTTTAGACGTAGTCGATGCTACTCCAGGACGTAAATCCAAATTTTTTCCCAAAAATAAGTGAGTTCATATTGTAAATTGTTTTTAAATAATATTCGAGAATAAAATATCAACCATAAATTGACGGATTATCACAGCATTTACCCCTAAACAGGATCTTTGTCCTCAAAGATCATCTTACCTTACTACTCGCTTCTTATAGAGTTAAAGCCATGTGGGTATTTCCTCCACATTCAGTCTTTTCTTACAAGTGCAATCTATTACAGCACGCGAGTTTCAGCAAACATAACTACGGGAATAAGATCAGGCTAACTGTTGACTTACTTTCTCTATCCATGATGTTCACGGGTTTCTGATGAATGCAACTTTTCGCCGATCTAAGCTTTACTAAGAACAATCGGATTTTCCACTTGATAGATATTCCATTAAGTTCGATTTATGAAACATAATTCATGCGGTTCTTGAAGTCCTAGGGTAGATCCAGCTTATATGCCTTTCAATCCCAACTTTTACATCATCTCAATGGTCCCATACAACGGGGACTTATATCCCATGATTTGTCAGATCATGAATTCATTTTTCCAAGGTTAAAATTGTGGCATAACTTCGCTACCCATTTGGCACTTCAAGATCTATATTTCATATTCACATAACCTCTTGCCCACTACCGGCAGTTAATAATCAAATCCTAATTTCAACAATCATGTCAGATCTCGCGGGTCAGGTATTTTGTAAGGTTAGGTTCGCCATCATAGGAAACCTTAAACCTAAAAGACATGTCCAACTCACAATGGGTGTATGTCGGGTGTCTTCATCTCAACTCCTGCTCACAAATGCTCTAATATTTAGATCCTAACAAGATTCGATCTCAATTCTAATACGATGATTATCAATGATAATCTCTCCAAAGGAAAACGATTATACGGTTTATTGTCAAAGGTCAATCATTCAAACATAAAACAGCACTTATGTTACTTTGTATCGTTACTTTACCTCGTCCCTTCGATTTGGGGTGGTACATAGCACTCTCATCAAGGTTCGTTCTCAATGATTTCTGAGCAAATCTCTAGAAATTTGATGCGAAGCGAGGATCTTGATAAAGATGTTCGATACAGGCACACTATGTTTACATAACTGTTTTGCATTTATCATTAATGGGAATGATATTAGCAGATTTGGTCAGTCTGTCGACGATGACCCAAATCGAATCAAATTCAGATGATGACCTTTGCAATAGCTAGACGTTTACTAATGTATGAGGCGATCTCTGCCTTCATAATTCGTCACCAGTACAACTTCTTTAGACAAAGATACTCTTAGTCATAAATGACATAAATAGAATACTTATACTTACAAATTCCAATATAACTATATCTCGCAATCCTTCATATTTAGGCAACCATAAGTGGTCTTTAAAACATTTAACGCTATAGGCTTCTCAATTCTAATGGTTCACATTAGCCGTGAAACCCTTCACTATTTATATTATCCTTTTTACAAACATTGTTTATTTTTATATTGTTCGGCAATTTATTCCGTACCATCGTTATTAAGGAACATGTCCTAATTGGTTCTTTATCCTTTATATAATATGTCAGTATCTATATTCACTTCTCATGATGATGTGATTATCATGTCCACAATTCATTCAGATATTCTTTCTATATTATGCGTCAGTAATTATGTTCACTTTATCCTGATGAAATAAATATCACAACCGTATTTATTCAAAATTCTTTCTTCATATCTTCTATGTTTTAGTTTCGTCTTTACTATTATCTTTATCTGTTTTACTCACTCTTGACGTATAAAGCATCGATAATTATTACATGTAAATTAACAATAATTATTTAATTTTTATGAAACGTAAACGTTAAAAGTTTAAATTTCTTAGTTCGACCAATTATATAAAATGTTCAAAAATAAATTTGAATTTAATTAACAAGATTTTTGATTGATTTATCTAAAATAATTAATAAGATTCGTAAACGTTCGAAAAACCTTTGTTTATACTTTGGTCAAAGTTTTCTTAGTTTGAAAAACAAAAATTATCGTTTCAGATTTCAAGTCATGGTTTAAATGGTTTCCTCAATCCCTCTTAGGTTATCTTGAGGTATACACAAACATTTACCCCTAAACAGAAGTTTAGTTAAATGGTTTGTGTATAAGGGAATAATCCCTTTAAAAATCCTTTGTTAAAACATTTGTCAAAACATATTTACATTTCTTTTTGGTAAAATCCAAAGTCTTAAAAGGGCTCTTAATTTTTGAAGAGTCAATTTATATTCCATTATCTATTAATCACATGGTTAAATCATGTAAAGGTTCAAGTCTTTAATCACGTGTTAATTATTCAAGGTTCAGGTTTTCACTGTTCGGCCAATTCAGGGCAATCTATAAATAATTATTAACTCATTCTTATTCTTATAAACAAATAAATAGTCCTTAATGATCACGAGCATGAATTTATCAAATTACAACCCACACACGTGATTCACCAAATTTATGAATACTACATGTGCATTAGTCAGTCCAAACGACATCACGTGAAACTCATAATGTTCATTACAAGTTCTGGATGTAATGATTGGAATAGATAATCTTTTTCGCAGATGCGAAGTTGATGATAACCATGCCGTGGATCAAATCTTTAAAATATATGCTAGAACCTTGTAAATGATCGAAAAAATGTTCCATTTCGAGTTATGGATATCGTTTTCGATTGTCAATTTACTCAGTCACAGTAATCTATAAATATAAGGAAAGATAACACCATAGCTCTTCATGATGACAGGCTTGGTATAATAAAATCTTTCTCCGACAACTCTCTCAGTTGTACGGTAATTCCTTAAATTCAGATGGTGCTGACGTACAGTGCACAAGCCACAAGTGCAGCACCGGAAATATAGTCAATATCAATTTCAACTTGCCTTAATGGCGAAATTCTAGTTAATTCGTCAACAAATACCTCCTAAAGTGTCAGATAACAGAATTATAAATTCGTTTTAAGTTCATTCTAGATTATAATATCTATGACTAATTCACAATCATTCACAATATAATTTCAATTCCAAATATAGGATATCGTCATCTACCAAGAATTATTTATATCACTTTTGATAATCAACATCTTATCTTTTTAGGGGAATTCTACTCGAGTTCCCATCAATTAAGACAATGTCGTCATGTCATAATCAATCAATCCATTCTACGGGCACTATCAACTTTCCAGTTGCATTGCCGTCGATAAGATGTGAACTTCCCAAAAGACTAATAATAATTCATAATCCTTCACAAATTCAGGGATATATGGAGACACAACTTTCATCTAAAGAGTAAGGTCAACGCAAAATCTACGCGAGAGAATTTCAAATCAGGTACAGACGAAAACATTTAATGAATATGAATATATTCCATGTTTTCACAATTTGAGTACGCATTCGAAAGCTCCTCGGATCGTTACCCAGGTCATTCCAATGAAATCAAATCAAAAGAAATGATAGGAAGGTCGATACATCCAGTCGGGTATCAACACTCGGTAATCAGATACTTTTCCTAAGAATCTCACTACGGGAGAATTGGACAAGAACGGAATATCATTTGTCAAATTAGACAAATTCCACAGATGAGTAAATTCAACTCAGAAGAATAGATGCTACAGGCACATATGTAGGTGTCCCTAACACTATGTCCCTATTTTTCACTTCTTGCAGATCTCATATAATTTAATCTTTCACAATCTTCAAAGAAAATGTAGTGTTTATTCATTAGTTTTATGGTGACTACTAATCAGTCTTGCATAGTCCATTCCAAATTGTATGTAGGCGCGCAACTATATACAATTTCAAGATTAATGATGCAATACTCAGTTCGTCAAAATTTTATCATCCATGTTTATAGTAAAATCATTTTCATGCTTAATTCTTAGATAAGAAAATCAAGAATAAATTTACAAAGATTTTCTTTGTTATGAAAACAATTAAGTTTTTCCAAGGTGTTTTACACACAACCTCATTTCAATAACAATCACTTATAATTCTCACTATGAATAATCCTTATAGTGATGAAAATTCAATTTTTCTCAAGGGATACTGTTTTAACTTATAAAAACAATGTGTGATCTGCAAAAGAGTGACGAAAGCTTGTTCACCAAGAATTAACTACGATATGATAGGAAATGAGCTTAGCCAAATAATCATGAGGTTCATGATCTCGATGGCATTCTAAAAGAATAATTCACAACGTAACTCGATCAATATGAGTACTTGTTCAATGGTTGCATCACTAATGCGAACATTAGGATGAAGCAAATAAAAGATAGATAACATCGATACATGTAGAATTTGGCAATCAAAGGTAATCTTTTCATTAATCACCAAAAAGTCAAAATTGTACCGTAACACATTACGTGTCACTATGTCATACAATTCTCAGAACTCATCCTACCAACTGATGTCTCAGTTAAGTTAGGGATTTTAAAAGATACCACAATGAATACTAACCTACAAGAGTCATTAGGTGTTCCACATGTCCCAGAAGATCCATTGGTCTCAATTCAGAAGAAGATTTCTTCAATTTATTTCTTAGACACTGGGCATCCTCATTAGTGGACAATGGCCTAGGAACAACCCTTAACACAAACTAACAATCATTTAAAACCTTATAATTCAATCACAAAACTTAACGACTTTATTAATAATCTCATATTCCATATGGGTTAAGTTTCACTTTATTCAAGTTTTTAACCAATTTATACTCAATTCGATACCCTATCTTATTTTCCAATACTTTCATCCTTATTCTTACACCTTAATAGGGAAATAAAAGCTCGATATGATTCAATACTTAATTCCAATCCTATAGCTCTTACAACAACAATTATCAAATGAGTCACTAGTATGAAATGACTCGATCAGTCAATTAGACTTCTCGAAAAGGTATTAGTGACATGAGGCTTTTGGGTAATGGTTCCAATGACAGCCTCAAGTGCAACATTCACCCTTTCGATTTCAATTTAAGAATTGGATGACAACGAATCAGATGACATCTTTCTAGGTGGTACTGTTTTGTCAAACTCCACTCTATAAGAAAAGATCGTCATGACATCGGTATCAGATTTAATCTTGCCAATTCTTCTTCAGTATCACAATCAACTAATATCTACATTTCTACGAATATCAACCATTTGTTGGGATCATAAATATCCACAACTTGGTTTAGATCTAGGATAGCTAGAATTCCTATGAGAATAGCTTTGATTAATTTACTAGGGGATTTAGGGTTATTTGTGACAATCTACGTCGTATAAATACCTCGTATAAAAATCAAAATAATCATCAAATAGTCATGTAATAAAATTACATCATATATATATATATATATAATCCAAGTTATATATATATATATATATTAAAATAAAACTTCTCAGTCTTGGCCTTGTCGGTAACTCGAGAATTCTTCGGCACCGTTATAGTCAAAAGATTTTTAGACATTTTTAGAAAAATGTTTATAGTTAAAAGATTTTGAAAAGTTTTATTCAAAACCTTAGTTTTAAAAATATTTCGTTCTCTATAACGAGAGCTCTGGTACCAAACTGTAACACCCCCAAATTTATACAACTCAATACAGCGGAAGACTAGTTGGTGTTACGGGATAGCACATTACTCACATCATAGACAACGCATAAAAATCGCGTCGTTTATTAATAAAGCATTTCCATTCATAAATATCAAAGTTACATCGGTCCCAAGTCATTACATTTCATATAAAGTTTTACAAAATATTTGAATGGAAAATATTGTTTAAGTGCTAGCCATGAATTCTTGTCGTCTTCCCGAGAATTACCTTCAAGTACCTGAGATAAAACATGTTAAAAGAAAAGGTCAGCGATAACGCCGAGTGAATTCATAGAGTTTAATAAATTCCATCAATATAACTTTGGTATAAAATTAGTACCAAAAATCAATTCGTACAAATCATTGTAATAGGCCGTAAAATAGCCAAAATCATTTTATACAAATCTTTGTAATAGGCCATAAAATAGCCAAAGTCATTTTATACAAATCCTTATCGAAAATCATAATATAGGCATTTGCCTTAAAAATCATTATACGAGCCAATGTCGTAAAAACATCATACAATACGTCTTATGACGTTGTATGAAAACAAAAACCGTTATATGAATTTGGTTATGAAAACCAAAACACAAACATAATATCAATAGTATGACCCTGTATTGCTAGTCAGGCAATACATCGTAATTCGGAGCGTCTATAAGTATTTCGTTAGTTTTTGGATTATTATAAGCCGCATGACATTGTTACCTTACTAAACCAACAACGGGTAGCTAACCCGATACCAAGTTTTGCCCATCTAAAGTAGCGTGTCGTCACAAAGGTCACGCTATGGAAATCTTCTCATACATAAATTCGCTTACCAATCAATGTGGCACGACGGGGATCAACCGTCAAGGCGCGAACTGGGGTGATCGTCCCCAAATAGTACTATTAAATGCATAAGCGTCTACCAAATCCCGATAGTTCACAATTCATGCTAATGGGACTTTTAGTGACATAACCTAACTTTAATAATCCATTTAATTTCATCTATCGGGTCCTTTAATCATTTATCGGGTCATACAATCGGGTCATTCAATCATTCGGGTCCAAATCAATAAACAAACAGTCGGGACAAATGGTGTCCTATTTTATAAAAACTAACATGTTATCTCCCTCGCGGGTTTATAAAACATTTCATAAAAACATTTAAAAGAGTGCGAGGCTATGAACTCACGCGGATGTGGGAAGGCGGGTTATCGGCAATTCGGACGTTCGGTACGTGCTTCAATCACGGAAACCTAGACAAGTAATAATCGGTCTTAGACGTTTGTCCAATGACTTTATAAAAATAACAAGTATGTATACATATGATGATTATATATATATGATGATCAAGTGGGTTTACATATTCTCGTTTAATCATTTTAGTGTTATATGTCGATAACTTTTATATTAGTTTACTAGTTTTACCCATTTACGTGTCTTAAGTCCAATAAGCTTATTATAAGTTATTTAACTTATTTTAATCCATTTTGTACTTATATTATCAGTACTTAAACTTTTCAAGTTGGGCCCAAATGGGTTAAGCCCAATAAGTTCTTTTTACAAGTTTTTATCTTATTTAGTCCAATTATTAGTCCAATATGCTTAATTAGCTCGTAAATGTCCGTATGCCCTAAAGTTCGGGTTTTATCGGTTTTTACTTGTTATACATGTCTATATATCAGTATATAAGTTTTATAAAGTTTTCATTAGACGGTTCCAACCATCTAAGTTTTATTTAACAAAAACGTTAATTTTACGGCAATAGCCGAAAAAGTCGTAAAAACAATGTTTATAGTTTTATAACTTATAAGTATTATTTCACTACCATTTATATAAGTTATTCATTCATTTACCCTTTTACATATTTATATAAATAAGTTTTATAAGTTAGTGGGTTTTAATTTATATTTTATACTATTAAATTTTGAGTGCTTATATAATAGTATTATTCTTTAATTTCCAAAAATCTGATTTTTATCTTCACTTTCACCAAAACTGCCATATCTTGAGTTCTATATGGAGATAGAAGCTCAAATTTTTATCACATAAACTAAATGATATGTGCTACATTTAAATCTTCTATAGCTACTGTTGAATCATCTTCTAAGTATTTTATAAAAATCGTCCAAAACAGTGAACTCAGATTTATACCTTAAACTTGTTTTGATCATATCTCACTCATTACTTTGATTCCATTGCATGGACAACTCTCACATGTGTACAAGACCCATAGCTTACTGTAAATCCATTCTACTTCATCATTTTATCAGTCCATGACTTGTTTCTTTACTGTTTTATACAGCCATGTAAATTAATCAAGAATTTAACCTTGTTCTTTATAGTTTTTCACCTTTTTAATCATATTTATCAACACCGAATCCCCACATAACATTTTTATCATCATATAATCATCATATAAATATACAATAAGAAATAAAATACATGTTTATATAATCAAAATAACAAGAAGATGAGGAGGACAATCTTTATACCACCATGATGATGTAGGTTGATCAAAACATGGATTTTTGATGGAGAAACTTGTGATGCACCAAGACCATCTTCATAACCACCAATCTTCCTAATCTCCTTGTGGAAAATCAGCCCCAAGACACCATGAATACTCCTCCATGGATGTTATAATCACCACCATTCAAGAGAGCTTCAAGAGGGCTTCAACATACGTGTAAATAACACATGATTTTGTGGTTGGAATTGATCAAGTGAAGGTGTTTTGTGGTGAGGATGGGACGAACTAGAGAGAGAGTTGAGAGGATTTTGAGGGTGGTTTTTCATGTGTGTAAATGAGATAAGTGGTAAGTTTGATGGTTTTGATGTGTGTTAGCTTACAAGGTAAGCTTTTAGCAACATGTGTTGCTAGTAGGCTTAAACACTTGACACATCAAGTGTTGAGGCAATAGTTTGGCCGGTTTTGAGTGGGGGTGGGACAAGTGTCCCACTTGTCTCATCCCCATTTATTTACCGGTACTCCTCGATTCCAGTTTCCTCGATTTGCGTGCCCTCGGGTCGTTTTACGAAAAACGTTTTTATAAATTATGAATCAACGGCACAAAACGAATCCAATAAAAATTGTCTCATCAAAAGCGGAGTTCGAAAACGTAAATACGTAATCCTAAGGTTTCCGGTTTAGTCGTAAAGGACATTAAAATAAAATCGTAAGTCATAATCTCTTCTCGTAAATTTGTGAGTTTATGAACTAACACAAATTTAAAACTCCAAAATAATATTCATAGATAAATTTATTTTCTGAATTGTCGGACTGTCACCAAAGACGGTGTATGTAAACGTAAGCACGTAACGTTGAATTCTTCCGGTTTAGACGTAGTCGATGCTACTCCAGGACGTAAATCCAAATTGCTTCCCAAAAATAAGTGAGTTCATATTGTAAATTGTTTTTAAATAATATTCGAGAATAAAATATCAACCATAAATTGACGGATTGTCACAACAAGATAGGGGCGAAATTTTTCAAAGGCATAGACAACAGCTAAAAGCTCTTTTTCGGTTGTCGTATAATGCAATTGTGCCCCTGTCATTGTCTTGCTAGCGTAATGGATTGGTTGGAAGTGTTTATTCACTCTTTGTCCCAGAACCGCTCCAATAGCAAAATCACTAGCATCGCACATCAACTCAAAGGGCAGCTCCCAATTAGGGGTAACCAAGACGGGTGCCTTAGTTAGCTTATCCTTAAGCGAGTTGAAGGCTTCAAGACACTCTTTGGAGAATATAAAAGGAGTATCTTTTTCCAAGAGGTGGGTCATCGGGCGAGCGATTTGAGAAAAATCTTGGATGAGTCGACGATAGAAGCCCGCATGACCCAGAAAACTTCTCACACCCTTCACGGTTGAAGGTGGAGGCAACTTGGCGATAACATCGACTTTAGCATGATCTACTTCAAGACCGGCTTTAGAAATCTTATGTCCCAGCACAATGCCTTCTTTTACCATAAAATGGCATTTTTCCCAATTTAGAACAAGGCGAGTGTCTTCGCACCGCTTAAGCATACGTTCCAAATTGGCAAGGCAAGAAGAGAAGGAATCCCCGAAGACCGAGAAATCATCCATGAAGACTTCCATGGTGTGTTCCACCATGTCATGGAAGATAGCTAACATGCACCTTTGGAAAGTCCCGGGCGCATTACATAAGCCAAAAGGCATTCTTTTATAAGCAAATGTGCCATAGGGACAAGTGAATGTAGTCTTCTCTTGATCTTGGGGATCGATGGGTATTTGGAAATAACCCGAGAAACCATCAAGAAAGCAGTAATATTCATTACCTGCTAGTCCATAAAAGGTAGAGGGAAATGGTCCTTTCTCGTGGCATCATTGAGTTTGCGGTAGTCTATACAAACTCTCCACCCAGTAACGAGACGAGTGGAAATCAACTCGTTGTGTGCATTGGGAACAACGGTTATTCCGCCCTTCTTGGGCACACAATGGATTGGACTAACCCATGGTGAATCCGAAATAGGGTAAATCATACCCGCATCAAGAAGTTTGATAACCTCTGTTTTGATGACTTCATGTATTTTTGGATTCACCCTTCGTTGGCTTTGAATAGTGGGCTTAAAGTCGTCCTCCATGAGAATTTTGTGTGTGCAGAAGTGAGGATCAATTCCACGAATATCCGAGATTTTCCAAGCGATAGCCTTCTTGTGATTTTTCAACACGCGATAAGTCGGGCTTTTTCTTCTTCCTTTAGGTCCTTAGCAATGATGACTGGCGACTTCTTCTCTTCTTCAAGGAATACATACTCAAGATGGGGCGGCAACTCCTTAAGTTCTAAATCCGTAGGATTTTCGACGGGAGGCGTATTCGAAGTCGGAGTATCGATAGCAATAACCGTGGGAGATGGAGGGGAAGGATTGTCTTCGTTAAGAAGGCTTTCAAAGAAATGCATGTCTTCGTCCCCATCGGTAGGAGAATCATCAGTGGTTAAAGTCACATCTCCCATGGTATCTTCAAGATTGTTCCAAAATAAATCACTATCTCCAAATAGAGACAACGATGAATCAATGGAGGACACGGTCTCAACATTGGGAAGAGAGGTAGGAATACTTTTGCAAGTATCATTAAAGTGTTCTTCACAAGCCTCATCAAGAACGTCAATACAATTAACGCTCTCATATGAATAAGGCTGTTTAGACAACTTTCCCATGTTGAAGACTACTTTATCGTCACCCACTCTCATGATAAGCTCACCGGCTTCAACATCAATGAGAGTGCGACCGGTCCTAAGGAATGGACGACCAACAATCAGTGGCACACGGGGGTCCATCTCGTAGTCGACGACAACAAAATCAGCAGGGAAGGTGAATTTGTCGACTCCTACAATGACGTCTTCAGCTATCCCCACTGGATAAGCGACCGTACGGTTAGCTAATTCCAAAGTCATTTTGGTGGGGACTAGCTCTGGGAGAGATAATTGCTTCCAAACACTTAGAGGCATGAGATTAATACTGGCACCTAGATCGGCTAGGGCCATGCAATTCTCTACTCCCGGGAAATTACAAGGGATTAAGAAACGACCCGGATCACCAAGCTTGGTTGGCAATTTCCTTAAGAGCACTGTAGAGCAATTCTCATTAAGTTGGGTGTTGGCAATATCGAGGAGCTTTTCCTTGTTGCTCTGAAGATCTTTAAACATTTTTTCATATTTAGGCATGTGAGCGAGAGCCTCAGCGAAGGAGATATTGAAATTCAATTGTTTGAACATTTTAAGGAAGTTCGAAACCTGAATATCATCCTTGCTCTTTTGCTTCTCTTTCCTTAACCTAGATGGATAAGGTATATTGGAAGAAGAGGAAGGCTTTAGGGGAATAGGATCACTCACAACCACGGGTGGAGGAGGGGTAGAAGGAATAGGTGGGGAAATTGGGGAAGGAGAAGGATGAGGAATAGGAGCCGGTGACTCGTTCTCCTTAGTCACAACCACCGGTGGAGGTATAGGAAGCTCGGGTTCCTTGGTACCTTTGCCACTTCGAGTAGTGATTGCTTTCATCTCCCCTCTTGGATTCGCAACGGTATTACTCGGAAGAGTACCCGAAGAAGAGGGTTGATTACCTTGGAAGAAACTAGCCATCATGTTCCTCAGATCATTAGTTTGGCTATCCAACGTATTTCTCATGTCGGCTCTCAAATCGTTTCCTTGCTTGACCAAGTCTGCTTTCAAGTTTCGCACTTCCTGTTGGTGGTTTTCCACAATCACATCATTGGTCCACATGTAGGTTGCAACCTCTTGGTGTAATGCAGTGGTGGTTTGGTTGGGAGGAGCATTGTATGTGGGTGGTTGATAAGCAGGTTGTTGGTAAACTTGGTTGTTACGTTGAGGTGGTTGTTGCTGCTTGTGAGGAGGGATGTATGGTTGTCGAGGTTGTTGTTGTTGTTGAGGAGGGCGATTAAGGTTTTGTTGTTGGTTTGGGTTGGTAGAAGGAAAGCCAGGTGGGGAAAGATAATTGTTGGATCGATAGCTAAGCAAGTTACGGTCACCTTGAGGTCTAGCTTGATAAGCAGGTTGAGGATAGGTGCCATATGCCGCATTCACATTCTCAGCAGGGTAGTCTTGGGTGGCGGTACAAGTTGTGTAAGAGTGAGGACCACCGCATATCTCACAAGGTTGGCTGACAGCGTTCACTTGAGCGTTTTTGGCGTTGTTGTTGTTGTTGTTGCTGAGTGTGGGTGACAAGCGATTCAAGAAGCGTAGTGATTTTGTCCAATCGCTTGTCGCTGTCACTTGTGCTAGCACTAGAGACATTGGTCCGAACACTCTTGGTTTGCACACGAGATTTATTCTCAATGATGTCCCAAGCAGCATTGGAAGTCTTAGCCAATAGATTACCTCCCGAGGCACTGTTCAGTGAATCTTGGTCACTCATGCTTAAACCATTTTAAAAAGTATTAATTTGATGTACTTTGGTAAAACCATGTTGTGGGCATTTTCTTAAAAGATCTTTAAAATGATCCCAAGATTCACTGAACGACTCATCGTACTTTTGTTCAAAATTTATGATCTCATTCCGCAATGCGGTAGTACGAGAGGGTGGGAAAAAGTAATTTATGAACTTAGTTTCCAAATCCGTCCACGAGAGAATACTCTGTGGCGGTTCCTTAGCAAGCCAATGCCGGGCTTGTCCCTCTAAAGAAAAGGGAAAAAGTTGTAACCTTATAACCTCTTGTGGAACACCATTGAACTTGACCGTGTTGGTGAGTTGCAAAAATCTCTTGATATGGTCGTGTGGATCATCAATGGTGCGTCCCAAGAATGGTTGAGCGGAGACCATCTAGATAAAGCCTGATTTTAGCTCAAAGTTGTTGGCGGCAATTGGAGGTATGACAATTGGATCCGTGTTGCCATCTACATGAGCTTGCAGCAGTTCAATCATCGGGCGATTATCCGGAAGGGGCTCATTGTTGTTATTATTGTTCATGTTGTTGAAAGGCGGGTTGTTGTTGTTATTATTGTTTGGAGGTGGTACACCGGCCATGTCTAAGTGATCGAGAGGCTCAGGCTCTTGATATGACGTGGATCGAGTGCGCATACACCTGCAAAAGAACGAACAAAGAAAAACAAAGCAAAAATATTTTTGGTTTTTATGTTTTTTAATTACTATTATTTTTTTTATTTATTTATTTATTTTTTTATGTTTGAAAATTTTATATTTTTTAGTGTTTTTGAAAGTTTTTATGAAAAAGTAACGTTCACGGGGAACGGATCCCAAAATCCAAGTTCTCACAAAAAACTTTTGATCTTAACGAGAAGAGCCGGCAGCGGCGCCATTTGATACACTCGTTTTTCTTTGGGTTCAAAATAATTCTCGGAATCTCCTCGAATTGATCTCGGTTTAAAGTGGAATGATTTGTTCTTGGTGACAAAAAGGAGTTTGATTTTCTATTCTATTAAAAAGTAAAACTAGACTTAAAAATTTAGATCAAACAGTAAATGAAAAATACCCTAACAGAAATTACCCTACTCGGAAAACAAGTACTATGCAGACAGCATTCTTCTATTCGGAATAAAATGCAACTCGGAATAAAACCTCTATTCGGAAAAATCTTGCCTATGCGGAATAAATGAAGTATTCGGAAAAACACCCTTATGCGGAAAAACACAATCCTATTCGGAAAAATAACTCTATTCGGAAAACATGGCTTATGCGGAAAGTAAGTGCTATTCGGAAAAGTTGTTCTATACGGAATAAATGCTCAATTCGGAAAATATGGTCTATTCGGAAAATCTTGTCTATGCGGAATAAACAAAGGATTCTGAATAAAGGAAAAATAAACTGGCTATGCGGAATATTGGAAATATTCCGAGTAAGAGAAAAACAAGAGATGATTCGGAATAAGTAAAATATTCCGAATAGGGGACGAGTCCAAACGCCTATTCGGAATAATTCAGGCGAAGAACAGTAACAGCAGCGTGAAAACAGGGCATACGAATATCGATCCAAATCGACTTAAATACTCAAAAAGGTTTTACCAAATCAACCAATAATCATTTAAACACCATAAGTAACAAATCCCAACATTAAAAACACTAAATCAACAACTTTTTAAGATCAAATCAAGAAAATAAAAACTTAAGAACTTGAGGATAAAGATGATGATGAACAAGATGAAAATGGAAAGATTAAACAAGACTTTGTATTAAAAGATTAATGTTTTAACAAGATGAAACAAGGATTAAAAGAACAAGATTGGAAGAACAAAGATCAAAATCACCAATCACCCTAGTGGTGATGGTGATGCTACGAACCAAAGAGACTAGGAAAAAGAAAATAAAAAGCTAACTCCCTAAAATGTGAAGGAAAACCCTATATATAGTCCTAGTGGTTGGTTGGTGAGTGGGCTTTCTCCCTTTCTTCTTGTCTTCTCGTCTTTTCAGAAAAGTTGACGTTTTTTATTCTGATTCGGGATTTGTCGATGATTAAATTCAACTCGTCTTTTAATTTCTTCATTTAATAGACTTGAGTTTCTTCGACTTATGTAAATCTTCCATCTTTGGTCCTTTTCTTCGATAAATCTTCTAATAGGCCCAGTGACTTCAAATCTTTTGCATCTCTTGGACAATAGACTTTTTCTTGAGTCTTTTTCTTCAGTAAAACCCGTGCAATCCCATGTTTTCTTTAATATTCATCCGGTTAGCTCTGAAAACACAATAAACACAAAAACCACGCATAATTCCGAACAAATGATATTAAATACGTGTTTTGGTCTTGTTTTAGCCAGAATTAAGTGGTAAAAGGATGGGTGTTTACACACCTATCACCTAGCTGCTTCTATGAGTGTTCTATTCTTCCTTTCAGCCACCCCATTTTGTTATTGGGTTCTAGCTACACTAAATTGCCTAGTAATCCCTTTCTTGGCACAGAAGTCATCTAACAGCGTATTTCTAAACTCACCACCATTATCACTTCTAAGGATTTTAACCTCATTCCCAGTTTTCTTTTCAATTTGGGTAATAAAGTTAATCAAAACATCAGCCGTTTCACTTTTCAAAGCCAAAAAGAACGTCCAAGTAAATCTAGAAAAATCATCAGTTACGACAAAACAAAAAGATTTACCATTTAAGCTTTCTATATTAGTTGGACCAAACAAGTCCATATGCAGCAAGTGAAGTGGTTTAGAACTAGAATGCACAAGTTTAGACTTAAAGGAGACTTTGTGTTGTTTGCCTTTAAGGCATGCAACACAAGAGTGGTCATTGTGGAAAGCCTTTTTAGGCAAACCATCAACTAAACCATGTCTCACAAGTCTCTTTATGTTCTTAAAATTTATGTGCCCTAACCTTTTGTGCCAAAGATTACTCTCATCAACTGAAGCCTTAGCATATAGACATGACAGATTATTATTCATCATAATTCCATTAAGATTCACATTATAAATATCCTTATGCCTAGGTGTTCTATAATCAATGAATTTCTCATCAAGTATTTTAAAATCTTTGCTTAACACCAAGCATTCAGTATCAGTGAAAAGAACTTTATTTTTGTTATCACAAACTTGTGATACACTAAACATATTATAATCAAGTTCTTTTACCAGAAATACGTTTTCAAAACGCAAATTGTTGGTGATAAGAGTGCCCTTGCCAGTGATAGTTCCATATCCTCCTCCAAAGTACACTTTGGCACCATCTTTAATGGGGGTAAAGTTTGTCAAATAATCTTCCTTCCCCTTCATGTGCCTAGAGCATCCACTATCCCAATAACCATGATCATTAACCTGCTTTTGAATGCCCTGCACATAAAGAAAACAAATTAGTTTTCTTTGGGCAGACTTGGATTCATTTGGTTGTTCAACAAGAACATATTTAGTCCTTATAACAACCCCTTGTTCATCCCTTTTTGGATTAAACACCCAGTTAACCCCAAAAGGTTTAGTTATGACCTTTGAAATATAATGAAATCTGTTACAGGTCATAGAAATCCCATCTGAATTAGGGTTTTGGTCTTGTTTGGGTCTCCAAGTTAAGCTAGAAGAAGCTTTAGACCCTTTTCCCTTTGGTTGCAAGTATTTGTCATTACTTGGTCTAATAACGTCGGAAACATTCCTGTCAACGTTAAAATTGTTCTTGACAATGCTGAAATTGCCCTTGTCAGCGCCAAAACTAGGTTTTGCTACAGGAACCCATTGTCTATTAGACCATGTATTTGTCTTTTCAAAAGGTCTTTTTCCATAAGTATTAGACCCTCTAGTAAAGAATGGAGCTGGTCTAATGACTTGTGGACTTTGCTGGGCAAAAGGTTTGGGTTTGACCATGGTTGACTTTCTATCAGCGTTGACCTTTGAAGCATTGACACACTTATAAGCCAAATGTGAAAAACTTCGACAAGTATAACAAGCTTTTCTAGACATAACTCTAGGCTAGATGAAAAGAAACCTGTCCCATTATCACTAACTTGACTTTTTGGTGACCTAGGTTGAAAGTCCCTAAACTATGCTAGAAACACTAAACTTGACTAATCAACACACGTAATTACTTTTCAAACGTAATACTTATTATTGTATAATAAAGAATTACAAGTGTTATGGATAACACCGTTTGATGACAATGTGTTGTGCACACTTTGAACAACTAAAAACCCTAACTTATGAATACAGTCACAGCTATAAGTTCTAAGCATTAATGTGTGAATATTCTAAAAGTGTTGAACATTAATGCTTGGCTACACATCCTATTTATAGTGATACGAGGTTGACCTAAGTACTAGTTGATGGTGACTACACAAGACATTCACTTTTCACACATTTGTCACAAGATGCTCTTCTATTCTTGGTAGTGTGCCTCAATGCTTTAGGGAAACAGAGCTGACACAGTTTCCCTTTTCTTCATAGTCTCGTACACACAAATGGCATGTCCAAAGTGTGCTGAGTGTTAACAGGGTATTGCCACCCCTGTTAACCCTTAACCCCTCAGAGTCCCTGATACGTCTTGGCTTTTATCCATCATAGCCATTGAGTATGTCTTCAAGTAATCTTCGACTTCCTTGACAATGTCTCTGACATGGACTCCTCTGAGGTTGCTCACAGAGACTTAGATCTCTGTGAGTCTTGCGATACTTGCCTGCCTCCTAGGCACAGGCAAGTGACTATCTAACAGCTTTATTTGTGTTTAAATCTATGATACAGGGAATCTAACAAACTTAGATTCCCAACAATCTCCCCCTATTTAAACATAAATACAGCTAGATCTATCTAAGTTAAGGTAAGTGAGATAACAACTTCTTCTTACTCATAACAGATCTAAACAAACATACCTCATGATTTTATTCATACTTAAAGAAAATTACAAGTACAATACAAAAGTGAAATAAAATATGAAGGTAAAATTTAGCTGTGAAATCCTTCAATAGTCATCATTTTTGATTTTTTCTTCAGCTTCAGCTATGTCTGTCATAGTATCCAATTCTGCCTGCAAAGCTTGTGCAAAAACCTTGGAATACTCTATGCTAATCTTGAGTCCCTTTTTGAGACAAATCAGCTGAATTGTTGATGCTAAGCCTAGCTCATCTTCCCTTTGGAATGCATATTAGCATGCTCTGTTCATGAAGGCCATACCTCTTTCAGGCTTTGTGTAGGTCTGACCATCAATAGGACCAATGATTCCATTTGGAAGTACCAAATCCCGGTGCATTCCATCCACTTGAACATCATCTGTGACGAAGGTTTCCTTAACAAGTTGAGTCATCCTTCTTCTTTTCTTTCCAGACTTTGGGGGTTCTTGTTCAAATAGCTGTGGTGGGGGATCTATTTTGAGCTTGGCTGCTGTTTCTTTAACCCAGTTTAACTTAGCTTTGAGGGTCTTAAGAAGGGTAAAATTAGCATGACCAGTTCTTTTAGCAGCCAAGGCTTCAAGTTCAAACCATTCAGATAATCCAAGTTTCTTTAACCTGAAGTCCTCAAAGACATCCATATTGGCCTGTTGGTTGTCTCTCCACAAAATCATTTGTGGTGTGTTAGTAGACTTGTGAATGGTGTATTTGAACTTGGTGATCTTTCCAAGTGCATACCTGTTGTTGACGCAGGCATCATAATCAGCTTTTACCTTTTTAGTGCCTCTGTGCGTTTAGCTTCCATTTCCCTCAACCTTTGTCTTTGCTTCTCCTTTTCAGGTGGAGTCATCTTTCTTAGAATTTCCTCATTAAGCTCCTTGGCTTTCTTGATTTCATTCAGCCTTTTGAATTCAACAGCCTGTTTCTCAATCTCTTCAGGTGTTAGAGGATTCTCATTAGAAGGTGTGAAGGTTGTAAATTGGGATAGGTCTGTGGTTGATCCTCCTGTCTCTAGCATCGCAACTATTTTCTTTAGTTTGGCGTCTGTGTCTACCATAACTATTTCCTTTCCTTTCTTCGAGACAGAGGATTCCACACTCATGTTTTTCAGCTCTTCAGCTCTTTTGATGAACGCCGACTGAGCTTGGGTTTGTATTGCCTTGGGTAGGGAGCTAACAGTGAACTTGAGTTTCTTGGCAGTTGGTTCACCATCATCCACAGAGTCGCTGGTGTTAACCAGAGTCAGGGACTTTGATGAATCAACTCCATCCTTTGTCTGTTGCTCCCCCTTACTTTCATCCTTATCATCGGGTATGATCACTGGTGTGATGACTTGGAGAGGGACAGGTGAAGGAATAGTGTTATCAGCAGAGTTTGGGCCTTGTTTGGCAGATTCAAGGTTAAGTACATTTTCCTTCTCCCCCTCACGTTCAGCCTGTCGTTTCAGACGTTTGGATGAACGTGCCTGAAAGTGCCTTGTAATCTGCTCAACAGAGGCAGCCATATCGCATTGCCTGGTCCTGGAAGCTCTGGCAATCTTCAGCAGGAGGTTGCAATTTCCATTTGTGTTGCGATGAACATGATCAATGATAAAGTTTGTGTGACGAATTTTCCTGTTACGAACAGCTTCAAACTCTCTATGCATTGTTAATTCATGAGCATTAAAAAGGGCAGGGACCTCTGTGACGATGGCATCTTTGATTCGTGTGGACAAATGACTAAGTCCTCGGGACACTCCCTTTCTTATACCATCTTTGATAGGCTCAGTGACCGCATCCTTAACTGCCTGATTTATGATCCTTGGAAAGTTGACGGTGAAAGAATGCATCTCAGACTTGATAACATCCAGCTTTCTTGATAGGCGCTCCATATCGGATTGATGATGTTCAGGTTTAAGATTATGGATGTTCAGGCTTTGTTGTGCGTAATCATCCTCCCTTGGCAATAGGTCAAAGTTGGTTTGGGAAGGATGATCAAACAAGAGGAACTCAACTGTCGAATCATAAACAGGTCTTTGGAAGACTGTAGTGGCTGAGGTAGCAGAGGTGGGAGTTGCTACAGCTTCTTTGGGAGGAGGAGTGGTATCAGCAACTGGTTTAGAAACAGCTATTTCCTTTGGAGGAGACAGAGATTGCTGGTCATCATCTTCTTCATCGTCCTCCTCCTCAAACATCCCCTCAGGGAGAATCTCATCCTCAAGCATTGATTCAGGTTTAGAGAAATCATCAACTAATGAGAGCACTTATTCTTCAATATCAAGCAGGGGCTCTTCTTCATTTAGCTGATCCTGAATTATTGTATCAGCTTCCTTTTCTGGCTGCTCCAGGGATTCAATGCTTGGCTGTATAATATCAGCCTGCAAATTGTTTCAAATTAGTAACAAGGAAATAAAGGAGGGGAATGGTCGCCAGTTCGCTATCCCAGAGAGGTTGAGGGTGATTACTCAGCCACTCCAAAGGATAAATCCTTGGCATTCTTTTAAGAGTGAAAAGTATGAGGTTAATGGTCGCCATTCGCTGCCCCTAGGAAAGCTGAGTGTGATTATTCAGCCCCCCCAAAAGGTTAAAACCTTCGTGACTCTTTTGATTGTGAAACATATGTTGTTAAGGATAGCCATTCGCTGCCCCTAGGAAGGCTGAGGGTGATTATTCAGCCCCCCTACAAAAGGTTAAGAAACCTTTGGGACTCTTTTAAGGAGGAAACATATGTGGGTAAAGATCGCCTTGTTACGATGTCCTAGAAGAGCTGAGGATGATTATTCAGCTCCCCTAAAAGTAAAACTTTTGGGATTCTTTTTTTGAGGGAACCAAGAGGCTGTGTGAGGTACAGCTATTCAAGGTCGAGACATATGTATTCAGGTTGTTGTTTGCCTGAATACTGTCTAGAGGGTGCAGGGTCCTCGGGGTGCTTGAGAAACACAAATGAATCATTCCCTGGTGCATAGACAGGGTGTACAGAAGTCTTAAGGATTTCTAAGTGCATACAATGACTTCTATGGGTCGAGGATTACCCTAACTTCACCACTCTCACCTACAGACATTTGAGAGTGGCTGCTTGTGGACCTCTAAAAATTATAAGACTGATTACCTGTGCGATATCAGCAGAATTCAGCGGGTTCCCTATTGTCTCGGCTGACATCGAGACACTAGACCATTGTTGTTGGTCAGCTGAAGTCTCTGATTCCACAGGAGTCTCTGGAACAGAGGAGGTTATGAGGTACACATTCTTCTTTTCCCTGGCCTTTGCAACAGTTTTGGTGTGGGACGAAGATGGGTTTTTCTTCTTCTTTGGTTGTTGGCCAGTTGTTGCCTTGGACGTCGTGGTGTGCTGCCCAGAGGTCAAAGACGTAGACTTGCCAGACACATCAGAGGTATTCACCTTCTCAGAGGAAGGGAGCAAGGACTTCACAACAGATGGTTGTTTATTTGCTATGTTCAGCATGTGAGAGGTGACAGGGACATCTTCAGGTCCAATCTCCTTGTATATGGCTCCAGTGATGCGATAGGGCTTCAGGGAAGTGAGTGTAGAGTTGTGATAGCTGTCACCCAACAGGCTTTCGAAGATGAGAGATAGAAAGCGAACGTAGCATATGTTTTTCTCCCTGACCTGGTTTGGTCCCTTCAGCTTTTCCACTAGGTTGGAGAATTGTAGACTTCCCACATCAACGTCTGTGCCCCAGATTAGCCCATAAGCAATAGATTGGTGATTGAAAGACATCTGATCTTGAGATCCCTGTATTCCTTCTAGGGATTTGATTATGTGAGTGAAGAGGACACGCCACATAGGGGAAAAATACTTGATCTTCATAGGAGACTTGGAGAGAACTTCAGTAGGTGTAAGAGAAGGGTTTACATCATGAGAGGGTTTAAGTGTGCAAGGGCGTCCTTTACAGCCTTTTTGTCAACCACCTTCAGGCATTCATCGCCATGTCTTTACCCAGCCACACTTGCAAAGTCTTTTAGTGAGAAGGCAAAAGGATGTTCGTTGCATGAGAGGCTAAAGGTAATGGTGTCGTCAACAACTTCAGCTGAGTACCAGAATTCCCTTAGGTATTCTTGGTAGAAAATGGTTGGGGACTTTGTGAGTGCTTCACTTGCATCACAATTTTTCATGAAGTTCACCAGATCTGAGTAGGATTCGTTTGGAGCCTTGAGCCATCCAATGGAATTGTTCGATGCAAGAATGCTTTCATTTAGTTCAAAGTTGACGTTTGCTGCCTTGGGAACTGGGAATGCCATGGATTCAAGGTTGAAGAGAAACGAAAATGGAGGATGAGTTTAGAGAGAGAGAGAGAGCTTAGAGAGAGAGATGAGATTATGAAATGAGAATAGTGGTAGGTGAGGAGAGACGTGAGACAATATTTATATTCAAATTTGAAACAGTTATTTAACCGCATTTAATGCATAGTGGGAAAATGACTGCACATGTGGGTCCCTTGACCTTTCAAAAACTATTTGTCTCCTCGTTATTCAGAAAAGAAATGATTAAATATTGAGAATGTTTTTTAGCATTTACTTAGAAAGTAACTACCTAGTTTCATATGAAAAACATTTAATATTGCATCAGATATTTAATGAACACATTTATTATCAAGCCACAGGCTTTGAGATATTAAGCATCCCTAGCTCAGCAACTAGCCTGTTGAACGAAGGTTCAGCCAAGGGCTGTGTGAAAATGTCAACCAGTTGCAGCTCTGTGGGAACAAAGTGTAGCTTAATATCTCCCTTCATTATGCGATCCCTGATAAAATGATACCTGATATCAATGTGTTTTGTACGAGAGTGAAGAACAGGATTGTTAGAGATGGCAATGGCGCTGGTGTTGTCACAGAAGATTGGCACTTTGTCATATAAGATCTCATAGTCAGCCAATTGACTTTTCATCCAGAGCACCTGAGCACAACAGCTGGCAGCAGCAACATATTCTGCTTCAGCTGATGACATGGCCATAGAGTTTTGTTTCTTAGCACTCCATCCAACCAATTTTCCTCCTAGGATTTGACAGCTACCTGAGGTGGTTTTCCTGTTAATACAGCATCCAGCATAGTCTGAATCTGAATAGGCCTTGAGATCAAAGCCTGATTCCTTGGGATACCACAGACCTAGGGAGGTTGTTCCTTTGAGATACCTGAAAATTTTCTTAACAGCCACTAGATGGGATTATTTTGGGTTAGCTTGGTACCTTGCACAGAGACATATGGAGAATTGGATATCAGGACGACTAGCTGTTAAATACATGAGTGAGCCAATCATGCCTCTATATAAAGTCTCATTAACAGAGACCCCTGACTCATCAGGACCCAAGTTGTTGGATGGAAGTATGGGGCATTTCACTGATGTACAATCAGCTAAGTCATATTTTTTAAGTAAATCTTTAACATACTTTCTTGACAAATTGAAATTCCCTTAGGACATTGTTTAATTTGAAAGCCTAAAAAGTAAGTTAATTCACCCATCATACTCATCTCATATTTCTTGGTCATTAATTTAGCAAAACGTTTACTAAGATTAACATTAGTTGACCCAAAGATGATATCATCCACATAAATCTGCACAATGATGAAATCACTCTTATCCTTAAAGGTAAAGAGTGTTTTATCAATAGAACCCCTGACAAATTTATTTTCAGTTAAGAAATTAGAAAGAGTTTCATACCATGCTCTTGGAACTTGTTTCAGCCCATACATGGGTTTGTGTAATCTGTATACATGATTGGGAAACTCGCTGTTCTCGAATCCTTCAGGCTGTTCAATATACACTTCCTCAGCCAAATCTCCATTGAGGAATGCACTCTTAACATCCATCTGATACACAGTGAAGTTCATATAAGCAACATAAGCAAGGAAGATTCTGATGGCTTCAAGTCTTGCCACAGGAGCAAACGTTTCATCATAATCAATTCCTTCAGTTTGTGTATACACCTATGCCACCAGCCTGGCCTTGTTTCTGATGATGTTTCCAATTTCATCCATATTATTTCTATAGATCCATCTAGTGCCTGTGATGTTCTTACCAGGTGGAGCTGGCACTAGTGTCCAAACCTTGTTTCTTTTGAACTGATTAATTTCTTCCTACATAGCAGCTACCCACCCATCTTCCACAAGAGCCTCAGCTACTCTCTTAGGTTCAATTTGAGAGAGAAATTCATCAAAGATACATTAGTTAGCTGAGGCAGACTCTGAGTCATGAATTCGCTTCTAGTAGTAACCCCTTCATTAGGTTCGCCAATGATGTTGACAAGAAGAATGTGTTGATCTCTTGACCACTTAGTTTGAGGAGCTGGGGAATAATGGACAGGGATAATTATGGGAGTAGCTGGCACTAATTGAGTTTCATCCTGCTGACTAAGAGGGCTTTCTTCAAGGATGACTTTAGTGTCAGAGTTAACTTCAGCCATATCAAGGGGTACAGATTCATTATCAGCAGGAGAGTCTTCAAGGGTTTGAAGAATTGGTGAGTCATCTACAGCAGTTGAGGAAGAGGGACTACAAAAAGGTTGTGGTTCTTCTTCATCAGGTTCCTGAGAGGTAGGAACTTCAATTTTGTGTGTAGACAGAGGGTCAAAAGTAGGAACATAAGGAGTGAGAGTGTTGGAGTGATGATGGTGATGACAGGAAGGTCTTGGTTCTAAGAATTCATCACTTGGGAATGTGTGACAATCTAACATTTTTAGGTAGTGAAATATTTTCTCGTATAATATTTTGAAACTTATTTTTGTGTTGGTTGACGAACTCACAATTTACGGATTTAAATTTGGGCTTACGTGCATAATTTGACGTCTTTTACGACTAAACCGGAAACCTTAGGATTACGTATTTACGTTTTTGAACTCCGTTTTTGATGAGACAATTTTTATTGGATTCGTTTTGTGACGTTGATTCATAATTTATAAAAACGTTTTTCGTAAAACGACCCGAGGGCACGCAAATCGAGAAAACTAGAATCGAGAAATACCTGTAAACTAGTGAGATGGGACAAAACACATTGTCCCACCCCACTAGCTTAAGTGGTACGGCACACTTGACACCACACCATGAAGGTGGCATCAAGTTAGCTTAACTTACACCAAGTGTAAGCCTAGCTTACATTTTAAGCTTACTTCTCTTTACCACTTAACACAAAACCACTAGCAACTTCATTCCATCTTTCCATACATGCAAACCAACATCAAAATCCTCTCAATACTCCTCCCCTTTCCGTCCAAAATAAAGCAACAAACACCCCTCTTGATCTCTTCTAGCCATGAAACACATGTTTACTAGCTCTATTAAGGAGTTATCTTGAAGCCTTGATCATTTGGTAGCCATATTAACAACTTTGGAGGTGATTTGCTTGTGTCCTAGGGCTGATTTTCCAACATATGTTCTTGATATTTGATGGTCTTGGAGTTACTTATTGTGTTCATCAAGTTCTTGTCTTCCAAAAACAAGAAATCCACTTGGTTGGTAAAGAAGATCATCCTCTCCATTTTTCTCTTGTTATTTTGTAAAGAAAAAATGTATTTTCTTTCATTTTGTATATGTATATGATGTATATATGATGATAAAAATGTTGTGTGGGGATCAAGTGTTGATAGATCATAGATATGCTTAAAAATGTTAATAACTATAAGAAATGAGGCTAAAATCTTGATTATTTAGTTGGCTGTATAAAAACAGTATATAACTAAAACATGAACTGATAAAATTGCATGGTATGATCCATTTACAGTAAGTATAAGATGTTATACACATGTGAGAATTGGCCATGCAATGGAATCAAAATAATGAGTGAGATATGATCAAAACAAGTTAGGTGGTCTAATCTGAATAAGCAGTTTTGTAGGGACTGTTAAGGCATGATAAACTTAAAATGGGAAGTAGCTATAACTAAGTTAAATGTAGCACATAATATGAAGAACATGTCACCCAAAAATGAGCTTCTAATTCATTATATAACTTTAGATATGGTAAAAATGGTGAACATGAAGATAAAAATCAGATTTTTGGAATTAATGTTTATTATTATTATAAAAGCACTCACATTTTAATGTATAAAATGTAAAAATAAAAACCCACTAACTTATAAAACTTACTTATATAAATATATAAAAGGTTAATTAAATGGATAAATTATATAAATGGTGGTGAAAAAATATTTATAAGTAATAAAAACTATAAACTTGATTTTTACGACTTTATCGGCTATTACCGTAAAATTAACGTTTTTCGCCAAATAAAACTTAGACGATCAAACCCGTCTAATGTAAAGTTTATAAAAGTCATATACTGATATATAAGTAACTAAGACAAGTAAAAACCGATAAAACCCGAACTATAAGAAATACGGACATTTACGAGCTAACTAAGCATAATGGACTAACAATTGGACTAAATAAGATAAATACTTGTAAAAAGAACTTATTGGGCTTAACCTATTTGGGCCCAACATGGAAAGTATACATACTGATAATACAGGTATAAAATGGATTAAAAACAAGTTAAAGAACTTATACTAAGCTTAATGGACTTAAAATAGGTAAATAGGTTAAGACTAGTAAACTAGTAGAACGTTACCAAAACGTAAACGCTAAAATGAGTAAACAAGGATGTATAAACCCACTTTATCATAATCATATGTACAAAATAATCATATGTATATTGTTATTTTGATAAAAGTCACTGGACAAAGTCTAAGACCGATTATTATTTATATAGGTTTCCGTGACCGAAGCACGCCCGTAGCCGATAATCCGCCTTTCATTAACAACGTGAGTTCATAGCTTCGCACTCTTTTAAATGTTTTATAAAATGATTTGTAAACCCGCGAGGGAGATAACATGATAGATTTTGATAAAAATAGAACACAAGTAGTCCCGATGGTATGCTTAATGATATGGACCCGAATGATGCTATGACCCTATAAACGAGACTAAAAGGATTATTAGTAGTTAGGTTATGTCACTTAAAGTCCCATTAGCATGAATTGTAAACTACCGGGATTTGGTAGACGCTTATGCATTTGATATTACTAGTTGGGGACGATCACCCCAGTTCGCGCCTTGACGGTTGATCCCCGTCGTACCACATTGATTGGTAAGCGAATTTATGTATGAGAAGATTCCATAGCGTGATTTTTGTGACGACACGCTAACTTAGATGGGCAAACTGTTTGTCGGGTTCGCGGCCCGCTGTTTTCATAGTAAGGTAACAATGTCATGCGGCTAATAATAATCCTATATAATCCAAATAAAAATGTATCCTATACATAATAACGATGCTATTAACGATGAATAAATTACCTATCATGGTAATATAGAGACTACGGTCTCATGGACGGTTTAAGATGTATGCTTGATTTATATATTGCCTTACTAGCAATATGAGGACTTACTTCCGATATTATATTTGTGTTCTGATTTTAAATGATTGTTTTATATAACGGTTTTTATTAAACTCTATGAATTCACTCGGCATTCGCTGATATGATTTTTGCATGTTTTTATCTCAGGTGCTTGAAGGTAATCCGGATGGAGATCGACTCTGATGGCCCACATAATATTAAAAATGTTCATTCGATCTATGTTTTGTAAACTTAATGACCTGTATAATTTGGGACCTGTTGTACACTTTTAAACTTTTATCGAATGAATGTATGTTAAACCTTGAACAACCATTTTTATGTGTTGTCTATGATTGGAGTTATTGTGCTATCCCGTAACACTCTGAAAGACCCTTCCGCTGTACCGATACGAAAAATGAGAGTGTTACAGTTTGGTACCAGAGCTCTCGTTATAGAGAACAAAAGATTTTAAAAACCAAGGTTTTGAACAAAACTTTTCAAAATCTTTTGACAATGAACATTTGAGAAAATATTTGAAAAAAATCTTTTGACTATAACGGTGCCAGAGATCTCCGACGTTACCAACAAGCCCTATTGAGAAGATATATATATTTTGTTATATATAATTTAATTTATATATATGTATATATCGTGATTTCATTATGTAATTGTTTAACTAGTATGTTATCCTAATACGAGATATATATATAAATGCAGATTGTCATGGCTGACCCTAATATTCCTGTAGAAAACCATGCTATTCCCGAACCTAATGTAGAAGATGATCCTTATTTAGACTTAGTAGATTATGATATCGATGATGAGGAGGAACCATTTGAGGATCCCGAGCCCGAGTTAGGACTAGGAGATCAGATTGCCCCTCAGGATGACTTGGTAGAGTATGAGATTGAGAATGTGGATATTGAGAATGTTGATATTGAGAATGATGATGAGATTGGGTTAGATAATTTAGATGATGAGATTGACGACGAGGATGTCGAGGAGGACGTAGGAATAGATGTTGAGGTTGATGACGATGAGGAAGCCGAGCTTATTTATCCTTATGATGTTCCAGAGGGCGAGCCTTTGCCCCCACCAGTTTGTTTGTCTGATTCTGAGGATGAGTTACCTAGGGATGAAATGTCTGAATCGTCTGAATCTGATTCTGAATCAGAGGAGGATGAGGATGATGATGCACCTGACGGTACTGATGGTATTGCTACTCGTAGATGTGAGATAGGAGAGTCGTCTAGTGCTCGAGAGGCTACTCATATTGATGGTCTTGCACCATGGGCCTTGAGACGTGATCTAGATGCTTCCCGTGTTAAGAGTTGTGTGACAGAGGTTGGATTAGGTGTTGTTCAGACTCATGTTGCTTATTTGGAGTCGAAGACTAAGGTTGGCGAGAAAGAGCGAGAATTGCTTAGTTTGGATTTGAGTAATGTAGAGCGTGGTTTGAATGAGGCTTTTAGGATGTTATCGGTGTTGGAAAGTGGTGAGTATGCTGCTATGAAGAGAAAGGTGAATTCTATGGAGATTCAGTTGAGTGTGGCTCGTGCGATGCGTGAGAAAGTTGAGAAGGAGTTGAATATATCCGTGGGTTAGAACAGTAGATTTTATGCTGACATGGTTGAAAGAGGAGTGATCCGTAAGCGCCCAGCTGAAGATGTGTCTAGTGATCGTCCGACGAAGATTCAGAAGACGATGGATGATGGACCATCTGGCGGTTCTCAGTAGACCAGTCTGTGTTTAGTAGTGACCTTTGTATCTTTTTTGCTTTTGTAGCTTTGACTGAACCGACTTGTTAGTAGTAGACTTGGCATGAATTTTGAGTGTATATAGTGCTAGAACTTTTATATGGGATGTACTAAGACAATACTTTTGTTTCAAATCGAATGAAATATGTATCTTGTCTTGAATTCCATATTGTGCCTTATTTGTATCTTGAATATGAATTCAATCCATATTATATGAATCCTTTGTTGGGTGAATGCTTAATACTTTGAAATTGTGAAATTATAGAACTATGCCGCCCAAGAAGGCTGTGACTGAGGATGATGTACGTAGGATTATTACGGAGCAAGTTACCGCATCTATGACTGAATTTATGGCAAATGCTAGAAATGGAGCTGGCGGTAGTGGAGCTGGCGGTAGTGGAGCTGGCGGTAGTGGAGCTGGCGGTAGTGGAGCTGGCGGTAGTGGAATTGGCGGTACTAATGTGAATGTGAATGCTAATGCTGGAGGAAATGTAGGAGGACTTGGAACGAATGCACCTGAAGTTAGTGGCTGTACTTATGTGACATTCATGAAGTGTGAACCTCTACCTTTTAATGGAACTGAAGGTGCTGTAGGATTAAGCCAGTGGATTGAGAAGATTGAATCGGTGTTTAGGATTAGTAAGTGTAAGGAGGAAGATAAGGTGACTTTTGCTATGGCTACTCTTAAAGGTCGTGCGTTGACTTGGTGGAACGGGAGAATTGCTTTCATGGGTCTTGATGCTGCTAATGCTACTCCTTGGGCTGAGATTAAGAAGTAGATGACTTTGGAGTTTTGTCCTCGTAGTGTGATCATTAGGTTAGAACAAGAGTTGATTCATTTGAGAATGAAAGGTGTGGACATTGATAGTTACACAAATCGATTCCATGAGTTGGCCTTGCTATGTCCTCGATTGGTTGAACCCGAAGAGATCCGAATTGAGCAATATGTTAAAGGGTTGACCAGGAATATCCGGGGGGACGTGACATCATCTAAACCACTGACTATTGATGATGCTGTTCGAATGGCTTACCAACTTATTGGACAGATAATTCAGGATAAGGAAGATGAAGCCCGTGTAGGTGAGAAAAGAAAGGGAGACGGTGATCGTGTAGATAGAGGTGATAATAGGAAGAATTTCAATCGCCGTCAGAACAAGAGAAAGGGGAATGCAAATGCTCTTACCAACAACACACCACGCAACGATGATAGATGTCCTAAGTGTGGCAACAAGAGGCATGCTGGCGACTGCTGGAAGTGCCGAAATTGCGGAAAGCTTGGACACAAGGTTGAAAGGTGTAAGAAGGGAACCATTTGCTTCAACTGTAATGAAGAAGGTCATAGGAAATCAGAATGCCCCAAGTTGAAAGCGATTGTACCTGGAAGAAACCCCCAGGGTGGTATCTACCAACTTGGAACAATTGAGGTGAATAAAGAGGATCCGAACGTCGTTACCGGTACGTTTTTACTCAACAATCATTATGGTGTTGCTTTATTTGATTCGGGTGCTGATAGGAGCTTTGTATCCACTAAATTCAGTGTCCTTATTGACATTGAACCTGTTGAGATAAGTACCAGTTACGAGGTGGAATTGGCTGATGGTAAATTAGTGAAAACTAATAAGCTATTAGAAGGATGCTCTCTAAATCTCTTGAACCATTCCTTTCCGATTGATTTGATGTTGATAGAATTAGGTAGTTTTGATATTATTATTGGTATGGATTGGTTGTCGTTGAATAATGCTACTATTTTATGTGGAGAAAAGAAGGTTAAGATTCCTCTTAGGAATAGGACGTTAATAATTGATGGTAGTCGAGGTGAATCCCGTTTGAAAATCGTTTCATGTATTAAAGTCCAAAAGTACATCAGGAACGATTGTGAGTTATTCTTAGCTCAAGTGACCGGGAATGAGTCTAGGGATAAACGATTGGAAGATGTACCTATTATTTGTGAATTTCCTGAGGTATTTCCTAAAGATTTACACGGACTTCCACCGATAAGGCAAGTAGAGTTTCGAATCGATTTAATTCTTGGTGCTGCACCGGTGGCACGTGCGCCTTACCGATTAGCCCCTTCTGAATTAAAGGAGTTATCTGAGCAACTTAAGGAGTTGTCTGATAAAGGTTTTATTCGACCGAGCTCGTCGCCTTGGGGAGCTCCAGTCTTGTTCGTTAAGAAGAAGGATGGATCTTTTCGTATGTGCATTGATTATAGGGAACTGAATAAGTTGACAATTAAAAATCGATATCCTTTACCTAGGATTGATGATTTGTTTGATCAACTGCAAGGATCTAGTGTGTATTCTAAGATAGATTTGCGGTCAGGATATCACCAACTTCGCGTCCGTGAAGAAGATATTCCTATAACTGCATTCAGAACTCGTTATGGACACTATAAATTTCAAGTAATGCCATTTGGGTTAACTAACGCACCTGCGGTTTTCATGGATTTAATGCGAGTGTGCAAGCCCTACTTGGATAAATTTGTGATTGTGTTTATTGACGATATTCTAATCTATTCTAAGAATGAAGATGAACATAGAGAACATTTGAGGATTGTTTTGAACTTGTTTGAAGGATGAAAGGTTGTATGCTAAGTTTTCGAAGTGCGATTTCTGGTTAGATTCTGTGCAATTTCTTGGTCATGTGATTAACAAAGATGGAATTCATGTTGATCCTGCAAAGGTTGAAGCTATTAAGAATTGGTCTGCACTGACAACGCCAACGGAAGTGCGACAGTTCTTAGGATTGGCTGGCTATTATAGGCGATTCATTAAAGAATTTTCTTTGATAGCTAAACCCTTGACTAAGCTTACTCAGAA
This sequence comes from Glebionis coronaria, assembly GCA_025667525.1. Lineage (NCBI taxonomy): Eukaryota > Viridiplantae > Streptophyta > Magnoliopsida > Asterales > Asteraceae > Glebionis > Glebionis coronaria. The sequence continues at coordinate 216,591,102 of CM046881.1, forward strand.
GAATAAACCTTTCGTTTGGGGAAGTGATGAAGATGGAGCATTTCAGACATTGAAGCGAAAATTATGTAGTGCGCTAATCTTATCATTACCCGACGGGAGTGAGGATTTTGTAGTGTATTGTGATGCATCTCTTAGAGGCTATGGAGCTGTTTTGATGCAGCGAGAGAAAGTGATAGCTTATGCTTCTAGGCAATTAAGGAAGAGTGAGGAGAATTATACTACTCATGATCTTGAGTTAGGAGCTGTAGTCTTTGCTCTTAGGTTGTGGAGACATTATCTGTATGGCACCAAGTGTACGGTATTCACCGATCACAAAAGCCTACAGTATATTCTTGACCAGAAGGAATTGAACATGAGGCAACGAAGATGAATAGAGTTGTTAAGTGATTATGATTGTGATATAAAATATCACCCAGGAAAAACCAATGTTGCTGCCGATGCGTTAAGTAGGAAAGATAGAGAGCCTATCAGGGTGCATTCTCTAGTCTTGACCGTGCACAATAATTTGCCTGAGCAAATTAGAAATGCGCAAATAGAAGCTTGTAAGAAGGAGAATTTTGTTAATGAAGGGTTCCGAGGAGAAGGAGATCCTTTAGAGGTTTGAGCTGATGGAGTGAAATGCTTAAGAGGTCATATGTGGATACCTAAGTTTGGAGGCTTAAGAGACTTAATTATGTTAGAATCCCATAAATCTAAGTATTCCATTCATCCGGGATCTGATAAAATGTACCATGATTTGAAGAAGTTGTACTGGTGGCCGAATATGAAAGCTGACATAGCTATGTATGTTCTTCAATGCTTGACTTGTGCTAGAGTTAAAGCTGAACATCAAAAGCCATCAGGACTACTTCAACAACCAAAGATTCCTGAATGGAAGTGGGAGCGAATTACGATGGACTTTATCACCAAGCTTCCTAGAACATCATCTGGAAACAACTCGATTTGGGTTATTGTCGATAGACTGACCAAATCAGCACACTTCATTCCGGTTAAAGAGCAGTTCTCACTGGAGAAGCTGACTCGAATATACCTTGATAATGTTGTATGCAAGCATGGAGTGCCTGTATCGATCATTTCAGATCGAGATCCTAGATTCGCATCGAATTTTTGGAAATCTCTCCAAAGATCTTTGGGAACGAATCTCGACATGAGCACTGCTTATCATCCCCAGACTGATGGGCAGAGTGTAAGGACGATACAAACACTGGAAGATATGTTGAGAGCTTCTGTGTTAGATTTTGGTAAGAATTGGGATAAACATTTTTCGTTAGCAGAGTTTTCGTATAACAATAGTTACCATTCTAGTATTAAGGTTGCATCGTTTGAAGCTTTGTATGGTAGGAAGTGTAGATCTCATGTATGTTGGAGTGAAGTTGGGGATACCCAGCTCATGGGACCGGAATTGATCCGGGAGACTACGGAGATGATAGTTCAGATTAAGAATAGGTTGTTGACTGCTCGTAGTAGACAGAAAAGTTACGCGGATGTGCGGCGGAAGCCAATGGAGTTTGAAGTGGGTGACCGAGTAATGTTGAAAATATCGCCATGGAAAGGCGTTATAAGATTTGGAAAACGAGGGAAGTTGAATCCCCGTTATATTGGACCCTTTAAGATTTTATCTAGAGTAGGTCCGGTGGCTTACAAACTAGAGTTACCCCCAGAACTTCATGGTGTTCACAACACATGCCATGTATCTAATCTGAAGAAATGTCTAGCAGTGAGTGATGAGAAAATTCCGTTAGGTAAGGTTCGAATAGATGGGAAGTTGCATTTTATCGAAGAGCCCGTAGAAGTTATGGACCGTGAGGTAAAGCAACTGAAACAAAGTCGGATACCTATTGTCAAGATCCGATGGAATTCAAAGCATGGACTGGAGTATACTTGGGAACAAGAGGATGAAATGTGGAAGAAATATCCGCACCTCTTCGATTTCAATAAGAAACAGACATCCAAATGAAATGGATCACGAGGACGTTGATCCCTTTTAGGAGGAAAACCTGTGACAATCTAACATTTTCAGGTAGTGAAATATTTTCTCGTATAATATTTTGAAACTTATTTTTGTGTTGGTTGACGAACTCACAATTTACGAATTTAAATTTGGGCTTACGTGCATAATTTGGCGTCTTTTACGACTAAACCGGAAACCTTAGGATTACGTATTTACGTTTTTGAACTCCGTTTTCGATGAGACAATTTTTATTGGATTCGTTTTGTGACGTTGATTCATAATTTATAAAAACGTTTTTCGTAAAACGACCCGAGGGCACGCAAATCGAGAAAACTAGAATCGAGAAATACCCGTAAACTAGTGAGATGGGACAAAACACATTTTCCCACCCCACTAGCTTAAGTGGGACGGCACACTTTACACCACACCATGAAGGTGGCATCAAGTTAGCTTAACTTACACCAAGTGTAAGCCTAGCTTACATTTTAAGCTTACTTCTCTTTACCACTTAACACAAAACCACTAGCAACTTCATTCCATCTTTCCATACATGCAAACCAACATCAAAATCCTCTCAATACTCCTCCCCTTGCCGTCCAAAATAAAGCAACAAACACCCCTCTTGATCTCTTCTAGCCATGAAACACATGTTTACTAGCTCTATTAAGGAGTTATCTTGAAGCCTTGATCATTTGGTGGCCATATTAACAACTTTGGAGGTGATTTGCTTGTGTCCTAGGGCTGATTTTCCAACATATGTTCTTGATATTTGATGGTCTTGGAGTTACTTATTGTGTTCATCAAGTTCTTGTCTTCCAAAAACAAGAAATCCACTTGGTTGGTAAAGAAGATCATCCTCTCCATTTTTCTCTTGTTATTTTGTAAAGAACAAATGTATTTTCTTTCATTTTGTATATGTATATTATGTATATATGATGATAAAAATGTTGTGTGGGGATCAAGTGTTGATAGATATGCTTAAAAATGTTAATAACTATAAGAAATGAAGCTAAAATCTTGATTATTTAGTTGGCTGTATAAAAACAGTATATAACTAAAACATGAACTGATAAAAATTGCATGGTATGATCCATTTACAGTAAGTATAAGATGTTATATACATGTGAGAATTGGCCATGCAATGGAATCAAAATAATTAGTGAGATATGATCAAAACAAGTTAGGTGGTCTAATCTGAATAAGCAGTTTTTTAAGGACTGTTAAGGCATGATAAACTTAAAATGAGCAGTAGCTATAACTAAGTTAAATGTAGCACATAATATGAAGAACATGTCACCCAAAAATAAGCTTCTAATTCATTATATAACTTTAGATATGGTAAAAATGGTGAACATGAAGATAAAAATCAGATTTTTGGAATTAATGTTTATTATTATTATAAAAGCACTCACATTTTAATGTATAAAATGTAAAAATAAAAACCCACTAACTTATAAAACTTACTTATATAAATATATAAAAGGTTAATTAAATGGATAAATTATATAAATGGTGGTGAAATAATATTTATAAGTAATAAAAACTATAAACTTGATTTTTACGACTTTATCGGCTATTACCGTAAAATTAACGTTTTTCGCCAAATAAAACCTAGACGATCAAACCCGTCTAATGTAAAGTTTATAAAATTCATATACTGATATATAAGTAACTAAGACAAGTAAAAACCGATAAAACCCGAACTATAAGAAATACGGACATTTACGAGCTAACTAAGAATAATGGACTAACAATTGGACTAAATAAGATAAATACTTGTAAAAAGAACTTATTGGGCTTAACCCATTTTGGCCCAACATGGAAAGTATACATACTGATAATATAGGTATAAAATGGATTAAAAACAAGTTAAAGAACTTATACTAAGCTTAATGGACTTAAAATAGGTAAATAGGTTAAGACTAGTAAACTAGTAGAACGTTACCAAAACGTAAACGCTAAAATGAGTAAACAAGGATGTATAAACCCACTTGATCATAATCATATGTACAAAATCATCATATGTATATTGTTATTTTGATAAAAGTCATTGGACAAAGTCTAAGACCGATTATTATTTATATAGGTTTCCGTGACCGAAGCACGCCCGTAGCCGATAATCCGCCTTTCATTAACAACGTGAGTTCATAGCCTCGCACTCTTTTAAATGTTTTATAAAATGATTTTTAAACCCGCGAGGGAGATAACATGCTAGATTTTGATAAAAATAGAACACAAGTAGTCCCGATGGTATGCTTAATGATATGGACCCGAATGATGCTATGACCCTATAAACGAGACTAAAAGGATTATTAGTAGTTAGGTTATGTCACTTAAAGTCCCATTAGCATGAATTGTGAACTACCGGGATTTGGTAGACGCTTATGCATTTGATAGTACTATTTGGGGACGATCACCCCAGTTCGCGCCTTGACGGTTGATCCCCGTCGTACCACATTGATTGGTAAGCGAATTTATGTATGAGAAGATTCCATAGCGTGATTTTTGTGACGACACGCTAACTTAGATGGGCAAACTGTTTGTCGGGTTCGCGGCCCGCTGTTTTCATAGTAAGGTAACAATGTCATGCGGCTAATAATAATCCTATATAATCCAAATAAAAATGTATCCTATACATAATAACGACGCTATTAACGATGAATATATTACCTATCATGGTAATATAGAGACTACGGTCTCATGGACGGTTTAAGATGTATGCTTGATTTATATATTGCCTGACTAGCAATATGAGGACTTACTTCCGATATTATACTTGTGTTCTGATTTTAAATGATTGTTTTATATAACGGTTTTTATTAAACTCTATGAATTCACTCGGCATTCGCTGATATGATTTTTGCATTTTTTTATCTCAGGTGCTTGAAGGTAATTCGGATGGAGATCGACTCTGATGGCCCACATAATATTAAAAATGTTCATTCGATCTATGTTTTGTAAACTTAATGACCTGTATAATTTGGGACCTGTTGTACACTTTTAAACTTTTATCGAATGAATGTATGTTAAACCTTGAACAACCATTTTTATGTGTTGTCTATGATTGGAGTTATTGTGCTATCCCGTAATACTCTGAAAGACCCTTCCGCTGTACCGATACGAAAAATGAGAGTGTTACAGAAAGACACGTTTTCATTAAAATCAATTTCATCACCCTCTGTTCATGTTCTCTGTATGACATCATCATCTTCCTTGAATCTGACATGAAAGGTTTCTTCTACTTCTTGTCTTCTGGTGTTGAATACTCTGAAGGATTTGGCTGTTGGAGAGTATCTAATAACTAGGTTTTTGCCTAGTATGAAAATTTGTTCGTCTCGATTCAATTCGAATTGATTACCGGTTAAAAGTGTGACTCAGTCGTCTTTGGTGAATAAAAAGGAAGTTTGGTTTTCAATTTCTACTTAAAAGGTAAAAGCGCAAAATAATAACAATAAGCTAAAAGCGATTAACTAATAAAAACAAAACAATATAAATAATAAAACGTGAAATTAAAACGAAACAATTAATAAAAATAAATTTAAAAGACGAAATTAACTATCGATTCTAACATAAAGTTTACTTAATGAAAAAGGAGAGAATAAAACTAAAATGGCACTTTAAAGTAAAACGAGGCAAAACCTAAAGCGGGTACTAAATAAAAGATAAAACTTGAACTTTACGAAAAAATATTAATTTTAAAATTAGACGAAAAATTCAACTAAAAATACGTAACTTTCAGAATTAAAAACGGAACAACTTTCGGATAAAACTAAACAATTACGAAAAAATACTAATAAATAAACAAGCTAGCAGGCAGGCAGCTGGAAGCTGCCAAGCACCTCAAATGGCGGGAAACTACTATAAGCAGCCATGCATACTGCTCAATTGTTTCGGAAAATCTATAGTACTTTTCGGAAATATGATTTCTTCGCAATGTTTGTTATTTCGGTAGAAATTTCGGAATAAATATCAAGCAGGCAGGAAGGCACCTCTAATTTCTTCGGAATATGCTACAGTGGTTTTCAGAAATTTCCATTTCTTCGGAATAATCCTTTTTCGGAAAAACAAGTTTTTCGGAATAATCGTTTTTCACAACTTTTAACTTTTTCGGAATAATCGTTTTTTCGGAATATTGATTTCTTCGGAAAAATAGTTTTTTCAGAAAAAGAAAATCTTCGGAATAACAATAAATTCAGAGAAAGGGAAATTTCGGATAATTGATTTTTTCGGAATAATTTGTTTTCAGAGAAATGACAATTTCTAAAAAGTGACAAATTCAGAGAAAAGGAAATTCAGAGAAATGACATATTTCGTAATAATTAACCCTAATCCGAAAACATGAAAAATAAAGATACAGTAATCTAAAAATCAGAAAATAAGCCACGAATAAGCACAAATCAAATAAGCAATTAACTAAAACTTAATCTAAAACACTTTTAAGAAAAACTAATTCAACCACAAATTAAAAACTTGAAAAACACTAATAAATCTAAAAATTAAAAATCAACTTTTTATAAAATAAACTAATAAGCACTTATCTAAAAACTTAACCAAATTGATTTTTAGAAAAAGCTAATAAGCCAAAATTTTAAAACTTTTAAAAACATTAAATAATAAAAATATTTAAAAAACAACTTTTTATAAAAATTAACTAATAAGCACTTGATTAAAAATAAGAAAATTAACACAATAAGCACTAAAACACTATAAGCTATAAAAATCAAACACATAAAAACCAGTAAGCACAATCAATTAAAAGCATCAATAAATCAATAAACATCAAGATTAAGCAACTACAAGATCATCTAAATCAACACAAGATTAATAATAAAGAAAGGAAGAATGAGAATGATTAATTGAAAAGCTTGATTAAGATAAAGATTAAGATCTAATACAAGATTAATGAAAAAGATTAAAACATTAAAGAAAAGCTAGAGAGAGAAAGTATATTAATCTACTCATAATCCTAAAACTAATCTACTCCTAATTTTCTAACCACCTCCTAATGACACATTAGGAGTGTATTTATAGGAGGAGTAAAATGTTGATGCTTTCTTCCTTCTTTCATCTTGTCTCGACTCGATTTAAATTCTTTGTCTTTATCGACGTCGTCTCGGGATTTGTCGATATAATTTGAACTCGTCTTACAATTTTCTTCTTTAATTAGACTTGGTTCTTCGACTTCAATAAACTTCCGTCTTTAGACTTTTTCTTCGATAAATCTTCAGAATAGGCCTTGGACTTCCGTTCTTTTTGCCCTCTTGATCTTTTGACTTCGTCTTTTCTCGTTTTCTTCGATAAAAGCCCGTGAAAGCCCGTGTTTTCTTCATTTTTCATCTTTTGGTCCTAAAACACAATAAAAACACAAACCACGCATAATTCCGACATTTACGACATAAAATACACGTTTTGGCTTGGTTATTATTATAATTAAGTGGTAAAAGGATGGGTGTTTTCACACCTATCAAATCCCCTACACTTGACAATTGCAATGCCCTCATGCAATGCATTAGTTACAAAGCAAGTTTTACATTTTCCACCACAATCAATCCACATTGGCCTTTATTAAAGAGACAAAATATTTAAAGGAAGCAAACAAGTAAAAAGATCAAAAACTTACCTTGGGGTTTTGGAATGTCATGAATGATTATCATCCTCAAGTTTCACGTTCCTCATACCAAGCTTAAAAACAAGATCATTGTTATTATAAGTTAGCAAACTATCACAAACTCACGTGGCCCAATTATTCACTTAGACTCCCTTATTCCTAGGTGTATCTCTTATATTTTATTATTGTCTTGAATGATCACGAGGATGCATTGTTGACTTATTTCGATAGTTTAAATAGGCTGAAAATAAAGTGGAACGATTTAATAAACAGTTAGCTAAAGGACAAAATCTTTTAAAACTGCTTCTCGGGACCTTTTAAAGTTCATATCTTGGCATAACTCGCTTCACGATTTGAGACCTTTCTCGGACCGATATTTGGCAGCGACTTCATACTTCAAATCTTGAGAGACGTTCTTGAAATTATGGTCTTCTCTTCATAATAGGAATTTCTTCACTTGAAGTTTTGAGAGATTCTTCATATTTGGACCACGACTTCTTCATTTTTCTCCAATCTTTATTTTGGACTTTGATATACAACGATCCGCCTCCTTTTTAGGACTTGGATCTATTTATCCTCATACCTTGTTAGGGTCTTTTCGGATAGACTTCTCCATGATCTTTAGGGGAGTATTTGCTTTTCGTCGTGTGTCTCGATCCTTCATATTGATTTTTGATAAATGATTCTTCACATCACTTTGGATCTTTAGCAACAAAATGTAGCCCTCATGCCTTGTTAGGGCCTTTTTGGACTCGCCAAACTTCGCATCCCGCTTTAATAAGTTATGCCTTAGCTATGAACTTTAATTAATACCGAGCAACTTTTAAACGATCTTGTGCTAGAAGCTAAGTAACTTTTCAAATCGTACAACCTTATTTATTGCAGATAAATTTATTAGCAAGCGATGGGAGAAAAAGCTTATAATCAACTCACATAAATTCACGAAAGAATACCAAACTTATAATTGAATCTATCATCTCTCGTTCTCCATAATTTAAAATCTCAAGGAATGAGACTCGTGGATGCTTAGCCAATTAAATCAAAGTTTTGGGTTTTCAAGTCATCTATAGGATCTTGCAAACTCTTAGACTTTTTCAAGTTTAGAATTCAATATTAAAGTTCCCTTGATAAACGACTCTCTAGGATCAATTATAGGAACTTGCGAAAAGTTCTAGTTCTTAACCCGTGAGAGTTAAGACATTCGCATTTTAAAGTTCCCTATATAAAAGCCTAGAAAAACTTGACTTAAACACGTTAAGGATATTAGCTAGAGTTGACTTAGATAAGTAAACTCGGGTTGAGTCAAAAGATTCACAACGTTTGAAAATTTAAAACCACTCTATTAAAAATTATTCTAGCAAGGAAAGAAAATAACTATAACAAAGGTAAATACAACTAGGCCAAGATAGATAAAAAATTTTGAAAAATGTCGAAAAATAAAAAATTTTCAGTTAAAATGAGGACATATACAAGGAAAAGCCCACTTAACTTTGATAGAAGTCCCCCCTACACTTAATATAAACATTGTCCTCAATGTTTAAGCATGTGGGAGTAAACTCCCCTACACTTACGACATTGTGCACTTTGTTTAAATCTTGCTAAGGAAGAGACAACTAAAGTGATTCCTATTTCAATATTGAAGAATATAAAATAGAGAATCAAAAGAGTTTAGGATAGAACCGGGAAGACGGGAACACGGAATCACGGGTCGTCAAAAGTCATCAAGAATGGATCTTTGAAAGCTCGAATCCCTGCACATGATAAGAAAGAAAACAACAAACACATACTAGGGTCTCGCCCTACACTTATTAGAAAAACAGAATAAAAGGATAGATAATCAGGTTGCCTCCCGAGAAGCGCTTGTTTTTGTTAACCGAGTCACGAGCCTGACTCGTCCCCGAATTAAATTGTCCATGGGGAAGCCTCAAATATAATACCGGGATCAAAAACCTTGTCCTCGTTCCCGGAGGAAAATACAACAGGGGAGGCTGGAGGATAAGTCTTAAAAGGTAGAAAAGTCCTCTCAACATACGAAAAGTATGTGAGATCATGATCCACGGGAGGTGGGGTGGGTAAAGTAAGCAAATTGTCATCCCCCAAAGACAATTCATGCTCAGGCAGCGGCAAAGCCGTAAGGTTATCAATCATATAATAATCAATGTCACCTCCCGGGTTAAAGCACTCATCCTCCGTAATGGTGTCTAAAGGAATGGATGAAAGGTGGTCGGGAGGGGGACTTGGGACAATACCTTCCTGCAGCAAATGATCAAAAATAATATCCCCCTCCGTGTCATCATCATCAATACCCGGAGGTATTGAGTGAATGTCGATTTCTTCTAGCAATGGGTTATTATACTCAACGGGTGTAATAGACTAAGGTAAAGATTCTTTAATAGGAGGAGAATTCAACGCTTCAATTTTAGCAATCAGAAGATGAAATTTCAGTAATTTGTCGCGAAGAATAACGTCTTCCACCTCATCTACAAGACCAAGTTCAGGGGTGAACTTCTCATAAGTCGGAGAGAATATATCAACATCGCCTTCATCGCCCGGAGGAGAAGGAGAAATTTCAAAAGTGAAATTCTCATAGCATGGAGAAAAATCATCATCATTAAGAGCGACCTCTTCCGTAAACTACTCAAAATTCGATGCATCACAAACCTCATCAAAGAATTTATCAAGACCAAAATCACTAATCTCACTCAATGTATCACAATCCTTAGGCGCATTAGGGATATCAAGAATAGGAGTAGTAATCTCAGAAGATGGGTTGAGATTGTAGATATCATCCTCATCATCATCATTATAATAGACTGGACCATTCCAGTTAGGAGTGATATAATCGACTAACTCCTCCTTGATAACCTCCACATCTTTAAGAAGCTCATGAAGCAATTTCTGTTGATCATCTCCCTTAGTAGGTTCAATTAAACCCATTCTATCCCATGCTGTAAGTAAACATTTTGGTGTAGAAAAGAAGGGAAAACAAATAAATTGGCTCAAAAAGGTGTAGGTGGATTTCAAGATTTGGTCACCATCAAGCAAAGGTGGCCTTTCCTGATGCAAGTCAGCTCGGAGTTGAGCTAAACTTTCAAGAATGTCATTCAAAGTAGTGAGTTGTTGGTCAAGACTAATTCTCTTAGAGGATTGATGATTGAGGGTGTGATGTGGGGGCTCAAAGTTATACAAACCGGAATCATAGCATGGAATTGGCTCAAAGATATTCATCGGTTGACAAGAAGAAGCATCGTGAGGGCCCCCACAATAATTGCAACACGGGTATTGAGAAAAACCCAGTGCTTCATGTAGATAGCTATTACCATTGTCATAATTGTAACCCAGTTCTTTCTCGCCATGAGGCGGGTATCGAATTGGACATGAAACACGCCAATGAGAATCGCTTCCAAAATATATGCAAGGGGGTGGAGTAGGTGGATTAGAAAAGGATGAATTAGTCGAGTTGCACGAGGGACAAAATCCAAATTGTGTATTATCGATATCATTTCCACACCGCTCACATGTACACCATTGACATGTTTGAAAGCCATACAATGGTCTTCCACACCCTGCAGCACAAGCAACATACGAATTCATTAAGAACAATAGATAAGCAAGAAGAATATTCTTGGTGTAAAACTTTCGGAAAAGAAATGCTTTTTATGATTTTTTAATTGTTTTTGGATTTTTTGATTTTTTTTTTTTAGGATTTTTTGTAAATTTTTGACACGAAAAATAACGTTCACGAGTGAACGGATCCCAAAATCCAACGCGTCTCTCACAAAAAACCGTTAATCTTCACGAAAAGAACCAAGTCCCCGGCAGCGGCGCCATTTAATAACTAGGTTTTTGCCTAGTATGAAAATTTGTTCGTCTCGATTCAATTCGAATTGATTACCGGTTAAAAGTGTGACTCAGTCGTCTTTGGTGGATAAAAAGGAAGTTTGGTTTTCAATTTCTACTTAAAAGGTAAAAGCGCAAAATAATAACAATAAGTTAAAAGCGATTAACTAATAAAAACAAAACAATATAAATAATAAAACGTGAAATTAAAACGAAACAATTAATAAAAATAAATCTAAAAGACGAAATTAACTATCGATTCTAAAATAAAGTTTACTTAATGAAAAAGGAGAGAATAAAACTAAAATGGCACTTTAAAGTAAAACGAGGCAAAACCTAAAGCGGGTACTAAATAAAAGATAAAACTTGAACTTTACGAAAAAATATTAATTTTAAAATTAGACGAAAAATTCAACTAAAAATAGTAACTTTCAGAATTAAAAACGGAACAACTTTCGGATAAAACTAAACAATTACGGAAAAATACTAATAAATAAACAAGCTAGCAGGCAGGCAGCTGGAAGCTGCTAGCCAAGCACCTCAAATGGCGGGAAACTACTATAAGCAGCCATGCATACTGCTCAATTTTTTCGGAAAATCTACAGCACTTTTCGGAAATATGATTTCTTCGCAATGTTTGTTATTTCGGTAGGAATTTCGGACTAAATATCAAGCAGGCAGGAAGGCACCTCTAATTTCTTCGGAATATGCTACAGTGGTTTTCAGAAATTTCCATTTCTTCGGAATAATCCTTTTTTCGAAAAAACAAGTTTTTCGTAATAACCGTTTTTCACAACTTTTAACTTTTTCGGAATAATCGTTTTTTCGGAATATTGATTTCTTCGGAAAAATAGTTTTTTCAGAAAAAGAAAATCTTCGGAATAACAATAAATTCAGAGAAAGGGAAATTTCGGAAAAATGATTTTTTCGGAATAATTTGTATTCAGAGAAATGACAATTTCAGAAAAGTGACAAATTCAGAGAAAGGAAATTCAGAGAAATGACATATTTCGGAATAATTAACCGTAATCCGAATACATGAAAAATAAAGATACATTAATCTAAAAATCAGAAAATAAGCCACGAATAAGCAACAAATCAAATAAGCAATTAACTAAAACTTAATCTAAAACACTTTTAAGAAAAACTATTTCAGCCACAAATTAAAAACTTGAAAAACACTAATAAATCTAAAAATTAAAAATCAACTTTTTATAAAATAAACTAATAAGCACTTATCTAAAAACTTAACCAAATTGATTTTTAGAAAAAGCTAATAAGCCAAAATTTAAAAACTTTTAAAAACACTAAATAATAAAAATATTTAAAAAACAACTTTTTATAAAAATTAACTAATAAGCACTTGATTAAAAATAAGAAAATTAACACAATAAGCACTAAAACACTATAAGCTATAAAAATCAAACACATAAAAATCAATAAGCACAATCAATCAAAAGCATCAATAAATCAATAAACATCAAGATTAAGCAACTACAAGATCATCTAAATCAACACAAGATTAATAATAAAGAAAGGAAGAATGAGAATGATTAATTGAAAAGCTTGATTAAGATAAAGATTAAGATCTAATACAAGATTAATGAAAAAGATTAAAACATTAAAGAAAAGCTAGAGAGAGAAAGTATATTAATCTACTCCTAATCCTAAAACTAATCTACTCCTAATTTTCTAACCACCTCCTAATGACACATTAGGAGCGTATTTATAGGAGGAGTAAATTGTTGGTGCTTTCTTCCTTCTTTCATCTTGTCTCGACTCGATTTAAATTCTTTGTCTTTCTCGACGTCGTCTCGGGATTTGTCGATATAATTTGAACTCGTCTTATAATTTTCTTCTTTAATTAGACTTGGTTCTTCGACTTCATTAAACTTCCGTCTTTAGACTTTTTCTTCGATAAATCTTCAGAATAGGCCTTGGACTTCCGTTCTTTTTGCACTCTTGATCTTTTGACTTCGTCTTTTCTCGTTTTCTTCGATAAAAGCCCGTGAAAGCCCGTGTTTTCTTCCTTTTCCATCTTTTGGTCCAAAAACACAATAAAAACACAAACCATGCATAATTTTGACATTTACGACATAAAATACACGTTTTGGCTTGGTTATTATTATAATTAAGTGGTAAAAGGATGGGTGTTTTCACACCTATCAGTATCCTAAGAAGAAACCATCATCATCTTTTTCATCAAATTTTCCAAGTTTATCCCTGTAGTTATAAATGAACATAGGGCATCCAAAAACATGGAAATAGCTGACATCTGGAGCTCTGTTTCTGAAAACTTCATAGGAAGTTTTATCATGTGTTTTGACAATGATTGATCTATTTTGGGTAAAGCAAGTAGTGTGAACAGCTTCTCCCCAAAATTGCTTTGGTAAAGCTGCACCATTTAACATAGTTCTGGCTGCTTCAATCAAAATCCTGTTTCTTCTTTCAGCCACACCATTTTGTTCAGGGGTGCCAGCTGAAGTGAAGTTTTGTGATATTCCTTTTTCATCACAAAAAGATTCAAGTTGATGATTCTTGAATTCGGTATCATTATCACTTCTTAGAGCTTTGACTCTAACCTCATTCATATTTTCAACCTGTCTGATGAAGGACATGATGGTATCAGCCGCATCACTTTTCCTTCTGAGGAAGAAAACCCATGTATACCTTGAAAACTCATCAACTATGACCAAGGTGTATTTGTTGTGATTAATGGTCTGAGGTTTGACAGGCCCAAACAAATCTATGTGAGGAGATGTAAGCACTTTTCAATAGAAAATGATTGCCTGGTCTTAAAAAAAGACCTGTGATGCTTTCCCTTGACACAAGCTGAACAAGTCTTGTCTTTAGAAAACATCACTAAAGGTAGACCAGCAACCAGGTTTTGTGTGGCTATCTTGTTGATGTTCTTAAAGTTGAGATGAGACAGTCTTTTGTGCCACAACAAATTGACACTTTCAGAGGCTTTAGCTAGAAAACAATTAGAGCTGTCTTCAGAGCAAACAGCCATGTTGATGACATATACATATATCCTTCTTGGTGTAATAAGCACTACATCATTGTTCTTGTTGAATATGGTTCCCTGAGTCTTAGTAAACAAAACCTTGTAGTCAGCATCACACAATTGGCTGATGCTAATAAGATTGTGTTTAAGACCATTCACATATGCAACCCTTGTAAAAGTTATCCCATTGTAGTTCACTGAGCCGTATCCCTCTGTGTCGCCTAAAGAATTATCCCCAAACACCACTTTAGAACCTGGCTCCTTTGAGTATCTGTGCAGGTATTATTAAATCTCTGTCATGTGTCTAGAACAACCACTGTCTAGATACCATACCGATTCATTAAGATGTTTCTGCCCAGATACATAGAAACAAGTTAGTTCCTATGGTGAACCCACTTTTCAGTGGGTTCCCTGAATTGCTGATTAGCAACTCTTGAGTTCCTGTAGAACTTTTGGCGATGGGAAGGGCAATTAGCTATCTCATGGGTGAAACTTCCACAGATATCACACCCTGGGAAGTCACCACACTCATCTGAGTGATGGTCTGTGAATCCATAGAATTTACAGGGAGGGTAGGGTCTGTAGTTCCCTAGTTGTCTCTTAGAACCCTGTTGTCTCTCCCTAGAAGGTGTCTGAGCTCTCTTAACAGTCATTTGTCTATCATGGTCTATGGTCATGTGATGAGAGTTTTTACAGATATTGCAATAAGGTTTGACTATCCTTTCACCCTTGGGTTCACCTAAAACAGACTTAGGTTCACGAGAAGTAGAGCATTCAGCGGAAGGCTTAATGTGTTGTTTTAAGAGTTCTACTTCTTTCATTAATGACAACAGGCGTTCTTTAGTTGAGGAATCAACTTTTTTCACATATTTTGTTGAGACAGGCTTAAAGGCAACATGTTTAACAGATTGTTTTGCAGGTACAGAAAATACTTTAGCTGGTGGTTTCTCAACATCTGTTTTAGGTTTACCCTTAGCTCCTCTAGAGGAACTGCTGGGTTCAACTCCAGAGAGTCTGCGTAAGGGTGGTAATTCAGTCATATCTTCAGAGACAGGGTCATCAGTCAAGATGGGATCTGACATACGAATTGTCTCTGTGGATTTGAAAACAATCTCTTTGGTTTTGGTGAGAATTTTCAGCTTATTTTTCTTAGCAGAGACATCCCTTTTAATATCAACATGTAGTTCATCATTAAGCAATTGATCTATAGTGAACCTACTGCACAACCATTTTTCAATAACCTTGTTTAATTCAGATACTTGATCATTTAAGGCACTATTCTTCAAGGTTAACCTATTGACTTCGTTTTGAAGGGATATTTTTTCTAAATTAACCCGTTTGAGATTTTCACATTCAGCCTTAGCATTTAACAGTTCATTTTTAACAGAGTGAAACTTATCAAGCAAGTTCTTTCTTTGTTCCTCAATAAAGTGCAAATCAACAATGGTGTAATCAAGGACATGTTTGCGTTCATCACTATCAGACATAGATAAAAGCCTGTGTACCTTTTTCATTGTGATGTCAACCCATTATCCTGATCTTGCATCACCTTTCCCAACAGCTGGTTCATCCTCAGCTATAGCCATGAAAGCCCTGACTCTAGTAGTATCTTCCTCATCTGAAGTCAGTGGCTCATCATTCCAATCATACGCTTCAGCTACCAACCCTTTCTCTGTCTTTTTATCACCCCCTTTCTTCTTAGACAGAGCTTCAAGCTTCAAATTCATCTGTTCTAACTCAGCTTTAAGTGCCTTATACTTGTTCTTGTAATCCTTCTTCTCATTGTCTGAGGAGTTGAATTAGTGAGATGAGTTGTTGTGTTTTGATTTGAACTTGTAAGGTTTGTTGGAATATGATGGATAAGAAGGTGAGGATGTCTTTGTGGAAGGACAGTCTTTTTGGAAGTGTCCAAGTTTTCCACAGGCAAAGCAAGTTTCTTTTGATCTGTCGGTTTGTTTCCTAGCTGATCCTATTCTCCCTGATCTTTTGTAGAATCTTCTTTGATTGGCTAGCAAAGCTCTTTCATGAAATTCAGCATTAAGGTCTGTCAAGAACTCTTGGCTGCTGCGTGTGTCTTCTTCAACATCATAGTCGCTGTCATGAGGGTGTGGGGTAGAGATAAAAGCTTTGGAAGTTTCTCCTTGAACTACAAATGTTTTTGTCTCTGATTTGTATATAGTATCAATCAGCCCTTCTTCATAATTGAACTTTCCATAAAGCTGAGCTAAGGTGTCATTCTTGATTGAGTTATTGGCTCTCTGAGTCTGATTCATACTCAGCCATTTTCTTGGAAGGCTGTTGACAAATGTGGCATTAATCTCAGCTTGACCAATGGTGACATCATTCATAGCAAGGTCATTGAGAAGAATCTTCAGCCTTGTATATGTTTGTTGAACCTTTTCACCGTCAAGTGCCTTGAAAGCATTGAACTGAAGTCTGAGTGCCTGAATCTTGGTTTCTCTGGTTTCAGAGGGTCCTTCATGACCAAGGATAAGGTTTGTCCACCTTTGTTTGGTTGTGGGACATTGAATGACAGACTTCATGATGTGTTTGGGAAGACAGGATATGATGATGCTTTTGAGACGTTTATCTTGGTTTGCCAATTTCCTATCAGCTGGAGTCCATTGTTTGAAAGGTTTGGGAAGAGGGTTCTCATTAGTAGAGGTAAGCGCCATGGGAACATAAGGACCAATGTCTAGAATTTCTAGAAGAATGGTTCAAGTGCGTCGAGATACACGAGGAATTGACTCTTCCAACTAGCAAAATCTTCTTCATCAAAGACTGGTACGCTGGTGACATGAGATCCGCCTCCTGAGTCAAGAAGTTGAGGTAGATCATCTTCATTATGAGGTGGAGGAGTGAGTCTTGGTGAAGTTGGTGGTGCATTGTTGTTGGTGTTCCCAAAAGACGATGGTGGTGCATTGGTTGTTTCTGGCATGGTGGATCTTGATTATAAAACTAAGAACGATGTTTCTTGAAGGTTTTAATATCAAACACCGCTCTGATACCAATTGAAAGTCCCTAAACTATGCTAGAAACACTAAACTTGACTAATCAACACACGTAATTACTTTTCAAACGTAATACTTATTATTGTATAATAAAGAATTACAAGTGTTATGGATAACACCGTTTGATGACAATGTGTTGTGCACACTTTGAACAACTAAAAACCCTAACTTATGAATACAGTCACAGCTGTTTGATCCAATAAGTTCTAAGCATTAATGTGTGAATATTCTAAAAGTGTTGAACATTAATGCTTGGCTACACATCCTATTTATAATGATACGAGGTTGACCTAAGTACTAGTTGATTCAATAAGTTCTAAGCATTAATGTGTGAATATTCTAAAAGTGTTGAACATTAATGCTTGGCTAAACATCCTATTTATAGTGATACGAGGTTGACCTAAGTACTAGTTGATGGTGACTACACAAGACATTCACTTTTCAGACATCTGTCACAAGATGCTCTTCTATTCTTGGTAGTCTGCCTCAATGCTTTAGGGAAACAGAGCTGACACAGTTTCTCTTTTCTTCATAGTCTCGTACACACAAATGGCATGTCCAAAGTGTGCTGAGTGTTAACAGGGTATTGCCACCCCTGTTAACCCTCAACCCCTCAGAGTCCCTGATACATCTTGGTTGTTATCCATCACAGCCAATGAGTATGTCTTTAAGTAATCTTTGACTTCCTTGACAATGTCTCTGGCATGGACTCCTCTGAGGTTGCTCATAGAGACTTAGATCTCTGTGAGTCTTGCGATACTTGCCTGCCTCCTAGGCACAGGCAAATGACTATCTAACAGCTTGATTTGTGTTTAAATCTATGATACAGGGAATCTATCAAACTTAGATTCCCAACATAGGTTTTCTATACATTTCTGCATATTTAATATTAGGTTTTCTATCAACGTTTAAGCCAAGGTCAACAGTCTTTCCAGTAGTAGGGTTGGTCACTTTTATGGGTGATGACTCATTTGGGCTTTCACTAAGCATGCCACCTTTAAAAACAAGGTAGGATTGGCTTTCTTCCATTGGTCCAAATTTGTCAATTTCTGCTTATATTCCTCTACTGGAGTAAGAACTCTTGGTGGAGGAATAAATTCCTTTTCTTGGAGTTCTGGAATACCAGTCCAAGACAAATCCTTTCTAAGGACACCATAGAAGTTCCCAGCAGGTGGTGGAACACCAGCATACTCTTTCATCCCAATCCCAGTCATATCCCTAGAATCCCTTTGTTCACTAACACATTTTTCTAGGGTTTGAGAAGCTTTATCAAATCTTTGAATTTTAAGCCCTACATTATCTTTGTTTTTAATGGCCTCATCCAACTTAGCTTGTATAACACCTTTGGATCTCTCCAAGATGTCCCTTACCTCAATACTAGCATTGAGGTCATGAGTCAAAACATTGATTTGATCTTTTAGGTCAAGCTCCATTTTCTTATATTCAGCCACAGTCTTTTCAGTTTGAACAAGTGCAAGTTGACAACTGGATAACTTGCATTTTTCATCAAAAACATCTGATTTTAACTTTGAAATTTCTTTGTTAAGTTTTTCAGTGTTTAAACAAAAACCTTTACTACAAAATGCATCATTATATACCTCATTGTCTGATGAAGATGAAGAATGTGCCATGAGAGCATAGTGAACATGCTCATCTTTCTTCTTTTCTACAACCAAGGCTTTGTTCTCTTCCACATCTTTGGCCAAAAAGCTCCAGTCTCAACCAATACCATCAATCTCTTACATGGCAACCATAGCCTTTGTATCTTCAGCCTTGATGATTTGGCTTGAAGGCTTTCTAGCATCAGATCTTCTTGGAGATCTGCATTCTCTAATAAAGTGACCTATTCTATGGCAATTGTAACCTCTCAACTTTGGATTTATCAAACCCAGCAGTGTCTTTAGCATTAAAGTTCATATTCTTCCTGAATCTCCTATTCCATCTATTGGCCCTTATGCTTGCAAGTGCCATATTCCACTTTATGTCCATCTCCTCCAAATGCTCATCACTAATTTGCTCAAGGTCCTCATATGTAATCACTGAACCATTGGGCAATGAAGCAATGTATGCACACACTGTATCAAGATCAATACCAGCAGGCTTAACTCTTGGTGAGTCAACATTGTATGTGTCAGCGTCTGAATGTGATGCGCTGACAAAGCTTGATCCAATGTTGACACAAGGTGATCCAGTAACGGGGTGCATGTATGATTCCCTTTGATCTAATTGACCTTCACTATGTGAGAAGAAGGCCATATTTCCATTGGTAGATTTTCTTCCTTGATCCAAAAGGATTTCAGTCTCTATAATCTTCAGTTTATTGTAGACGTCATCAAAAGTGGAACTTTTGTGAGCATTATTAGCAATCATAGACCTTGCTTTAATCTTACATGCATCACCAAGGCTTTTAAGTAAAGTGGTAATGATATCAGCATCATCATGCACTGTTCCCATAAACGCCAATTTGCTTGTGATGTCAAGAAGTCTACTTCTCACCCCACTTAGCTTTTCATTGGGAAGAGCTTTGAACACAGCCTACTCATGCAAGAGTTGCTTCTTTTTCTCTGAGGCGGTATCATCATTACCACTATAAGTGACTTGAAGGGCTGCCCAAAGCTCTTTGTCAGACTCAAAACCTCTATATTTGTGCTGATTGGCTGGTCCCAAAGAAAGTTTGAGAATGCTTAGAGTTTCCATGTCATTCATTCTCTTTGCAATGTCCTCAGTTGAGACAGCTCTTCCATCTGTAGGTTTTTCTTTTCGATCTGCCTCACTTGAGCCTGGAGTTGATCTTAAAGTAATAGCAGCTTGAATCTTGGCAGCCTTATCGAATGTGTTTCCATATTCAATAATTTCCAATAGGGTGTGGTCATGGATTTGAAGATACTGCTCAAAATTGAACTTCCATAGCTCAAAGTTGTCAGGGTCAAGCATAGGGATTTTTAGGTTATGGCTTGAGGAGGAGGTCAACTCTGAAGTAGACATGTTGTCTAGTTTTTAGGGTTTCTTGCAAAATTCGGGTTTTTGGAGATTTAGGGTTTTTTTTGGGGTTTTGTGTTCTTTAGATCAAAGTTCCTCAACAAGCTCTGATACTACTTGTTGATCCCAAATTTAGATCGGTTTAGCTTGTGTAAACGAGAATGAATCAAGTTAAACACTTAGAGAAACTTTGTTGTATATGAAACAAACTAAGTATTATGCGAAATTAATACTTAGAATAAGAACACACAAACAGATTCGTCCCATACCAGATCTAGGGTTTATATCAAACCATAAAAGCATTCGTTTAAGAACATGTTGCTAGGGTTCATCATCGATGAAGAATCGATTCCACAAGGCTAGCAGCACATGAACTTGAAGAGCCATAGGAACTAGGGTTTATAATAAAACCCTAAAAACGAGTTTCTTCTAATGCACCTTTAGCAACAGTTTTATTGTCTCTAAATTGTTACAGATGTGACTACTTCTTCCTCACATTCTTTTTACGACTCCAGATCTGTCACAAAAACGTCACAAATCTGTCACAGATCTGACAGACCGTCGTTAAACTGTCACTAAATTTGTCGCTAATTCTGGACAACGGCTTCACAGCAACACGAACACGAACATAACACCTTGTATCTCCTAGATATCACGAGCCTTAGTCTCTAATACCAATTGTGGAAACCAATAGATCGTTAGACTCAATGGTTAAGAACCATTATATCTAGGATTATCAATGTTCATATGTATAAAACATAGCGGAATAGAACATTAATATAAACAAGATGTTAACAAGAACAAAGATGAATTTCCCCAATGATTACTTGTATTAAATAATAAAACAAATAATCTCTAGGCGTGTATGCATTAAATCCCACGCCTAGAGAACGAACTCAATTGTAGGTTTACATTGTGAATGAATTGTTATATCAAAACCTACGTCTATGTCTCTTTATATAATAGAGACATAGCTTACAAAGAAAGTTAAAACAATTAAAAGACTCCAACAGCTTGTTCTTTTTCAACTTGTACTCTTTAGCCCTTGTCTTCTTATTGTGTTGTTTTTGACACATCAACTCATAATTTCGACCCAACAAAATCTTTCAGTGAAATTTTAGGAGGGCTTTCTACAGATTATGAGTGAATTCTTCAGTTAGTTTCATAAATTTTTGATGTGTCTAAGTAGGGAAAAACAGTTTGGACATTTGGTATGTACCGGCAGAATGTTATCGGGAGTGTTGTCTAGTGAAGTGAAAATGTGAAAGCGTTTAGAAGTATCACTTGCATGGGTTGTTCTTGTGGTTTATTATGGTTTTGAGTTACTGAATTTGGTTTGACTAAGTATGAGTCATACTTGAGTATATTATTATTAAAGTGTGTGTCTTATTTGGTAGGTTGCGGTTTTCATGTTCATCGGGTATCATCTATCGTCGATGATCGTTTTGCTACTACTCTTGTGCTAAGGTGAGTCTATAGCCTCGCTTTATACTAGTCTTAATCGATTTTAACCCGTGAGGGGATACATGCTATTTGAAATAAAATGAACACAAGTCATGAATAATTGTTTGGACCGAATGTTGCCTTAAAATTATATAAGTACCTTGTTGCCTAAGGTCCCTAAATTTATGAACCGTTAACTATTGTCTTACCCTTGTGAGGGATAGAAATAGCCCCTTATTCAAATGATAGTACTATTCGGTTGACGACCCTATCTTAGACCAGGGTTTACGACGAGTAACCTTTGGGACGGATATTTTTTGAGAATAAGAAATTGTGGTATATTATTGGCAACAAATACCCTAGAGGGGCAATGGTTTCATCTAGTCATGTTGGCATTTGGCGTGGGTGACTAAGTTAAGGCGTCGTTGTCATGAGCTTAATAAAATTAAATAACTTTTGCTATAAGATGGAATATATGAAAAATAGATTGTATGCACACAATGCTATTAAATGATTATGATTGATTTTACTCTTGTGTTCAAACGATATTTTGTAAACCTATAGATACGCTCAACATTATTTGTTGACCTTTTTAAGCATGTGTTTCAGGTAATCAAAGGTGATAATGGCAGAGCTTGCTTGGGAAGGTTGCGGGTTGCTTTTGTGGTTTTTTGGTCTAAAACTTATTATCTTTCCCATTTGTTATAAACTACTTATGTTTGGTCATGTTGTGATAAAACTGTTTGGGTTGGTTGGTTGAGATCTTTGGGAGACCTAGACGCTACTCTGAATTTCCTAAACTTATGTTTTATTTGGGATCGAAGGTTTTAGACAAATGTTAAATTTATTTTCTTATTATATTTCAAACGTCTCATTTTGAGGTCGTTCAATGTATCTTGTGTGATGATGCTTGTGTTTAGCACCTATTTCCGTGCGCATTGTATTTGGGGGTGTTAAAACAATGTAACCGACGTTGTAAGGTTTTCTCCGCCAAGAAGGGAGCTTGTGGATATAGTGGAAATTTCTAGTAAGGTGTACTCGAGGAATGGAGTAGGAACGAAGATAGAGCTTCGTTTCTGAATCACTATAAATCTTGATGTCTTGTCTTAGGTTGTTTCTACCCTTACTCTTTACTTATCTTTACTTTCTTACATTGCAATTCATTATCACTAGATGTAGTCAATGCATTATAAATAAACCTAAAAATTATGAAACTAGTTTTCAAGTAAAAGGTAATTTTGAGACAAACCTAATTAAAAAGATTTTTAATTAAGACCTTAATCATAGAAACTACTCACCCCCCTCCCCCCCTTCTAGTTTCTACATTCTCGTTCACAACGAACCTTGTGTTTTTAATTTTTTTTTACCTTTTTTGATGTATTTGAAATTTATAGCCCTACCATACTCCTTCTACCAGACACCCACCCTCGTTATTGCCATTCAGGAATGTTGGATATAAGTTTGGACTCCTAAAATAGTTCTAGTTGATGCCTATGAGGCACAAGAAGGATTCTGGTAGTTTGTTGAAGTAGGTGTGGTGCCTATCTAGATTATTTGCATCAACTTCGTTATATGTATCTGGTGCGGTGGGATAATCTTTTGCTATTTGGTATTTTACTTCAATTGGACGGGGGAAGACTACGCATATGTGAAGAACTACTTATTTTACTTCAGATGGATACGGTAGTTAGTCGTATCAAACAGGCGGGTGTATAAACCAATTTTCCCCGGAGGGTAATCGGCCATGGCTTCTAACTCTCCTATGAGTTGGGGGTGAAGATCATCAGAGATATAGTATTCGGAGCAGAACTCCATGAACCGCTAGTTATCCAACTCATTAAGTGCGGATTCTATAGTGGATCAAGGTAGTGGGGTACACGTCAGCCGCGTTAGCCGCGGTTGACGGTTGGTTTCCATAATTTTTATTCGTTTGTTGATTGTGGCTTACTCATGCCACGACATTATCTTCCTTCACAAGTTATGGAATGAGACATTCATAAGTACAGTACGGCTGTTTCTGGTTTTTTTATTGTTGGAAGTCTAGTGGTCACGGCTATGGCCGTAACTACTAGACTGGGGGGGGGGGGGGGACATGATGACGTATAGTCTCTACTCGGGCCACGAAGCCCGATCCACGGGTATTACCCGTATCTAGTCCATCACGAGTGGGCTCAGCTACCAACATTAGCCCAAGAGGCCCAATGAAGGTAGTCATACTCGGTCTTACGTGGGCCACATTTTGGCCACACGCGGTCCAGGTCAAATAGAATCATAGTCGAATTAGGACTATGATTCATCCAAGTTGAGAGAATATATACTCTCCTTATTTAGAATATAAGGATCTCATGTATATGGTAATTATCCTCCACTTGGGCCGCAAGATTCGGGAAGCCCTACTTAGGCTTCACCAGCTATAAAGGAACCCCTAGGTACGATTCTCATAATCACTAAACCCTAACCGATTACTCAATCAAAACGATTACTTACTCTCATGTCGGAGTCTAATCGTGGGAGACAATCCCACGGTAAGCCTAACGGTGTTCTTTCTTAGTGTGCAAGATTACTCAAGCAAGTTTCACTTCGTGCAGGAACCGGAGCCCTAATACCCAAATTACATCTAATTCGGGTCACTCGTGGTCCATCCGACTTTTGTATCAATAGTATGGTTGCTTCAGTGATGGATTTTCAAGAGTAAACGTGTCATCGGGTGTCGATGGAGAGTTGTAGGTATTTTTCTTTTGGCGAATTTTGGCGTTTAGGAGAGTTTTTCTTGAGTTATTTTCGGTATAGTGAAAATAGATTGAGTATGGAGAGTATGTATTAAATTGAGAAAGTTGTTTTTTAAAAAATATGAATTATTGAGTATTTATAAGGTGAAAATAGATATTGTAAACTTTTTTTTTATAAATGCAACATATTGAAAATAAAAATGGGCCACTTATATACAAACTTATCGACGGTGAATCGTTCACCTCTTTCAAGACATAACTCACCTGTGAGTTTTTGTCATCGGAATAACAAGTCACGCGCAACTTGTAAACTTACAAGGTGCATTCGTGCTTATACCAATTAACCTTACAAAAATTCGCTTAAATGTTTATTACCTTAGATTTAATTCTTCTAGAATCCCATATAACTAAATTGTATTGATTTTGTAATTTTGGTAGTTCTTAGGAAAGCTTTGGCATATTGCATGGTCGGATGCATTGTTTTCATTAAGGGCTTCAAGGCATTACGCTGGGATTCGAACCCGACTGCCAATTCTGGGAAAATCCCCCACATGGGGAATTACAGGAGTCGAACTCCTAACACTCTCACACATGAAGACTATAACTGGATGCATTCATCCAACTAAGCTAGACTTCATTTACGGTCCGATGCATTGTACATCACCAAGCTACATAAATGTATTATCAAATCCATTACGCTTGGTAGCTTTCATATCTAATATGCGTTGTGATATTATAAATTTTGATGATCAATAATGTAGAAACGAGAACAGCCTTATGGCAGAAAAAAACCATCCTCTACCATTGATAATCTTTTCAGAATAGGTCACATGAATCGACCCAAACTCGATCTAAACTTATTAATTTTCGTATCGAGTCACGAATTGCAACCGGAGGCGGAGCTACGAGAGGGGCACAAGGGGCACGTGCCCCCCCCCCCTCCAGAAAATTTTGTAGTGCTTTTTTTTGTATTTTTGAGGTATTTTCGAGATGTACCCCTCCAAAGTATTTGTTTTCTGTAATCTGATCGTTTTTAGGATGCAAAAAGTATATTGTGGATTACAAAAATGGATGTTTTAGATTTTTGGGTGAAGAAGATGAAATGGTGGAGAAGAATAAGTAGATAGAGAAGATGAGGTCATGTTGTGTTTTGTGAAAATCACATGGGAAAAATACCAAAATATAGCATATATGTACTTTTTTCCAATTTTTTATTAAACATATATTCGGTTAATGTTTTATACTGCAAGTTATTTTGTGTTTTTTTTAATAAACAAATAATAACTAAATACTGTACTAGGATATTAGTATTTAGTTTACTAATGACAAGTTATTTTCTCTTGCATATTCAGTTTGGCAGATTTTTTTTTTTCGCTCCCCTTCGATAATATTTCTGGCTCCGCCCCTGATTGCAACCCTTATTTATCAGCTATATCGAGACACTAAAATACAATGTACTCATAATAAGCAGATCAACGCCTTATTAGGTTGTCATAAATTATAATACTAATAAGCTTGTCATCAAGTGGCTGTAGTTTAGTGATAAGAATTCCACGTTGTGGCCGTGGAGACCTGGGCTCAAATCCCAGCAGCCACACTTTAATTTTTATATATTATTTCTTTTTTTTTTTGAACAAAATATATTATTTCTTTTATTAGTATTCTTTTCCAGTCTTGCTCAAGATAGAAAGTTAGTCATGGAATCTCTCACCGTGGTACGAAGTTAATATTTGTCGGGTTTAACTGCTTAAGATCAGTTCGTTATTCATTTACTAAGCTTTGTTCTTGATATGTTGATACTTGATTCTCTTGTTAGTGAGTGAAATCAAAATGTATCAATTGTATAGATCTTGTAACAATTCCATGTTTCATGGGTTCGTCAAACATATATATCACCCAAACACATTTCAATTATTCCTAAAGGCACACCCCGTTCATATACCCCGTTCATTTACTAAGCTTTGTCCAGACACGTTTCTACCATCATTTCCAGTTCTTTCACCTGAGTTTTGGTTGAACGCTTCCAACTCTTGCTTACCGAGTTTCTGAACATCCTCAGGAGAAAGTATCGTGAATCCCATATCGCCACCAGTACCAACCAAGGTACCCGCAAAACCGATTCAAAATACCCTACGTTTTGAAGAAAATCGCGATCAAATTTATACAAGTGATGAGGAGGTGAAAGAAGAGTTGCAAGAAGAGATGAAAGGCAACGTTGTTAAAGGTGTTCATGTCACAGCTTCAGAAGTTGCTTGCGGATATGGTGGAACCTACCACAAACTGACCTTGTACTTAACAATTTGACTCAAAAGACATTGGCTCGTGCATTGGAGCTCCGAAGTCAACAAACAACCAAGAGAGTAGGACCACGACTTGGGAAATGGATCAATCACGACAAAAGAAAACAACACTTGCGTGGACTGATTTCGGGTGCACAACTGGAACTTCCAGTTGGGTTTATTTTAGGGCTTTTGAGGGAAATCAATGTGATCTAGGGAGCATACTAGAAAGAAGAACATGGAATCCCCAGGATCACTTACCATCAATCAGGAAGAAACTTATTGAGTGGGCTGATAAATAACGTGTTCCAACACTTTGAGATTTTGGCCGACGTTCAAAGGAAACTCTGGGATCTCGGAATTACTAGATGCGACGTTTTGAAGCAACACCTTGACGACAAGGTATTTTTTAGGGACGGGAGTATTGATACGATCTCTCATGCCTGGATTGCTAGTTACAGAATTATTATTAAATAATTATTAAAATTGTTTTATTTATTTACTAGATATCTTTTATTTAGGTAAAGATTATGATCTGTGGGATTACTATATAAGGTGATTACTATATATGGTGATGAATGGTAATGATAATGAAGTATTGATTAGTTAATCTGTGAAATCCGTTTATCTTACTAATATAAGCTAGCGAGGGCCAGTTTATCCTATTTATATAATCTATATATCCTTTTATCTCTATAATCGATCCGGTTCATATAAGATATCTAACGATCTACCTACCGAACTATTCTGAACAAACATTTATTTTTGAAAAAAAACTGTCAAGCTATATAAAAAAAGAAAATCATCGGTACTAGCCATATTAGAAATGATTTTCCACCAAAATGACAAAAAATAGTGTGTTTAAAGAGGGGTATCAAATTCCCAAAAAATAGTAAAGGTTGCAAAGAAATATCAAGAGTTATGGATATTTTATTACAGACATGATTAGTTTGCCTCGACTAATTCCTTTCTTGTATTACTCTCCAACTCTCCTCTACTAAGCTGTGAAAGCCTCGCTTCCATGCATGTTCTGTTTATCGGTCATTGCAGCCTACAAAAATATTTTTAAATCCAGAACTATACATCGCATCATAAGTTAGTGTTAAGTACAATTCTGGTTACCTGAAGGGCTGATTCTTTCTCTTGACATAAAGATCTAAGCTCCTCCTTATGTTTGGATGATAGTTCTTCCAAGTTTTGCTTTTCTGATCTCAACATGTCCTTCAACGTCTCCACTTCTTCATGCAGCTGCATTAGTATAAAAAAAAAGGTTATTCCATGATAAACCACATTACTTTTGGGTCACTCCAGCCTGACCCAACGCTTCCGGAAAGTACTAACTTCTGACCTATTGGCCAGCCCGCCCATTTTCCACCTCTAAAGCATATAAACCACATTACTTACTTGCTTTGCAGTCTTCTGGGATTCTTCAAGGGCTTTCGCTAGATCTTGTGCACGTTTGTCACTAACATCCACATTAGTTGCAGAGCGTGCTTTAGAGTACCGACGCATCATGACATCATCTATATGTGTCTTAAGGGCAACACATATTTCTTCACCCTGTATGAGCAGAAGGAATATATAATTAGTTACATGGAAATCAATTCAATTAAAGAGCTTCAAGAATAATGTTCAAACCTGCTTTGTTTCAAACTGAAATGTATGCAAAACACCAGCAAACCTTATCTTAAAAAATACAGCTGTATTTCTGCTGCCGAATTGCATTATATTTCTTAACTCAGCACAGTGCAAATTTTCTTTGGGAACCGGACGGAAAAAGTGAACCTGCATAGCTCACTAGTAAGAAACCCATATTTGTATATACATGTAATACAAGTATATCTTGATCGGAATTACTAACTCACCCCACGTTTGTTAATTCCCAGTATGAGTTTTTCTGGGAGAAGTCCAATGGGATCATCAATCTTACGGACACTAAAGAACACTGAGTATCCATATGGAAGCATTCTTAATGTTCTTAAGAACTCATGCCTTGCATCTTCTTTTGTTAGATTTTCCTACACAAACAACATTATAAGCATACAAGTCTCAAGAATAGCTTCTAGATGTCTGCTATAAGCTATATGTCAATAGTAAGATAAACTCGGTTCAGATACGACAGAAATTAACACATTTCCATTGCTAATTATTAATGATTCTCGTAGTTCAAATAGTATAAATTCAAAAGAGAAGAAGACAAGTGAATGATTCTCGTAGTTCTAATTAACACTCCCAAAGGTGTCCTATAAAATCACAGATGTGCGCAGATTGTCAGGGAATTACCATAGAACAATAACTTTTAAGGATATCCAATTCCCAGTCCCTCTTGGCACGAGTTATAGCAATCTGTCTAGGCAGAAATCGCTCTAGAAGTAGAGTCCAATCACTGCGCAAACGATTAAAGATAACATTAGATGAATACACTAGTCAAAATCCATATTTTAGTTATTATAATTACTTATAAAGTCACTACACGAAAATTAAAAGGAGAGACAGATAACTAACGTGCAAGTTTCAGGTTTGACAACAAATCCTATTTCAACCAGAATTTGCAATGCCGATAGTTTTGCAGCATCATCCTTTCCAACAGGATAGTTTCCCAACATGTAATCATGTTGTAGCTGCAAGATTAGATACGATTTAAGGCGTCTATGTAAAAGCATGGCCATTAGGAGTTTGTACAATAACCATTAGTGGATCAACTTAAACATAAGTAAAAATGCATACCTGAACATATGATAACTGAACAAACATTGGGTCAGTAATAGATTCATCCGACTCTCGAAATAACTTCTTTTTGAAAGTTAACTTGCATTGTGAAATTTCTCCTTTACTTCGATCCTTGGCTGACTTAAATTCTGCTAAAAGATCTCCAATGTACTTGTTGTCATCTAAGCCAATATACTCTTCTGATCACAGAAAATAAAGTTGTCAAATAGCTATTACAAAATATACAAGAAATGAAGTTACAAAAACGCTTGAAAGCCGCACAATGGTGGTAGAAAGTTAATACCATTTCCAGCTTCAGGTGATACTTTACGATATTCAAACAAACTAAAGCTTGAAAATGCTGACAATTTGATTATGCCTGCAAGCTCCTGGTTAGACAATGGAGCAATCAAGTTATTGTTAAAGCAAGATAGGAAAGAGAAAAAAATGAATACACAAAATAGACTCAGCAAAAAGCGCTAGAAATAATACACGTACACCCACAAAGCTATACAATAAGAGGCAGTTTACTATTCTGATCTAAGCATACTGAACTGTCATGAACTCTTAAATCTACATAACTTTATGTATTTTTCATACAAAGCGGCGCAAACATATATTTTATGTGAGAGAAATAAGCATCTCAAATGGGGATTCTTGAGAATGTTGAACCCACTGATAAAATGTGCACAACCAATAGTCAAATGATATAAAAAAAACTAGCAATACCTCAACAGCATTAGCAACGGTTGTTGCCATGTCGTATGCTATTTCTTTGAAAGTTTCATCCAAAAAAAACACAATAGTTGTCAGCTTTTACCCGATCAATAGAGCTTCAATCTCTTCACGGCCAGGAATAGTATGTCGTGGTCCAGCCTTCACAGAACATTTCAATGCATTTAGGGTGCTCGTTGCAAAAGCTTGCACATCAGGATCAGTGTTCAAATTGTGGGCAACATCATGAATGTAGTCTGATAAATATCCGCCAATATCCTTACTAGGGGGCATGCACGATGCACATAAATACATGAGTTCCCACGCTCTAATTAGATGTTGCCTGAGCAAAAACAAGAAGCACACAACATAAATCAATAACATATGCGGAAAAAGTTGTGCCTGCTTTACCAAATGATTTGCATACCTATCAGGACAATTCCTTGTTTGTTTTAAAATTTGCGCAAAAATCTCATCTCGAAGCTCGGAATGTTTCAACGCTTGCTTGTATAGTTTTCCAACAAGTTCAATTCTTTCCTCTATGGCAATCTGATTCACTTTCTCAGATGAATCTATTCCAGTATACTTCAAAATGGTCTGGAACAGCTTTACTGCCTGGCTTACCAAATCAGCATTTATCTTCAGTAAAGAAGTTGGAATAGGATCCTGTAACAATCACCAATTCACAAAATCTATTTAGACAAACACATAACATAACACAAAGAAACTTGTCACAAGATCTGATTACCCTCTGGAAATACAGCATATCTTCAAACGTAAACTTGTCACGATCTTGTGGACACGCAGAAGCCGAATTGATCTGCTTTTGCATTGCCCATAAAAACCCCTCAACCTAAACGAACCAAATCAACATAAAGCAACAACGGTTAGTCAATCGTCGATAAAGGTCATACCTTTTTTTCAATAAAAACCAAAACTCTTGTCACCTGAAATTTATCACTCAAAGGTATAGCACCCGCAAGCTCAGCTGGAATAGTAGGTGTCCTAAAAAACATCATTAAACCAACAGTTAGACATTCGACCCATAGAAATCACTACTTTCTTCAAAAACTGAAGCAAAAGCGATAAGCAAAACTTACGGAGGGACGAAATTTGACCCATCACTGTCATAATCATCACCATCAGTAATAATTTCGTACCCATTACACGAACTAAACAAAGACGCCATTTTTTTACAAAACTGGTAATGTGGGTGTGAGGAATGATTGTGATTACAAGTGAGGATGAAGAAAAGTATAAATATGATGATCCCGAATCGTAAAGGGGGAAGAAGATCTTCTCATTTAGTTTCAAATTTTCTTACATGTTAAATTTATTTTCATATAAACTTTTCTAAAGAAATATTGCATAAATAATTTTAATCTTATGAAAATACATAATTACGTAGAAAATTTTCCCAAAGAAATACCAAAATCTGTAATTGCATACATAATTTTAATATTGTACAATAACTTATAAAGATACATAAATATGTAGAATATTTTTTTATTATTCTTTCTTTATTTTATTCCTTTTTGGCGGGAACTTGGCCGGAAATTTTCTTATTATATGGAGTGTACTGAAGTGGCATATTAAATTCAGGGAATATATATCATTATGTTTTTTGAATGAATATATATCATTATGTTGATTGCATGTTTTATGAGTATTGTACCAACATACTATATGCGGTATGTAATATGTTTTAGTTTACTTTTTAAAACATACTAAATACCCGTGCAATACAGCGATGATAATAAATGACTACTTTTTAGTAATCGATTTAACGTTAAAATGCAAAAAAGTTGAATTAAAATAAATAAAATCACTAAAAATGAAAAAAAAATAGAAATATATCAAAATAGATGTTGAATTAAAGAGAACAAAATTTTAAAAAATATGGTGAAATTAGATTATAAAAAAAATAAATGAGTTAAAAGATATTTCAATTTAAAAATATTTTTTTTTAATAAGTTGTTACAAAAGTTTGTTACAAAAGAAATAGATAGTCAATATTTGAAGTTATGTTTAGATTAGAAATGATCTAATAATTAAGTTATTAATATGTTTATCCTAATTTTTGGTTTGGAGTTAGAATGTGTATTAATTTATTATTATTGATAAATAATGTCATGTCATGTTATCGTACTTAATATTAATTAATAATATTACATATTTCATGTTATTAAACTTTACCTTAAAAGATATTAATTAATTAATCTAAGTTTTAATTAATTAAATCAATGTACATGAATAATTAAATTATTAATTATTTTAACATAAGTTCATTTAAATAAATGTACATACAAAATATATCATGATTTTATTTAAATAAACATAACCTAAGTCTTATTTTAATCAAACCCTAATTAATTCATAAAATTAATTAATTGAAACATAACATAAGTATTTTTTTTGACATGACGGTTTAATTACGTGTTCTTGAAAAAGTGTCAAGTTTCCGAGCCCAAATCCCGAGACCTGACAACCGAGCACCACAGCCCGAAGGCTGCGGCCTCTCGCTGTCGTAACTCGTCCGAGCCAACAACCCCACCATCGAGAGCCAAAGCTCTCGGTTTGACGCTGCTGCCCGAACCAAGCCGACCCCCAGCTTACGCTGGGGTCCCCCTGCCTGCGATAACTTCCCACCGAGCCCCCAGTGGGTCTTGATTTCCCACTGTTAGGCCAAGTTCCCCGCTGTGGGGTTCTTGGTCCTTGCGACCGACAGCATAACACCACCACCGTCAACCTAGTGTTGTGGCTGGTGGTTCAAAACCCACGCCGACCCTCACTTGGGGTTGCGGCTGTTGGAAAAACAACACCACCGAGACCCTACATGGTCTCGGTTGGCTTTGATTGGGACAAAACCAAAACCCCCAACCCTTACTTGTTTTAATTCTTGGTTGGTCTATCATTATTCCATGTTCTTGATTTGTTTTTATTTATTCTAGATCATAACATAAATAAATAAAAAGAAAAGATTAGAAGATATCAATCACGTGATTTAAAAGGAATGAACACGAACCAATACCGTTGTTAAAAAGAAAGATCAAAACAAAAATCGTCCTTGTGTTCTTCTTGTTGCCGCGGCCAAGAAAGAAAAAGGGAAGGAGAAAAAGTGTTACAGGGTTTTGTAAATTTCTGTGTTTTATGATTTATGAATCCTTATTTGTTTACATAAGAATTATTATTGGATTGGGCCTTGGGCCCCTCCTTCTCCCTTTGTTTGGACGCGGACACACACACACACATACTTACACATTCTTTATTTTTTGTGACTTAATTTATTAACGTGTGTGTTCGTTAAATGTTTGTGTTTTTATGTCTTGTATATATTAAGTATTATACGTGAATACTTATCATACATCTATATTCGTGTTTACATACGTAATACTTACGATAATTAATTAATATACATAATGTTCGTATTAAATGTTCATGATTCTTGTCGTGTGTTAACTAATTATAAAGTTTAAATTTAACCGTAAATTCATGCATTTAATGATCTTAGGGTTTTTAAAACGAATTTTACATATAGTGTCAGAAGGGTGGTAAAAGAAATATATATATATATATATATACATATATATATATATATATATATATATATATATATATATATATATATATATATATATATATATATATATATATATATATATATATATATATATATATATATATATATATATATATATATATATATATATATATATATATATATATATATATATATATATATATATATAGTAATTAAAATCCACTAATGATAGTAGGGATTGGTTTAAGGATTTAGGGGTGATTAATGACGTTTAGAGGGTTAATGCCTAAAGGCGTAAAAACAGTGAGATTTTATGGTTGTCTTATGTCGATTGTTCCAAGCAGTAGGTAACATCTTTGGTCGAGTTTCTTTTTTTTTAAATATAGCTCAGAGAGTCTACTTTTCAGAACGATAAATTTCATCGAAAGCGGAGTTTGGGAAGGTCGTCTATGGGTCGTTGTAAAAAACAGTGCGTTGTTCAGGAATAAATTTTAATTTCGGGAATTTAAGTCAAAGCCCAACCAAATGAATGAGTTATTCAAAGATTTTTTTTAATTTGGGAACTCTTTATAATGTATATGAAAGTACTAGAAATTTAAAATATAAGATATGGTGTTTAGGTCGGGCTTTTGGTGTGAAACATTTAACATGTTAAGAAAATCTGTTTTGGTGAAAACGATTTTATTATTGTTATGATAAAAACTGGTTTATTACAGTTTAAGAGACCATCTTTAAAATAAAGTAAAATAAAAATTTTCTACTTAAATGTTTCATATAAGTGAGTTTGACCGATTTACGTCATTTATAATTATTTACGAATACAAGACTAATTATATATACGTAGTAGTTTAAATATAAATATAAATATAGAAAAAATTTTCTACTTAAATGTTTCATATAAGTGAGTTTGACCGATTTACGTCATTTATAATTATTTACGAATACAAGACTAATTATATATACGTAGTAGTTTAAATATAAATATAAATATATATATATATATATATATATATATATATATATATATATATATATATATATATATATATATATATATATATATATATATATATATATATATATATATATATATATATATATATATATATATATATATATATATATATATATATATATATATATATATATAGACTAGTAACAAATAAGCAACCATGTTTAATTAAATATTGTCTGAGCTATTATATGACAGTTAAATTATCTCCGGTCTAATGTACATTTTTTTAAAAGAACTACTAGTTAAATTATCTCATGTCTAATGTACATAAAAAAATACATTTATATCAATACCACATCAACATAAGAGCAATACTAAACAACCTCATCTTATCATACCATCTAATAACACCGCTCATTTTTTTTCAATTTTTTCAATCTTCTACTTAGTAAAAGCAAAGCGTTTAGTGAAGATTTCATTCGTTTAAAATATCAATTCTTCCCTTATTTGATAATATTTTATGAAAGTTAAATATGCTTAAAATTTTTAAAATAATTAAAATAAATTACTTCTAAATTCAGCTAATTTTTTTATAAAAAATATGAAAAATTGGTGGAGATATTTGATGGAGAAAAATTGACATAAAGTATATGGACAAATTTGTGAAAAATAAAACTGAAAAAAAGAAGATAATTCATAATACTTTAGTGGTTAAATTTTAAATAAAATAGATGAAGTTAAGTGAAACTTGTATTTTTTTCATACTTTTACAATAACTTTAGATTATAAACAAATAATCCTCACACTTTATAAATTCTAAACTTTATATCTTAACATACAAATTTCATAAAATTTGTTTAAACACTAATTGTTGATACAAAGGTTGGATTGGAATTTGATGACCCAAATTAGAGGTAATTCGGGTGTTGAAGGCTTCGACTCCTTCACCTAGTGAACTTGTTTGAGGACCCTGTATAGTAAGATAACACTGTTAAGCTTACCGTCAGATTGTCTCCCAAGATTAACCTCCAACGTGAGAGTAATTAATCGGTTTGCAATTTAGTAATCGGTTAGGTTTTACAGATTGCGTGAATCGTACTTTTAAAGGAACCAAAGGGGTTCTTTAATACCCGATGAAACCCTAGCATGACTTCCAAATCGTGCAGCCCAAGTCAAGGAAAGATATGCTAGGATTTGTTTTATAATCCTTACCTATAAATAAAGATTGCATATCTATTCCGGAAATAGGGCGAATCGCAATCCTTGTTAGATTATGATTCAATTAGCGCTAACCGTGTGCGGTCAACCGCAGTCTGTGTGAAACCACGTGCGACTCACCCTGGGCCAGGCCCCTTGGGCTTATCGCAGTGAAGAGACCAATTCGTAATGGGTCGGTTACAAATTGTATACGTAGTCCGGGCCGAATGGTCTGACCGACCCTGGTGGCAATGCTGGTACCGGGATTCGGTATGTTTGGTTTGGATAAGGTTGGTGAACAAAATATGTCAGGTATGGTTGTTGGTATGTGATGACGTATAATCCTAGTGGGTATCCCTGAACAAAGTCGGCAACCCGCTACTAGAAATCGATTGGAAGGTCGAATCCCTATGTGGGTATCCCTTCAAATGTTTCTTAGACGCATACAAAGGATATCACCAAATCCAGATGGCGGAACATGACAAGGAAAAAACAGCTTTCCACACTAGTCAGGTTATCTACTATTACATAAAGATGTCATTCGGCTTATAGAACGCATAAGCTACTTATCAACGGCTTGTGGATAAACCTTCGATAACCAGATAGGGCGTAACCTTGAAGTCCATGTTGACGACTTGGTTATAAAGAGCCATACAGAGGATGAACTCATCCAGGATATGAAAGAAACTTTCGTGACACTGCGAAAGATCAACATGAAATTGAATCCTAAGAAGTGTACTTTCGGCGCTATGGAAGGTATGTTCTTAGGATACATGATAGATCCTAACGACATTAAACCATGCCCGAAAAAGAAAGAAGCGTTATACAGCTCCTATCTCCAGGAACCATCAAGGAGGTACAATCTCTCAGTATAAATTAAGCAGGATTAAATCGATTCTTATCCAAATCCACTTAAAAATCCCTTCCCCTCTTTAAAACACTCAAAAAGTGTATGAAGATAGGAGAATTCTGTTGGATAATGGAAGCAGAATAAGCTTTTGACCAGCTTAAAAAACACTTAGCAGCACTGCCCATGCTGGTCGCACCATGACCGAAAGAAGAGATGATCGTATATCTATTCGCTACACATGGAGCGATCAACGCGGTGTTAATGACTGACATAAACTCTGCAAACACCAGTCTACTTCGTCAGAAGGGCTCTACAAGGTCCGGAACTGAACTACACTCTAATGGAAAATCTAGTCCTAACACCAGTATATGCTGCAAAGCAGTTGCACCGGTACTTCCAAGCGCACCCAATCGTGGTGATTACAAATAAACTAATCAAGCAGTTCATATCAAAACTGGACATAGCAGGGAGATTGCAAAAGTAGAATGTCTTACTGGGGCAACACAACTATAACACCCCACTTGGATAATTGGACCGCTACGTGTATTTATGGAGTGCCATCAAAGCATGCAAGGCAATGTATTAAAAATTAACTGACCATAACGAAAATAACGGAATCAAACATCAGTAATCCAAACATAAGCTCAAATATAAAGATTAAATACTGAAAGGAAAAGGACAAAACAATGTCCAAACAACTGAAGTAATGTATGAGTGCATAAAATAAAGGAGTCTGGATAGCTCCCATCCAATGCACGTACTCTCTCAGAAATCCTAAGAGCGTCCCTGTGTACTTTCCGTTTGGAACATGAAAGGAAAACTACGGCTGAGCATAACGCTCAGTGAACGGATGTGAAGTACGATAATAATGTACTGGAATGAAACAGGTAACAAATACTGAAACTAAAACTGTTATGAAATTAGAAGCAAGCTGTGTAAAATCTAAAATGTCAGATTTATAAATAATAAAACTGAATCATTAACTGTTAAATCTGAAAACTTGTATTTATTATCTTTTTAATTGCCAAGAACTTATATAGGTCATGTTCTGTAACAACTGTTGCATGAATAACTGGAGGGGTGTCCTCGTCATGCTGTAGAGGGGTGACCTCTAAATAATGTGTTGGGTGGAGGGATCAGCTCCAATGTGAAGGATGTAGAGCACACACCACCTTCACCTAATAACTGTAAACTGATAAGCATAGGATGCATCCATACGCCCCCACTAATAATACTGATAAAATGGCCAAGCTGAGCTGAATGGGACGCTGCATGATATCACTCTCCTACAGGTGAGTCATGACACCGGTGCCTCAAGTGTCATGGTCACGGTACCTCCGTAACTAGTACAACTAACTGGTCATGCTTGTATATAAGGTTCAGGTAATATCTTAGTCATTAAAATAATTTCAGATAATTTATAACATGTACGGGGAAAATATTTGGCTGCAGACGGGGAATCCTAATCATGCATAGAAAGGAAGTCCTAGCAAAAAGGACGGAAAATCCGTACCTCGTGTCCAGTAACCGACCGAGATCAACTGACAGAAAGTCTACTCTGATTTTACGCGAGCTACATGAATAAAGGACGCGAATAAGTTAACTGATATTCGTTTATTTTATTTATCTCAAGTGTCCTTAATTAATTAATTTATTCTTGTAATACTGTTAATATATAAACTGATAAGTCTGAATGTTCTAATATTTCTGATTAACGTATTCCTGTTCTATTATTAATTACGGTATAACACGTATTCTGACATTATAATATTTCTATATTTATTAACCTGCTAATAATAGAAAGTTCCCTAAATTAGAACGTTTCAAAATTAGTTTTTCTTCTTGAAAATTAAATCATGATAAATCACATGTTTTTGGGGGTTAAAAGGAATCATTAAAAATCAATTTAATTTTACTAATTAAATTATGACAACAAAACCACTTAATTAATATATATATATATATATATATATATATATATATATATATATATATATATATATATATATATATATACATATATATATATATATATATATATATATATATATATATATATATATATATATATATATATATATATATATATATATATATATATATATATATATATATATATATATATATATATATATATATATATATATATATATATATATATATATATATATATATATATATATATATATATATATATATATATATATATATATATGTATATATATATATATATATATATATATATATATATATATATATATATGTATATATATATATATATATATATGTATATATATAGATAGAGAGAGAGAGAGAGAGAGAGAGAGTTAGGTTAATGTGGTTGTGCAACTTAAAATTGTTAAAATAAAAAGCGACGTGAACCGTTAGATTTATTTATTAGATTAAATGATGATAATGGCATTCTTGAAAATAAAACAAACATTAAGGTGTCCTTGAAGGTCATATAAAGGCCATGTATATCGTGTACGTGACTTTCCCCAACAAATTTATTGTGTTTAATTTTCACTGTTATAACATTTATTT
The DNA here is from genome assembly GCA_025667525.1 of Glebionis coronaria. Taxonomy (NCBI): domain Eukaryota; kingdom Viridiplantae; phylum Streptophyta; class Magnoliopsida; order Asterales; family Asteraceae; genus Glebionis; species Glebionis coronaria. The sequence goes on from CM046881.1 coordinate 216,630,459, forward strand.
TGTAATAATTATGGCCTATAAATTTGGCATATTTTCTACTTATCAATTTATAATTTCACATAAATGATCCAAAAAGTCATCTTTATTCATGTATATTTTACAACTATTGGTACATAATAAAAAAGTTAACTAAATAAATCATTAATGTAAAATTACACATAATTGTACATTACGTATATTTATACAAATATTCATAATTAGCCAATATTAAACTTGTTGATACATGCCAATCAGTTTTGTAGCAAACCATAACTTTAAACATGTTATTATGATACACATTTTATAACAATTAAATAATTAAATAGTGATACATGTAAAAAGACATAAAAATATAGCGTACATAAATAGTGATACATAGCAAAACGCTCGTAAATATTGATACATAGTAGAAAAAAGAGAACAAACAATAAAAACCTCAAAAATAGTGATACATAATCAAATAGAAAATAAGAAATACAACATACATAAATAAATGCTACAAAAGAAGTTTTAGTGTAATGATTTGATACATAAAATCTCAAAAAAATGTAACACTGATTGAAAATTTATAAATGTTATTTAATGCACCGGTAACTCTGGTGAGTACTACTATATTACGAAACTAATTGATACATCACTAAGTAATAAGTAAATTAATTAAGAAAAGTCACTTTCGATAACATGAACGTGGATATGTCCATAATGTCTTCCAACTTGATGCAAATAAACAAATACCAATAGTTCATCTTCAAAAAATTGGATCTTTCACTGTTGTATCACAGAGACACATCTCCGAACAAATCTTGTATTCCTGTCGACTTGTATGATTCCCGGCAATAATTTTAGATACAGAATACGCACGACGACATTCTGACAACCACGGTTGGCCTCGGTTTCTACCCATGGGTTCAGCGGTTGATATGAAAACCCAACCCTCGTTTTCTGGTGACAACCTTCAACCGTGAGAAATGTAAACTATCCATAGATCGAGATAATAATGAAAGGCACGGGGTTTCAAATATACGGGACGAATACGATGGTTGAATATGAAACATCAATCCAGTTTATTAGGATTATATTAAAACAAAACGTGTGCACAAATATAAACTCACAAAACAAAAGAATATATTACACAAAATAAGCAAATAAACTAGGGGTGGAAACGAGCTGAGCCGAGATCGAGATCGCCAGGGCTCGAGCTCGGCTCGTTTAAGTTTTACAAAGCTCGAGCTCGAGCTCGGCTCGTTTCGAGCCTTATTATTTACGCTCGGGCTCGGCTCGTGGTATGGTAGACAAGCTCGGGCTCGGCTCGAGATCGGCTCGTTTATATGATTTTTCAATGTAAACATAAAATTTGGCTCGAGCTCAGCTCATAATATACCTAAATTAGGCTCGTTAATAAGCTTGATATTAAGCTCGTTAAGAAGTTCGTATATAAAACATTACGCTCGTTTAGGCTCGCGAGCCGAAACGAGCTTTGTACGTAAAGCTCGGGCTCGAGCTTGTTTAATAAACGAGCTGCAACTTAGGCTCGAGCTCGGGCTCGATCTCGTTTAGGCTCGGCTCGTTCGAGCTTTTTACCGATCCGATCCCGAGCTTTTCATGAGCAGCTCGGCTCGTTTCCACCCCTAAAATCAACTGCATAAATCGAGCATGACAAAATTGAAATGATACATGCCTTTTTATCTTCTTCACTAAACAAATGATAGAATCAAACAGACCAAATAGAATATAAATGTGAAACCAGTCACCACGGATGACAAAAATTGTTATAAAATCGAAAAGTTGTGACCAAGAGTTTCGGGATAAGAGCGGCCATAGTTTCTGATAAAGCAATAACTTTAATTTCTGCTAATTGAAGTACTGATACACATGCCTTCAGCAAACACAAAACAAATGAACATCGTAATTAAGGCTATGGAATCCACATCGAACAAAGAATTGCTGCAAACGGTGGCAGCGATATGATTCTGCAGCAAAACACTAGTATGGTAGCCAGGTTTTCAATTCCACAGTGAACGATGGCCTCTATTGCGAGGTATCTTAAGCGTTTTGTGATAATGGATCCGGTGTAGTGTAACAGTTTGTAATAAGAAACATAGATCGATTTTGAGCCACACCCCGTACATGAGCAGCAACCCGTAAACGAGCGGAACAACCAGTACATGAGCAAGGAATTCTGATACACCATGGTGAACTCGAGACTCGCCACACAAGAATCGTAGACCACCTACTCGTATACCACCCATTCGTACACCAGGGTGTACTTGAGAATCGCCACACATGAACGGTACACAACCGAGTAGTACACCTCGAACTCATACACCACGAACTCGTACACCATGGTGAACTCGAGACTCGCCACACAAGAATCGTAGACCACCTACTCGTATACCACCCATTCGTACACCAGGTTGAACTTGAGAATCGCCACACATGAACGGTACACAACTAAGTAGTACACCTCGAACTCATACACCATGAACTCGTACACCATGGTGAACTCGAGACTTGTCACAACAACTCATACACACCATGAAATCGTACAACATGGTGAACTCGAACCTCGCCACACAAAAATCTCACATACCACCGAACCTAAAATGATACATGACGGCAAGCTCTAGTTGTACAACCATTTTTTCACAATTAATGCTTGGCGAGTCATAAGTTTTTTCTTACACAAACTCTTTTCCAATTGTAAGTCTATAAAATTAATGATTCAGAACGGATAGGTGATGCGAGTAACGTTCCATTCAAATGCATACAATAGATAGATACAACTATTTTTTAACACACAGAACCTTGATACAACATATAGATACACAAGCAAGTGGCCTAGGTTTCACTATGAGAAATCAGTCTACAGTCGTTGTAAAACATTGGTGACACAAAAAGCTTAGATTAAACACCAACAAAAAGGACACACTAACTGCTTTGATATCTTGTGTTGGTAACACATGAAAACCTTGCCAGAGCTAAAAACCCCCATATAAACTTGCATGCTAAAATAAGTACAAAAAACTTGGATTTAACCATCGATGAAAACGGTTATCAAATTATCAAACTCAGACAGTTCGGAGAAAGAATCGTAGCCATGATTGAGGATCGAACAAAGAGTGACGATGTTGGGGCTACTTAGTTTCACCAATAACTATTAACTACCGGGAAACATGAATGCTTACAACCCACCGAATTTTTTTAGAGATATGGATCAATTTTTTTAGATGAATTAGATGAGAGAAACGAATATATAAATATGAGATCAAAAAAAAAACGTAAGTGATTTAAGTTGGCCGGTTAGAAATAAAATAAATACTAAAATACCCTTAATTGCATATAAAAGTATTTAATATAATTTTAATTTTCTTTTAAATAATTTGCTATCATCTTAAACCAACTAGAAGATCCAAAGGTATAAAACACTTTTCATTTTAAAATTTTTAAAGACCTACACTATTTTAACTAAATTCTATATATATATATATATATATATATATATATTAAAACAATTTATAAACATGATTAATCATGAATACAATGAATCCCGTATTTATTATCTCCCATGACCCCGAAACCCGAGTCAAACTTTAGGCTACTAAGACTTTTAGAAGTCTCGGTCGCAGGACAAAGCAAACAACAAAACAACAACCAACCCCCCTCTTTCTGCCCTCTTTGTAGAATATTTTTTTTATTATTCTTTCTTTATTTTATTCATTTTTGGCGAGAACTTGGCGGGAAATCTTCTTATTATTATATTATTATATAGCCTGTAATAAGGGTCTACTTAAAATTTTTTTTTCCTTTTTTTCAACTTTAATATATTATACTTGATGAAAATCATACTAATAAATTTCATTTAAAACTCAATTCATTCATATAATTTGTATTTCACATAATTTGTATCAAGTATTATATTACATAAATATAAATATTTACGGTTAAACTTGAAAAACAAAGACCGAAAAAAGTTAAATTTGACACTTATTTAGGAAGGAGGGAGTACAGTAGTACTGAAGTGACTTATTAAATTGGGGAATTTCTAAAAATGGCCCAAAAACATTAAGATTTTCTAAAATTTCAGCGCTTTTAAGAAGTTTCTAAAATGGCCCCAAGGCAACCGAGGAGATCTAAGTACATTTTAGAATTCGGACGCAACCGATGCATCTGAGGCAACCAAGACACGTGTCACACAGGGAGGATAGGTGTTCTCGGTCGTCTTAATTGCCTTGAGCAATTTTGGACCACCCGATCATAATGGCCATTTTGGAAAAGTCAGTTTAAAAATTATATATCATTATATTGATTGCATGTTTTATGAGTATTGTACCAACATGCCATATGCACTATGTAAGTATGTTTTAGTTTACTTTTTAAAACATACTAGTAACAATTAAATATGACAGTTAAATTATCTCCGGTCTAATGTACATTTATTTTAAAAGGAACTACTACTAGTTATTAAGAGACCATTTCAATTTGATTAAGTTTAATTTTTCTTGTAACAGAAATCGTAAAAATATAAGAAGTAGTTTACGCCTCCTTAGAGCATACGATGTGATAACACGATAATATAAAAAAAATACAATTATATCTTATCATACCAAACCACTCACTTTTTATTTTATTTTTTTCAATCTTCTACTTAGTAAAAGCAAAGCGTTTAGTGAAAATTTCATTCGTCTAAAATATCAGTTCTTTCCTTATTTGATATATTTTATTAAAGTTAAATATGTTTTTAAAATTTTAAATAATAAAAATAAATTACTTCTATATTTAGCTAAAAATTTTTAAAAAAATATGAAAATTTGGTGGAGATATATTTGATGGAGAAAAAAATGACATAAAAGTATATGATCAAATTTGTGAAAAACAAAACTTCAAAAAAGAATATAATTCATAAAACTTTAGTGGTTAAATTTTAAATAAAATGAATGAAGTTAAGTGAAACTTCTATTTTTTCATACTTTTACAATAACTTTAGATTATAAAACAAATAACCCTTACATTTTATACCTTCTAAACTTAATATCTTAGCATACAAAATTCATAAAATTTGTTTAAACACTAAGTGTTGATACAGAGGTTGGATTGGACTTTGATGACCTAAATTAGAGGTAATTCGGGTGTTTAAGGATTCGGCTCCTGCACATAATGAACTTGGTTGAGGACCCTGTGCAGTAAGAGAATACTATTAAGCTTACCGTGAGATTGTCTACCATGATTAACCTCTGGCGTGAGAGTAAGTAATTAGTTTGCAATTTAGTAATCAGTTAGGTTTTACAGATTGCGTGAATTGTACCTTTAATGGAACCAAAGGGGTTCTTTTAATACCCGATGAAATCCTAGCAGGACTTCTAAATCGTGTCGCCCAAGTCAAGGAAATATATGCTAGGATTTATTACATAATTCTTACCTATAAATAAAGAATGCATATCTATTCCTAAAATAGGACAAATCACAATCCTTGTTAGATTATGATTCAATTACGGCTAACCGTATGCGGTCAGCCGCAGTCTGCGTGAAACCGCGTATGACTCACTCTAGGCCAGACCCCTTGGGCTTACCATAGTGAAGAGACCCATTCGTAATGGGCCGGTTACAAATAGTATACGTAGGCCGTGCCAAATAGTTTGACCGGCCCTAGTGGTAGTGCTGGTACGCGATTCAGTATGGTTGGTTTAAGTAATGTTGGTGAACAAAGTATGCTTGGTTTGGGTGTCGGTATGTGATGACGTATAATCCCTAGTGGGTATCTATAAACAAAGTCTGCCCTCAAGACTGCTACCCGCTACCAGAAATCGATTATAAGGTCGAATCCCTATGTGGGTATCCATTCCAATGTTTCCTGGACGCATACAATGGTATCACCAAATATAGATAGCAAAACATGACGAGGAAAAACAGCTTTCCACACGAGTCACGACATCTACTATTACATAAAAATTTCATTCAGTTTATAGAACGCATGAGCTACTTATCAACGGCTTGTGGATAAAGCCTTCGGTAACCAGATAAGGCGTAACCTTGAAGTCCACGTTGACGACTTGGTTATAAAGAGCCATATCGAGGATGAACTCATCCGAGATATCAAAGAAATTTTCGTGACTTTGCAAAAGATCAACATGAAGTTAAATCCTAAGAAGTGTACTTTCGGCGCTACGGAAGGTATGTTCTTAGGATACATGATAGATCCTAACAACATTAAAACATGTTCGGACAAAACATAAGTCATGATACAGCTCCCATCTCCGCGAACCATCAAGGAGGTATAATCTCTCAATAGAAAGTTAGCAGGATTAAATCGATTCTTGTCCAAATCCACTAAGAAATCCCTCCATCTCTTTAAAACACTTAAGAAGTGCATGAAGAAGGGAATTTCCGTTGGACAACGAAAGCAGAAGAAGCTTTTGACCAGCTTAAAAGATACTTAGCAGCGCTGCGCATGCTGGTCGCACCACGACCGAAAGAAAATCTGATCGTATATCTATCCGATACGCATGGAGCGATCAACATGGTGTTAATGACAGAAAAAACTCAGTCCAAACACCAGTATACTTTGTAAGCAGGGCGCTACAAGGTCCAAAACTGAACTACACTCCAATGGAAAAACTAGTCCTAACACTAGTGTATGCTTTAAAGCGGTTATGTCGGTACTTCTAGGCGCACCCAATCGTGGTGATAACGATCAACCAATCAAGTAGATCATATCAAAACCGGACGTAGCAAGGCGATTACAAAAGTGGAGTGTCTTACTGGAGGAACACAACATCTCATACAGACCGTGTGTCGTGGTCAAAGGGATGATCTTGGCAGAATTCATCATAGAGAAACCGGATGAAACAGAGACGACGCCTCATGCATTGATGGGTCAAGCACGGGCCTCATTCTCACAAATCCAAAAGGTATGAGAGTTCACGTATGTTTTATGCTTTGAGCTCACAACCACAAAAATGAGGTTGAGTACGAGGCATTAATTGTTGGATTACGGATAGCAGCTCGCATGGGTGTATGCAATTTAGAAGCGAATCTGGACTCCCGTTTGGTTGCAAATCATATCATAGGAGAACACGAAGCTAAGGAGGACAACATGGTCCAATACTTAGAAAAGACTAAGTCATTGATCGAGGGTTTCGACAAGTTCATCATTCGGCAGGTTCCTAGAGGTGAAAACAAAAAGGCTGGCGCCCTCAGCAAGATCGCGTCTACTAGCTTCGCCCACCTACCCAAGCAAGTATTGGAGGAAATATTGATGGATAAATCCATCTCTGAGGAAGAACTATCCACGGTTGTGGAAGAAGAAGGACTTACATGGATGACTCCCATTGTGGAATTCTTGACGGATGAAACGCTTCCACAAGATCAAAAAGAAGCATGCCGAATTCCTTGAAAGTCGCACCAGTTCAAGGTCAAGAATGGATTTCTATACAAGCGTTCATTATTACAGTCGTGGCTCAAATGTGTAGGACCTTTCCAAGAAAATTACGTGATCAGTGACATACACGAAGGGTCCTGCAGTATGCATGTGGGGCCTAGATCAGTTGTTTCGAGAGCCCTGTTTTCCAAATACTATTAGCTGACTATGCCAAGGATGCGCGAAAGCTCATTATAAAGTGAAACGATTACCAGGTCCATAGACCAGTCCCGCGACAACCGCATCAACAGTTGACACCTATCACGTCACCATGGTCGTTCCACAAGTGGGGAATCGACATTGCCGCTCCTTTTCCTGTAACCGATTAGGGGGATGGGGGGCCAAATTTCTCATTATAGCTTTGGACTACTTCACACGATGGATAAAAGCCAAGGCAGTGGCAACATTGACAGGCAAATAGATAAATAATTTTGTTTGGTAGAACATAGTATGTCGTTGTAGCTTAAGAGGGGAGATAATCTCTAACAACAGAAAACCATTCCGTGATAATTCATTCAAAGACTGGTGAGCAGAGCTCAACATTACACATCGATTCACAAAAGTGAAGCATCCACAATCCAATGGATTGGTGAAGCGCACTAATCGAAGTCCGTGAAAGGGGATCAAGGCGCGCATAGATAAAAAGAGTTCAAAATGGGTTGATGAACTTTCTCATGTCTTATGGGCGCACCGAACAATGATCAAAACTAGTACTATGGACACCCCATTCTCTCTAACCTATGGAACAGAAATAGTCATCACACATGAGATAGGAATGTCAACCATCCGCACTGCAAAGGTTGATGTCATGACAAACAATGAAGAATTACGGGTGAACCTAAACCTACTTAAAGAAAAACGCGAAAGGGCAACAATTCGCGAAACCAAGGTTAAGTAAAAAATGAAGGGTTACTGTGATGCTATATTCTGGGGAGTCTCCTTCAAACCAGGTGACTTTGTTTACCGTGCCAACGAATCAAGTCGCGCATAGAACACCTGTAAGCTTGAAACCAAGTGGGAAGGACCTTATAAAGTGTAGGAAACTCTAGGACAAGGCGCGTATACGTTAAGCGACATGGATGGGCGCGACCTTCCCCTTACATGAAATATTTGCAACCTCAAAAGGTGTTATCTTTAAGGCTACGGCCTGCGCATGAATGTCCTTATGCTGTAGTAAGCACCCAATAAATGTCATGTATTTAGTTTCTTTACTTTTTTTAAATGTTACAAGTTGTTGGAAACTCACTTTATGTGACGACATTTAAGAATTCCCATTAGTTATCATAGTCACACACGTTTAGACTAGAATAGGTTTGTTGTATAGTTTATGTTGTGTGTGTGGCTATATATACCCCTCCTTAGCTTCCAAGGAGGGGTGTTGCTTGTGTCCATTTTCATATTTTCAATACATTTTCTATCTTTTACACATTCAACCTTTCTCTCTCAACTTCATCTATGGCTTCCACCATCTATCACCCTACTAGACCACCGGATTAGCTTTTAGTAAATCTACATTTGGCATCAGAGCCTTGGTTCATTCCTTGGATCATGTTTTTGTTTCGATTTGGTGGTCTAAACATTTTCTTGTGTCTCGTTATATAATTTTTTTTGGTCCGTATGTCTCGTTTTTGTCACAATGGTTTTTATGGTTTCATTTTTTTATGGAAACATTGCATTAACTGTTTGTCACATTCATTATCCCAATAACCAATGTCTTTGTCTCATAGTCCATTTCTAATTTCCTCAAAATCACACCTTTTCACAACTGGTTTTCTTTTTGTCCCTGGTTTCACCCACAATTTCATTTCTTTGTCCCTGGATTTACGGTTTCAAATTGGGAGAAATCTTTACTGTTTCTGAAATTATTCTTTATATAATATCATTTTTTCTGGGTTTGTTATTGTGTTTTTTTGAAGATGCAGTTACCCAGAAAAGTGGACAGATTCACAAGTTTCTGAAAAAATGGAATAAGGACAATACTTTTGGATAAGATTTTTGATCGTAACATTCAGATCGGAATATTGCGATCGCAAAAACCTTTGGTTTCTACATTGCGATCGAATATTCCGATGGAACACAGTCTGTGCATTCCGATGGAACACATTCCGACGGATGCATTCCGACGGATGCATTCCGACGGGGTGTAGAAGAGAAGACATTCCGATGGAATTTTTTTAACACATTGCGATGGAAATACAAATGTAAACATTGCGATGAAAACAAAAAATATTCCGATGGGTTTTCTTTTAGATATTACAATGGACTGTTTATAAAATTAGTGGACCAAATTTGTGACCAAACCGAATCCATCGCAACCGAGTCAACTCGGTAATTACCGAGTTGACTCAGTTAACCCACTGAGTCGACTCAACTGCCAACCTTTTTACTCCTCAACACCATAACTAATTTATTCCCATCGTCACCTAACCCCTCTATACATCTACAAGACTCGAAATTAAAAACATAAAATATTTAGATCTCAGTTTACTTTCTTTTGTGTGATCCATGATTATCATAGATCTTTTAGATCTATACACACAAGAAACATGCATCATAGAACTATTGTTTGGTTTTAACCAATGTTTATATACGAAAATTAAATAAAGATCAATAACAATTTTGTTATAATCTTTATTTTGTTTCATTTTTTTAAACAGAAACCGACATGCATCATCTATCAAACCTACCGGAGATCAAATGAATGATCTTGAAGCAAAACATACATCTTCAAATCGTTTCATTTGATAAGAATCATCAAGTTCATTAGTAATTCGTGGGAATGGAGTATGATACAACAATATGAATCAATGATGTCATTTATTTGCACCGATTCATTTGTTAGTAGATGTGGAGATATGATACGAATCTGGTTTTATGATTAATTGAGGTTTGATGAGATCATTGTTAAGTGTATTGGAGATGGAGTGATGGGATTGATAGTTTTGGATTGTGTAGGCTGAGATTGAGAGTGATTAATATTGAGGAGATGAGATTAAAGAAATGGTGGACGGAGGTTACGATGGGAGAAAGAGACGGTGTTGTGAGAGTGAAGATGGGGGCGGAGGATTCTAGGGATGAGTCAAATTAGGGTTAATTGTGTGTGAGATAAATTAGGGACAAAATTTATATCTCATGATTTAACTTGTGTGGGTTGGGTGATGTACACGTGGGTGCATTCACAAATAGCCATGGTAATAAGTGTGTAAACACTTATCCTTTTGCCACTAAAATCAAGGTAAAACAAGACCTAATCATGTGTTTTACATTTTAAAAGTTGAAATTACTCGTGGTTTTGTGTTTTTGTGATAAAATAGGTACAAATGATCAAAAGAAGAGAAAACACGGGATTTCACGGTCAAATGTTGAAGAAAAGTCCAAAAAGAGACGAAGAAGAAGTCAAAAGGCCAAAAGTGTGCCCAAGTTCACGAAAACCGGCTAAACCGACTAGAGTTTGAAGAAAAGATCGACAAATCCGAAATCGAGCTCGTTCTTAATGGATTTAATATTATTCGAGTTTAATGGGCCAAGTGGGTCCCACATTTGCTTATTGGACCCACAAGCCCATTTATGAAAATAGTTAACTTTTGACGGATCAAAAAATAGAACTATGAAAATAGCCCAACTATGGAAATAGCCCAATTATCTCACATTGCTAAGCAACAAAAGACGGATGGAACTTGGGCTATACTAAGCCCATTGCTAAAATAATTAGATGGTTAAGAAAGTTGCTAGGTCAAAGGTGCCAGTCAACACACAATTCATAACATTTACTCTCCACCTCACATTTTATTTACTTCCCCACAAATAATCACTCCCTCACACGAATAAAACTCACACACTTGACCGGTCAACCTTACCCATGTACCTCACCCCCACACAAACACAATTTCACTCGTTTTTTTTAAAATCCCATTTACTTTCAACCTTACACACGTGTACAACACCTTACCCCCTCACAAATTTAATAAACTTATTTACCTCACCCTTTCCCCACTTTTCGTTAATAACAAAGATTTTTTCACCCACCCACTTCTTTCTCTCTCAACTTACACAGCCATCACCATATATCTTTTTACACAAACCCTAATTTACCCATTTTAAAAAGTAACCAACAAAACAAGGGGGTTTTCACTTATGCGTGTGATTCACACGGATGGGGAATAAATCCTCATCTTTTTCGGAGCAAGCAATATGGTGGTCCTCTCCTCATATCCCTCCAATGTGGCAATCTGTGGCTCATGATCTAATTTCAGCCGTTGATCATTGAAGAGAAGGAAAGAGAAGATGAAGAACGGCTATGATTGCAAGCCTTGGCCACCAAGGAAAACCTAGAAGGTTCGGGGTTCTCCTATAAACCCCCCCCCCCCCCCCCCCACATCTTGTAACTGGGGATAGATTTCCTTTATTTTCCAGTTTTTTTAATTAATTAGGAGTAGGGTAATTTAGTATTTAATTTTTGCAAAAATAGATTAGGATTATTGTATTTTTAAATTTCAGTAAATGTGATTTCTCTTTATTAAATTAATGAAAAGTTGGGTTTAATTTTATTTCATCTTTATTTACATTTTCTGCCGAAGTTTCAATTTAATTTTCATCTAAAATCAGTTCTTTTAATTATTACTGTTCTTGTTCGAATTATTATTATAAAAAAATAAAAAATAATAAAAAAATAAATAAAAAAATAAAAAAAAATAGAAATACTGTTCGAGGCATCACTGTTACTGTTATTTGGATACGTTTGGTTCGAGTGTTGGTCGAGATGAAGATGTCGATGATGTTTCGGTGATTGTTTGTTTCGGTTCACAAGTACGCTCAGCGCGTTACTTCGACCCAACGGTTTCGACATCAGGTTCCTAGTCTCTTTTTAATTTTTATGTTTAAGTTTTTTATTTATGTTTAAACTTTGTTTATTTGGTTTAATGTTTAAATAGAATCTGTTTTAAATCTGCTTTGTAGTTAAGACTGCTATAAATTTGAGTACTGTTTGAATTTATGTTATTGCACTGTTTGGATTTTTGATTTTTAGAATCTGTCTTTTTAGTTTTAAGTTGAAATGGTTTACATATTTGCTATTTGATTGCATTTCTGTTTTTGGTAAGATTACTTTAGCTGCGTGATTTTAGGTGTTATTAGTCGTTTATCTGATTTCATTTTTTTGTCTGCATTTTATTTAAATCTGATATTTTAGTTTACTGTCTTTCTACCAAAGCTTGGTTTGGTGTTGCTGATTTAGTTTCAAATGGCGCCGCTGCCGCTTCGCTCGTACGATTGACGATTTTTTGTGAAGACGTTTGGATTTTGGGATCCGTTCTTTTTGAACGTTACGTTTCTTGCAACAAAATCAAAAACACAAAAAAAAAATCAAAAATTTAAAAATACAAAAAAAAATTAAAATATCACAAAAGCAATTTCTTTCCTAAGAATTGCACCAAAAAAATTAAAAAAATCAAAAGTAATACTTTTTCCTAAAAGTATTACACCAAAAATATTACGTATTAGTGTTAATTTTTATTTCGATTTCTTTCGATTTTTCTTGTGAATATATATTTTATTTTAAAAATACAAAAAGATTTTTCTTTTATATATTACGTAGCATAATTATTATTGTTATTTCGTTTTCTTTCGACACTACCATGGATAATCGTCCGATTTGGGAAATCTTGCAAGAAAAACGTTATAAGATTATGTCCGAGGAGTGTACGACTTGTGGTGGGCCTCATGCTTATTTTAATTGTGACAAAACTTATGAGGAGGTTTATAGTAATGAGGAAAGTATGTGTTATGATACTAATACTTATTTTGGCCCCCTAGTTTTCCTACAACTAGTGACCCACCACAATATGATCAACGGTTTTATGGGGAATTTCAAAATCAAGGGTTTTCAAACAATGAAGGTTTTCCAAATGAAGGCAATTTTCAAAACTATAATCAAGGGAGTATTTCACAACCTCAAATGGATTTAATTCTTAATAAACTTGAGGAACATGGTAGATTCTTAAGAGAAATGCAAGAGGAAACCGATAGGAAATTCATGCTCTTTTTAGAAACCTATCAAGATCAATTTGATATTGAGTCGTCTTTGAGAGTTGAAATTGAGGCTAACACCACTACTAGTAGTGATGTTCCCACTGTGGATCCTTCCATCTCTCTGCCAATAAAGGAGAGACAAGGCCCGGAGATTATCATGAGTTTTACTCACCCTCCGGTGTTGACACCCACGGATACTATTAGCTCTCCTCTCTCCTCACCTATTGAGGAAATTCCCGAGATTCTTCTTGAGCCTTCATTACCCGTTGATGACCCCATTTCTTTTATGACTCCTTCACCTACCCCTTCAAATGACTTTATGCTTTCTTCAAATCCTCTTTGCGAGACATGTTTTGAGAAACCAATTTTTGAGGAGTGTGAGTGCATAGAATAAGAACCCATAAGTTTTCCTACACCTAAGGAGTTTGTAGATAGGGATGAGTTATCTTGTGATTCCGACTACATTTTTAATTATTCCTCGGGATCGGATGAGGATGATTCGCCTATTTTACCAAGACCGACTTTTAAAAACCATGATACTAATGATTTATCAGATTCTTTACTCCTTAGTGATGACTTTTATACCCCGAGTATCGAGAAATTCCATCACGAGGATGCTTTTTATGATCCCGTGTTATTGGATTTCTCGCATGAGCTTAATTGTGATCATGGTATTGATGAGAAGGCAAATGGTGTTTTAAAACATGATATTGATATTGACTTTGAGAACTCGGATTTTGATAAATTCACATTTGCCTCTTCGCCAATTACTTTTGATTCTACCATCGATTCTCATCCAATTCTCGAGGAGTTACCTAATCAACACTCCTCTAATGAGAATTACGTTTACCACATTCGTGAGGATTTAACTTATCAACAAATCCCACAAATGAATGATGGTTTCGTACTTGATCGTGATCTCTTCGAGAGAATTTCTAAAATCTTAAATGAGGGGAACGACAAACCTTTGTTTGACGAGCCTATCTATGATGAAGAAATCGAAGAGATTCACGTTCATGAGGATGAATGCTTTGACCCGGGAGGTGACATTGACCATTCTATGATTGATACAATTACGGCTTTGCCGAATAGTGATCGTCCTATGTCTTTGGGGGATGACAATTTGTCTCCTTTACCCACCCCACCTCCCGCGGATCACGACCTCACATATTTCACTTATGTTGAGAGGACCTTTTTGTTGATCCCAAAGTCAGATCTTAAACCTTAAGCTTGTTTAAGGGTTGTGATAGAGAGAAAGAATTCAATCTAACACTAGAGAAACTTTGCAAAGCAAAGTAACTAAACAAGATGCGGAATATAATGTTTAGCACAAGAACAAATATGATTGAAACGTTGAACTTTAATATATCAAAGATATACAAATACCCTAAAATGGTATTAGGGTTTACAAAACCTTAAAGTATAATAACGAAAGACAAATGAGAAAGACACACTTTGCATGCTAACCTAGTGAGTCCTTTTATAGCCATAAGGACTCACGTACAAGATCACTACTAACAAACTTGGAAAGTATTAAGGAATAATAACTGAAACGCGTAAAAATCTATTCCATGTTTATCTTTGTCAGCAGGGCCTTTGACTTCAGCAGGGGAACCAATCCCCCTGCCTTTGTTATTTAGCAGGGGGAACTTACTCTAGCAGGGGTACGAATAATCAACTAGCAGGGGAAACAAATAAGCATAGATTTATTCCCAACAATCCTCCCCTAAACTTGTGCTTTCCCCTAAAGACAAGTTTCTGAATAAATACTAGTTGATGAGGATGCTTACAAACTTTCTGGCCAAATCTGACTATGAACCATTCTTACCAGATCATAAGCAACAGGCTTTTTAGCATCTACAATTAAGTTAGCCTGTGCTAGTTTCTTCAAGGTATCCTGAGAGAAGGGATAATACCTATGATTGAGCAAGTACACACTCACGCCTTCCATCACTACCTCATAGAACCCAGAATTTGTAAACAGCTTCCAATAAAACAAATCACCTTTATCCACTGCATCAAATATAGGATCATATAACTCATGCTCATACATCCTATGCATGCACTCCCAGATTACCCAATCCTTCTCCACACCATCCATGGTAGGAGGTTTTGCAGCAAACGTTTTCTTCAATATTTTCCACAGATCTTCTAAGTCTTCACTATCCAAAATTTGAAACATGACATCTAGACTTAGAAATGTTTGTGCTGTATTGTCAGCCCTTGTAAGCTTCCACCAAGTTCTCCCTTTGTGTTCATAAACAGCATATTCTATGATAGCAAACTTCTTTCCAAGTTCACTGGGTGAGATATCATCATTTTCCTGCAGAATTAGCTGTTTATCAATTTCATCATTTGAAGGCCTTTGAGACTCTTTAGTAACTGTGCCCACTTTCTCCATTCTCTTGAGCCTTTTGGCTGCTCTTTGTACATTAAGTACAGACTTCTCAATTTCTGGAAAACTTCCACCTGCTTGATGTAATGCCCCTGCTTGTGATGATGTACCTGCTTGGGCTGATGCACCTGCTTGTGTAGTTTCCAAAGTTGTTTCTCCAGCTTTTCTTTTCTTAGATTCGCTGGCTTTCTGTAGCATTTCACTTTGTCTCCTAAGATACTCAGCTTCCTCAGGAGTGTTGATAGTCATCCAATCCTCCACATCATATAATCTTAGAACTGGTCTGACTGCTCTTTTTATGGCTTCAAAACTCATATCTCTGAAGTCACCATCCTTCCACTTCCTATGTCTTTTAAGCAAAAATTTGTAATGATCAAGTTGCCCTTTCTCTGAAGTCAAATACTTCTCTCTCTGAATTTGATTTGCCCTTCTTTCCAGATACTCAGTTTGATATTTGTAAACAAGGCAAGTCAACTCATACATGTCTTCCAAAGGAGCATTTATTAACTCCTTCTCCCATTGATCAAGAAACTCTCCAACATGAGGTACCCTGTCATCTAGCTCTCTATGCATAATCTCAACCTGCTTGAGCATATCTTTGGGCCTCATCTTTTGCATTCTTTGGTCCTGCATATCCATCTCCTCTTGTTGTAGCCTGAGAGCTACTTGTGCATCATGTGCTTCTTGAGCCCTTTGCTGTTCAGGAGTTAAATGCTTGTATTTTCTCTTGGGCTGTTCCATCAAGATTCCTTTTCCTTTGCCTTTTGGATCCACTGCTGGTGCTGGTTTTACTTTAGATGCAGGTTCTTTGATTGTAATCCCCTTCTGAGCTGGTTGCTTTCTGTTCTTTCTAGCAAAAGTTTGAGTAATATTCTTAGCAAGGGATTGACTTACAGCAGTGGGATCAGCAATGGCAGGGGAAACTTTTGAAGCAGGGGCTTCTTCTGGATTGCCCATTGTGAGCAATGTTTGAGCAATATCTTTGGTTGCACTCCCCTTGTCACTTCCCTTATCAGCACTTCCTTTCTCCATCCCTTTCTCAGCACTTGCTATTCTTCCATGTACACCACCAGGATATGAATAGTACTCAGTAGACCCTTCTGTATGTGGAACTTCCTCCCCTTTGGAAGCATCCTCATCTGTTGAAATAATCAGTCTGGGCTTTCTCCTCCCCTCAAGAGTAGCAAGTCTGGTTTCCAAGTTATTGATAACCAGGCCTTGCTTTTTGACATCTTGTACCAGTTGTGCATTCTGCCTTTTCAGACTCATACACATTTTCGTCAATTCCAAATTAGTCAAAGGTTTCATACTGCTCTCAATCCTAGAAGGGAATTTCTCCCCTGTTTGGATATCATGGAGTGAGGGAGAGGACTTACTGATGGTGTCACTGTCCTGCTCACCCCTTGAGGATGAGACAGTAGTGGCAGCCAAACCCTCAGGTTGCTCCAAACCCTTGGAGACTCTCCTCTCTGCTGCTTGTGAAGATTCACCAGGCAAGGGAGACCTGGCAAACCTGGATTTAGAACGCCTTTCATGTTGTGGATCAGCAGTGGGTAAAGGACTAGCAGGGTGTAGGTGTCTGGCAGGGGAATCAGAAGGTTGGTGTTGAGCTGTTTGATTCCTGGCTTCTTCCCGTCTGATTTGGTCCATCATAATTGTAGTAAGTGGAATGTTTTTGCCAAAAAACAGAGGTGATGGTGCAAGGAGTGTGGTGAATAGTTTTGTGGTATGTTTGGTTGCTGAAAAATAGTTTTTGTGTTTAATTGGACCATGATCACTCATATTCAGCAGAAGTTCTATAAACCTTGGGTACATACAAAACTTTGAGTTGCTTGAAACATTTTTAACCATTCCTTTAAAAATCATTTGAGAAAAACAATACTTCCTCCGTGTTGCAAAGCAGATCAGGGCAGAAGCCATCTCACTACCAAACTCATTAAAAGCAGTGGTTTTTGGTGACAAACATTGCAAAATTGTATGAATCAAATATTTCCAATTTGGGGCAAACTGGCCTTTAGCAAACTTACATCTTTGTTTTTTAGAAAGTTTGTACCCTAATTTAACAAGACCTGCAAAAATTTCAGCCTCAGAAAAGTTGGTTATCCCATCCTCATCATCAAGGAGAAGATTCTCCCTGATGGAGGCAAGTGTAATCACCTTGGGATGACCATCAATAGTGCTTTGAATTGTAACCTCTCCATTCACTGTTTTGGTCATGGCTTTAGACCAGAACTGCTGAATGTGTGAGGTATAAATTCGAGGATTGATGAGAAGGGCCACTCTAAAGTATGATGACTTTAGAAAGGCCACAGCATCAGCAAACTCGGCTGGTTCATCATGTAGCAAAGCGATTTGGTTATGATTAGCAGCAATTTTGAGAGTCATGATAAAGTTTGAAAATAGTTTGAAGGTTTATAAAGGTGAGAGATAGGTGGGATTAAGTCGAGAGAGAGAGAGATGGACCTGCTGGTGAAAGGAATTAAGTTTTTATAGGCGAATTGAAGAGCTGTGATTGGACCAAAAGTTTCAAATTGCAAAAATATCAAAGATAAATCTTGATAAAAAAGTAATTTATTTGAAATAATAAAGAAAAGATTACCAATCAGCGAAGAAAGCGCCTTAAATATCTTTTAAAAACAATAAAATATTCCTTAACCAAAATTTGTGCAAGCAGGCCCAACGGCTATGAACAGGGTAACGGTATTGTCGGTCAACGGTCAAACAGGGGAATGTTATGAAGGCAGGGGAAGCAAAAGATGAAAGCAGGGGAAACTTTCCTAGGGGTATTGGACAAGTCATAGAGAGACCGATACTAACTAGCTCTGCTCTAATGCACACACTTGTATACACAAGATAGATACATAGAAACTCAAGAGTCCTCTATTCAGCAATGGTCCCAATACAAAAAGTCAATACATAAGCCCCCTACACCAGGTTAACCCAAGAAAACATGCATACCCCAGTCACCATCCCTACCTTGTCCCTTACTTATAGTCAGTCAGTCTTGGCAATGTGTGCCACACATCTGTATTTGAACAGCAAGCTGTTTTAATAGAGAAATGTAAGCACTCATTACAGTGCCTCAAGGTTTCAGAGTTCTGACAAGCTTTGCAGCAAGTCCTCATTACCCTGAACCCTCACTCACCAGTGGATATGGTCTAAGATCATATATGAGTATCCTAAGGATACCCTGAGTCCTAAAGGTGTGACCTAACCTCCCCTGAAACATAGAGTATATACCTGACCCACCAATGAGAATAGTGTGTACCATATGAATCTCTGCATTGTTAGTCTAAAACCACATATAACCACTTTTGTAAAAAGAACACACCCAGCTAAAGAGAAAAATTCTCTTAGCAGGGGAATGAACCCCCAGCAGGGGAATCTATGTTAAAAAGCAGTGGAATAAAAAGTGATGGAAAAATGGACTAACAATTATACAACAACAGCAGTGAAGCAACCCTGATCATACATGACAAAATAGACATCATTTTTTAAGGGGTAACCATTCCAATACCTGCAACCAGATACTGAAACCTCCCTACTTCAAAAGCTTTTGTTATCTGTATCAATTTCTCAGGGACAATTAGTCCTTTTTCAAAACAATCTCTGATAAAGTGATGTCTAATTTCAATGTGTTTAGTCTTGCTATGAAAAACAGGGTTCTTAATAATGCAAATGGTGCTGTTGTTGTCAATGAATATCTTGGTTTTAAGAAAGTTATGACCATAATCAAGCAGTTGATTTTGCACCCAAAGTACTTGACCACGGCATGCAGTAGCTGCTACATACTCAGCTTCAGTTGTGGATGTTGCCATGATGGTCTGCTTCTTACATTGCCAAGATATAAGTCTGCTTCCCAAAAATTGGCATCCCCCTGTTGTAGACTTCCTATCATTGTTGTCACCAGCATAATCACTATCTGAATAGGCTATCAGCTCAAATGGTGACTCCTTTGGATACCAAAGTCCTAAGGTGGGATGACATTTTAGATACCTAAAAATCCTTTTCACAGCAAATAAGTGACACTCTGTTGGTGACACCTGGTATCTTGCACATAAGCAAACTGCAAACATGATGTCAGGTCTTGAAGTAGTGAGATACATAAGAGACCCAATCATAGACCTGTAGTTCCTGACATCTATAGGCTTTCCAGGACCATCTTTACCCCATGGATGATCCTTGTCCATTGGAGTGGACACCTTCTTCCCATCAGACATGCCAAACTTCTTTACAATCTTAGCCACATATTTGTCTTGTGAGATAAATATCCCATCTTTTCTCTGCTGAACTTGTAACCCCAAAAAGAAGTTTAGTTCTCCCATGGCACTCATTTGAAATTTATCCTGCATCAGTTTGGCAAACTCCTTGCTAAGCATAGAGTTAGTGGATCCAAAAATGATGTCATCAACATAGACTTGTACAAGCAAGAGGTCACCCTTGTGTTTCTTGGTGAACAGGGTCTGATCAATCTTCCCCCTACTGAATCCATTGTCTAAGAGATATTTAGAGAGAGTACCATACCAGACTCTGGGAGCTTGGTGAAGTCCATACATAGCCTTTTTCACCTTGTATACTTTCTGGGTCTTCAAACCCTGGAGGTTGCATAGCATAGACTTCTTCATCAATGGTTCCATATAGGAAGGCACTTTTCACATCCATTTGAAAAACAGTGAAGTCCATGAATGAAGCATAAGCAAGAAATAATCTAATGGCTTCAATCCTGGCTACTGGAGCAAATACCTCTTCATAATCAATTCCTTCTTCCTGAGTATATCCTTGTGCCACTAGTCTTGCTTTGTTCCTGACAACTATTGCCCTTTCATCCTTTTTGTTCCTGAGTACCCACTTTGTCCCAATAGGCCTTGCCCATTTGGGACAATCTACCAGAATCCAAACCTCTTGTATGTCAAATTGTAAGAGCTCCTCTTGCATGGCTTCAACCTAGCTTGGGTCATTTAAGGCCTGAAAAATCTTCTTTGGCTCTTCTTGTGACAAAAATGCAGTAAACAGACAACATTGCATGTTGTCATGATTGAACTTCATGGTGATGTTAGCAATGAAGTTGTGCTCCTTTGCTGTGTATCTTGTATGTCTAGGGGCTTCAGGATTACCAATGATTTGAGAGATAGGGTGATCCTTATTGATTCTGTAGGTAGGCTGCATGATTACTTATGTTTCATCTTCTTCTAAATCAGAATTGATGGGGCTATTTTGATTAGGGAAGAAGTCCTCAAAGGAACTTCCAAATGATACAGCATGACCTAGAGATGGGTGTTGGTGAGCAGAATGAAGCTCTGAGTAACTAGGACCTCCACTCTTGATGATTCTGCTTCCACTGCTGGATATAATAGGTCCATCAGTTATGGGTGTAGATGATGAAATGAGTGGGGATTCTCTTTCTGCATCATTAGTATCATTAACAACAGGATCCTTTGTTAAAGAGGAAGCAATTGGTCTAGCAGGGGAATCCTGGATTCCACTGCCTTCGGTCATTCCGCTGCTCTCAGGAGATGACATAGCAGGGGATGAGATTGGCTGTTCTTTTCCTAGAGAAGAATTATCTTCTTGAACCTCAGCTTCAATAGGAAACAATGAGGGTACATTCATGTACCTCAGGGGTGACTTCTCTGCATCAGTTGTTTCTTGAGTACCTGAAATGTTAGTGTTCTACAAAGCAACAGGTACATAATTCATAGACTTTGAAAGTACTTCTATATCAAAGAACCAGTCAGGACCTGTTTGAACATCTTCATGTTTGTCTTCAAGAAAGTTCACATGGAGATTTTCTGTGATTTTGCTTGTCTTCTTGTTGAAGACCCTATATCCCTTGCTGTTTAATGAATAACCCACAAAGTATCCATCATCACCCTTTTCACTAAACTTACCTAGATTGTCAATAGTGTTCAAGATGATCACATGACATCCAAAAGGTCTGAAAAAGTCAATTAAAGGAGGTCTTCCATTGAACAGCTGATAAGGGGTCTTGTTGTGTGCCTTAACCACCAAGGCCCTGTTTTGTACATAACAAGCAGTGGATACAGCTTCAGCCCAAAAGATAACTGGAAGTTTGGAATCAGACAGCATAGTTCTTGCAGCTTCAATGAGTGTCCTATTCCTTCTTTCTGCCACTCCATTCTGTTGAGGTGTTCTTGCAATAATGAATTGTCTCTTGATGCCTTTGTTTATGCAGAAAGAGTCCAGTTTCTGATTTCTGAACTCACCACCATTGTCTGATCTCATGGTGACTACCTTCATGCTTTTTGATAGTTCAATTTGATTGATGAACCCAATGAGTACATCAGCTGTGTCACTCTTCTCAAATAGAAAGAATGTCCATGTGAACCTTGAAAAATCATCAGTAATCACTAGGCAGTACCATTTCTTCATTATGCTTGCCACAGAAGTAGGACCAAAGAGATCCATATGCAGTAGTTCCAATGGCTTGGTGGTGGACATACTTGTTTTTTATTTGCAAGATGCTCTGTGTTGTTTCCCTTTCAGACAGGCAACACAAGTATGTTCATTGGCAAAGGACTTGGAAGGAAGACCATGAACCAGATTATACTTTACTAGTTTGTTCATGTTCTTGACATTAAGATGACCAAGTCTTCTATGCCATTTCTTACATTCATCTACTGAAGCTTTGGCAATGAAACATGTTTCATTGTCTTGGAGAGATATGTCCTTGAGATCAATTGTGTACATATTCTTCTGTCTTGGTGTTCTGAGTACAATAGGAGTGTCTGGTGGCAAGACAAACTCCTTTCCTAATACCAAGCATTCAGTGTCAGTAAACAAGACAAAATTCTTGTTATCAGTCATCTGTGACACACTGAAGAGATTGTACTTGAGTTCTTTCACCAAGTAGACATTGTCAAAGGTCATCCCATCAGTGACAATAGTTCCTTTTCCTGTTATAGTTCCATGCCCATCTCCAAAAGAAACACCATCATTGTCATGCAGGGGCACAAAGTTAGACAGGTAAGCTTTTTGTCCAGTCATACTTCTTGAGCATCCGCTGTCCCAATATGCTCTATCATCCCTTGTCTTCTTTGTCACCTGCAAAAAGAAAAACAAATTAGTTTTTCGTGGGGACCCAAGCCATTACAGACTTGGATCTACCTCGTGTATCAATGTAGGATAGCTTATCAAAAACTAAAGATACACCATTAGATTGAGTACCCTTTTTGGGTACCCACACCCAACGAGCTGAGGCTTTCACAGCTTTTCCCCATCTTCCCATGTTCCTAGAAGGCAAAATTTTGCTACCAGGGGATATCCCCGTTTTAGCAGGGGAATCCCTATGCTTAGCAGAGGGAATCCACCTTTTGTTTTGGCCTCTATTCATGTGTTGGTAAGGTCTAGAGCCAGATCTATATGCATTCTGAGGTGTTGGGATGGTCACAGAAGTGTTGGGCTTGGTGTGAACATCATTCTCCTTTCTAAGTGTAGGAACAACATATTTGTCAGTGGCCCTATTTCTCAAGGCAGGGGCAACATACTTGGCAGGGGAAAAGGATTTTGCCCCTGCATTTAGGAGAATGGTTTTAGGTTGCATATCCTTTAAGGGATTTGCAACCACCATCTCCATTGGTGCCTTACACTCTTGATAAGTGTGCTCAAAACTGCCACATGTGAAGCAGGGTTTGGTGTTAATCACAAAGTCTTCTCCTAATTGGTGAGACTTTTGGTCATTCCAATTTCTTTGATTACCTCTTACAGTCCTATACATACCAGCATATTTAATGGTGGACTTAGGAGACTGTGATCTGGACCTAGATTTTGGAGAGATACTCTTAGAACTAGAATCACTACCAAAAATTCCATCTTTTGAAAATAGAACAGGGTTATCAATTTTCCATTGTTTTAAGGAAACCTGTTCCTTTTCAAAATCCCTAATAACACTAGTTTTTACTAGAGACTCTTAAGTATCAAGATTATTGGGTATATAAGCACTCAAGTCAAACTCAATGTCATCCTGTTTTTGAAAACAAGGAAGACCAGTCCAGGACAGGTCTTTTCTAGGAAAAGGTGCATGGATGTTGGCAGGGGGTGGTGGTATGGTAGCATGCATATTTTTAATCCCAAACCCTGTTTTGTCCCTAGGAGATTGACCAATTTCAACTGCTTTGGTTAAATCTTTTGAAGCTTTTCCAAATTTTTCAACAGTTTCCTCATCTATCTTTTTGTCAGTTTTAAAAATTTCAAATTCAACAGTCAATTCCTTTATGGATTGGTTATTCTCCTTAGCATCTCTTTCTAGAATCACAATGTGATCCCTATAATCACTTTCTCTTTGCTTAAACTCTCTTATGGTGGACTCTAACTGTTCTAAAGCACGTTTATAATTATCAAGATCATTATCACAATTGATATAGTCAGCTTCTACCTTTCTGATTTGATCATTCAAAGACTCAATATTTTTCCTACAAGCTTTAGTACAATATGAGTCATCATATAACTCATTGTCAGAGCTGGAACTTGACATGGCCATAAGTGCAAAGTCTTCTTCGTTTTCCTTAGCAATCAAAGCTTGATTTCTTTCCACATTCTCTGTCATAGCACTCCAGTCCCATCCACTTGCTCCATCTATCCCCTGCATTGCTACCATGGCTTTAGCACCAGAATCATCATCTCTCGTTTCCTTTCTGTAGCTATTTCCAGTCTTAGGTCCTCTGCATTCCCTGGCAAAATGACCCTTCTTGCCATAGTTGTAGCATTCAACTTTTGTTTTATCAAACCCAACCACATCAGAGGGATTAATTGAGATCTTCTTCCCATACTTCTTGTAGAACCTATTGGCTCTCACGCTGAGCAGAGCCATATTCCACTTGATATCCATCTCTTCTAGCCCTTGCTTACTGATTTGACTTAGATCTTCATGTAACACAGTAGATCCTTGTGGCCCTTGAGATGCTATAAAAGCACAAGCAGTATCAAGGCTGAATGTAGCTGGTCTTTCTTCATCATAGGAAGGTCCAGACCTGGTAGCAGGGGAATAAGTAGCAGGGGCTACTTCAATTCCACTGTTCTTGGAGATTCCACTGCTTTGTGATATGAATGTTATGTTAGCAGGGGAATTAGTGGATCCACTTGAGTTGGTGGGAATCGTTCCTTTTGACTTCATCTCATTGACAACAGGTTCAAAAACTTTTAGGTTATTGTATATGTCATCAATGTCCTTTTCGTCTAAGTCATCCTTATTCTGCCAAATTGCCTTATAGACAAACCATTCTTTCTGGAGGCTGTTAAGAAACCTGGTAATCACCTGCTCTTTTGATACCTCAATATCAAAGAATTCCAACTGGGCCACCATATCTTGAAGCCTATTGTAAATAGCTCCAATTGATTCATCACCAATTGCTTTGAAAGAAGCAAAATCATTCAGCATTTGATTTTTCTTCTTCTTCTTTGTGGCTTCATTTCCTCCAAAGGTTTTGCCTATGGCTTCCCATAGATCCTTAGCTGTTTTGTATTTCCTGAATCTGAGTTGATGTCTATCAGGTAGAGCCAACAGCAATGAGCTGTGAGCCCTGACATCATGCCTTCTAGCTAGTATTTCCTTATCACACAGAGCATCAGATTTCTTCTTGTCCTTACCTTTGGAACTTTCACCTTTTTCTTCTTCCTTGCCATCTTCAACCGCCATAGTTTTGGTGAATTGATCACCAAACTCTATGATCTCCCAAAGAACATAGTGTTCCATTTTCAGGTATTGTTGTATTCTGAATTCCCATAATTCAAAGTTTTCAGGATCCAACATGGGTAACTTGAGGTTATTGTGGTTGTTGCTGTTTGAGGATGAGTCTGAAGACATGTTTGCTATAAGGTTTTTGTTCTTGATTTAGACAAAGTTTCTCAACAAGCTCTGATACCACTTGTTGATCCCAAAGTCAGATCTTAAACCTTAAGCTTGTTTAAGGGTTGTGATAGAGAGAAACAATTCAATCTAACACTAGATAAACTTTGCAAAGCAAAGTAACTAAACAAGATGCGGAATATAATGTTTAGCACAAGAACAAATATGATTGAAAAGTTGAACTTTAATATATCAAAGATATACGAATACCCTAAAATGGTATTAGGGTTTACAAAACCTTAAAGTATAATAACGAAAGACAAATGAGAAAGACACACTTTGCATGCTAACCTAGTGAGTCCTTTTATAGCCATAAGGACTCACGTACAAGATTACTACTAACAAACTTGGAAAGTATTAAGGAATAATAACTGAAACGCGTAAAAATCTATTCCATGTTTATCTTTGTCAGCAGGGCCTTTGACTTCAGCAGGGGAACCAATACCCCTGCCTTTGTTATTTAGCAGGGGGAACTTACTCTAGCAGGGGTACGAATAATCAACTAGTAGGGGAAACAAATAAGCATAGATTTATTCCCAACACTTTTTACCATTTATGACTTATCCTCCTGCCTCTCAATTATTATGTTCCTCCGGGACCGAGGATAAGATTTTTGATCCTGGTATAACATTCGAGGCTTCCCCATGGACCATTTAATTCGTGGTCGAGTCAGGCTCGTGACTCGGTTAACAAAAACAAGCGCTTCTCGGGAGGCAACCCGATGATCTATCTTTTATCTATTTTTCGCCAATAAGTGTAGGGGAGCCGTGTAGGTTGTTTGTTTTGTGTGTTGTGATTGTGCAGGGACATGTGCTTTAATGATCCACTTTTGGTACTTTTGACGTGACCCGTGTTCCCGTGTTTCCCGTGTACCCGGTTCCTTCGATAAGTTTTTGCTATTGTGATTCAATCTTGTATATAAATAAAACGAATAAATGTAATCACTTTAGTTGTCCTTCCCTTAGCTCGATTTTAAACAACGTACTCAATGTCCTAAGTGTAGGGGAGTTTATTCTCCCACATGCTTAAACATTGAGGACAATGTTTATACTAAGTGTAGGGGGGATTTCTATCGAAATTTTAGTGGCCTTTTCCATGAATTTGACCCCATTTTAACTGGAAAATTTAAAAATTTTTCAACGTTTTCAAATTTTTGATCTATTTTGGCCTTGTAGTATTTTCTTTTATTTTATTTTCTTTTTGTCATCGCATCGTATTTATATTTCAAGAATAAAGCAAAAAAAAGAAAAGAAAATACTAATAAATAAATAAAATGGTTTTAACAAGATTAGATATCTTTGATATATTAGGCCCGTCGTGATATTTTGACTCAACCCGAGTTTACTTATCCGAGTTTACTCTAGCTAGTATCCTTAACCATATGGACCTTAATTGGTTTATTAGGCTAAGCATCCACGAGTCTCATTCCTTGAGATTTTAAATTGTGGAGAACGAGAGATGATAGAGTTAACTATAAGTTTGGTATTCTTTCATTAACTTATGTGAGTTAGTTATGAGCTTTTTCTCCCATCACTTGTTAATAAATATATTTGCAATAAATAAGGTTGTACGATTTGAAAAGTTACTTAGCTTCTAGCACAAGATCGTTTAAAAATTGCTCGGGATTAATTAGAGTTCATAGCCAAGGCATAACTTATTAAAGCGGGACGCGAAGATTGGCTTATCCAAAAAGGCCCTAACAAGGCATGAGGATACCCGAGTCCAAAAAGGCCCTCACAAGGCATGAGGATTCACTTTTTTTGCTAAAGATCCTAAGAGATTGTGAAGATCATTAATCCAAATCAATATGATGGATCAAGACACACGACGAGAAGCAATTACTCCCCTAAAGATCATGGAGAAGTCTATCCAAAAAGACCCTAACAAGGTATGAGGATAAATAGATCCAAGTCCGAAAAGGAGGCGGATCGTTGTATATCAAAATCCTAAATAAAGAAGAGGATAAATGAAGAAGTCGTGGTCAACGTTTGAAGCATCTTTCAATCCTTATGAAGATGTATACCAAAATGAAGAGAAGACCATAATTTCAAGATCGT
Organism: Glebionis coronaria; assembly: GCA_025667525.1. Taxonomy (NCBI): domain Eukaryota; kingdom Viridiplantae; phylum Streptophyta; class Magnoliopsida; order Asterales; family Asteraceae; genus Glebionis; species Glebionis coronaria. The sequence goes on from CM046881.1 coordinate 216,658,193, forward strand.
CTCTCAAGATTTGAAGTTTGAAGTACAAGCCAAATATCAGTCCGAGAAAGGTCTCAAATCGTGAAACGAGTTATGCCAAGATATGAACTTTTTGAGGTTTCGAGATGCAGTTTGAAAAGATTTTGTCCTTTAGCTAACTATTGATTAAATCGTCCCACTTTATTTTCGGCCTTAATAAATTATCGAAATAAGTCAAAAATGCATCCTCGTGATCATTCAAGACAAAAATAAAATACAAGAGATACACCGTAGGAATAAGGGGGTCTAAGTGATTAACTAAACCACATGAGTAAGTGTTAATTGTGCTAACTTGTAATAACAATGATCTCGTTTTTATGCTTGGTATGTGGAACGTGAAACTTGAGGGTGATTAATATTCATAACACTTAAGCCCTAACTAAAGTCTTAGATTTCTTTACGAGTTTCTTCCATCTAATAATTTCCAAGTTAATAAATCCTTAATTACTTTTGTTTCTTTTTAAGTTTTTATCTTATCGTCGTAGTAGTAGTAATAATAATAAAGGCCGAGATGGATTAATTATACGAAAAATGTAACTTTATGCTTCAAAATAATGCATTGCATGGGGGCATTGCAATGGTCCATGTAGGGGATTTAATAAGTGTGTAAACACTTATCCTTTTGCCACTAAAATCAAGGAAAAACAAGACCTAATCATGTGTTTTACATCTTAAAAGTCGGAATTACGCGTGGTTTTGTGTTTTTGTGATAAAATAGGTACAAATGATCAAAAGAAGAGAAAACACAGGATTTCACGGTCAAATGTTGAAGAAAAGTCCAAAAAGAGACGAAGAAGAAGTCAAAAGGCCAAAAGTGTGCCCAAGTTCACGAAAACCGGCTAAACCGACTCGAGTTTGAAGAAAAGATCGACAAATCCGAAATCGAGCTCGTTCTTAATGGATTTAACATTATTCGAGTTTAATGGGCCAAGTGGGTCCCACATTTGCTTATTGGGCCCACAAGCCCATTTATGAAAATAGTTAACTTTGACGGATCAAAAAATGGAACTATGAAAATAGCCCAACTATGGAAATAGCCCAATTATCTCACATTGCTAAGCAACAAAAGACGGATGGAACTTGGGCTATACTAAGCCCATTGCTAAAATAATTGGATGGTTAAGAAAGTTGCTAGGTCAAAGGTGCCAGTCAACACACAATTCATAACATTTACTCTCCACCTCACATTTTATTTACTTCCCCACAAATAATCACTCCCTCACACGAATAAAACTCACACACTTGACCGGTCAACCTTACCCATGTACCTCACCCCCACACAAACACAATTTCACTCGTTTTTTTTAAAATCCCATTTACTCTCAACCTTACACACGTGTACAACACCTTACCCCCTCACAAATTTAATAAACTTATTTACCTCACCCTTTCCCCACCTTTCGTTAATAACAAAGATTTTTTCACCCACCCACTTCTTTCTCTCTCAATTTACACAGCCATCACCATATATCTTTTTACACAAACCCTAATTTACCCATTATCAAAAATAACCAACAAAACAAGGGGGTTTTCACTTACGCGTGTGATTCACACGGATGGGGAATAAATCCTCATCTTTTTTGGAGCAAGCAATATGGTGGTCCTCTCCTCATATCCCTCCAACGTGGCAATCCGTGGCTCATGATCTAATTTCAGCCGTTGATCATTGAAGAGAAGGAAAGAGAAGATGAAGAACGACTATGATTGCAAGCCTTGGCCACCAAGGAAAACCTAGAAGGTTCGGGGTTCTCCTATAACCCCCCCCCCCCCCCCCCCCCCCCACATCTTGTAATTGGGGATAGCTTTCCTTTATTTTCCAGTTTTTTTTAATTAATTAGGAGTAGGGTAATTTAGTATTTAATTTTTGCAAAAATAGATTAGGATTATTGTATTTTTAAATTTCAGTAAATGTGATTTCTCTTTATTAAATTAATGAAAAGTTGGGTTTAATTTTATTTCATCTCTATTTACATTTTCTGCCGAAGTTTCAATTTAATTTTCATCTAAAATCTGTTCTTTTAATTATTACTGTTCTTGTTCGAATTATTATTATAAAAAAAATAAAAAAGTAAAATAAAAATAAAATAGAAATACTGTTCGAGGCATCACTGTTACTGTTATTTAGATACGTTTGGTTCGAGTGTTGGTCGAGATGAAGACGTCGATGATGTTTCGGTGATTGTTTGTTTCGGTTCACAAGTACGCTCAGCGCGTTACTTCGACCCAACGGTTTCGACATCAGGTTCCTAGTCTCTTTTTAATTTTTATGTTTAAGTTTTTTATTTATGTTTAAACTTTGTTTATTTGGTTTAATGTTTAAATAGAATCTGTTTTAAATCTGCTTTGTAGTTAAGACTGCTATAGATTTGAGTACTGTTTGAATTTATGTTATTGCACTGTTTGGATTTTCGATTTTTAGAATCTGTCTTTTTAGTTTTAAGTTGAAATGGTTTACATATTTGCTATTTGATTGCATTTCTGTTTTTGGTAAGATTACTTTAGCTGCGTGATTTTAGGTGTTATTAGTCGTTTATCTGATTTCATTTTTTTGTCTGCATTTTATTTAAATCTGATATTTTAGTTTACTGTCTTTCTACCAAAGCTTGGTTTGGTGTTGCTGATTTAGTCATCAATACACTATTATTGCATAATGTCAACTTTTTATTCTTTTTAAGTCTAAAAAAATAAAATATATATATATATATATATATATCACAAAATTCATCTGTCAGGGGACTCGAACCCCTGACCTCGCGCTTAACAGCCAACCAATATAACCAGTTGCTCTAGATACTTATTTGTGTCTCTTCATGCGTTTTTATTTTAATATAGGCTTTTATTTTTGGTCAGTTTTAATTAAATTGTTTAATTATAAGTATTTAGTTTACTCAAATGTTTTTAGTTTTAATTAAAAAGTTTTATTTTCTTTTAATTCAGTTTTTTTATAAATACAAAAAGACAAAAAAAAATATTTTATTTACTTTCTTTCATTTTGTTTTGTTAATTTAAAAGTCTTTATTTTTAGTTTTTATAAAAGTTTTTAAATTAGTTTTTTAAGTTTTATTTAAAAATTATATTTTTTGCGTCAGTTTATTAGTCTAAAATAGTTTAGTTTAAAATTAATTAGTTTAAAATTTAGTTTAAAATTGTTTTTATTTAAAAAATCTTTAGTTTAAAATTAGATTTGTTTTAAAATAGTTTTAATTAAAATTAGTTTCATTTTTAAATTAGATTAAATAGTTTTTAAATAGCCTTAATTTTAAATAGTTTTTAAATTAGTTTTAAAAATACATAAAAATATTATTTACCAAAAACAAATCAAATCTAACGTTACATGGGGTCAGATTTTGGCACCAATTGTTGTTTTCTGTTATTCACGTGGCACATTCACAAATTGCCATGGATTGATAAACAAACAAACAATCTGGATTGTGTGAAATGTCCATGGGCTGCTATTTCAGTTGGACAAAAGAAGTGTTGGGCTGTATGTTTTAAAACACAATATAAACTAATTTTCATTTCAAAATTAATTATTTTGAATAAAATTTTGTGGATATTGTCGGGATTTAAATTTGACATCGTGTCGTGACAAAGTGACATGACAACTGTGACGATAATTTATTTGAGACGAGACCAAGAAAAAAATTGGGCGATTTTTTAGTGGCTACAGATTTTGTTTGATCGGGTATTAATTTCAAGAGGTGTTGTGCTTATAGACTTCTTCAGTGATGCATTGAGTACTTAGAGATTTCTCCACCGTTCTTCATTCAACAATAGTTCAAGCTTAAGTCACAAGATCGAAGGATTTTTATTCAGCTTCACGTTTGATGTATCTGGTTCATTCTATCAGTGGTCACTTCAAATTGCTTTCAAATGGGTAGGTAAAGATAGCCATGGAGAGTTTATGAGAAGAGTTTTTCGATCAACAGCTGATTCTCACAAAATATATAATTCAGCTTATTTATTATTCTCACAAGATTTCAGGTTCATGTGCATACGATTTGTTGATGGTTCCGAGTTTCGAAACCATCAAGGGGGAAGAAGAAGACACATTGAACGCACAACGAGTACACGTGATGAACTTCATACGTTCTTTTGATTTGAATACATTCCGGGATGACATTTGTCATAGTCGCAGAGAAAATCAGTGTTTTAACTCGTGGCGTTATCAATCTCAAAACGGTACACTACTGATTCGAGGTTTAATTGTTTGATTGTTGCAATTAAACATCATCATTATCCTATATGCATTCTCGGGACTTAATTGACTCTGGTGCATCTCCGGAAGAAGATATGTGCATTTCTGGGACTTAATTGACTCTGGTGTTACGATGTCAACTTCATGAATGGGATAAAGTGTCCACTTCAGTATTTGAGCTTCATACTTGGGATTGATTTACTTTCTTCAACTATGTGGGGGAAGAAATGTATTGATTCTTTCTGGTATGCATAACTTGAACTCTTAGGGGGAAGAAAAATTCAGAAGAATTATTCAAGCGTGAGAAGAGAAGTTGTTGATCTACTTGGTGTGCCCCAAACTTTCAATCCCTCTTAGCAACGTTATCATGTTATATGATGGGATTTGCTTGTTAGATTCCGCTGTGCGCTTAATCATTCTAAGCTTTATTGAAAGCTTTGAAGTTGCTTACGAGGATTGTCGGATTAGGGGGAAGCTATTTAAAAGCTTCTACATCAAGTTTATGTGGCATGAATTAGGGGGAAGCTAATTCAGAAGCTTCTCCTTAACCAGAGGTGTATGGGTTACTTAGCTCGTGCCGTTACAGTATTTCTTCTACAAGTTACTTTAAAGATGAGTCGTTTTGAAGACGAAGGCCTCAGAAGACTTTATCAGCATTGGATGCTTCATGAAAGCTCTTGTTCTTAATTATTTTATACTTGTTAGGAAGAATATTGTAAGGAATTCTAGACGTCGTCCCATGGGGGAAGATTGTTGGAAACTCACTTTATGTGACGACATTTAAGAATTCCCATTAGTTATCATAGTCACACACGTTTAGACTAGACTAGGTTCGTTGTATAGTTTATGTTGTGTGTGTGGCTATATATACCCCTCCTTAGCTTCCAAGGAGGGGTGTTGCTTGTGTCCATTTTCATATTTTCAATACATTTTCTATCTTTCACACATTCAACCTTTCTCTCTCAACTTCATCTATGGCTTCCACCATCTATCACCCTACTAGACCACCGGATTAGCTTTTAGCAAATCTACACAAGTATTAATAAAACTTCGCGGTTCCTAGACAGTTCTACAACCCTTTCTTTGTATGTACTATTGTTTCAATTCCTTAGTTAATTGTCAATATTCTTTGCCAAAGGCGTACACGTACTTAAAATTTCTACGTGAAATAAAGGATTAAGTGAACCTACAAATAGCTCGCCGCATAAGCGGGATGCAACCTCAACGGCCATGGATCATGAATCCTTGTTAAACACTTTATATCCGATACGTTGGTTATTATCAATTAATAATCACACGTCAAGTGATAGATTATATAAAGACACACCATTCACGTGTTTAACTAAATTATCCATGAGACACTAAGAGACGTACAATGTGCAAACATAAACAAACATTAGACAATTCACATACTGCGGACATCTACAAAAAAATGTTAATATTACAAGTTTGTTCCAAAGATACCACATGCGGTGCAGACATTTAAACTACAATGTTTAAAGTAAATATTACATAGCAAAAGCACTACACGCGCCCTATATGGGTCGTGAACCATATAGTGGAAGGTACTATGCACGCTCCAATTTTTCTACGATTGAAGTAGCTGGAGTAGAATAGGATGGAGCAGTCTCTGACAACACAACAGTTAATCCAAGCCTTGTGGTTTTACCGAGTTGCACCAAATTGATACGTTCTATAACGGTCTTAATCCTTAGGAGCAAGATTCTTCAAATGTCGCGGCGGGTGCTAACCTTTTGTGCAAAAATCCTAGGAATGCTTTAATGATTATAGAGAATAGATCGAAAATTTTTCAACTCCGAAGCACGCTGGACGTTTCCATTGTTGTAGAGTGTAAAGGATCAAGACTCATCTAGGATATAATAATCATGATTAAGTGGAATAACGATTAAAACAATCATAACTCATAACAAGATTTTACTAATATACATTAAGCCTTTCATTTGTATTTCATCAGGATACAAGGCTTATTATACTATTAATAAGCTATTAATAAGCTAGCTAACTAACCTAGGCGCCTTGTAAGACTTGAAACTTAGAGAACACATACACACCTTTGGTTTACATTGTGTTTGAATGAGCCAGTGAACCAAGATCCCTACCTCTCTTTATATACTAGAGAGGATAGGGTTACAAGAAATGTTAATAACATTTAGGTCCTTCATCTATTTTGTAATATCAAATCAATCTATAATTCCCAACAATCTTCTCCTAGTTGATAATGACAAACTCATAAGCACGAGCTTCCCTTGTAGCTAATATAGATGAAGACTTCCCCTCGATCCATACACTCTTCCCCTTTTTTTCTTATCAACTCAAATACCCTTGAAGAAGTGCATGTCTATGAATCTCATACTTTAATTGGCTAGAGACGGTAGGTATTACAGAAACATCCAAGAACAATAACATCCTCCTCTCTTATGTAACTGTTGCCTCAACCGGCGATCTAACGCAATCCTTTGTTGCATCTCACAAAAAGGTTGACCTTGCTACATAATAAATTAAAAAGCTAATGCATCAAACTGTCTTCACAATATCCTTTTCTGATTTGGTGCGCACAAGGCATGTTTATTACATCTCAGTTATGGATTACTGTTGGTCCCTGACCTACCTCACTATAATCGTCGCCCATTGATCCATCGCAGACCAAATCACAACAAGAATAATACAGTCTGATCTATCTCATATCAAAATGGATATTTATTACCAGATACAAACGTAGAGCTGCACCTCGGCTAGGGTTCATCGCTGATCTCAGTTCAAATTCCCCGTAGCCGGTTGAAATAATAATAATGGGGTTTGGTCCCGAACCAAAATGCGAGATTATTATGTTATGTAATAACAAACTTATAACCACCAAACCAAAGCAATGAAAAAAATTACATACATGAAAACCTTGAACAAATCTCAGGTCGAGAGCTACGAGGCTTTGATACCACATGTAGAATCTAAAGGATCAAGACTCATCTAGGATATCATAATCATGATTAAGCAGAATAACAATTAAAACAATTATAATTAAGAACAAGATTTAACTAATAAATATTAAGCCTTTCATTTGTATTTGATCAAGATACAAGGCTTACTATGTTATTATAAGCTATTAATAAGCTAGCTCACTAACCTAGGCGCCTTATAATACTTGACGCCTAAAGAACACACACACACACACACATTTAGTTTACATTGTATATGAATGAGTCAGTAAACCTACCTCTCTTTACATACTAGAGAGGATATGGTTACAAGATATGTTAATAACATTTAGGTCCTTCGTCTATTTTTTCATATCAACTCAATCTATAATTCCCAACAAATGTTAGATATGCTAATCATGAGATTGAGAAAGTTGACGCTCAAGTCGATAAATTGACCAACGTATTTACGAGCTTGTTGACTGAATTAAAGAAGAAAGACGCTCCCGCTACGGTGAAAGCGGTTGAGAATACATGTGTGATGTGTGGTGGAGCCCATCCTTATTATGAGTGTACGGCTACGGGTGGCCAAAACTCGAGTGTTAATGTTATTTATTGTAATTTTAATCAAAATAACATGGCTCCATCACAAAACAATTAAGGCAATTTTCAAAATCGAAACAATTTTCATGAAAATAATCAAGGTAATTAATATCAAGGTTAAAATTTAAAATTTCAAAATCAAGGTTTTAACAACAATCAAAACAAAGGTTTTCAAATTCAAGGTCAAAGTTCTAATTCTAATTTTTATAATTCGAATCAATGGAACTTTGAATGGTAATAATCAAAACCAAGGTTTTAATCAAAATCAAAATGCTTTATCAAATTATTTTCAAAATTACATGAAATCTAATGAGGCTAATATGAAGAGATAGGAAAACCAAATTGGTATTTGAAAAACGAGTTTTCAAACACTTTGAAGGGTCAAAACAACAAAATTGATCAAACTGAACAAGAAAATTGATCAAAATCAAAGTAGGATTGAGAATATGTTATCGGAAATTATGAGTAAACCGTTGAGTTCAAATTCGGGTTCATTACCTAGTAACACCGTTGCTAACCCGAAAGGAGCAGTTAAAGCCATCACGTCTCATGGATCTCGTCGTATTACCCCTTCCTTTGATATATTTAGAGGTGTAACGTGTCAACATTCGACCTCATCATGTTCTAAGGTCGAAGGGAAAACGGTGCTCACCATGGATGAGAAACCTTCTTCTTCTTCTTCTTCTAAACCCTATGGTGTTTCTCATATTCCATCCACCGTTCAAGCCGAGAAATTCATTGACGTGACCAAAGTGACCCTTGAAGAAACTTGTGTTGTGGTTTTTATAAAAGAATTTCCCAAAAAGCGAGAAGATCTAGGTCGGTTTCTAATTCATTGTGATTTTCCGGAGATTGAGGGATGTTTAGCACTTGCCGAACTCGGTTCTATCATCAATCTCATGCCTCTTTCCATTTGTAAAATGTTGCAATTTCCGAATATTCCCCCTACCAACATGATCATTGAGATTTCTAATCGTACACTTGATAAACCGATTGGTATTGTGGAAGATGTTTTTGTTAAGATTGGAAAATTTACCTTTTTCGCGGATTTTGTCATTTGCGACTATGAGTGCAATCCTAGATGTCCTATTTGTTTTAGGTAGACCATTCTTATCGACGGCTCGTGCCGAAACCGATGTTTTTTACTGGAAATTGGTATTAAGATATGGGGAAGATAAAATGGAACTTACACCGATAAATCTCAAACTAATGTTTTCAAAACTGATAAACGACTTGATGAATGTTTTGAAAGGATTAAGAAAAATGGTTTTGATGAAACTGAGTTTAATGAAAAAGAGTATGCCTAATTAATTGGAAAAGGTTTAGAAAAATTCATGGATCAATCATTTTGGGATTTATTCGGTAATGACAACGAAAAGATAACTCCGGAGTAAAATGTAAGTTCCATCACGACTTCATCTAATGAAAACCTGTCTTCGATACCTCCGAATGAAACATTTTCATGACCCACCCAAGGACCATATTTTTTCATAGAAAATCCTTTTGTTCCTAGTCCTATATCCGTTGAGACTAAGGATTCACCATGTGAGAGGTCTCCTCAAAGACTTGCTCACATTGACTATTCTTTGACCGTGAGATCGAAAGCTTAATTAAAAAAAATCTTGCTCTTATGCCTCCACTTCCCCCTAGTAGTAAGGCCGATACTTTTGATCCCGAGGCCGGTCTCGCCGAGTTGAAACGTCTTCTCTATAATGACGAACCATATCGTGTGATTATCGATGAATCCATTCTTGAGGATTTACCAAATGAAATCTCCTCAATTAAGAATGTTGATGTTTTAGATCGTAATACTATCAAGAGCTATTCCTTAATTTATAATGATGGTTTTGAGCAACCATGGCTCGATGAACCAATCTTTGATGAGGAATGTCATAGTATTGACGATCCTTTGTTTAGTGATTACCTTTATGTTGAACCGGAGGGGATGTTTTCTTTGTTGATAAACATTTTGAAAATTTTCCTTCAAATCCTCCTCCCATCCATGACCTAAATGTCCAACTTTTTAGCGTGCCTAGCATAGGTTTTGAGATGCCTAATCTTTTTAGCGTGCCAAAACTTGTTTTAGAGACACCTAACGTTTTTGACTTTATAAATGGAAAAACGAGTTTTCATAACGATAAAAGTGAAAATGAGAAAATGTTTAATTTAATTGATGTGCCTCTTTTATCACCATCATCACCGTTAGTTGAAACTACTTTTGCTTCATCAATCCCTTTTGATGAGAGTAATTTTAGAGTTAGTGTGAGGGAGTACCCCGTTGTATCCCTTCGTTTCTCCACCGAGGACGAGATTTTTGACCCCGGTATCACAACTTTAGGGAAATCTCGATCTTCCGTCGATTAAATAAATTGAAAATCTTTTCCTTTAAACGGTGAGGGCTTACCTCGGGTAGCATTGTGTTACCCCACCCATTTTTCCACCCTTTTCTTCTTACTCTCTTTTCTTTGATCCTATTGGGATTTTGCTTGGAGTAACGTTATCTCGTTTGTCATTCGATAATAGGGATGTTATCTTCGACCCCGGTATTTGCTCCATGAAAGGACTTAGACCTTAATACCAGTTGGCCTTACCAATTATCCCTTAATGATCACATTTTTGGGGATTCGAGTTGAGCTCATGACTCGGTTATCAAAAACAAGGCACCTCGTGAGGATTCTCATGTTTATCCTTGTACATATTATCACTTTCTTAATAGTGTAATGTGAGGAGACTTGTGCTCTTCCAACCTTGTTTTGGTGTTCGATTGTGTTGTGATTATCTTAGGATTCATCATATCCTCGATGCCTCTCGTTCGTTTTATTCACGCATCACTCGAGCTTCGATCCTTTTCTTTGAAGAATCTGATATCGGATGATATACTTTTGTTCAATAATGTTTATCTTTTAGCATAATTCATAAACGGCTTAAGATTATTCGTTATACCCTTTCCATGCTAGGATTTAGCATTCTACTCTTCGTCTCTAGTAAAGGGGTGTTTCACCCTTAGACTTTAAACATTGAGGACAATGTTCGGTTTTAGTATGAGGGGGTAAATAAATACTTGCTTTGTTTAGTTTTCTCATGTTCTCCATTTTTCTTTGTTTTGTTTTAAATAAGTTCCAAAAATGGCCAAATTAAAAAAAACGTATTTTCATAAGTGTTTTTGACACGGATGTAGGTTTTCTGATGTTGAAAATACGAGTAACTTTGACTTAGATTCGTTTCATAACTATATTAAACTAAGTCTCTTAATTGATAACGAGAAGTGATAGATTCGATTATAAGTTACTATGTTAAACGTATAATATTCGTATTCTTTCAAAAACTCATGTGTTTTGATTGTGTGCTTTTTCTCCCATTAGCCAAATCTCGCTTGTATATAAATAAATTGTTAATAAAAGTTGTTTTAGTGGTTTGGTTATGATTGTTGATTTTTAACTAATTCTCGTGGTTTCCTTGTAATTAAATTGGAAGACATTAAAGGTACGCTAGCGTTACGGATTTGAAGTATTGACACCTCGAATAATGAAAGCTTTTCCAATAATTCTTTAAGTTTATTTCACATAAAATTAGCAAAAATTCTAAGCTCGCAAGTCTAAAAATCGATGTGAAATCTAAGTGAATGACTTAAAAGCCCTAAAAGCTTAAACATCCAAAATTTTCTTTCTAGGATGAGGATATACGTCTATGACCATAATAAAACCGTTCCAAAAGGGGGTCAATAAAAGGCAAGACAAGACCGAAGCCATAATAAAAACACCATGGTGGTGGATAATAAAAGGCCAAGGTAATCCTTGATAATAAAACCCATCCCGTATGAGGTAAATAAATTTCATGGTCAATAAGTCAAACGTTCAAATCTGTTAAAAATCGTGTTTATTGGTCTTTCTTGTTAACTTAGGTTTTTGACATCGTTACAATTGGTAAAGGTTACTAATTGATGGGTTTAGTTACACCATTATTACTCTATTATATAGACTTAATCTCTTATAAAAATAAGTCAAATATGAATCCTTGTGATCATTATGACATAAATAAAATCTAGAGATACAGATTAGGAATAAGGGGGCTAAGTACCACAATTAACGTATATGAGTAGTGTTTGCATTACTAACTTGTAAAAGACAATGATCTTGTTTCACGCTTAGCATGATATGGGTGAAAATCAAGGACGATGAAATTATTTCTATGAAGCATTCACGTGTTCTTATTCTATGATCCTAAAAGTCATTTACAATGATGAAAATGATACATTATGTCATATACACGTTTAGTTAAGTTTATCTTTCATTAAAATTCAATAAATTAAAAAATAGAGGTGTTATGATACTTTATTATAGCATTGCGCGAGGACACACAATAGTTTAGTAAGAGGGAATTGATGTGACTCTAATTACACATCTTCTCTTCTCGTAAAACAGGCTTAAAATGTGTAAAATATCATCAAAATTGCACAATATATGCTTGTTTTCTTGTTTGTGTATGTGGAGGCACGAATATCGACAAAATCACAAACAAATACCAAAAATAAGACAAAACAGGCACGAGGAATGAAGACGTACAAGAAAACCAAAGCCGGATGTCATTCTACAGGTTTTAAAAACCCAAAGATCTCAATTTACCAAATTGTCCTTGGAGAATGATGAAATTACCAAAATTCCCCTCAACATTCCCAAATTACACTTTATACCCTTGCAATAATCCTATAATTGCAAATGGGTCTTTGAAGAATGTTAAAGTTACAAGAATAGTCCTTTGGTAGTTCTTTTATCAAGTCTAGGGACTAAAGTTGCAAAGTGGGAAAGTTATTACAAAGCTTAATGAGAGGGACTAAATCTGCCATATCTTGAAAATTGCAACAACCTATTATCTAAAATTATGAAGGACGAATCGTTCCAAGTTTAAAAGTACAGCAGACGTTATACCAACTCAAGGGATGACTTTTGCCAATGTTCAAAGTTTAAACTAATTAAATACGTTTATAATGAAGAAAACGTGGGAAACATTGACTTTATCCCTAATTAAGATCTAAATCACCCATTTATCCAACCCTAACACCCACACCAGATCAGTTAGCTTTAAGTCCAATGGGTTTTGTTAATAAATTAGGGAAAAATGAAATTAAAGCAGAATGTCTCATACCCCATGTGATTGATATTATCCAACTCAGCAAGAGGGGGCCTCACCAGCTATCCAAGGTCACGGGTGTCATACCATTTGACTAATTAGACGAATCAGATACTATTGCTTGTTCACCAAATCAAACAGATGGCCAAGATCAGCTCTAAACACTGCAATCACATGGAAGATTCAAGAACATAATTTTAAATTCAGCATATTATGTGAATATGCCAAGGGCAGAATTAGGATTTCTATGACATTAGGGTTAGGGTTTATGTTCCTCACTTGTAATATAAATAGTATAGGATAGAGTAGCAGCTTCCTTGTTCCAAATTTTAGTTCTCGTTTGTAATTTGATACGAATTTAGAATTAATGAATTGTGTTCCATTTATTTTTTTGCATATTAATTTACAAGTCATTTACTTTCTTGCAATTTATTTTCATGTCAAGTTTAAATTTCAGTCTTGTCTTTTAATTTTATCAAACCAAAAATCCTTTTTCAGTATTCATTGTTCCATAAGCCCAACAAGTGCTTTCTGACAATAAGTTTCTTGTTAAGCTTATGAGCTTTGAATCATATGTTTTTTAGTTATTTAATATTATTTGCACTTTAGTTTTTAAAGTTCTCAAAATATTTGCCAAATTCCTCAAATACCTCTTAGTCACTATAGCATAAGCTACTAAGTGAGCTTTCTGACAAAATTTTTTTATTAAGCTAATGTATATGTGAAAAAGTGGTAGTGAGTGTTTGGAGGTTTGCAGCTTGTTCTTTCAAGTCGTGGTTTAAGTTCTTAGTTCCTGTGGTAGATGGCTGTTTGATGATCTTGGTGTGAGATTATTGGAATAAGCTGGTATTAGGTGGTTGATAAGTTTAAAAGGAAATAAGAAGCTCATAGTAAGCTTAGTTGGGGTGGAAAGTGAAGGTTTATTAACATCATAACAATTATATAAAACCCTAAACAAGATCAAAGCACATATAGCGGAAGCGGTTTAACAAGATCATAATAACACAATTATCACTAATCGAATTAGGGTTACATACCTTTACGCTAAAGCAAATCCACAAGATAAAGAATGAATCACCAATTAGGGTTTATAACGAACACCACCAATATATAGTCTAAAGTAAGACTATATTACGATCTTGAACATACGTAATACAACGAGCTAACCATGATTCTAGCACGTGTAAACCGAGCTACAACGCTTGTGAATAATCTACCCAACAACCCTAGAGAGGGTGTAACACCCCATTTTGATAAATGGAATGTCACGCGTAATTATGGCGTGTCATCAAAGCATGCAAGGTAATATGTAGTAAAACATACATGACCATAGGGAAAACCGGAATCAAACATCGGTTCCCAACATAAGCCCAAAACATAAGAAAGTAAATGAACTGAATGAAAGACTAAACAAGCATAAATATATGAAGGAAACAGGAGAAGAAGTCTATAGCAGCTTCCATCCTATGCACGTCCTCCAAATGCTCGAGTCTTGGGTACCTGCCGTTTTGGGACATGGAAAGGAAAGTAACGGCTGAGCAAGACGCTCAGTGCACGGATGTACAATATAGCATGAATAGGATAAGCATGTAACATACAACAGCGGAAGACTAAGTTCTGAGTAAACTGGTTAAGTATCAAGAAAAACTGGTTTTATAGTTTGAAAAGCCTTATGTTTATCTTGTGAAAACTGTTTTAACATATATATACCATAGCCCATATAGGTCATGAAAAGGTCACGTGCATGAATACTTGGAGGGGTGACCTCATCATGCTGATTAGAGGGGATGCCTCTAATCAATATACTGGTTTGGGTAGGAGGGATCAACTCCTTGTGAAGGGTGCAAGGCACACACCACATTCACCATGATAAACTGAATAAAACATGTAACTAGGATGCACCCATACGCCCCACCTGATATAATAATATGGCCAAAACTGAAAGGGACGCCACGAGCAATCACTCCGTCGTGGGGAAGTCATAACATCGGTGCCTCCAATGCTATGGTTATGGTACCTCCATAACTAGGTGAAACTGGTCATGCTTGTATATGGCTATAGATTATGCTAATTAAACATAAGCAGTTCAAAACAATAAAACAAATGCTGGGGAAAACAGTTGGCTGCATACGGGGAAATCCTAATAAGGAAAGAATGTCCATACTGAAAGGACGGGAATCCATACCTCAAGTCCAGTGACTGAACGGAAGAAAGACTCCTACTTCTGGATCTTCACTGATTACGTACTGGGTTTTATGTCTCATTTTAGCTGACTTTGTATGTTTTAGGTCATGATTTACTGTTTAAAGCCTTAAACTGTGTTTATCTTGTATTCTGATTAATCTGATTAAGTATTACTGGTATTTCATGTATTATTATACTTACTGTGTAATAATAAGTAACTTTCCAAAAATAGCAGGTTTCCAAAAATAGAAAGTTTCCAAAAATAGAAAGTTTCCAAAAATAGAAAGTTTCCAAAAATAGAAAGTTACCAAAAATAGAAAGTTTCCAAAAATAGAAAGTTTCCAAAAATAGAAATTTTCCAAAAATAGAAAGTTTCCCAAAATAGAATTTACTGCTTAAAATAGATTAGTTTCTAAAAATAGAAAATTTCCAAAAATAGATCAGCTGCCTTAATTAAATAAGTTTCCATATATAGAAGGTTTCCATGATTAGATTAGCTGCCTGAAATAGATAGATTTCCATATATAGAAGGTTTCCATTAATAGATTAGTTGCCTTATTTAATTAAGTTTCTATAAATAGAAGTTTCCATATTTAGAATTAAGCCGGTTACATAAGCTAACATATAAGTCTACGTGTTTATAAGCTTATTTCTTAAGTCATATGATATAGTATATAGTTTAATTATTATTTCATGTATTTTAATTAAACTATAGGTTAAGCATTTTAATTAAAGTATAACATGTTTTAATTAAAATGAAATAAGATACTTAGGTTAAAATGTGTATTATTATAATTAACAATATAACCTAAGTCATGTCTAAATTAATTAATTATAGGCATGTTTTAAATAATTAATTATAACTTATAACATAAAATACTTAGGTTAAATTAATATCATGCTAAATTAATAATTAGAATAACCTAAGTCATGATTTAATTAATATCTCATGTTATTAATTAATTTATCCTAAGTTCATGATTCATAAAAATTAACATGTAACATAGATCATGATTTAACCAACGAACCGTGAACCGGGCATGATATCGACACCGTACCCCGAACCAAATCGGGGTTCCCCTTGGTTCCTTGCTGCCGTGGGACCCACACCACCAAACCGGGACCACATGGTCTCGGTGGTGGTTTCTAGGCCAAGCCGTGACCCCCTTGGGGCACGGTCTAGGCGTCGGCTAAACCAAACACCCGTAAAACACCCTTTTGATTTTACCTCTTAACCAAATACATGTTTATTTTATGTTTTTAAAATAGGTTTTAAAAACATCATGTTCTTAATCAATTTTACCAAATCAAATCAAAAGAGGGAATTAAAAAGAAAGGTTAAAAAGATATACCGAATGTGTGGATCAATAGAGGATGAACAAACACGAACACTTGTGCAATATTCAAGATCAAAATCAACAAGAACACCCCTCTTGGTGTGTTGATGGGTGGCGGCTACAAAAGAACAAGGAGGAGAAGGAGAAAAACTCTTTTAGGGTTTTATTATTTTTCTTGTTTTTGTAAAAATGACACAAGATTTCTCCTTTTTCTTGTTTAGTAAAAATGATGGGCTAGGCCCATTCTTGTCCCTAATTTCGTGGTTCATGGGGCCCACATGGGTAACCCAAATGTTTTTCGTGTCTAAATAATAAGTGTGTTCTCGTGTTCGTGTTTTACGTGTTTTAATTAGTTAAGTGTTCATTCGTGTTTATTGGTGTTCGTGTTTAGTGTTTTCTCGTTAAATATTTACCGTGCCTAATATATTTATTCGTGTTCGTAATAAATATATATATACGTAATTAATATTAGCTCGTGATTTAATTATGTTCATGATTTCATGATCGCATGTTCGTGATTAATTATTGTTTAACTAATTATTACGTGATCGTGCATAGTAAATACTTATTAACTGCTTATCATGAGTTTGTACGTAATCGATACTTATCATGTCATACACGTATGCACTTACTTGATTAATAGCACATGAATGTGATCAATACCGAATAAGGTAAGTTTTAATCTAGGACGTACGATCTTAAGGGCACTATTCATGGTAAAAGCATGCGGGTTTTACAATTCTTCCCCCCTAAAAAGAATAATTCGTCCCCGAATTATAGATAACGTAACTGGAAGCGAAACATACCCGAATCAAACTGGAAAGGTATGCAAAATAACGGAAATGAAGGTGACATGGTAGAAGGGAACGTGGAACGTGACATGTCTTGAAAGGACATGGAACGTGACGTGACTGAAAGGACATATCTAATTGATGAGAAAAACGGATAAGAAGTCCGGATGAACTTGTCCGTTTCCAAGTGGCCTCCCTCTTGGAACGGTTCCTTCAGAAGATCCTGACACTAATGATAAATCTTGGTCCTCCTGACCTTGACTTGGAATACGAAGAAATTCTTGGTTATCAACGGAAGGTAGATCCCCTAAATTCGATCAAGGAAAATAAGAGTTAACGTGCAAGGGTAGCTGAAACGTTACGATGCGAGACAATCTGACTTAACTGATAATTAGAAACGATGCGCGAGACATAAAGAAACGTAGTACGTGAAAAATTTTGAACGTGATACGTGAAATATTTTGAACGTGCTACGTGGAGATATGGCGAGTGTAGTATGAGTAAACATATCGTGATCCATGATACGTGTAACATATCTTGATCATGATATGAGAAACGTGGAATGAACATGACATGTGAGACATATCGTGATCATAGAATATAATGGCGGTAACGCCAAATGCTACAAGGTCAGACGTGGAATATGACGTGAAACGTCTATCTGATGATGGAGAGTTATACTAAACTTGGGTCTGGTCTCACAAGTTCTTGCAAACTTCCCAGAATGAGAAAAGAAATGAACGTAAAATCGTAAGCCAAAATACGATCATGAACGTGAATAGTTTCATGAACGTGAGCGCGAAAGCAAGTCGTGGAATAGAATGAAGACATGAAGTAAGTTAGGAGTACAATTACGAATCTTTGTCTGACCCGATAGCTGAGGAATTGCCAAGTGATCGGATGAGCCTTGGCTGGAACATGTTTGTTCAATCTGTTGGTTCTGGAATCCGTACGGATGTTAGGATTCTGCAGACTTGATCAAACTGTTGACAATAACCCAGATAGCATCATGCTTCTTCTGAGTTTGCTGAAATCTGGTAACTAAAATCCATGGAGATCTTGTCCCTTTTCAATTCACAATTTCATATGATGAAAACATCCCAGTTTGTTGGTGTCCTATCTTAACCTGTTTGTATGATAGGTATAAAGATATGAACGTAACTGTATCCTGCTTCATCGAACTTGATACATAGGAGTTTGCGAACTGTGAGTCTCTGAATCTAGACTTCTCCTAGCGTAGGATTTCCTAGAACACTTGATGTAGTGTAGGGTTCTCTCTTTTACGCATAAGCTGAGTCATGGTAAGATTAACCGTAGAATTCCATGTGATTCAGCGTGTCACTGAAATCGAACAGAAAAGATATCGGAAAATTTTCTAGGGTAAAATTCCTCTTGTCATAGAATTTGTAACATAGTGCAGATATGGTCTTCCTGTACTTCTCTCGGCTTAGAGGAAATCAGGTTATCCTCAATGAAAACGCTGATGAATTTGTTTAGGAGTTCATGGAAGCTCAATTTAATAACTCCATAATGCTGTTGGAGCATTGATGAGACTGAATCAAAATCATAAATCTAGCATGACCGAGTCGTGCACAAGTAGCAGTCATGGACATGTCCTGCTTTTTCACTCGTCACTGTTGGCAGCATGATCGTGAGTTCGATCTTGGAAAAGTGATTAACACCATACGCTTGATTGAACATGTTGTCAATATGTGTAGGAGAATAACGGTCATGAATGGTGATTTGTTTAAGTCAACGGTAGTCGACACATAATCTTATGGTACCATCCTTCTCCTTGTAGATTCTTCTGGAATGTATAGGAAGACTTTGGAATAATCAACTGGCGATGCGTAAAAGAATTTAGTGGTTGTGTCTTACTGACAGCTAGAAAATTTTAGCGACCATGGCTAACAATGAACCTGCTTGTAAGCGTAGATAATTTGTACGGATTTTCCTGATGGAAAATCAAGCTGAATGTATTCAGGAGCCTGAACATTACTGTACCTAATTATGAATCATAGCATGGTGTGGTGTTCATAGTACATAATTAGGATAAAATTCATCTCGTGTCTATCCGAGGAAATGCGTTAGCAGCTTGGATCTTATCATTAAACTCAAAGAAAACCTTCGTATGCGTGGGAATACAAAAGGCGTCCTTCATGGTTATGAATATATGAACTATTGGTGAAAGAAATGAAAGTGACGTCGGCAACGTGACAGTTCTCACTGATGCGCCGATAATGGTATTGAAATTCTTGTGGCCTGATTAATACATGGCAAAACAACAAAAATATACCCTTGGAGGGTACCCTGAATTTCTTAGAAATGTTCCATAATTAGACGTGAGTCATGTGTCTTGACTCGTGTCTTGAGAAAATGTAAGCGTGACATATGTCTTGACTGGTATCTTGACATGTGTCCTCAGAAAGTATATGTGAGACATGTGTCTTGACTGATGTCTTGACATGTGTCTCGAGATGTGAAACAATTAGAACTACAAATATTAGGTTAATATGCCAGAATTGGCGGATCGGTTGGACTACTGATCGTTTGTATGTCTGATCACGTCCGTGGCCGGAGCCTCGGTTGCGATTTATAGGATAGTTGCTGTCATAGTAGTGGTTACTATCATCTTGTCTGTCGGTTCCATGACGGTCATTCTCATGACCGTGACTCATGTAACTATTTAGCTGAGTGGCCGGCTGGTACTGGTTTGCACTCATATGGCTGAAATGACAGCCGAACGACGTGTGACATGTAACTATGAATTTGGGACAGTGATTGATGGGAATTGTCTGATGGTGAAGCATCTTCTCGTCCAATTGCTTTGCTCCGACGCCTTTGTCTTCGTCTTTTAGGATCTCCAGGTTGTGAACAGCATCAGCATCAGCATCTCGTAGCGTCTCCCAACATCAGCAGCATCAACTTTCAGTAACATCTCCAAGCTATGAGCGGCATCGACAATCTTGTAGAATATCAGCAAGTGAACATACGCCTGAGATGATTTAGAATCGACTAGCGAATACTCGTGAATTATTACAAGTGGAATACACATGGATTAAGGTACATGTAATACACAAGAAATACGGTACGTGGAGTACACATGGAATGCACATGAAATGATCAGTATGGGCTCGATCATTTGTCATGATTTAAGGAAAGTAAACCGGTTAAACGGTTAGGAAAACCATCATGATAACCTGGCAGTATTAGCATAGACATCATTCTAGTTGCATAGAGAAACGCTAAAGTGTGGTTACACAAAATTCAACGATGATTTGCCTGACAGCATGATCAATGGAAACCAACCATGACTATCATGAAAGCATGATTCAAGAAATCTAACAATGTCTTGCAGGACAACGTAAATAACAAAAGAGGCGTGAAACATAATCAACATGAAGACGGAATGATCATGGGGAAACATGAAACGATCTATTACGCAGAAGTGTATAACATAATCAGCATGAAACTGAAGTTAACCATGACAGTATGAAGGCATACTTGACATAAAAACATAATAACTTATGAGGGGACATGAAAAAAATTTTTGTGCCAATTTAAATCATGAGAACAATTTTATGCATGAAACACAGTGCATGAATGCGTAATGTAGTTTATAAAACCTTTATATGTGCGAAGGAACGCCTATGGGTTGGTTCCAAAACAAAAGACATGGCGAGGGGACGCCTATGGGTCGGTCCCAAAGTTAAAAGTTTCGATAAAAGCACATGCGACTAAATAGGGCCAGTCCTGTACCAACCATTACTTAGTCAAAATTCCTGCAACAGATGACATATGATATAAATGCATGAATGCATGAAACATAATAATTAAAAGTCATTGTCAAAACTTAACAGAAAAAAAAAAAATTTATGTGAAAATTATGAACTACTGGGGTCAGTCCACATCGTCACAGTTCACGAGGAACATCATGCATAGACAATGACACATAACTAAGTATGGATGACGGTTGTTCATTCCATATTAGTAAGACGATACTGGTGAAAACATCATGGTGAAAACAACAAGGTGCTGAAAACGTCATGGCTAAAACAAAAAGGTGCTGAAAGCATAATGGTTAAAACAACAACGCGCTGAAACATCAATACGTGGAATAACAATCGTTGGCTTAGGAAGCTCCTGGTGACTACCCACTAGTCACAGGTCGAGTTTTAGAGCCTACAGGTCGAAGCCTTGGCTCTGATACCATAATTGTAACACCCCATTTTGATAAATGGAATGTCACGCGTAATTATGGCGTGTCATCAAAGCATGCAAGGTAATATGTAGTAAAACATACATGACCATAGGGAAAACCGGAATCAAACATCGGTTCCCAACATAAGCCCAAAACATAAGAAAGTAAATGAACTGAATGAAAGACTAAACAAGCATAAATATATGAAGGAAACAGGAGAAGAAGTCTATAGCAGCTTCCATCCTATGCACGTCCTCCAAATGCTCGAGTCTTGGGTACCTGCCGTTTTGGGACATGGAAAGGAAAGTAACGGCTGAGCAAGACGCTCAGTGCACGGATGTACAATATAGCATGAATAGGATAAGCATGTAACATACAACAGCGGAAGACTAAGTTCTGAGTAAACTGGTTAAGTATCAAGAAAAACTGGTTTTATAGTTTGAAAAGCCTTATGTTTATCTTGTGAAAACTGTTTTAACATATATATACCATAGCCCATATAGGTCATGAAAAGGTCACGTGCATGAATACTTGGAGGGGTGACCTCATCATGCTGATTAGAGGGGATGCCTCTAATCAATATACTGGTTTGGGTAGGAGGGATCAACTCCTTGTGAAGGGTGCAAGGCACACACCACATTCACCATGATAAACTGAATAAAACATGTAACTAGGATGCACCCATACACCCCACCTGATATAATAATATGGCCAAAACTGAAAGGGACGCCACGAGCAATCACTCCGCCGTGGGGAAGTCATAACATCGGTGCCTCCAATGCTATGGTTATGGTACCTCCATAACTAGGTGAAACTGGTCATGCTTGTATATGGCTATAGATTCTGCTAATTAAACATAAGCAGTTCAAAACAATAAAACAAATGCTGGGGAAAACAGTTGGCTGCATACGGGGAAATCCTAATAAGGAAAGAATGTCCATACTGAAAGGACGGGAATCCGTACCTCAAGTCCAGTGACTGAACGGAAGAAAGACTCCTACTTCTGGATCACTAACGCTACATGAATACACACGTGTATAAGTATCGATTCACTGATTACGTACTGGGTTTTATGTCTCATTTTAGCTGACTTTGTATGTTTTAGGTCATGATTTACTGTTTAAAGCCTTAAACTGTGTTTATCTTGTATTCTGATTAATCTGATTAAGTATTACTGGTATTTCATGTATTATTATACTTACTGTGTAATAATAAGTAACTTTCCAAAAATAGCAGGTTTCCAAAAATAGAAAGTTTCCAAAAATAGAAAGTTTCCAAAAATAGAAAGTTTCCAAAAATAGAAAGTTACCAAAAATAGAAAGTTTCCAAAAATAGAAAGTTTCCAAAAATAGAAAGTTTCCAAAAATAGAAAGTTTCCAAAAATAGAAAGTTTCCCAAAATAGAATTTACTGCTTAAAATAGATTAGTTTCTAAAAATAGAAAATTTCCAAAAATAGATCAGCTGCCTTAATTAAATAAGTTTCCATATATAGAAGGTTTCCATGATTAGATTAGCTGCCTGAAATAGATAGATTTCCATATATAGAAGGTTTCCATTAATAGATTAGTTGCCTTATTTAATTAAGTTTCTATAAATAGAAGTTTCCATATTTAGAATTAAGCCGGTTACATAAGCTAACATATAAGTCTACGTGTTTATAAGCTTATTTCTTAAGTCATATGATATAGTATATAGTTTAATTATTATTTCATGTATTTTAATTAAACTATAGGTTAAGCATTTTAATTAAAGTATAACATGTTTTAATTAAAATGAAATAAGATACTTAGGTTAAAATGTGTATTATTATAATTAATAATATAACCTAAGTCATGTCTAAATTAATTAATTATAGGCATGTTTTAAATAATTAATTAATTATAACTTATAACATAAAATACTTAGGTTAAATTAATATCATGCTAAATTAATAATTAGAATAACCTAAGTCATGATTTAATTAATATCTCATGTTATTAATTAATTTATCCTAAGTTCATGATTCATAAAAATTAACATGTAACATAGATCATGATTTAACCAACGAACCGTGAACCGGGCATGATATCGACACCGTACCCCGAACCAAATCGGGGTTCCCCTTGGTTCCTTGCTGCCGTGGGACCCACACCACCAAACCGGGACCACATGGTCTCGGTGGTGGTTTCTAGGCCAAGCCGTGACCCCCTTGGGGCACGGTCTAGGCGTCGGCTAAACCAAACACCCGTAAAACACCCTTTTGATTTTACCTCTTAACCAAATACATGTTTATTTTATGTTTTTAAAATAGGTTTTAAAAACATCATGTTCTTAATCAATTTTACCAAATCAAATCAAAAGAAGGAATTAAAAAGAAAGGTTAAAAAGATATACCGAATGTGTGGATCAATAGAGGATGAACAAACACGAACACTTGTACAATATTCAAGATCAAAATCAACAAGAACACCCCTCTTGGTGTGTTTATGGGTGGCGGCTACAAAAGAACAAGGAGGAGAAGGAGAAAAACTCTTTTAGGGTTTTATTATTTTTCTTGTTTTTGTAAAAATGACACAAGATTTCTCCTTTTTCTTGTTTAGTAAAAATGATGGGCTAGGCCCATTCTTGTCCCTAATTTCGTGGTTCATGGGGCCCACATGGGTAACCCAAATGTTTTTCGTGTCTAAATAATAAGTGTGTTCTCGTGTTCGTGTTTTACGTGTTTTAATTAGTTAAGTGTTCATTCGTGTTTATTGGTGTTCGTGTTTAGTGTTTTCTCGTTAAATATTTACCGTGCCTAATATATTTATTCGTGTTCGTAATAAATATATATATACG
Source organism: Glebionis coronaria (assembly GCA_025667525.1). Classification (NCBI taxonomy): domain Eukaryota; kingdom Viridiplantae; phylum Streptophyta; class Magnoliopsida; order Asterales; family Asteraceae; genus Glebionis; species Glebionis coronaria. The sequence goes on from CM046881.1 coordinate 216,682,403, forward strand.
TAATTAATATTAGCTCGTGATTTAATTATGTTCATGATTTCATGATCGCATGTTCGTGATTAATTATTGTTTAACTAATTATTACGTGATCGTGCATAGTAAATACTTATTAACTGCTTATCATGAGTTTGTACGTAATCGATACTTATCATGTCATACACGTATGCACTTACTTGATTAATAGCACATGAATGTGATCAATACTGAATAAGGTAAGTTTTAATCTAGGACGTACGATCTTAAGGGCACTATTCATGGTAAAAGCATGCGGGTTTTACAGAGGGTCTAGGACTAGATTTAAGCTAAATCGAAAAACCAAACACAATCCCTAGGGGTGTTGGTGTTGCGATCGCAAAGAGAGAGAGAGAGGAGGAGATCGGATAAAAATTATGAAGGCTAAGGGGTTTTTATATATGGCTAGAATAAACTTGTAGCCCAAGCAAAAGAAATAAAAGGCAAGTTTCTTCTCCCTTTTCCCCATGTGTAGCCGACGGTCGAACACCCCCCCATGGGGTGTTCTAGAACCTTTTTTCCTCTTCTCTTTATTCCATAACATTCTATATATTCTATAACGCTCGTTAATACTTAACTCTTAATTATTTAACGATCGTTAAAGTTATATCTCGGTTTAATTTAATTAATACATAAATATATATTATTATATAAATTAATAAATACAATAAATATATTTATTAAATAAATTAACTCTTTTCGTATTGAGTACAACCCCGTAATCTCGAGTTCGATCCTATCACACGACTATTAAATATAAGTCCATAAACCTTTAGCTCCCACTTGGACATATTTCGAATATCATGATTACACTGACTAGCGTCTAGTTACACTAGCAATGTCTCTAGTACAACTCAAGTAAGGTCTTCTGGATAAAACCTTTTAATGATTCATCGTTATTATTATCCTTTAATTTCTAATACAACGTTAATAAGGATATGGATCTTAGTCATTCCTTTCATTAACCATTATGTTTCTCGTTCACAGATTCAGCAAGATTACCAAAACAAATTTGGGTGTGGCCACACAAACATCTTACTAATTCCACGAGGGGCCCAGCTGTATTAAACTCCAAAATGAAATTGGAGGAAATAAATTCTATATTGACTACAAGAAAAACTTATGAATTTTGCAACACTTTCGAAAATAATCCTTATAGCTACCAGTTACGTTTAGCGTTAGATTATTCCACAGAGATGCACTAGATTCATAAAAGTTTCCTAGTATCTCAAGTCCAAGGATAACTATTTATGATTTATTTGATGACAAAGATCCACAAAGTAAAATCATATAGTTGGGATAAGTCCAATACTCGGTTCATCGAATATCATCCAAAATCGATCAATATACTTTCAAGTATACTCTATCGCAATTTTGAGTTGTCTTAATTTAATAATATTCCCATATTATTAATCGACAACGGACATTTAGCATAACAATTTATTCATGAATTAAAACATGTAAAATATGATACAAAATTAAGTAATAAGAATAAACAAAACCCAATTTTTATTTTATTAAATAATAATGTCTTAACATCCTTATCCAAATACTAATCAAAGATTTATTGCATGAGTTTGCTAGCTAGTTGCATCCCAATAGCCTTGGCATGCTTAACTACCTTTGGTATAGGTAAAGCCTTAGTAAAAGGATCAGCTACGTTATCATCTGTGTGAACTTTTATTAATTTGATTTCACGAGCTTCAACTTGTTCTCGGACGTAGTGATGTCTACGCTTAAAGTGTATGGCGCCTTTCATGACTCCAGCATCATTGGCGAATATGATTACGACAGAATTGTCAATAACATATTTATTAGGTTCTTTTATTGCAAGCATCATCCCAAGATCTCCAATAAAATTCCTAATCCAAACCACATATAGTTATGTATATGGCTACCCTTCGAATACCAAAACATTTATTTTCGTATTCCTTAAATACTGGAGAAAATCTTTAACAGCAACCCAATGGAGCTTCCCTGGATTCTGTTGGTATCTACTGACCAAGTTCTGAGCAAATGCCACATCAGGCCTTGTGCATCTTACAACATGCATAATAGATCCTACAGTCGAAGCGTAAGGCACCTTCTGAATGTATGCATCCTCTTCAGGAGTTGATGCATCCATCTCATGACTCAGATTGTGCTTAACTTCCATAGGTTGAAAACCCTTCTTGGAATTATGCATATTATACTTCTTCAATATCTTATCTATACAATCATATTGACTTAGACCAATTAACCATCGTTTCCTATCCCGATAGATCTTAATTCTCAAAATGTATGCAGCTTCTCCTAAATCCTTCATAGAAAAACATTTACCAAGATAATCCTTAACAGCTTTAAGTCTTGGAATGTTACTTCCCATGATTAAAATGTCATCAACATATAGGACTAGAAATACTACATCACTCCCACTAGCTCTGCGATATACACATGGCTCATCACGATTTTGAATAAATCCAAACTTTTTGATTTCTTCACTAAATCGTTTATTCCATTGACGTGATGCTTGCTTCAAGCCATATATAGATCTTTGAAGTTTACACACGTGTTTTGGATTCTTAGGATCAACATACCCTTCCGGTTGTTGCATATAGATATCTTCATCTAAGCGACTAGTCAAAAAGGCAGTTTTAACATCCATTTTCCATATCTCATAGTCATAGTATGCTGCTATAGCTATGAGAATCCTGATAGCTCTTAAGTCTGCTACAGGAGAAAAGGTCTCCTCGTAGTCTACGCCAAAAGTTTGAGTAAAACCTTTTGCTACTAAACGAGCTTTATAGGATTGTACTTTTCCATCTATGTCGGTTTTTGTAAAACCCGCATATAAATGCCATGAACAGTACACTACGTAAACATATGAACCAGTTAAAACTTTCCTTTTTTGTCATGAACACGTGTCACGAATATCAAATTCATAAACTATGTACGTGTTAGCGCACAATGATTATTAAGTACGTGGTAATACACGATAATTATTAATTATAATAATTATAATCACGGACAATATGATCACGAACTTTTACGAACATTATAATTATTACGTATAATAATTATACACGACTATTAGAACACAATATATGTACGTAGTAGTTATAACACGAACTTTTAACACGAACTAGATCAAATAATAAACACGAACGAACACGTAAAATAGTTAAACATGAAAATTGTATGGGTTTGCCTTTGAGCTTATGATTGTCGCGGACACAAGGAGCAAAGGGGCGGGGGGGGGGGGGGGGGGGGGGGGGGGCAAGCCCAATTGTTTTTTGTTAACTAAACAAAACTAAACACAAAGTTTTCATTCACAGAATTTTTACAAAAAAATTAAAACCCTAGCCTTGCTTCTCTCCTCTTGCCGTCGACTACACAAGGAACACCACGGGGTGTTGGTTGATTTTGTTTGTTGATTTTGGGTTAAACCTGTTCGTGTTCTTAATTCTTTTCCAATCAAGCATTCGGTATCATAAAAAACCTTCCTCTTTTATTTTTATTTTTCTTTTAATTATGTTCATGTGACTAATGACTATAACATAATTAAAATCATGTAAAACAATCCGAGAAACATGAATAGTGGGTTTTTTTTGGTGGGGTTTGTTTGGCCGACACGCACAACCGAGAGCCCCAGGCTCTCAGCTTGGTTTTGATTCGCACCAACAGCCGATACCAAGAGGTCTCGGTGTGGTTTGGTTGCTTGGCTGCAGGGAACAAGGGACCCCGACTCGTGTCGGGGGTGGTGTTTGGTTTGTTTGGGTCTCGGCGCAGCAGCAACAAGCACCACTGGCATCAGCCGGTGGCTGTTTTGTTCGTCCAGTGGGAACCGCAGCCCAAACAGGGGGACCCACCGGCTACAGTCGGTGGTGTATTCGGTCCAACAGTGGCTAGCCAAGCCACGGCAGTGGTAACCGGCTAGACCTGGTTAGCCACTGTCGGGCTATGTTGGTTCGGTTTATGTTTCGGATTATATTAAAACACGGGTTCGATCAAAGGATTATTTTTACAAGGTATATTTTACAAGGAAAAATTAAATTAATTAAACATGACTAATAATTAATTTGATTTAATCATAGACTTAGGTTATATTTATTTTTAATAAATAATACATGTTTTAACCTAAGTATTTTACCATTTAATTTAGACTATAGTTATTAATTAATTATTAAAGCATGGACTATAATTAATTAATAAAACATTACTTAGATTATAATTAATAATTTATTAATACATGATTAACCTAAGTATTTTATATGTCTTAATTTAGTTAAATTATACCTTTATTTAATTAAATCATATAACCTATAATTTATTTAATTATCATGACATTTAATTAATAAACTATACTATTAATTACATGACTTATGACTTTTAACCAGTAAACTTTAGCGTGTAATATTAGCTTATTAATCCAGCTTATTTCTAAATATAGAAACTTTCAAGTTCAGAAAACTTACTATTTTTGGAAACTTTCTATTTTTAGAAATTGATCTATTTTTAGAAACTGATATTTTTTGTAAACTTTCTATTTTTTGGAAACTTTCTATTTATGGAAACTTTCTATTTTAGGAAACCTGCTATTTTTAGAAAGTTACTTATTATTACACAAGTATAATAATACAAGAATAGAAGATAATACTTAATCAGAATACATGAAATACATGATTAACACAGTATAACATTTAAAACAGTAAACAAGACAAGAACATATAAAACAAGCTAAGAACATGTTATAACCAGTAACGTACTCAGTAATCAAACATCTTATACATGTCCCTTATTTATGTAGCGTTAGTGAGGTCAGAGTAGGACTATTTATCATTTCGTCTTTCCTCGTTCACTAGACACAAGGTATGGATTTTCCGTCCTTCAGTATAGACATTCTTTCCTTATTAGGATTTCCCATTTGCAGCCAATTGTTTTCCCAAGTATATGTTTTATATGTTTAACTACTTATGTTAGTTTAAATGCCTAATCCATATACATGCATGACAAGTGTCACCTAGTTATGGAGGTACCATAACCATAACACTAGAGGCACCAGTGTTATGACTTCCCCACGACGGAGTGATTACTCGTGGTATCCCTTTTAAGTTTTAGCCATATATTTGTATTATCACGTGGGACGTATGGGTGCATCCTAGTTACATGTTTTACCGGATTTTCATGGTGAATGCGATGTGTGCCTTGCATCCTTCACACGGATTTGATCCCTCTTACCCAGACTACTTAATTAGAGGCAACCCCTCTAATTGCGTGATGAGGTCTCCCCTCCAAGTACTCATGCATGGTGGAACCTCATGACCTATATGGGCTATTGGCTAATTAATACAGATTTCATATAAAAACATAAGTCTTTTCAAAATATAAAACCAGTTTTATGAACATGTTCCCAATTATTTAGGACTTATACATTTCCGTTGCTATTAGTCTTATAATGCTTATGTCATTTCATACTATACTTGTATATCTGTTCACTGGGCGTGATGCTCAACCGTTTTCCTTTCATGTTCCCAAACGACATGTACTCAAGGGCGCTCGTAGATTATAAGAGTATGTGCATACGGATTAGAAGCTATCTAGCCTTCATTATATGCATTTTCCATACATTACGCTACTTTATTTCTTTGGACATTGTTTAGTCATTTTCTATTTCAGTACTTATATTCATGTGTTTTGAGCTTATACTTGGAATACCGATGTTTGTTTTCGGTATTTCCATTAATGGTCATTTAATGTTTTTGGACATTTACCTTACATGCTTTGATGACACGCCATATTACGTGTGATATTCCATTTACCAAAATTGGGTGTTATAATTATGGTATCAGAGCCAAGGCTTCGACCTGTAGGCTCTTAAAACATGACCTGTGATTAGTGGGTAATCACCATGGTCTTCCTAAACTGACAGTTGTTTTCATGCATTTATTCATGTATCATTGTTGCAGGAATTTTGACTAAGTAATGGATGGTACAGATTTGGCCATATTTAGTCGCATGTGCTTTTAATCGAATCATTTTGTTTTGATGAACCGACCTATAGGCGTTCATCCTCGTCATGTCATTTTGTTTAGGTGAACTGACCCATAGGCGTTCACCCAAACCAATGTCATTTCATTATCATGCATACATACACTATTTTCATGCATAATTTTTTTTTCATGTTTATATGCATAAAAAAATTTCATGTATATATATATTATGTTTTAATCAATTTAATCATGCATTTTGTTTTATACTATCAGATGGTTCTCATACGTGAACAAGAGCAACTGAATGCAGCAGTTCAAGCTGCTATGCAGGCCATGCTTCCTCAACTGAGGAATGAAATTCGGGCCGAGGTGTAGGCTGCCAACAATCAGCACCAGTACTAGCATCAGAATCCCCCTCCACCACCTCCAGCTACACTGATCACATGGCTGGAGCGATTCAATAAGCAGCGTCCGCGATCCTTCGAGAAGACTGACAGCCCCGGTGAGGTTGAGAGCTGGTTAGCTCACATTGAGAAGATCTTTGACGCGATGGGATGCGGCCTTGTCTTTAAGGCAATGTTAGCCTGCTACAAGTTTGAAGGAAACGTGCTTGCATGGTGGAAGGCAGTGAAACTGTCAGAGGGAGGCGACGATTGGGTGGCTGGCTTGACTTGGGCACAACTTAGGGAGTTGGTTATTGGAAAGTTCTTCCCGAAAGTTGAGCAAGATAAGCTCATGAGGGAGTATCATGGGATTAGGCAGAGAGCTGGGGAAAACAACAATGAGTTCACGCAAGGTTTCTTCGTTTGGCTGGATCCTTGGAGCAGCAGCTGGGACTGCAGAGGAGCAAGCGTATCACTTTCGCTGGGATCTTCGCACATCTGTCGTCAATAACTTGGTGTGTTCTACATTTAATATTGTGGCACAAGTAGCAGATACAACCCATAAGTTGGAGATGCTGCAGGAGAGGGATGAGTTTGGAGAGGCAGAAAGACCCGACAAGAGGTATATTTCATCATTCAGAGGTGATCATTTCATTTCATTCAGTACTATCTAAATATTTATCTTTCTCTATACAATTGCATCTTTCAGGCAGAAGACTGGGGACCGGTCCCAACCGACCACCCAGTAGCAGAGACAGCACAAGGGTAACGGTTAGACCCAAGACCGTTCTGCTTCGGATAGGAGTGGCGGTAATGACAATTACCGTAACAACGTTAACAACTCCAACAACAGCAGGTCCCTAAACTTACTCATTTCTATGTTATATGCTTTATGATTCATAATTCTGACACTTCATCATCTACTACCAGGAATAATGGCAACGGAAGGGAGTAGGACCACAGAGGTTCACAGCCCAACCGTGTAGTTACATCTGGTATTATGTCTTACAAATTTCTGCATTGTCTTGTTTGTACCCATTAATCATGTCTCATGTATACTTTTTTGAACAGGATCCCAGCCAGCTAGGGCACCTGTTGGAGGGTATACTCACCCTCTCTACACTACATACAACCGCAGGCACCCAGGGCCATGTCGCCATGATAGCGATGCTTGCTTCAAGTGTGGCCAACCAGGTCATCACATGAAGGACTGCCACAAGGGTGAGATCGAGGGAACATCTGGACATGCCGACTCCAAGCCAACTCCTACTACTGGACGGGTGTACACGACCTCGCGTGATCAGGCCAACAAGTCAACAGGCACCATCACTAGAATCTTGTATATGTATGATCAAGCTGCATGCGTATTATATGACACCGATGCTACTCATTCGGTCATATCTACTGCTTATGCAAAGAGGGTTAGGATATCCCCTATGCCACTAGAGAATGTCTTAAACATTTCCACGCCCTTAAGAGACTCTGTACGCATCACACATGGTACAAAGATCTTCCCCTTAAGTTCGGCATGATTCGTTCAGTTAACGCACTTTTATTGGACATGTGCGATTTGAACATGATATTAGGCATGGACTGGTTATCCAAACACCACGCCACCATAGACTGCTGATGAGACTGCTTTTATACATAGTCTCGTCGTCTAAAATGGGCTTAAAATGCATAAAATATCATAAAAAGTGCCAAATATATGCTTGTGTTTGTTCCATGTGTATTTTAGGTACGGATATTGAGAAAATGGCAAAAGATCACAAGAAACAAGAAAAAACGAACATGGGAAACGAAGCCGCACAATAAACCGGGCCCTAGAGTTTATTTTCTAAGAAAATCCATTGAAGAATTGAAGATTGTACAAAAAGGGTCCTCCAATATTGAAGAATTGACACTTTAAACCCTTGTATATTCATAATTATAAGTTTGGTCCTTTGAGTTTGTCAAATTGCAAAAAGGACCCTCCACTTTGAAGAATTAGCAAGAATAGTCCCTCATATTTAAAGACTTGTCAATATTAGTCCTCCACAAAGTCAAAAATACAAGTCAAGACCTAAAGATTGAAGATATTACAAGAATCACCCTTCAAATATCATCAAATGGCAAGAAATACCCTTGAAAATACTTTGCAAAACTTTTTGGGGCAAAAGTATGAAAAACAAAACTAGCTTATAAAGGGAAATTTAGTTTTTGCCTATTTAAACTGAAATGAAAGAAGAATGGAAGAAGGAGGGTATAAACTGCCAAGACACAATACTTACCTAGACCAGTGATAGTGTGACACGTGCCCCACTAACACATTACAACCAATCACAAGCATCCCTCATGCCACATCACAATCCACTTAACCGGTTTTTTAACTAACTTATTTAACTAAGTTTAAAAAATGCGTTTAACACATTTTTAAACACAAAACAAGATTAAACCCAACTATTCACCATATGAACACAAATTGGGTATTTGTGTTTATGCAATAATTAATCCCCATCACCTCTAGATTTATGATTAAGGATGTTATTAACAAAACCCAACTCTCACTTTGCATGCCACATCACCCAAGAGTTCACATGTACCCTCCCTTGCACATGTTTTTGGGGAAGAAGACAAAACCATCCAGAAATCCAACAAACCATAATGCAGCTTACATACTAATCTTATTTTGGACCCTTGATCACAATTCCACCACCTTTACATCAACAAAACTCCAAGAGACTTCACATGTTAAGCAAAATTTCAAAATTCCACAAGGGCCTTTCTGGAAGTTCAAAGCTTAGGGTTTTTAGTTTTTCAGCTTTCTAGGACCATGTTCACCCTCTATATAAAGGGTTTAGCATACTACATTTGTTTTTGCTCTTGCTTTTTCTTTGGTCAAGAATCTGTAAATCCTTGTTTCAAAGTAATGAAAAATTGTTTGATATCTTTGACGAATTCCAAGTGCCACTCTTATTCTAGTGTTGTTATTGTTATACGTTTGTGATTGTTATGTTTCAAAACATGTTTTTAAAAGTTATGCAAGAAATTGCAGAGTTTTCCAAAATCTAATATTTTTCCAAGTCTTGGTTCAAAGCTTTGAAATTTTTGGATTACAACTGGTCATAACACCCTGATTAGGAGCTTATCAAGGTGTAGTGCGCTTGTGGTTTGGGGATATTCAAGGAGTGGGAACAAGCTTGAATTAATCAGCTTTATTTTCCATTTTCTTTTTCATATAATCTGTTATTTCTAACCTTGTTGTTCTTAGCAGCTTATTGGAAGCTTGTGCCTTGTTAAGATAGGCACATAAGCTCTAAAATTCGTGAGTGTGGATGTACATTCATGAGGTTTAACCCTTCTTTCCAAAAATCTATTTGAAAAGTGATTTTTAGTAATTTGGTGTACTGCTGTTGTATGTGTTGTTCTTGGTGCCTGAATCTTGTTGATTATGCATGAGAATGATGTTATGATGCTTGTTTGAGTTTGGTATAACCTGTTACACACATTTACTTTGTTAAAATTTGATTTAAAAAGTTTAATTGGTGTTTTGGTTTGCTGATTTAAGCTTTGTAAGTGAGTTTGAGTAGGAGTTAAGGTTTGTTTAGTGTTGGTATCTGTTTGTTAAGTGATTGTATGCTCTTATCTACAAGTTTTATGCTTTGAACATCAAATCTAAACATTGTGCTATAACTTGTTTGATTTTGCCTGTTTTGACCTAAAATCTTGGAAACACCTAGAGTGTATGTATGTTTAGGGTTAACAAGTGTTTACACAAAGTTTATGTAACCTGCTTAAGAGATTTGAGAGTTTGAAATTGGGCTTGTGGTCAAGTACATCAACAAAGTCACTTTGTGTTTGTTCATTGTTCATCAGTAAGTATCATAAGCTTAAATCTTGCTCTAATCTTTGATTCAGTGTTTGAAACAAATTTAATATTGCTTATTTGAGTTTATATAGCTTGTGTATGCATCTGGTTCAATTTGGTTGACTTATTCTTGCTTAAACTGATTATTTGTTCAAAAATGCTTATTTACATGTCTGGGCAATGTCTGTTGCTGTTTTGATTTAAATGTATCAATTGGCTTGGTGAATTTGTGTTTTCTTTGTTGATTGTGACTCTTTATAACCCACTGGTTATAAGGGTGCCTTGCTTGTTCTCTGATTCTAACAAAAGTCCACAGAAGACAAAAAGTCAATTAAGTCAAGCAGTGGAAACTTTTCCCACTGTTGGACACCCAAAACTAGCCACTACTAGTGTTAATTATCAAACAGCTTATCAATAATCTATTCTAGCTTATTTGGACTTGCAACAACTTTGTTTTTGTAATCAATCTTCCTTAATTGACCCATTTGACTATTCTGGAGCATTTGAGACTTTGACTTTTAGGTTTGACTAGAAAACCAACTTAGTTTACTTTTACATAAGTGCTTATTTGGTTTTTGCAGCTTATTCAGAGTGCTTTTTGGAAATATTTTTGATTATTAAGCTTAGTTAAGTGATTTGAAACATTTTGTAATAAGAATCAGCCCTTGAATTGGTCTAGAACTCGAAAACGACTATTTTGTCATTTTGTGTAGAGAGCTTTTGCTTATTTCAGGCTTATTTCTTGCGCTTATTCAAAAATTCTTTTTACAAACAGCTTAATTAGGTCAAGAGAAGGATGTGTCTCAAATTTCAGCTTATAGCTTAATGGGCCAAAAAGCCCTTTAAGAATAAGCTGTTTTGAAATAAGCTGTGATTAGCTCATTTTCAGCTTTTGGGCCTTTGAAATTTTATGTTTAAAATCGAATTTTAAGCTTAACTGGATGTTTTGGGCTTACTTGGACAACATTTTTCTTATTGGGCCTTAAAAAGCCCAATTAGTGGACTGTTTAGACTTTTAGCCCATTTGGAGGCCCATTAGAGGTGTTTTGGTCATTTCAAGTTCATTTCTTTTTAAATTAGGTTAAAATAAACTAGTTTGCATGTTTTTAGAATTTTTTATAAATTTTGAATTTTTAATATTATTTTAATATTATTTTATTTTTAAAATTATTTTTTAATATTTTTGCAACTTTTTCATTTTTCCTAGGTTAAAGACATTAAGTTAGGAGTTTTAAATTTTTTAGATTAATTTTCTTGTCATTTAATTAATTTTTAGGATTATTTTAATATTTTTAAATAGTTTTAATTAATTTTAAATTTTCCAAAATAGTTTTTAGTTTAATTAAGTTATTTTAGAGGTTTACAAATTGAAAAATCTCATTTTGGGATTTTTGTTAATTAAATTGATTTTCTGGGCTTTAATTAGCATTAAAAAATTAATATTTAATTAAATAAAAGGTTTGAGTGATTTTTGATTTATGTAAACTCTAATTACTTTTTCTTAGGATTTATTGCAATTTTCTATGAATTTTTAGGGTAATTTTTAAATTTAGTCACATTTTACGGTTTTACGTGTACGACTTTCGTCTTAGTATAATTTTAACCGACATCCTCTTCTCTTTTCTTTTCACATAATCATAATCACAAACATTTAATCATCGTTTAACACAATACACAAGCCTCCTTGAGAACGAACTCACTTTTGGGTCATTTGTGCACGGTTTTCCTAAACCGTCGTGCTTACCCTAAATTACGCTCTTTTTCCTAAAAGACGTATTACTACCATTATCATTTTGGCGCCGCTTCCAGGGAGGCGTGTAACACCCCCAAATTTATACAACTCAATACAGGGGAAGACTAGTTGGTGTTACGGGATAGCACATTACTCACATCATAGACAACGCATAAAAATCGCGTCGTTTATTAATAAAGCATTTCCATTTATAAATATCAAAGTTACATAGGTCCCAAGTCATATTATTTCATACAAAGTTTTACAAAGTATTTGAATGAAAAATATTATTTAAGTGCGGGCCATGAATTCTTGTCGTCTTCCCGAGAATTACCTTCAAGTACCTGAGATAAAACATGTTAAAAGAAAAGGTCAGCGATAACGTCGAGCGAATTCATAGAGTTTAGTAAAATCCATCAATATAATATCAGTATAAAATTATTACTGAAAATCATCTTGTACAAATCATTTTAATAGGCCATAAAATAGCCAAAGTCATTTTATACAAATCTTTATCGAAAATCATAATATAGGCATTTGCCTTAAAAATCATTATACGAGCCAATGTCGTAAAAACATCATACAATACGTCTTACGACGTTGTATAAAGTTAAATAAAAACCGTTATACGAGTATGGTTATGAAAACCAAAACACAAACATAATATCAATAGTATGACCCTGTATTGCTAGTCAGGCAATACATCGTAATTCGGAGCGTCTAGTAGTATTTCGTTAATCGGATTATTATAAGCCGCATGACATTGTTACCTTACTAAACCAACAACGGGTAGCAAACCCGATACTCAATTTGCCCATCTAAAGTAGCGTGTCGTCACAAAGGTCACGCTATGGAAATCTTCTCATACATAAATTCGCTTACCAATCAATGTGGCACGACGGGGATCAACCGTCAAGGCGTGAACTGGGGTGATCGTCCCCAAATAGTACTATTATATGCACAAGCGTCTACCAAATCCCGGTAGTTCACAATTCATGCTAATGGGACTTTTAGTGACATAAGCTAACTTTAATAATCCATTTAATTTCATCTATCGGGTCCTTTAATCATTTATCGGGTCATACAATCGGGTCATTCAATCATACGGGTCCAAATCAATAAACAAACAATCGGGACAAATGGTGTCCTATTTTATAAAAGCTAACATGTTATCTCCCTCGCGGGTTTATAAAATATTTCATAAAAAACATTTAAAAGAGTGTGAGGCTATGAACTCACGTTGATGTGGGAAGGCAGGTTATCAGCAATTCGGACGTACGATACGTGCTTCAATCACGGAAACCTAGACAAATAATACTCGTCTTAGACTCATGTCCAATGACTTATAAAAATAACAATTATGTATACATATGATGATTTTATATATATGATTATGATCAAGTGGGTTTATACATTTTTACTCATTCATTATAGTGTTATGTATTGGTAACTTTTGTACTAGTTTACTAGTTTTACTTATTTACATGTTTTAGGCCCAATAAGCCTATTATAAGCCCAATACTATTCATTAGTCCAATTATACTTTTATTATCAGTATTTATACTTTACATGTTGGGCCCAAATGGGTTAAGCCCAATAAATAAGTTTATAAGTGTTTTAGCCCATTTTGTTGTATTATTAGTCCAATAACGTTAACTTAGCCCGTTAATGTCCGTATGTTTTATAGTTCGGGTTTTATCGGTTTTTACTTGTTATATATGTTTATATATCAGTATATGAGTTTATAAAAGTTTACATTAGACGGGTCCAACCGTCTAAGTTTTATTTAACAAAAACGTTAATTTTACGGTAATAGCCGAAAAGTCGTAAAAATCAAGTTTATAGTTTTTATTACTTATAAGTATTATTCCACTACCATTTTTATAATTTATTCACTTATTTAACCTTTTACATATTTATATAAATAAAATCCATAAGTTAGTGGGTTTTTATTTTACATTTTATACAATATAATTTTAAGTGCTTATATAATAATAATAAACATTAATTCTCAAAATCTGATTTTTATCTTCATCTTCACCAAAACTGCCATATCTAGAGTTCTATATGGAGATAGAAGCTCAAATTTTTATCACATAAACTACATGATATGTGTTCCATTTAACTCTTCTATAGCTACTGTTGAATCATCCTGTAAGTAGTTTCTAAAAATCGTCCAAAACAGTGAACTCAGATTTGTATCTTAAACTTGTTTTGATCATATCTTACTCATTACAATGATTCCATTGCATGTCCAACTCTCACATGTGTACAAGACCCATAGCTTACTGTAAATACATTAATCTATGCCATTTTTATCAGTTCATCATTTGATTCTTTACTGTTTTATACAACCAACAAATTTAAACAAGATTTTAACCTTATTTCTTATAGTTTTTCATCTTTTTAAGCATGTTTATCAACAACAAATCCCCACACAACACTTTTAATCATCATTCATCATCATATACATATACATAAGTAAAATAAATACAAGATTACATAATCAAAAATAACAAGAGGATGAGGAGGACAATCTTTATACCACCAAGTTGATGTAGGTTGTGATTTGGACATGGTTTTTGATGGAGAAACTTGTGGATAACCAAGACCAACTTCAAGGCCACCAATCTTCATGAACACCTTGGGGAAAATCAGCCCTAATACTCCATGGAAACTCCTCCTTGGATGTTATAATCACCACCATTCAAGAGAGCTTCAAGAGGACATCAACATATGTATGAATAACATAGGATTTTGTGGTTAAATTTGATCAATGATGGTGTTTATGGTGAGGATATGGACGGCATCTTTGAGAGAGAGTGAGAGAAAATGGTTGTTTTGCATGGATGGAAATGAGGGAAAGGTGTTAGCTAATGGTTTTTGATGTGGAAGTAGCTTCATTTGTAAGCCTTGTTAACATGTGTAGCATTTGTTTATGAGGTTTTGACACCTCATGGTGTAAGTAGCTTAATATGGACGGTTTTGATGGGGGTGGGGCAAGTGTCCCACTTGTCTCATCCCCATTTATTTACGGGTACTCCTCGATTCTAGTTTCCTCGATTTGCGTTCCCTCGGGTCGTTTTACGAAAAACGTTTTTATAAATTATGAATCAACGGCACAAAACGAATCTAATAAAAATTGTCTCATCAAAAACGGATTTCGAAAACGTAAATACGTAATCCTAGGGTTTCCGGTTTAGTCGTAAAGGACGTTAAATTAAAATCGTAAGTCCTAATCTCTTCTCGTAAATTTGTGAGTTTATGAACCAACACAAATTTAAAATCCCAAAATAATATTCACGGATAAATTTATTTTCTGAAATGTCGGACTGTCACCAAAGACGGTGTATGTAAATGTGAGCACGTAACGTTGAATCCTCCGGTTTAGACGTAGTCGACGCTACTTCAAGACGTAAATCCAAATTTCTTCCCAAAAATAAGTGAGTTCATATTGTGACATTAAAATAATGTTTTCAAATAAATATTGAGAATAAAATATCAATCATAAATTGACGGATTGTCACAAGGCGTGTTGAGTTTTGATTTGAACAAATCTTGTTTTTATATTAGCCATAATAACTATTTGCGTGATTAGCACTCTAATCATACGTATTATCGGTTTTTCGTTTTTTGTGTGAATATTATTTCTATATTGTATACGTAAAAAAATAAATTCACAAGTACTCCAAAAGTGTGAAAACACAACCTTGATTCGGGATTTCATCACTCGATCATTGTATTCGAATCCCAAACAAAGAAAAAAAGGCAAAATAGATAATTACTTTCGTGAAGCTTAATTTTGAAAAACACAAACTATAAGGTGGGTATAAGACGGGTGTTATAAAATATACCCTAAAGAAAAAGGCTCTTAAGTGCTTCGCGCCGCCTCTTTTCTCTGCTTGCTTGTGCGTGTTTAGATAAAAAGGGCTAATTGAGGGTTTGCCAACCAAAGTATTATCTGCGTATCTATATATTTTCTTGGTTTCAAAAGATTAAACCCTTTTGAACGTTTTGGTGTTCCACCAACGTTCTAAATTCATCAAAGGCGTTCACTTCACGTGTTCGTTTTCATTCCTTGAGGCTCCTTTAATCGAGAGATTTTATTTGAGGAGAGATTTGTAGATTTTTGTCTACGTAATACATCACAAAATCCAAAAAAAGTAAAAACAATCAAAAGCACAAAAAAATTGAAAAAGTTAAAAACACCAAAAAGAATCTTCTTTGCTCATCCCCATGTTTTACGTGACGTTTATTGATAGGTGTGTAAACACCCATCCTTTCTACCACTTATTTACAATAATAACCGGACCAAAACGTGTATTTTATGTCTTTTATGTCGGAATTATGCGTGGTTTGTGTTTTTGTTGTGATTTAGGACGAAAAGGTGAAAAGTGGAGAAAACACGGGAATTCACGGGCATTTACGGACTTTTATTGAAGAAAAAGATGAAAGACGAAGTCAAGAAGTCAAGAGTGCAAAAAGAACGGAAGTCCACGACCAATTCTGAAGATTTATCGAAGAAAAGTCAAAAGACAGAAGTTTATCAAAAGCCGAAGAACTCAAGTCTATTTTATTGAAGAATTTAAAGACGAGTTCAAAGAAATCCCGAAGCCAAAAGTCCTTAAAGTTCAAGTTTAAAGAAGATTAGAAGAAAAGGACTAAGCATGCAATTAATGAAGATTAAAAGAAGGATGGGCTTAATGACGCAATTAAGAGAAAAGGAAAGAGGGGAGGAAGCTTCCTTAATCCTCCCTTATAAATAGTCATTAGTTGTAATCTTTTCATTTTGTTGGCTAATAGTGACAATTAGTCTTCCATTTTCTTTACCTTGTCATTTAATTTTATGCACATTTAAATACTTGTCCAATTTAAATACCTTGTCTTGCACCTTAAATTCCTTTAATTTCAAGTAAGTTTTCATTTAATCTTTGTCAATCTTTACTTTATCTTGTTAATCTCTCATCTACCTTTCTAAATCTTTGATTTTTGTGTTTATGTTTATGTTCATGCTTTTATTTTGATCAAGTGGGTTTTTGATTATTGTGGTTAAAGTTGTTAGATTTCTTGATTTAAATTGTTTGTTTATGATTATTAAATGTTTTGTTATTAGTTTAGCTTATTCGTTTGTTCGATCTTGATTGATTCGTGGTTAGATTCGTGGTTTCTGTGATTCCCTTGTTCTTCGGGGTGTTTGTTTTTGTTTCTGTATTCCCAGGAAAACTTCCGAACCAAGAAGGAGGGAAAGCTTTCATTCGGAACTTCAAAGTTCCGAGTCAAGGGTTTCATCCGGAAGATTTTAGGATCAGCAAAACTTCCGAGTCAAGCTTGTTCATCCGGAACATTCAAAGTTCCGGACGAAGGGAAACTTCCGACTCAAGACTGCTCATTCAGAAGTCTCAAACTTCCGAACGAAGGGAAAGTTCCGGATCATCAATTGTTCATTCGGAACTTAAAAGTTCCGGATCAATATACTTCATTCGGAACTCAAAAAGTTCCGGATCAAGGAGATTCATTCGGAACTCAAAAGTTCCGAACCAAGAGCTTCATTCGGAACTCAAAAGTTCCGAACCAACTTCCGGATCAAGGGCAAGTTCCGAATCAAGAAGGCTTCATTCGGAAGTCTGAAACTTCCGAATCAAGGAGGCTTCATTCGGAATCTTCCGAATCAAGGGTTGATCAAAAGTTCCGAATCAAGGCAAGATTGAGAAGTTCCGAACCAGTAAAGTTCCGAACGAAGGATTGTTTTGGATAAGTGACATATTCAGATCAATTTGTTCCGGATCAAGGATTTTGGTAATATTCCGAGCGAAGAAGAATCATTCCAACCGAAGGTGACATTCGACGAGTGATTGTTCCAAACGAAGGATTATTCCGAATGAGCTGTATTCAAGTTCTTATTAGTTTTTGTCTTTGATTTTTATTTTCAAGCTTTATTTTTTCTGCCTTTATTTTAATTACACTTTAAGATTATTTGCCTTAGCTTAATTTTAGTTTTTGCCTTAGATTAAGTTTTAGTTGCGTTTAAGTTTGCCTTAGTTAAATTTAAATTTACGTCATTTACTTTAGTGCCCTTTAATTTCAGTCACGTTTTTAAATACTTGCACCTTTACTTTAATTAGACTTAGATTTACTTTAAGAGCACCTTTACTTTAATTGTTCCGCAATTTTAATTTTAAACACTACAACGACACATCTTTGTTCCACCAAAATAAAACCGAGTCACACATTAAACACAAGTTTTTCAATTCGATTAGACACACGACAAAGAATCTTTTTACCTGCCCTAAAGCCCAGTTATCAAATGGCGCCGCTGCCGGCTCTTTTCGTAAAGATTAACGGTTTTCTGTGAGAGACGCGTTGCTTTTTGGGATCCGTTCACTTGTGAGCGTTATTTTTCTCGCATAAAAAATTCAAAAGATCATAAAAATTTAAAAATTCATAAAAATCCATAAAAATTAAAAATTTCAAAAATCGAAAAAGATTTTATCTTTCTTGTGTATATATATTGTTTTTGTGTTTGGTTTCTTTTTCTTTTGTCTTTGTAGGTGCATGCGTACCAGATCTTCTAATTATCAAGAGCCCGAGCCTCAAGAAGATTTAGCTATGTCTGGTGTAAACAACAATAATCCACCGCACCCTAATAATAACAACAATGTTCTTCCACAGCCCGATCTTCGGACCATGGAGGAACTTTGTCAACCAACAATGTTTGGACGAGGAGGACCGATTGCGCCGATGCAAATCAACGCTCCTGAGTTTTCGTTGAAGCACCACATGATTCAGCAAGTACAAACTAACCCATTCCGTGGATTGCCTGATGATGATGCCAACAAACACCTCGACAAGTTCATTACAATCACCCAAAGCATGAAGTTGGCCGGTGCCACAATGGATGAACTTCACCTACAACTCTTTCCACACACCTTATTACATCATGCCGAGAAATGGTTTGATCGTCTCCCGAAGAATTCTATTCACACTTGGGAAGACATGACTCAAAGCTTTTTGTCGCGCTACTTTCCACCATCCATGGTCACAGGCCTTCGCAATCAGATCAACGGTTTCATTCAAGATCTCGATGAATCTCTTTTTGATGCTTGGGAGAGATATAATGTCTTGATCGATAGATGTCCAAACCACAACATGCTCCCTGTGACCTTAATCGATACTTTCTACAACGGATTAACTTTTCGAGATCGTGATACGATCAATGCAGCCGCCGGTGGCACATTCATGAAAAGGAGACCCGAGGAGTGTAGAGAGTTAATTGAGAACATGACTACTCACCACAAAAACTGGGATTCCTCTGCTTCTTCTAGGAACAACCCGAGAGTCAATGTTTCCTCTACTTCAGCAAACCCTGAGATGACCGAACTCACCCGCATGATGACTGAAATGAGCAAAAGTATTACGCTTCTCGCTTCAAACCAACAACAACAACAACAAGTTAAAGCGGTTGCTAATCCTTATGAAACATGTGGCGGTCCTCACTCATACACCGATTGTCCTTCTACACAAAGAAATCCGGAAAATGTGTATGCTGCTTACGGTAATTATTCACCGGAAAATTACCAAGCTAGACAACAAGGGGATAGAAATCTGCTGAGCTACCGTTCCAACAACTACCTTTCACCCGGTTTTTCTCCTCAAAACCAAAACCCCGCCAAAAACTACAATAGAAGCAACCAAATCCCACCAAGAGCTTCTAACCCTTATCAACCACCCACCCAACAAACTCCACCCATTAATCCCGATGTTGAAGCCATCATGAGAACTCAAGGTGAGCAAATCAAGAATCTACAAAGCCAAATAATCAATTTGAAAGGAGATATCATGAAGCAAGATAATGACATTAGAACCGAGGTTCGTGATAATATTCAATCCTCCTTCAGCACTCAAACGACTGAATTAAAGACTCTGTTGGCTAGTTTCTTGCCCGAAGCTCAACCTTCTTCTTCAGGTTCTCTACCTTCAAACACCGTCACTAATCCGCGAGCCAATGTGAGTGCTATTACTACTCGTAGTGGAGTCACCATCGTAGGACCACCAATCCCACCCCCATCATCTACACCTCCTCCACCACCATGTATCCCTACTCCTCCTACACCTAGTATTAGTACACCATTACCGTCTCCGCCTCGTCATGACGATGTCTCTCGGAAGGACCCTTCAACATCCCAACCTTTACCAACTACACCTTCACCTTCCACCTATAAACCTAGAATCCCATACCCTTCTCGCATAGGCAAGACCAACGAGCTAACCAAGAATGACTGCCAAGTATCGAAATATGTGAATAGGCTATCTCAAATGACCATCAACATTAGCCTTGTTGAAGCACTTTGCCACATGCCGAAATTTGTCAAAGCATTCAAGGAATTGCTTAGCAAGAAGGAGAAGCTAATTGAACTCGCCAACACACGTTTAAATGAAAACTGCTCAGCAGTTATTCTTAAAGAATTACTGGAAAAACTTGGAGATCCCGGTCGTTTTGTGTTGCCTTGCGTGTTCAACAAAACTGAAGAATTTACTGCCCTTGCTGATCTCAGGGCTAGTATTAATTGATGCCACTGAGTGTTTGGAAAACACTAACATTTCCCGACCTCACACCAACAAAGATGACTCTTGAACTTGCAAATCGCACTCTCGCTTACCCCGTTGGTATAGCCGAAGATGTGTTCATCAAAGTTGGCACATTTACTTTCCCGGTCGATTTTGTCGTAGTTGATTATGAAATGGACCCTCGTATTCCTTTAATACTTGGTCGGCCATTCTTAAGAACCGGACGAGCTTTAGTGGATGTTGCCGAAGGTGAGTTAATCTTACGAGTCGGGGATGATTCAAAAGTTTTTAAAACGGGGAAGCTTACAGGCAAATCTTTTGGACGAGAATCAGTGAATATGATAAATGTGCTCGATGACTTTGTTGTCTATGACAATCCTCTGTTCGATTCTTCCATCGATAATCCACTCTTTGATGATGATGTGGATGATTCTCGCTCCACTTTGGAAGCTTCTCCCATTTATGATTCTCCACCGGTCTTTGATGCTTATGATGATGATGATTCTAGCTCAGATTCGGATGATTTTGATGATTGTACTTCTGAGTATCCCGAGCTGCCCACTTTCGATGATTTTGATGAGGCCGATACTCTTTCGAGCGATTCTTCACATGATGAAGATCCTCCGCCATCACTCGATCCTACTTTGGACGATTACTCATTTGAGGAAGATTTCTCTGAATTTCTCAACACTTACTTCCCTCATGAGAGTGATGCTCCTCCTTATGACTTTGAAGATTATCGTCTTGATCCTACTTTAGATTTGAAGAACATTCTGTCAAAGGAGAAGAAACCGGTCGACACCAATATCCGTTGCACATATGATTTGACACCTCTTTGTCCCCCTTCTGAGGACGAGGTTGTGCTTCTTTGCGGATCTTCTTCACACTCGGCTGAGCCTGAGTGCTATTTTCCCCTAAAGGAAAAGGTGTTCGACCCCAGTATTGAAGTCTTTAAGCCATCTCAGTATCCACCTGATGAAATAAAAGGAAAAATCTTTGGAACTATTGAAGACATGCTTGCACCTCACCATACTTGCTCCCACCGTGCTCCATCATTGCTTAAGGGAACCATGCCACTTCTTCTTTGGCTTGCCTTGTTCGCCTTAAGCTTGTGTTATTTGCTCGATAAAACTATGTCTTTGATCCTGGTGGATATGTTTCATGCTTCTTCCGTTGATGATCAAGGTCGAGTCAGGCTCACGACTCGGTTAACAAAAACCAAGCGCTTCTTGGGAGGCAACCCATGCATCTATCTTGTCGCTTTCTTTATCATAAGTGTAGGGGAGACCCTTTGGTTTGCTATTTCCTCTCCTCACTTCTTAATCAGGGATTCGAGCTTCAATGATCCACTCTTGATGATTCTTGACGACCCGTGATTCCGTGTTCCATTATCCCGGTTCTATCCTAAACTCTTTTCGATTCACTATTTTATATTTTCTCAATATTAAAATAGGAATCTCTTTAGTTGTCTTTTCCTTAGCGAGATTTAAACAACGTGCACAATGTCCTAAGTGTAGGGGAGTTTACTCCCACATGCTTAAACATTGAGGACAATGTTTATCTTAAGTGTAGGGGGGACTTCTATCGAAGTTAAGTGGCCTTTTCCTTGTTTTTGTCCTCATTTTAACCGGAAAATCAATTTTTCGACATTTTTCAAAATTTTTGATCTATTTTGGCCTATTAGTTTTACCCTTTGTATAGTTATTTTCTTTCTTTGCTAGAATAAATGTTTAATAACTGGTTTTAATTTTCAAAACGTTGTGAATCTTTTGACTCAATCCGAGTTTACTTATCTAAGTTTGCTCTAGCTAGTATCCTTAACGTGTTTAAGTCAAGTTTTGCTAGGCTTTTATTTAGGGAGCTATAAAACGCGAAAGTCTTAACTCTCACGGGTTAAGAACAAGAACTTTTCGCAAGTTCCTATAATTGATCCTAGAGAGTCGTTTATCAAGGGAACTTTAAAACGCGATTTCTAAACTTGAAAAAGTCTAAGAATTTGCAAGATCTTATAGGCGACTCGAAAACCCAAAACTTTGATTTAATAGGCTAAGTATCCATGAGTCTCATTACTTGAGATTTTAAACTGTGGAGAACGAGAGATGATAGAGCCAATTATAAGTTCGGTATTCTTTCGTGAATTTATGTGAGTTAATTATGAGCCTATTCTCCCATCGCTTGCTAATAATTTACCTGCTAATAAATAAGGTTGTACGATTTGAAAAGTTACTTAGCTTCTAGCCCAAGATCGTTTAAAAGTTGCTCGGTATGGATTAGAGTTCATAGCCAAGGCATAACTTATTGAAGCGGGATGCGAAGATTGGCGAGTCCGAAAAGGCCCTAACAAGGCATGAGGGCTATATTTTGTTGCTAAAGATCCAAAAGTGATGTGAAGAATCATTTATCGAAAATCAATATGAAGGATCGAGACACACGACGAAGAGCAAATACTCCCCAAAAGTCATGGAGAAGTGTATCGAAAAGACCCTAACAAGGTATGAGGATAAATAGATCCAAGTCATAAAAGGAGGCGGATCGTTGTATATCAAAGTCCAAAATAAAGATTGGAGAAAAATGAAGAAGTCGTGGTCCAAGTATGAATCTCTCAAAACTTCAAGTGAAGAAATTCCTATATGAAGAGAAGACCATAATTTCATGAACGTCTCTCAAGGTTTGAAGTATGAAGTCGCTGCCAAATATCGGTCCGAGGAAGGTCTCAAATCGCGAAACGAGTTATGCCAAGATATGAACTTTATAAGGTCCCGAGAAGCAGTTTTAAAAGATTTTGTCCTTTAGCTAACTATTGATTAAATCGTTCACTTTATTTTCAGACTTAATAACTATCGAAATAAGTCAAAAAATGAATCCTCATGATCATTCAAGACAATAATAAAATATAAGAGATACCCATAGGAATAATGGAGTCTAAGTGAGTAATTGGCCCACATGAGTTCGTGTTAGTTTACTAACTTATAATAACAATGATCTCGTTTTTAAGCTTGGTTTGGAGAAAGTGAAAACTTGAGGATGATGATTATTCATAACATTTTCAAAACCCAAGGTATGCTTTTGATTTCTTTATTTTGTATCCTTTTAATAAAGGCCAGCATGGATTGACTATGATGAAAAATGTAAACGTGCTTTGTAACTAATGCATTGCATGAGGACATTGCAATGGTCAAGTGTAGGGGATTTGATAGGTGTGTAAACACCCATCCTTTCTACCACCGGACCAAAACGTGTATTTTATGTCTTTTATGTCGGAATTATGCGTGGTTTGTATTTTTGTTGTGATTTAGGACGAAAAGGTGAAAAGTGGAGAAAACACGGGAATTCACGGGCATTTACGGACTTTTATTGAAGAAAAAGATGAAAGACGAAGTCAAGAAGTCAAGAGTGCAAAAAGAACGGATGTCCACGACCAATTCTGAAGATTTATCGAAGAAAAAGTCAAAAGACGGAAGTTTATCAAAAGCCGAAGAACTCAAGTCTATTTTATTGAAGAATTTAAAGACGAGTTCAAAGAAATCCCGAAGCCAAAAGTCCTTAAAGTTCAAGTTTAAAGAAGATTAGAAGAAAAGGACTAAGCATGCAATTAATGAAGATTAAAAGAAGGAGGGGCTTAATGACTCAATTAAGAGAAAAGGAAAGAGGGGAGGAAGCTTCCTTAATCCTCCCCTATAAATAGTCATTAGTTGTAATCTTTTCATTTTGTTGGCTAATAGTGACAATTAGTCTTCCATTTTCTTTACCTTGTCATTTAATTTTATGCACATTTAAATACTTGTCCAATTTAAATACCTTGTCTTGCACCTTAAATTCCTTTAATTTCAAGTAAGTTTTCATTTAATCTTTGTCAATCTTTACTTTATCTTGTTAATCTCTCATCTACCTTTCTAAATCTTTGATTTTTGTGTTTATGTTTATGTTCATGTTCATGCTTTTATTTTGATCAAGTGGGTTTTTGATTATTGTGGTTAAAGTTGTTAGATTTCTTGATTTAAATTGTTTGTTTATGATTATTAAATGTTTTGTTATTAGTTTAGCTTATTCGTTTGTTCGATCTTGATTGATTCGTGGTTAGATTCGTTGTTTCTGTGATTCCCTTGTTCTTCGGGGTGTTTGTTTTTGTTTCTGTATTCCCAGGAAAATTTCCGAACCAAAAAGGAGGGAAAGCTTTCATTCAGAACTTCAAAGTTCCGAGTCAAGGGTTTCATCCGGAAGATTTTAGGATCAGCAAAACTTCCGAGTCAAGCTTGTTCATCCGGAACATTCAAAGTTTCGGACGAAGGGAAACTTCCGACTCAAGACTGCTCATTCGGAAGTCTCAAACTTCCGAACGAAGGGAAAGTTCCGGATCAGCAATTGTTCATTCGGAACTTAAAAGTTCCGGATCAATATACTTCATTCGGAACTCAAAAAGTTCCGGATCAAGGAGATTCATTCGGAACTCAAAAGTTTCGAACCAAGAGCTTCATTCGGAACTCAAAAGTTCCGAACCAACTTCCGGATCAAGGGCAAGTTCCGAATCAAGAAGGCTTCATTCGGAAGTCTGAAACTTCCGAATCAAGGAGGCTTCATTCGGAATCTTCCGAATCAAGGGTTGATCAAAAGTTCCGAATCAAGGCAAGATTGAGAAGTTCCGAATCAGTAAAGTTCCGAACGAAGGATTGTTTTGGATAAGTGACATATTCAGATCAATTTGTTCCGGATCAAGGATTTTGGTAATATTCCGAGCGAAGAAGAATCATTCCAACCGAAGGTGACATTCCGGACGAGTGATTGTTCCAAACGAAGGATTATTCCGAATGAGCTGTATTCAGGTTCTTATTAGTTTTTATCTTTGATTTTTATTTTCAAGCTTTATTTTTTCTGCCTTTATTTTAATTACACTTTAAGATTATTTGCCTTAGCTTAATTTTAGTTTTTGCCTTAGTTTAAGTTTTAGTTTCGTTTAAGTTTGCCTTAGATAAATTTAAATTTACGTCATTTACTTTAGTGCCCTTTAATTTCAGTCACGTTTTTAAATACTTGCACCTTTACTTTAATTAGACTTAGATTTACTTTAAGAGCACCTTTACTTTAATTGTTCTGCACTTTTAATTTTAAACACTACAACGACACATCTTTGTTCCACCAAAATAAAACTGAGTCACACATTAAACACAAGTTTTTCAATTCGATTAGACACACGACAAAGAATCTTTTTACCTGGCCTATAGCCCAGTTATCATTTATGCAAACTCGTAACCAAGCTAGACGTGCACGTAAACGTAGAAACCGAAAGGAAACCACACCTAACCTTACTAGTGAAGAATCTCCTATTGACAAACCCATCGTAGAACAAGAAGCAACCATGGCTAATCGTACTATGATGGAGTTAATTCAAGTACCCACCGAGGGTTATGGAGAGGCTATTGTGATTCCCGCCATCCTTGCGGAGAATTTTAAAGTTAAGACGGGTTTGTTGTCGATGATCCAAAACAACAAATTCCGTGGTGATGAAAAGGACAACCCGCACAACCATATCCGCCAAGTCAATCGTCTTACCGCCACTTGCAAGTTTAAGGATGTCTCTAACGACTCGATTAAGATGATGCTTTTTCCGTATTCCTTAGCGGGGCCCGCTAAAATTTGGTTAGAGAAAGAGCCACCCAATTCTACATTGACATGGAAGGATCTCGTTTTGAAGTTCGTGAACCAATTTTTCCCGCCCTCTAAGACTACGCATTTGAAAAACGAGATTTAAAAGTTTTCACAAGAGTTTAATGAGAGTTTTTCTACGGCCTGGAATCGGTTTAAGGAAATGTTGCACGGATGTCCTCATCATGGTTTTTCCGACTTGCATCAAATTGACACGTTTTACAATGGATTGAACGATCATGAGCGTGATTATCTTAATGCCTCCGCAGGTTGTAATTTTTGGTGTAAAACGGTTGAGGAAGCGTTGTTGATTATTGAGAATAGGTCTAAGGTCTATAGCCCTCGTAGCACGTCGAGTGTTCGTAAGACTTCGTCTTCGGCTTCGCCTTCATAGTCTCATACCATCGATGCTTGCCAAATCGAGGCAAATTTGGAAAACAAAATCTTTGATAAGCTTAAGGTACTTTTGATTGAGTTTAAAGTTGGTGAACAATCCACTCCCGCTACGGATAAAGCGGTTGAGGTTTCTTGCATGTATTGTGGTGGTGGTCATGATTTCTTCGAGTGGATTACCAACGGTGGTAACACTTCGAGTGCCTACGCGGCCACGGGAACTTATAACCAAACGGTCAAGTTACCCGCTCTAATCAATTGACTCCATCGGGTTTTGCACCAAATCAAAATACTAACAATTTTCGAAACAGTCAAGTTGGTTACAAGAACAATTACAAGGGTAACAACTATGGGAATCAAGGGGCTAATAATCAAGTACAAAACAAAAATCAAACAATGATTTTCAAAACAACAACAAGAGTTTGCAAAACTTGAAAGATCTTCCAAATGAATTTGTTGAATACGCAAATGGTAATGATGCTAGGTTTGATAATATACAAAGGGAGATCATTAGCCTAAGATCCGAGTTTAAGAATGACTTGAAAAAGGAGTTGAAAAACGAGTTAGAAAATAAGCTTAAGATTCATACCAACAAAATGGAGGGTAATGTGACTAGGTTAAAAGAAAACCAACAAAAGATGGAACCAGGGCAACATGAGATAAAACAAGAGATACTTAAGGCCGATAAGAGGCAATCTATGTTTGAGGATAAAATTTCATTTATGTTTGAGGTATAATGTGTAAACCATCTTCGAGTAGTCTTCCTAGTAACACCATATCGAACGCTAAGGGAGAGATGAAAGTGATTACCACACGTAGTCGTAAGACACTTAAGGAACCGACTCCTCAACCAATTACTCCAAATGTGGAGGAAATTAAGGAAGAATCCGAGGTGGTGGTCGAAGAGGAGCATATCCTAATCCCACGAAGTACCGCTCAAACCACACCTACGGTTGACCCATTACCATGATTGGAACCCAAGCTTCCAAAGGCTATGCCTATGCCTCAACCCACACCACCTTTGCCTTACCCATCGAGACTTCGTAAGGAGAAACGGCAAGAACGTAAGAATTACCAATTTGAGCTTTTTATGAAGATGTTTCGTGATTTGCATTTCAATATAAGTTTTGCCGACGCTTTGGTCATGATGCCTCGATTTGCCGCTAACTTTAATAGTATGTTGAACAACAAGGAGAAACTGCAACAATTTTCTAGTTGTTCATCGGTTTATCTTAACCGCATACCTCAAAAAGTCGGTGATCCCGGTAAAGTCTTGATTCCATGTGCTATTCAAGATATGGAAGAATGCTATGCCTTGGCCGATCTTGGTGCTAGTATTAACTTGATGCCTCTTGCAATCTTCAAGTCGCTCAATCTTTCTAATCTTACTCCTTCACTAATGTCTATCGAATTGGCCGATCATTCCACGATTCCCGCATTTGGATTGGCTAAAGACGTTTTTGTGAAAGTGGGGAAGTTCTATTATCTGGTAGACTTTATTCTCACGGATCCTCAAGTTCCTCTTATTTTAGGTCATTCGTTTTTGGATACGTCAATGGCGTTGCTTGATGTGCAAGCTAGAAAAATCACCTTACATTTCAACGACGAGGAACTTGTTATAAACGCAAAACAAAACTCTAAAATTTCTCATGTTTATTCCGTCGCGACTATAAACCTCGTTGATATGATCGATGTCGTTTGCGGGGAATTTTCAAAAGAATTTTAAGATTTTGGTGACGATGAAAATAGTGGCAATCCCACTATGCTTGATCCTATTCTTTATAATTTGACACCATCCTTCACTCCATTTGATGGTGGTTACGTTGGAAGAATTTTATGTTCTTTGTAACGAAGACCTCGACATTGATGAGGACTTCTCGATTATCAAGGATTTTCTTAACGATTTCCCATTTCCTCCGCCCAAGGAGGTTATGAGTATCGAACCCAAATCTTCAAATGAGGAAACACCAATCCTCAAGTTGAAAGTTTACCTCCTCATCTTGAATACGTATTCTTGGAAGGAGACGATATGTTTCCGGTAATTATTGCGAAAGATCTTTCGAATGATGAAAAAACCGCACTTATCGATGTTCTAAAAGACCACAAAGGGGAATTGCGTGGAAATTATCCGACATTAAGGGGATTGATCCTAAATTTTGTACCCACAAAATCTTAATGGAGGAGGAATACAAATCCGTAATCCAATGTCAAAGGAGCGTGAACCCCAAAATTCACGACGTCATCAAAAAGGAAGTCCTTAAACTACTTGACGCGGGAACGATTTACCCTATTTCTAATAGCCCTTGGGTGAGTCCCATTCATTGTGTCCCTAAGAAGGGAGGAATGACCGTTGTGCCAAACGATGCCAACGAGTTAATTCCAACTCGACTCGTGACCGGTTGGAGGGTGTGTATCGACTATCATAAGTTGAATGATGCCACTCGTAAAGACCATTTTCCCTTGCCCTTCATGGATCAAATGTTGGAGCGTTTTGCGGGAAACGATTTCTGTTTCTTTTTTGATGGTTTTTCCGGTTATTTCCAAATCACCATCGATCCTCGTGATCAAGAAAAAACTACGTTTACGTGTCCTTATGGAACGTTTGCCTATCGTAGAATGCCATTCGGACTTTGTAATGCACCGGGAACCTTTCAAAGGTGCATGATGGCTATTTTTCATGACATGATCGAGAAGACGATGGACGACTTTATGGATGATTTTTCCATGTTTGGTTGTTCGTTCACTTCGTGCTTGTCGAATCTTGAGAGAATGTTAAAACGTTGTGAGGAAACCAACCTTGTGCTCAATTGGGAAAAATGTCATTTTATGGTTACTGAAGGAATCATCTTAGGGCACAAGGTTTCGAAAGCGGGGATTGAGGTAGACAAAGCTAAAATTGACGTCATCGCCAAATTACCTCATCCCAAAACCGTCAAGGGAGTTAGGAGTTTCCTAGGCCACGCGGGCTTTTATCGTAGATTCATCAAGGATTTTTCAAAGATTTCTCGACCCATTACAAATCTCCTCGAAAAATATGCTCCTTTTGTCTTTTAACGAAGATTGTGTACGAGCCTTTGAAATCCTTAAGAGGAAACTTACCGAAGCTCCCATTCTTGTTGCTCCCAATTGGAACCTCCCCTTTGAACTCATGTGTGATGTAAGTGATTACGCTATTGGGGCCTTTTTGGGGCAACGTCATGAAAAGCACTTCTTTCCTATTTACTATGCTAGCAAGACGATGACCGAGGCTCAACTTAAGTATACCACAATGGAAAAGGAATTCCTTGCCGTGGTGTATGCATTTGAGAAATTCCAACCTTACCTCGTCTTGACCCAATGCATAGTGTATACATCTCACTCGGCAATCAAGTATCTCATGGCTAAGGAAGATGCAAAGCCGAGATTGCTTCGTTGAATGTTCCTCCTACAAGAATTTGATGTCGAAATCCTTGACAAAAAAGGAGCCGAGAATTTAGCAGCCGATCATCTTTCTCGCTTGGAAGATCCTCACCAAAGTGTGTACGAGAACAAGGAAATCACCGAAACGTTTCCTCTCGAGACACTTGGTGTAGTGAATTCTAAGCTTGACTCATCCACCCCATGGTTTACGGACATAGCAAATTACCATGCGGGAAACTTCATCATTAAGGGTGTAACGACTCAACAAAAACGAAAATTCTTTCGTGACGTCAAGTTCTACTTTTGGAACGACCCTTACCTCTTTCGGACTTGTGCGGATCAAATCATTCGATGTTGTGTGTTTGGAACCGAAGCTTCTAGTATCCTTGGAGCTTGTCACGAGGGACCAACGGGTGGTCACCACGGTGCTAATCTCACGGCGAAGAAGGTCTTTGATGCCAGATTCTTTTGGCCTACTATTTACCGAGATGCACATGCACTTGTCAAATCATGTGACTCATGCCAACGAAAAGGAAAAGCCTCACAAAACGATGAAATGCCAAAACATCATCCAAGTGTGTGAGATCTTTGGTGTTTGGGGAATTGATTTTATGGGGCAGTTACCATCATCTCGTGGTAATAATTACATCCTTGTCGCAGTTGACTACCTATCTAAATGGGTGGAAGCTAAGGCTTTTCCCACGAACGATGCTCGTGTGGTAGTCAAGTTTTTGAAGAATTTATTTTCTCTGTTTGGAACCCCTCGTGCAATCATAAGCGATCGTGGAACCTATTTTTGTAATGACCAATTCGAAAGGGTTCTAAGAAAATATGGGGTTACACACCGAATTTCGACGGCTTATCACCCACAAACGACTGGGCAAGTCAAGGTTTCAAACCGAGCGTTGAAGAGGATCTTGGAGAGATCGATAGGAGAGAACCGACAATCATGGTCGGATAAGTTAGACGATGCTTTATGGGCCTTTCATACCGCTCATAAGACGCCCATCGGATGCACTCCTTATAAGCTCGTGTATGGGAAGAATTGTCACTTGCCAATTGAACTCGAACACAAAGCTTATTGGGCCCCTAAAGCATTGTAATGATGACATTGAGACCGCGGGAAAATACCTAAAAATGCAACTTAATGAATTGGATGAATTGATGGATATTGCTTATGAAAATTCATTGATTTATAAAGAGAAAACCAAAAAGTTTCATGATTCTAAAATTAAAAACCGGGTTTTTAACATTGGAGATCAAGTGTTGCTTTTTAACTCACGTTTGAAAATCTTTTCCGGCAAGTTGAAATTCCGTTGGTCGGGTCCATTCACCATTACCCAAGTTTTTCCATATGGGACCATCGAGCTAGCTCAAAATGATGGCCCTAACTTCAAGGTGAATGGACATAGGTTGAAGCACTACTTTGGTGGGGAAGTTTCCTCTTTGAACTACCTCGACCAAGTCACCTTCCCCAATGATAATTAGTATTAAGGGGATCGAGTCGAGCTCATGACTCGGTAATAAAAAACAAGGTGCCTCGTGGGGGAGTCCCATGCTTATCCATGTACATAATATCGCTTTCTAATGTAGCTTACGTGAGGGGATTTGTTCCCTTCCAACCTTTGTTCCGTGGTTGTTTGTGCATTGTGGTTTTTAGATGATCATGATCTTCACGATTGGAGCCTCTCGTGTTTGTTTTATGGGAGCACTCGATCGTTTGCTTTGAAGAATTTCTCGATATCCACATGATATATCCTTATATGTTCTAACCTTAGGTTTTTAGCACACTTCATAAACGGCTATTAATTTATTGGTTACACCCTTTCCATGCTAGATTAAGAATTCGACTACGTCTCTAGTATGGGGGTATCCTACCCTTCGACTCGAAACATTGAGGAAAATGTTTAACTCTAGTATTGGGGGGTGAATAGATACTTGCCTTGCAAAACCTTCATGCTTTCCAAAGTTTATCTTTTTGTTTATCGTTTTGTTGCAAAATAAGGCTAAAAATGGCCAAATTTAAAACTTTTCTCATGCTTTATAAGTGTTTGAAGACACGAATGTAGATTTTCCGATAGCGAGAATAAGAGTAATTTTTTACTCGACCGTGCGTGTTGAGCACTTAGCTTCGATTCCCTAACTTTATAGTAGGCTAAGTCTCTTAAATGAGGACGAGAAATGATAGAGTTAATTATAAGTTACTATGTTAAACGTAGAGTACTCGTATTCTTTCAAAAACTCATGTGTTCTCGTTATTTGCTTATTCTCCCTTCGCTTGTATATATATTTTGCTTAATGAGTATTGGCTTAGCGGTTTAGTCTTGATTGTTGGTTTCTAGTCTTTTCTAGTAGCTTCCATGTAATTAAATTGGGAAAACATTAAGGTATCACCAGCGTCACGGTTTTGAAGTATTGGCAACCTGAATAATCAAAAGCTTCACCTAATAATAAGATTTCAAGTGCTCACCTAAATCAAGCAAACAATTTGAAGCTCACAAGGCCAAAAATCTATGCGAAATTGAAAGTGAATTATGCCTTAATCTTTGAAGCTTTAAAGATCCAAAATTCGCCTTAGCGTGAGGATATACGTCTTTGGCCATAATAAAACCACCGATGAGGAGGATAATAAAAGGCAAGGCAAGACCGAAGTCATAATAAAAGCTTCATGGCGAAGTTGAATAAAAGATGGAGGTAAACCTATGATAATAAGACCCATCCGTTAGGGGGCGTATAAAAGTCTTGGTAATAAGTCTCATGTTCAAAACCGTTATAAAACCGTGTTTATCGATCCTTCTTGTTGACTTAATTTTTTGACATCGTTGTCTATTAGGGGAGTTATTAATTCGATGGTCTTGGTTACAACGTTATGACTCTATTTTTAGACCTAAATCTCTATCATCGCATAAGTAAAAAATGTATCCTCGTGAACATTCAAGACAAAAATAAAATATAAGAGATACCACTTAGGATTATGGGAGTCTAAGTACGTGATTAGGGCATATGAGTAGTGTTAGCATTACTAACTTATAATGACAATGATCTCGTTACACGCTTGGTTGGGAATTGGGGTAAAAATCGAGGACGACGAAATTATTTCTAACGAACCATTCACGTGTTCTTGTTCTATGAACCTAAACATCCCATTTTGCGATGAAAATCATACATTATTTCTAAAACACAAGTAGTAGCAAGTAGTAGTAGTGTAGCAAGTTTATCATTCAATAAAAGTTCATAAAAATGAATTTTGGAGGTGCTAAGATACTTTATTCTAGCATTGCGTGAGGGCACGTCAATGGTTTAGTATGGGGAGTGATGAGACTTCTTTTATACATAGTCTCATCGTCCAAAATAGGCTTAAAATGCATAAAATATCATAAAAAGTGCCAAATATATGCTTGTGTTTGTTCCATGTGTATTTTAGGTACGAATATTGAGAAAATGGCAAAAGATCAAAAGAAAGAAGCAAAAACGAACACGGAAAACGAAACCGCACAATGAACCGGCCCCTAGAGTTGATTCTCCAAGAAAAACCCTTGAAGAATTGAATATTGTACAAAAAGGGTCCTCAAATATTGAAGAATTGACACTTTAAACCCTTGTATATTCATAATTAAAAGTTTTGTCCTTAAAGTTTGTCAAATTGCAAAAAGGACCCTCCACTTTGAAGAATTGGTAACAATGGTCCCTCATATTTGAAGACTTGTTAATATTAGTCCTCCACAAAGTCAACAATACAAGTCAAGAACTTAAAGATTGAAGATATTACAAGAATCACCCTTCAAATATCATCAAATGGCAAGAAATACCCTTGAAAATACTTTGCAAAACGTTTTGAGGCAAAAGTATGAAAAACAAAGCTTGCTTATAAAGGGAAATTCACTTTTTGCCTATTTAAACTGAAATGAAAGAAGAATGGAAGAAGGAGGGTATAAACTGCCAAGACACAATACTTACCTAGACCAGTGATAGTGTGACACGTGCCCCACTAACACATTACAACCAATCATAAGCCTCCCTCATGCCACATCACAATCCACTTAACCGGTTTTTTAACTAACTTATTTAATTAAGTTTAAAAACGCGGTTAACACATTTTTAAACACAAAACAAGGTTAAACCCAACTATTCATCATATGAACACAAATTGGGTATTTGTGTTTATGCAACAATTAATCCCCCATCACCTTCAGATTTATGATTAAGGATGTTATTAACAAAACCCAACTCTCACTTTGCATGTCACATCACCCAAGAGTTCACATGTACCCTCCCTTGCACACGTGTTTGGGGAAGAAGACAAAACCATCCAGAAATTTAACAAAGCACAATGCAAATTACATACTAAGCTTATTTTGGACCCTTGATCACAATTCCACCACCTTTACATCAACAAAACGCCAAGAGACTTCACATGTTAAGAAAAAATTCAAAATTCCACAAGGGCATTTTTGGAAGTTCAAAGCTTTTTTAGTTTTTCAGCTTTCTAGGACCATGTTCACCCTCTATATAAAGGGTTTAACATACTACATTTGTTTTTTATCTTGGTTTTTCTTTGGTCAAGAATCTGTAAATCCTTGTTTCTAAGTAATGAAAAAGTGTTTGATATCTTTGACGAATTCTAAGTGCCACTCTTATTCTAGTGTTGTTATTGTTATATGTTTGTGATTGTTAAGTTTCAAAACCTGTTTTTAAAAGTTGTGCAAGAAATTGCAAAGTTTTCCAAAATCTGATATTTTTCTACGTCTTGGTTCAAACCTTTGAAATTTTTGGATTACAAGTGGTCATAACACCCCTATAAGGAGCTTATCAAGGTGTAGTGAGCTGGTGGTTTGGGGATATTCAAGGAGTGGGAACAAGCTTGAATTAATCAGCTTTATTTTCCATTTTCTTTTTCATATAATCTGTTATTTCTAACCTTGTTGTTCTTAGCAGCTTATGAGAAGCTTGTGCCTTTTTAAGCTAGGCACATAAGCTCTAAAATTCGTGAGTGTGGATGTACATTCATGAGGTTTGAGCCTTCTTTCCAAAAATCTGTTTGAAAAGTGATTTTTAGTAATTTGGTGTACTGCTGTTGTATGTGTTGTTCTTGGTGCCTGAATCTTGTTGATTATGCATGAGAATGATGTTATGATACTTGTTTGAGTTTGGTATAACCTGTTACACACATTTACTTTGTTATATTTAGATTTGAAAAGTTTAAGGGGTGTTTGGGTTTACTGATTTAAGCTTTGTAATTGAGTTTGAGTAGGAGTTAAGGTTTGTTTAGTGTTGGTATCTGTTTGTTAAGTGATTGTATGCTCTTATCTGCAAGTTTCATGATTTGAATATCAAATCTGAACATTGTGCTATAACTTGTTTGATTTCTCCTATTTTAACCTAAAATCTTGTAAACACCTAGAGTGTATGCTTTCTTAGGGTTAGCAAGTGTTTAAACAAAGTTTATGTAACCTGTTTAAGAGATTTGAGGGTTTGAAATTGGGCTTGTGGTCAAGTACATCAGCAAAGTCACTTTGTGTTTCTTCATTGTTCATCAGTAAGTAGCATAAGCTTAAATCTTGGTCTAATCTTTGATTCAGTGTTTGAAACAAATTTAATATTGCTTATTTGAGTTTATTATAGCTTGTGTATGCATCTGGTTCAATTTGGTTGACTTATTCTTGCTTAAAATGCTTATTTGTTCAAAACTGCTTATTTTCATGTCTGGGCAATGTCTGATGCTGTTTTGATTTAACTGTATCAATTGGCTTGGTGAATTTGTGTTTTCTTTGTTGATTGTGACTCCTTATAACCCACTGGTTATAAGGGTCCCTTTCTTGTTCTCTGATTCCAACAAAAGTCCACAAAAGACAAAAAGTCAATTAAGTGAAGCAGTGGAAACTTTTCCCACCGCTGGACACCCAAAACTAGCCACTACTAGTGTTAATTATCAAACAGCTTATCAATAAGCTATTCTAGCTTATTTGGACTTGCAACAACTTTGTTTTTGTAATCAATCTTCCTTAACTGACCCATTTGACTATTCTAGAGCATTTGAGACTTCGACTTTTAGGTTTGACTAGAAAACCAACTTAGTTGACTTTTACATAAGTGCTTATTTTCTTTTTCCAGCTTATTCAGTGTGCTTTTTGGAAATCCTTTTTATTATTAAGCTTAGTTAAGTGATTTGAAACATTTTGCAACAAGAATCAGCCCTTGAATTGATCTAGAACTCGAAAACGACTATTTTGTCGTTTTGTGAAGAGAGCTTTTGCTTATTTCGGGCTTATTTCTTGGGCTTATTTAAAATTTCTTTTTACAAACAACTTAATTAGGTCAAGAGAAGGATGTGTGTCAAATTTCAGCTTATGGCATCATCTTATAACTTAATGGGCCAAAAAGCCCATTAAGAATAAGTTGTTTTGAAATAAGTTGTGATAGCTTATTTTCAGCTTTTAAGCCTTTGAATTGAATTTTAAGCTTAACTGGATGTTTTGGGTTTATTTGGACAACATTTGTCTTATTGGGCCTTAAAAAGCCCAATTAGTAGACTGTTTGGAGTTTTAGCCCATTTGGAGGCCCATTAGGGGTATTTTGGTCATTTCAAGTTCATTTCTGTTTAAATTAGGTTAAAATAAACTAGTTTGCAAGTTTTTAGAATTTTTTATAAATTTTGAATTTTTAATATTATTTTAATATTATTTTATTATTTAAATTAGTTTTTTAATATTTTTGCAACTTTTTCATTTTTCTAGGTTAAAAACATTAAGTTAGGAGTTTTTAAATCGTTAGATTAATTTTCTTGTCATTTAATTAATTTTTAGGATTATTTTAATATTCTTATAGTTTTTAATCGTTTTTAAATAGTTTTAATGAATTTTAAACTTTCCAAAAATAGTTTTTAGTTTAATTAAGTTATATTAGAGGTTTACAAAAAGAAAAATCTCATTTTAGGCTTTTTGTTAATTAAATTGATTTTTTGGGATTAATTAACATTAAAAAAATTAATATTTAATTAAATAAAAGGTTTGAGTGATTTTTGATTTTTTGTAAACTCTAATTACTTTTTCTTAAGATTTATTGCAATTTTCTAGGAATTTTTAGGGTGATTTTTAAATTTAGTCACTTTTTACGGTTTTACGTGTACGACTTTCGTCTTAGTATAATTTTAATCTTAACCGTCATCCTCTTCTCTTTTCTTTTCTCATAATCATAATCACAAATATTTAATCATCTCTTAACACAATACACAAGCATCCTTGAGAACGAACTCACTTTTGGGTCATTTGTGCACGGTTTTCCTAAACCGTCGTGCTTACCCTAAATTACGCTCTTTTTCCTAAAGACGTATTACTACCATTATCAACTGCCATCTATATACGGTCATTTTCGGTGATGTAAAAGCACCAGAGTACATTCACAACAGTTTTATACCCGGAAGGTCTGTACAAGTAATTTCAACCTTACAAGCACGTGCATTACTGTCACACAGTTGCGAGGGCTACTTAGCTATTGTTCATGATGTGGAGGCCGAATCTCCATCTATCCAGAATCAGCCGATTGTGTCAGAATTTCCCGACGTGTTTCTAGAAGAACTTTCGGGCATACCACCTGCTCGTGAGGCAGTGTTTAATATTGAAATCATCCCCGGAGCTGAGCCAATTTCCAAGGCTCCTTATCGCATGGCTTCCATAGAGCTTGAGGAGTTGAAGGAACAGCTACAGGAACTTTTGGAACGAGGTTCCATCCGCCCTAGGCATCTACATGGGGCGCACCGGTTCTATTCATGAAGAAGAAGGACGACAATATGTGTCTCTACATTGATTATCGTGAGCTTAATAAGATCACCATCAGGAATCGATATCCTTTGCCACGTATTGATGATTTGTTTGAACAACTCCAAGGGGCCAAACATTTCTCCAAGATTAATATGAGGTCGAGCTATCATCAGTTACGGGTGAAAGAGTAGGACATATCGAAGACTGCTTTCCGTACACGATATGGACACTACGAATTTCTAGTCATGCCATTTGGCCTTACCAATGCTCTAGCAGTTTTCATGGACTTGATGAACCGTATCTTCCATGAGTTTCTGGACAAGTTCGTCATTGTCTTCATTGACGATATTCTGATTTTCTCTAAATTAAAGGAAGAACACGAAGACCATCTTCATACAATATTACAGATACTTCGCCAGAAGCAGTTGTATGCCAAGTTCTCCAAATCCGAATTCTAGTTGAGTAAAGTGGCGTTCCTAGGCCACATAGTATCTGCAGAAGGAATAACCATGGATCCTACAAAGGTTGAGGCTATTACCAAGTGGCCAAGACCGACATCAGCAACTGAAGTTCGCAGCTTTCTAGGCTTAGCTGGTTACTACCGTAGGTTCATAGAGAACTTTTCCTGATTATCACCGCCATTGACCAAACTGATGCAGAAAGGGGAGAAATTCTTCTGGACTGAAGAAAGAGAGAAGAGAGCTTTGAAGACCTTAAGCAGAGGCTGGTATCTGCACCGATTCTTACTCTCCTATCTAGTACAGGTGGATTTCAAATCTTCAGTGATGCTTCAGGGAAGCTTGGCTGTGTTCTCATGCAACATGGAAAAGTGATTGCTTACGCATCACGACAGCTTAAGCCTTATGAGGAGAACTACCCTACGCATGAATTGGAACTTGCAGCAGTCGTGTTTGCACTGAAGATATGGAAGCACTACTTGTATGGAGAATCATGGTATATCTTTACAGATCACAAGAGCCTGAAATACATCTTCACCCAGCGTGAACTGAATATGAGGCAGAGAAGGTGGTTAGAGCTGTTGAAGGATTATGACATTAATCTGCAGTATCATCCCGGCAAGGCGAATATAGTGGCAGATGCTCTTAGTAGAAAGTTGGGTATTATCAACAACATTAAGATAGAGGAAGAGGTCATACGAGACTTGGAGCGACTAGATATTGAGATCATGGTGCGTGGATAGCATGGCTATTGGGCTAATCTTAGAGTAGAGCCTGACTTACTCTCTAGGATCAAGGAAGCTCAGAAGGATGATGGTAAAATCTGGGAAATTATTCAGTTCTTAGAGCATCAGACGGAGTTTTGGTTGGATGACGACGGTATCTTATGGCAGGGAACTAGACTTTGTGTTCCTGGTACACTCAGGGAAGCGTTATTGGCTGAAGCTCATAGCTGCCTATTCTCCATTAATCCTGGTTCAACCAAGATGTACCACGACATCAAGCAGTATTTTTAGTGGAGTGGTATGAAACAGGATGTTGCTACCTTGTCTCCAAATGTCTTACCTGCCAGCAGGTTAAGATCGAGCATCAGCGGTCTAGTGGTCTACTACAACCATTAGACATTCCAGAGTGGAAGTGGGACAAGATCACCATGGATTTTGTCATCGGACTCCCGCAGACCAAGAGGAAGCATGACGCAATTTGGGTTATCGCTGATCGACTTACCAAGTCAGCTCATTTCTTACCAATACGGAAGGATGATCCAGTTAGCAAATTGGCTGACACTTATAAGAAGGAGATCATGAGACTTCATGGTGCTCCATCCAGTATCATCTCGGACAGAGATCCTCGGTTTACTTCGCGATTTTGGAGGAGTCTACAGAAAGCTTGGGGTACCAAACTTAAGCTTAGCACGTCTTTTCATCCTCAAACAGACGGACAATTAGAGCGTACCATTCAGACATTAGAAGACATGAATCGAGCATGGGCTTTAGAATGGACATAATATTGGAACGATTATATCTGCTTGGTAGAGTTTGCATATGATTGTGGTAAATTTAGATACTTGCTTTAGGAAAAACAAGCAACTAAAAGTAGCGGTAAGTATTAACGAGTGATTTAGGAAAACCACAAGTAATGACCCTTAATCAAATAAAGAGAAGAAAAAGTTCGTTTCCCAAGGAGGTATATGTGTGTGTTCTAATTTGTATGTATTTGAGATTAATATTAAGAGAATGGGGATTAGAAGATGAGAAGACGGTCTTGTGAAAATTACACTATGACGTAAAAAACGTAAACGTGAAGCCGTAGAAAAACTACCAAATTAAAAATTTTATACTAAAACCAAAAACAAAATCAAGAAAAGATTAAAAAGACTAAAACAAGTCTAAAATAATATAAATAAAGTTAAAAATCCAATAAAGATATTTTAAAACCTTTTATTAATTAAATAATTAATTTTAAATGCTAATTAAAGCCCTAAAATTAAATACAACTAATAAAACACTCCAAAATATGATTTTATTGAACTAATACTTAACTTATATTATTATGAGACTAAAAAGTAATTTTCTAAAAATTAAAAGCTATTAAAACTATTTTTAAAACCCTAAAAATGATTAAAAATAATTAAAACCTAATTAAATTTAAAATAATTATAAAAAATAAATCTAAAAGCTATTAAATTATTCTAGAAATGAAAATAGTCCTAATTAATGCTAAAGAACTTAAGAAAAATGAAAAAGAAATAAAAATAAAATTTTGATTTTTTAATAATAAATTAATAATAAAATAATGCTAAAAATAAAAAGTTAATAAAATTAATTCTAGAAAATTTATAAAAATCCTAATTAATATAACTAAGAGAAAAACACAAATTAGAGCTCCTAAACCTTTTTTAATAATTTTATAAAAATGTTTAAAGTTTATAAAAAACCTTAAAATAATATAAAATTAAAAATTAAAGTTTTTAAAACCAAAACCAAATGTAAACCTCAAATTATATATTAAAAAGCTAAAAACTATTTTTCCTAAAAATTAAAAATCTTTTTGGTATTTTTTTATTGAATTAATAAAAACCGAGTATTAATAAATGATAAAAAATAATCTACTAAAGGGAAAATTATGAAAATAGCTAGGAAAATCAACAACACTACTACTTTCCTAGGAAAAATAAGAGAAACCAAATCAGCTTAATAAATAAGCTGGAATAAGCTGAAAAAACCTACGGCTTAATATTTAAGAAAGAAATGAAAAAGTGGTTAAGAGTATAACCAATCCACCCTTGGTCAGTAAAAGACCCAAGGGCAGGATGGTTATGTTGTTGGTGTGTTGAACGACACGTCAGGGGTTCGAGGCGCGTAACCCCCCTTTTTACTCCTTTTTTTTATTTTTATTTTTATCTTTACCAATCCAACTGACACACTTGTAAGACTTGTAATCCAATCCACTTTTCCTTTTTAACACTGATTAAGTTCAACTCCAAATCCAAACGTGACAGATTGTTCTTGAACACCAAGCAGGTTGTAGCTTGTGTTTTGCTTTCACAAGTTTCCAAAGTCCCAAGAGGAGCTTGGTCCTATGGCTTATTTGGAGCAGATTTTTGGAGCAATTGGGCACCCTTGTGCTTATTTAAGCACAAGGAGTCAATGACTAGCTAAAACAAGCAACTAGCACACACCAATGATCAAAACAAATGCACAAACAGGCAAAACAGATGCACACCAAAGCCTATGCAAGTTTCTGAGATGAAATGATGAAGTCTGGTGGTCTTAGAGCAGATAACTAGCACACTAGTGATTCTCAACTGAC
The DNA here is from genome assembly GCA_025667525.1 of Glebionis coronaria. Taxonomy (NCBI): domain Eukaryota; kingdom Viridiplantae; phylum Streptophyta; class Magnoliopsida; order Asterales; family Asteraceae; genus Glebionis; species Glebionis coronaria. The sequence goes on from CM046881.1 coordinate 216,723,870, forward strand.
CAAACTTGGTACACCAACTCACCAAATAGCACACAACAAACCTACAATCCTGTATAACCCTATAACTAAACAGAAATCAAAGAATCAAGCACAAAGACTCAATGAAAATAAGCAGATATAGACTTGCAGATTTCTAGCAACCTTATTTCACTTTTAGCATACAAACTTGCTTCTATCTTGCACCAAAATGAAACAAAGCTAACAACAAACCTTACTAAACCTAATCCAATAACGTTTAACACTTTTTAGAATCACTAAATAAGACTTGTGCCCTGCTAAACCTTGTAGCCAAACACCCGTTTAGAATTCTTTAAGCTACTTTTTTCAAATCAAATCTGTTTCAAACCTCACAAAATTGATTCAGGAAGCATCCAACATGCATATGACATTACAAAAACACAAATCAAGCAACTATATCACATTTATAGCAACCAATCAAGCAAATCACATGAACTCAATTTTTCTGAGATTTTACAAAGGTAAAAGGGATTTACCTTAGGACCCTTACATCCAAGGGTCCTTGTGGATGCTAAATCCACCTCCAAACCAACACGGGTTGGTGCAGAAATGATTATCAACAACCTTCAATCCCTGTTTATCACAAATCAAAGAAAACACAAGTATAATCAATTTAATATAACTTTCTGTTTTCTTTCCTTCTTACTTAAACCTTTCCAAAACTTTTTTAAACTTTCTTAAAACGTCTCTATTACACTAACTTAACATTCCAAACCAACTTCTTAACAACCAAATCCCTAACACAGATTTCTTACCAATATCTTTCAAATTTCAAAAACCTTTGAAATATTTTTGAAACACAAATCTCTTAACCAAATTGAAACTTGGAACTCAGTTTTCCTTCATTAACAAATACCAACTTTAAGAAATAATAAAAAGGAATTAATTTGCTCTCATTAACAAAAAACAACTTTTATTTTTATTAAAAGGAATTACAAGATTAAATGAGGAAAACTGGAACAAGAGGTTGTGAACAGGCTCACACCCCTTTTATACTACTCTAGGAAGAAGAAATTACAAACCCTAATACAAGAAAAATCCCTAATCTACCCTTAAAAGCTTCTAGACGAATTTGGTGATTGAGCTGTCGAATTTGATCTCTACCCTTCAATTATGCGTTGTGGCCAAGCAATAAACCGTGGCCCTTGATTTGGGACACGTCATGTGCCTTGGAGCCAAAGGAATGCTCCTATTGGTGGACGGGGTATTTGGGGGTGGGGTCCTCAAACATGGGATTGGGTAGTTTAGGCGTGGGAAGGGTTTTGGGTGGTGTGAATTACACGTGGGAGAAGTGAATTGGTTTTTAACCCAGTTTAAGTGAAGGTAAATTCTGGGCATGTAAAAAGATGTACAGTAAGTCCTTGAATCCGAAATTGGGGGAAGTAACATGTTAGGCGCCTTTATTTTTTTTGAATGTTTCCACTTTGACACATTTGGCCCTTATCCTTTGAGGTTTTTGGTAAATGAAGTCTTTTGCCCTAAAAACCGGTTTTCCTTTGCAAATAACTTTCCCCACTTGACATTTTTGGCACAAGACTTTGTAAAAGGCTTATCAAGGGTTGTTTTTGACATTTTGTGATAATTCAAGGGCTGATCTTGGACAATGATGATCTTCAAAGGTCTTCAATGCATCTTAATCTTCATGAGGGACCATAATTGGCAATTTTGATTTGTTGAGGGACTAATCTTGCCATTTCTTCAAAGTTGAAGGACCTTTTTGCAATTTTGACAAACTTAAGGGACCAAACTTGTAATTATAAATATACAAGGGTTTTAAGTGTCATTTCTTCAAAGAATGAGGATCAATCTTGCTTGTCTTCAAGTCTTCAAGGGTATTTTAATGAAAATTCCATGATTAGGGTCCGGTTCTTTGTACGGCTTCGTTTCTCGTGTTCGTTTTTCCTTGTATCTTGTGATCTTTTGTCTTTTTCACGATATCCATACCTAAAATACACAAGTAAACAAACACAAGCATATATATGGTATTTTATGACATATTAGTGCATTAAAAGCCCGAAAAGAACGATGAGATCATGTATAAATACCATCTCATCACTCCCCCATACTAAGCCATTGCCGTGTCCTCACGCAATGCTAGAATAAAGTATCTAAGCATCACCAAAGTTCAATTTTATTAACCTTTATTGAAAAGTAAAAGACTTGCAACATACTACGAGAATGTGTAAAGACATAATGTATGATTTTCATCACCAAAATGTGACTTTTAGGGTCAAAGAATAGAAACAAGTTAATGTCCCTTAGAGTAAATTTCGTCATCCTTGATTGTCATACATTCCATGCTAAGTGCAAAAACAAGATCATTGTTGGTACAAGTCACAATTCTAACACTACTCATACGTCCAAATTGTGTAATACTTTTTCTCCCCGCAATCCTAGTTATTATAAAAGGAAATGGGTTACTAGCATTTTTTATCTATTTGTCATGGATCACAAGTGATTCATATTGACTTATTTGAGTAGTTATTAGTCCGAAAGCAAAGTAGCACGATTTGATCAATAGTTAGCCGAAGGACAAAATCTTTTAAAACGGCTTCTCGTGTATCTCCTTAAGTTCATATCTTGGCATAACTCGTTTCACGATTTGAGACCTTTCTCGGACCGATATTTGGCATGTACTTCATACTTCAAATCTTGGGAAGACGTTCTTGAAATTATGGTCTTCTCTTCATATATTTGGAATTTCTTCACTTGACGTTTTTGAGAGATTCTTCATATAGGACCACGACTTCATCATTTTTCTTCAATCTTTACTTTGGATTTTGATATACAACGATCCGCCTCCTTTTCGGACTTAGATATATTTATCCTCATACCTTGTTAGGGTCTTTTTGGATAGACTTTCTCCATTCTTTAGGGGAGTAATAGCTTCTCGTCGTGTGTCTCGATCCTTCATATTGATTTTGGAATAATGATACTTCACATCATCTTTGGATCTTTAGCAAAAATAGAGCTCCTCATGCCTTGTTAGGGCCTTTTTGGATGATCGCCAATCTTCGCGTCCCACTTCAATAAGTTATGCCTTGGCTATGAACTCTATTCAACCCCGAGCAACTTTTAAACGATCTTGCGCTAGAGGCTAAGTAACCTTTCAAATCGTACGACCTTACTTATTGCAATTATGTTTTATTCCTAATGCATTGATCTTATGGGAAGAAAAAGCCACAATTAAAAACATATGAGTTTTTGAAAGAACACTTTCATGTTCTACGTTTAGCATGATCACTTGTCTAACTCTATCATTTCTCGTTCTTCACTATATAAAGACCTCTAATTAAAGAGACTCGTGAATACTTAGCCATGCAAGTCAAAATTAAGCCAAATTTGGATTAGCTTTCATTAAGACTACATCAAATCAAAGTTTTGGGTTTTCAAGCCACCTATAGGATCTTGCACTTTCTTGGACTTTTTCAAGTTTAGAGAATGCGTTTTATAGTTCCCTTGATAAGTGACTTTCTAGAATCAATTATAGGAACTTGCAAAAAGTTCTTGTTCTTAACCCGAATGAATTAAGACTTTCGCGTTTTAAAGCTCCCTATATAAAAGTCTAGCAAAACTTGAATTGAGCGGGTTAAGGAATGTAAATGGCTCCAAATGCCCATCAAGTCAAAAATTAACTCTTATTCTACCCATCGGAAAATATACATTCGTGTCTTAAAAACACTTATGAAAACTAAGAAAAATTTTAAAATTTGGCCATTTTTAGCCTTATTAGCAAAACAAAACATTGAAAGTTGGAAAACGTGAGGGCGTAGCAAAGCAAGTACCTATTCACCCCCCCATACTAAAAGTAAACATTGTCCTCAATGTTTCGAGTCTAAAGGTGGAGCACCCCCATACTAGAGACGAAGAATCGAATGCTTAGGATCTAGCATGGAAAGGGTGATCAACAATATATCTAAAGCCGTTTATTAATTATGCTAAAAGATAATTGTTAGAACAATAAAGGATATGTCATGGAATCGTGAAAAACTTCTTCAAACGAACGATGGAGGCTCACGTAAACGAACACGAGAGTCTTCAATCGTAGATGATGATGATGATCTAGATAACACAATCACAAACAACCACGAGACAACGAGTTGGAAGGGTACAAGTCCCCTTATTAGTGAATATAAAAGATAAGCATGGGATCTCCCCCACGAGGCACCTCGTTTTTGATTACCGAGTCATGAGCTCGACTCGATCCCCTTTAAAATGTGAACATTTAGGGAAATCATGGTGTGGTCAATTTTTGATGGGGCTTACATGATTAACAAGGCCCAAAAAGCAACCGGTATAAAGAACTAAGTCCTTAGATGATGCAAAATACCGGGGTCGAAGATGGCGTTCTCGTTTCCATTGGAAAAACAAATTAACGCTACTTCAACATGTGCCATAAACTCAAAGAGTTTAAAGAAAATAGATGAGAAGTAGAAGGGTGAGACAATTGGTAAGACAAACGTTTGAGCTACTCGAGGTAGACTCGCACCAAGCAAATAGAAAGATTTTCCATTTATTGCATCGGTGGAAGACCGAGATTTCCCTTTATATGAAATTCCGGGATCGAATATCTCGTCCTCGGTGGACAAGGATGAGGGAACATAAGGGGCTTCCCCCATACTAGAACCACACAAAACATCGTCAAAAGGAGTAGACGAGTTTGTAGCACTCAAAGCACGCGGTGATGACGGAGTTAGATTTGTAGAAAAATCAATTAAATCACATTTAAGATCTTTTCCTTTTTTATCTTTTGAACTCTCCTTATGAAAACCCTTTTTGATTATGTCGAAAATATTCGGTGTTTCTAAGACGATGTTAGTTACACTAAAAATTCTCACATTTTGAAACCGTTTCGGTTTTGGTGGTGGCAAGTTCTCAAAACGTTTATCGACGAAGAAAACCTCCCCATCGGGGCCAACATATTCATCATCCGAAAGATCTTCCGTAGAAACCGGCAACTTATCAACATTTTTCAAGAATGAATGTTCGAGATGAGGCGAAGGATTTTTCGATTCAAGTATTGATGGTTTCTTCTTTGTAGGCTTAGCACTCATAACCTCCACCGGCGGAGGAAATGGTAAATTGTTTTTGGAGACATTCCCTAAAACTCTTGGTGAAAATTCTTTGCAAATGACATTGGTCGAGTCACCATGGTTTAAGGTTGCAATAGAATAGACATGAGAAAGATTGGAGTTTTGTGTTGCATTGATGACAAGTTCTTCTTCATTGAAACGAAGGGTAATTTTTCGAGCATGAACATCGATAAGTGCTCGTGATGTATCCAAAAATGAACGACCCAAAATGAGAGGAACTTTTCGATCGATGGGAATGTCTACAACGATAAAGTCAACGGGATAGTAAAACTTTCCGACTTTAACGAAAACGTCCTCGGCTACTCCACATGCCATGATCGTAGAATGATCGGCCATCTCGATGGACATGTTCGAAGGAGTAAGAGCCGGAAGCGAAAGCGATTTGAAAATCTCGAGAGGCATCAAATTAATACTAGCGCCAAGATCGGCCAAGGCGTAGCATTCCTCCATATCTTGAATAGCACACGGAATCAAAAATTTACCGGGATCACCGACTTTTTGTGGTATGCGGCTTAGAAAAACCGATGAACAACTAGACGTTTGTTGTAACTTCTCTTTGTTGTTAAGCATACTTTTGAAGTTTGCGGCGAATCGAGGCATCATGATTAAAGCATCGGCAAAACTTATGTTAAAATGCAAATCACGAAACATTTTCATAAATAGCTCAAATTGATAATTGTTCCGTTCTTGTGCTTTCTCTTTGTTTCGTCTCGAAGGGTAAGGTAAAGGTGGTGTGGGTTGGTCATTAGGCAACGGCCTTGGAAAATCGGGTTCCACAATTGGTATTGGTGTAACCGTAGGTGTGGTTTGAGCGGTACTTCGTGGGATTGTAATATGCTCCTTTTCGACCATCACCTCGGGTTCTTTCTCGATTTCCTTCTTCGTAGAAGTACTTGGACGAGAGATTGGTTCCTTGAAAGTTTTACCACTTCGTGTAGCAACAACCTTCAATTCTCCCCTCGGGTTGTTAATGGTATCACTAGGAAGACCACCCGAAGAAGAGGGCTTACACATGATTGCTTCAAACATCTTAGCCATTCGGTCCTCAAATTTTGATTGCCTAGCATCCGCTTTCAATAACTCTTGCTTAATCTCATGTTGTCCTAATTCCATCTTTTGTTGGTTTTGTTGAAGACGTTGGACATTTCCTTCCATTTTGTTTGCATGAGTTTTAAGTTCATTAGCAAGTTCATTTTTAAGCTCGTTTTTCAACTCGGACCTTAAGCTAATCATCTCACGTTGCATATTATCAAATTTAGCATCATTTGCTTTTGCATAATCCAAAAATTCTCCTTGCAAATTTTTCGTGTGAGCATTTTGAAAACCTTGTGTAGTGTTTTGAAAATCACGGTTTTGGTTTTGATTAGAAATTTGTCCATTCCCACTTTGATAATTCCCTTTGTTGTAATTACGTGTGTTGCCTTGGTAATTACCTTGGTTGTTGTTTCGATAATTGTTAACATTTTGGTTTGGTGGAGCTTGATTTTGGCGGGAACCTTGGCCGTTTTGGTTGTAAGTTCCCGTTGCTACATAAGCACTCGAAGTGTTACCATCCGCGGTAATGCACTCGGAAAGATCATGAGCTCCCCCACAAGATAAACAACTCTTAGCAACCGCTTTAACCGAAGCGGAATTGGAAGCTTCTTGAGCCTTCCAATGGGACATCAGATTAGCAAATCTATCAAAAAACCGATTTTCCTCATTAGCTTCATCATGTAAGGCGTTAATGCTACGAGACGATTGTGACGAAGATGACGAACCCATATTGGCAACACTCGGCGTGTTACGAGGGCTATAAACCTTAGATCGATTTTCAATGATTTGTAAAGCCTCATTTGTCGTCTTGCACAACAAATTACCACCCGCGGCGGCATTCAAATAATCTCGTTCATGATCATTAAGCCCATTATAAAAGGTATCAATTTGATGCAATTCCGAAAAATCATGGTGAGGACATTCATGTAACATCTCTTTAAATCGTTCCCATGCCATTGAAAAACTTTCATTGTTACGTTGCACAAATCGTGAAATCTCATTTTTTAAGTGTGTTGTTTTAGATGGTGGAAAAAACTTGTTCACAAACTTAGAAACGAGATCGGCCCATGTCAAAATCGAATTTGGCGGTTCTTTCTCGAGCCAAATTTTTGCGGGTCCATCCAACGAGTATGGAAACAACATCATCTTAATGGCGTCATGTGGAACATCCTTGAATTTGCTAGTAGCGGTGAGACGGTTGAAATTCCTAATGTGGTAATGCGGGTTGTCTTTCTCGTGACCTCGAAACTTGTTTGCTTGCAACATCGACATTAAACCCGTCTTAATCTCGAAATTCTCCGCAAGGATGGCGGGAATTACAATAGCCTCTCCAAAACCCTCGGTGGGTTCTTGTAGCAACTCCATCATAGTACGATTAGCCATGACGACTTCTTGTTCTACAATAGGTTCAACAATTGGAGGTTCTTCAACAATCAACGATCCTTGATTTGCTTGCTTTTGAAGACGTTTACGAGCTCGTTTAGCTTGATTACGAGTGATCATAAACTTCACGAAGAATGGGAGGTGAGCAAAGAAGATTCTTTTTGGTTGTTTTGTGGATTTTCAATTTTTTTTTTGTGTTTTTGATGATATTTAATTTTTTTGGATTTTGGTGTATCTTCGTAGACAACAATCTACAAAATCTCTCCTCGAATCAAACTCTTGATTAAAGAAGCCTCAAAGGAATGAAAACGATCACGTGGAGTGAACGCCTTCGAATGACTTTAGAACTTTGGTGAAAACCAAATTGTTCACGAGGGTTTAATCACAAAGAAAACCAAGCAAATATAGTATACGTAATAATACTTTGGGCGGCAAAACCCTCGATTAGCCTTCAAAATCAAAATACTCACAAGCAAGCGGGGAAACGAGGCGGCACGAAGCACTTAAGAGCCTTTTTCCTTAGGGTATATTTTATAATACCCGCCTTATACCCACCTTATAGTTTGTATTTTTCAAAATCGAGCTTCTCGAAAGTATTTATCTATTTTTGCCTTTTCTTTTTGTTTGAGATTCGAATACAATAATTAGGAGATCAAATCCCAATTAAGGTTGTGTTTTCACACTTTTGGAGATATTGTATTTTGATTGTGATACTTAATACAATATATTAATAATATTTGTACAAGAAAAACCAAGAAAACCGATAATACGTGTTAAGGGAGTTCCACTTAACACAAATACTATTTATGGATAATATCAAAAACAAAAGCTTCCAAATTAAAGCACAACACACCTCCCCGGCAGCGGCGCCAAAATGATTGTGGTAAATTTAGATACTTGCTTTAGGAAAAACAAGCAACTAAAAGTAGCGGTAAGTATTAACGAGTGATTTAGGAAAACCACAAGTAATGACCCTTAATCAAATACAGAGAAGAAAAAGTTCGTTTCCCAAGGAGGTATATGTGTGTGTTCTAATTTGTATGTATTTGAGATTAATATTAAGAGAATGGGGATTAGAAGATGAGAAGACGGTCTCGTGAAAATTACACTATGACGTAAAAAACGTAAACGTAAAGCCGTAGAAAAACTACCAAATTAAACATTTTATACTAAAACCAAAAACAAAATCAAGAAAAGATTAAAAAGACTAAAACAAGTCTAAAATAATATAAATAAAGTTAAAAATCCAATAAAGATATTTTAAAACCTTTTATTAAGTAAATAATTAATTTTAAATGCTAATTAAAGCCCTAAAATTAAATACAACTAATAAAACACTCCAAAATATGATTTTATTGAACTAATACTTAACTTATATTATTATGAGACTAAAAAGTAATTTTCTAAAAATTAAAAGCTATTAAAACTATTTTTAAAACCCTAAAAATGATTAAAAATAATTAAAACCTAATTAAACTTAAAATAATTATAAAAAATAAATCTAAAAGCTATGAAACTATTCTAGAAATGGAAATAGTCCTAATTAATGCTAAAGAACTTAAGAAAAATGAAAAAGAAATAAAAATAAAATTTTGATTTTTTAATAATAAATTAATAATAAAATAATGCTAAAAATAAAAAGTTAATAAAATTAATTCTAGAAAATTTATAAAAATCCTAATTAATATAACTAAGAGAAAAACACAAATTAGAGCTCCTAAACCTTTTTTAATAATTTTATAAAAATGTTTAAAGTTTATAAAAAACCTTAAAATAATATAAAATTAAAAATTAAAGTTTTTAAAACCAAAACCAAATTTAAACCTCAAATTATATATTAAAAAGCTAAAAACTATTTTTCCTAAAAATTAAAAATCTTTTTGGTATTTTTTTATTGAATTAATAAAAACCGAGTATTAATAAATGATAAAAAATAATCTACTAAAGGGAAAATTATGAAAATAGCTAGGAAAATCAACAACACTACTACTTTCCTAGGAAAAATAAGAGAAACCAAATCAGCTTAATAAATAAGCTGGAATAAGCTGAAAAAACCTACGGCTTAATATTTAAGAAAGAAATGAAAAAGTGGTTAAGAGTATAACCAATCCACCCTTGGTCAGTAAAAGACCCAAAGGCAGGATGGTTATGTTGTTGGTGTGCTGAACGGCACGTCAGGGGTTCGAGGCGCGTAACCCCCTTTTTACTCCTTTTTTTTTATTTTTATTTTTATCTTTACCAATCCAACTGACACACTTGTAAGACTTGTAATCCAATCCACTTTTCCTTTTTAACACTGATTAAGTTCAACTCCAAATCCAAACGTGACAGATTGTTCTTGAACACCAAGCAGGTTGTAGCTTGTGTTTTGCTTTCACAAGTTTCCAAAGTCCCAAGAGGAGCTTGGTCCTATGGCTTATTTGGAGCAGATTTTTGGAGCAATTGGGCACCCTTGTGCTTATTTAAGCACAAGGAGTCAATGACTAGCTAAAACAAGCAACTAGCACACACCAATGATCAAAACAAATGCACAAACAGGCAAAACAGATGCACACCAAAGCCTATGCAAGTTTCTGAGATGAAATGATGAAGTCTGGTGGTCTTAGAGCAGATAACTAGCACACTAGTGATTCTCAACTGACCAAACTTGGTACACCAACTCACCAAATAGCACAAAACAAACCTACAATCCTGTATAACCCTATAACTAAACAGAAATCAAAGAATCAAGCACAAAGACTCAATGAAAATAAGCAGATATAGACTTGCAGATTTCTAGCAACCTTATTTCACTTTTAGCATACAAACTTGCTTCTATCTTGCACCAAAATGAAACAAAGCTAACAACAAACCTTACTAAACCTAATCCAATAACGTTTAACACTTTTTAGAATCACTAAATAAGACTTGTGCCCTGCTAAACCTTGTAGCCAAACACCCGTTTAGAATTCTTTAAGCTACTTTTTTCAAATCAAATCTGTTTCAAACCTCACAAAATTGATTCAGGAAGCATCCAACATGCATATGACATTACAAAAACACAAATCAAGCAACTATATCACATTTATAGCAACCAATCAAGCAAATCACATGAACTCAATTTTTCTGAGATTTTACAAAGGTAAAAGGGATTTACCTTAGGACCCTTACATCCAAGGGTCCTTGTGGATGCTAAATCCACCTCCAAACCAACACGGGTTGGTGCAGAAATGATTATCAACAACCTTCAATCCCTGTTTATCACAAATCAAAGAAAACACAAGTATAATCAATTCAATATAACTTTCTGTTTTCTTTCCTTCTTACTTAAACCTTTCCAAAACTTTTTTAAACTTTCTTAAAACGTCTCTATTACACTAACTTAACATTCCAAACCAACTTCTTAACAACCAAATCCCTAACACAGATTTCTTACCAATATCTTTCAAATTTCAAAAACCTTTGAAATATTTTTGAAACACAAATCTCTTAACCAAATTGAAACTTGGAACTCAGTTTTCCTTCATTAACAAATACCAACTTTAAGAAATAATAAAAAGGAATTAATTTGCTCTCATTAACAAAAAACAACTTTTATTTTTATTAAAAGGAATTACAAGATTAAATGAGGAAAACTGGAACAAGAGGTTGTGAACAGGCTCACACCCCTTTTATACTACTCTAGGAAGAAGAAATTACAAACCCTAATACAAGAAAAATCCCTAATCTACCCTTAAAAGCTTCTAGACGAATTTGGTGATTGAGCTGTCGAATTTGATCTCTACCCTTCAATTATGCGTTGTGGCCAAGCAATAAACCGTGGCCCTTGATTTGGGACACGTCATGTGCCTTGGAGCCAAAGGAATGCTCCTATTGGTGGATGGGGTATTTGGGGGTGGGGTCCTCAAACATGGGATTGGGTAGTTTAGGCGTGGGAAGGGTTTTGGGTGGTGTGAATTACACGTGGGAGAAGTGAATTGGTTTTTAACCCAGTTTAAGTGAAGGTAAATTATGGGCATGTAAAAAGATGTACAGTAAGTCCTTGAATCCGAAATTGGGGGAAGTAACATGTTAGGCGCCTTTATTTTTTTTGAATGTTTCCACTTTGACACATTTGGCCCTTATCCTTTGAGGTTTTTGGTAAATGAAGTCTTTTGCCCTAAAAACCGGTTTTCCTTTGCAAATAACTTTCCCCACTTGACATTTTTGGCACAAGACTTTGTAAAAGGCTTATCAAGGGTTGTTTTTGACATTTTGTGATAATTCAAGGGCTGATCTTGGACAATGATGATCTTCAAAGGTCTTCAATGCATCTTAATCTTCATGAGGGACCATAATTGGCAATTTTGATTTGTTGAGGGACTAATCTTGCCATTTCTTCAAAGTTGAAGGACCTTTTTGCAATTTTGACAAACTTAAGGGACCAAACTTGTAATTATAAATATACAAGGGTTTTAAGTGTCATTTCTTCAAAGAATGAGGATCAATCTTGCTTGTCTTCAAGTCTTCAAGGGTATTTTAATGAAAATTCCATGATTAGGGTCCGGTTCTTTGTACGGCTTCGTTTCTCGTGTTCGTTTTTCCTTGTATCTTGTGATCTTTTGTCTTTTTCACGATATCCATACCTAAAATACACAAGTAAACAAACACAAGCATATATATGGTATTTTATGACATATTAGTGCATTAAAAGCCCGAAAAGAACGATGAGATCATGTATACATGCCATCTCATCAGCATACAACAACAGTTGGCACGCCAACATTAAGTGTGCACCATTTGAGATGTTGTATGGCAGGAAGTGTCGCGCCCCAATCTGCTGGGATGAGGTTGGTGAGTGAACACTTGAAGGTCCAGAGATGATAGAGTTGACCAACGAGAAAGTTGATGTAGCTAAGGCAAAATTACAGGAAGCTCGTGCACGTCAAAAGAGTTATGCCGACAAGCATCGTAGGGATTTGCATTTCAACGTGAGAGATCATGTATTTCTTAAGGTATCACCGACACGTGGTGTTAGACGTTTTGGAATCAAAGGAAAACTCAGTCCTCGATTCATCGAACCGTTTGATATCATCGAGCGAGTCGGTGAAGTATCGTATCGTTCAACGTTACCTCCACAGCTTTCTCACGTTCATGACGTTTTCCATGTGTCCTTACTCAGAGGGTACAAGTATCATCCCCTTCACATGGTTCAGTATCCCTTTGAATAGATTCGTTAAGATCTTACCTTCATCGAGGAACCCGGACGAGTTCTTGATCGACAGGAACGAGTCATGAGGAAGAAGACGATTCCATTCGTCAAAATCCTTTGGAGGGATCATACCGAGCGGGAAGCCACTTGGGAGACAGAGGAGTCTATCCGGACTTCTTACCCTCATTTCAAGTTTTGATTCGGGTATGTTCCTCTTTCAGTTTACGTTATCTATAATTCGGGGACGAATTATTCTTTTCAGGGGGAAGAGTTGTAAAACCCGCATATAAATGCCATGAACAGTACACTACGTAAACATACGAACCAATTAAAACTTCCCTTTTATGTCATGAACACGTGACACGAATATTAAATTCATGAACTATGTACGTGTTAGCGCACATTGATTATTAAGTACGTGGTAATACACGATAATTATTAATTATAATAATTATAATCACGAACATATGATCACGAACTTTTACGAACATGGTAATTATTACATATAATAATTATACACGACTATTAAAACATAATATATGTACGTAGTAGTTATAACACGAACTTTTAACACGAACTATATCAAATAATAAACACGAACGAACACGTAAAATAGTTAAACATGAAAATTGTACGGGTTTGCCTTTGAGCTTATGATTGTCGCGAACACCAGGAGCAAGGGGGGGGGGGGGGGGCAAGCCCATTTGTTTTTGGTTAACTAAACAAAACTAAACACAGAGTTTTCATTCACATAATTTTTACAAAAAAATTAAAACCCTTGCTTTTCTTCTCTCCTCTTTCCGTCGGCTACACAAGGAACACCACGTGGTGTTGGTTGATTTTAATTGTTGATTTCGGGTTAAACGTGTTCGTGTTCTTAATTCTTTTCCAATCAAGCATTCGTTATCATCAAAAACCTTCATCTTTTAATTATGTTCATGTGACTAATGATTATAACATAATTAAAATCATGTAAAACAAATCCAAGAAACATGAATAGTGGGGTTTTTGGTGGGGTTTGTTTCGCCGACACGCACAACCGAGAGCCCTAGGCTCTCGGCTTGGTTTTGATTCGCACCAACAGCCGAGACCAAGAGGTCTCGGTGTGGTTTGTTTGCTCGGCTGCAGGGAACAAGGGACCCCGACTCGCGTCGGGGTGGTGTTTGGTTTGTTTGGGTCTCGGTGCAGCAACAACAAGCACCACCAGCATCAGTCGGTGGCTGTTTTGTTCGTCCAGTGGGAAGCGCAACCCAAACAGGAGGAATCACCGACTACAGCCGGTGGTGTATTCGGTCCAGCAGTGGCAGCCAAGCCATGGCAGTCGCAACCGGCTATACCGGGTTAGCCACTGTCGGGCTATGCTGGTTCGGTTTATGTTTCAGGTTATATTAAAACACGGGTTCGATAACGTGATTATTTTTAAAAGGTATATTTTACAAAGAAAAATTATATTAATTAAACATGATTAATAATTAATTTGATTCAATCATGGACTTAGGTTATATTTATTTTTAATAAATAATACATATTTTAACCTAAGTATTTTACCATTTAATTTAGACTATAGTTATTAAGTAGTTATTAAAACATAGACTATAATTAATTAATAAAACATGACTTAGGTTATAATTAAAAAATTATTAATACATGATTAACCTAAGTATTTTATATGTCTTAATTTAATTAAATCATGCCTTTATTTAATGAAATCATATAACCTATAGATTATTTAATTACCATGACATTTAATTACTCCCTCCGTCTCAAAATTATTGTCCACCGACAAAAAACACATAGTTTAAGAAAAGTACCGCCTTTTCAGCTTTCTCTCTCTTACTTTTTGCAGAAAGACAGTTTTACCCTTAAACAATTAATTTAAAACCTTGTTAAAGTTTGTAATTCTGATTTCAATTAAGGGTAACCTTGTAATTTCGATCTAAAATTTCTACCTATTTTTAGAAGTTTTAGAAGTGGACAATTAAATTCGGACATACCGAAAAGGAAAGATGGACTATAATTTTGGGACGGAGGGAGTAATAAACTATACTATTGATTACATGACTTATGACTTTTAACCAGTAAACTTTAGCTTATACTATTAGCTTATTAATCTAGCTTATTTCTAAATATGTAAACTTTCCATTTCAGGAAACTTACTATTTTTGTAAACTTTCTATTTTTAGAAACTGATCTATTTTTAGAAACTGATATATTTTTGTAAACTTTCTATATTTGGAAATTTTATATTTTTGGAAACTTTGTATTATAGGAAACCTGCTACTTTTAGAAAGTTACTTATTATTACACAACAAGTATAATAATACAAGAATACAAGATAATACTTAATCAGAATACATGAAATACATGATTAACACAGTATAACATTTAAAACAGTAAACAAGACAAGAACATATAAAGCAAGCTAAGAACATGTTATAACCAGTAACGTACACAGTAATCAAACAACTTATACATGTCCCTTATTTATATAGCATTAGTGAGGTCAGAGTAGGACTATTCATCCTTTCGTCTTTCCTCGTTCACTGGACACAAGGTACGCATTTTGGGACAATCCGTCAATTTGAGGTCGTTATTTTATTCTCAAGTATTACTTATAATCATTATTTTATTGTTTTTTTATGAATTCACTCACTTTTGGGAAGAAATTAGGGTTTACGTCTTAAATTAGCATCGTCTACGTCTAAACCGGAGAGTTCTACGTTACGAGTCTACGTTTACGTACTCCGTTTTTATGACAGTCCGACATGTCAGGTAATAAATTTATTCTCGTATATTATTTTGAAATTTTATTTTATGTCGATTCATGAAGACACATAATTACGAGAAGAAATTAGGACTTACGTGCATAATTTAACGTCTTTTACGATTAAACCGGAAACCCTAGGTTTACGTATTCACGCTTTTGTGCTCCGCTTTTGATGAGACAATTTTTATTAGAATCTTTTTGTGCCGTAGTTTCATAATTTGCAAAAACGTTTTTCGTAAATCGACCCGAGGGCACCTAAATCGAGGAAACTAGAATCGAGGAATACCCGTAAATTAGTGGAGATGAGATAAGTGGGACACCACCACCCTTGGTGTCACAATTTAACAAGTGTGTAGGACACTTGTCTTAACACTTGACTAAACCACTTAACCTCAAACTATCAAAACCATTGTTTTCTCTCATTTCTCACACACACATGCAAACTAACTAACAAGTTTCTCCCACTCTCTCTTCCTCCCTCTCTTTACCGTCCAAACAACACCACCATACACCACCATCATAAAAAATCTAACCTACAAGTTCATCTATAATTCACCTATGTTGAAAGCCACTTAAAAAGATGAAGATTGGAGGTGATTATAACATGTGAAAAGGAGTTTTTATGTAGGTTAAGGGCTGATTTCAAGAAGTTGTTCATCTACTTGGAGATTTCTAAAAGTGGTCTTGCTAAGTTCATAAGATTTGGTGACAAGATCAAGTCTTGTTCATCATAAATCTCATCTTTTCATCACAAATTGGTTGGTATAGAGATTGTTCTTTCTATCATCCTATTAATATTGTAAATTTAATCATCTATTTTCTTCAAAAATGTATATGTATGATGATGATAAATGATGATCAAAGTATTGCATGGGGATTTTGTGTTACTAGATTAGGTTATAAATGTTAAAAACTACAAGTAAAGGTTGATAAAATCATATCTAACAAGTAGGCTGTAATAAACAGAAACTTTCAATATTTTTACTTAGTTAAATGGATTATATTATTTGATATAGTGATAGATAATTTATTTTTACATAAGTGGTGAATTGGCCATACAATGGAATGTTAAAAATGAGCAAGATATGGCTAAAACACTTTTGTGGTACTAATTTGTCTGGTCTGTATTGGACGAATTATTAAAAATACTTAGAAGCTGTTTGAGCAGGAGCTACAGAAGAGTTATTTTTAAACATATCATGTAGTTTATACAATAAAAATTTGAGGTTCCAATTCATTTTAGAACTCAAGATATGATCAAAATGGTGGACTTGAAATTTTACATTAGATTTGACCTTAAGATATATAATATTAAAAAGGCACTAAAACTGAAATACTATATAAAATAGGTATGTATAAGTTAATTGATATAACTAATATAAAATATGTTTATACACTACAATAAGTAAATATTACATTTTATAAAAATAAAACTCATGTTTTCTAAACTACAAACTATATATAAATTTTTACGTCTTTTCGGCTAAAACCGAGAGGATGGCGTTTTCGCCAAATAAAACTTAGATGGCCGGACTCGTATAATGTAACATTTTTATAAATCATATACTGATATGTAAACACACTTGACAAGTAAAAATCGACAAAACCGAGCTTTGTAACATATGAACCATAATGGGCCAAATTAGCCTTGTTGGACCACTAGGCCCAACTAGTTTGGTTTAATATTATTGGACTTACTCATGGGCGTAACCCACTTGGGCCCAACATATGAGTATGGGCCTGGTCTTAAAAGATAAATGGACTAATATAATGTATTGGACTCTTAATGGGCTTATTGGGCCTTAATATGTAAATGGGCTAAAACTAGTATAACTAGACTAAGTTAACTAGTACCTAACAACTAGTAATGTTGTATAAGGTAATAAAGCCTCACTTGATCATCATGTTATGACATCATTACATATACATAACAACTTTTTATAAATATTATTCGATATAGTCTAAGATCGAGTATTATTTGTTTAGGTTTCTCGTGATCGAGGCACGCACCATACATCCTAATGGCCGATAACCCGCCTTTCCCAACCAACGTGCGTTCATAGCCTCGCACTATTTTAAATGTTTTATGAAGTGTTTTATAAACCCGCGAGGGATATAACATGCTAGTTTTAATAAAAATAGAACACAAGTGGTCCTGATTGTATGCTTATTGATATGGACCCGATTGATTGTATGACCCAATGAATGAGTGAAATGGATTATTAAAAGTTAGGTTATGTCACTATCAGTCCCATTAGCATGAATTGTGAACTACCGGGAATGGGTAGACGCTTATGTATATAATAGTACTATTTGGGGAAGATCACCCCAGTTCGCGTCTTGACGGCTGATCCCCGTTGTGTCACATTGATTGGCAAGCGAATTTATGTATGAGAGTGGTATATTTAGCATGATTATTGTGACGACACGCTATTTTAAATGGGAAAATGAGTTTCGGGCTAGCTACCCGACATATATTATAGAAAGGTAACGATGTCATGCGGATTATAATAATCTAATAATAATATTAATAATAATAATAAAAGTGATGGTTTTATAAATAAATAAAAAATAATAATATTAATAATAATAATAATAATAATAATGGTAACACTGAGGCTGTGGTCTCAGGAATAGTGTATGATACATGATTTGGATTATAAAATATTGTCTGACTAGCAATATGGGGTCTTATTTATTATTATCCCTGTTTTCTAGTTTTACATAACTGTTTTATATAACGGTTTTTATTATACTATAAACAATGTTATAAAATGTATTGAATGGTATTGTTATGACAATGATTCGTATAAAATGTTTTTTTTGCCTAAGTTATGATTTACGACAATGATACGTATCAAATGCTTAAGGCCTATGTTATTATTTACGACAATGATTCGTATAAGATGTTTTTGGCCTATGTTATGGTCTATGACAAAGAATTGTACAAAAAAATTTTCGGTAATGATTATATACCGGTATTATGTTAATGGTTTTATTGAACTCTATGGACTCGCTCAGCGTTTCGCTGACTTTTAACATGTTTTATCTCAGGTACTTGAAAGTAATTCTCGGGAAGATGACAAGAGTTTATGGCCAGCATTTAAATAAAAATTTCCATTCAAATGTTTTGTAAATTTGTAAGACATATTTTGACCTGAGGACATATGTAATTTGATATTTATGAATGGAAAATGCTTTGTTGTTAAACGACGCGATTTTTAAGCGTTGTCTATGATTTGAGTAATGTGCTCTCCCGTAACACCAACGACTCTTCCGCTGATTCGAATTATTAATATTTGGGGGTGTTACAGTTTGGTATCAGAGCTCTCGTTATAGAGAACGAAAGATTTTTAAAACCAAGGTTTTGAATAAAACATTTCAAAAATCTTTTAACTATAAATATTTTTAAATAAATATTTTGAGTAAAATGTTTAAAAATCTTTTGACTATAACGGTGCCAAAGAATTCCCGAGTTACCGATAAGGCCAGGCTAAGAAGTGTTATTTTAATATATATATATATATATATATATATATATATATATATATATATATATATATATATATATATATATATATATATATATATATATATATATATATATATATATATATATATATATATATATATATATATATATATATATATATATATATATATATATATATATATATATATATATATATATATATATATATATATATATATATATATATATATATATATATATATATATATATATATATATATATATATATTTATATATATATATATATATATATATATATATATATATATATATATATATATATATATATATATATATATATATATATATATATATATATATATATATATATATATATATATATATATATATATATATATATATATATATAACTTGGATTATATGTATGTTGTAATTTGATTACATAATTGTTTAATGATTATTATAATACTTATACGAGATAGTTATACGACGTAGATTGTCACAAGGAACCCTAACTCCCCTAGCAAATCAATCGAAGCTATTTCTGTAGGAATTCTAGCTATTCCAGATCTAAACCAAGTTGTGGATGTTTATGATCCCAACAAAATGGTTGATATTCGTAGCAATGTTAATATTAGTTGATTGTGATGTTGAAGATGAATTGGCGAGATTAAATCTGATATCGATGTCATGACGATCTTTCCTTATAGAGTGGAGTTTGACAAAACCTCACCACCTAGAAAGGTGTCATCTGATTCGGTGTAACCCAATTCTTAAATTTGAAATCGAAAAGGTAAATGTTGCACTTGAGCTGTCATTGGAAACATTACCCAAAAGCCACAGGCCACTTGTACCTTTCCGAGAAGTCTAATTGACTGTATGAGTCATTTCCTACTAGTGACTCATTTGATAATTATTGTTATAAGAGCTATAGAATTGGAAATTTAGTATTATTCATATAGAGCTTTTATTGCCCTTCCAAAGCCTAAGAATAAGGTTGAAATTATGGGAGAATGAGGTAGGATGTGGCATTGAGTATAAGTTGGTTGAAACTTGAATAAAGTCAAATTTAACTCGTATGGAATACGAGATTGTTAAAAGAAAGTCGTTAAGTCCCTGTGGTTGAATTATAAGGTTTAAAATGATTGTTGGTTCTTGTTAAGGGTTGTTCCTAGGCCATTGTCCAATGACGAGGGTGCCCAGTGTCCAAGAAATAAATTGAAGAAATCTTCTTCTGAATTGGGACCGATGGATCTTCCGGGATATGTGGAACACCTAATGACTCTTGTAGATTAGTACTCATTGTATTATCTTTTAAAATCACTAACTTAACTGAGACATCAGTTGGTAGGATGAGTCCTTGAAATTGTATGACATTACACGGTGACACGTAATGTGTGACGGTACAGCTTGTGACTTGTTTGTGATTAATGAAAAGACTATCTTTGATTGCTGAACTCTACATGTATCGATGTTATCTATCTTTTCTTGCTTCTTCATAATGTTCGCATTAGTGATGCAACCATTGAACAAGTACTCATCTCGATTTGAGTTGCGTTGTGGATTATCCTTTCGTATTTCTGAGTGTTATCGATGTCATGAGCCTCATGATTATTTGGCTAAGATCATTTCCTATCATATTGTAATTAGTTCTTGGTGAACAACTCTTCATTACTCCTTTTGCAGATCACTCATTGTTTTTATAAGTAATACAATACCATCTGGGGAAAATATGAAATTCTTACTTTCATATGAGTTATTTAGATCGGTACTATTAGTAATTACTGTCGAAATAAAGTTTTTATTAAACATCTTGTAAATGGAAATGCTTTCATAATGATGAACATTTCGGTAAAATCATTTTTACTTTTATTCCATAATTAAACATGAATATATATTTTAAACATGATGACAAAATTTTGACGAAATGAGTATTGCATCGTTAATCCTAAGTTGTACATAGAAGCGCGCCTACGTACAATTTGGAAGGGACCATGCAAGGCTGATTAGTAGTCACTATGAAAATGTTAATAAACACTACATTTTTCTTTGTAATTGTGAAAGATTAAATTTTTTTATGAGATCTGCAAGAAATGCAAAATAGGGACATATTGTTAGGAACACCTACATATGTGCCCGTACCATTTTCCGAATCGAATTTACTCATCTGTGGATATTGTCTTATTTGACAATTAACATCCACTTCTTGTTCATTTCTTTCATGAAAAGATTCCTTGGAAACTTATCCAATTATCGGTTGTTGGTATCCGGCTTGGAGTTCCAACATTCCTATATTGTCTTTTAAAATAGACTGCCTGTGAGTAACGTGAGTAACGATCCGAGGTGCTTTCGGATGCGTAAACAAATCATGAAAACATGGAATATATCCATATTCATTAATATTTTCGTCTTTATCTGATTTGAAATTCTCTTGCGTAAATTATGCGTTGACCTTACTCTTTTATTAATAGCTATGTCTATAGGTTCCCTGATTCAAGAAGATTATGAGTTACTTCTATCTAGGAGATTGAATTGTCTCATGGAGAAGTAGTGATTATCAATAAAATTTAAAAAGGATGTATACTTAGCCTTCTAAGTAGTTCTTGTCTTAACAACGGTAATAAAACTAGAAAGTTGGTAGTGCCATTAGGATGGATTGGTTGATTATGACATGATGTCATTGTCTTGATTGATGGGAGTATGAGTAGAATGCCCCTAAAAGATAAGATGCTGATTATCAAAGGTGATCTAAATAGTTCCCGATGGGTGACCGTATCCTGCATTTATGCTTGAAATTATACCATGAATGGTTGTGAACTAGTCATAGATCTTGTAATCTAGAAAGAATCTAAGGTGAATTTATTAAAAGATGTTCCTGTTATCTGAGACTTTCGGAGGTATTTGCTGAGGAATTACCTAGACTTCCGCCAATAAGGCAAGTTGAATTTGGTATTGATTATATTCCCGGTGCTGCACCTGTTGCATGTGCACCATACGTCAGCACCATATGAATCAAAAGAGTTACCGTGAAACTGAGAGAGTTGTCGGAGAAAGCTTTTATTCTACCGATCTCGTCATCATGAAGAGCTATGGTGTTATCATTCCTCATATTTATTGATTACCGTGAGCTAAATAAATTGACGATCAAAATTTATATCCATGACCCAAGACAGAAGATTTGTTCGATCATTTACAAGGTTCTAGCGTATATTCAAAAATTAGATCCACGGCATGGTTATCATCAAATTCGCGTCTGCAAAGAAGATTATCTATTCCAATCACTACATCCAGAACTCGTAATGAACATTATGAGTTTCATGTGATGTCGTTTGGATTGACCAACGTACTGGTCGCATTCATGAATTTGATGAATCGCGTGTTTAAGTTGTATTTTGATAAGTTCATGCTTATGATCATTAAGGACCATCTGGTTATTTCCAAGAATAAGAAGGAGCTTGGTAATCATTTGTAGACTACCTTGATCTAGCTAAGATGTGAAACATTGTGCATTAAATATTTAAAGTAGGATGTTAGGCTTGATCCCTTACATTCTTCGACCCTGTGATTAATGGTAGTGGAATCTATGTTGACTCTTCAAAGATCAGGGCCATTAAGGCTTTGGGTTATCTAACACCCCCAATTTACATTGTGCAGCAGAAATACACAATTGGGTGCTAGACACAAGCATCATCACACAAGGTATATTGAACGACTCAAAAGAGAGACGTTTACACATAAAATATAAACAAGATTTTCATAATAGGTCTAAAACATAATTTCATCCCATATTGTACTAAAACGACACCAGAGTAAAGCGTTTAGTCTCCATGGATCTCGACCAACAACCAACAAGTTTAGTACATTACATAAACATTTAACAAATTGTTCAACAGTAAAAGGATAGAAATAGTTTTTAGACCAACATTCTTCCAAAAGCCAAACCACAACCTCCACAGCAAAGCTCCGCCTTCCATCACTTCCTATTACCTGAAACACATGCTAAAACGAGTCAACAATAATGTTGAGTGAGTCTATAGGTTTATCAAATCACATTTGAACACAAGAAGAAAATCAGTCATAATCATTTATAGAATTGTCGTACACACAATCTATATTCAAGGCAAAACATTGTATTTAAGCTCATGACACCGACCCCTTAACCAAATAGTCACCCACGCCAAATGATGGCATGACTAGAATAAAACCATTGCCCCTCTAGGGTATCAGTTGCTAGAATACCACATTCTTATTCCCGTAAATTATCCTTCCCAGAGGTTACTCAGCATAATGCCCTGGTCTTAGATAGGGTGGTCAACCCAATAGTACTATCATTAGAATAAGCGGCTATTCCCGACTCACAACATCAAGTCAGAATATAGTTAACGACTCATAAATTTAGGGTCTTTAGCAACAAGGTACTCAATACAATGTAAACAACTTAGGCAACATTCGGGTCCAACAATTACTCATGACTTGTGTTCATTTATTTTCAAATAGCATGTATCCCCCTCGTGGGTAATAAAACATTTAGTAGCTAGCATGAAAAGCGAGGCTACAGACTCATCTTATTATAAGAGATCTAGCGAGATGATCGTCGATGATAGAGGATGCCTTTCAAACACGAGAACCGCTACCTATCAAATAAGGCGCGTTCATTAATAATGACTCGAGAAATAAATCATACATAACAATATCAAACTCAAACTCATAAAATCATGATAAACTCGAGAGAAAACGATACAAATAACTCTATTACACTCTTCTATACATTTACTTTACCATTCTACACTTTCAACAAAATCCGCCGACACATACTACATGTACTAGCTTATTTACCCCTTTTAGACTCGTCAAAAGTTTATGAAACGACTCAAGAAACTAACTTACTATATATAGAAAGTCCTACAACAAGTTTATCAAATGAAATTACTTTTAAAGTTCTTTACCCGACTCATCTTCAAACTACAAAATCTGGACAGATATTTCATACAACCGTTTTAACTTCTTTAAACGACAAAAAACCGACACTTGGGTTTGAAAATAAAATCATCCTATAGGGTTTACACTTCATTATCAGTATGTTACTCATTTCAAAACTTCAATTTATAGTCCCCGAGATTCGATCCAAATATCGACAACAACTATATGTAGTGCCGATACTCGTCTCCAGGTACACGAATAATCAAAACATTATAACTTCGCGCTCGTTTGGAGCTAGAAGCTCTACTTTATATCAAATCGAAGCTAATCTAATGCTCTACAACCCTAGGCTATAAGTTAAACCATTATCACAACATAAAATTCCCAAAAATACAGTTTACCTACTGATGTAAAACACCTTTCAAAAACTTTTATAAAATCATGTTTTTAGCTCAAACCAACCATAGTTATGATCATCCCATAACCCTAACACTAACATATATCAACTATAAAATTTAAATTATCATCAAAATCAAAACATTCAAATCAAAATCAAAACATTCAAATCAAAATCAAGTTTTTAACAAAACTTTGAGCAAGAACATCTTTTGATCATCATAAAAATAACATGCATGATCATAGTTCCCACCTACCAACTTGAAAAAAATAAAACTTCATGCATGTACCCAAATTTAGTATTAAAATGATCTACTTACAATTATAGAGATGGGAATTGTGTTGTTTTTTCTTAGATCATAATAGAAATTGAGTAAAAATTGATCAAAGTAGGGTTTTTGATGAAGAGGGGGGTCACGGCTAGGTGAAGAAAAAGAAGAGAGAGATAAAAAGTTTTTGAGTTGGTGATTTGTATGTGTTGTGTGTGAAAATTTAAGCTTATATATAGTGGTTGAGGGACCAATGTTGTAAATTTGCTATAGTTATGGCTCAAAATGAAAATAGTTAGCTAAAAAGCGGGAAATAACTATTAGTCAATTCTTAAAATATTTACGGGGCTCGGGTTTCATAAAGATACTTTTAAAAAATTAAAACGTACCTCAAATATAGTAATATCGACTCTGACTCGATTTAACACGTCATTTAAAAGAAAACATCAAAAATGACAAACATCGAACAACCGACAATAAAACGTAAAATATTTGGCATCCATCGACATCACGCTTGCTAATACTCCTTATACTTATTAAATATAAAATATAAGCCTTCCAACATCGGTTTAAACTTAAACCTCCAAAAATAAATATCATTCAAACTCATCAAAAATTTCAAAATAATCGTAAAATAAGATTAAGCAATGACCTTGGTTTCGGGTTATCACAGGTTATACCAAAAAGGAAGTTCGAAGATGTTTTGACAGATATTTATCGAAGGATTATTAAGGAATTATTCCCTCATACCCAGATCATTCGACTAAACTCTCTTAGGAGTAGATGTTTGTGTACACCTTAAGACAACCCAAGAGGAATTGAGGAAACCACATAACCCATGACTTGGAATTTGGAGCGGCAGTTTTTGCTCTTCAACTAAGAAAATTTTGACCAAAGTTTTAAACAAAGATTTTTCGAACATTTACGGATATT
Source organism: Glebionis coronaria (assembly GCA_025667525.1). Taxonomy (NCBI): domain Eukaryota; kingdom Viridiplantae; phylum Streptophyta; class Magnoliopsida; order Asterales; family Asteraceae; genus Glebionis; species Glebionis coronaria. The sequence continues at coordinate 216,749,347 of CM046881.1, forward strand.
GTTAATTATTTTCGATAAATCAACAAAGATCGTGTTAACTAAATTCAAATTTATTTTGAACATTTGTCTATAATTGGACGAACTAAAAAATTTAAAATTTTACGTTTATGTTTCATAAATTAAATATTTATTATTTAATTACTTGTAATATTTATCGATGCTTTAAACGTCGGACTGGACAAAACTAATAAAGATAATAGTTGAGACGAAACTAAAACTTAGAAAATATGAAGAAAGAACATCTGAGTGATTATTGTCATGATATTTATTTCATCGGGGAAGGTGAATGTAGTTACTGATACGTTATGAAGAAAGGATAAATAACCAATTAGGATGTGTTCCTAATAATGACCGTGTAGAATAATTTGCCCGAGCAATTTAGAAATAGCCGATGCATTTAAGAAGGATAATATGAATGATGAATCGCGACTAATGAGAACCATTAGAGATGGTAGCCGATGGCGTTAAGTGTTTAAAAGGTCATTTGTGGTGGCCTAAATATGGAGGATTTTGAGATTTACTCTTGTTAGAATCTCATAAGTTTAAGTATTCTATTCATGCCATTTTTGGTAAAATGTATCTTTATCTAAAGAAGTTGTTGGGTCAGTATTTACTAACCCTGAAGCAACTCTAGGATTTGAATATAAAATCTCCCTAAGTGTTTCATGCTCATCAGTAAGGCCAGTCTGCTGAAGGATGACCTGAGGAACAAAGTTCCTACTGAAGACCTTATAGCTGAAGAAAGTTCAGCACTCCCCTTCCAGTGAACTTAGAAGACAAAGGAGTCTTCACTTCAAATACTAGGCGGTCTAGTTGCTGAAGCAAAAGGACTGAAGAAGGGCTTTTAGTTCAGTTTGGCTTGACAATACCAAACTGAATGATGGCGATCTCCTCTAGGATACTGAAGATCTTCAGTATTCTGATGGTTTGCATTAGGCGGGAAAAGATAACTTTAAGTCAAAAGTAGGTTGCTTATATACTTAGATATAAGTACAACCTTTATTTTTTCTAGAATAGATTAATATGTACTTTGTACTGTTTATCCAGCATGGGCATCAACCACCCACTAGATAAACCCATGCATTGGTACATGCAAAATGCAAACCCTAATTACACTGCCTTTATAAGGAGTGTACATTGGGAGAGAAAAGGTCAACCAATACAAGAGCTTAAACTCTGGAAAACCCTTCTCTCTCGATACCAGCTAAACCATATAGCCAAGATGCATATGAACGTTTAGATTGGAGCTTAGACTTTAACTTTGGTTAGACGTTTAAGTAGAGGAGATCAAACCCCATTGTCATTCAACCACTTTGTTATTCCGCAAACAAAGTGGGTTATAGATTCTTTATTTTATTCTAATAAAAGTCTATACGTTGAAAAGTATATTGGTATTGTTGTTTTAATCTTTCATAGTTCTTATCTATTGTTAAAACAACTCACTTGAGTCGAAGTAAGAGTTATTACTTAAGTTAATAAGTAATAACAAATTACAAGGGACCAACAAGTGGTATCAGAGCAGTTTGATTAGTTAAACTCTAATTTTATTAAACTACTCATTTAAAAGTTTTCAAATCAATATCCAAAATGGCTCAAATTATACCACAAACCCTAGAATATAGGGGTGGCCAACTCAATGTTGCTCCTGTACTAGAGGTAGCCAACTTTACAAATTGGAAGAAGAGGTTTCTTGTACACATGGTTGGAATTGAACCTCAATCCTTGAAATCATTGAAAATGGTTCTTTTCTTCCCATGGTTGGGGACAATAAAAAACCTGAAGTACAATGGACTGTTGATGAGAGAAAAGCTGCTAACCTAGATCAGCGTCTCAAAAGTCTCATCATGTCTGTACTCCCAGATGACCAAATGAATTTTGTTGTAAATTGTAAAACAGCCAAAGCAACATGGGTGGACCTTATTCTTTACCATGAGGGACCCTCTGATGTAAAAGAAACCAGAATCATGGATTTAAAGCTTCAATACAACACCTTCAAGCACAAAGAAGGGGAAACCCTCACACAGACATTCACTAGATACAAAGCACTGATGAATGAACTAGTGAATGATGGTGTTGAGCTTTCAAAACTTGAAATCAACACAGTTTTTGTTAATGCATTGCCAAAAAAGTGGCTCAGTTTCTATCAAAGCTTGAGAAATGCTAATCACATTAAAGATTGTGATCTAGCCTCTCTTTTTGGGAAACTTAAATATGAAGAAAACCTAGTTGATAGGATTTATGAAGGCTCAAGCAAGAGTAAAGCATTAACCATTGCTACACCCTTGTCCACAGGCTTCTTCAGTGAGGCTGTCATTCAAGTATACCAAGATAGTCCTGATGATGAGGAAGATACTAGATCTAGTGAGGAATATCTGAATGACCTCAAAGAGGACTTTCATGAAAGAGCACTTCTGGCCATGTCTAGAAGGTTCTTTAAGAAAGGAGGTAAGTTCCCCAGCTCTACAAAAGCTTCAGTTGACACTGATTGCTACAAATGTGGGAAGACTGGTCACTATGCTAGGGATTGTTATTCAAAAACATCTCTCCCTTCATATTCATCACCAGCTCAATCAAGACCATCTGGTCAATCATCATTTCAACCAAAACAAATTGCTTCTACTCCATTTCAGCAAAGCAGGGTTGAACTCAGACCAGCAAAAGACTTTGACGCCAAATACAGAGAAATCAAGGCTAGATTAGCCTAAATGAGTAGTAAAAGCTCCTCATCCAAGACTCCCAAGCAAGACAAGAACAAAGGGCTTGTTGCTGAAGCCTATGAATTGGATGAAGAAGATGTTTCCTCAGATGATGATGAAATGGTGAATGTAAAAGTGCTAATGGCACTTGCTGATGATGAAGGGGCCAATTCAAATGTTGTGACCAGAGAAAGTGCCAGGAATGGTGAATGAGTCAATGTCACAATCAAAAAGTTACAAAATCTTCTTGAATTAGAAGATAAAGATGACATTAAATTTGTCTTCGATTACTTGTGCATTGATCTAAAATTTGTTGAAGAGCAAAGAAACAATTTGCTTGAAAAATTTCACAAACTTGTTCTACAACTTGAAGATTTTGAAAGTAAGCAAAGAGAGATAAAAGAAGCTAAACTTGATATTCTTACTTTTCAACAATTAATCAAATAAATTTTGGAGGAAAATAACTCTCTTAGAGTGGAACTAAAAGAAGCAAAAGATATTGTTAAATCTTGGCTTAGAAACTCTGATAGGGTAAATCAATGCATAAGTGTACAAATACCTGCTCAAAAGAGGAAAATGCTTGGTGCTGAAGGATCCTCCAGCACCAAACCTATCTTCTTTGTCAAAGCCTCAAATGAGGATGGTAGCTCGATCCCTGACATTGAACGGTCAGGTGAAGAGAATTTACCCAATCATGACACTGTACGAATCCTTCTTCCTGCGTTTCAAGCATGTGTTGACACTTCAGCACCGTTTGAGTCCTCAGTTACTGAGGATGACTCAGATGATGATATAGAGAATGAAGTAAGTACCCCACTTCCTCCTTTGGAGAAGTTGGCTGGCGCTGAACCCTCTACTGGACCCAATACTATCCAGTCTATCATCAAGTCACACACCACACACAAAGGTAGTTCTTCCAAGAATGTCAAAATTGACACTTCAAAGAACTCTTCAGGTCCTACTGAAGGTTCATATATGGGAACTACCTCTTCAGTTTCAACAAATTAACTGAAGAATGCTAGATCCGAGGAAAATGATAGAATGTCTCTTGTCATGTAAGAGATCAATGATCTTAAATTGCAACTCAGGCAGCAGCAAACACCAACATGATTCAGAGATGAACCTTTAGACTCTCCTCGTCTCAAGTACAAGACACAATTCAAAAGGGCTTGTGATTTATATGGTCTAAATAACCATCTCACTGAAACTTACCTAAAAGTGATTTATTGTACAAAATGTGAAAGGACTGACCATCGCACTTGAGAACATACTCAGTATATGCTGGCCAAAACTAGTGTTGATGCTCACAAATCTGAAGCATCTCATTCCAGGCGAAATATGCGTTTCCCACCATGCATTCATTGTGGTATGGGCAATCATCACTCAGATGACTGCCACTATTACCCTGTTTGTAATATTTGTGGAAGTTATGACCATGACACTCATGGACATAATCGAATCATCTCATTCAGAAGAGGTATTAAACCAAGAAACCCAAACTCTATTACCAAATGTTGTGAGACTTGTGGAAGCGATGTCCACACTACATCTGATCACAACTATATAGAGTGGTTCAAAAGAGGTGAAGCCCTCCAGGCTAAGAAAGCAAAAGCTCTTCAGACCTCTTCTTCTTCTGAGCAATCACACATACCCTCAACAAGAAGACCCTTCAGATCTAGAACACCTTCTAGATCTAAAACCCCCACCCAACAAAGGTGGGTTTCAAAACGAAACTGACCATTTCCTTAACCTGTGTAGTGTGATCTCAGGAAGCATATTTGGTACCTAGATAGTGGCTGCTCAAGGCACATGACTGGCACCAAAAGTTATATGCACAAGTATAAGGAGGAACAAGGTCCCAAAGTTGTTTTTGGTGATAACTCATCAACTACTACTAAAGGATTTGGTTCAGTAAAATGCAATGGTATAGGTTTCTCAAGGGTAGCATATGTAAATGGATTGAAGCACAACCTCATAAGCATAAGTCAACTTTGTGATGTAAAGTATCTTGTGTTGTTTGATGACAACAAAGGTACAATCTTCAACTCCAATCATGAAATTGTGATGATTGATCCAAGAGTCAAAGATGTTTATGTCATGAACATGAACTCTACTCATTAGACATGCTTCTTTGCTAAAACCTCCAATATTACCAACTGGCTTTGGCATAAGAGGCTCTCACATCTTAATTTCAAAACAATAACTATGTTGACAAAACAAAATCTTGTTATTGGTCTTCCTTCACTTGTCTACCCCAAAGACAAACCATGTTCAGCATGTGAAAAAGGGAAGCACCATAGGGCTAGTTTCAAAACAAAGCAAACTTTCTCAATCAAAGAAAGTCTTCATTTGCTTCACATGGACTTGTTTGGCCCAGTATCACCTAGGGCCATTTGTCATGAAAAATATACACTTGTCATTGTTGATGAGTACTCTAGGTACACCTAGGTATATTTTATGAGAAAGAAAAGCCATGCACCAGATGCCATTCTCATCTCCTTACACACCTGAACAAAATGGTGTGGCTGAACGAAGGAACATAACTTTGATTGAAGTAGCAAGGACAATGCTTGTTGGATCTGCTCTCTCTAAGCATTTTTGGACTGATGTTGTAGCCACTGCTTGCTACACTCAAAATAGATCCATCATTGTGAAGAGACACATGAAGACTCCCTATGAAGTCTTCAGGGGGAGAATTCCAAACATCACATTCTTACATGTGTTTTGGTGTCCAGTATTCATTCACAATCATAAGGATCACCTTGGAAAGTTTGATGAATAATCTGATGATGGGTATTTTCTTGGATACTCCCTTGTATCTAAAGCAAACTGTAACACCCCCAAATTTATACAACTCAGTACAGCGGAAGACTCGTTGGTGTTACGGGATAGCACATTGCTTACATCATAGACAACGCATAAAAATCACGTCGTTTAATAATAAAAGTATTTCCATTCATAAACATCAAAGTTACATCGGTCCTAAGTCATTATATTTCATACAAAGTTTTACAAAGTATTTGAATGGAAAATATTGTTTAAGTGTGGGCCATGAATTCTTGTCGTCTTCCCGAGAATTACCTTCAAGTACCTGAGATAAACCATGTTAAAAGAAAAGGTCAGCGATAACGCCGAGTGAATTCATAGAGTTTAATAAATTCCATCAATATAACGTTGGTATAAAATTATTACCAAAAATCATTTCGTACAAATCATTGTAATAGGCCATAAAATAGCCAAAATCATTTTATACAAATCTTGATCTAAATCATAATATAGGCATTTGCCTTAAAAATCATTATACGGACCATTGTCGTTAAAAACATCATACAACACGTTTTATAACGTTGTATAGATTAAATAAAAACCGTTATATGAATATGGTTATGAAAACCAAAACACGAACATAATATCAATAGTATGACCCTGTATTGCTAGTCAGGCAATACATCGTAATTCGGAGCGTCTATTAGTATTTCGTTAATTTGGATTATTATAAGCCGCATGACATTGTTACCTTACTAAACCAACAACGGGTAGCTAACCCGATACCAATTTTGCCCATCTAAAGTAGCGTGTCGTCACAAAGGTCACGCTATGGAAATCTTCTCATACATAAATTCGCTTACCAATCAATGTGGCACGACGGGGATCAACCGTCAAGGCGCGAACTGGGGTGATCGTCCCCAAATAGTACTATTAAATGCATAAGCGTCTACCAAATCCCGGTAGTTCACAATTCATGCTAATGGGACTTTTAGTGACATAACCTAACTTTAATAATCCATTTAAGTTCATCTATCGGGTCCTTTAATCATTTATTGAGTCATACAATCGGGTCATTCAATCATTCGGGTCCAAAATCAATAAACAAACAATCGGGACAAATGGTGTCCTATTTAATAAAAACTAACATGTTATCTCCCTCGCGGGTTTATAAAACATTTATAAAAACATTTAAAAGAGTGCGAGGCTATGAACTCACGTTGATGTGGGAAGGCGGGTTATCGGCAATTCGGACGTACGGTGCGTGCTTCAATCACGGAAACCTAGACAAATAATACTCGGTCTTAGACTCATGTCCAATGACTTTATAAAAATAACAAGTATGTATACATATGATGATTATATATATATAATGATTAAGTGGGTTTACATATTCTCGTTTACTCATTTTAGAGTTATGTGTCGATAACTTTTATACTAGTTTACTAGTTTTAACTATTTTCACGTTTTAAGTCCAATAAACCTTTTATAGGTTCTTTAACTTTCTTTAATCCATCTTATGCCTATATTATCAGTATGTATACTTTACAAGTTGGGCCTAAATGGGTTAAGCACAATAAGTTCTTTTTACAAGTTTTTATCTTATTTAGTCCATTTATTAGTCCAATATGCTTAATTAGCTTGTAAATGTCCGTATTTCTTATAGTTCGGGTTTTATCGGTTTTACTTGTTATACATGTTTATATATCAGTATATAAGTTTTATAAAGTTTTCATTAGACGGGTCCAACCATCTAAGTTTTATTTAACAAAAACGTTAATTTTTACGGCAATAGCCGAAAAAGTCGTAAAAATCATGTTTATAGTTTTTATTACTTATAAGCATTATTTCACCACCATTTATATAACTTATCCATTTGATTACCCTTTTATATATATTTATATAAATAAGTTTTATAAGTTAGTGGGTTTTTATTTTACATTTTATATATTAAAATGTGAGTGCTTATATAATAGTATTATTCTTTAATTTCCAAAAATCTGATTTTTAACTTCATCTTCACCAAAACTGCCATATCTTTAGTTCTACATGGAGATAGAAGCTCAAATTTTTATCACATAAACTAAATGATATGTGCTACATTTAACTCTTCTATAGCTACTGTTGAATCATCCTTTAAGTATTTTCTAAAAATCGTCCAAAACAGTAACTTCAGATTTATACCCTAAACTTGTTTTGATCATATCTCACTCATTATTTTGATTCCATTGCATGGCCAACTCTCACATGTGTACAAGACCCATAGCTTACTGTAAATCTATTCCACTTCATCATTTTATCAGTTTATGACTTACTTCTTTACTGTTTTATACAGCCATCAAGTTTAACCAAGATTTTAACCTTGTTTCTTATGGTTTTTCACCTTTTTATCCATGGTTATCAACAACAAATCCCCACATAACATTTTTATCATCATATAATCATCACAAATATATACAATAGGAAATAAAATACATGTTTACATAATCAAAATAACAAGAAGATGAGGAGGACAATCTTTATACCACCATGATGATGTAAGTTGTGATCAAAACATGGATTTTGATGGAGAAACTTGTGCTTAGCCAACACCATCTTCAAGAACTCCAATCTTCATCAACTCCTTGTGGAAAATCAGCCTCATGACACCATGAAAACTCCTCCATGGACGTTATAAGTACCACCAATCAATAGGGTTTTGAAAGGGCTTCAACATATGCAAGTATAACATATGGTTTCATGGTTGAATCAAGATCAAAGGGTGTTTTTGGGGAGAAAAGTGGACGGCAAGATGGAGCTAGAGAGAGAGTTTGTGTGTGTTTGAAGTGGTTTGCATGGTGAGAAATGAGAGGAGTTGTAATGTTTGATGGTTTTGTGCTTGATAAGCTTACTAGTTAAGGTAAACATAACAAGTGTAGTACTTGTTTGATGAGGTTTTGACACCTCATGTGTATGTAGCTAACATAAGGCCGGTTTTGGGAGTGGGGTGGGACAAGTGTCCCACTTGTCTCATCCCATTTATTTACGGGTACTCCTCGATTCTAATTTCCTCGATTTGCGTGCCCTCGGGTCGTTTTACGAAAAACGTTTTTATAAATTATGAATCACCGTCACAAAACGAATCCAATAAAAATTGTCTCATCAAAAACGGAGTTCGAAAACGTAAAGACGAAATCCTAAGGTTTCCGGTTTAGTCGTAAAGGATGTTAAAATAAAATCGTAAGTCCTAATCTCTTCTCGTAAATTTGTGAGTTTATGAACTAACACAAATTTAAAACTCCAAAATAATATTCACGGATAAATTTATTTTCTGAAATGTCGGGCTGTCACCAAGGATGGTGTATGTAAACGTAAGCACGTAACGTTGAATCCTCCGGTTTAGACGTAGTCGATGCTACTCCAAGACGTAAATCCAAATTTCTTCCCAAAAATAGGTGAGTTCATATTGTAAATTGTTTTTAAATAATATTGAGAATAAAATATCAACCATAAATTGATGGATTGTCACAGCATTTACCCCTAAACAGGATCTTTGTCCTCAAAGATCATCTTACTACTCGCTTCCTATAGAGTTAAAGCCATGTGGGTATTTCCTCCACATTCGGTCTTTTCTCACAAGTGTAATCCATTATAGTACGCGAGTTTCATCAAACATAACTAAGGGAATAAGATCAGGCTTAATGTTGACTTACTTTCTCTATCCATGATGTTCACGGGTTTTTGATGAATGCAACTTTTCGCCGATCTAAACTTTACTAAGAAGAATTCAGAATTTTCACTTGATAGATATTCCATCAAGTTCGATTTACGAAACATAATTTACGCAGTCTTTGAAGTCCTAGGGTAGATCCAGCTTATATGCCTTTCAAACCAATCTTTTATATCATCTCAATGGTCCCATACAACGGGGACTTATATCCCATGATTTGTCAGATCATGTATTAATTTTTCCAAGGTTAAAAATTGTGGCATAACTTCGCTACCCATTTGGCACTTCAAGGTCTACATTTCACATTCACATAACCTCTTGCCCACTATCGGCAGTCAATAATCAGATCCTAATTTCAACAATCATTTCAGATCTCGCGGGTCGGGTATTTTGCAAGGATAGGTTTGCCATCATAGGAAACCTTAAACCTAAAAGACATGTCCAACTCACAATGGGTGTATGTCGGACGTCTTCATCTCAATTCCTGCTTATAGATGCTCTAAGATTTAGATCCTAACAAGATTCGATCTCAATCCTAATATGATAATTATCAATGATAATCTCTCCAAAGGAAAACGATTATAATGTCTATTACCAAAGGTCAATCATTCAAACATAAAATAACACTTATATTACTCTGTATCGTTACTTTACCTCGTCCCTTCGATTTGGGATGGTACATAGTACTCTCATCAAGGTTCGTTCTTATTGATTTCTGAGAAAATCTCTAGAAATTTGATGCGAAGCGAGGATCTTGATAAAGATGTTCGATACAGGCACACTATGTTTACATAACTCTTTTGCATTTATCATTAACGGGAATGATATTAGCAGATTTGGTCAGTCTGTCGACGATGACCCAAATCGAATCAAATTCAGATGATGACCTTTGCAATAGCTAAATGTTTACTAATGTATGAGGCGATGTCTGCCTTCATAATTGCCATTAGTACAACTTCTTCAGACAAAGATACTTCTAGTCAGAAATGACATAAATAGAATACTTATACTTACAAATTCCAACATAACTATATCTCACTATCTCCATATCTATACAATCACAAGCGGTCTTTTATACATTTAACGCTATCGGCTTCTCAACTCTAATGGTTCATACTAGCCGTAAAACCTTTCACTATTTATATTATCCTTCTTACACACATCGTTCATTTTTATATCGTTCGGCAATTTATTTTGCACGTTCATTATTAAGAAATATATCCTAATTGGTTCTTTATCCTTTTTGTATAATACGTCAGTATCTATATTCACTTCTCACGATGATATAATTATCATGTCCATCATTCACTCAGGCATTCTTTATATATTATGCGTCAGTAATTACGTTCACCTTTCTTCATATTTTCTAAGTTTCAGTTTCATCTCATTTATCATTTTTATCAGTTTTTTCTCAATCCGGTATTTAAAGCGTCGATAATTATTACAATTAATTAAATAATAATTATTAAATTTTATGAAACGTAAACGTAAAAATTTTAAATTTCTTAGTTCGACCAATTTATATAAAATGTTCAAAAATAAATTTGAATTTAATTAACAAGATTTTCGTTGATTTATCGAAAATAATTAATAGGATTCGTAAATGTTCAAAAAAACCTTTGTTTATACTTTGGTCAAAGTTTTCTTAGTTGAAAAGCAAAAATTTTCGTTTTAAGTTTTCAGGTTATGGTATAAATGGTTTTACACAATCCTTCTTAAGTTATCTTGAGGCATACACAAACATTTACCCCTAAACAGAAGTTTAGTTAAATGATTTGTGTATAAGGGAATAATCCCTTAAAATCCTTTGTTAAAACATTCGTCAAAACATATTTCCATTTTCTTTTTAGTAATACTCAAAGTCTTAAAAGGGCTCTTAATTTTTAAAGAGTCAATATATTCCATCATTTATTAATCACATGGTTAAATCATGTAAAGGTTCAAGTCTTTAATCACGTGTTAATTATTTAAGGTATAGGTTTTCATTGTTTAGCCAATTCAGGGTAATTTATAACTAATTATTAACTCATTATTATTCTTATATACAAACAATTGGTCCTTAGTGATCTCAAGCATGAATTTATCAAATTACAGCCTACACACATGATTCACCAAATTCATGAATGCTACATGTGCATCGGTCAATCCAAACGACATCACGTGAAACTCATAACGTTCATTACAAGTACCGGATGTAGTGATTGGAATACATAATCTCTTTCGCAGATGCGAAGTTGATGCTAACCATGCTATGGATCAAATTTGCTAGAACCTTGTAAATGATCGAACAATTCTTCCATTTCGAGTTATGGATATCGTTTTCGATTGTCAATTTACTCAGTCACAGTAATCTATAAATATAAGGAAAGATAACACCATAGCTCTTCAGGATGACAGGCTTGGTATAATAAAATCTTTCTCCGACAACTATCTCAGTTGTACGGTAATTCCTTAAATTCAGATGGTGCCGACGTACAGTGCACAAGCCACAAGTGCAGCACCGGAAATATAATCAATACCAAATTTAACTTGCCTAAATGGCGAAAGTCTAGGTAATCCATCAACAAATACCTCCTAAAGTTTCAGATAGGATAAACATCTTTTAATACATTCATATTAGGTTCTTTCTAGATTATAATATCTATGACTAATTCACAACCATTTACGGTATAATTCCAAGTCTAAATACAGGATATGGTCATCCATCAAGAATTATTTAGATCACTTTTGATAATCAACATCTTATCTTTTAGGGAAATTCTACTCGAGTTCCCATCAATTAAGACAATGTCGTCATGTCATAATCAATCAATTCATTCCACTGGCACTATCAACTTTCCAGTTTTTATTGCCATCGATAAGATGCGAACTTCTCAAAAGTCTAATAATAATTCATAATCCTTCACAAATTCAAGGATATCAGGATACACAACTACTATTAAAAGAGTAAGGTCAACGCATAATCTACACGAGGGAATTTCAAATCAGATACAGACGAAAACATTTAACGAATATGAATATATCCCATGTTTTCATAATTTGAGTACGCATTCGAAAGCTCCTCGGATCGTTACCCAGGTCATTCAAATGAAATCAAATCAAAAGAAATGATAGGAACGTCGATACATCCAGTCGGGTATCAACACTCGGTAATTAGATACTTTTCCTAAGAATCTCTCTACGGGAGAATTGGACAAGAAAGAATTGTCAATTGTCAAATAAGACAATTTCCACAGATGAGTAAATTCAACTTAGAACAATAGATGGCACGGGAACATATGTAGATGTCTCTAACATTATGTCCCTACTTTGCACTTCTTGCAGATCTCATAAAATTTAATCTTTCACAATCTTCAAAGAAAATTCAGTGTTTATTCATTAGTTTTATGGTGACTACTAATCAGTCTTGCATAGTCCATTCCAAATAGTATGTAGGCGCGCAACTATATACAATTTCAAGATTAACGATGCAATACTCAGTTCGTCAAAATTTTATCATCCATGTTTATAGTAAAATCATTTTCATGCTTAATTCTTAGATAAGAATCAAGAATAAATTTACAAAGATTTTCCTTGTTATGAAAACAATTAAGTTTTCCAAAGCGTTTTATAAACAACCTCATTTCAATGACAATCACTTATAAATCTCACTATAAATAATCCTTATAGTGATGAAAATTCAATTTTTCTCAAGGAATACTGTTTTAACTTTTAAAAACAATGAGTGATCTGCAAAAGAGTGATGAAGAGTTGTTCACCAAGAACTTAACTACAATATGATAGGAAATGAGCTTTAGCCAGATAAGCATGAGGTTCATGATCTTGATGGCACTCAAAAAGAATAATTCACAACGTAACTCAAATCAAGATGAGTACTTGTTCAATGGTTGCATCACTAATGCGAACATTAGGATGAAGCAATAAGAGATAGATAACATCGATACATGTAGAATTTAGCAATCAAAGGTAGTCTTTTTCATTAATCACAAACAAGTCAAAATTGTACCGTAACACATTACATGTCACTATGTCATACAATTCTCGGAACTCATCCTACCAACTGATGTCTCAGTTAAGTTAGGGATTATTTTTAATAGATACCACAATGAATACTAATCTACAAGAGTCATTAGGTGTCCTGCCTGTCCCGGAAGATCCATCGGTCCCAATTCAGAAGAAGATTTCTTCAATTTATTTGTTGGACACTGGGCATCCTCGTCATTGGACAATGGCCTAGGAACAATTCTTAACACGAATCAATAATCAATTAAAACCTTATAATTCAATCACAAAACTTAACGACTTTATTAATAATCTCATATTCCATATGGGTTAAGTTTCACTTTATTCAAGTTTTTAACCAATTTTATACTCAATTCGATATCCTGCCTTATTTTCCAATACTTACAACCTTATTCTTCGGCCTTGTAAAGGCAATACAATCTCAATATGAATCAACACTTAATTTCCAATCCTATTAGCTCTTACAACAACAATTATCAAATGAGTCACTAGTATGAAATGACTTGATCATTCAACTAGACTTCTCGGAAAGGTACTAGTGGCATGAGGCTTTTGGGTAATGGTTCCAATGACAGCCTCAAGTGCAACATTCACCCTTTCGATTTCAAATTTAAGAATTGGATGACAACGAATCAGATGACATCTTTCTAGGTGGTAATGTTTTGTCAAACTCCACTCTATAAGGAAAGATCGTCATGACATCGATATCAGACTTAATCTCGCCAATTCTTTTACAATATCACAATCAACTAATATCTACATTTCTACGAATATCAACCATTTGTTGGGATCATAAATATCCACAACTTGGTTTAGATCTAGGATAGCTAGAATTCCTACGAGAATAGCTTCGATTAATTTACTAGGGGAGTTAGGGTTACTTGTGACAATCTACGTCGTATAAATACCTCGTATAAAAATCAAAATAATCATCAAACAATCATGTAATAAAATTACATCATATATATATATATATATATAATCCAAGTTATATATATATTAAAATAACACTTCTCAGTCTTGGCCTTGTCGGTAACTCGGGAATTCTTCGGCACCGTTATAGTCAAAAGATTTTTAGACATTTTTAGAAAAATGCTTTTAGTAAAAAGATTTTGAAATGTTTTATTCAAAACCTTAGTTTTAAAAATCTTTCGTTCTCTATAACGAGAGCTCTGGTACCAAACTGTAACACCCCCAAATTTATACAACTCAGTACAGCGGAAGACTCGTTGGTGTTACGGGATAGCACATTGCTCACATCATAGACAACGCATAAAAATCGCGTCGTTTAATAATAAAAGTATTTCCATTCATAAACATCAAAGTTACATCGGTCCCAAGTCATTATATTTCATACAAAGTTTTACAAAGTATTTGAATGGAAAATATTGTTTAAGTGTGGGCCATGAATTCTTGTCGTCTTCCCGAGAATTACCTTCAAGTACCTGAGATAAATTAAAAGAAAAGGTCAGCGATAACGCCGAGTGAATTCATAGAGTTTAATAAATTCCATCAATATAACGTTGGTATAAAATTATTACCAAAAATCATTTCGTACAAATCATTGTAATAGGCCATAAAATAGCCAAAATCATTTTATACAAATCTTGATCTAAATCATAATATAGGCATTTGCCTTAAAAATCATTATACGAACCATTGTCGTTAAAAACATCATACAACACGTTTTATAACGTTGTATAGATTAAATAAAAACCGTTATATGAATATGGTTATGAAAACCAAAACACGAACATAATATCAATAGTATGACCCTGTATTGCTAGTCAGGCAATACATCGTAATTTGGAGCGTCTATTAGTATTTCGTTAATTTGGATTATTATAAGCCGTATGACATTGTTACCTTACTAAACCAACAACGGGTAGCTAACCCGATACCAATTTTGCCCATCTAAAGTAGCGTGTCGTCACAAAGGTCACGCTATGGAAATCTTCTCATACATAAATTCGCTTACCAATCAATGTGGCACGACGGGGATCAACCGTCAAGGCGCGAACTGGGGTGATCGTCCCCAAATAGTACTATTAAATGCATAAGCGTCTACCAAATCCCGGTAGTTCACAATTCATGCTAATGGGACTTTTAGTGACATAACCTAACTTTAATAATCCATTTAAGTTCATCTATCGGGTCCTTTAATCATTTATCGGGTCATACAATCGGGTCATTCAATCATTCAGGTCCAAAATCAATAAACAAACAATCGGGACAAATGGTGTCCTATTTAATAAAAACTAACATGTTATCTCCCTAGCGGGTTTATAAAACATTTATAAAAACATTTAAAAGAGTGCGAGGCTATGAACTCACGTTGATGTGGGAAGGCGGGTTATCGGCAATTCGGACGTACGGTGCGTGCTTCAATCACGGAAACCTAGACAAATAATACTCGGTCTTAGACTCATGTCCAATGACTTTATAAAAATAACAAGTATGTATACATATGATGATTATATATATATGATGATTAAGTGGGTTTACATATTCTCGTTTACTCATTTTAGAGTTATGTGTCGATAACTTTTATACTAGTTTACTAGTTTTAACTATTTTCACGTTTTAAGTCCAATAAACCTTTTATAGGTTCTTTAACTTTCTTTAATCCATCTTATGCCTATATTATCAGTATGTATACTTTACAAGTTGGGCCTAAATGGGTTAAGCCCAATAAGTTCTTTTTACAAGTTTTTATCTTATTTAGTCCATTTATTAGTCCAATATGCTTAATTAGCTTGTAAATGTCCGTATTTCTTATAGTTCGGGTTTTATCGGTTTTTACTTGTTATACATGTTTATATATCAGTATATAAGTTTTATAAAGTTTTCATTAGACGGGTCCAACCATCTAAGTTTTATTTAACAAAAACGTTAATTTTTACGGCAATAGCCGAAAAAGTCGTAAAAATCATGTTTATAGTTTTTATTACTTATAAGCATTATTTCACCACCATTTATATAATTTATCCATTTGATTACCCTTTTATATATATTTATATAAATAAGTTTTATAAGTTAGTGGGTTTTTATTTTACATTTTATATATTAAAATGTGAGTGCTTATATAATAGTATTATTCTTTAATTTCCAAAAATCTGATTTTTAACTTCATCTTCACCAAAACTGCCATATCTTGAGTTCTACATGGAGATAGAAGCTCAAATTTTTATCACATAAACTACATGATATGTGCTACATTTAACTCTTCTATAGCTACTGTTGAATCATCCTTTAAGTATTTTCTAAAAATCGTCCAAAACAGTAACTTCAGATTTATACCCTAAACTTGTTTTGATCATATCTCACTCATTATTTTGATTCCATTGCATGGCCAACTCTCACATGTGTACAAGACCCATAGCTTACTGTAAATCTATTCCACTTCATCATTTTATCAGTTTATGACTTACTTCTTTACTGTTTTATACAGCCATCAAGTTTAACCAAGATTTTAACCTTGTTTCTTATGGTTTTTCACCTTTTTATCCATGGTTATCAACAACAAATCCCCACATAACATTTTTATCATCATATAATCATCACAAATATATACAATAGGAAATAAAATACATGTTTACATAATCAAAATAACAAGAAGATGAGGAGGACAATCTTTATACCACCATGATGATGTAAGTTGTGATCAAAACATGGATTTTGATGGAGAAACTTGTGCTTAGCCAACACCATCTTCAAGAACTCCAATCTTCATCAACTCCTTGTGGAAAATCAGCCTCATGACACCATGAAAACTCCTCCATGGACGTTATAAGTACCACCAATCAATAGGGTTTTGAAAGGGCTTCAACATATGCAAGTATAACATATGGTTTCATGGTTGAATCAAGATCAAAGGGTGTTTTTGGGGAGAAAAGTAGACGGCAAGATGGAGCTAGAGAGAGAGTTTGTGTGTGTTTGAAGTGGTTTGCATGGTGAGAAATGAGAGGAGTTGTAATGTTTGATGGTTTTGTGCTTGATAAGCTTACTAGTTAAGCTAAACATAACAAGTGTAGTACTTGTTTGATGAGGTTTTGACACCTCATGTGTATGTAGCTAACATAAGGCCGGTTTTGGGAGTGGGGTGGGACAAGTGTCCCACTTGTCTCATCCCATTTATTTACGGGTACTCCTCGATTCTAATTTCCTTGATTTGCGTGCCCTCGGGTCGTTTTACGAAAAACGTTTTTATAAATTATGAATCACCGTCACAAAACGAATCCAATAAAAAATTGTCTCATCAAAAACGGAGTTCGAAAACGTAAATACGAAATCCTAAGGTTTCCGGTTTAGTCGTAAAGGATGTTAAAATAAAATCGTAAGTCCTAATCTCTTCTCGTAAATTTGTGAGTTTATGAACTAACACAAATTTAAAACTCCAAAATAATATTCACGGATAAATTTATTTTCTGAAATGTCGGGCTGTCACCAAGGATGGTGTATGTAAACGTAAGCACGTAACGTTGAATCCTCCGGTTTAGACGTAGTCGATGCTACTCCAAGACGCAAATCCAAATTTCTTCCCAAAAATAGGTGAGTTCATATTGTAAATTGTTTTTAAATAATATTGAGAATAAAATATCAACCATAAATTAATGGATTGTCACACAAACAGAGTCTTCAACACAAGAAGACAATGTATTGAAGAAACCTATCACGTCACATTCAATGAAAGTTCTAAAGCTCTCACTTTTACAAATCCATCAGATGATGAACTTCATATACATGAATCTCAAAATTATCCATCTGATGAATTTAATCACTATGAGCCTTCTCAAAAATAAAAAATAAGCAACTCAGTCCCTCATATTGATCCATTTGAAGATATGACAAGTCCTACAAAAGGAAATCCTTCAATATCACATACTGATGGCTGTCAATCAAATAATGATCAATCTCAAAATGATCAGCAAAGAAACACAAATGATCAAAATGGTCGGTCTCAAAACAATCAGCATGCTGACACACATGATCAAAATGATGAATCATATGCAGCTGCTGAAGAACAATCTGAGCCCCTTGCTCAAAGCTCTCCTATCATCTCTAGGGAATTAGGTCTTGGATATGCTTCTTATAACCAAGAAGGAAGTCCTCCAATGATTGAACCCTTGTCCATTGAATATCCTTTAGTAGACACTAGAGACATTCCAAGCCCAAGTCCATGTCATGGACTTCCAAGCTTTACCTCTAATCATGATACCAGTACCTATGCTCTAGCTCCACAAAAATCTTGGACTCAAAATAGTCACGTACAGCTGGTGAACATAATAGGTAATCCTGGTGAAGGTAGAGTCACTAGATCTATGGCAAAGAAACTGAGTGCAGCTTCATCTAGAGAATGCCTCTATGCAAATTTTTTCTCAGAAATTAAACCTACAAAGGTTTCTGAAGCATTCACACACCCTGGATGGGTGGATGCCATGCAAGAGGAACTCAATCAATTTTAAAGAAACAAAGTCTGGAAATTGGTTCCTCTTCGATATTGTAAATCAACAACTGGTACCAAATGGGTTTACAAGCTCAAAAGAGATGAAACCAATGCAGTAACCAAAAATAAAGCTAGGCTGGTGGCCCAAGGATTCAATCAAGAGCATGGTGTTTATTTTGATCAAACCTTTGCTCTAGTTTCACGTATGGAAGCCATACGAATCTTACTTGCATATGCCACTTACATGAACTTCATCATCTACCAAATGGATGTCAAAAGTGCATTCCTAAATGGTGACCTAAAAGAAGAAGTTTATGTTACCCAGCCTCCTGGCTTTGAGAGTAGTAAATACCCAAATCATGTCTACAAGCTTTACAAAGCTTTGTATAGACTGAAGCAAGCTCTAAGAGCATGGTATGAAACTCTTTAAACTTTTCTCATTGAACATAAATTTGTCAGAGGAAAAATAGATAGCACCTTGTTCATCTATAAATCTAAAACTGACACCAGTCTAGTACAAATTTATGTGGATGACATAATCTTTGGTTCTACAAGCTTGAAACTTTGCAAACAATTTGCCAAGCTTATGACCAGCAAGTTTGAGATGAGTATGATGGGAGAACTCACATACTTCCTTGGTCTTTAGATTAAACAATCTAACCAAGGCATCTCCATCAATCAAGAAAAATATGTCAAGGATCTGCTAAAGAATTATGATATCAATTGTGCTTTAGTAAAGACTCCAATGGTACCCCCTAACAACTTAGGACCTGATCTCACTGGACAATCAGTCAATGTGACTCAGTATAGAGGTATGATTGGGTCACTCATGTACTTAACTGCAAGCAGGCCTAACATTCAATTCTCTACATGCCTTTGTGCAAGATACCAAGCAGATCCAAAGGAATCACACCTTACTGTTGTAAAGAAAATCTTCAAATACCTAAAAGGTACACCAAGTCTAGGTCTTTGGTACCCTAAATCCTCAGGATTTAACCTACAGGGGTATTCAGATTCTGACTATGTTGGATGTAATTTGGACAGAAAAAGCACTTCTGGTGCCTACCAATTGCTAGGTGGCAAACTTGTGTGCTGGAGTGCTAAAAAGCAACAAACAGGTGCCTTGTCCTCAGCAGAAGCTGAATATGTGGCAGCTGCTGGATGTTGTGCCAATGTTCTTTGGATGAAAATCCAACTGGCTGATTATGACATAGAATATGAAAAGGTACCAATCTTTTGTGATAACACTAATGCTATTGCAATATCCAATAATCCAGTCCTCCACTCAAGAACAAAACACAGTGATATCAGATATCACCTTATCAGAGATCACATTGTGAAAGGGGACATTGAATTACATTTCATCCCCACTCAATACCAATTGGTTGATATCTTCACCAAACCATTGGATGAACCAACTTTAAAAAGATTGATAATGGAGCTTGGTATGCTGAACATTGATTATACAAAACCTAAACCTTCAGCATTCACTGAAGAAGCTTGAAGTTTCAGCATTTCTTAAAAGATTTTGATTAATGTTAAGTAGTATTATCTGAGTAAAGGAGTGTGCAATGTCATATGTCTATTTCACTTTATGTGATTGTGTATATTTTTTTTGTCGCCTTATCTGGTTCACTAGAGTTGAACAAGTAATCACCAGTCATCAAAAGGTTACTTCAGTAATGCTGAACAATTTCTTAATACAGCTGAGTAGCTAGGCCTGAGTAGAGGAGCGTGCAATGTCATATGTCTTGTTCACTTATGTGAACATGTATATGGGGTTTTGTCGCCTCATCGGACGTTCTGAAGCTCACAAGTATTGCCACCAGCTTCAGCATATCTGAGCAACAGCATTTAAAACCTATCAATCATGTGATTCAAAAGAGTTAATGGCATTAAATTTCTTCTGAATAAAACAAACAATCTTTCAAAAAGGTGTCATTTCTTAATTAAGGAAATTTCAAACGTCTC
The DNA here is from genome assembly GCA_025667525.1 of Glebionis coronaria. Classification (NCBI taxonomy): domain Eukaryota; kingdom Viridiplantae; phylum Streptophyta; class Magnoliopsida; order Asterales; family Asteraceae; genus Glebionis; species Glebionis coronaria. Next base: position 216,769,958 of record CM046881.1, read on the forward strand.
CATCCACAGTCAACAACTCCCTGACACATGGGGCGTTTCACTGTTCGAAGCAACAGAAAATCATACCTTTTTGCAGAACATTAATGAGAAAGTTTGTGCCAAATGTTCAAAATAAACCCTAAAAGATTTATAAATTTTTCAAATGGTTTTAAAAACTTTTTACAATTCAGTTAAAGTTTTTATATAATCCCTAACAATTGGATTTCATTCCACGCTTACAAATCTTTTCATCCAAAAACACACACAAACTTTATCCCTTTCAAAACACACACAGAAACATAAATGGCTGAATCATCTTCCACCCCCAAGATTACTAAAATCACTCTTAAACCATCCACTCATGTTAACTATCCCATTGATGATATCTTCTTCAAACCCAACAACATCACCTTACTTAAACCTGAATCCATTACGTCTGTTCTCGGGGAACAAGTTTTGGCTTATCTATCCAAAAGTGTTTTAAGGTATGCTTTATTTGAGGATCCTGGTATGATGTTTCAAAATGTGCTAAAAGAATTTTGGTTTACAGCAGAGGCTTCTAACAATAAGAAGTCCATTGAGTTTATTCTACCACGATGGGGATTCATGGTAGATTTGGGTTAAAATCATTTAGAAAAGTTTTGGGGTTAGATTATTTGGAAAACCCTAATGAGTATGAAGCAATACCTGATGATTTTATGGTTGTTAAAAATTTCTTTAAAGAGATTGGGTATACTAAAGAATTTTCTAAAATAGGGGGGGTTAAAAAGGAGTGATTTGCCCCCAAGGTGGACATTGTTGATGACCATTCTCATTGAATGTTTGGGGGGGGGGGAAACTAGAGGCCTTGACCAGATCAATCAAAAGGATGCTATTATTTTATACTGTCTAGCCAAGGGTGTCAAAGCTAATTTTGGGAGACTTATTTTTGAAGATCTCCATGGGAAGATGGAGAAAAAGACCAGAGAGAAAAACGTTTTATACACCAGATTTTTATCTCTCCTCTTTGCTGACCTTCTTGGAAATGACTTTTCAAAAATCAACGGAGAGAACCTAATTTTTAAGACCTTTGATCTCACTCGCTAGAACATTCCAGTTAGCACCATTGATCCTCCTCTTACACAACCCATGCTGGACATCTGCTCAGCAGATGGTCTAGTAGTGTACAAAGCTCCCAAAGACACTTCTCCAACTGGAGAAGGGGATCTACAAGGCAAAAAGCCTGGAGCTTCATCTAGACCTCGTCAGAAGCAACGTCAATTAATACCAAGAAGGTTAGACGTGCGTCCAAAAAGAGGAAAACCCTCACACAATCTTCCTTTCGAAGAAGATTGATGATGATTCCCAAGGCCATGATTTGAAAAAGACCAAGTCCCTGGCCAAGGACAAGAACCCCAGCCAACCCTCACCTTCAGTCTCTGCTGGAGGAGATATGCATAAAGAGGCCCAGCAAGCAACCCATCTCTCAACTATTTTAGGAGAGAAGGGTGAAGATAGAGCTCACCCTCATCTCAGTAGTGTGGAGTCAGCATTGGTAAGTACTCTCATTCTGAATACAAGTCATACTTCATTACCAATTTCTATCACTTGTCACTCTGAGTCTACATCAGGGAATGATGTGTCAGCAAATCTAACAGCTGATGCTGACCCTGGTCTATCTGTTTCTAATGATGTAGCTCCCCCACAACAGGGTTCTACTGAAGGAACCAAAAACATTATCATCGATCTAAATTTATCAGGGACTCTTTCTCAGGATCCATCAGGTCAAACCAACCCTGGTGGTGAAGGGCTTGAAACTGATCCACACACTCATGATGATGCTCCAAAGATTCCCAAATAAGTGCATCTCACCACTGGAGCCAAGGTGGTACACTTGCCTACTTTTGTTGTCAGTATGTCTGGAGATGATCTGGAGAAAGAACTTGGGTTCAATGAGAGAATTCCAGTCAATCTAGATAACAGTGATGAAGAACCTGCTGATGCAACATAAAAGCCACTTTCCCCCAGAACTGAGCAGGTAAAAGAATTAACCAATCAAGTGTTGATTCTTCAATCACAAGTTGCCAGACTAAAGGAAGAAAAGGTGCTTGCTGACAACGAAATCTCAACTATCAAAGCAAGACCACCTCCTCCTTCTGCTGAACAAATTAAGGATGTCCTCATTACTGCTTTAAAGCCCTTAGTCCAAGATGTGGCCACCACCACTTCCTTAAAGCAAGAGATGTCCTCTCTAATGGAGTCCATCAACGGTGCTTCCATAGAGTTTCCACTAGAATTCACACCAGTTCCTGGCCAAGTTAATACCTTGTGTGATTCTGTGTCCAAGATCAAAGATAGAGTGGCGTTGCTGAAAAACACAAGCTAACCATTTCTAAAGAGGTTCAACAGAAGCTAAATGCACTTGAAACTGTTCTAGCTATGCTGGCCAAGGTAACTGTCACTCTTGATCATCTTTGTGGCTTCTTCCCTACTGGTGGGTCATCAAAAGTTGTTGGCAGTCTTCTGGTGAGGGGGAGAAAAACACAATCCATCATCTCTTTCAAAAACATGCCCAAAAGAAGGTTCAGAAACAATCCATTGAGTCACCTATCACTGAAAAGAGCCCAGCAAAGGGTAAGGGGGAGCCATCAGCCAAAGATGATGATATGCAAGGGCTGACCACAACTGGAGAAACAACTGATAGTGGGTCACCTCCCTTTATACCAAAAAACAAAGGAGACCTTACTATGAATGATCGTTTGATCAGCGCTGGAGTGGCTACTCGTGAAGAACTTAACAATCTATACAAGCTTCAGCAAGAGGAGAAACTAAGAGAACTGAAGCTAAGCTTGTATGAACAAATTCGAAAAGTTGAAGTAGAAAGTGTCTTTAAGAAGAAAGTGTTATATGAAAATTTTTATATAACAAGGCTTAACAGAAGAAATATCTCACCAATCACCAATGTTGACATGTTGACCAGCAAAGGCGAAATCAATCTCAAGTTCTATAGCGTTGATGGAACTGATGAGATACTTGAAAACTTCCAAGGAAAAGAACTTTCTTACTCTGAATGGATGGAAATGAGTGTGATGATCGAGAAAAGAAAATCCAAGACATGGGATGAAGTTCGCACCAGAATCGAGCACTATATGAGAAATCATGAAAGACTAGGTGAAATTATGAACATCAACACTCATGTTTCTCTGGAAGATCAAGATCCAATACTGGAGCTGAACAAAAGGGAAAATCTGATACAACCTGAAGTTGCTGACATCTTTGTCACTACAAAGAAATACAAAGGCCTTGTTCAGTTTCAAAATCATCTCCCTGGTCATGTACTGGACGAACCAGAACTAGGAATGATTATGTTCAATCATCAAGAACGTCAAGACTTTATGGGCATAAGTGATCTTGATGAAATGAACAATAAACTTCTCTTGAATGTTCAAAGGATCTTTTACTCTCTTCATGGTGGTCCAGGACTTACTGATGCTGCTAAAACCTTCAGCATGTGCTTGCTTGCTATATTAAACCATAGAAACTCAGATCCATTAACTCAGACTTCCATCATTGAAGAACTTAGGCCTAAGGAGAACTGAACAATCATTTGTAATATTTTTGTTGTAATTTGTAATGTTATTAAATAAATGATTATCTAATGTTTATAAGTTATTAATTGTTCAGTGCAAGTAAGAAGAAGTTGTTATGCTCACTTACTAGACATTAGACTTAGGCTATTTGTATATCTAAATAGGGGGAGATTGTTGGGTCAGTATTTACTGACCCTGAAGCAACTCTAGGATTTGAATATAAAATCCCCCTAAGTGTTTCATGCTCGGCAGTAAGGCCAATCTGCTGAAGGATGACCAGAGGAACAAAGTTCCTACTAAAGACCTTATAGCTGAAGAAAGTTCAGCACTCCCCTTCCAGTGAAATTAGAAGACAAATGAGTCTTCACTTCAAATACTAGGCGGTCTAGTTGCTGAAGAACAAGGACTGAAGAAGGGCTTTCAGTTCAGTTTGGCTTGACAATACCAAACTAAATGATGGCGATCTCCTCTAGGATACTAAAGACTCTTCAGTATTTTAATGGTTTGCATTAGGCGGGAAAAGATAACTTGTAAAACCCGCATGCTTTTACCATGAATAGTACCCTTACGGTCGTACGTACATGATTAGAACTTTCCTTTTATAGCATGTTTACGTTTCACGAACAAGAATTATATGTATTACGTATGTGTTATATCACGATAAGTATTTATTACGTATTAAGACACAATAATTATTTCAGTAATAATTATAATCACGAACATACGAACATGAAATCATGAACGTAAATTAATCACGAGATTAGTATTACGTATGTATGTATATTTATTACGATCACGAATAAATATAATAAGACACGAACGATAACTATTAAATCACGTAAAACACGAACACGAGAACACACTTATTATTTAGACACGGAAAATGTTCGGGTTACCCCTATGTGGGCCCCTTACCCGCGGCTACAACAAGAAACAATGGCCAAGCCCACTAATTTTTACTAAACAAGGATTAAGGGGAAAAGTTATTTTCATAATAACAAAATTTAGAAAATACAAGAAACCCTAAAAATCTTTTCTCCTTCTTTCTCTTTGTTCTTGGTCGTCGGGTTTAACTCACACCAAAGGGGTGTTCGGTTGATTTTGGTGTTCGATTTATTTCAAGGATCGTTGTGTGTTCATCCTCCTTTGATTCACGTGATCGGTATAAACCCTAAACGTCTTTTCTTTTATGTTTTTGATTTAAATCACATGAAATCATGAATGTTTTAAAAACAAATTAAAAACTAGTAAACACATGTTATTTAATCATGGGGTAAAATTAATTAAAAGTTAAGGGGTGTTTGTTTGTGGCCGACGCAAGAACCGAGCCCCAAAGGGGGTCTCGGCTTGATTTTTCTCGCACCAACCGAGACCTCAAGGTCTCGTTGTGGTGGTATTGGGTCACGGAAGCAGGAAAAAGGGAGACCCCGACCTTGGTCGGGGCATGGTTGTGCTCGGGTAGGCCACGACAGCAAGGGGAACACCGGCTAGCCGGTGGGAACCCTTGGCTAGCCGGAGGCTAGTTTGACCAAGGGTGCGTTTGGGTCCGGTTCACGGGTTAAAACACGGGCCTGGTTCACACATGTTTAGATAAAACACGGTTCGGTTCATGGGTTACTTTTTACAAGATTAATTATATTTACAAGTTTATTTTTTTCAGGACTTAAATTAAATTAATTAAAACATGTACATGATTAATTTAATTTATACATGACTTAGGTTATTAATTTTATTATTTATACATGAATTTTAACCTAAGTAATTTCCATTTAATTAGACTATATAATTAATTAATTATTAAAATCATGACTTATAATTAATTAATTTATATGACTTAGGTTATATTATTAATAGATAATAATACATGTTTTAACCTAAGTATTTTCACCTTTATTTAAATAAACCATGTTATTTTTAATTAAATACTTTAACCTATAGTTTATTTAATTTATATGAAATAATTAATAAACTATACTATTTAATTACATGACTTAGAATATTAATCAGTAAACACTTAAGCTTATAGAATTAGCTTCATAATCCATCTTATTTCTATTTATGGAAACTTTCCATTTTTAGGAACTTATTTAATTAAGGCAGCTAATCTAGTTATAGAAACTTTCTATTTTTAGAAACTTACCTATTTTAAGAAGTAAATCTATTTTTGGAAACTTTCTATTTTGGAAACTTTCTATTTTTGGAAACTTTCTATTTTTGGAAACTTTTTATTTTAGGAAACCTTCTATTTTTAGAAAGTTACTTATTATTACACAAGTATAATAATACAAGAAATACAAGAAATACTTAATCAGAATAGACAGAATACATGATAAACACAGTATAAAGCTTTAATCAGTAAAAACATGATATGAACATATAAAACCAGCTAAGACATGATATTAAACCAGTTATGTACTCAGTAAGCAGATACTTATACACGTATGTATTTATGTAGCATTAGTGATACCGAAGTAGGACTCTCTTCCGTTAGTCTTCTTCGTTCACTGGACATAAGGTACGGATTCTCCGTCCTTTCAATATGGACATTCTTCCTTATTAGGATTTCCGTATGCAGCCAACTATTTTCCCTAGTATATGTTTTATATGTTTTTGAATTGCTTATGTTTAATTAGAATACCTAAAGCTATATACATACATGACTAGTTTCACCTAGTTATGGAGGTACCATAACCATAACACTAGAGGCACCAGTGTTATGACTTCACCACGACGGAGTGATAGCTCATGGCGTCCCTTTTAGCTTTTGGCCATATTATTATTATCAGGTGGGTGTATCCTAATTTACATATTTTCAGCAGATTATTCAGTGTGAATGTGGTGTGTGCCTTGCATCCTTCACAAGGAGCTGATCCCTCCTACCCAAAACCAGTATATTAAATTAGAGGCAGCCCCTCTAATTTGCATGACGAGGTCACCCGTCCAAGTATTCATGCACGTTGATATTTCATGACCTATATTGGCTAATGGTAAACATGTTAAACAATTTTTACAAGATAAACATAAGGCTTTTCAAACTATAAAAACAGTTTTACTAAGATATAACCAGATTATCCAGGACTTAGTCTTTTCCGTTGCTTCATGCTTATATGCTTATATTATTCATGCTTTACTTGTATATCCGTGCACTGAGCGTTATGCTCAGCCGTTTTCCTTTTCATGTTCCCAAAACGGCAGGTACTCAGGAACGCTCTTAGACTTTAAGCGTACGTGCATATGGATTGGAAGCTTCCTAGCCTTCTTTACTTTATGCATTTCTTTATACTTTGATACGCATTTACATGGACATTGTTTAGTCCTTTCATATACAGTACTTATGTTTGTGTGTGATGAGTTCTACTTTTGGGATACCGATGTTTGATTCCGGTATTTCCTTTATGGTCATGTAATGTTTAGACATTTATCCTGGCATGCTTTGATGACACGCCATAATCACGCGTGACATTCCATTTATCAAAATGGGGTGTTACAATTATGGTATCAGAGCCAAGGCTTCGACATGTAGGCTCTCAAAACATGACTTGTGATTAGTGGGTAGTCACTATGGTCTTCCTAAAACTGACAGTTGATTTTCATGCATTCATCATTTTCATGCATACATATATATGTCATTGTCACAGGTGTATGAATAAGTAATGGTTGGTACAGGACTGGCCCTATTTAGTCGCATTTGTTTTATCAAAACTTTTATATTTGGGACCGACCCATTGGCGTCCCCTCGCCATGTCTTTTGTTTTGAGTGAACTGACCATAGGCGTTCACTCTCGCGCATACAAAAGTTTTCATAAAACTGCATCATGCATTCATGTACTAGTTTTCCTGCATAAAATTTTTCTCATGATTATTTTGTATATTTTTTTTCATCTATATAGTTTATGTTTTGACCAGTTTAATCACGTATTTTATGTTATACTGTCAGATGGCAAACACATACAATCCCCGGGAGATGGTTGCAGCTGCCAATGCAGACTTGCAAGACATCGTTCATCAGAACGACAACTATCCTCCCCCACCTCACATCTTTCCCACGGAAGGAAGGAATAGGCTCATGAGAGAATACTAAACTATTAGACAGCGACCTAAGGATAACAGTAATGATTTCATGCAGCGTTTCCTTCGGTTCGCTGGTGTCCTGAGAGCAGCCGCGGGCACCACTGAAGAGCAGGCACAACATTTTCGTTGGGCCCTTTCTCCAATGATTGCCAATAACTTAAAAGGTGCTCCGTTAAACACGGTAGCACAATTGGCCGATGCAACACGTAAGCTGGAGATGCTGCAGGAAAGAGATGAGTTCGGGGAAGCAGAGAGACCCGATAAGAGGTAAACATTCATATTCAAACGGTGACCAATCCGTATTCTTTTAGTATATGTCAATATTTCATCTATTTAAATTGTATCTTCCAGGTAGAAGACTGGGGACCGGTCTCAGCCGGCTACTCAACAACAGCCTAATCAGCCCAAGGGAAACGGTCAGACTCACGACCGTTCTGCTACGGATAAGCATGGCGGTAATGATAAAATTACCGTAACAACGCTGGACACTCTAACAGCAGTGGGTCCTTATACTTACTCATTTTTCTTATTATTACATGTTATAATTCTTAATTCTGACACATTAGCAAATCTTCTACCATGAATCATGGTAACGGGAGGGACCAGAACTAGAGAGGTTCACAGCCTAACTGTCCAGCTATTACTGGTATTCATTATTACGATTATCCGCATTGTCCTTTGTACCTATTATCATGTCTCATGTATATTGTTTTATCAGGCTCTCAGCCAATCAGGAGACCTGCTGGAGGATATACTCATCCTCTTTACTCTACTTGCCACCGTAGGCACCCAGGGCCATGTCGCCGCGACAGCGACGCATGCTACAAGTGTGGTCTTCTTGGCCATCGCATGAAGGATTGGCGCAAGGGCGAGATGGAGGGTACATCAGGACATGCTGATACCAAGACGCCTCCTACTAGTGGACGCGTTTACACGACATCTCGCGATCAGGCCAACAAGTCTACAGGTACCATAACTGGAATCTTGTATATGTATGGTCAAGCTGCATGTGTTCTGTTTGATACGGGTGCTACTCACTCGGTCATTTCTACTGCTTATGCCAAGAATGTTATGATACTCCCCATGCCACTAGAGAATATACTGAGTATTTCCACGCCTTTGAGAGACTCTGTACGTATAACCCATTTGTAAAAGAGCCTTCCCCTAGAGTTTGACGACAAGGTTCGTCCTGTTGACGCACTTCCGCTGGACATGAATGATTTTGACATGATTTTGGGCATGGATTGGCTATCCAAGCATCACGCTACCATATACTGCCATTCATATCGAGTCATCTTCGGTGATATTAATGCGCCAGAGTACATTCACAACAGGTTCGTACCCGGCAGGTCTGTACAAATCATATCAACCCTGCAAGCACGTGCACTACTTTCACATAGTTGCGAGGGTTATCTAGCTACTGTTCATGAGATGGATGCTGAATCCCCATCAATTCAGGATCAACCAATAGTGTTAGAATTTCCAGATGTATTTCCAGAAGAACTTCCGGGCATACCACCTGCACGTGAAGTAGAATTTAATATCGAGCTCATCCCAGGAGCTGAGCCGATTTCCAAGGCTCCTTATCGCATGGTTACCATAGAGTTGAAGGAGCTGAAGGATCAATTGCAAGAACTTCGGGAACGAGGCTCTATTCGACCGAGCGCATCTCCATGGGGCGCATCGGTCTTATTCGTTAAGAAGAAGGACGTCAGTATGCGTCTTTGCATAGACTATCGCGAGCTCAACAAGATTACCATCAGAAATAGGTATCCACTACCACATATAGACAATCTGTTTGACCAACTCCAAGGGGCCAAACATTTCTCCAAGATTGATCTTAGGTCGGGCTATCATCAGCTACGGGTTAAGGAGCATGATATCGCCAAGACTGTTTTCCGTACACACTATGGCCACTACGAATTTGTAGTCATGCCATTTGGCCTTACCAATGCTCCAGCAGTGTTCATGGATTTGGTGAACAGAATCTTTCATGAATTTCTGGACAAGTTCGTCATTGTCTTTATTGACGACATCCTGATTTTATCTAAGTCCAAGGAGGAACACGAATACCATCTTCGTACAGTACTACAGATTCTTCGCCAGAAGCAGCTGTATGCTAAATTCTCCAAGTGTGAGTTCTGGTTAGACAAGGTGGAAATCTTAGGTCACATTGTATCAGCAGAAGGAATCACTATGGATCCAGCAAAGGTTGAGGCTATTACCAAGTGGCCGAGGCCGACATCAGCGACTAAAGTCCGCAATTTCCTAGGCTTAGCTGGTTATTACCGTCGGTTCGTGGAGAACTTTTCCCGCTTAGCACTACCATTGACCAAACTAATACAGAAAGGGGAGAAATTCGTCTGGACTGAAGAACGAGAGAAGAGCTTTAAAGACCTAAAGCAGAAGTTAGTATCTGCACCGATTCTTACTCTCCCATCTGGTACAGGTGGATTTCAGATCTACAGTGATGCATCGGGGAAGGGACTTGGCTGTGTTCTCATGCAACATGAGAAAGTGATCGCGTACGCTTCACGACATCTTAAGCCTTATGAGGAAAATTACCCTACGCATGACTTAGAACTTGCAGCAGTCATGTTTGCATTGAAGATATGGAGGCACTACTTGTATGGGGAATCATGTGAAATTTTCACGGACCACAAGAGCTTGAAGTATATCTTCACTCAACGTGAATTAAACATGATACAGAGGAGATGGTTAGAGCTGTTGAAGGATTATGACATTAATCTGCAGTATCATCCCGACAAGGCGAATGTAGTGGCAGATGCACTTAGCAGAAAGTCAGGAATGATCAACGGCATTGAGATAAAATAGGAAATCATTAGATACTTGGAGTGACTAGACATGGAGATCATGACACGTGGACAACAAGGTTACTGGGCTAATCTTAGAGTAGAACCCGAGTTACTCTCTAAGATCAAGGAAGCTCAGAAAGATGATGGAGAAATCTGGGCGATAATTCAGAATTTGGAGAAGCAGACAGAATTTCGAGTAGATGCACATGGTATCTTATGGCAGGGCACGAGACTTTGTGTTCCTGATGATCAAGAACTCCGGGAAGCCTTGTTAGCTGAGGCTCATAGCTCCCCATTCTCTATCCATCCTGGTTCGACCAAGATGTACCATGACATCAAGCAGTACTTTTGGTGGAGTGGTATGAAACAGGATGTTGCTACTTACGTCTCCAAATGTCTTACCTGCCAGCAGGTTAAGATCGAGCATCAGCGATCTGAAGGTCTTCTTCAACCGTTAGATATTCCAGAGTGGAAGTGGGACAAGATCACCATGGATTTTGTTACTGGTCTTCCGCCGACAAAGAGGAAGCACGATGCTATTTGGGTTATCGTTGATCGACTTACCAAATTAGCTCATTTCTTATCGATCCGCAAGGAAGATTCGGTCAGTAAACTCGCCCATACTTATAGAAGGGAGATAATGAGACTTCACGGTGCTCCATCCAGCATCGTCTCAGACAGAGATCCTCGTTTCACTTCGCGATTCTAGAGAAGTCTGCAGAAAGCTTGGGGTACACAAATTAAGCTTAACACGGCTTTTCATCCTCAAACAGACGGGCAGTCTAAGCGAACGATTCAGACATTGGAAGACATGTTGAGGTCATGTGCGTTGGAATAGATGGGTGATTGGGACGATTATATCTATTTGGTGGAGTTTGCATACAACAACAGTTGGCACGCAAGTATCAAGTGTGCTCCTTTCGAGATGTTGTATGGTAGAAAGTGTCGCGCCCCAATCTGCTGGGATCAGGTTGGTGAGCGAACACTTGAAGGACCAGAGATAATAGAGATGACTAATGAGAAGGTCGCAGTAGCTAAGCAGATACTGCAAGAAGCACGGTCACGTCAGAAGAGTTACGCAGACAAGCATCGTAGGGACTTACATTTTAACGTAAGAGATCACGTTTTCCTTAAGGTTTCGCTAGCACGTGGTGTTAGACATTTTGTAATAAAAGGGAAGCTCAGTCCTCGATTTATTGGACCGTTTGATGTCATTGAACGAGTCGGTAAAGTATCTTACCGTTTAGAGTTACCTCCGCAGCTTTCTCATGTTCATGATGTTTTTCAAGTGTCCTTACTCAGAGGGTACAAGTATCATCCCCTTCACATGGTTCAATATCCAATGGAACAGATTCGTGAAGATCTCACTTTCATAGAAGAGCCCGAACGAGTTCTTGACAGACAAGAACGGGTCATGAGAAGGAAGACGATTCCATTCGTCAAAATCCTTTGGAGGGATCATACCGAGCGGGAAGCCACTTGGGAAACAGAGGAGTCTATCCGGGCTTCTTACCCTCATTTCATATTTTGAATTCGGGTATGTTCTTCTTTTCCAGTTTACTTTATCTATAATTCCGGGACGAATTATTCTTTTTAGGGGGGAAGAGTTGTAAAACCCGCATGCTTTGACCATGAATAGTACCCTTACGATCGTACGTACATAATTAGAACTTTCCTTTTATAGCATGTTTACGTTTCACGAACAAGAATTATATGTATTACGTACGTGTTATATCACGATAAGTATTTATTACGTATTAAGACACAATATTTATTTCAGTAATAATTATAATCACGAACATACGAACATGAAATCATGAACGTAAATTAATCACGAGCTTAGTATTACGTATGTACGTATATTTATTACGATCACGAATAAATATAATAAGACACGAACGATAACTATTAAATCACGTAAAACACCAACACGAGAACACACTTATTATTTAGACACGGAAAATGTTCGGGTTACCCCTATGTGGGCCCCTTACCCACGGCTACAACAAGAAACAAGGGCCAAGGCCACTAATTTTTACTAAACAAGGATTAAGGGGAAAAGTTATTTTCATAATAACAAAATTTAGAAAATATAAGAAACCCTAAAAATCTTTTCTCCTTCTTTCTCTTTGTTCTTGGTCGTCGGGTTTAACTCACACCAAAGGGGTGTTCGGTTGATTTTGGTGTTCGATTTATTTCAAGGATCGTTGTGTGTTCATCCTCCTTTGATTCACGTGATCGGTATAAATCCTAAACGTCTTTTCTTTTATGTTTTTGATTTAAATCACATGAAATCATGAATGTTTTAAAAACAAATTAAAAACTAGTAAACACATGTTATTTAATCATGGGGTAAAATTAATTAAAGGTTAAGGGGTGTTTGTTTGTGGCCGACGCAAGAACCGAGCCCCAAAGGGGGTCTCGGCTTGATTTTCTCGCACCAACCGAGACCTCAAGGTCTCGGTGTGGTGGTATTATGTAGTGATAGCAGGAAAAAGGGAGACCCCGACCTCGGTCGGGGCATGGTTGTGCTCGTGTAGGCCACGACAGCAAGGGGAACATCGGCTAGCCGGTGGGAACCCTTGGCTAGCCGGCGTCTAGTTTGACCAAGGGTGCGTTTGGGTCCGGTTCACGGGTTAAAACATGTGTCTGGTTCACACATGTTTAGATAAAATACGGTTCGGTTCATCGGTTACTTTTTACAAGATTAATTATATTTACAAGTTTATTATTTTCAGGACTTAAATTAAATTAATTAACACATGTACATGATTAATTTAATTTATACATGACTTAGGTTATTAATTTTATTATTTATACATAAATTTTAACCTAAGTAATTTCCATTTAATTAGACTATATAATTAATTAATAATTAAAATCATGACTTATAATTAATTAATTTACATGACTTAGGTTATATTATTAATAGATAATAGTACATGTTTTAACCTAAGTATTTTCACCTTTATTTAATTAGACCATGTTATATTTAATTAAATATTTTAACCTATAGTTTATTTAATTTATATGAAATAATTAATAAACTATACTATTTAATTACATGACTTAGAATATTAATCAGTAAACACTTAAGCTTATAAAATTAGCTTAATAATCCAGCTTATTTCTATTTATGGAAACTTTCTATTTTTAGAAACTTATTTGTATAAGGAAGCTAATCTATTTATGGAAACTTTCTATTTTTAGAAACTCACCTATTTTAAGCAGTAAATCTATTTTTGGAAACTTTCTATTTTTGGAAACTTTCTATTTTTGGAAACTTTCTATTTTAGGAAACCTGCTATTTTTAGAAAGTTACTTATTATTACACAACAAGTATAATAATACAAGAAATACAAGAAATACTTAATCAGAATAGACATAATACATGATAAACACAGTATAAAGATTTAATTAGTAAAAACATGACATGAACATATAAAACCAGCTAAGACATGATATAAAACAAGTTATGTACTCAGTAAGCAGATACTTATACACGTATGTATTTATGTAGCATTAGTGATACCGAAGTAGGATTCTCTTCCGTTCGTCTTCTTCGTTCACTGGACATAAGGTACGGATTCTCTGTCCTTTCAGTATGGACATTCTTCCTTATTAGGATTTCCCGTATGCAGCCAACTGTTTTCCCCAGTATATGTTTTATATGTTTTTGAATTGCTTATGTTTAATTAGAATACCTAAAGACATATACATGCATGACCAGTTTCACCTAGTTATGGAGGTACCATAACCATAACACTGGAGGCACCAGTGTTATGACTTCACCACGGCAGAGTGATAGCTCGTAGCGTCCCTTTCAGCTTTTGGCCATATTATTATTATCAGGTGGGGCGTATGGGTGCATCCTAGTTTACATGTTTTCAGCAGATTATTCAGTGTGAATGTGGTGTGTGCCTTGCATCCTTCACAAGGAGTTGATCCCTCCTACCCAAAACCAGTATATTAAATTAGAGGCAGCCCCTCTAATTTGCATGACGAGGTCGCCCCTCCAAGTATTCATGCACGTTGATATTTCATGACCTATATTGGCTAATGGTAAACATGTTAAACAGTTTTTACAAGATAAACATAAGGATTTTCAAACTATAAAACCACTTTTACTAAGATATAACCAGATTATCCAGGACTTAGTCTTTTCCGCTGCTTCATGCTTATATGCTTATATTACTCATGCTTTACTTGTATATCCGTGCACTGAGCGTTATGCTCAGCCGTTTTCCTTTTCATGTTCCCAAAACGACAGGTACTCAGGGATGCTCATAGACTTTAAGTGTACGTGCATATGGATTGGAAGCTTCCTAGCCTTCTTTACTTTATGCATTTCTTTATACTTTGATACTCATTTCCATGGACATTGTTTAGTCCTTTCATTTACAGTACTTATGTTTGTGTGTGATGAGTTCTACTTTTGGGATACCGATGTTTGATTCCGGTATTTCCTTTATGGTCATGTAATGTTTAGACATTTATCCAGGTATGCTGTGATGACACGCCATAATCACGCGTGACATTCTATTTATCAAAATGGGGTGTTACATAACTTTAAGTCAAAAGTAGGTTGCTTGTGTACTTAGATATAAGTACAACCTTTATCTTTTCTAGAATAGATTAATATGTACTTTGTACTATTTATCCAGCATGGGCATCAACCACCCACTGGATAAACCCATGCATTGGTACATGCAAAATGAAAACCCTAATTACACTACCTATATAAGGAGTGTACATTGGGAAAGAAAAGGTCAACCAATACAAGAGCTTAAACTCTGGAAAACCTTTCTCTCTCGATACCATCTAAACCATATAGCCAAGATGCATATGAACGTTTAGATTGGAGCTTAGACTTTAACTTTGGTTAGACGTTTAAGTAGAGGAGATCATACCCCATTGTCATTCAACCACTTTGTTATTCCGCAAACAAAGTGGGTTATAGATTTTTTATTTGATTATAATAAAAGTCTATACGTTGAAAAGTATATTGGTATTTTTCTTATAATCTTTCATAGTTCTTATCTATTGTTAAAACAACTCACTTGAGTCGAAGTAAGAGTTATTACTTAAGTTAATAAGTATTAACGAATTACAAGGGACCAACAGAAGTTGTACTTATGGCCAAATATGAAAGCAGACATCGCCACATACGTTAGTAAATATCTAATGTTTGTGAAGGTCAAGGTTGAACACCAAAATCCATAAGGATTACTTCTACAGCTTATTATTCCTGTTTGGAAGTGGGATAGAATCACCATGTATTTTATTACAAATCTTCCAAGGTCATCATCTGAATTTGATTCGACTTGGGTCATTGTCTACAGACTGACCAAATCTGCACATATCATTCCAATTAATAATAGGTTCTCGATGGAGAAGTTGTCTCATTTGTATTTAAAGGAATTGAGTAAGCATGGTGTGCCTGTATCGATCATCTCTATCAAGATCCTCGCTTCTCATCGAATTTCTGGAGATCCCCTCAAAAGTCATTGGGAACGAATCTTGATGGGAGTACTGCTTACCACTCCCAATCGGAAGGACACGGTGAAGGAACGATACAGACACTATAAGGCTTGTTTTATGCTTGTATGATTGACCTTGGGTAATGAACAGGATAAGTAATTTACATTGGATAGGTTATCATTGATAATTATCGCTTTAGGATTAAGACCGAACCTTGCGAGGATCTATATAAAGAAAAGTTTAAGAACACATGTAGGTGGGAGTTGGGATGAAGATGCCCGACTCGCGAGATCTGAAATGATTATGGAAGTTGAAATCTGATTATTGACTGCCGGTAGTGGGCAGGAGGTTAGGTGAATATGAAATGTAGATCTTGAAGTGCATGATGGGTAGCAAAGTTAAGCCGAGAAATTTCATCGTGGAAAGGTGAATTGATGATCTGAAAGATCGTGGGAAATATGTTGTATAGGACCATTGAGACAATTTAAAGAGTTGGTCCGAGAGGCATATAAGCTAGACTACCCTAGGACTTCAAGGGCTGCACGAAATATGTTCCGTATATCGAACTTGATAAAATATATATCAAGTGAAAATCTGATAGTTTCTTAATAAAGCTTAGGTCGGCGAAAAGTTGCATTCATCGAAAACCCGTGGACATCATGGAAAGAGAAAGTAAGTCAACTTAAGCATGATCGTATTCCCATAGTTATATTTGATGAAACTAGTGTATTATAATGAATTACGCTTGAGAAAAAAAAAAGACCGAATGTGGAGGAAATGCCCACGTGTCTTTGACTCTATAAGAAGCGAGTAGTAAGATGAATTGATCTTTGAGGACAAAGATCCTTTTTAGGGTGAAAATGCTGTGACAATCCGTCAATTTGAAGTCGTTATTTTATTCTCAAGTATTACTTATAATCATTATTTTATTGTTTCTATATGAACTCACTCACTTTTGGGAAGAAATTAGGGTTTACGTCTTAAATTAGCATCGTCTACGCAACCGGAGAGCTCTACGTTACGAGTCTACGTTTACGCACTCCCTTTTTATGACAGTCCGACATGTCAGGTAATAAATTTATTCTCGTATACTATTTTGAAATTTTATTTTATGTGGATTCATGAAAACGCATATTTACGAGAAGAAATTAGGAGTTACTTGCATAACTTAACGTCTTTTACGATTAAACCGGAAACCCTAGGTTTACGTATTTACGCTTTTGTGATCCGTTTTTTATGAGACAATTTTTAGTAGAATCGTTTTGTGTCGTAGTTTCATAATTTGCAAAAACATTTTTCGTAAATCGACCCGAGGGCACGTAAATCGAGGAATACCTGTAAATTAGTGGAGATGAGACAAGTGGGACACTTGTCCCAGCCCCACTATGGGCAGCCTAAATAAGTGCCACCACCACCCTTGGTGTCATAATTTAACAAGTGTGTAGGACACTTGTCTTAACACTTGACTAAACCACTTAACCTCAAACCATCAAAACCCTTGTTTTCTCTCATTTCTCACACACACATGAAAACTAACTAACAAGTTTCTCCTACTCTCTCTTCCTCCCTCTCCTTGCCATCCAAACAACACCACCATACACCACCATCATCAAAAATTTAACCTAGAAGTTCATCTATAATTCACCTATGTTGAAAGCCACTTAAAAAGATGAAGATTGGAGGTGATTATAACATGTGAAAAGGAGTTTTTATGGATTTTATGGGCTGATCTCAAGAAGTTTTTCATCTACTTGGATATTTCTAAAAGTGGTCTTTCTATGTTCATAAGATTTGGTGACAAGATCAAGTCTTGTTCATCATAAATCTCATCTTTTCATCACAAATTGGTTGGTATAGTGATTGTTCTTTCTATCATCTTATTAATATTGTAAATGTAATCATCTATTTTCTTCAAAAATATATATGTATGATGATGATAAATGATGATCAAAGTATTGCATGGGGATTTTGTATTACTAGATTAGGTTAAAAAGGTTAAAAACTACAAGTAAAGGTTGATAAAATCATATCTAACAAGTAGGCTGTAATAAACAGAAACTTTCAATATTTTTACTTGGTTAAATGGATTATATTATTTGATATAATGATAGGTAATTGATTTTTATATAAGTGGTGAATTCTCCATACAATGGAATGTTAAAAATGAGCAAGATATGGCTAAAACACTTTTGTGGTACTAATCTGTCTGGTCTATTTTGGACGAATTATTAGAAATACTTAGAGGCTGTTTGAGCAGGAGCTACAGAAGAGTTATTTGTAGCACATATCATGTAGTTTATACAGTAAAAAATTTAGGTTCCAATTTATTGTAGAACTCAAGATATGATAAACTGGTGGACTTGAAATTTTACATCAGATTTGACCTTAAGATTTAAAATATTAAAAAGGCACTAAAAGTGAAATACTATATAAAATAGGTATGTATAAGTTAATTAATTGATGTAACTAATTTAAAATATGTTTATACACTATAATAAGTAAATATTACATTTTATAATAATAAAACTCAAATGTTTTCTACACTACAAACTATATATAAATTTTTACGTTTTTCGGCTAAAACCGAAAGGATGGCGTTTTCGCCAAATAAAACTTAGATGGCCGGACCCGTCTAATGTAATATTTTTATAAATCATATACTGATATGTAAACACACTTGACATGTAAAAATCGACAAAACCGAGCTTTGTAACATATGGACCATAATGGGCCAAATTAGCCTTGTTGGACCACTAGGCCCAACTAGTTTGGTTTAATATTATTAGACTTACCCATGGGCTTAACCCACTTGGGCCCAACATATGAGTATGGGTCTGGTCTTAAAAAGATAAATGGACTAATATAATGTATTGGACTCTTAATGGGCTTATTGGGCCTTAATATGTAAATGGGCTAAAACTAGTATAACTAGACTAAGTTAACTAGTACCTAACAAGTAATGTTTTATAAGGTAATAAAACCCTACTTGATCATCATGTTATGACATCATTACATATACATAACAACTTTTTATAAATATTATTCGATATAGTCTAAGATCGAGTATTATTTGTTTAGGTTTCTCGTGATCAAGGCACGCACCATACATCCTAATTGCCGATAACCCGCCTTTCTCAACCAACGTGAGTTCATAGCCTCACACTCTTTTAAATGTTTTATGAAGTGTTTTATAAACCCGCGAGGGAGATAAGATGATAGTTTTAATAAAAATAGAACACAAGTGGTCCTGATTTTATGCTTATTGATATGGACCCGATTGATTGTATGACCCAATGAATGATTAAAATGGATTATTAAAAGTTAGGTTATTTCACTATAAGTCCCATTAGCATGAACTTTGAACTACCGGGAGTGGGTAGACGCTTATGCATATAATAGTACTATTTGGGGAAGATCACCCCAGTTCGCGTCTTGACGGCTGATCCCCGTTGTGTCACATTGATATTCTTTTTTTTTTAGAACGGAAAATGTTAATGGTTAGTGGGTCGAGTCGTGCAATGACATCCAAGCGGAAGAATGTCTTATTCGAACCCTCGCCTAGTTATGTTAGACTCCTTATCCGCTTCGCCTGAAAGGCCCTTGGCACGTCTTGAACCTAAGACCTATAGGAATCCTCCCCCAAGAAAACCACTTAGTGGAACCTTGTGTCACATTGATTGGCAAGCGAATTTATGTATGAGAGTGGTATATTTAGCGTAATTATTGTGACGACACGCTGTTTTAAATGGGCAAATGAGTTCCGGGCTAGCTACTCGATATATATTATAGAAAGGTAACAATGTCATGCGGCTTATAATAATCCAATAATAATAATAATAATAATGATAATGGTAACACTGAGGTTGCGGTCTCAGGAATAGTGTATGATATATGATTTGGATTATAAAAAATTGCCTGACTAGCTATATGGGGTCTTATTTATTATTATACTTGTGTTCTAGTTTTACATAACTGTTTTATATAACGGTTTTTATTATACTATAAACAACGTTATAAAACGTATTGAATGGTGTTGTTATGACAATGATTCGTATAAAATGTTTTTTTTGCCTAAGTTATGATTTACGACAATGATTCGTATCAAATGCTTAAGGCCTATGTTATGATTTACGACAATGATTCGTATAAAATGTTTTTGGCCTATGTTATAGTCTATGACAAAGAATTGTACAAAAATGTTTTTCGGTAATGATTATATACCGGTATTATGTTAATGGTTTTATTGAACTCTATGGACTCGCTCAGCGTTTCACTGACGTTTAACATGTTTTATCTCAGGTACTTGAAGGTAATTCTCGGGAAGATGACAAGAGTTTATGGCCCGCATTTAAATAAAAATCTCCATTCAAATGTATTGTAAATTTGTAAGACATATTTTGACATGAGGACCTATGTAATTTGATATTTATGAATGGAAAATGCTTTTTTGTTAAACGACGTGATTTTTAATCGTTGTCTATGATTTGAGTAATGTGCTATCCCGTAACACCAACGACTCTTTCGCTGATTCGAATTATGAATATTTAGGGGTGTTACAGATTTTCCGTCCTTCAGTATGGACATTCTTTCCTTATTAGGATTCCCCGTTTGCAGCCAACTGTTTTCCCAAGTATATGTTTTATATGTTTGATTACTTATGTTAGTTTAAATGCCTAAGTCATATATATGCATGACCAGTGTCACCTAGTTATGGAGGTACCATAACCATAACACTAGAGGCACTAGTGTTATGACTTTCCCACGGCGAAGTGATTGCTCGTGGCGTCCCTTTTCAGTTTTGGCCATATATTTATATTATCATGTGGGGCATATGGGTGCATCCTAGTTACATATTTTACAGGATTTTCATGGTGAATGCGATGTGTTCCTTGCATCCTTCACAAGGAGTTGATCCCTCCTACCCATACTATTTAATTAGAGGCAACCCCTCTAATTGCGTGATGAGGTCTCCCCTCCAAGTATTCATGCATGGTGGAACCTCATGACCTATATGGTCTATTGGCAAATTAATACAGATTTCATATAAAAACATAAGTCTTTTCAAAATATATAAAACCAGTTTTATGAACATGTTCCAGGTTGTTTAAGACTTATACATTTCCGCTGCTATTAGTCTTATTATGCTTATGTCATTTCATGCTATACTTTTATATCCGTTCACTGGGTGTTATGCTCAGTTGTTTTCCTTTCATGTTCCCAAACGGTAGGTACTCAAGGGCGCTCATAGATTATAAGAGTATGTGCATACGGATTGGAAGCTATCTAGCCTTCATTACTTTATGCATTTTCCATACATTACGCTACTTTATTTCTTTAAACATTGTTTAGTCCTTTTCCATTTCAGTACTTATATTCATGTGCGTTGAGCTTATACTTGGAATACCGATGTTTGTTTCTGGTATTTTCATTCATGGTCATTTAATGTTTTTGGACATTTACCTTGCATGCTTTGATGACACGCCATATTACATGTGATATTCCATTTACCAAAATGGGGTGTTACAGTTTCCTTCTTGTATATCCACTTATGTCTCACTACTTTAGCATTTCATGATGGATCTACAAGTATCCAAACATCATTAACTTTCATGGATTTCATTTCCTCATCCATAGAAACCATCCCCTTATGCTTCTCAGGATAAAGCATGGTGGATTTATAATTAGCAGGTTCTCCAAGATCCCTTACTTCATCATCATCCTCTATATTAAAACATATATTGCTATTTGCATTTTTAATCCTTACGGATCTACGCAGAGGAACTAATTCTGGTGGAACCGCCAGACTTTCTGGTTCTACATGAGTTATTTCGCTAGTGTTTTTAGAAGGTAATGTATCTATATGAATCTCTTCAAGATCATAATTTCTCCCACTAAATTCTTGATTTACAAGATCACTTTCAAGGAAGTCTCCATACCTAGCAACAATCACTTTGTTCTCAGGTGGATAATAAAAGTAGTAGCCCATAGTTTCCTTAGGGTATCCTACAAAGATACATTTCACAAATCGTTATTGGAGTTTGTCACCGGAGTCACGTTTCACATACGCCTCGCAACCCCAGACCTTTAAATAAGACAAATATGGCTTCTTTCCATGCCATATTTCACATGGTGTCTTATCAACCTTCTTTGTGGGAACCATATTTAAAATGCGAACAGCAGATTCTAAAGCATAATCCCAAAAGGATAAAGATAAAGTTGTATGATTAAACATAGATTACATCATATCTAATAATGTACGATTTCTTCTTTCAGATACACCATTTTGTTGTGGAGTATATGGAGAAGTAAGATGCTAAAAAATTCCATTCTCACTTAGATAATCTATAAACTCTTGACTTAAATATTCACCACATCTATCGGAATGAAGAGCTTTAATCTTCTTTCCTAGTTGTAATTCTATTTCTGCTTTAAACACTTTGAATGTTTCAAATACCTCATGTTTATGTTTAAGTAAATAAACATAACCATAACGGCTATAATCATCCGTAAATGTTAAGAAGTAGCTAGCACCTTTCCTTGACACATGTCTAAGTGGCCCGCACACATCAGTATGTATTAAACCAAGTAGATCAGTAGCTCTTTCAATATTGCTATTAAAAGGTTTCTTGGTTATCTTCCCCGAGATACAAGACTCACATTTATCAAATGATTCATCATTGATATTTTCCAACAGACCTTCACGTTGAAACTTTTGTATACGAGTCTTCCCAATATGGGCAAGTCTACAATGCCAAAGATAAAAAGAGTTCTTATCAAACTTTCTCTTCTTATTCCTGCTAAAAACAGATTTATTATAATTCTTGAATTCATTATCATGCATGTGTAATTCAAGCACACCGTTCACAGAATTTTCATTAAAATAGAAAATACCATCTTTCCAAACAGAAATTCCATTATTATCAATAGTGTAAACGAATCCATTATTCAACAAACAAGAAAAGGAAATAACACCCCTAACAATTGTAGGTACATAATGACAATCATTTAAAATCAGTACTAAACCCGAAGGTAAAACTAAATTAAATGTTCCTATATCTTCAACCGCTGCTTGTGCACCATTGCCCACTTGCAGAAATTGTTCCCTATAGGATAGCTTCCTTTCCAGATTAAATCCCTGCAGCGTATTAAAAATGTTAATACCGCATCCCGTATCATATACCCAAGAATTTAATTTGTATGTTAAATTGAATAAGTCTATCATAGATAAAGTAACTGAAGCTTCATCGCTCTGCTCAGACTTCTTCTTTATTTCTCCCAATTCTTCGAGGTAAATAGGGCAATTCCTCTTCCAGTGACCACTTGCCTTGCAATGGTGACAAGTCTCATCCTTCTGAGATTTATTCTTCTTGACAAAGTTCTACTTAGGTTTCGAATAATTCGCAACTTTCTTGCCCTTAGCACCCTTGCCTTTGCCTTTCTTCTTATTCGCTTGCGGTTTTAGCTTACTTACTCTACCCTTTTGTATGGTTAGTACAAGAGGAGTAGAAGTAGATGCCTTGTCCTTTAACCCCTTTTCGAAGTCAATAAGCATTGCATGCAAATCAACTGTCTTCCCCGTGCAATGCATATTATAGTTTCGAACAAAATCATTGAAGTCCTTGTTAAGGGACCTATTGATCAGGTTGATAGCCATATTATGATCATATGGATGTCCTAGTGCAATGAGCTGTTCCATATAACCCGTCATCTCCAAGTAATGGGCACTAACAGACTTTCCAGGAGTTTGCTTGCAGCTATGCAAAGCATCTACTAAGTCATAGATCTCCACAGCTTGCGGCTTCTCGAACATAGCCTTAAGCTCATCAAGCATTCGCTTAGGTGAAAATAGCTCATACTTATGTTGAAGTGGATGAGACATTTTACCTAACATTAAGCAACCCATATTAGAGTGCTTATTAACATTAGCAGCATGTTCAAGCCTTTGCGCTTCAGAAGCTCCTTCAACAAGATCCTCTGGATAAGGAGTGGTCAAGATATCAATAGCACCCGCTACTCTTTAGACAATTCTTAGCGAGCGGTACCAATCATTGAAGTTTGGGCCAGTAAGTTCGGGACGATCAAGAAATGCTTTGAACGTAGAACTTATAGTGTTATTGTCGGGTTGAGCCATTTCTATAGAATTAAGTTCACATATTAGTATTTTCGATAACAAAATACTTTCAAGTAAATAAAATTGCCCCGGTATATAAACCATAGTATTTTCCTTGAATCCAAGAACTATATTGACATAAATCCATTACATCAGTTGACCTGCTAGTAATGAATGTACTCAATTGAGCGACTTGTCGAACAATTCAATTGACAAACAATTTCAATTTCTAGATATTTAAGGGATTTATATTGCCAAAAGAACATTTTGCATTGTAAACATGTTTCATCCCTTCTGAATGGCTTAAGTTTTCAGATCTCACTGAGTAACTTAATTAAGTCGTCTAATCTGAATAATGTAAAACCATCATACAAATTCTCATTCTATGAAAGTTTTCTTTCCATTACAACATCACCCAAAAATCTCATTTGATGGCGTAGTAATTTCAAGTGTTCTTCAATTAGATAGCATTCAACTTAAATTTTAAGGGTATAAATTTGATGTCAAAATCAATGTATGGACAAGCATGCATACAACTCCATAGCATAAGTTTAATAAAACATTTAGTAAAGTTTTCACGAGACTAAATTTCTACATAAATTATGTTGAGGTATTGGTTCAACCAATTACATAATTTACCCACAACTATTCACAACGTACTTATGGCTAAAGCACAAAGCAATAACCTTATGCATTGCGAATTCGGATGTGAATTTGCCGGTAAATCAACCTTAAGGTATAATGAAAATAATAATCGTAGGTAATTTAAATTTGATGCACAGGCGAGCCGGGTATTTGATCAGCGACTAATGGCTTAACACCTCCTTCCTTAACCGGGTACATGACCAGCGGTGCGTTATACCCACTTTATAGTTTGTCAAAAGGAGTATGTCGTTAGATTATTATTGCAATTCACCAATCAACTTAATCTTATGTAATTTAGATCTCAAACAAATCTTAATTTTAATATGATTTAGTCCATATTATTTCTTTTCAAAAAAACCTTGTTTACAACAATTCGAACAATGTTAACATAAACAAGTAAAAAACCTAAATCATAAACACATAATAAGAATTTATATGTGCAATAAATAAATCAAATATCCACATGCATACGATTTATCAGTAATCATCAAATCTAGGTTTTTATATTTATATAAAAGTCTTCCCTAATTCAAGATTTATTGAATCAAATAAACCAAGTAGCACATAAAATCATATAAACATACGATTTTATGATCCACGAAAACATGCACGTTAATCATGGATCCACCCTCAAATCTTAACTATTAAATCTCTACGGATCGTAACCATACATGACATAACAATTAATCATGCAATTTAATCTAAAATTATCCCACATATAATTTAGGGTTTCAAAAACAATTCTTTTTTTTATAAAATTCGGCCAAAACCCTAATTTTAAAAAACAAAACTCTAATTTTTAAGAAAACTTGAAAAACATGTAGTTTGAACTCAAAACAATTATTAATTAAAAAACTTTAGATTCTCGATAATTATAACATGTTAAAACGGCTCTCAATGCCACTGAAGGTTTATTAACATCATAACAATTATATAAAACCTTAAACAAGATCAAAGCACATATAGCGAAAGCGATTTAACAAGATCATAATAACACAATTATAATTTATCGAATTAGGGTTACATACATTTACGCTAAAGCAAATCCACAAGATAAAGAATGAATCACCAGTTAGGGTTTATAACGAACACCACCAAGATATAGTCTAAAGTAAGACTATATTACGATCTTGTACACACGTAATACAACGAGCTATGATTCTAGCACGTGTAAACCGAGCTGCAACGCTTGTGAATAATCTACCCAACAACCCTAGAGAGGGGCTAGGACTAGATTTAAGCAATATTAAAAAACCAAACACAACCACTAGGGGTGTTGGTGTTGCGATCGCAAAGAGAGAGAGAGAGAGAGAGGAGGAGATCGAATAAAAAATATGAAGGCTAAGGGGTGTTTATATATTCCTTGAATAAACTTGTAGCCCAAGGAAAACGAATAAAAGGCAAGTTTCTTCTCCCTTTTCCCCTTGTGTAGCCGATGGTCGAACACCCCCCCCCATGGGGTGTTCCGGAACCTTCTTTTCCTCTTCTCTTTATTCCATAACATTCTATATATTCTATAACACTCGTTAATACTTAACTCTCAATTATTTAACGATC
This sequence comes from Glebionis coronaria, assembly GCA_025667525.1. NCBI lineage: Eukaryota > Viridiplantae > Streptophyta > Magnoliopsida > Asterales > Asteraceae > Glebionis > Glebionis coronaria. The sequence goes on from CM046881.1 coordinate 216,796,186, forward strand.
GTTAAAGTTATATCTCGGTTTAATTTAATAAATACATAAATATATATTTATTAAATAAATTAATAAATACAATAAATATATTTATTAGATAAATTAACTCTTTATGTATTGAGTGCAATCCCGTAATCTCGAGTTCGATCCTATCACACGACTATTAAATATAAGTCCATAAACTTTTAGAAAGTACCTCAACTCAATATAAGTACCTTATTTTTCCCTTTTTTATTATTTTCCCATCAAAACTTCTATGCTTATTCAATTTGGCTTATTCTGCTTGTTCGCTTTTTTTAGTTTCTTATTTGGTTGTTTTAGCTGCTTACTTTATTGTTCTAGTTTTCAATTTCTTTTATTTGCTTTTTATTTTAATTTATATGCTTAAACTTAGCTTTGTTAAACTGAATAGGGTGTTTGGGATAAGCTGGAAACTAGACTCAACCTAGGGTTTAGATTATAGGCTTCTTGCACTACATCCTTGAAGTTTTAAGGAGTCTTAGATCACTTTTAATTATGTCATCAAAAGTATAAATCAAAAGTTGCTTGTCATTCTTATTTTCTGCTTAGGTATTTAGTAGGAATGATGTTAGTGCAAACATTACGATGTTTAGTCGATATAATCTCTTCATGTTTTGTTGATGACAAACGTATAATTCGCAATACATTATGTAAAATGTTAAGGTACTCGTAATCACTCAAGAATACATTTTTATACTTCTCTCGACACTTCCAAGATCGCATTCGGCATTAATCATTCAAGGTATGAATAAACATGTCATTAACCTAACTAAGTGATCAAGGATTAATATTTTCTTAAAACTCACATTTAATCAAATGTGACAAAAGATTTTAATAAACTTTATTTATAAGAAAATGTTTATTAAAATAATGTAAATTTTAATTTGGCAGATTCCTTATACCAAAAGAATATCCTTTGAGAGTATAAACTACCTCAAATGGCATTTCCCCACTAAAGGATAAAAATGCACGGACTCCAAGCCCGAGGTCCCTTAAATAGACATGCGGATCCTTATTGATAAGGATCCATGGAGACAATTAAGGCACCGCGGGTGTATATAGCCGTTGCACTCTTGCCCTATAAATAATGGATCATTTCCAGCTTTTCTTTTAATCTTTTTTGCACAGTTTCTTCAAAAACATCTTTAAACTCCTTGATTAGCTAGTTTAGATTAATCTTATTTTAAGATGTGATTCTCTCCTGCAATCCTCTCATCCTCTTTAGTGCAAAGAGAAGATCACTCACACATTTGTGATGTGATTAAAGATGAAGTCTTGATGAAGATCATCCTCTCTTAGATCTAGTCATGTTCATCATTTTTATTTGTGTCTTGTGTAGATCCAATGTATATGTGTATACTTGGATCAATCTTGTGTAGATCCAATGTATATGTTTACACTTTGATCAATGTTGTGTAGATCCAATGTATTTGTGAATACTTGGATTAGTTGTGTTAATCCATTGTATTTGTGAATACTTGGATTAAGTCTTATGTAAATCCATTGTATATGTGTATACATGGATTTGTGTTGTGTAGATCCAAGTTACGTGTGTATACTTGGATATGCGTTTTATTAAGTTGTAATAGGTATGAGTTGTGAATTCTCACTAAACTATAAAGTGATGTGGTTGTGTCTTGTGAAGTTCTCACTTAGCTTCAAAGTGAAGAGTTGTGAGTTCTCACTAAACTATAAAGTGATGTGGTTGTGTCTTGTGAGTTCTCACTAAACTCTAAAGTGAGGTAGTTGTGTCTAGTGAAGTTCTCACTTAGCTTCAAAGTGAAGTCGTGAAGATTGGTTCTACCTTTTGATTAGAACTCGACATATATCCTTGTGTCGTTAAATGGTGAAGTAGGCAACGTTGTGAAGATTGGTTCTACCTTTCGATTAAACTCAACATCTAGCCTTGTTTCGTAAAATGGTGAAGTGGGCGACGTTGTTTAGATTGGTCCTAGCTAACATTAGAACTCGACTTTTAACTTAGACTCGGAAATTGGATAAGCTACGTTGTGTGTGGTTTCTCCACCTTAAGGAGTTTGTTGACTAGTGAAGTAACTCTCAAGTAAGGTGTACTCGAGGAGTGGAGTAGGGCGAAGAGGAGCTTCGTGACCAAACCACTATAAATCATTGTGTCAGTACTTTCCTTCACATTTATGTCTTTACTTCTTAGTCTTTACTTTTATAGTTGCATACTTGTGTTGTGTGTATTTGTGTGCATCTCATAATCTAAACATCAAAGTTACAGAAAAGCTAAGGCTTAGTACGTGTGTGCTTCATGTTTAGATTATGGTTAAGTGTGCATCCGTTAGTCTAAACATCTTAGTTGCGGAAAAGCTATGGTTTAGTACGTGTGTGCTTAATGTTTAGACTATTGCTTGACGTACTCTTGATTTGATGTGTTTGTGTGTTTACTTACTTGTTGTTTACTTCTATGACAAACACATCTCATATCTAGTCAAGCTTAATCGAGAATTTGATACAAAGGATTGTCAAGGTTTATAATGTATCAATATTTGGCATCCACTGTCGGCAGTTCCTTATTGAGCCCCCGGTCCTTTATTGATTAAGAACCGCAAGGGTATTTAAGGAACCGCGACCTGAGGATTAAACGAAATGTTTTGAAAATTAACTAGAAACTATTCAACCTTCCCTTCTAGTTTCTACAATTTGTATCAGAGCGTGGTTATTCAAGATCTTTGAAATTTATTGTACTTTAAAGCTTGGATCGATCTTTGCTCTCTTTTTCAAAACAAATGGTTTTTAAAAATGAAAACGGTTTTTAAAAATAGTGACGATCTTTGTATCAAATTGTTCATAAAGAGTGATTACTTATGAAATGTGTTTTGTTGTTTCATTCGTAAAAGTTTTGGTGTTAAATAAACCTTGTATAATAGCTTGGTATTAAATCTTTTCATGTTTGGAAGTATAAAAATCTTTTGTGTCATAATTAACTCTAAAATACGAGTTCTATGTGTCTAAAATGAATTTTTAGAGTCCTATGTCCTTCCAAAAAGTTGCCAAATGATTTTGGTCAAAAACCCATTTTTCTCCAATATCCTCGGTTCCTTAATTGTTCCTCGAGGTTCGTTATCAATAAGGAACCGCGGTCAGCCCGACTCAGATTTTTGTAAACTTTGAAAAATCATATAAAATCAACCGTAAGTCCGTAGAAGTCGTGCCACCCGCCATTTCGAACTAATTGAATTTTTTTTCTTTTAATAATACTTACAAACCTTTATTCAATCTTTAAAATTTGGATGTTTTCTAAGTTCTATACTTTGTCCAAAGTATTGAGCGTCAGTTTATCGTAAAACTTGTATTTTACTATTTTCTATTAAGTTGAACATTTCTTGTTGGTATATCTTTAAAAATTGATATATTTATAAAGTGTTGAAGTTAATTAAATTTTGAAATTGGTTGTAAAATATTTTCAAATTAAATCAAGCTATGTATACTTTGTTGTATCTAACACTGAAAACAAAGACGAATGCTTTTGTGTATTTTCTTATGTATTTTAGACATTGTTAAGTGATCATTACTATTGGTAGTAGTGTTACTTGCTTGTCTATTCTTTGTGTATTGAATATAGGATCAACATCCCTTGGTTTACAAATGTTACATAAACATCTTGTATACCTTGTTATGCTTATTAACACTCTTAGGTTTGAAAGCTATGTGAGCTTGTCAAATCTATTGATGACGGTCATCTTACTCGATCATTGTGTTGTTAGTTAAAGTAGATTAATGTCTCACTATAAAACATGAAACACTCTTTGAAAGTCTTACATATTTTTTTAAAGGAGTGTTAGTGGGAATCAAGAAAGATTTCGAATATATATCAATTCATTATTCAAATTATGATGGATACCATTATCGAATCTAATTGACATGTTTTGAGTGTAGACATGATTGTGGATTCTTAATAATATACATCGGATCATAACTCACACTTGTGTTGATGATGCTATATTGAATCTACTTGTTCAAAATTATTAGACAAATTTGTTTAATAATTGCTTATAATACACAATGGAGTCGGTTTGATAACTTGGATGTTTCATATGAAATACTCAAGTAATTTACATTGCAATGCAATTTGTAAATGTGTCATTTCCGAAAGACTAATCAAGAGTGTTACTTTGTTTTGTGTAAACATTGTTTATACACTTCAATGTTGTTGGCCTCAAGTTCTATTAAGGTAAATAACCTTAACTAGACTTATTAGACAAGATATGCAATGATGCATTCTTAACCCTCATTAGGTTGTGCATTGTGTCGTCATACACTTTTCATCCTTGCTATACTTTATTAGGCAAATGTAGGAATTGCATTTTGTCTAACTTGAGAATGACTACTAGAGAATTTATTCCACTAGACACTGAATTCGACCTAACGGTTGGATTGCTTCGAGGAAAAGTTAGGTTCGTGTATAACCCGTAAAAACGGTCGTGTTTAGCCTTAATTGAGCACCTCTAGTGATAGTCTCATACTCATTATCTAAATTGATTAAATGGCTCTTCCTAAGTATGACTAATGATAGTTTACATCGATGAACTTTGTATGTCATTAGGAGTCTTTTTCTTTTGTAGCCTTTAGGTTTTTCTTAGCTTTCTTCCTACGTGCTAATTCAACCTATGTGTTTTCCTTTGTGTGTGTTCTAGTTTTTTATTGCTCTTTAGCATAACTTTATGATAAGTTAAACTAGAATATTAGGATTTGTTGAATTGGAAAATTCCCTTGTCCACCAAAACACAACCTCTGTGCGCGGATCCTTAATTGTTTGGCGGATCCATATATATATGGAACCGCGGGTACAATTATTGAACCACGGGCAGACACCTTCAAAAATGAGTTTTCTAAAACCTACCAATTGTTCCAACACCTTTTGGAATCTTTGTTTTAAACCTTTGATCACTCCCAAAATATCTTGTGCTTTCTCTTCTTGACCCTAAGCATTTTTGCATCTCTTTTACACCAAAGCGAAATCTATTTTTCACCAAATGAAAGCCTTGATTATCCACCATTCTCTCAAATCGCTGTCAACCTAAATTCACCAAAGAACACACAAATAAAATCTTTTCTTCTTCTAAGTAAATTGATTTTGAAAACTCTCATTTTCCACCACTTATCTTTTGTGTTCTTCCTCCATCACATGGTAATGTCATGCATCATGGAACATATTGTCTTTGTTGTCAATATCAACATCTTGCCATGTCTTATATATAAATGATGAGTTGAATTCCAAGATTATCACCAAGCCTTCTCCACCAAATTCTGCTACCACTTTGCCTTCTAATTAAGCATGTGTGTTGCTTATTAATATGACATCCAATTTAAGCAAATCTTAGAATTTTAGTGTAACTAAGATTAAAATTATGCTTGTGTTTTAGGCTTGTGTTTCATACATATTTGTATGATCTTTATTTTCTTGTATTTCCTTTCATGATTTTCAACATGATTTGTCTTTGAGTCATGGATCTCGTTGTTCTTGTGATCCTTCTTTTCTTCTTTTTTTCTCTCACTCGGTTGTCAAGGAAGGTTAGATTTTAATCTAATTCCTCTCTTAGTAAAATTGACAACTTAAATATTTCTTTTAAAATATTCAAGTAATTTTAACTTGCAATTGTAATTGTTAAAATTCATATCCTAAGCATTGACCTTAAAGCCATTTAGCAACTTATGTTAAATTGTGTGAACAAGTGATTTTCTTTTGAGTAGATAATATTTTTGGACACCCACTGTCCACGGTTCCTCAAATAACCTAGCGTTCCATTATTGATAATGAACCGCAGACCTATTTAACGAACCGTGGCCAGTGAGTCCTTTTGTTCGTTTTTGGTCTATCTCTCTCTTTGATGAGTTTTCTTAAAGATTCTTTCTTTTCTTCTCTTTTGAGTTTCTTCTTTTGTTTTCTTTCAAGATTTCACTATCACCTATAAGGGTATAGTATTCTTGAATTATTTTGTGAAGTTAGGCTTAACTTCTTTTTTTAGTCTCTTTTGATTTATTTTTAATCATGCCTATCTAAGTCGAGCCTCTCTCTTCTATCCTTTCTAAACTAAGTTGAGTCGAGCCTCACCCTTTCCTCGTCATGTAATTGTTCTTTGAACATTCACAATGATTGAGAAGAGCTACGAAACTTTGAGCATGTAGTTTATGGTATGCTAAACACCATCCATCTTGGTTTTTATTTTATTTAACTTCTTTGATCTCTTTCTCTATATCATTGAGTCATCTTTTTGGTGTCGACATTCATAAGCATCCTTGCCTATAATGTCTTATATCTAGTAAGTGTAAAACCCGCATGCTTTTACCAGGAATTGTATCCTTAAGATCGTACGTACATCATTAGAACTTTCCTTTTATAGCACGAATACGTTTCATGACATATAATTTCTAGTATTACGTACGTGTTATAGCACGATAAGTATTTATTACATATTAAGACATGATAATTATTCCAATAATAATTACAATCACGAACATACGAACATAAAATCATGAACGTAAATTAATCACGAGCTTAATGTTACGTACATATATATATTTGTTACGAATACGAATAAATATAATAAGACACGAACGATAATTATTTAAATCACATAAAATACGAACACGAGAACACACTAAATTTTTAGACATGGAAATTGTTCGGGTTACCCCATGTGGGCCCCATACCACACGGCTAGAACAAAGAAGAAAAGGGCCAAGCCCATTATTTTATTTAACAAGGAGAAAAGGGAAAAACATTCATTTTATTTCCAAACCTAAAAAAAAGTAAAAATCCTATCCTCCTTTTCTCTCCCATTTTCTCTTTGTCCGCCGGTTTGGATCATCACCACAAGGGTGATTGAGTTGATTTTGGTGTTGATTATTTACAATGAGCATTAGTGTGTTCATCCTCCTTGATTCACGCATTCGGTAAACCTTAAAACCCTTTTATTTTAATCTTTTATTTTATTTTTACACATGAACTTATAAGGGTTTTGTTTTAATATGATTATCATGTTAATTAAATCGAGGGGGGGTAAATGGTTTGATGTTTTAGGGTTGTTTGTTTGTGGTCGACGCAAGAACCGAGCCCATAGGGGTCTCGGCTTGATTTAATCCACACCACCGAGACCACAAGGTCTCGGTATGGTGATGGTGGTCCCACGGCAGCAGCCAAAACAAGGGAACCCCGACTTGGTTCGGGGTATGGTGTTGATTACGGGTCTGGTTCATGGTTTCTAGTCACGATCCGGTTCATGGTTTATGTTAAGGTTATGTTTTAATAATCATATGTTAAAAATTAAATTAATAAAATATATGACATGATTAATTTAATAAAACATGACTTAGGTTATAATTTAATTATTAGATCATGGAATTTTTAACCTAAGTATTTATATCTTTTCTAGACTTTATAATTAATTAATTATTAAAAACCATGGCTATAATTAATTAATTAATTAACATGACTTAGGTTATATTATTAATAATTAATAATACATGTTTTAACCTAAGTATTTAACTTTATTTGATTAAAAACATGATATATATTTAATTAAATACTTTTAACCTATAGTTTATTTAAATTACATGTAATAATTAGTAAACTATACCTTATATCATTATGACTTAGAAAAATTATCAGAAAACACTTAAGCTTATATACTTAGCTTATTTAACCAGCTTATATCTATTTATGGAAACTTTCTATTTTTAAAAACTTATTTAATTAAGGCAGCTAATCTATTTATGGAAACTTTCTATTCTAGAAACTTATTTAATTAAGGCAGCTAATCTGTTTATGGAAACTTTCTATTTTTAGAAACTTATCTATTTTATGCAGTAATTCTATTTGTGGAAACTTTCTATTTATGGAAATTTTCTATTTTTGGAAACTTTCTATTTTTGGAAACTTTCTATTTTAGGAAACCTGCTATTTTTAGAAAGGTACTTATTATTACACAGTAAGTATAATAATACATGAAATACAAGTAATACTTAATCAAAATAGACAGAATATAAGATAAACACAGTTTAAAGCTTAAAACAGTAAAACATGACATGAACGTACAAAATAAGCTAAGACATGATATAAAACCAGTTACGTATTTAGTAATCAAATACTTATACACGTATGTATTTATGTAGCATTAGTGATACCGAAGTAGGACTTTCCTCAGTTCGTCTTCTTCATTCACTGGACATAAGGTGCGGATTCTCGTCCTTTCAGCCAACTGTTTTCCCGTATGCATCCAACTGTTTTCCCGTAGTATAAGTTTAGATGTTTGATTGCTTATGTTTAATTTAGAATACCTATAACCATATACATGCATGACCAGTTTCACCTAGTTATGGAAGTACCATAACCATAACACTAGAGGCACTGGTGTTATTACTTCCCCACGGCGGAGTGATTGCTCGTGGCGTCCCTTCAACTTTTGTAATATTATTATATTTATCATGTAGAGCGTATGGGTGCATCCTAGTTACATGTTTTTCAACAGATTACTCAGTGTGAATGTGGTGTGTGCCTTGCATCCTTCACAAGGAGCTGATCCCTCCTACCCAAAACCAGTATATTAAATTAGAGGCAGCCCCTCTAATTTGCATGATGAGGTCACCGCTCCAAGTATTCATGCACAGTGGATTTTCATGACCTATATTGGCTAATGGTAAAATATGTTAAACAGTTTTCATAAGATAAACATAAGGCTTTTCAAACTATAAAATCAGTTTTATGAACATGTTCCAGGTTTTCCAGGACTTATACATTTCCGCTGCTAGTAAGTCTTTATTATGTTTTAGTCATTTATACTATGTCTATATCCGTGCACTGAGCGTTTTGCTCAGCCGTTACTTTCCTTCCCATGTCCCAAAACGGCAGGTACCCTAGGGAAGACTCGAGCATTTGGAGGACGTGCATAGGATGGAAGCTGCTAGAGACTTCTTTTCCTTTTTGCCTTCATATACTTATGCTTGTTTAGTCTTTCATTCATTCTTTTGCTTTATTAAGTTTTGGGCTTATGTTTGGGAACCGATGTTTGATTCCGGTTATCCCTATGCTCATGTAATGTTTTAGACATTTATCCTTGTATGCTTTGATGATACGCCATAATTACGCGTGACATTCCATTATCAAAATGGGGCGTTACAATTATGGTATCAGAGCCAAGGTTTCGACCTGTAGGCTCTAAAACTCGACCTGTGATTAGTGGGTAGTCACCAGGAGCTTCCTAAGCCAACGTTTGTTATTCTACGTATTGATGTTTTCAACGCATTGTTGTTTTAACCATGATGTTTTTTAGCACCTTGAGGTTTTAACCTTGATGTTTTCATCGATATTGTTTTACTAATCTGGATGGACAACTGTCATTCATACTTAGTTATGTGTGATTGTTTCATGCATAATGTTCCTCGTGAACTATGGCTATGTGGACTGAACCTCAGTAGTTCATAATTAGTCACATAAATTTTTTTCTCATAAGTTTTGACAGATGAGTTTCATTTATTTATGATTCATGTATCATTGTCGCAGGAATTATGACTAAGTAATGGTTGGTACAAGACTGGCCCTATTTAGTCGCATGTGCTTTTATCGAAACTTTTAACTTTGGGACCGACCCATAGGCGTCCCCTCGCAATGTATTTTGTTTTGGGACCGACCCATAGGCGTCCCCTCGCACATATAAAGGTTTTATGAACTACATTATGCATTCATGCACTGTTTTTCATGCATAAAATTTTTTTAATGATTTATTGGCATAAATTTTTTTCATGTCCACTCATAAGTTACTATGTTTTTATGTCAAGTATGTTTTCATACTTTCATGGTTAACTTCAGTTTTATGCTGATTATGTTATACACTCCTTCATGATAGATTGTTTCATGTATCTTCATGATAATTCCGTCTTCATGTTGATTACGTCTTACGACTCTTTTGTTATTTATGCTTTCTTGCAAGACATTGTTGGAGTTCATTGAATCCTGCTTTCATGATAGTCATGGTTAGTTTTCATTGATCATGCTGTCAGGCAAATCATCATTGAATTTTGTGTAACCACACTTTAATGTTTCTCGATACAACCAGAATGATGTCTATGCTAATACTGCCAGGTTATCATGATGGTTTTTCCTAACCGTCTAACCGATATACCTTCCTTAAATCATGACAAATGATCGACCCCATACCGATCATTTCATGTGCATTCCGTGTGTACTCCATGTACCGTATTCCATGTGTATTTCACATACCTTAATCCATGTCTATTTCACTTGCAATACTTCACGAGTATTCGCTAGTCGATTCTAAATCATCTCAGGCGTATTTTCAATTGATGATATTCTACAAGATTGCTGATGCCGCTCATAACTTGGAGATGTTACTAAAGGTTGATGTTGCTAACGTTCGGAGACGCTACGAGATGCGGATGTTGTTCACAACCTGGAGATCCTACAAGACGAAGACAAAGGCGTCAGAACAAAGCAATTGGACGAGAAGATGCTTAACCATCAAACGATTTCCATCAATCATTGTCCCTAATTCTTAGTTACATGTCACACGTCATTCGGCTGTCATTTCAGCCATATGAGTGCAAACCGGTACCAGCCGGCCACTCAGCTGAATAGTTACATGAATCACGGTCATGAGAATGACCGTCATGAAACTGACAGACAGGACGATAGTAACCACTACTATGACAGAAACTATCCTAGAAATCGCAACCGAGGCTCCGGCCGCGGACGTGATCAGACATACAAAGGATCAGTAGTCCAACCGATCCGCCAAGTCTGGCATAATAACCTAATATTGTAGTTCTATTGTTTTATGTCTCGAGACACATGTCAAGACAATAACACCCCCAATTTTTTACAACTCAATACAGCGGAAGACTAGTTGGTGTTACGGGATAGCACATTACTCACATCATAGACAATGCTTAAAAATCGCGTCGTTTAATAATAAAACATTTCCATTCATAAATATCAAATTTACATAGGTCCCAAGTCATTGTATTTCATACAATTTTTACAAAACATTTGAATGGAAATTGTTATTTAAGTGCGGGCCATGAATTCTTGTCGTCTTCCCGAGAATTACCTTCAAGTACCTGAGATAAAACATGTTAAAAGAAAAGGTCAGCGAAAACGCCGAGTGAATTCATAGAGTTTAATAAAATCCATCAATATAACATCGGTATAAAATTATTACCGAAAATCATTGTGTACAAATCTTTATAATAGGCCATAAAATAGCCAAAGTCATCTTATACAAATCCTTATCAAAAATCATAATATAGGCATTTGCCTTAGAAATCATTATACGAACCATTGTCGTAAAAACATCATACAATACGTTTTATAACGTTGTATAGATTAAATAAAACCGTTATATGAATATGGTTATGTAAAACCAAAACATGAACATAAAATCAATAATAAGACCCCATATTGCTAGTCAGGCAGTATATCGTAATTCGATGCGTATAGCAGTATTTCGTTAATTGGATTATTATAAGCTGCATGACATTGTTACCTTACTACAACAAACAACGGGTAGCTAGCCCGAAACTCAATTTGCCCATCTAAGTTAGCGTGTCGTCACAATAATCACGCTATGGAAATCTTCTCACACATAAATTCGCTTACCAATCAATGTGGCACGACAGGGATCAACCGTCAAGGCGCGAACTGGGGTGATCGTCCCCAAATAGTACAATTATATGCATAAGCGTCTACCAAATCCCGGTAGTTCACAATTCATGCTAATGGGACTTTTAGTGACATAAGTTAACTTTAATAATCCATTTCGTTTCATCTATCGGTTCATATAATCATACATCGGGTCATACAATCATTCGGGTCCAAATCAATAAACAGACAATCGGGACAACTAGTGTCTTATTTTATAAAAACTAACATGTTATCTCCCTCGCGGGTTTATAAAACATTTCATAAAAACATTTAAAAGAGTGTGAGGCTATGAACTCACGTTGATGTGGGAAGGCGATTATTGGCGATGTGGATGTACGGTACGTGCTTCAATCACGGAAACCTAGACAAATAATACTCGTCTTAGACTCTTGTCCGATGACTTTATAAAAATAACAATTATGTATACATATGATGATTTTATACATATGATGATGATCAAGTGGGATTGTACATTTTTACTCATTCATTATAGTGTTTATGTGTTGGTAATCTTTAAGACTAGTTACACTAGTTCAACTTGTTTACATTTTGAAGCCCAATGGGCCTATTACAAGCCCAATACTATTCATTAGCCCAATTATACTTGTATTATCAGTATTATACTTTATATGTTGGGCCCAAATGGGTTAAACCCAAAAATAAGTTTCTAAGTGTTTAGCCCATTTAGTTGTATTATTAGTCCAATAACGCTAACTTAGCCCGTTAATGTCCATATGTTATATAGTTCGGGTTTTATCGGTTTGTACTTGTATTAAGTACTTATATATCAGTATATGACTTTTAAAAAGTTTACATTAGACGGGTCCGATCGTCTAAGTTTTAATTGACGAAAAACGTTAATTTTATGGTACTAGCCAAAAAGACGTAAAACTTAGTATATAGTTTTATAACTTGGAAAAACATTTATACTTGTAAATTATATAACATGTCCCATTTTAATATCAATATTTATATAAATATTTTATTATAATTATTATCCACTAGTGGGTTTTATATATTTATATATTTTATATAAATTTTGAGTGCTTATATTATATATTATTTATACAAAATCAGTCCTAAAAATATAGTTTACTAAAATGGTCATATCTAGAGTTCAACATGGAGATAGAACCCCAAATTGTTATCACAGAAACTACATGATATGTGCTTCATTTTATTCCTTTATAGCTACTGATAAATCAACTTCTAAGTATTTTATAAAATTCGTCCAAAACAGTGTATCAGATTTGCACTCTAAACTTGTTTTGATCATATCTCACTCATTATAATGATTCCATTGTATGGCCAACTCTCACATGTATACAAGACTCATAGCCTACTGTATATTAATTTATTCAAGCCATTTTATCAGTTTATCATAAGATTCTTTACTGTTTTATACAGCCATCATTTTAAGCATGATTTTAACCTTTTTACATATGGTTTTCCATCTTTTTAACCATGTTTATCGACACCAAATCCCCACACAATATTTTTAATCATCATTCATCATCATATACATATACATAAGTAAAAGAAAATACAAGATTACATAATCAAAATATCAAGAAGGATAGGAAGAATGATCCTTATACCACCATAGTGATGAAAATGTGAGGTTGATGAACAAGGCTTGGATTTGGATGGCAAGACTTGTGATATACCAATATCAACTTCAAGATCACCTATCTTCATGAACAGCTTGTGGAAAATCAGCCCTTGAATCCTTTGAAAACTTCTTTCTAGATGTTAAAATCACCACCAATCTATAGAGCTTTAAAAGGGCTTCATCATATGTGTGAATAACACATGATTTCATGGTTAAAATTGATCAAATACGGGTGTTTATTGATGAATATGGGACGAATTTTAGGGAGGAAAGAGAGAAAGTTGTGGTGGTTTGCATGGATGGAAATGGAGAAATGGTTTGGAAGTGAGTGGTTTTGAGTTGGTTGCTAGTTTACAAAGTGGCTAGGCCAAGTGTCCTAGCTTACTTTGTAAGCTTGACACCTCAAAGGTGTTGAAGCTAAGTTATGCCGTCCCATATGTGGGGGTGGGGCAAAACTTGTTTTGTCTCATCCCCAATTATTTACGGGTACTCCTCGATTCTAGTTTACTCGATTTTCGTGCCCTTTGGTCGTTTTACGAAAACGTTTTTATAAATTATGAATCAACGGTACAAAACGAATCTAATAAAATTTGTCTTATCAAAAACTGAGTTCAAAAACGTAAATACGTAATCCTAAGGTTTCCAGTTTAGTCGTAAAGAACGTTAAATTAAAATAGTAAGTCCTAATCTCTTCTCGTAAATTTGTGAGTTTATGAACCAACACAAATTGAAAATTCCAAAATAATATTGACGGATAAATTTATTTCCTGAAATGTCGGACTGTCACCAAAACGGTGTATGTAAACGTAAGCACGTAACATAGAATCCTCCGGTTTAGACGTAGTCGATGCTACTTCAAGACGTAAATCCAAATTTCTTCCCAAAAATAAGTGAGTTCATATTATAACATTAAAATAATGTTTTTAAATAACACTTGAGAATAAAATATCAACCATAAATTGACGGATTGTCACAGCATTTACCCCTAAACAGGATCTTTGTCCTCAAAGATCATCTTATCTTACTACTCGCTTCTTATAGAGTTAAAGCCATGTGGGTATTTCCTCCACATTTGGTCTTTTCTCACAAGTGTAATCCATTACAATACGCGAGTTTCATCATACATAACTACGAGAATAAGATCAGGCTTAATGTTGACTTACTTTCTCTATCCATGATGTTCACGGGTTTTTGATGAATGCAACTTTTCGCCGATCTAAACTTTACTAAGAAACAATCAGATTCTCACTTGATAGATATTCCATCAAGTTCGATATACGAATCATAATTCACGCAGCTCTTGAAGTCCTAGGGTAGATCCAGCTTATATGCCTTTCAAACCAACTTTTTTTTCATCATCTCAATGGTCCCATACAACGGGGACTTATATCCCATGATCTTTCAGATCATCAATTCATTTTTCCATGGTTAAAATTTTTGGCATAACTTCGCTACCCATCTGGCACTTCAAGATCTACATTTCATATTCACATAACCTCCGCCCACTACAGGCAGTCAATAATCAGATCCTAATTTCAACAATCATTTCAGGTCTCACGGGTCGAGTATTTTGTAAGGTTAGGTTCGTCATCATAGGAAATCTTAAACCTAAAAGACATGTCCAACTCACAATGGGTGTATGTCGGGTGTCTTCATCCCAACTCCTGCTTACAGATGCTCTAATATATATCCTCACAAGATTCGATCTCGATCCTAATACGATAGTTTTCAATGATAATCTCTACAAACGAAAGCGATTATACGGTTTATTACCAAAGGTCAATCATTCAAACATAAAACAGCACTTATAGTATTTTGTATCATTACTTTACCTCGTCCCTTCGATTGGGGTGGTACACAGTACTCTCATCAAGATTCGTTCTCAATGACTTTTGAGCAAATCTCTAGAAATTCGATGCGAAGCGAGGATCTTGATAGAGATGATCGATACAAGCACACCATGCTTACATAACTCATTTAAATACAAAGAGTCAATTTCTTCATCGAGAATTTATCATTAACGGGAATGATATTAGCAGATTTGGTCAGTCTGTCGACGATTACCCAAATCGAATCAAATTCAGATGATGACCTTTGCAATAGTTAGACGTTTACTAATGTATGAGGCGATGTCTGCCTTCATAATTTGCCATCAGTACAACTTCTTCAGATAAAGATACATTTAATCAGAAATGACAGGAATAGAATACCTATACTTACGGGATTCCAACATGAATACATCTCACAAACCTCCATATTTAGGTAACTACAAGTGGCCTTTAAAACATTTAACGCCATCGGCTTCTCAATTTTAATGGTTCACATTAGCCTTGAAACCTTTCACTATTTATATTATCCTTCTTACAAACATCAGCTATTTTTAAATTGTTCGGTAATTTATTTTGTACCATCATTACTAAGGAACACATCCTAATTGGTTCTTTATCCTTTCTATATTATGTGTCAGTATCTTCATTCACATTCCCTTATAAAACAATTATCATGACCGTATTCATTCAAAATTTCTTTCTTCATATTTTCTAAGTTTTAGTCTCGTCTCAACTATTATTTTTATCCGTTTTACTCAATCCGACGTCTAAAGCGTCGATAATTATTACAAGTAAATTAACAATAAATATTAAGTTTTTATAAAACGTAAACGTTAAAAGTTTTATACTTCTTAGTTCGACCAATTGTATAAAAATGTTCAAAATAAATTTGAATTTAATTAACACGATTTTTGCTGATTTATCGAAAATAATTAATAAGATTCGTAATTGTTCGGAAATCTTTGTTTATACTTTGGTCAAAATTTTCTTAGTTGAAAAGCAAAAGTTGTCGTTTAAAATTTTAAGTCATGGTTTAACGGTTTCCTCAATCCCTCTTAGGTTGTCTTGAGGTATACACAAACATTTACCCCTAAACAGGAGTTTAGTTAAATGATTTGTGTATAAGGGAATAATCCCCTAAAAATCCTTTGTTAAAACATTTGTCAAAACATATTTCCATTTTCTTTTTAGTATAGCCCTAAGCCTTAATGGCTCAAATTTTTGAAAAGTCAATATATTCTATTTTCTATTAATCACACGGTCAAATAATGTAAAGGATTAAGTCTTTAATCATATGTTAAATACTCAAGGTACAAGTTTTCATTACTCGGCCAATTCAGGACAGTTTATAAATTATTATTAACTCATTCTTATTCTTATAAACAAACAGATGGTTCTTAATGGTCACGAGCATGAATTTATCAAATTACAGCCTACACACGTGATTCACCAAATTTATGAATGCTACATGTGTATTAGTCAATCCAAGCGACATCACATGAAACTCATAATGTTCATTACAAGTTCTGGATGTAGTGATTGGAATTGATAATCTTTTTCACGGACGCGAAATTGATGATAACCATGCCGTGAATCAAATCTTGAATATACGCTAGAACCTTGTAAATGATCGAACAAATCTATTATCTTGGGTAGTGGATATAGATTTTTATCATCAATTTACCTAGTTCATGGTAATCAATAAATAAAAGGAATAATAACACCATAGCTCTTCATGATGACGAGCTTGGTAGAATAAAATCTTTCTCCGACAACTCTCTCAGTTGTACGGTAATTCCTTTAATTCAGATGATGCTGACGTACAGTGCACATGCCACAGGTGCAACACCGAGAATATAATCAATTCCAAGTTCAACTTGCCTTAATGGTGAAAGTCTAGGTAATTCACCAGCAATTACCTCCTAAAGTTTCAGATAATGGAAACATCTTTTAATAAATTTACTTTAAGTTCTTTCTAGATTATAATATCTATGACTGATTCACAACCATTCACGGTATAATTTCAAGTCTAAATGCAGGATATGGTCATCTATCAAGAATTATTTAGATCACTTTTGATAATCAACATCTTATCATTTAGGGGAATTCTACTCGAGTTCCCATCAATTAAGACAATGTCGTCATGTCATAATCAATAAGTCCATTCTACTGGTACTATCAACTTTCCAGTTTCATTATCGTTGATAAGATGTGAACTTCTCAAAAGACTAATAATAACTCATAATCCTTCACAAATTCAAGGATATATGGAGACACAACTACCATTAAAAGAGTAAGGTCAACGCATAATCTAAGCGAGAGAATTTCAAATCAGATAAAGACGAAAACATTAACAAATATCAATATATCCTATGTTTTCATGATTTGAGTACGCATTCGAAAGCTCCTCGGATCGTTACCCAGGTCATTCAAATGAAATGTAATCAAAAGAAATGATAGGAACATCGATACATCCCATCGGGTATCAACACTCGGTAATCAGATACTTTTCCAAAGAATCTCACCACGGGAGAATTGGACAAGAAGGGGATATCAATTGTCAATTAAGACAATATCTACAGATGAGTAAATTCGACTCAGAAGAATAAATAGTACGGGCACATATGTAGGTGTCCTTAACAATATGTCCCTATTTTGCACTTTTTGCAGACCTCATAAAATTTAATCTTTCACAACTTCAAAGAAAATGTAGTGTTTATTAATAAATTTTATGGTGACTACTAATCAGCCTTGCATGGTCACTTCCAAATTGTATGTAGGCGCGCAACTATATACAATTTCAAGATTAACGATGCAATACTCAGTTCGTCAAAATTTTATCATCATGTTTATAATAAAAACATTTTCATGCTTAATTCTTAAATAAGAATCAAAAATAAATTTACAAATATTTTCTTTGTTGTGAAAACAATTAAGTTTTCCAAGGTGTTTTATAAACAACTTCATTTCGATAACGATTACTTATAAATCTCACTTTGAATAATCCTTACAGTGATGAAAATTCAATCTTTATCAAGGGATACTGTTTTATCTTATAAAAACAATAAGTGATCTGCAAAAGAGTGATGAAATGTTGTTCACCAAGAACTAACTACAATATGCTAGGAAATGAGCTTAGCCACTTAATCATGAGGTTCATGATCTCGATGGCACTCAAAAAGAATAATCCACAACGTAACTCAAACCGAGATGAGTACTTGCTCAATGGTTGCATCACTAATGCGAGCATTAGGATGAAGCAATAAAAGATAGATAACATCGATACATGTAGAATTTAGCAATCAAAGGTAGTCTTTTTATTAATCACAAACAAGTATAAATTGTACCGTAACACATTACGTGTCACTATGTCATACAATTCCAAGAACTCATCGTACCAACTGATGTCTCAGTTAAGTTAGGGATTATTTTTAAAAGATACCACAATGAATACTAATCTACAAGAGTCATTAGGTGTTCCACATGTCCCGAAAGATCCATCGGTCCCAATTCAGAAGAAGATTTCTTCAATTTATTTGTTGGACACTGGGCAT
This sequence comes from Glebionis coronaria, assembly GCA_025667525.1. Taxonomy (NCBI): domain Eukaryota; kingdom Viridiplantae; phylum Streptophyta; class Magnoliopsida; order Asterales; family Asteraceae; genus Glebionis; species Glebionis coronaria. Next base: position 216,814,876 of record CM046881.1, read on the forward strand.
CCTCGTTAGTGGACAATGGCCTAGGAACAACACTTAACACGAATCAACAATCAAATAAAACCTTATAATTCAATCACAGGACTTAACGGATTCCTCTTAACAATCTTATATTCCATTCAAGTTAAATTTTACTTTATTCAAGTTTCAACCAACATATACTCAAGGCGATATCCTACCTCATTCTCTAATACTTTCAATCTTATTCTTAGGCCTTTAAAGGGCAATAAAAGCTCGATATGATCAACACTTAATTTCCAATCCTATAGCTCTTAATTATTATCATATGAGTTACTAGTATAAAATGACTCGATCATTCAATTAGACTTCTCGGAAAGGTACTAGTGGCATCAGGCTTTTGGGTAATGGTTCCAATGACAGCCTCAAGTGCAACATTCACCCTTTCGATTTCAATTTATGAATTGGATGACAACGAATCAGATGACACCTTTCCAAGTGGTAGCATTTTGTTAAACTCCACTCTATAAGGAAAGATCGTCATGACATCGATATCAAATTTAGTCTCGCCAATTCTTCTTCAATATCACAATCAACTAATATCTACATTTCTACGAATATCAACCATATTGTTGGGATTATAAATATCCACAACTTGGTTTTGATCTAGGATAGCTAGAATTCCTGCGGGAATAGCTTTGATTAATTTACTAGGGGATTTAGGGTTCCTTGTGACAATCTACGTCGTATAAATACCTCGTATAAATATCAAAATAATCATCAAACAATCATGTAATAAAATTACATCATATATATATATATATATATATATATATATATATATATATATATATATATATATATATATATATATAATCCAAGTTATATATATATGAAAATAACACTTCTCAGTCTGGCCTTGTCGGTATTTCGGGAATTCTTCGGCACCGTTATAGTCAAAAGATTTTTAGACATTTTTAGAAAAATGTTTATAGTTAAAAGATTTTGAAATGTTTTATTCAAAACCTTGGTTTTAAAAATCTTTCGTTCTCTATAACGAGAGCTCTGATACCAAACTATAACACCCCCAAATTTTTACAACTCAATACAGCGGAAGACTAGTTGGTGTTACGGGATAGCACATTACTCACATCATATACAATGCTTAAAAATCGCGTCGTTTAATAATAAAACCTTTCCATTCATAAATATCAAATTTACATAGGTCCCAAGTCATTGTATTTCATACAATTTTTACAAAACATTTGAATGGAAATTGTTATTTAAGTGCGGGCCATGAATTCTTGTCATCTTCCCGAGAATTACCTTCAAGTACCTGAGATAAAACATGTTAAAAATAAAGGTCAGTGAAAACGCCGAGTGAATTCATAGAGTTTAATAAAATCCATCAATATAAAATCGGTATAAAATTATTACCGAAAATCATTTTGTACAAATCTTTATAATAGGCCATAAAATAGCCAAAGTCATTTTATACAAATCCTTATCAAAAATCATAATATAGGCATTTGCCTTAGAAATCATTATACGAACCATTGTCGTAAAAACATCATACAATACGTTTTATAACGTTGTATAGATTAAATAAAACCGTTATAAGAATATGGTTATGTAAAACCAAAACATGAACATAAAATCAATAATAAGACCCCACATTGCTAGTCAGGCAATATATCGTAATTTGATGCGTATAGCAGTATTTCGTTAATTGGATTATTATAAACCGCATGACATTGTTACCTTACTACAACAAACAACGGGTAGCTAGCCCGAAACTCAATTTTCCCATCTAAGTTAGCGTGTCGTCACAATAATCACGCTATGGAAATCTTCTCATACATAAATTCGCTTACCAATCAATGTGGCACGACAGGGATCAACCGTCAAGGCGCGAACTGGGGTGATCGTCCCCAAATAGTACTATTATATGCATAAGCGTCTACCAAATCCCGGTAGTTCATAATTCATGCTAATGGGACTTTTAGTGACATAACCTAACTTTAATAATCCATTTCGTTTCATCTATCGGGTCATATAATCATACATCGGGTCATACAATCATTCGGGTCAAAATCAATAAACAGACAATCGGGACAACTAGTGTCTTATTTTATAAAAACTAACATGTTACCTCCCTCGCGGGTTTATAAAATATTTCATAAAAACATTTAAAAGAGTGCGAGGCTATGAACTAACGTTGATGTGGGAAGGCGATTATCAGCGATTTGGATGTACGGTACGCACTTCAATCACGGAAACCTAGACAAATAATACTCGTCTTAGACTCTTGTCCAATGACTTTATAAAAATAACAATTATGTATACATATGATGATTTTATACATATGATGATGATCAAGTGGGATTGTACATTTTTACTCATTCATTATAGTGTTTATGTGTTGGTAATCTTTAAGACTAGTTACACTAGTTCAACTTGTTTACATTTTAAAGTCCAATGGGCCTATTACAAGCCCAATACAATTCATTAGCCCAATTATACTTGTGTTATCAGTATTATACTTTATATTTTGGGCCCAAATGGGTTAAGCCCAAAAATAAGTTTATAAGTGTTTAGCCCATTTAGTTGTATTATTAGTCCAATAACGCTAACTTAGCCCGTTAATGTCCATATGTTATATAGTTCGGGTTTTATCGGTTTGTACTTGTATTAAGTACTTATATATCAGTATATGACTTTTAAAAAGTTTACATTAGACGGGTCCGATCTTCTAAGTTTTAATTGACGAAAAACGTGAATTTTACGGTACTAGCCGAAAAGACGTAAAACTTAGTATATAGTTTTATAACTTGGAAAAACATTTATACTTGTAAATTATATAACATGTCCCATTTTTAATATCAATACTTATATAAATCTTTTATTATAATTATGTTCCACTAGTGGGTTTTATATATTTATATATTTTATATAAATTTTGAGTGCTTATATTATATATTATTTATATAAAATCAGTCCTAAAAATCTAGTTTACTAAAATGGTCATATCTAGAGTTCTATATGGAGATAGAACCCCAAATATTTATCACAGAAATTACATGATATGTGCTTCATTTTATTCCGTTATAGCTACTGATGATTCAACTTCTAAGTATTTTATAAAATTCGTCCAAAACAGTGTAGTCAGATTTGCACTCTAAACTTGTTTTGATCATATCTCACTCATTATAATGATTCCATTGTATGGCCAACTCTCACATGTGTACAAGACTCATAGCTTACTGTATATTAATTTATTCAAGCCATTTTATCAGTTTATCATAAGATTCTTTACTGTTTTATACAGCCATCATTTTAAGCATGATTTTAACCTTTTTACATATGGTTTTCCATCTTTTTAACCATGTTTCTCAACACCAAATCCCCACACAATATTTTTAATCATCATTCATCATCATATACATATACATAAGTAAAAGAAAATACAAGATTACATAATCAAAATAACAAGAAGGATAGGAAGAATGATCCTTATACCACCATAGTGATGAAAATGTGAGGTTGATGAACAAGGCTTGGATTTGGATGGCAAGACTTGTGATATACCAATATCAACTTCAAGATCACATATCTTCATGAACATCTTGTGGAAAATCAGCCCTCGACTCCTTTGAAAACTTCTTTCTAGATGTTAAAATCACCACAAATCTATAGAGGTTTAAAAGGGCTTCATCATATGTGTGAATAACACATTATTTCATGGTTAAAATTGATCAAATGAGGGTGTTTATTGATGAATATGGGACGAATTTTGGGGAGGAAAGAGAGAAAGTTGTGGTGGTTTGCATGGATGGAAATGGAGAAATGGTTTGGAAGTGAGTGGTTTGGAGTTGGTTGCTAGTTTACAAAGTGGCTAGGACAAGTGTCCTAGCTTACTTTGTAAGCTTGACACCTCAAAGGTGTTGAAGCTAAGTTATGACGTCCCATATGTGGGGGTGGATCAAAACTTGTTTTTTCTCATCCCCAATTATTTACGGGTACTCCTCGATTCTAGTTTCCTCGATTTGCGTGCCCTTGGGTCGTTTTACGAAAACGTTTTTATAAATTATGAATCAACGGCACAAAACGAATCTAATAAAATATTTCTTATCAAAAACGGAGTTCAAAAACGTAAATACGTAATCCTAAGGTTTCCGGTTTAGTCGTAAAGGATGTTAAATTAAAATAGTAAGTCCTAATATCTTCTCGTAAATTTGTGAGTTTATGAACCAACACAAATTTAAAATTCCAAAATAACATTCACGGATAAATTTATTTCCTGAAATGTCGGACTGTCACCAAAACGGTGTATGTAAATGTAAGCACGTAACGTAGAATCCTCCGGTTTAGACGTAGTCGATGCTACTTCAAGACGTAAATCCAAATTTCTTCCCGAAAATAAGTGAGTTCATATGATAACATTAAAATAATGTTTTTAAATAACACTTGAGAATAAAATATCAACCATAAATTGACGGATTGTCACAAAGACATCAGTCAAGACACATGTCTCACGTATACTTCCTAAAGAAACATGTCAAGATATTAGTCAAGACACATGTCTCACGTATAGTTTCTGAAGACACATGTCAAGACACCAGTCAAGACATATGTCATGCTTATAGTTCCAAGACACGAGTCAAGATACATGACTCACGTCCAACTATGGAACATTTCTAAGAAATTCAGGGTACCCTCCAAGGGTATATCCATTTTGTTGTGCCATGTATTTATCAGGCCACAAGAATTTCAATACCATTACTGGCGCATCAGTGAGAACTGTCACGTTGCCGATGTCACTTTCATTTCTTTCACCATATTTCATATATTCATGACCATGAAGGACACCTTACGTATTCCCACGTATACGAAGGTTTTCCTTCAGCTTAATGATGAGATCCAAGCTGCTAACGCATTTCCTCGGACAGACACGAGATGAATTTTATCCTAATTATGGACTATGAACAACACACCATGCTACGATTCATAATTATGTACAGTAATGTTCAGGCTCCTGAATACATTCAGCTTGATTTTCCATCAGGAAAATCTGTACAAATTATCTATGCTTACAAGTATGTGCGTTGTTAGCCAGGGTCGCTAAAAATTTCTAGCTGTCAGTAATACATGACCTACTTAAGTCCTTTTACGCATAGCCAGTTGATTATTCCAAAATCTTCCCATATATTCTAAAAGAACCTACAAGGAGAAGGACGGTAACATGAGATTATGTGTCGACTACCGTCAACTTAAACAAATCACCATTCATGACCGTTATTCTCCTCCACGTATTGACAACATGTCCAATCGACCTTATAGTGTTAATCATTTTTCCAAGATCGAACTCATGATCATGCTGCCAACAGTGACGAGTGAAAGAGCAGGACATGTCCATGACTGCTATTCGTACACGACTCGGTCATGCTAGATTTATGATTTTGAATTAGTTTCATCAATGCTCCAACGACATTATAAGAATGAGTTTCCATGAACTCATAGCAAATTCATCAGTGTTTTCATTGAGGATAACCTGATTTTCCTCTAAGCCTAGAGAAGAACAGGAAGACCATATCTGCACTATGTTGCAAATTCTATGATAAGCGAAATTTTACCCTGTAAATTTTTTTCCAATATCAATTCTGTTTGATTACAGCTACACGCTGAATCACATGGGTTTCTACGGTTAATCTTACAATGACTCAGCTTATGTGTAAAGGAGAGAACCCTACACTACATTAGGTGTTCTAGAAAATCCTACGCTAGGAGAAGTCTAGATTCAGAGACTCAGAGTTTCGCAAACTCCTATGTATCAAGTTCTACGAAGCAAGATACAATTACGTTCATGTCTAGGTACCTGACATACCAACAGGTTAAGATAGGACACCAACAGACTGGGATGTTTTCATCATCTGAAATTGTGAATTGAAATGGGACAAGATCTCCACGGATTTCGGTTACCAGTTTAACGCAAACTCAGAAGAAGCATGATGCTATCTGGTTTATTGTAAACAGTTTGATCAAGTCTGCAGAATCCTTACATCCGTAAGGATTTTAGAACCAACAGATTGATCAGACATGTTCTGGCCAAGGCTCATCCGATCACTTGGCAATCCCTCAGTTATCGGGTCAGACAAAGATTTGAAATTGTGCTCCTTATTTACTTCACGTCTTCATTCTAATTCCACGACTTGCTTTCGCACTCGCGTTCAAGACACTATTCACGTTCATGATCGTATCTTGGCTTACTATTTTACGTTCATTTTCGTTATGGGAAGTTTTGCAAGAACTTGAGAGACCAAACCCAAGTTTAGTATAACTCCCTATCCTCAGATAGACGTTTCTCGTCATATTCTATGTCTCACCCTGTAGCGTTTGGCGTTACCGCCATTATATTCTATGTTCACGATATGTTTCACATGTCATGTTCATTCCGCGTTCCTCATATCATGATCAAGATATGTTACACGTATCATGGATCACGATATGTATACTCATATTACACTCATCATATCTCCACGTATCACGTTAAAAAATTTCACGTATTACGTTCAAAAATTTTCACGTACTACGTTTCTTTATGTCTCGCGCATCGTTGCTAATTATCAGTTAAGTGAGAGTGTTTTGCACGATAACGTTTCAGTTGCCATACACGTTAATTCTTATTCCCTCTATCGAATTTAGGGGATCTACCTTCCGTTGATAACCACGAATTTCTTCGTATTCCGAGTCAAGGTCAGGATGACCAAGATTTAGCATTAGTGTCAAGATCTTGTGAAGGAACCGTTCTAAGAGGGAAGCCACTTGGAAACGGATAAGTTCATCCGAACTTCTTATCTGTTTTTCTCTTATCAATTAGATATGTCCTTTTAGTCACGTCAAGTTCCATGTCCTTTCAAGACATGTCATGTTCCGCGTTCCTTCTGCCAGGTCACCTGCACGTTCATTTATCTTACATACCCTATCAGTTTGATTCGGGTATGTTTCTCTTTCAGTACGTTATCTATAATTCGGGGACGAATTATTCTTTTTAGGGGGGAAGAGTTGTAAAACCCGCATGCTTTTACTAGGAATTGTACCCTTAAGATCGTACTACATCATTAGAACTTTCCTTTTATAGCACGAATACGTTTCATGACTTAGAATTTCTAGTATTACGTACGTGTTATAGCACGATAAGTATTTATTACATATTAAGACACGATAATTATTCCAATAATAATTACAATCAAGAACATACGAACATAAAATCATGAACGTAAATTAATCACGAGCTTAATGTTACGTACATATATATATTTGTTGCGAATACGAATAAATATAATAAGACACGAACGATAATTATTTAAATCACATAAAATACGAACACGAGAACACACTCTATTTTTAGACACGGAAATTGTTCGGGTTACCCCATGTGGGCCCCATACCACACGGCAAGAACAAAGAAGAAAAGGGCCAAGCCCATTATTTTATTTAACAAAGAGAAAAGGGAACCACATTCATTTTATTTCTAAACCTAAAAAAAGTAAAAAACCCTATCCTCCTTTTCTCTCCCCTTTTCTCTTTGGTCGCCGGTTTGGATCATCACCACAAGGGTGATTGAGTTGATTTTGGTGTTGATTATTTACAAAGAGCATTAGTGTGTTTATCCTCCTTGATTCACGCATTCGGTAAACCTTAAAACCCTTTTCTTTTAATCTTTTATTTTATTTTTACACATGAACTTATAAGGGTTTTGTTTTAATATGATTATCATGTCAATTAAATCGAGGGGGTAAATGGTTTGATGTTTTAGGGTTGTTTGTTTGTGGCCGACGCAAGAACCGAGCCCATAGGGGTCTTGGCTTGATTTAATCCACACCACCGAGACCACAAGGTCTCGGTATGGTGATGGTGGTCCCACGGCAGCAGCCAAAACAAGGGAACCCCGACTTGGTTTGGGGTATGGTGTTGATTACGGGTCCGGTTCATGGTGTCTAGTCACGATCCGGTTCATGGTTTATGTTAAGGTTATGTTTTAATAATCATATGTTAAAAATTAAATTAATAAAATATATGACATGATTAATTTAATAAAACATGACTTAGGTTATATTTTAATTATTAGATCATGGAATTTTTAACCTAAGTATTTATATTTTATCTAGACTTTATAATTAATTAAGTATTAAAAACCATGGCTATAATTAATTAATTAACATGACTTAGGTTATATTATTAATAATTAATAATACATGTTTTAACCTAAGTATTTAACTTTATTTAATTAAAAACATGATATATTTAATTAAATACTTTTAACCTATAGTTTATTTAAATTACATGTAATAATTAATAAACTATACCTTATATCATTATGACTTAGAAAAATAATCAGAAAACACTTAAGCTTATATACTTAGCTTATTTAACCAGCTTATATCTATTTATGGAAACTTTCTATTTTTAGAAACTTATTTAATTAAGGCAGCTAATCTATTTATGGAAACTTTCTATTTCTAGAAACTTATTTATTTAAGGCAGCTAATCTATTTATGGAAACTTTCTATTTTTAGAATCTTATCTATTTTATGCAGTAATTCTATTTTTGGAAAATTTCTATTTTTGGAAACTTTCTATTTTTGGAAACTTTCTATTTTTGGAAACTTTCTATTTTTGGTAACTTTCTATTTTTGGAAACTTTCTATTTTAGGAAACCTGCTATTTTTATAAAGTTACTTATTATTACACAGTAAGTATAATAATACATGAAATACAAGTAATACTGAATCAGAATAGACAGAATATAAGATAAACACAGTTTAAAGCTTAAAACAGTAAAACATGACATGAACGTACAAAATAAGCTAAGACATGATATAAAACCAGTTACGTATTTAGTAGTCAGATACTTATACACGTATGTATTTATGTAGCATTAGTGATACCGAAGTAGGACTTTCCTCAGTTCGTCTTCTTCATTCACTGGACATAAGGTACGGATTCCCGTCCTTTCAGTATGGACATTCTTTCCTTATTAGGATTCCCCGTATGCAGCCAACTATTTTCCCGTAGTATAAGTTTATATGTTTGATTTGCTTATGTTTAATTTAGAATACATATAGCCATATACATGCATGACCAGTATATTATTATATTTATCATGTGGGGCATATGGGTGCATCCTAGTTACATGTTTTTCAACAGATTACTCAGTGGGAATGTGGTGTGTGCCTTGCATCCTTCACAAGGAGCTGATCCCTCCTACCCAAAACCAGTATATTAAATTAGAGGCAACCCCTCTAATTTGCATGATGAGGTCACCCCTCCAAGTATTCATGCACGGTGGATTTTCATGACCTATATTGGATAATGGTAAAATATGTTAAACGATTTTCATAAGATAAACATAAGGCTTTTCAAACTATAAAATCAGTTTTATGAACATGTTCCAGGTTTTCCAGGACTTATACATTTCCGTTGATATTAAGTCTTTATTATGTTTTAGTCATTTATAATATGTCTATATCCGTGCACTGAGCGTTTTGCTCAGCCGTTACTTTCCTTCCCATGTCCCAAAACGGCAGGTACCCTAGGGAAGACTTGAGCATTTGGAGGACATGCATAGGATGGAAGCTGCTAGAGACTTCTTTTCCTTTTTGCCTTCATATACTTATGCTTGTTTAGTCTTTCATTCATTCTTTTGCTTTATTATGTTTTGGGCTTATGTTTGGGAACCGATGTTTGATTCCGGTTATCCCTATGGTCATGTAATGTTTTAGACATTTATCCTTGTATGCTTTGATGACACGCCATAATTACGCATGACATTCCATTATCAAAATGGGGCGTTACAGTAAGCGTCGATTTATCCGCTTTTGGTTTTCCTATATTTTTTTACCTTGATTCCCGACTTAAATCTTTTGGAGATTTCTAATGGAATTATTCTTTTTTTGGTCAAAAATGTCTCTAGGTTGAGATTTCTTTTGTCCTTCTTTTTTTAGAGTCGATTGCGGTTAAAATTTACAATTGTTTTAGATGTTTTGTTTTCTACCTTTATTCCAACAATTCTAAGTTTTTAACCCCTTGAGATAATATCTTCAAATTGTTGGATGTTTCTTTTCTACCTCTATTCCAACAATTTTGAATTGATCTTCTCAAAATCCTCTCCTTTTTTGGATTGATAGCATCGCGTGCGCACTTCTTTCTTCAATGCTTTTCATTGTTTGTGTAAACGACTTGTTTATCATCCTCATTTTCCTTTTCATCATAGCCATTCTTCCTCTTTTTCCGACTATGTGGAATTGTCTTTATTGTCCATGTCATACTTTCTTTAGTTTGGTATTTTTTCCAAGATATTAAAGCGGAGTATGTCCTCTCGACAATATTTTCTATTTTTATAAATTGGACATTTCTTTTCTCTCTTTACTCCATTTATATTTTTGTTGTCACCAAAATAAGTTGGGTTCTCTTTTCTATCTAATAGCCCTCTTATTTTTCTTAACTTGTCATACTTTTGACACTTATAAAAGTTAAGATTGTTTTAGCTTTCTCTTGAGTCTCTCTCTTTGTACTCGAGTTGTTTAAAGCTAATTCTACTTGGGTGACCCTTGCTATATACTCTTGACCACTAACTTTGTTTTGTAGGACTTTTCTAACCCATCTTTGTAGCTCGTCACTTTTCTTGCTTTGTTGGTGCCTCAAGAAAGGGGAGCTCATATCAAGGGGGAGCATTTTTAAGAGTCCAACTCATTACATTTGCGGTCGTTGACTCACTTAAATTGCATTCATTGAACATCTTGCAAGTAATGAATTTTGTAATCTCGAAGATAAGCATATTATTATGCGTGGAGTTGGTTAACCTATGGTGATTGAATACTTCACTAGGATGACACAAGCTCAATATTTTTAGATGATGGGTTTATGGTTTGGATTCTCGCCTCTCTACCGAGGGACGACTAGCTTTTTGGATGCAAGGTCTTTCAAAGTCGATCCTCATCTTCTACCAATGAAGGCTACTATTCAGATGCAAGCTCTCTTGACGTCAATTCTTGTCTTCCTCAAATGGCGTACAATCGATGACTACCACTTTGGATGTATGCTCTCTCAACGTTGTTTCTTCTCTTCTTCAAAGATGTTGACTACATTTTTTATTCGATAAAGGGGGAGAAGTAAGTGTAAACGAGTAACTTATACATTTTAATATGCGTTGCGGTTTACTTGTTTGTCATCATCAAAAAGGGGGAGATTGTTAGTTTAAACATTACGATGTTTAGTCGATATAATCTCTTCGTGTTTTATTGATGACAAACATATAATTCGCAATACATTATGTGAAATGTTAAGGTACTCGTAATCACTCAAGAATACATTTGTATACTTCTCTCGACACTTCCAATATCGCATTCGGCATGAATCACTTAAGGTATGAATAAACATGTCACTAACCTAACTAAGTGATCAAGGATTAATATTTTCTTAAAACTCACATTTAATCAAATGTAACAAAAGATTTTAATAAACTTTATTTTTAAGAAAATGTTTTATTAAAAAGAAAATGGAAATTTGAATTTGGCATATTCCATATGCCAAAAGAATATCATTTGAGGGTATAAACAACCCAGATGGCATATCCCAACTAAAGGACAAAAATGTATGGACTCCAAGCCCGAGGACCCTTAAATAGACCCGCGGATCCTTATTGATAAGGATCAATGGAGACAATTAAGGCACCGCGGGTGTTTATAGCCGTTGCACTCTTTCCCTATAAATAGTGGATCATTTCTAGTTTTTCTTTTAATCCTTTTTGCACAGTTTCTTAAAAAACATCTTTAAACTCCTTGATTAGTTAGTTTAGATTAATCTTGTTTTAAGATGTGATTCTCTCCTTCAATCCTCTCATCTTCTTAAGTGCAAAGAGAAGATCACTCACACATTTGTGATGAGATTAAAGATGAAGTCTTGACGAAGATCATCCTCTCTTAGATTTAGTCAAGTTCAGCATTTTTATTTATGTCTTGTGTAGATCCAATGTATATGTGTATACTTGGATCAATCCTGTGTAGATCCAATGTATATGTTTATACTTGGATCAATGTTGTATAGATCCAATGTATTTGTGAATACTTGAATTAGTTGTGTTAATCCATTGTATTTGTGAATACTTGGATTAAGTCTTGTGTAAATCCATTGTATATGTGTATACTTGGATTTGTGTAGTGTAGATCCAAGTTACATGTGTTTACTTGGATATGTGTTTTATTGAGTTGTAATAGGTATGAGTTGTGAGTTCTCACTAAACTATAAAGTGATGTGGTTGTGTCTTTTCAAGTTCTCACTTAGCTTCAAAGTGAAGAGTTGTGAGTTCTCACTAAACTATACATTGATGTGGTTGTGTCTTGTGAGTTCTCACTAAACTATAAAGTGATGTAGTTGTGTCTAGTAAAGTTCTCACTAAGCTTCAAAGTGAAGAGTCGTGAAGATTGGTTCTACCTTTCGATTAGAACTCGACATCTAGCCTTGTGTTGTTAAATGGTGAAGTAGGCAACATTGTGAAGATTGGTTCTACCTTTCGATTATAACTCGACATCTAGCCTTGTGTCGTAAAATGGTGAAGTGGGCGACGTTGTGTAGATTGGTCCTAGCTAAGATTAAGACTCGACTTTTAGCTTAGAGTCAGAAGTTGGATAATCTACGTTGTGTATGGTTTCTCCACCTTAAGGAGTTTGTTGACTAATGAAGTAACTCTCGAGTAAGGTGTACTCGAGGAGTGAAGTAGGGTGAAGAGGAGCTTCGTGACCGAACCATTATAAATCACTGTGTCGGTACTTTCCTTTACATTTATGTCTTTACTTCTTTGTCTTTACTTTTATAGTTGCATACTTGTGTTGTGTGTATTTGTGTGCATCTCATAATCTAAACATCTAATTTGTAGAAAAGCTAAGGCTTAGTACGTGTGTGCTTCATGTTTAGATTATGGTTAAGTGTGCATCCCTTAGTCTAAAAGTCTTAGTTGTGGAAAAGCTATGGCTTAGTACATGTGTGCTTAATGTTTAGACTATTGCTTGATGTACTCTTGATTTGATGTGTTTGTGTGTTTACTTACTTGTTGTTTACTTTAATGACAAACATATCTCATATCTAGTCAAGCTTAATCGAGAATTTGATACAAAAGATTTTCAAGGTTTAAAATGTATCAATATTTGGCACCCATTGTCGGCGGTTCCTTATTGAGCCCACGGTCCTTTATTGATAAAGAACCGCAGGGGTATTTAAGGAACCGCGACCTGAGGATTAAACGAAATGTTTTGAAAATTAACCAGAAACTATCCAACCCCCCCCCCTCCTAGTTTCTACAAATCATTCCTTTTATTAGTTTTTGTTTTGGCTTTAAATTGTGTTGTTTATGTTTGTTCTATGATATCTTAGTCTGTGCATGCTTATCTTAAGCTAAAAGAGAGATCATGTATGTCTTTTGTTCAAACTTGGCCATAATTTGGTCAAGTGTTAAGCACAATACACCAGATCTAATTTTACCTTAGATTTGGGGTTATAGAGTTTGATACCTAGGATTCTAGTAGTTTAGTTATAGTCTTAGATATGTCTTAGGTGAATTCAGTGTTTTGGAAGCTTTGCGTTATTATTAAGCTAAATCACTAAGATTCATCTTGTTTTAGTATATAGTTCTAGTTCAATGTTCATTGTTCCTTCTTGTTTGATTCTGCTTATACTTGGTCTGTGTGTGTATTTTGTGCTTGGGTTTGTTTTTTGTACTTATGCTAATCCCCTAATAAGCAACAACTTATTAGGGTTTTATCCAAAAAACAGCAAAAAAAGTTGCAAAAAACAGTGAATGTGACTCAAACCCACGTCACGTCTCTCACACACAAATGACTTACCAGCATGTCCTAGGGACTTTTTCGTTATAGTCCATAGGTTGTTTCTTTTTATTCCTTTTTTATTTCATTTTCATAAATAAACTGCTTGAAAGCTTATTTCGTCTTATAGCTTATTTGCAACGAGCAATAACTTAGTCTGGTAAACCAAACTAATTATTCTCCTCTTTTATTTTATATTATTAAGTTTCATCCTTAGTTGACTAGATTTTCTTAGAATTCTAGCTTATTTCATTTTCTTTATAGTGCTTATTTCGTCTCTATTGCTTATCCACCTGGCTTATTTTAATTTTCTTGGTTGCTGAGTTTTAAGTCTTGTATTTCGAACTTCTTGTGCAAGTTTGAGGTCAAATGGTCTAGTGAATTTTCCACTCGACTATTTTGTCGTATATGCTTTTTATATTTTGCTTAATACAGCTTATTGGCTAAACCTTTTTCCAAAATTCTTTTTCCATTAGTTTAATTTTGTTAAAAAAAAGTAGTCCTTGTAAGTTTTTAGCTTCTCTACTTAAGTATTTACTTTTTGGTCTTTTTGCAATAAGCTTATTGCTTATTTGAATACGCTAAACTTTACTTTTTTAAAATTTTATTTTGGAAAACTCTTTTATTTTTTAAAAACTGAGATTAGTAAATAAGTTTTCTAATAAGCTCACTAGATAGCTTATTCGGCTTATTAGACCCAATAACATAGCTTAGTGATTATTTGGAGCTTATAGAAGCTTTTTCAGACTTTCTTCCAGTTTAAAGTTGTTCAGAATTGAATTTTAGGTCTAGTAGCACTTTTCATTTCTTGTTTTTCCAACTTTTTCTTATTAGGGCAAAAAGCCCATTAAGCCTTAAGTCCATTTTGGTTTTGGGCTATGATGACGTATAGTCCCTATTCGGATTGTATAACCCGACCTACGGGTACTACTCGTATCCATTGGGTATGGATCATTACTTCACAGCACGCACAAGTCCCAAGGGGACCGGTAAGCCGATGTCGCACAACAGCCTATTACTTAGCCGTGTCCTTGTTATACTGCGACAAGATAATACAGAATATAATCTATCCGTTGATTATATTCGCTTAAGTAAAAGGGATATAAACTTACCTTAGTTATGCGATAAGGATCAATCTATTTTAGGTCATTATTTCTTCCTTAGGTCGCAGGATCAGGAGAGCCCAGCCAGGACTCTCTCGGGTATAAAAGAACTCCCGAGGTTCCACAAAGGCACGATACAAAACACTCTAAAACTCTCACATATACTCAAACAGATTACTTACTCTCACGCTGAAGTCTAATCGTGAGACACGCGCCCACGGTAAGCTTAACGGTGTCTACTGTTCAGTGTGCAGAGTCTTCAAACAAGATTCACTCGGTGAAAGAGCCGGAGTCCACAAGACCCCAAATTAAGCCTAATTCGAGTCTAGCTCGGTCCATCCAACTTTTGTATCACCAAGTTGGCGCCATCCGTGTGACCCTACACTAAACTCTAAGCATGACAAGAAAAGGAACGGATGGAGGTGGTCGAAGATCGTTGATAATAGACGGTCAAATCACATCCATAGGGAACACCCCTGGATCGGCCAGCGATGCAAACAGCCGTGATGCGATAAATCCACCTCTCCGAGGAGCGAGCTCACTATTCTCAACTCCCCTACCCGCCATAGAGGAAAGCGACGTAGACTAGAGATCAACTCAGCCTCCTCCCAACAAAGATAGACGGAAGCTACCCCTCACCTCTGAGGAGGGCGAGGAAGTGATTGCTATAGATGCACGTGCGATGGAGGAATATGTAGCAAGCAACTTACAAACTTTGCTCCAACTCGTCACTAAATACATGAAGGACTAGTAGGTCATAAAAGGAAAAAGGCGCGCAGGACGCTATCAATCCTCGGACAATGATTCATCAGATTTAAAATCAGACAACAGTCATCATACAGAACGTGGGCACGAACATTCCTCCCCAGAAAGCTCAGGATGGAAAGAACGCGCTTTCCATTTACACAAAAGAAAAAATCGAGACTTCTCACAACCATGCAAGAAAAGACGCTTTCATAAGGAATATACAGTATTATCCTGATACAGTAAAGCGTCGCATGCCAACGAACGTCAAAACATATGATGGCACTACAGATCCAGAAGATCATCTGAAAGTATTCAAATCGCAAGCAGGAATTGAGAAATTGCCGAACCTGTATGGTGTAACATTTTCAACTTTACACTTGTAGGAAACGTGCGGACCTGGTTTGACAAACTCCCACCGCAAAAAATAAACGGCTTCGAAGTATTACGGAAAGCATTCAAAAGAAACTATGTCCAACAAAAGAGATACGACAGGAGTGTTGTGTCACTTGCAAGAGTCAAACAAAACCAGGGTGAATACCTAGAAGACTTCTTAGAGCGCTTCAAACATGAATTCCTCCAGATAAAAGAATGCCTGGAATCTTGAAAGTATCCTGCTTTATGGCAGGGATAACTAACAAAGATCTAATACGAAAGTTGAACGAGAGGACACCAAAAACGTTTGATGGGATAATGTGAAAGGTGAGATCCTTCATACAAGGAGAATCAGCTGCCACGGAAGCCATGCAAAATACTTCTAGCTATAGATCCCGCGACGTTCCCAATAAACAAACTAATATACGGGGTGGATCCCGGGATCCTAAATATCAAGGAAACCAAAAATAAGGGTGTAGCGGTAGCTTTCAATTCACGCCACTAAAGTTAACCCGAAGAGAGATCCTCGCATCAGAAGGAGTGAACTTCCCAAGATCACTACCAATGGCCACTCCAGTGTAAAGACGCATAGGCAATAGATACTGCGAGTACCATGGAGACAAGGGACACGCCACCAACGAGTGTATTCAGCTACAAAAGCACATTGAAAGCTTGGTGCAGACGGGGAAGCTGGAGCACCTCGTCAAAGAGGCCTCAGAAGGCGAAAAACAAAAGCTAAATGATACAGTCGCAACCATCTACATGGCACAAATGTGGCAAAGAATGACTAAGTAAAAGGTGAGGCAAAGGTTCTCCATAGGAAGAGACATCTCTTCCCCCCCCCCCTTCAGTACGAACACTGTGGCCGAGGGCCCATTGGTAATAGAAGTAACTATTGGCGATCATAGCATTCACCCGTATGTATATGGACGGCGGCTCATCGGCGGAAATCATGTATGAGCATTGTTTTTTAAAACTAAGCCCAGAGATAAGGAACCAAATGGTACCTGTGACTTTACCGCTCATTGGTTTTAGTGGAGAAGCAGTATGGCCTTTGGTCTAGTTAAAGCTAGTAGTAAAGGTAGGAAATGACGAGCATTCGACGAAAGTCTCAATGAATTTTCTGATAATACGATCCCCATCATAGTACAACAGGATCGTTGGGCGGCCCGCCATCATAGCAATGTGAGCAGTACCTTCTACGACCCACGACATGATGAAATTCTCAGTGGAAGGAGGAATTGTGACGATCTTCAATATAGTTGTACCACTTGCGGAGAGTAACATAGTTACAGAACCACCCCGAGTAACGACAGAGCCAAAGGTAAGTTCACCACCAAATTTAAAGGTGGCAGTTCACCCAGAATACCCAGATCAAAAGATAACAATTGGGGGAACATTATCCGATAAAGGAAAGTTACTCATGTGTCAACTTTTAAGGGATAATTTAGACATCTTCGCATGGGAACCGAAAGATATGACTGGTGTACCGTGATCAATAGCCGAGAACAATTTGCAAGTCCATGAAGGATATACACCAGTCAAACAAAAGAAAAGGGGACAAGCTCCAGAACGCAGTAAAGCAATACTGGATGAAGTAAAAAAATTGGTAGACGCGGGAATTATGCGAGAAGTCTACTAACATGACTGGATTTCCAATCCAGTGATGGTCAAAAACACGATGGCAGTTGGCGTATGTGTGTTGACTTCACGTATCTTAATAAAGCTTGTCCTCAGGATTGTTATCCGCTCCCAAAAATAGACTGGAAAGTCGAATCACTATGCGGGTATCCCTTTAAATGCTTCTTGGACGCATATAAAGGATACCACCAGATACAAATGGCAGAACAGGACGAGGATAAGACAACATTACACACTAGCCAGGGTGTATATTGCTACACTAAAATGCCATTCGGACTTAAGAACGCGGGTGCCACGTACCAACGACTGGTGGACAAGGCGTTGGACAGTCATATTGGGTGTAACTTGGAGGTATATGTCAATGACTTGGTCATAAAAAGACACACTGTAGAGGAACTCATCCGTGATATAGAGGAAACCTTCTCCGCGCTTAGGAAAAAAAACATGAAGTTAAACCCAAAAAATGCACTTTCGGAGCCACAGAAGGCATGTTCCTAGGATACATGATAGAGCCTAATGGCATTAAACCTTGTACATAGAAGACAGAAGCGGTCATACAACTCCAAAGCCCAAAGACGAAAAGGAAGTACAATCGCTAAACGGAAAGCTAGATGGATTAAACAGGTTTCTATCAAAATTAGCAGAGAAATCACTCCCTTTATTCGAAACACTCAAGAAGTGAATAAAAAAGGGAGACTTTAATTGGACAAAAGAAGCAGAAAAAGCCTTCGAAGAGTTAAAAATACATTTAGCTTTGCTACCCATGTTGGTCGCACCTCGACCGAAAGAAGAATTGATAGTGTACCTTTCGGCTACGCACAAAGCAATCAGCGCAATACTAATGACAGATAGACAGAACGTGTAGACACCATTATACTTTATAAGCAGAGCCTTACAAAGCTCAGAATTGAATTATACACCAATGGAGAAATTGGTATTAGCACTGGTATTCGCAGCAAAAAGGCTATGATGATATTTTCAAGCTCATCCAATAGCGGTCATTATAGACCAGCTAATAAAGTAGATAATATCAAAGCCAGACGTCGCAAGAAGATTACAGAAGTGGAGTGTTCTGCTAGGAGAACACAACATTACGTATAGACCACGTAATGCTGTCAAAGGACAGATCCTAGAAGACTTCATTATTGAAAATCAAGAGGAAGGCGAACAGACATCTATACAGGAGGAGGATGACCAAGACCCATGGATCTTATTCACATATGGATCCTCCTGCACCGACGGATCTGGCGCAGGCCTTATTCTCACCAACCCTTAAGGTATGGAGTTCATGTACGCATTATGCTTTGAATTCACAGCTATAAACAATGAAGCAGAATATGAGCACTCATAGCAGGAATACGGATCGTGGCCTGTATAGGCGTACACAATATTGAAGCAAATGTGGACTCTCGCTTAGTAGCAAATCACATACTAGGCGAATACGAAGTAAAGGAGGAAAATATGATACAATACTTGCATAAAGTCAAATCATTAATCAAAGGCTTCAGTAGGTTCCTGAGATGTCAAGTACCAAGAGGGGAGAACAAAAAAGCCGATTCCCTCAGTAAGATAGCATCCACAATCTTCGCACACTTATCTAAGCAAGTTTTGGTGAAAATCCTCAAAGAAAAATCCATAAAGGAAGAGGAAGTGGCATTGGTCGTAGAAGAATAAGGTCCTACGTGGATGACACTGATCATGGAATACTTGACAAAAGAGTCGCTCCCAACAGATGAAACTGAGGTGCGACGGATAAGCAGGTGCTCGAGACAGTTTGAGGTTAGAGATGTGATTCTTTATAAGCGATCATTCCTTCAACCATGGTTACGATGTGTAGGACCGCAACAAGCGCAATACGTCATCAGCGAGATACATGAGGTATCTTGCGGCATGCACGTAGGAACCAGATCAGTGGTGGAAAGTGCTCCGCAGTGGATATTACTGGCCAACCATGCACTCAGACGCGTGGTCACTTATTTCAAAGTGCAACGACTACCAAGTGCACAGAACAGTGTCGCGCCAACCCCAGCAAGAATTAACACCTATTACTTCTCCTTGGCCATTTTAAGTAGGGGATCGATATCGCGGGACCTTTCCTTGTGGCAACCGGAGGGATTAAGTTTCTAATAATCTCAATGGACTACTTCACGAGATGGATTGAGGCCAAAGAGGTAGCAACAATCATTGGCAACCAAGTGAAAAGGTTCGTATGGGATAATATAGTGTGTCACTTTGGGCTACCAGGGGAAATCGTCTCCGATAATGGAAAATAATTCACGGAGAACCCATTTAAAGACCGATGCACGAAGAATAACAAAAACCAGAGATTTGCATATGTAGCCGACCCACAATCTAATGGACTAGTTGAAAAAGCGAATAGGAGCCTGGGGGACGGCATCAAAGTGCGACTAAGGGAGGAGAATAAGAAATGGGTTGATGAATTATCACACGTGTTATGGGCGCATCGTACCATGATAAAAACTACAATCAGAGATACCCCCTTCGCCTTAACGTACGGGATAAAGGCGGTTATTCCAGCTGAAATAGGGTTGGCAACACCCCGCACAGCGGAGGTCGACATGATTAAGAACGAAGATGAATTACGGTTGAACTTGGATATAATTGATGAAAGACGAGAATTGGCAGCGATCAATGAAGCTAAGGTAAAATCTAAAATGAAGGGTTACTACGACGCTAGGGTGCGAAATACTTCGTTCATACCATGAGACTTTATGTACTGCGCGAACGCGGCTAGCCGCGTAGAAAATACAGGGAAGCTGGGAACCAAGTGGGAAGGGCCCTACATGGTAACAAAAGCTTTAGGGGATGGTGCGTACTGGCTGCGCGACATGGAAGGTCACGACTTACACAAGACTTGGAATATTTGCTATCTGAAAAAGTGCTACCTTTAAACACATGTATTATTTTCTTTTTATTTTATTATTAATAACTGGATTTTAGGTTCTTGAATTGGTCTAATCGAATTGAAATCGGGTTTTAAGTGTGACTCGGTAGTTTTTGGTTAAGAAAAGAAAAAGGTTGCTTATCTATTTTAAACTAAAAACTAAATGCGAAAAAGATTAAAACTTGACGAATAAAACAAGTTAAAAAGAAATAAAGTAAATTTGAAATTTAATAAAAAGTAAAATTTAAAAATAAAATAAAACAAAACACTTTAAAATTAAACTTGACAAAATTGGTGGGAAAAATAAAATTTGAAACTAATTCGGAATTCAAAATCAAAATCTAATTCGGAAACCAAATGAAAAGTCATTCGGAATATAAGCTTCAAAACTAATTCGAAATAAATTTGCAATAACTAATTTGGGAAAACATAAAATAACTAATTCGGAATGCACTAACATTAGCTAATTCGAAATAACCCTTTTGCATGTAATTTGGAATAGTTTAAATCGTTACCTAGTTCGGAATATCAAAAAGGTTATTAATTCGGAATACACCAAACTCTAACCTAATTTGGAGTAATTGCAATAGTACCTAATTCGGAAAAACTCACTTTGTAACTAATTCGGAATGTGGTTGAGTATGTTAATTCGGAATATATAAATCATGAACCAATTAGGAATACACAAGTTTCTAACCCTATACCGGAATGCATATACAATAATGTAATTCGGAAAAAACCTTTTATACCTAATTCGGAATTTTTGTTTTAACACCTAATTCGGATTAAACACTATGTATATAATTCGCAATATTTAGTATCAAAACACAAGTCGGAATTAGGGTTTATCAATTCGGGTAAAAAGCAAATAAGCAAAAACCAAATAAGCAAAAACCAAATAACCAAATAACCAAAAATTAAGCCAAACTAATTTTAAGAAAAAACTAAATAAGGCACAAATCAAAAACTCTAAAAACACAAAATAAGCTAAATTAATAAAATCAACTTTTAAAGCATTAATCTACCAAATCACTTAAATGAAAAATAAGCTAAACACAAATAATCAATAAGCACAATAAGCTATAACATAAACAACATCAAAACAATAAGAACAATGAAATAAACACTTCACTCAAATAAGCAATAAGATCAAATAAGCTACATGATTAACCAAATCAAACATAAGATTTAAAACAAGAAAGGAAGAATGAGATTTGTTTAATAAGCTTGAATTAAAGATGAAGATTAAGATAACATTCAACAAAACAAGATTAAAGATGAAAAGATTAAGAAACTTGAAAGAAAACTTAGAGAGAGAAAGTAATACACCTACTCCTAATCACCTTAATGAAAAACTAAAAATAAACTAACTAACACAAATGAAGGTTTAAGGTCTATCTATTGTGGAAGGGATGTGGTGTTGTTGCTTCCTTCTTTCTCTTTGTCTTCTCGTCTTTTCAAAAAATTCGTCTTTCTCGACTTTCTCTCGGGATTTGTCGATAGGTAAAATGAACTCATCTTCTAATTTTCTTCTTTTATTAGACTTGGTTTTTTGACTTCGTTAAACTTCCGTCTTTGATCTTTTTCTTCGATAAATCTTCAGAATAGGCCTTTAACTTCCGTTCTTTTTGCACTCTTGATCTTTTGACTTTGTCTTTTGTCTTTTTCTTTGATAAAAGCCCGTGTTTTCTTGCGTTTTCATATTTTGGTCCTAAAACACAATAAAAACACAAACCACGCATAATTCCTACTTTTACGACACTAAATACACGTTTTGGTCTCGTTTTTATTTGTTTTAAGTGGTAAAAGGATAAGTTTTTTCACACTTATTAAATCCCCTACACTTGACCATTGCAATGTCCCCATGCAACGCATAATTTCAAAACATAATTTTACATTTTCCATCAGAATTAACCCATCTCGGCATTTATTATAATATACTACTACTACTACTACAATAAAAGAAACTTAACAGTAATGAAAAGATAAAAACTTATAAAAGATATAATAATTTCATTCAGTTTATTAACTTCGAAATTGTTTGATGGAAGAAACTTGTAAAGAAATCTAAGACTTAAATTAGGGCTTTGGTGTCATGAATATTAATCACCCTCAAGTTTCACGTTCCACATACCAAGCATAAAAACAAGATCATTGTTTACCATAAGTTCTTAAGTTAAAACCACTTATATAAGACAATTGTGTAATACTCTTTCTCCAATATTCCTAAGTTGTATCTCTAGATATTAAAGATTGTCATTCACCCGTAGGCTCATTTGCCTTATTAAATAATCATTAGTCCAAAAATGAAGGCAAAACGGTGTAAACCTGACACTTAGAACCTAACCTCGTTCTCAAAAACGTTTTCACTAAAGTAAGCCCACATCAAGGATAATTTAACACGATTTAGGGAATAAATTCCTGGATCCGAAATTTGGCCAGTAGTACTACTTATTATTGTTTCCTCCAAAGTCATGTTGACTTTATGTGGAGTTTAGAAAATTCACATCATATACCCTTAGGCTCTTTAAGATGTAAAAGTGCTCCTCATCTATGATCCACACCCTAAGTCTCCTTGAACCACAAACAAGGGAATTGATTATTTATCAATTTTTATTAAACACTTACCATGCCATACAACCTAAGGCTCTAATGACAAGGTTCGTGCTACATGCCCCACACCCTAAGGCTACTTGAGGTCATGTTTTAATCTTATTATTCTTTATTTATGATATATATAGTAGGCCAAATTCCGCGGTCCCATGGTCTGAATACCTCCTACTTAGTGGTTATAAGCCACCTTAGTCGGAAGTCCACAACGCTGGCATCCTCAATGTGTTCATGCTTTGATTACAAGGAAATAAAAGAGTTGGTTAAGAGCTAAAATATCGAATCTAAACCGCAAAAATCCTCATTTATTAAGCAATTTAATATACAAGTGGGAAGAAAGAGCCACAAAAACTCATATAAGGAAGAATTAACCCTTAAACTTATTATCAACTCTATCATCTCTCGTTATCCAGAATTTAAAATCTCAAGTAATGAGACTAGTGGATACTTAGCCTAATAAACCAATTAAGGTCCATATGGTTAAGGATACTAGCTAGAGTAAACTTGGATAAGTAAACTCGGGTTGAGTCAAAATATTCACGACGGGCCTAATATATCAAAGACGTCTAAACTTGTTAAAACCATTTTGTTTATTATTATTTTTTTTACTTTATTCTTGAAATAGAATATATACATATGATGGTGATGATAAAAGGAAAGAAGTTAAAAAAACTTAAATGAAAAATACTACTAGGCCAAAATAGATCAAAAATTTTGAAAAATGACGAAAAATATTAATTATCCAGTTAAAATGAGGACATATTCATGGAAAAGCCCATTTAACTTTGATAGAAGTCTCCCCTACACTTGATATAAACATTGTCCTCAATGTTTAAGCATGTGGAAGTAAACTCCCCTACACTTAGGACATTGTGAACGTAGTTTAAATCTTGCTAAGGAAGAGACAACTAAAGTGATTCCCATTTCAACATTTATCGATAAAATATTGAATCACAAGAGTGTAGGATAGAACCGGGAAGATGGGTATACGGGATCACAGGTCGTCAAATATCATCAAGAGTAGATCTTTGAAAGCTTTAATCCCTGCACATCATAAGAAACAAAACAACAAACACCTACGTGGCTCCCCTACACTTATTATGGATAAAAAAGGATAGATCATCGGGTTGCCTCCTGAGAAGCGCTTGTTTTTGTTAACCGAGTCACGAGCCTGACTCAACCCAAAATTAATTCAAGGGAAACGTTAAGAGGGATGGAATCATCTCATGAGAGATGTCCTATCCAAAGTACAACTTAACACGTTGGCCATTCACCTTAAAATTGGGCCCATTTTGTTGAGATAGCTCAATGTTGCCATAAGGGAAGATTTGGGCCACGGTGAATGGACCGGACCAACGGCTCTTAAGTTTTCCCGAAAAGATTTTCAACCAAGAGTTAAAGAGTAAAACTTGATCACCTATATGAAACTCTCGGTTCTTAATCCTAGAATCATGAATGACCTTAGTCTTCTCCTTATAGATCAATGAATTCTCATAAGCCTCATTCCTAAGTTCATTGAGTTCATTGAGTTGGATTTTCCTAAGATCATCGGCTTTGTTTATGTCAAAATTAGCCCATTTCAAGGCCCAATAAGCCTTATGATCCAACTCAATGGGGAGGTGGCATGCCTTTCCGTACACAAGGTGATAAGGGGTACAACCTATAGGTGTCTTATAAGCGGTACGGAAAGCCCATAAAGCATCATCTAATTTATCGGCCCATGAGGCACGATGCTCTCCCAGGGTACGCTCTAAGATTCGCTTAAGTCCACAGTTGGAAATCTCGGCTTGACCATTAGTTTGTGGATGATACGCGGTGGAAAGTCGGTGATTGAAAACATACTTAGCCATGACTCGGTGAAAATTGATCATTGCAAAAATGAGTACCGCGATCACTAATGATAGCAAGAGGAACGCCGAATCTAGCAAACAATTGTTTCAAGAAGTTCACAACTACCCTCGCATCGTTAGTATGTAAAGCCTTTGATTCAACCCATTTGGATACGTAGTCAACGGCTATGAGGATGTACTTGTTCCCTTTGGATGATGGAAATGGCCCCATAAAGTCGATGCCCCATACGTCAAAGATTTCACACTCCTGGATGAAATTTTGAGGCATCTCATCTTTATGTGTGATCTTGCTTTGTCTTTGTAAAGCATCACAATGCTTAACCATCTCATGAGCGTGATGATAAATGGAGGGCCAATAGAATCCGGAATCAAAAACTTTCTTAGCGGTATAGTTGGGACCAAAGTGACCACCGGTGGGTCCTTTGTGGCAAGTTTCAAGGATTTGTAAAGCCGGTGGCCCATCAACACACCTACGAATGATAAGATCCGCACATTTCTTGAAAAGATAAGGGTCGTCCCAATAATAGTGCTTAATATCCTTAAAGAATTTTTTTCTTTTGTTGGGACGTTAACCTTTCCATAAGAACACCACCCGCTAAATAGTTTGCAATGTCCGCAA
Organism: Glebionis coronaria; assembly: GCA_025667525.1. Taxonomy (NCBI): domain Eukaryota; kingdom Viridiplantae; phylum Streptophyta; class Magnoliopsida; order Asterales; family Asteraceae; genus Glebionis; species Glebionis coronaria. Next base: position 216,840,555 of record CM046881.1, read on the forward strand.
ACCATGAAGTATCGTCAAGATTGTAATTAATAGACATTAAGTTCCATGGGGAAAGTATTCATTAATCTCTTGATTTGGAAGTTCCCCTTGATAAGGATCCTCAAGTCTACTAAGATGATCCGCGGCTAGGTTTTCCGCTCCCTTTTTATCACGAATTTTGATTTTAAATTATTGGAGGAGCAAAACCCAACGAAGGAGTCTCGGTTTAGCATCTTGCTTGGTCAATAAGTACTTCAAGGTGGAATGGTCGGTGTAAACGATGGTGGTGGAAAGTACAAGATAGGGGCGGAATTTCTCAAAAGCATACACTACGGCTAAAAGCTCTTTTTCGGTAGTGGTATAATGCAATTGAGCCCCCGTTATTGTCTTGCTAGCATAATGTATTGGTTGGAAGTGTTTGTTAACTCGTTGACCTAAAACCGCTCCTACCGCGAAATCACTAGCATCGCACATGAGCTTAAAAGGTAACTCCCAATTTGGAGAGACTAAGACCGGTGCCTTAGTTAATTTACCTTTAAGAAGTTAGAAAGAGTCGAGACAATCTTGAGAAAAGATGAAAGGAACATCCTTTTCAAAGAGATGAGTCATTGGTCGAGCTATCTTAGAAAAATCTTGAATGAAACGTCGATAAAATCCCGCATGACCTAAAAAACTCCTAACTCCTTTGACGGTGGTAGGTGGAGGCAACTTAGCAATGACGTCAACTTTAGCACGGTCGACTTTGATACCGGCTTTTGAAATTTTGTGACCGAGTACGATGCCTTCTTTTACCATATAATGGCATTTTTCCCAATTAAGAACGAGATGAGTGTCTTAACACCGTTTAAGCATACGTTCTTAACTGGCAAGGCAAGAAGAGAAAGAATCACCATAGACCGAGAAATCGTCCATAAAGACTTCCATAGTTTCTTCAACCATATCATGGAATATAGCCATCATACACCTTTGGAAAGTCTCGGGAGCATTGCATAAGCCGAAAGGCATTCTTTTGTAAGCAGTTGTTCCATAAGGACAAGTGAATGTGGTTTTCTCTTGGTCTTTTGGATCGATAGGGATTTGAAAATATTCGGAAAAACCATCTAAGAAGCAATAGTAGTCATTACCCGCTAAACGCTCGAGCATTTGATCCATGAAAGGAAGAGGAAAATGATCCTTACGAGTGGCATCATTGAGCTTACGATAGTCTATGAAAACTCGCCAAACCGTTACAAGTCGAGTAGGAATCAACTCGTTGTTTTAATCGGGAACAACAGTTATTCCGCCTTTCTTAGGCACACAATGGACAAGACTAACCCATGGCGAATCCGAAATAGGGTAAATCATGCCGGCATCTAGAAGTTTTATAACTTCTTTCTTAATGACATCATGAATTTTTAGATTAACCCTTCTTTTACTTTGGATTGCGGGTTTAAAGTCATCTTCCATGAGAATTTTATGAGTGCAAAAGTTAGGATCAATTCCGCGGATGTCGGAGATATTCCAAGAAATTGCTTTCTTATGAGTCTTAAGCACTTCGATAAGTCGAGATTTTTCATCCTCTTTTAAGTCCTTTGCAATTATGACGGGTAACTTATTATTGTCTTCTAGGAAAACGTATTTTAAATGAGATTGTAAATCCTTAAGCTCTAAATCCGGTGGATTATCGGTGGAAGGCTTATTCAAATTTGGATCATAGTTTGTAACTTCCTTAGGAATAGGTGGAGAAATATGGTCCTCATTGAGAAGTATCTCAATGGTACAAATGTCTTCTTCCTAATCAGTGGGAGAATCGTCATATTTTAAATCCACATCCCTTAAACTTGCTTCAAATTCTTGTAAAAGAAAGTCACTTTCTCCAAATGGAGTCAATGATGGAGAAATAGACGGTACGGTCTCAACATGAGGTAAATGAGAAGTGTCACACCCCACCATGACGGAATATGGGGCTCGACGCATGGATATCATCACAACAATAGCGTGTCTATAGAGATAACTAAATGAATTAGAAATATCATAAATGATGACACAATGTCATGAAGATATCACAAACAATGCACGCGTCTAGGTAAGTAGGTAACAGGTCTACCTCTTACCAAAGACATACAATTAACAAATAACAAACATATAGGTGTCTACAAAGTATCACTTATTCAAACATAAGTAAATACTAAGAGGAAAGGGGGTTCCTCCAATGCAATCCTAAGCCTCCCAGCTAGCCACTCCTATTCTCACGCTTAACCACATTATCACCTGAAAGAGACACTAAAACACGTCAATATAAAGTTGGTGAGAGTCATATGTTTAGACTCCAACCCCAAAATAGTTATAAGCTATGAATAACAACCATCAATAAAAGAACATATGGACAATGTGTTACAATTATGCATTAACAACTACCATTCAAGATTAACCATACAATCACAATTCCAAGGCACCAAGCCTTACCAATAATCACAATTTCCAAGGCTCCCAGTCTTACCAATAACCATGGTCCTATAGGCGCTCATACACCTATGAACCAATCCCAAGGCCCCGCCTTGTCAACATCCCCTTGGTACCAAGTCAAACCACAATAACAATCAAGAATCGCATAGCAGTTAGTCACATAAGTGTACACACAAGTCCATCACAAACCCATAAAAACATTCACAAAATTATTTACAAAACCATACAGTGTCTCTTCCATCCCATCTGGAAGTCAAATCATTTATAGCTCATAAAAACATGGGACTATGAAACTCACCTGAACAAGCTTCTCCAAGTACCCGCACTCTAGCAAAATCTAAACACACAAACGTATACAATCAAGACATGAACCACATACCAAAATGGCTCATCAATCTATGATGGATATCTAACCTTTTCCTACAACTTAACCCCATTTATATGCCATATGAATCTCATGACACCCCTCTATAAAGCCCTTAACTTAGTTTAGTTCATAACTCGTCCCGTTAACATTTAACCCAAAACAGTTCATTTTTTCATACCTTAAACTATAGGTCGAACACCCCCTTAACCAAATCAACTTCCTCTGTAAAAGAAACCCTATGCCCTTACATGTGTTAGCTAACTCTCCCCTTTGGCCGCAACCTTGAAGACACTGTTAAGGCCTCCATGTATATATGTATATACTTTTACCTATCTAGAATTTACTGATTTTGAACATATGAAACGTTTGTTATGATCAGAGGGTATTACCCTAACCCATTTGTTTAGACGTCCTCAACATCTTTTATTTAATACATAATATAAGTCTCATGGTCGTTTGAAGGTTCCAATATAACCCTAAGTATCCCAAACAATTCAAAACATAAAAAGAAAACAGGCTGATCCAAAAACTGTTTTGACACCCGACTGATGTAACCTATTTTTGACCCACTTCCAGACCTCCAATTTAGTTCTCGTTTCTTGCATTTGAAAGCCAACTCAATTACCTTTCCAGGGACATAATATTTGAATATTAAAAGTTTGTAAAACTCTAGATATAATCAAAATAATGACCCAAAAATTCTGCCCAGTTTTTAAAAACGGGTTTAACATAATTAACCAAATTAATTACCCTCATCATGTTTAATCAATAACCCTAATTATTCTAATCAATTCTATATCATTGTGATAACATTAAATTAGAGATTTTATAATAAACACTAACCTAGATCCATCATATAATGATTAAGAAAGAATTAAAAACAATTTAATTAAAAGGGTTTGAAGAGTTTACCTTAGATTTTTGGAAAACAAGATTTTTGATGAAGAACCCTAATTTTTTTCCATGGATTTCGAATCACTCATGATCTCCAGGGATTTTATGATGTGTTTTTATTAATAAAAAGTTTTTGTATATTTTCCTAACAAGTCCTTGGCCCAATACAAAAGCCCGGTTCCCCTTTTCCCTTTTTTCCCTTTTCTTTTTCTTTCTTGCATCCCAAAACCGACTATACTCCTTTAATGTCGTTTTTTTCCTTTTTATTATTAATAATTGTATTAAAAATAGTACCTTAATTTTCCTTAATTTATTTTAGCTCTTAAATCCTCCAAAACCTCAAAATCGTAAAACTAGTCAAATTTACGTGTATACCGTAAAAGACGTAAAAATATACAGTTTTATAAAAACTCTTGGATATGAAATAAACTAATTAAGTAAGTCCTAAATGACTTCAAACCATCCCAAAAAATACTCCCGTGACTAAATACCTCTTCCGAGACCCCTAAATGCAAAACCCTAAACAGTAAAAATACGATTTTCTATAATACATATACGTATACGTAAAACCACTAAATAACACCATCTCATTTCATAGTCACTACCATGTGGGCTCATGAACATTAAATAACCATTCCTCGATTTACTTATGAGTACCATATACCCATAAACGATATCCAAACCTCACTCCAAACACACAAAATAAACACATAAGCACATAAAAGCACATATTTGCACAAAACACCTTAAACTACAGTCTAAGTGACGAACCCCAAAAACCATGGTTGTCACATCACTCCCTCCTAATAGAAATCTCGTCCCGATATTTACTCCTTAGGATCAAACACACAAACAACAAATCACATGAGGATACTTGTTCTAAATGAACTCCTCTCATTTCCATGTGTACTTTAGTTCAAGTCTCAAAATACCACATATACAAACCAAAAATATTTAAATTCATTCCTAAACTCTTGACCTCACAGCCAATAAATCTCACAAATGACCCTTCGATAAAACGAAGACTCTTATTAACACAAATCCCGAATAACCGTACATGCAAATATGCATTCTCAAACAACATTTACCAATCTTAATACATGAAATATATCATGTACACCACTTTAATTCCCCACGTAATTCTATATCCATAAGCTACTGGTCTAATATTTCCAAAGATCATAAATGGACCTACAAGACTCGACATCAACTTTTCCCTTTTACCAAAGCATGCCACCCATTACTATAGGTGAAACTTTCTAAATAGCTTTGTCACTAACTCTAGTGGTTTCAACCTTTTTAACATATAATCTCTTGTTGCTCGCATCCTTTCCACAAACACCATTATTATATAAGTATCATCTTTCACCAATTCTAGTCACAATAGGGACAACTCACCATATCCTTCCATATAGTGCCTCAAATGGCATTTACCTACTTCTAGTATGATAACTATCACTATATGAAAACTCAACCATCGCTAACGAGATTCCTAAGTTCCTCTAAATCAATCACGCATACCCTCAGTGTAACTCCTAAGATTTTATAAATCTCTCACTTGGCCATCCTTTTCCAATTAGCTGAATATACCCATATCCAATCTTGTTCATCAACTCCCTTCAGTCCGTGCCCCAAACTACTTAAAATTTCAAATTTCCTTACACAAGTGACCTATGACGGTATTTCAAATATTCATTAGTTCATCATAACAAGGCTCTTCTAATCCAAATCAACTTATGATCTATACATATCACCAAAAGGACAGTTATCTCAGTTAGTCTATCAACTGCCATCTAAATCCATGCTACAACTACTTCCATTAAATTTGGATAGCTCATTAGTAGCACCTATACACTTCCTTCTCACTTTTCTCCATGAAAGATTTTTTTTTGTACTCAACACTTTCTTTATACTTACACAATGTCTTACCTCCAAGGTCATAGTGCTCCTCATCTTTTCTTAGTTAGTACAAGCCCTTCGTCCCTCATGACACATCACATCTATAACTCCTCATCCATTCGATTATCGATACTAAGCCTTCCAATCAAACAGTATAGGTCAGTGCCATTTCCTTTCCACACTACAGCAATATTAGCAGGCTTAGTGCCTTAGTCTACTCATTAGGCTATACCAAAATTTTACCTTCGGTTCCTATCTCGACCTATTTCATTTATGATCCGCATCTATCCAGACTTCCTTTTTTTTCCTCATCTCATGGCATACATCACGATGCTATGCTTCACGTCTTTCAAGTCATCTATACGTCAAAATTATCCAAGTAGCTTCACTTGTTTTCCTCGCGACCAGTTCTCCAAGTCCATCCTAATAGGGAAAACTAGAGTTTTATGTGATCCCATGCGGATCACACTCTCATGTTATACCCATATTAGTTTCCATTTGTCTAAACTAAGCCATATTTTAAATTCTTATTCAAATCTCTTACTTCTATTTTGATTGCACCCAACATGAGGTACTTTCAATCATCATCTTCTAGGAATACTTGGTCCTCTCCTTCCATGGTTCTACCTAATTCCTACACTAGCCCATCCAACCAAAATTCCATACTTAATTCATCAAATCTATGGAAATAGTTAGTGCATTGGATAATGCATAATTGTCTCTTCCAAAGATCTTTCATAACACCTTCACAAAACCGACTCTCTAATCACTTCTCCACGAACTTATTCAGTTCAGCTTCACTACTCATCCCTCAATATTGATTACCACAAATTTCTATCTGCGTAGTCACTCGACTCCCCTTGTTATTTTCACGAGTTCTTAATCCCCCATGTTATGTATTCACTTCATCACGATCCACTGGTTCAGCTCTTTGTAGCTCCACTCCGGTACTCGATCTGTCCTTCTTTGTCACGAACCATACGAAGATTCCCATCATAGTGCTTGTCACCTTTCCAGTCCTTGCAACTTCTGTGACTCCTTCGAAATCTCTTACATCCTTCTAGCAGCCGACACGTATTCCTTTCAGCTCCTTGCTTCACGATGTAGCTCTTCACGCACTCCTTCTCGTCTCTATGATGTTACCTAGGAACTTCACACTACCCATTAGCTTCTAACTTCAACTCATCTACCACAATATTTCTAAAGGTACTTCAACCCCTCAATGGCTCACTCTTCCTTACTTGTTGTACTTTACCATTAATCAGCCTCCTACTAATCATTCTTTCACATCCATGTTTTCCTTCACGTGTCTACTACTACCTTGCCTCCATAACTATACCAATTCCCTTGCGTGTTATTTGCCCCATATTTCCATTAGTAGAAACTTTCTACTCTACCCTCACATCCGCTAGTACTTTCATCAATCTCCTAATGGTACTTCAACCAACTTCTCATAGCGTGACATCTCATTCCCACGACTAGTCAACTAACTTTACTTACTCCCTTATTCCCGTAACCAATCTAAGTTTCAAAACTACACAAATCTTAATCATTCCTTCAACACAACCTTTAAACCAAAATACATCTCTCCATTCTAATATCTATCCATAAGTAATACTAGCCAACTCTATCCTCTCAGCCTAACGTTTCCACAACCGCATAACTAAATCAACCATGACGTGTACCAAAAGAATTCCAAACGGTCGCGTCCCATAATAAATATAGGGTAAACCGAAATATCAACCATAACGAACCCTAGCCAAAACAACTGAAAACGAAAGAATGTAATCTGAAAGATTCAATGGAGTGTGCCAACAACGAAAAATTAGACTCGTCACGATTAGTATTACCAAATTTCAATATCTTAGAAAATTTTAAATTTTCATCTCAATAGTTACTTCACATTCGGACCATATTTTAGCACCAATAAATGAAATCATAGTCATATCTTACCATCTTCATTACTATAAAAGGGCATAACTCAGTTAGTGTACTAAAACTCACTTTATATATCATCTCCTTTAACAATAAACTCATCTTTTATCTTAATTATTTTATCAAAGGTATCCACTAGTTAGTATAGTATAACGTTATTCTAACCATTATCTTGTTTACTCACATTAAACTCATTTCACTTGTTATTATGAAACCAATACGTGTTTAAAAAATATGGTGTTTTTATTAACTTTATTCTATATTATAAATATTTTATATAATCCATTTAGGCTTGTTATAACGAACTATTACACGTTTACAAGGTGTGGTGTTATTATTATCATTATTATAATAAAATATTCCTTTTTACTATTTCCGTCTATTTAAATACTTCTAAAATTTTAACTCTACTTTTAAGAAAATTATCGTAAAATTTCTTTACCCTTTATATGTACTATCACATGTTACCTAGAAAACTAATCCATTCATTGTCAATATAGTTTTTTAACTTATTACCAATAAACTTAAAGAAAAGATATGTAAGTCAGGATATCATACCGTACACTTACAAAGTATTTTCAAAAGCATTTTCCTTTAATTAGCTAGACTACTTTGCAAAAAATTTGGTAGTTATCATCAATTGAAATACATACCCGAATGTAGACACACTTTAAAACATTCAAAACGTCGTTGGAACTCCATCAAACTCCAGCACTAATAAACTATTTAAACACGAGAGAACACTAGGTACGTTCAAGTTTTAATAACTATTGAACGACCGTATATCATAACATAACATCTACTAGTATATATACCTCCACACACATATATATACCCTATTAAATCTCCCAAAACATACTCGTTATCATACATGTCAAGTCATTCGATCGCGTCATACACTCGTTTTTCCATACGAGTAATCACCATCTCACCATCTCACCATGCCACAACAAGGCATAAACCCATCACCAAAACCAACCCATATCGTGTGACCCCATAATCACACAACACGACTATAACCCAAAACATATAACACAAAAACCATAGCCATATCACAGGCAACCATTACATAAACCCCTATTGTACAAATACCCAAAATACAGATCTCATCATATACAAGCATGTACTAACTCCTTTTTCATGCAACCATACTTGGAAGTCCATCGGTGTTGTGTCACGTATATAATTATGTAGGCCTCCATAATTATATATGTCCCCTTTCACCCATGTACTCCTTCCTATGACGACACTTATAAGAAATTACTACTACATGGAACACATATATCTACCACATATATACCACATAAAATACACTCTATATATATATACCGTATAGGTAAAATAAGAACATCTCATACGTCAACCTTAACTTCATTCATAACTCGAGGCTCAATTGCCAAATCAAATCAATAACAATAAAATATCCAACATTTAAAAAAATGACCATAACCGTTCAGGCGGAAATTCGAATCTACTACTAGTCCCAGACTCAACATCGGTACTATCCTAATATTACCTAGCGCACCTCTTCTTCTACGCGACATGGGTAACACTAAAATATTCCTACACTTCCGGTTCATATGTCGCATCAATAGAAAATAAATGAATGTACTTACATATATTATATCTCAATAAGTAAGTATGAAAGTAAATAAATATCCAAAACGAAATTAACACTTAAGCACTTCATATACTATAATGCACACATACCCCTACGACACCTACATGCATGGACCCTTAAGCTATAGACTAGGCTACTAGACTAGGCAACCTAATTCTCTATAACCATTGTCTCTGATACCATTCTGTCCCACCCCACCATGACGGAATATGGGGCACGACGTATGGATATCATCACAACAATAGCGTGCCTATAGAGATAACTAAATGAATTGGAAATATCATAAATGATGACACAATGTCATGAAGATATCACAAACAATGCAGGCGTCTAGGTAAGTAGGTAACAGGTCTACCTCTTACCAAAGACATACAATTAACAAGTAACAAACATATAGGTGTCTACAAAGTATCACTTATTCAAACATAAGTAAAGACTAAGAGGAAATGGGGTTCCTCCAATGCAATCCTAAGCCTCCCAGCTAGCCACTCTTATTCTCACGCTTAACCACATTATCACCTGAAAGATACACTAAAACACGTCAACATAAAGTTGGTGAGAGTCATAGGTTTAGACTCCAACCCAAAAATAGTTATAAGCTGTGAATAACAATGATGTAGCGTTTTTACTACCCTTTAGGAAAAGAGAGCAAAATAGGGAAAGTATTAAGTGTCGGTTTAGGAAAACCAAGCACTAATGACCAATGTGGTTCAAGTTCGTTTCCCAAGGAGGCAAGTGCGTTGTGTTAAGAGATGATTAACTTTGTGATTATATTTATGAGAAGAGAAAATAGAAATGAGATAAGAAGAGAATGACGGTTACGATGACGAATTAAACTAAGACGATAAAGTCGTACACGTAAAACCGTAAAAAGTGCCAAAATTAAAAATTTACCCTAAAAATCCCTAGCAAATTGCAATAAATCCTAAATAATGTAATTAGAGTTTACAAAAAATCAAAAATCACTCAAACCTTTTATTTAATTAAATAATAATTTTTTAATGCTAATTAAAGCCCAAAAAATCAATTTAATTAACAAAAAGCCCAAAATGAGATTTTTTCATTGTAAACCTCTAAATGACTTAACTAAATTTAAAACTATTTTTGAAAATTCTAAAATTAATAAAAACTATTTAAAAACAATTAAAAACTATTTAAACTTAAAATAAATATAAAAATTAATCTAATGACAATAAAATTATTCTAAGAGTTTTAAAAATTCCTAACTTAATGTATTTAACCTAAGAAAAATATAAAAACTTGAAAAATCTAAATTTTAATTTTTAATAATAAAATAATAATAAAATAATATTAAAAATCTAAAATTTATAAAAAATTCTAAAAAGTTGCAAACTAGTTTAATTTAACCTAATAAACACAAAAATGAAGTTGAGATTACCTAAATACCCCTAATGGGCCTAGAATGGGCCAAAAGTCCAAACAGTTAGCTTAATGGGCTTTTTAAGGCCCAATAAGAAAAATGTTGTCCAAAAAAAGCCCAAAAACTCCTATCTGACTCATAATTTGATTTTAAAGACAAAACTCTGAAGGCCCAAAAGCTGAAAATGAGTATAAGCTAGCTTATTTCAAAGCAGCTTATTCTTAATTGGCTTTTTGGCCCATTAAGCTATAAGCTGATGCCATAAGCTCAATTTAGACACACAAGCTTCTTTTGAGTTACTTAAGATTTCTATAAAAAGAAATTTGAAATAAGCACAAGGAATAAGCCTGAAAAAGCAATATGCTATCTTCACAAAACGACAAAATAGTCGTTTTCGAGTTCTAGGCCACCCCAAGAGCTGATTCAAGTTTCAAAAGCTTTTAAATGACTTAACTAAGCTTAATCAACAAAAAGTTTTCAATAAGCACACTCAATAAGCTAGAATAAGGAAATAAGCACTTAATTAAAAGTCAACTTTATGAGTTTTCTAGCAAAAAGTCAAACTCAAGGTCTGATAAGCTCCAGTTCAAACAAATGGGTCAAATGAGGAAGATTGATCACAAAAAGTAAGTTGTTGCAGGTCTGGATAAGCCAATATGGCTTGTTAATAAGCTGAATGCAAAATTACACTAGCAGGGGCTAGTTTTGGTGTCTGAGCAGTGGAAACTTTTTCCACTGCTTGACTTTCTTGACTTTTTGTCTTTAGTGACTTTTTGTGGATTCAAGTTTCACAAAGGCACCCAAATGATCAGTTAATCATAAGGAGTCAATAAAAATCACAAAAACACAATCACAATCAGCCAATTAGTACAGTTAGTTCAAAACATCACCAGATCTAGCCCAGACATGAACAAATAAGAAATTATGGTTCAATAAGCACTTATAGCACAATTCAGCCAGCCAAACTTCACCAAATGCATACACAAGCTATAATAAACTTAAATGAACAAGTTTAAACAGGTTTCATGCAATGGTTCAAGGTCTAGATCAAGATTAAAGCACAATAAGGTTACTGATGAACACTAACACAAGCAGATTTTTACTTTGCTGATGTACTTGACCAACAAGCCAAATTCAAACACTCAAATCTCTTAGATATGTTATGAAAACTTTGATTTAACAGCTTATATCCCTAAATATACATATACTCTAAGTATTACCAAAATTTTAGGTCAAAAACAGTTAAAATCAATAAGTTATAGCACAATATTTGATTCAAGGTTTTAAACCCAATAACTTGCAGGTTTTAGTTCTCAACCAAGTAGATAACAGATAACAAGCATAAACAACAACTTTCAACAACAAAATAGCAACTTATGATCTTAAACAGATAATCCCAAACACCCCTTATCTTTTTCAAATCAATTTTTAACAAGTATAAGTGTATTTCAAGACCACCCAAGCCCAATCAAACACATTAACAAGTATAATATGCAATATTGAACAAGATTAGACCATAAATTCAGCAAGAACACAAATAGCACACAAAATCACCAAAAATCAAGATTTTCAGCAGATTTTAGGAGGAGTGGTGCAAACCTCATGGATGTACATCCACACCCACGAATTTTGAGCTTATGTGCTAGCAAGAACAAGCACAAGCTTCCACACAAACTCCTGCTAAGATTCAACAAGGTTAGAAGCAATTATATAAAAACAGTAAAGTGACAAAGCCTTGATTAATGCAACTCTTTTACCCCACACTCGATTATCCCCAAGTTATAAGCTTCACAACACCTTGATATCACAATATCAAGATGCTAGGATCAGCTTTATAGCCCAAGAATTCCAAGGTGTACCAAGAAACTTAGCAAAATATCAAGCTATAGGAAAATGTGCAAACTATTGCACACTCCTTGTGAAAACATTTTGAGATTCAGGTTTTAGCAAACAATGAACATAAACAAGCAGGAAATAACAATGGCACTTGACTTTTCTTCAAAGATTCAAACACATTTCATTACTTAGAATATATGCTTTACAGAACTTTGAACAAAGGAAAATTCAAGAGCAAAGAAAAATGAAGCATCCGAAGGCCTCTATATAGGCTCACAAGTGACTTTGAAAGCTAAAAAACATGAAACCCTAACTATTTAAGTTCCAGTTATGCCCTTGAGGGTTTTGAAATTATCTTGATCATGTGACTAGTTCTTGTTTTGTTGTGGAGCTGGTAAGGTGAAAAGTGCATCCAATGGTCTTGGTTAAGCTTAACTTCCAAGCAATGATATGGGACGTTGGATGATTGGCGAACTTTGGCATTTTGCTCAAAGGTGAAAAAGCAGGGGAATCTTGTGAGCTGGGTGGTGACGTGGCAAGCTTTTTGAAAGTTGGGTTATGATTAAAACATTCTTAATCATAAATCTGAAAAGATTTAGAGGCTAATTTTTGGTAAACATGAAATGCCCAATTGAGATTATGAACATGAAGAACAGGTTTTTAATCTGTTTTTGGTTAAGATTAAGTTTAAAAGAGTGTTTAGGCGCCAAGATTATTTAATAAATAATCCGGATTAGTGGAGGGCTGAGGTGGATGAATGGTGAAGGGTGATTGGTGGAATTCAAGTAGTGGGGCACGTGTCATGTGCTGATAGGTCTAGGTAAGTTATGTTGTCTGCCAAGATTAACCCCCCATCTCTTATACTTCTTTCACTTGCAAATAAATACACCAAATCCGGATTCCCTTTGTTAGCAAAGTTTTGGTTTTCACACTTTTGCCCCAAAAAGTTTTGTAAAGTGATTTCAGGGGTATTTCTTGCCAATTCTTGATTCTTGAAGGGTTGTTTTGGCATTTTCTTCATAGGTAATGGTCTTGACTTGTCTTGTTGACTTCTTGGAGGACTGAATTTGCCAAGTCATGATTAATGACGGACCATTTTTGCCATTTCTTTGAAGTCAAGGGTCCTTTTGGTAATTTTGACATTTTTAAAGGACCATACTTGTAATTTCTTGTAACTTGAAGTCCTTCATGGTATGTTTGACTTTGAGGAGGATTAATATTGACATTTTAGTTTTGTTGAGGGACTAAAATTGCCAATTCTTCAAAGTAGAGGGCCCTTTTTGTAATATTGACAAACTCTAGGGACCAATCTTGTAATTATGAAGATACAAGGGATTAAAGTGTCAATTCTTCAATATTGGAGGACCCTTCTTGCATAATCTTCAAATCTTCAAGGGTTTGTCTTGGAAAATTCTTCATTAGGGCTTGGTTCATTGTGCGGCTCCGTTTCTCGTGTTCGTTTTTGTATGATTCTTGTGATCTTTTGTCATTTTCTCAATATTCGTACCTAAAATATACAAGCAACAAACACAAGCATATATTTGGCCATTTTCATGATATTTAGTGCATTTAAAGCCCTTTTTGGACGATGAGACTATGTATAAAAGCAGTCTCATCACTCCTCCATACTAAACCATTACCGTGCCCTCACGCAATGCTAGAATAAAGCATCGTAGCATCTCCAAAATTCATTTTTATTCACTTTTACTGAACGATAAACTAGCTATACTACTACTATTACTACTACTTGCGTTTTAGACATAATGTATGATTTTCATCGCAAAATGGGACGTTTAGGTTCACAGAATAAGAACACGTGAATGCTTCGTTAGAAATAATTTCATCGTCCTCGATTTTCACCCAATTCCATGCTAAGCGTGCAACGAGATCATTGTCATTATAAGTTAGTAATGCTAACACTACTCATATGCCCTAATCACGTACTTATCCTCCCATTATCCTAAGTTGTATCTCTTATATTTTATTTTGTCTTGAATCACGAGGATACATTGTTTGACTTATGCGATGATAGAGATTTAGGTCTAAAAATAGAGTCCCAACGGTGTAACCAAGACCATCAAATTAATAACCCCTCCTAATAGACAACGATGTCAAAAAATTAAGTCAACAAGAAGGATCGATAAACACGGTTTTATAATGGTTTTGAACATGAGACTTATTACCAAGACTTTTATACGCCCCCTAACGGAAGGGCCTTATTATCATAGGTTTACCTCCATCTTTTATTCAACTTCGCCATGAAGCTTTTATTATGACTTCGGTCTTGCCTTGCCTTTTATTATCTACTTCATCGGTGGTTTTATTAGCCAAAGAAGTATATCCTCACGCTAAGGCGAATTTTGGATCTTTATAGCTTCAAAGATTAAGGCTTGATTCACTTTCAATTTTGCATAGATTTTTCGGCCTTGTGAGCTTCAAATTGTTTGCTTGATTTAGGTGAGCACTTGAAATCTTATTATTGGGTGAAGCTTTCGATTATTCGGGTGCCAATAATTCAATGACGCTGGCGATACCTTAATGTCTTCCCAATTTAATTACATGGAAGCTACTAGAAAAGAGTAGAAACCAACAATCAAGACTAAACCGCTAAGTCAATATTTATTAAGCAAAAAATATTTACAAGCGAAGGAAGAATAAGCAAACAACGAGAACACATGAGTTTTTGAAAGAATATGAGTACTCTACGTTTAGCATAGTAACTTATAATTAACTCTATCATTTCTCGTCCTCATTTAAGAGACTTAGCCTAATATGAAGTTAAGGAATCAAAGCTAAGTGCTCAACACGCACGGTCGAGTCAAAATTACTCTTATCCTCGCCATCGGAAAACCTACATTCGTGTCTTCAAACACTTATAAAACATGAGAAAAAATTTAAAATTTGGCCATTTTTAGCCTTATTTTGCAACAAAACAATAAACAAAAAGATATACTTTGGAAAGCGTGAAGGTTTGGCAAGGAAAGTATCTATTCACCCCCCCCCCCCCCCCCCCATACTAAAGTTAAACATTATCCTCAATGTTTCGAGTCTAGGGGTGCAAACACCCCCATACTAGAGACGTAGTCGAATGCCTAATCTAGCATGGAAAGGGTGTAACCGTTAAATTTAAAGCCGTTTATGAAGTGTGCTAAAAACTTAAGGTTAGAACATCAAAGGATATATCATGGATATTGAGAAAGTCTTCAAAGCAAACGACCGAGTGCTCCCATAAAACGAACACGAGAGGCTCCAATTGTGAAGATAATGATCATCTAAAATCCCCAATTCACAAACAACCACAGAACAAAGGTTGGAAGGGCACAAATCCCCACACGTTACTACATTAGAAAGCGATAATATATACATAGGATAAGCATGGGAATCCCCCACAAGGCACCTCGTTTTTGATTACCGAGTCATGAGCTCGACTCGATCCCCTCAATACTAATTATCATTGGGGAGGGTGATTTGGTCGAGGTAGTTCAAGGATGGAACTTCCCCGCCAAAGTAGTGCTTCAACCTATGTACATTCACCTTGAAATTGGGGCCATCATTTTGAGCTAGCTCGATGGTCCCATATGGAAAAACTTGAGTCACGGTGAATGGACCGGACCAACGGGATTTCAACTTACCAGAAAAGATTTTCAAACGAGTATTAAAAATCAAAACTTGATCCCGAATGTTAAAAACCCGGTTTTTAATTTTTGAATCATGCAAATTTTTAGTCTTTTCTTTATAAATCAATGAATTTTCATAAGCAATATCCCTTAATTCATCCAATTCATTAAGTTGCATTTTCTGATGTTTTCCCGCGGTCTCCATATCATCATTACAATGCTTAAGGGCCCAATAAGCTTTGTGTTCAAGTTCAATTGGCAAGTGACAATTCTTCCCATACACAAGCTTATAGGGAGTGCACCCGATGGGCGTCTTATGAGCGGTCCTAAAGGCCCATAAACCATCGTCCAACTTATCCGACCAAGATTGTCGGTTTTCCCTAATCGATCTTTCCAAGATCCTCTTCAACGCTCGGTTTGAAACCTCGACTTGCCCACTCGTTTGTGGGTGATAAGCCGTAGAAAGACGATGTGTAACCCCATATTTCCTTAGGACCCTTTCGAATTAGTCGTTACAAAAATAGGTTCCACGATCGCTTATGATCGCACGAGGGGTTCCAAACCGAGAAAACAAGCTTTTCAAAAACTTGACTACCACACGAGCATCATTGGTGGGCAAAGCCTTAGCTTCCACCCACTTAGATAGGTAGTCAGCGGCAACAAGGATGTACTTATTACCACGAGATGATGGGAACGGCCCCATAAAGTCGATGCCCTAAACGTCAAAGATCTCATACATTTGGATGATATTTTGTGGCATTTCATCTTTTTGTGAGGCTTTTCCTTGTCGTTGGCATGAGTCACGTGACTTCACAAGTTCATGTGCATCTCGGTAAATAGTAGGCCAAAAGAAACCGGCATCAAAGACCTTCTTAGCCATGAGATTAGCACCGTGGTGACCACCCGTGGGTCCCTCGTGACAAGCTTTAAGGATGTTAGAAGCTTCGGTACCAAAGACACAACATCGAATAATTTGATCCCCACAAGTTCGAAACAAGTAAGGGTCGTTCCAAAAGTAAACTTGACGTCACGAAAGAATTTTCGTTTTTCTTGAGTCGTCATACCCTTGATGATGAAGTTGCCCGCATGGTAATTTGTGATGTCCGCAAACCATGGGGTGGAAGAATCAAGCTTAAAATTCACTACACCAAGTTTCTCGAGAGGAAATGTTTCGGTGATTTCCTTGGGCTCGTAAACACTTTGGCGAGGATCTTCAAAACGAGAAAGATGGTCGGCCGCTAGATTCTCGGC
This sequence comes from Glebionis coronaria, assembly GCA_025667525.1. Taxonomy (NCBI): domain Eukaryota; kingdom Viridiplantae; phylum Streptophyta; class Magnoliopsida; order Asterales; family Asteraceae; genus Glebionis; species Glebionis coronaria. Next base: position 216,857,780 of record CM046881.1, read on the forward strand.
TCCTTTTTTGTCAACGATTTTGTGATCAAATTATTGAAGGAGGAGAATCTAACGAAGTAATCTTGGCTTAGCAGCTTGTTTAGCCATAAGATACTTGATAGCCGAGTGTATACACTATGCATTTCGTCAAGACGAGATAAGGTCGGAATTTCTCAAATGCATACACCACGGCAAGGAATTCCTTCTCTGTTGTAGTGTATTTTAGTTGAGCCTCGGTCATCGTCTTGCTAGCATAGTGAATAGGCAAGAAGTGTTTTTCATGACGTTGCCCCAATACGGCCCCTATAGCGTAGTCACTAGCATCACACGTGAGCTCAAAGGGGAGGTTCCAATTGGGAGCAACAAGAATGGGAGCTTCGGTAAGTTTCCTCTTAAGGATTTCAAAGGCTCGTACACAATCTTCGTCAAAGACAAAAGGTGCATCTTTTTTAAGGAGATGTGTAATAGGTCGAGAGATCTTTGAAAAATACTTGATGAATCGACGATAAAAGCCCGCGTGGCCTAGGAAACTCCTAAGTCCTTTAACGGTTTTGGGATGAGGTAATTTGGCGATGACGTCTACCTTAGCTTGATCTACCTCAATCCCCGCTTTCGAAACCTTGTGCCCTAAGACGATTCCACTTTTAACCATAAAACGACATTTTTCCCAATTAAGCACAAGGTTGGTTTCCTCACAACGCTTCAACATTCTCTCAAGATTCGACAAACACGAGGTGAACGAACTACCAAACACGGAAAAGTCATCCATGAAGACTTCCATCGTCTTCTCGATCATATCATGAAAAATAGCCATCATGCACCTTTGAAAGGTTCCCGGTGCATTGCAAAGTCCGAATGGCATTCTACGATAGGCAAACATTCCATATGGACACGTAAACGTAGTTTTTTCTTGATCACGAGGGTCAATGGGGATTTGGAAGTAACCGGAAAAACCATCTAAAAAGCAATAGAAATCGTTCCCCGCAAGACGCTCTAACATTTGGTCCATGAAGGGCAAGGGAAAATGGTCTTTTCGAGTGGCTTCATTCAACTTACGATAGTCAATGCACACTCTCCATCCGGTCACGACTCTAGTGGGAATTAACTCGTTGGCATCGTTTGGCATAACGGTCATCCCTCCCTTTTTAGGGACACACTGAATAGGACTCACCCAAGGGCTATCGAAAATAGGGTAAATCATTCCCGCGTCAAGGAGTTTTAGGACTTCCTCTTTTATGACTTCATGAATTTTGGGGTTCACCCTTCTTTGACATTAGATTGCGGGTTTGTAATCCTCCTCCATTAAGATTTTGTGGGTACAAAATTTGGGATCGATCCCCTTAATGTCAGATAACTTCCACGCTGTAAAACCCGCATAAAATCCATAGAATATAACATACATGAAATTACGTATAAATTTAAACTTTACGAATTATTTAATAATACGGCACGCGATACGAATATTTAACACAAATACTACGTATATTATTTTAGTACGACAAATAATGACGTATGTTATTATTATTATTATTAATGTATTTTATGTAATAACGTATAACATATATTAAGACACGACATTAAGTACAACAAGAAATAAGAATACCCGACATTAAAACATGTATACGCGTAATGTTTAAAAGTCGCGAAAACTAATAATAAGACAAGGGGCTGTTTGGACAAAGGAAAGAAGAAAGAGAATGGGCCGTGAGCCCAACAGGGTATCCTAGTCGGCCTAAAACAAAACCACCGGGGAGTACATATAGTTTTGGGAAGTATCATAAAACCCTAAAATAAATACACAGGCCGTCGTTTTTTTTTCTTTTCTTTGGATCCCTTCTGCGTCGCTTCCACTCCAAGAACCAAGATCAAACATTGGATTTAATCCAGGAAGAACAAGAGTCGAGGTTATGATCAAGAATTAGGTTTATGTCGTGATCTTGATTTCGAAACCCTAATTCGTTTTAATTTCTTTCTTCATGTTGTATGGATCTTGAACCCGACTTAAAGAAGTTTAAAACATGTTAGAAATAGTGAGGTTAGGGAGGGTTTCGTATGGGAGCCGATGTGTTTGATTTAGCACACAAACCGAGACCCTAAGGTCTCGGTGGTGTTTTGTTTTCCAAACAGCCGCAAACCCTAAGGGTAGGCTGTGTGGTTTTTCGTCCATACAGTGGCTATAGTCAGCCAAACAGCAAGTGAAAATATATACCAGTGGGTAGTAGCAGGGTTAAACAAAAACAACCTAAATCAACATTTGCCTTCCCAGGTTTCTCGGACAACACAGGGATATATATATCGGGTAGAACTGGCATTGAGATATCGGACGACACAAAATTTTGTATCTTGGATAGAACTGTTTTATATATCGCGTAGAACAGGAATTGGTATATATTGGACAACATGGAATTTTTAGGGTATTTATTGTGTTAGTGTGTTTGTTTCGTGCGACCGAGACACGGGTGTCTCGGTAGGCTTGGGTACATTAGAATACCTTATTAAGCAATAATAATTCTAGTATTAATTATACGTTATGGTTAAATATTTTTACGCGACTTAAGATATATTTAATTAACGATATTAACCCAAGTATTTGTTAGCGTAATTAAATTAATAACTTGACTTAATTTATTTACGTAATTATCAAGTTTTAGTAAAGTTTATTTGTTTAGGCTTACCTTATTATTAATTTAAGATCCCAAATAAATCACTCATTTTATTATTAGCTAATAGTTTTATTATTATTTTAGCAAAAAGTACTTATTTAATAAACTTTATTACACGATCATGAATTATATATATTGTATGCATGTTAACACATAAGAGCACGAATTACACTTATCAGAATACACGATTTAACTAGAAGCCGTAAGATAAGTCAAGAACATTTAAGCAGTACAAGAACAAGTAAAACAAGTTAACGTCAAGTAATTAATAATTATTAAGTATAAGTTAACCAAGCGACTCATAAGCGTTCCTCTTTATTATGTAGCATTTATGGAGTATGATCTTCTTCACGTTTTCATCTTTTACGTTCTTCTTCGTTTGCAGTACTGGACGTGAGGTACGGATTTCTCGTCCTTTCAGTAAGGACTTCCTTTCTATGCATGTTTAGGATTCCCCGTCTACAGCCAAATGTTTTTCCCCAGTATATGTTTAAGCTTCTCAGTAATCATGTTAATAACTAAATAAATTGCCAGAGCATTATATACAAGCATGACCAGTTTATGTACTAGTTACGGAGGTACCGTAACCACGGCACTAGAGGCACCGGTGTTGTGACTCACATGCAGGAGAGTGATATCCTGCATCATCCCACTCATGTTCACGTTGGCCATTTTTATATGTATGTTTAGTGGGGCATATGGATGCATCCTGGGCTTATAAGTTTTACAAGTTATCAGGGTGAATGTGGTGTGTGCTCTACATCCTTCACATTGGAGCTGATCCCTCCACCCAGCACAGTTATTTAGAGGTCACCCCTCTATAGTTACTTAGAGGTCACCCCTCTAATAGCATGACGAGGTCACCCCTCCATGTATTCATGCACGTTGATATATTTCATGACCTATATGAGCTCTTTGGCAGTTAAATTACAGTTTCATGATTAAACAACAGATTTTCAGTATTCACATGAACATGATACTTTTAGTATAAACAAGTTTATTACAAGTTACAAGTTTATTTCATGTCACCAGGTTCCCAGGACTTATATTATTCCGCTGCATTTTCATTATTATGATTTCATTTCAGCCTTCACTTATGTTATGCTATTCCATGTTATTGTTATATATTCACGCACTGAGCGTCTCGCTCAGCCGTTTTCTCTTTTCATGTCCCCAAACGGCAGGTACACAAGGTCAGGAGCATGGGAAAGGTTATGCATAGGATGGGAGCTATATTATGTTTCTGTTTAAATTGCATTACTTTTACTTTATGCTTGTTTATGAGTTTATGTTGGGGACCGATGTTTGATTTCGGTTATCCCTTATGGTCATGTAATGTTTTAGGACATTTACCTTATGCTTTGATATTACGCCATGATTATCCTGTGACATTCCATTTATCCAAATGGGGTGTTACAATTATGGTATCAGAGCGAAGGTTTCGACCTGTAGGCTCTAAAACTTGACCTGTGACTAGTGGGTAGTCACCAGGACCTTCCTAAGCCAACGCTTGTTATTCGACGTATCGATATTTTTCAGCACTTTGATGTTTTAACCATGATGTTTCCTCATAAATGTTTTTACTAATATGGATTGAATAACCGTCATCCATACTTAGTTACATGTAATTGTTTTATGCATGATGTTCCTTGAGAACTTTGGCTAATATGGACTGAACATTGTAGTTCATACTTGGTCATACGTTTACTGTTAGGTTTAGACAGTTGGTTTTCACGCATTCATTTAGTTTCATTTCATGTATTCATTCATGTATGCATCTCATTGTCGCAGGAATTTTGACTAAATAATGGTTGGTACAGGACTGGCCCTATTTAGTCGCATGTGCTTTTATCGAAACTTTGTGTTGATTAGTGGACCGACCCATAGGCGTCCACACTTGACTTTTGTTTTGTGAACCGACCCATAGGCGTTCACTCATGTACATATCATCATATTTATTAACCATGCATTTTAAACTGTTTCATGCATTATAAAGTACTTCATGCATCTTTTATGTTTAGGTCAGGTTATATTAAGTCATACTTATCATTTAAGTTGCATTGGTTTGCATTGTGAAACAACTCCTAGTCGTCCACACTATTAACTTAAATATTTATCTCATTATAGTCATAAACTTTTCATGTTCAATCATAAATTGTTTTGTTTCTTTATGTCAAGTATGTTTTCATACTATCATGGTTAACTTTGTTTTCATGCTAATTATGTTTTATGCTCCTTCATGTTAATTTTTTTCATGTTTCTTCATGATAGTTTCATCTTCATGACGATTATGTTCCATGCCTCTTTATGTAAATTATGTTTTCACCATGTTGATCATGCCCTCATGCTAGACAATGATGAATTTCATTTAATCCTGCTTTTATGATAGTCATGGTTGGTTTTCATTAATCATGCTTTTATGCAAATCATCATTGAATTTTGTTTAACAATCCTTTTGGTGTTTCATATATGCAACCAGAATGATGTATACACTGATATTGCTAGGTTATCATGATACTCATTCCAGTTCGGTTTCCTAACCGTTTAACCAATTATTTTCCTTTAAAATTAAGTCAAATGATCGAACCCATACCGATCATTTCATGCGCATTCCATGTGTACTTCATGTACAATATTCCACGTATACTCCATGTACTGTATCCTATGTGCATTACACGTACCGTCATCCATGGGTATGTCACTTGTAATACTTCGTGAGTATTCGTTAGTCGATTCTAAATCATCTCAGGCGTACTCCACTTGTTGATATTCTACAAGATGCTGATGCTGCTCGTAAGTTAAAGATTTTACCAGATACTGATGCTGCTAACACTTTGAAGACTGTTGGGAATAAATTAAGGCCAGATGACTTGAGCGCTGACAAGAACAATACAAGCGTTGGCAAGAACAAAACAAGCGCTGACAGCTCAAGCGTTGACAAAATAAAGTCAAGCGTTGACACATTGAAGACAAGCACTGATGGGAAGATATACTCTACGCGTTTATTGTATTCTAGAATAATTCTAGTAAAGATAAGAACAACATTGTATTTTCTATATTTATCTTTACCTAGAATAGCTGATACGTAGATTATTGTACAAGGCTTCTTATGTCTATAAAAGAAGAACTTTAGGTTAATGTTTGATATAGTTTTTCATATAAGTTTTCATTCGTAAACTACTTTCATTGTAAGAAAGTTTGATATTGATAATCAAAGTGAAAGTTTGTTTATATCATTGTGTGTTCTTGGTTAAGTGTTAAATTCCGCATAACACTTAAATTCATAGGCATATACAAAGGTTTCTCTAAGTGTATTACTTGATCTAATCTCGTATACATAAAGCTAAATCGATCTAAGTTTGGGATCAACAAGTGGTATCAGAGCCGTTGGATCTAAGTGTATAACTTTTGATTGAACCGTTGGATCGTCATGAAATTTTATATGTGTGTTCTTCATACACATATCTAAACATCCACTGGAGGGATTGTCCTGTTTTATCCCCAATCAAAAGTTATTAAGCGTCGATGTTGGCTGCAGAGGTGTTTTTCACTTTTCTGATTATTACATAAAATAATGATTTAGGGTTTATATAAACCCTAGATCATATCTATTCCAGAAAAGGAGAGTTTTGCAGCATGAGTATGGATTGATAGCAGCAAGAAAAGGGGTTTTTGAGTAAACCCTAGATCCAAGATTGTTTGTTCAAGCAGAATGCTAATTCGTTGGCTGATCGAAGGCTGTTAAAGCAAGGACAACAACAATCTTTGATTGTGAAGTATCAATGGGTAAAAGATGTCACGTGAGACTTTACATACATGGGAAAGATCATGTTGTGATCAAGCTGTAATACTGTTCACGTGGTACAGTATGGTAAGATACAGAAGCTGCAGATCGTTTTTTTGACGTGGAACTTAAGCTACTTTCAAAGATTACGAAGATATTGCTATTTTAAAGGATTATTTTCTTTGTCATATGCTGAAGACGTAAAGGTAATATCTTCCTATTGGATAAGTACTGGTTGATTTGTTGTGTAAAGACAAATGGATCGTAAGAAGAATGATGTATATTCGCATGACCTTAAAGGGAAAAAGGACGTGATTGGTTCACACGATGAAGAGTATTCACATGAAGAGTATTCGTGTTCACACGATGCTAGGAATGTGATTGGATGAGTCGTTTGTAGCCTTGACGTTAACTGTAGAAAGTATATTATTCACGGATTTAGTTTATGCAATAGAATAAGCATGTAGTGTGTTCACACAGTACAAGCTTTTCTATTGGTGGAGCAATTGAGTGTTCACATGGTTACTATAGACCTGCGTTCACACGATCAAAGAAGCAAGTGACGTTACATTCATTTTTGTGTTCACACGATTCTACAGATGTGATTGGACGATGCAACAAGGATTAAAACAGTAACGTTGAAGGAAATCTTTGCTTTATTCACTTATTTAACGTTGAAAAGGTAACGTTGATATTTATTAATTCAACGTTGACAAGTGAAAAAGATGTGGACGCTGACAAGACTTAATCGAGACGCTGACACGAAGTATTTTTGACGCTGACAGAATAAGTCAACGCTGATAGGTTGACAGTGTTGTCCCATATATGAATTCCAACGCTGATAGGTATTGTCCGATATCGGACAATACAACTGATAGAGATATTGGACAGAAAAGGATATTGGATAACACAATGATTGTTGCTGTTTGAGAAAATTGGACGTTTTTAGCACACAAAAAGGATGTATTTACACACGAATGTACATGGAATCTCTGTTTTAATATAGAATATCATGTTGATATTTATGGCTCGGATATTTTTAAAAATGAATTAATGATCTTAAAGCGAGTTAGCAACTATTCATGGAATTTGATGGATATTTAAACTATGTAATCAGGATAACCTTGTGAAAGAGTTATCCGTTGCGAAACTTTTACATATGGTATGAAGATGTTATTCCATTAAATTCATCATGAAGAGGTGTTGGCTTAAGGGGAAGAATTCTTATGGTAAGTTTGATGATTGAAGAAGATTTTCGCGAGTTTGTGTTCTATCATATCTTAAAGTCGTGCACTCCCAGTCATAGACTTTAAAGATAACTTGTTTATGCTTACATGGTTACTGATGAAGTGATACAAGGTCTAGGAATATGTGATTTTTCTTATGGTTCTCTATGCACATATTTGCTATCACTTGAAGGAGTTACATTATCGTGCTCAGTGTCTCAAAAAGGATGAGGACTTTTGTATCAGCCACATACTTCATCACATCATCGTACAAGATATGGAACATAGGTTTGGGTTACTCTACTTCTACATCAAGAATATTATATTAATTGTTCTTCAAGATCATTACTTAGAGCTACATTTGGAGAATCTTCAAAGATTGCATACATTGTTTACTTCCTTGTTGATGTGACAAAAAGGGGAAGAAATACATGCTACACTTGAGGGGAAGCAATTTGAAGATCATGTACAACTTACAAGAGATACACATAGAGTTTTGCCACTATCAACTAGGGGAAGATTGTTGGGTCAAAAAGTTGATGTGGCAGAAACTCAAAAATGAAGAAAACATGAAGATATTGTCCAAGCGTTGTCAAGAGTTAATCAAACGTTGATAAGAGTAAATTAGGCGTTGTTAGCTCAAGAGTTGTCATGTGCAATCTAAGCATTGTCACATGCAATTCAAGCATTGACAAAACGTAGACAAAGAAGCTAGGGAAGCTTCTATTTAGATAAACATGCAAAGATATTCTGCATAAGTTTATTTAAATAGAAGATTTACTTGTTTATTCATTCTTATCTCTTGTAAACCCTAATCCTTACATTATAAAAGGAACCAAGGGTCTTATCTTTTATTAATCAATTCATTCACAATGTAAACCTAAAAGCGTGTGTGTACTAGACGTGGGATTCAATGTATACACGTCTAGTGGATGTTTGTTATTAATATAATGAACATCCCTTTTGTTTTAATTCATATTCGTGCCTAAACACCTTGTTAATGTGTCGTGTTCTAATTCCGCTTTGATTGTATAATCATATGAACATTATGCATTCCTAGTTGCTTAAAAGATCCGGAAACCAAGGTTTCCACAAAGACCTCACAAATACTGATGTTGCTGATACTTTGGAGATTTCTCAAGATGCGGATGTTGTTTATACTATGAAGACTCTACAGAACAAGGAAGAAAACTATAAATTTGAAATTTCTGACAAGAATAAATTTCAACCATCAGACACTACCATTCCATTCCATGCTTTTACCTTCTCAGCTTGATGTCACACTTCACTCAGCTAACCTTCCATTCAGAAGAGTGTGAACCGGAACCCAGCCGGCCACTCAGCAGAATACTTACATGAATCACGGTCATTATAATGACCGTCATAGATTGACAGACAAAGTAGTAGTGACAACCACCGTGCTTATAGTTAATCAGTCAGTAACCATCGGATCACCGGAACGAACGTGACCAGAAATACAGAGGTCAACAGTCTAACCGGTCCGCCAACCCTAGCAGTTACCAACACTTTCAGCCTTGTACAGATTCGTCCACTAAAACACATGTCAAGACATCCGTCAAGACACATCCTCTCATGTATATGTACTGAAGACACATGTCTAGATACCAGTCAAGACACATGTCACACGTATATCTCTCAGGACATAAGTCAAGACACACGACTCCTGCATAATTCTAAACTCAGCCTCAGTGATTCAAGGTACCTTTCCAAGGGTATACTTATTCTGATATGCCATGTACAAATCAAGCCACTAAAATTTCAGTACCATCTTCGGCTTATTGTTCATAGTTGGTCACGTAGTGTTCGTTCCGTGTGAGACGAACGAAACACATTCAGTAAAAGCTGCCACGTTTAATTCGTGTGCTGTCATGACACTTTTATCTCACGTTTTCATATTTGGATATTCATGTCCATCTTAGAAGCCATTATATCATCCATGTATATATAGACTTTCAATTCAGGTTGATGAAAAGATCCTCATTATATTCAGGAATGTTCAGATTCCTGAATACACTCACCATGGGTTTTCCACCAGGAAAATCGGTGAATTTTTTTTCTTATGTCTGACAAGCATGTCTAGCTATCATTTATGACCCGACTTTTGGTATTCTCATTCGTTAATCAGTCGATCACTTCAGAATTTTCTTAGATATATTACCAGAAGGAACTACCAATATTACCGCCATTCATGAAAATAATTTCCCTTCCAAGTATTATCAAGCCACCCAATCAACTACGAGACTATAAACATTTTTCAAGATCAAGTTACGATCAGGCTATCAACAGTTGTGAGTGAAAGATGTGAGTGAAAGAGCAGAACACTTCCGTGACTGTTCTTCACACACGTCATGGTCATTATGAATCCATGTTTGTGCCTTTAGTTCACGAATGCCAACAGTAATTATGGATTTGAGAAATCAAATTTTCATGAACTCTAGACAAGTTCGTCATTCTGTTCATTGCTAACATTCTGACTTTCTTTCAGTCTAGAGAAGAGTACGAAGACCATCTTCGCTCTATGTTACAAGGCATACAGCAGGAGAAATTCACACTAAAGTTTTTCCTGTAGGTATGTAGTTGATTTCAGTGACACGCTGAATCACATCGTTTTCATGGTGAACTTTACCATGACTAAGCCTACGCGTAAAGGAGAAAATTCTACACTAACTTATGTGTTCTAGAGAATCCTACGCTAAGAGAGGTTTAATTTTAACCAAACTCATAGCTTTCTAATTGCTATGTATCCAGATCCTACAAGATGCATCATGAACTTAACCATATTTTGGTGGAGAAACATGAAACAATATGTAGTTATGTTCATATCTAAATGCCTGACTTTTCAGTAGGTTAATATAGAACACCAACACGCTTACAGTCGTTTCAACCTTTAGAAATATTTGAATCGTCATTCGACAATTTAACCAATCCTACATGTCTTCTTTCATCCAAAAGGAGTGCACATTAGCAGACTATCAGCTATTTTCCAGCCGATGATCATACGATTACACATCACTATTACAGATATCAAATCAAATAAGGGTTCACGTTAGCGTTCACGATTTTTTCCACGTCTATATTTTCTTTCCTCTTATGATTGGATTTTCACTTCCACGTTCATGACATCATTCACGTTCATAATCATATCCTATCTTACGATTTACGTTCATTTTTCATTATGGAAGGAATTGCACAAAACTTGGGAGGCCAGACTCAAGTTTAGTATGACTTTTCGTCTTCAGACAAACTTTTCACGTCACATTTCATGTCTCAGCTCGTATAATTGATTTTACCTCCTTAGTTATTGCAGGTTCACGATATGTTCCCATGTCATGTTTACCCTATGTTCGCATATCACGTTCACGATATATGTTGCACGTATGCTTACTCACCATTTGTTCTCATATTTCATGTACCATATCTTCAAGCATCACGTTCACAATTATCCACGTATCACGTTCAAAATTGTTCACGTACTACGTCTCAATATGTCTCGTACATCAATACTTTGTGTGTGCTTATACCAGTAAGTATGACACTTGGTATTATATCGTTTCATGTATCTTCCCATGTTATTTCTTATTCCATCTTCTTCAATAAGTTCAGATATGTTCTTTTTCAGTTACTTCATGTCCCATCTTCCCTGCAGTCACGTCATGTTCCATGTTCTCTACAGTCACGTCATGTTCATGTCCTTTCTGGGATATCGTATCTCTAATTCGAGGACGAATTATTCTTTTAGAGGGGAAGAGTTGTAAAACCCGCATAAAATCCATAGAATATTACATACATGAAATTACGTATAAATTTAAACTTTACGAATTATTTAATAATACGGCACGCGATACGAATATTTAACACAAATACTACGTAAATTATTTTAGTACGACAAATAATGACGTATGTTATTATTATTATTATTAGTGTATTTTATGTAATCACGTATAACATATATTAAGACACGACATTAAGTACAACAAGAAATAAGAATACCCGACATTAAAACATGTATACGCGTAATGTTTAAAAGTCGCGAAAACTAATAATAAGACAAGGGGCTGTTTGGACAAAGGAAAGAAGAAAGAGAATGGGCCGTGAGCCCAACAGGGTATCCTAGTCGGCCTAAAACAAAACCACCGGGGAGTACATATAGTTTTGGGAAGTATCATAAAACCCTAAAATAAATACACAGGCCGTCGTTTTTTTTCTTTTCTTTGGATCCCTTCTGCGTCGCTTCCACTCCAAGAACCAAGATCAAACATTGGATTTAATCCAGGAAGAACAAGAGTCGAGGTTATGATCAAGAATCAGGTTTATGTCGTGATCTTGATTTCGAAACCCTAATTCGTTTTAATTTCTTTCTTCATGTTGTATGGATCTTGAACCCGACTTAAAGAAGTTTAAAACATGTTAGAAATAGTGGGGTTAGGGAGGGTTTCGTATGGGAGCCGATGTGTTTGATTTAGCACACAAACCGAGACCCTAAGGTCTCGGTGGTGTTTTGTTTTCCAAACAGCGCAAACCCTAAGGGTAGGCTGTGTGGTTTTTCGTCCATACAGTGGCTATAGTCAGCCAAACAACAAGTGAACATATATACCAGTGGGTAGCAGCAGGGTTAAACAAAAACAACCTAAATCAACATTTGCCTTCCCAGGTTTCTCGGACAACACAGGGATATATATATCGGGTAGAACTGGCATTGAGATATCGGACGACACAAAATTTTGTATCTTGGATAGAACTGTTTTTATATATCGGGTAGAACAGGAATTGGTATATATTGGACAACATGGAATTTTTAGGGTATTTATTGTGTTAGTGTGTTTGTTTCGTGCGACCGAGACACGGGTGTCTCGGTAGGCTTGGGTACATTAGAATACCTTATTAAGCAAGAATAATTCTAGTATTAATTGTACGTTATGGTTAAATATTTCTACGCGACTTAAGATATATTTAATTAACGATATTAACCGAAGTATTTGTTAGCGTAATTAAATTAATAACTTGACTTAATTTAGTTACGTAATTATCAAGTTTTAGTAAAGTTTATTTGTTTAGGCTTACCTTATTATTAATTTAAGATCCCAAATAAATCACTCATTTTATTATTAGCTAATAGTTTTATTATTATTTTAGCAAAAAGTACTTATTTAATAAACTTTATTACACGATCATGAATTATATATATTGTATGCATGTTAACACATAAGAGCACGAATTACACTTATCAAAATACACGATTTAACTAAAAGCCGTAAGATAAGTCAAGAACATTTAAGCAATACAAGAACAAGTAAAACAAGTTAACGTCAAGTAATTAATAATTATTAAGTATAAGTTAACCAAGCGACTCATAAGCGTTCCTCTTTATTATGTAGCATTTATGGAGTATGATCTTCTTCACGTTTTCATCTTTTACGTTCTTCTTCGTTTGCAGTACTGGACGTGAGGTACGGATTTCTCGTCCTTTCAGTAAGGACTTCCTTTCTATGCATGTTTAGGATTCCCCGTCTGCAGCCAAATGTTTTTCCCCAGTATATGTTTAAGCTTCTCAGTAATCATGTTAATAACTAAATAAATTGCCAGAGCATTATATACAAGCATGACCAGTTTATGTACTAGTTACGGAGGTACCGTAACCACGGCACTAGAGGCACCGGCGTCGTGACTCACATGCAGGAGAGTGATATCCTGCATCGTCCCACTCATGTTCACGTTGGCCATTTTTATATGTATGTTTAGTGGGGCGTATGTATGCATCCTAGGCTTATAAGTGTTACAAGTTATCAGGGTAAATGTGGTGTGTGCTCTACATCCTTCACATTGGAGCTGATCCCTCCACCCAGCACAGTTATTTAGAGGTCACCCCTCTACAGTTACTTAGAGGTCACCCCTCTAATAGCATGACGAGGTCACCCCTCCATGTATTCATGCACGTTGATATATTTCATGACCTATATGAGCTATTTGGCAGTTAAATTACAGTTTCATGATTAAACAACAGATTTTCAGTATTCACATGAACATGATACTTTTAGTATAAACAAGTTTATTACAAGTTACAAGTTTATTTCATGTCACCAGGTTCCCAAGACTTACATTATTCCGCTGCATTTTCATTATTATGATTTCATTTCAGCCTTCACTTATGTTATGCTATTCCATGTTATTCTTATATATCCGCGCACTGAGCGTCTCGCTCAACCGTTTTCTCTTTTCATGTCCCCAAATGGCAGGTACACAAGGTCAGGAGCATGGGAAAGGTTATGCATAGGATGGGAGCTATATTATGTTTCTGTTTAAATTGCATTACTTTTACTTTATGCTTGTTTATGTGTTTATGTTGGGGACCGATGTTTGATTCCGGTTATCCCTTATGGTCATGTAATGTTTTAGGACATTTACCTTATTCTTTGATATTACGCCATGATTATCCTGTGACATTCCATTTATCCAAATGGGTTGTTACACACGCAATTGCCCCTTTGTGATCCTTTAGAACATCGACAAGTGCGGTTTTTTCATCATTCGAAAGTTCTTTCGCAATAATAATCGGCAACTTGTCTCCCTCCTCCAAAAAGACATATTCGAGATGAGGAGGTAAATCTTTCAACTCGAGGATAGGTGGTTCCTCAATTGAAGATTTGGGCTCGATACTCATAACCTCCTCGGGTGGAGGAAATGGGAAATCGTTAAGAAAATCCTTGATGATCGAGAAGTCCTCATCATTGTCGAGGTCTTCGTCACAAGTACGTGGAACATTGAATTATTCCAACGTAAAACCATCACCTTCAAATGGAGTGAAGGTTGGTGTCGAGTTATCAAGAATGGGATCTAACATAGTGGGATTGCCACTATTTTCATCATCACCAAAACCTAGAACTTCTTGTGAAAATTTCTAGCAAACCACGTCGATCATATCAACGAGGTTTATGGTTGCAACGGAATAAACATGAGAAATTTGAGAGTTTTGAGTTGCGTTTATAACAAGTTCCTCGTCGTTGAAACGTAAGGTGATCTTTCTTGAATGCACATCGTGTAAAGTCAGGATACCCTTTTTTAGTTTCTAGGGTCTATTTCTTAGTTCAAGATCCCTTTTGGACGTATCTAAAAACGAACGACCTAAAATGAGAAGAACTTGAGGATCCGTGGGAATATCGACAACGATAAAGTCTACCGGATAATAGAACTTTCCCACTTTCACAAAAACGTCTTCCGCCAATCCACATGCGGGAATCGTGGAATGGTCGGCCAACTCGATAGACATTAGTGAAGGAGTAAGATTAGGAAGATTGAGCGACTTGAAGATTCCAAGTGGCATCAAGTTAATGCTAGCACCAAGATCGGCCAAGGCATAGCATTCTTCCATATCTTGGATTGCACAAGGGATCAAGAATTTACCGGGATCACCGACTTTTTGAGGTATGCGGTTAAGATAAACCGATGAACAACTAGACAATTGTTGCAATTTCTCCTTGTTGTTCAATATACTCTTAATGTTAGCGGCAAATCGAGGCATCATGACCAAAGCATCGGCGAAACTCACATTAAAGTGCAACTCACGAAACATTTTCATAAAAAGCTCAAATTGATAATTATTGCGCTCTTGACGTTTCTCCTTTCTAAGCCTCGATGGATAGGGCAAAGGTGGTATGGGTTGAGGCATAGGCATAGCCTTTGGAATCTCGGGTTCCAAATGTGGTAATGGGTCAACCGTAGGTGTGGCATGAGCGGTACTTCGTGGGATTTGGACATGCTCCTTTTCGACCACCACCTCGGGTTCTTCCTTAATTGCATCCTCCGTAGGAGCAATTGGTTGAGGATTCGTTTCCTTAAGTGTCTTACCACTACGTGTGGTAATCACTTTCATCTCTCCCTTAGGGTTCGATATGGTGTTACTAGGAAGACTACTCGAAGACGGTTTGCACATAATAGCCTCAAACATAGATGAAATTTTGTCCTCAAACATGGATTGCCTCTTCTCGACCTTAATCATTTCTTGCTTAATTTCATGTTGCCCTTGTTCCATTTTTTGTTAGTTTTGTTGTAACCTAGTTACATTTCCTTCCATTTTGTTCGTATGGATTTTAAGCTCATTTGCTAACTCATTTTTCAACTCCTGCTTCAAGTCGTTCTTAAACTCGGATCTTAGGCTAATGATTTCTCTTTGAATGTTGTCAAACCTTGCATCGTTTCCATTAGCGTATTCAACAAATTCATTTGGAAGATCTTTCAAAGTTTGCAAACCTTTGTTGTTGTTTTCAAAATCACTTTGATTTTTGTTTGAAACTTGATTATTAGCCCCTTGATTCCCATAGTTTCCTTTGTAATTATTTTTGAAACCAACTTGATTGTTTCGATAGTTGTTGTTAGCATTTTGATTTGAAGCAAAACCCGTTGGAGTCAATTGATTAGAGCGGGTAACTTGACCGCTTTGGTTGTAAGTTCCCGTGGCCGCGTAGGAACTCGAAGTGTTACCACCGTTAGTAATGCACTCAGAGAAATCATGACCTCCACCACAATACATACATGAAGCCTCAACTGCTTTAGCCGTAGCGGGAGCACTTTGTTCTCCAACTTTGAATTCAATTAAAAGTCCTTTAAGCTTATCAAAGATTTTGTTTTCCAAGTTCGCCTCAATTTGGCAAGCATCGATGGTAGTAGACAAAGAAGGTAAATTCGAAGATGAACCCTTACGAACACTCGACGTGCTACGAGGACTATACACCTTAGATCTATTCTCAGTTATCACCAAAGCTTCCTCAACCGTTTTACACAAAAAATTACCACCCGCGGCGGCATTTAGATAATCCCTTTCATGATCATTAAGTCCATTGTAAAACGTGTCAATTTGATGCAAGTCGGAAAAACCATCATGAGGACACTCATGTAACATTTCCTTAAACCTATTCCAAGCCGTTGAAAAACTCCCATTAAATTCTTGTGAAAATTTTGAAATCTCGTTTTTCAAATGCGTAGTCTTAGAGGGCGGGAAAAATTGGTTCACGAATTTTGAAACGAGATCCTTCCACGTCAATATAGAATTGGGTGGCTCTTTCTCTAACCAAATTTTAGCGGGCCCCGCTAGGGAATACGGAAAAAGAATCATCTTAATCGAGTCATTAGCAACATCCTTAAATTTGCAAGTGGCGGTAAGACGATTGAATTGGCGGATATGGTTGTGCGGGTTGTCCTTTTCATCACCACGGAATTTGTTGTTTTGGATCATCGACAACAAACCCGTTTTCACTTCAAAATTCTCTGCAAGGATAGCAGGAATTAAAATAGCCTCTCCATAACCCTCGGTGGGTGCTTGAAGTAACTCCATCATAGTTCGATTCTCCATGGTTGGTTCCTCTCTTACGATAGGTTCGTCAATAGGAGACTCCTCACTAGAAAGATTAGGAGTAGGTGTTGACTCCTTTCGGTTTTTTCGTTTACGTGCACGTCTTGCTTGATTACGAGTAAGCATAAACGTCACGTACAACGTGGGGATGAGCAAAGAAGATTCTTTTTGGTGTTTTGTATTTTTCCAATTTTTTTGTGGTTTTTGATTGTTTTTACTTTTTATTTTTATTTTTGTGATTGTATTAAGTAGACCAAAATCTACAAATCTCCTCCTTAATCAAATCTCTAGATTAAAGAAGCCTCAAGGAATGAAAACGATCACGTGAAGTGAACGCCTTCGATGACTTTAGAACGTTGGTGGAACACCAAAACGTTCAAGAGGGTTTAATCAAATGAAACCAAGAAAGTATATATGATACTTAATAATACTTTGGGCGGCAAAACCCTCGGTTAGCTTTCAATCTCAAAATACTCACAAGCAAGCGGGAAAACGTGGCGACGCGAAGCACTTAAGAGCCTTTTTCCTTAGGGTATATTTTATAATACCCGCCTTATACCCACCTTATAGTTTGTATTTTTCAAAATCGAGCTTCACGAAAGTATTTATCTATTTTTGCCATTTCTTTCTTGTTTGAGATTCGAATACAATGATTGGGTAATGACCTCCCAAGTCAAGGTTGTGTTTTCACACTTTTTGAGTACTTGTGAATTTATTGTTCTACGTATACAATATAGTATTAGTATTCACACAAAAAACAAAAACCGATAATACGTATCAGTAGAGTGCTACTAATACCAATAGATATTATGGCTATATATAAAAACAAAAATTGCCAAATCAAAACACAACACGCCTCCCCGGTAGCGGCGCCAAAATTGATGTAGCGTTTTTACTACCCTTTAGGAAAAGAGAGCAAAATAGGGAAAGTATTAAGTGTCGGTTTAGGAAAACCAATCACTAATGACCAATGTGGTTCAAGTTCGTTTCCCATGGAGGCAAGTGCGTTGTTTTAAGAGATGATTAACTTTTTAATTATATTTATAAGAAGAGAAAATAAAACTAAGATAAGAAGAGAATGACGGTTACGATGACGAATTAAACTAAGACGATAAAGTCGTACACGTAAAACCGTAAAAAGTGCCAAAATTAAAAATTTACCCTAAAAATCCCTAGAAAATTGCAATAAACCCTAAATAATGTAATTAGAGTTTACAAAAAATCAAAAATCACTCAAACCTTTTATTTAATTAAATAATAATTTTTTAATGCTAATTAAAGCCCAAAAATCAATATAATTAACAAAAAGCCCAAATGAGATTTTTTCAATTGTAAACCTCTAAAATGACTTAACTAAATTTAAAGCTATTTTTGAAAATTTTAAAATTAATAAAAACTATTCAAAAAGAATTAAAAACTATTTAAACTTAAAATAATTATAAAAATTAATCTAATGACAATAAAATTATTCTAAAAGTTGTAAAATTCCTAACTTAATGTATTTAACCTAAGAAAAATATAAAAACTTGAAAAATCTAAATTTTAATTTTTAATAATAAATTAATAATAAAATAATATTAAATATCCAAAATTTATAAAAAAATTCTAAAAAATTGCAAACTAGTTTAATTTAACCTAATAAACACAGAAATGAAGTTGAAATTACCTAAATACCCATAATGGGCCTAGAATGGGCCAAAAGTCCAAACAGTTAGCTTAATGGGCTTTTTAAGGCCCAATAAGAAAAATATTGTCCAAATAAGCCCAAAAACTCCTATCTGACTAAAATTTGATTTTAAAGACAAAACTTTGAAGGCCCAAAAGCTGAAAATGAGTATAAGCTAGCTTATTTCAAAGCAGTGTATTCTTAATGGGCTTTTTGGCCCATTAAGCTATAAGTTGATGCCATAAGCTCAATTTAGACACACAAGCTTCTTTTGAGTTACTTAAGAGTTCTGTAAAAAGAAATTTGAAATAAGCACAAGGAATAAGCCTGAAAAAGAAATAAGCTATCTTCACAAAACGACAAAATAGTCGTTTTCGAGTTCTAGGCCACCCCAAGAGCTGATTCAAGTTTCAAAAGCTTTTAAATGACTTACCTAAGCTTAATCAACAAAAAGTTTTTCAATAAGCACACTCAATAAGCTGGAATAAGCAAATAAGCACTTAATTAAAAGTCAACTTTATGAGTTTTCTAGCAAACAGTCAAAGTCAAGGTCTGATAAGCTCTAGTTCAAACAAATAGGTCAAATGAGGAAGATTGATCACAAAAAGTAAGTTGTTGCAGGTCTGGATAAGCCAATATGGATTATTAATAAGTTGAATGCAAAATTACACTAGCAGGGGCTAGTTTTGGTGTCTGAGCAGTGGAAACTTTTTCCACTACTTGACTTTCTTGACTTTTTGTTTTAGTGACTTTTTTGTGGATTCAAGTTTCACAAAGGCACCCAAATGATCAGTTAATCGTAAGGAGTCAATAACAATCACAAAAACACAATCACAATCAGCCAATTAGTACAGTTAATTCAAAACATCACCAGATCTAGCCCAGACATGAACAAATAAGCAGTTATGGTTTAATAAGCACTTATAGCACAATTCAGCCAGCCAAACTTCACCAAATGCATACACAAGCTATAATAAACTTAATGAACAAGTTTAAACATGTTTCATGCAATGGTTCAAGGTCTAGATCAAGATTCAAGCACAATAAGGTTACTGATGAACACTAACACAAGCAGATTTTTACTTTGCTGATGTACTTGACCAACAAGCCAAATTCAAACACTCAAATCTCTTAGATATGTTATGAAAACTTTGATTTAACAGCTTATATCCCTAAACATGAATATACTCTAAGTATTACCAAAATTTTAGGTCAAAAACAGTCAAAATCAATAAATTATAGCACAATATTTGATTCAAGGTTTTAAACCCAATAACTTGCAGGTTTTAGTTCTCAACCAAGTAGATAACAGATAACAAGCATAAACAACAACTTTCAACAACACAATAGCAACTTATGATCTTAAACAGATAATCCCAAACACCCCTTATCTTTTTCAAATCAATTTTAAACAAGTATAAGTGTATTTCAAGACCACCCAAGCCCAATCAAACACATTAACAAGTATAATATGCAGTATTGAACAAGATTAGACCACAAATTCAGCAAGAACACAAGTAGCACACAAAATCACCAAAAATCAAGATTTTAAGCAGATTTTAGGTAGAGTGGTGCAAACCTCATGGATGTACATCCACACCCACGAAATTTGAGCTTATGTGCTAGCAAGAACAAGCACAAGCTTCCACACAAACTCCTACTAAGATTCAACAAGGTTAGAAGCAATTATATAAAAACAGTAAAGTGACAAAGCCTTGATTAATGCAACTCTTGTACCCCACACTCGATTATCCCCAAGTTATAAGCTTCACAACACCTTGATATCACAATATCAGGATGCTATGATCAGCTTTATAGCCCAAGAATTCCAAGGTGTACCAAGAAACTTAGCAAAATATCAAGCTATAGGAAAATGTGCAAACTTTTGCATACTCCTTGTGAAATCGTTTTGAGATTCAGGTTTTAGCAAACAATAAACATAAACAAGCAAGAAATAACAATGGCACTTGACTTTTCTTCAAAGATTCAAACACATTTCATTACTTAGAATATATGCTTTACAAAACTTTGAACAAAGGAAAATTCAAGAGCAAAGAAAAAAATGAAGCATCCGAAAGCCTTTATATAGGCTCACAAGTGACTATGAAAGCTAAAAAACATGAAACCCTAACTATTGAAGTTCCAGTTATGCCCTTGAGGGTTTTGAAATTATCTTGATCATGTGACTAGTTCTTGTTTTGTTGTGGAGCTGGCAAGGTGAAAAGTGCATCCAATGGTCTTGGTTAAGCTTAACTTCCAAGCAATGATATGGGACGTTGGATGACTGGCCAACTTTGGCATTTTGCTCAAAGGTGAAAAAGCAGGGGAATCTTGTGAGCTAGGTGGTGATGTGGCAAGCTTTTTGAAAGTTGGGTTATGATTAAAACATGCTTAATCATAAATCTGGAAAGATTTAGGGGCTAATTTTTGGTAAACATGAAATGTCCAATTGAGATTATGAACATGAAGAACAGGTTTTTAATCTGTTTTTGGTTAAGATTAAGTTTAAAAAAGTGTTTAGGCGCCAAGATTATTTAATAAATAATCCGGATTAGTGGAGGGCTGAGGTGGATGAATGGTGAAGGGTGATTGGTGGAATTCAAGTAGTGGGGCACGTGTCATGTGCTGATAGGTCTAGGTAACTTATGTTGTCTGCCAAGATTAACCCCCATCTCTTATACTTATTTCACTTTCAAATAAATACACCAAATCCGGATTCCCTTTGTTAGCAAAATTTTGGTTTTCACACTTTTGCCCCAAAAAGTTTTGTAAAGTGATTTCAGGGGTATTTCTTGCCAATTCTTGATTTTTGAAGGGTTTTTTTGGCATTTTCTTCATAGGTAATGGTCTTAACTTGTCTTGTTGACTTCTTGGAGGACTGAATTTTCCAAGTCATGATAAATGAGGGACCATTTTTGCCATTTCTTCGAAGTCAAGGGTCCTTTTGGTAGTTTTGACATTTTTAAAGGACCAAACTTATAATTTCTTGTAACTTGAAGTCCTTCATGGTATGTTTGACTTTGAGGAGGATTAATATTGACATTTTAGTTTTTCGAGGGACTAAAATTGCCAATTCTTCAAAGTAGAGGGCCCTTTTTGTAATATTGACAAACTTTAGGGACCAATCTTGTAATTATGAAGATACAAGGGTTTAAAGTGTCAATTCTTCAATATTGGAGGACCCTTCTTGCATAATCTTTAAATCTTCAAGGGTTTGTCTTGGAAAATTCTTTATTAGGGCTTGGTTCATTGTGCGGCTCCGTTTCCCGTGTTCGTTTTTGTATGATTCTTGTGATCTTTTGTCATTTTTTCAATATACGTACCTAAAATACACAAGCAACAAAGAAAAGCATATATTTGGCCATTTTCATGATAGTTAGTGCATTTAAAGCCCTTTTTGGACAATGAGACTATGTATAAAAGCAGTCTCATCAAACAACCATCAATAAAAGAACATATGGACAATACAATCACAATTCCAAGGCACCAAGCCTTACTAATAATCACAATTTCCAAGGCTCCCAGCCTTACCAATAACCATGGTCCCATAGGCGCCCATACACCTATGAACCAATGCCAAGGCCCCGCCTTGTCAACATCCCCTTGGTACCAAGTCAAACCACAATAACAATCAAGAATCGCATAGCAGCTAGTCACATAGGTGTACACACAAGTCCATCACAAACCATAAAAACATTTACAGCATTATTTACAAAACCATACAGTGTCTCTTCCATCCCATATGGAAGTCAAATCATTTATAGCTCATAAAAACATAGGACTATGAAACTCACCTGAACAAGCTTCTCCAAGTACCCGCACTCTAGCAAAATCTAAACACACAAACGTATACAATCAATACATGAACCACGTACCAAAATGGCTCATCAATCTATGATGGATATCTAACATTGTCCTACAACTAGAGATGGAAAAAAAATCCGAACCCGATGGAGAATCCGATACCCGTATCCGATTTGATCAGGTATTCACTGAGTTGACCGGGTATGGGGATGGAGATGAGGATTCCCCGATAATAAAAAGCAGGTATGGAGGCGGGGATGGTAATACCCTTAGTTCCCCAAACCCGTCCCCGAACCCGCCCCCAAATATCTTTATTCTACATAGACATTTATATATCTTGTATGTTTCAAATATGTATTAGATATTAGAAACACTATCAATCGATGGTTAATATCTCATTTGACACTAACCTTCTAGGATGAGATCTTGTGTGTTAATTTTGTTATTATTAATTTTAGCATGATCGCATGAATGTTAATCTCGTTAATGTTGTTTGATATTACCGTATTATGTTATTCGTAATGTTGCGTAATTTGAAACATAGTTCATATGTTAATTGTGTAACGGGGAAAATATCCCCGATTCCCCATTGGGCATCCCCGTTCCCCGTTGGGGATGGGGATGGTATGTAGCTTGTAATCCCCGATGGGGACGGGGACGGGGATGGGGATAAATATTTAACTTTGGGGATGGGGATGGTAGCAACCATTCCCCGCAAACCCGGCCCCATTTCCATCTCTACCTACAACTTAACCCTATTTATATGCCATATTCATCTCATGACACCCCTCTATAAAGCCCTTAACTTAGTTTAGTCCATAACTTGCCCCGTTAACATTTAACCCAAAACAGTCCCGTTTTTCATACCTTAAACTATGGGTCGAACACCCCCTTAACCAAATCAACTTCCTCTGTAAAAGAAACCATATGCCCTTACATGTGTTAGCTAACTCTCCTCTTTGTCCGCAACCTTGAAGACACTGGTAAGGCCTCTATATATATATATATATACTTTTACCTATCTAGAATTTACTGATTTTGAACATATGAAAAGTTTGTTATGATCAGAGGGTCTTACCCTAACCCATTTGTTTAGACCTCCTCCAGATCTTTTATTTAATATAAAATCTAACTCTCATGTTCGTTTGAAGGTTCCAATATAACCCTAAGTACCCCAAACAATTCAAAACATAAAAAGAAAACAGGCTGATCCAAAAACTGTTTTGACACCCGACTGATGTAACCTGTTTTTGACCAACTTCCAGACCTCCAATTTAGTTCTCGTTTCTTGCATTTGAAAGCCAACTCAATTAACTTTCCAGGGACATAAGATTCGAAAATTAAAAGTTTGTAAAACTCTAGATATTATCAAAACAATGACCCAAAAATTCGGCCCAGTTTTTAAAAACGGATTTAACATAATTAACCAAATTAATTACCCTCATCATGTTTAATCATTAACCCTAATTATTCTAATCAAGTATATATCATTGTGATAACATTAAATTACAGATTTTCTAATAAACACTAACCTAAATCCATCATATAATGATTAAGAAAGAATTAAAAACAATTTAATTAAAAGGGTTTGAAGAGTTTACCTTAGATTTTTGGAAAACAAGATTTTTGATGAAGTACCCTAAAACTTTTCCATGGATTTCGTATCACTCATGATCTCCAGGGATTTTATGATGTGTTTTTGTTAATAAAAAGTTTTTGTATATTTTCCTAACAAGTCTTTGGCCCAATACAAAAGCTCGGTTCCCCTTTTTCCCTTTTTTCCCTTTTCTTTTTCTTTCTTGCATCAAAAAACCGACTATACCCCTTTAATTTCGTTTTTTTCCTTTTTATTATTAATAATTGTATTAGTAATATTACCTTAATTTTCCTTAATTTATTTCAGCTCTTAAATCCTCCAAAACCTCAAAACCGTAAAACTAGTCAAATTTACGCGAATACCGTAAAAGACGTAAAAATATACAGTTTTATAAAAACTCTTGAAATATGAAATAAACTAATTAACTAAGTCCTAAATGACTTAAAACCATCCCAAGAAATACTCCCGTGACTAAATACCTCTTCCGAGACCCCTAAATACAAAACCCTAACCCGTAAAAATACGATTTTTTATAATACATATACGTATACGTAAATCCACTAAATAACACCATCTCATTTCATAGTCACTACCATGTGGGCTCATGAGCATGAAATAACCGTTCCTCGATTTACTTATGAGTACCATATACCCATAAACGATATCCAAACCTCACTCAAAACACACAAAATAAACACATAAGCACATAAAAGCACATATTTGCACAAAACACCTTAAACTACAGTCTAAGTGACGAACCCCAAAAACCATGGTTGTCACAAGAAGTCCCGTGCTTACAAGCCTCGTGAAAATGTTCTTCGCATGCTTCGTCGGGCACATTGATGAAATTCACGGATTCGGTCTCATCGGGACGTTTAGAAAGTTTACCCATGTTAAAGACGATTTTGTCATCCCCTACCCTCATGATAAGCTCACCCGTGGCTACATCAATTAATGTATGCCCGGTCCTCAAGAAGGGCCGTCCCACAATTAAGGGAACACGGGGATCCATCTCATAGTCGACTACAACGAAATCGGCGGGGAAAGTGAATTTGTCGACTCCTACGAAAACATCCTCGGCTATCCCTACCGGATAAGCAACCAAACGGTTAGCTAATTCCAAAGTCATACGAGTACGGTCTAGCTCGGGTAGAGATAATTGTTTCCATACGGACAATGGCATAAGATTGATAATCGCTCCGAGATCCGCCAAAGCCATACAATTCTCTACACCCGGAAAATTACAAGGAATAAGGAATCGACCGGGATCTCCTAACTTAACCGTTAATTTTCTCAAAAGAACGGCGGAACAATTCTCATTCAATTGGGTATTGGCGATATCGAGCAACTTTTACTTATCATTTAAAAGGTCCTTAAACATCTTAGCATACTTAGGCATGTGAGCGAGAGCCTCGACAAAGGTGATATTAAAATTCAATAGTTTGAACATTTTTAGGAAGTTCAAAACTTGAATATCATCCTTATTCTTCAATTTCCCTTTCCTCAACCTTGAGGGATAAGTTATATTGGGTTGAAATGAAGGCTTTGGAGTAGATTGCTCACTTACATCCTTGGGTGGAGGAGGGGTAGAAGTGGAAGGTTAAGGTATCGGTTTGGGAACCGAAAGTGTGGTATAAAATTAAGGTACAGGTGGAACATAAGGTGTAGACGAAAGCATTAAGGGTGGTATCTCACAAGTAGAAGGTGAAGGAAGGTGGGTAGAAGTAGAAGGAATCTCGGGCCCTTGTTTAGGTGGGGAATAAGAAGGTTCTTCGGTGGTCTTACCGCTCCTAGTAGTGATGGCGTTAACGTTAGCCCTAGGATTGGTCACGGTGTTAGAAGGGAGGGCACCTTGGGGACGAAGGGTTTGAAGAATTTGCATAAATTTCCTATTGGTCGATTCTTGCACCTCTTTCATGGTACGCTCATGATCGGTTAATTTTTGTAGAACCAAGTCCATGTGAGGATTATACATGTTCATTTGATTATACCCTTGATTGTTAAACCCTTGATTAGGAAAACCTTGGTTTGGATTATAATTTTGAAAACCTTTGTTAAAACCATGGTTTTGAAAACCTTGGTTATTAAAGCCTTAATTTTGATTAAACCCTTGGTTTTACCCTTGAAAATTCCCTTGATTTTGATTAAAACCCCTAGTATTAACATTCCCTTGAAAATTACCCCATTGAGGACCTTGGTTCCTATTTTGGGTGAGTGGGGGTGGTCTTTGTGGAACTACAAAACCCAGGGGATCCAAATAGTTAGTCGATTTATAAGATAAATTGTTCACATCGACATTCGGTTTAAAAAGCACCCTCTCATTAGTGTTTTAAGCATACACTTCTTGTTGATATGGGTCATAAACCTTGTCACAGTTATAATACGAATGTGGTCCACCACAAGTCTCACACGTTTCACAAGTCTCTTTTAGGGTATGTACATGCGTAGTGGGAGGGTTATCTCTTAGAGCAAGTTGTTTTACTATTGAAGTAAGCTCCTTAATTTGATTAGTCACCTCACTATCACTAGAAGTAGCCATAGTAGCCCTTACACTCTTGGTTTGGACTTTGGCTTTGTCTTCAATGATTGCCCAAGCCTCGTTCATAGTTTTCACAAGAATATTACCCCCCAAAGCACTATTTAGTGAATCTTGGTCATTCAAACTTAATCCATTATAAAAAGTATTAATTTGATGTACCTTAGTAAAACCGTGTTGTGGACACTTTCCCAAAAGTTCCTTAAAACGATCCCAAGATTCACTAAACGTCTCACCATACTTTTGTTCAAAAGTGATGATATCATTCCGCAAAGCGGTAGTACGTGAGGGTGGAAAGAAGTAATTTATGGATTTTGTCTCTAGGTCCGCCCATGTGGCAATAATTTGGGGTGGTTAAGTGGACAAACCTCTTGATATGATCGTGAGGATCATCATGAGTGCGGCCCAAGAAAGGTGTTGCGGAAACCATATGAATAAAACCGGTTTTGAGCTCGAAGTTGTTGGCGTCAGTAGCCGGCACCACAATCGCATCGTCATTGCCTTCAACGTGTGATTGCAAGAGCTCGATCATTAGACGGTTATCCATGGTGTTAACAGCAGCAGGCTCGATGATAGCGGCTTGAATGGATTTCCTTTTGCGCGAACGGGTACGCATACACCTACAAAAAAAAAGATAGCAAAGAAATAGAAGAAATAAAGTTAACGTTTAAAGAAAATATTTTTTGTGCAAAACTTTTGAAAAAGAAATGCTTTTTATGATTTTTTTAAATGTTTTTAGATTTTTGAAATTTTTAATTTTTTTTGAAATTTTTTGAAATTTTAAGCAAGAAAAATAACGTTCAAAAGTGAACGGATCCCAAAATCCAACGTGTCTCTCACAAAAAACCGATAATCTTTACGAAAAGAGCCTGCAGCGGCGCCATTTTAATAACTGGTTTTTAGGTTCTTGAACTGGTCTAATCGAATTGAAACCGGGTTTTAAGTGTAACTCAGTAGTTTTTGGTTAAGAAAAGAAAAAGGTTGATTATCTATTTTAAACTAAAAATTAAATGCGGAAAAGATTAAAACTTGACGAATAAAACAAGTTAAAAAGAAATAAAGTAAATTTGAAATTTAATAAAAAGTAAAATTTAAAAATAAAATAAAACAAAACACTTTAAAATTAAACTTGACAAAATTGGTGGGAAAAATAAAATTTGAAACTAATTCGGAATTCAAAATCAAAATCTAATTCGGTAACCAAATGAAAAGTTATTCGGAATATAAGCTTCAAAACTAATTCGGAATAAATTTGCAATAACTAATTCGGGAAACATAAAATGACTTAATTCGGAATGCACTAACATTAGCTGATTCGGAATAACCCTTTTGCATGTAATTCGAAATAGTTTAAATCGTTACCTAGTTCAGAATATCAAAAAGGTTATTAATTCGGAATACACCAATCTCTAACCTAATTCGGAGTAATTGCAATAGTACCTAATTCAGAAAAACTCAATCTTTAACTAATTCGGAATGTGGCTGAGTATGTTAATTCGGAATATATAAATCATGAACCAATTCAGAATACACAAGTTTCTAACCCTAATTCGGAATGCATATACGATAATGTAATTCAGAATAAACCTTTTATACCTAATTCGGAATTTTTGTTTTAACACCTAATTCGGATTAAACACTATGTATCTAATTCGCAATATTTAGAATCAAAACACAAGTCGGAATTAGGGTTTATCAATTCGGGTAAAAAGCAAATAAGCAAAAACCAAATAAGCAAATAACCATAAATTAAGCCAAATTGTTTTTTAGAAAAAACTAATTAAGCCACAAATCAAAAACTCTAAAAACACAAAATAAGAAAATTTAATAAAATCAACTTTTAAAGCATTAATCTACCAAATCACTTAAATGAAAAATAAGCTAAAAACAAATAATCAATAAGCACAATAAGTTCTAAGATCAACCATGTCAAAACAATAAGAACAATGAAATAAGCACTTCACTCAAATAAGCAATAAGATCAAATAAGCTACATGATTAACCAAATCAAACATAAGATTTAAAACAAGAAAGGAAGAATGAGATTTGTTTAATAAGCTTGAATTAAAGATTAAGATTATCATAAGATTCAACAAAACAAGATTAAAGATAAAAAGATTTAGAAACTTGAAAGAAAACTTAGAGAGAGAAAGTAATACACATACTCCTAATCACCTTAATGAAAAACTAAAAATAAAATAACTAACACAAATGAAGGTTTAAGGTCTATTTATAGTGGAAGGGATGTGGTGTTGTTGCTTTCTTCTTTCTCTTTGTGTTCTCGTCTTTTTAAATAATTCGTCTTTCTCGACTTTGTCTCGGGATTTGTCGATAGATAAAATGAACTCGTCTTCTAATTTTCTTCTTTTATTAGACTTGTTTCTTCGACTTCGTTAAACTTCCGTCTTTGGTCTTTTTCTTCAATAAATCTTCATAATAGGCCTTTGACTTCCGTTCTTTTTGCACTCTTTATCTTTTGACTTTGTCTTTTGTCTTTTTCTTTGATAAAAGCCCGTGAAAGCCCGTGTTTTCTTCATTTTTCATATTTTGGTCCTAAAACACAATAAAAACACAAACCACGCATAATTCCGACTTTTATGACACTAAATACACGTTTTGGTCTCGTTTTTATTTGTTTTAAGTGGTAAAAGGTTAAGTGTTTTCACACTTATTAATTATCATGTACTCAAAATCTTGCAAGTATTAATAAAAATTCGTGGTCCCTAGCTAGTTCCACGACGCATTCTCAAACATTTTTTGCATATATAATTTGTATGTCATATCATGTCTGCTGGCGTACGCGTACACAAACGTTTCCAGACGAAATAAGAGGAATGGGTCTGACCTACTAATTAGACTCGGCGTGTAAGAGGGATGCAACCCCATCGACCGTGGATCACGTATCCGTGTTAGGACCCTTGCTATTATGACGTCGTAGCAAGTTTTTCACAGCCAGTATATTCATGTTGGGCCTGGGAATAAGACACAATTGTGCGCACCTAACAACAGGCCAGCCTCCCCTGGCCGTCCATGTGGTACTAGCGATATACCGCAGGTAATGAGTTTACCTCACCCACAAGGACCATTTATGCAATTACACTAATTCATAACATAGACAACACCGAGTTGATAACTTAAACGTGGGACAACTAGTCATAAACACAAAAATCACCTAAGTTATTTCAGACTGGGTGCGAACACATACACCTACAAGTCTAGAAAACAAATTGTTTCAATGTTACATCAAGTGTTTGACAATAAATTGGAATCTGATAAGGACTTCTTAAGCTTTAGGACAAGAGGACGGTAGGAGGATTCCCGTTGCTCCTTCATATTCTTCTCCATCAAATCCAGTAGCCTCGCGTCCCTGCAAGGGTGATGGAAGCACAGGGACCGTATCCACAAGGTGGGCAACACCGGCTGATGAAGATGCTTCTAGACCCAACGCAGCTCTCTTACATGAGGCACGGCTAGCATTTGCCGCAAGGACCTCTGACAGTGGAACCTCCTTCGCAATTTGGAAGGGGTTGAGTACATCACGTGGATGGGCAAACACTGGTACCATCAGCTGTTCTTTGGAAAGCTTTAAGTGAAAATATGCTTGAGCATCGGCGCCCTCCAACTTCACGCCAAGGTTAGGCCTTCCATAAAACCTCCAAGGGAAGCTCCAGGTCCTTGCTACCAAGACCAAACGAAGGCACGGGAGATTCTTTCATTTTCCCCATGGCAGCAGTCACCTTGGACCTTGCGGTAGGATCATAGAAAGCTACATCCTTTAATTCCTCCTTCAGTAAACCAGCCTCATGTGCCTTCTCTAGACCTATAGATTTACCTTCGTTGATGGCAGCTATCACCGACTGGGCAAAGGTTTCCCGCAAGGTTGGATCTTCAAGGGCACCCATGGCTGCCAAGCGCAACCCACGACATACCAACCAACGCTTCTCCGCGACCTCACGCATTAGGCGCGGGTACAAGTCTTCATCATATTCCACGTTGAGGCGTTTGACTTGGTCCGTCAGATCACCTATGCTCCCTTTTACCCGCGCACCAAAAGAATCAACCACGGAAAACATATGATATTTACATTACTCGAAGGATTTCATCGCATCTACGTTAGAGGCCTTGAGTTGATCTAATTGAGCACGCTCCTCAAACAAAATGGTTGCAAGCTCATACCTCTCCTCGGTGAACATGTGTATGGTTGCAGCATCCTGCTTCCCTCTCTCTACCTCATTCGCAATTTTCTCTTGAGGCCTTGGAGAGCTTGAGCATTTTCCTCATAGGCTTGAGCAAGTTTCTCTTCGGAAGCTTTAACCTGCGTCGATAACTCCATGAACCTTCTCCTCACTCATGACATCAGTCTCACGTTCTGAGACGCCACGTAGCTCACCTCATCGGCAAGGGCAGCATCACTAAACCCATGTAGTACGCTCTCTCGCCTAAGGGGCACGATGTGGTCAAGGAAGCTGGCGCAGTCAGATGCGCTGGTCAGATCGGAAGAACGTGGAAGGTTCCACTTTCGACAAAATATAGGATCCTCCACATACGCGCTTCCCCCTGCTGCATAAGTATCCTTTGGGGGGGAGACGCACAGCATCGGCAGGAGATGGGATCCCCTGGTCATGACTGTAAATAAACATAGAGAGTGTCAACGATATATAAACTAAACAAGTGAAGAGCAGTTACATAGGGAGGTATATTTGTCGGCACTCACCTTAGGCTGATGATGGCGGGGGAGGGGGGTTCCATCAAATTTATCACCCGTATCTTCCTCTGAGGGGTGCTCGGCAGAGACTTCTTCTTGATTTCGTTGAGTGGCTACGAGGGAAGATTTGGCCTTAGTACGAGCAGATTTCTGTGAAGTAGTCGGGGGGCTCCTTTGTCTCTTTCGAGATAAGTTGATGGAAACTTCTTCTTCCTTCTCAAATTGGTGGCGGCTATCTCAGCATTCTCGGACAAATTAAATTATGATAATGTGGGACTCCCCTCTGATTGTTATTGTTGTTGTTGTTGTTTTTGGTGGTGCTCTACATCCATGTCATCATGTGCATGGGCAGCTGATGCCTCTCCAATCTCGAGATCCATAGTGTTTCTCTCAGCTCGGGCACGCAATGGCTCCTCATTTTCCTTCAGCGAGCGCGAATAGACAATCAGATCTTCTGGAACGCTTCACGGACGAGATCAAGAATATCCATCACTGTGTAACACATTGTAAACAAACAAATTTTTTTTGTTAGATAGAAAGAGAGGCAACATACTTACAAAATGGTACGAAGAATGTTGAGGAGACCACTAACCCTGGCCACGTGGAGTGCGGAAGTAAGGAACTTCGCGCCGCCATAGATGATTGCGCGACTAAGTCCCAAATTACATAGCAGGACTTCAGGATAGGCCTAAATGGGAATGCGGTTGTTGTTTAAAATGTCTACATCTACGGCTATACGTGGTGGGGCCAGGCATGGGGTCCTTCCTCAACGTTCTGGAGGTCAGAGAGGGGGTATTGGAATGGGTAGGCGCATCGTCGATCCAAAAGAAGGAGTCGTTCCAATTCCTTAACGAGTCAACTTTCTCCACATAAAATTGGAAACCCCCTTTTGTTTGGCGAACGACACCCGCCCATTAGACAGTAGGCGCTGGTAGAAGACACGAATAAATCCACATTAGGTTCTATATCCATGGTACGGCAATTGACTTCGAAATTATATATTTTCGCTGCCCCTATACAGTGTAGTTGGGAAATATGGATCTCATAATGCATAAGTATACTTATGAGAAAGCGCGACATAGGGATTCAGTGGTTGGCATAATCGAAAAACTCGGTGTACATGCCTATTTTGACCTGGGGCGTGTGTCTAATATTTCGGTGCGGATTTGGTACTTCAAGGTGAAAATAGTGAGGTGTTGGAAATTCACTTTATGTGACGACATTTAAGAATTCCCATTAGTTATCATAGTCACACACGCTTAGACTAGACTAGGTACTATGTATAGTTAAGTGTTTGGTGTGTGGCTATATATACCCCTCCTAGGCTTCCAAGGAGGGGTGTTGCTTGTGTTCATTTTGTTTCTTTTCATTTCAATACACATTTTCTTAACCTTTAACACACAACCTCTCTTCTCTCTCTCTCAACAATGGCTTCCACCTTCCACCACCCACCTAGACCACCGGATTAGCTAAAAGCAAATCCACAATTGGCATCAGAGCCTCGGTTTCATCCTTGGATCGTGTTCTTGTTTTCGATTTGGTGGTCTAAAATTTTTTTTTGTGTCTCGTTCTATTTTTTTTGGTTCGATTTGTTATATGTTTGTCACATTTTTGTCATAGTTGTTATTTTGTCACAATCTGTTGGTCTCAAAATGGTTGTCCAAATCTGTGTCAAAGTTCCTCGTATCAAATTATTGTTGTCCAAATCTAGGTCAATGTGCCTCGTGATACTAGTTTTGTCCATTTTTTTTACCCGTTTATTTGTTTTTGTCCCTGTATACATCTGTTTCTATTTATGGGGATAAGGACAAAAAGGTTGGTCCAGATCCATTTTTTTCGAGGCTCAAAATACTTGGTCAAAAACCTGTTACGATGGATTCTTTCGATGGGATATTCAGATGGGTGCACTTTCAGATGGGATATTACGATGCTTACGCATTGCGATGGCTTCTTCTTTTTCGGATTTATTCCGATGGGTTCTTTTTACACATTCCGATGGGTAGGGCTGTCCTCATTGTGATGGATGGCTTGATCCATCACAATGGTAGTTAAGTCGTCATGCTGCCCAAGTTTTTCCGATGACATTGCGATGGATAGTGATTTATTGCGATGGGTACAGTGTTTATTGCGATGGTTTGTGTGACACTTTGCGATGAAAGACCCATGTAGACATTGCGATGGCTTTAAGTTTTTAAAACATTGCGATGGATAACAGACTTAAACATTGCGATGGGTTTAAACTTTGACTTTGCGATGGGTTTTAGAAATCATTCCGATGGAAGTTCTTATTTTTTAAAAACATTGCGATGAAATCTTTTCGATTGCGATGGGTTTATTAATATAGAGACATTGCGACTGTTTGTTTTAACAACTCATCTGTTGACCAGGACCAACAAATCATTCCACCCTTTTAACTCCTCAACACCATATCTATACCTACCCATCGACACCTAAAACCCCATCTAGACTCGAACGAAATTAACTTTGAGTGATCTCAGATTCATCTTTTCGTGTTTGCACATGCAAGCCATGATCTCATCAGATCCATACACGAAAAAATATATATCATCATTGATCTTTGTGGGTTTTTAACCCAGTTGATTTACGAATTAAAGAAAAGTTTATAACAAGTTTGTTATAACTTTTGCTTTGTTTCGTTTAAAAGCAAAACCGACATGCAATTAACATAACCTACCTGAAATCCTTATTTTAGATCTTGAAGCCATAATACCTTGTGTCCTTCATGGTTTTGGACTCGTGTGTGGGACTGGTATATAGAAAGAATGGTTACGTGATGATAAGATATGTATTTGATTGTTTGTACTTAATTCATGTGTGTGGTATCTAGTCAAGTGATGCGTGTGCCTGCGTATGGCGAAAGGATGAGATTGGGTTTGGTGTAACAGACTGGGAGTTGATTGTGATTAGAAGAAAGAGATGGGGATGGAGATTTGGAGGGGCGGATGTTTCTAGGAGGAGTTTGGTGAGGGGTGGATTGAACTAAGAATGAGATTAGGGTAATTATGTGAGTGAAATTAGGGTTGTGGGAGTTATATCCCAATCTTTTGGACCGGGTATTTTGACTTGGGCCATGGACTCTCGATTTTCTTACAATGCAATGGGCCACGAATTTTAAAGTTGATTGGTTATGGGCTGAAATTTCAAAAAATTTATTTATCATTTCAAATGATAAATGTTAAAATTTTTTGATTTAACTATTTTAAAAGTGACAAAAAGACGAGACGAAAGTGACAACATTTTTAGACAAGTAACGAGACAAAGTGACAAGATTTATTTTGACGAGACCAAGAAAATTTGGCGTTTTTTAGTGGCTACGGATTTGTTTGACCGGGTATTAATTATGGGAAGTTGAAGACGGATTTTTCGAAGGCGTGCATTTATTTTATCTTCAAAGATAACTTGCTCGTGCTTAATATTAGAATGAAGACTTGTTTATCTAGTTTCCGGGTTCAGGGTGGATGGTTGATGACTCGGATAACTATCACTTAAAGGGGTTACATTGTTGTACTCAGTGTCACGCGCTTAGTCGATGTGGATAATTTCAAGAGGTGTTGTGCTTATAGAATTCTTCAGTGATGCATTGAGTACTTAGAGATTTCTCCACCGTTCTTCATTCAACAATAGTGCAAGGTTAAGTCACAAGATCGAAGGATTCTTATTCAGTTTCACGTTTGATGTATTTGGTTCATTCTATCAGTGGTCACTTCAAATTACTTTCAAGTGGGTTGGCAAAGATGGCCATGGAGAGTTTATGAGTAGAGATTTTCGATCAGCAGCTGATTCTCACAAAAATATATAATTCTGCTTATTTATTATTCTCACAAGATTTCAGGTTCATGTGCGTATGATTTATTGATGGTTCTGAGTTTCGAAACCATCAAGGGGGAAGAAGAAGACACATTGAACGCACAACGAGTACACGTGATGAACTTCATACCTTCTTTTGATTTGAAGACATTCCGGGATGACATTTGTCATACCCGCAGAGAAAATCAGTGTTTTAACTCGTGGCGTTATCAATCTCTAAACGATACACTACTGATTCGATGTTTAATTGTTTGGTTGTTGCAATTATTCATCATCATTATCCTATATGGAGAGATATTCATTCCCGGGACTTAATTGACTCTGGTGCATCTCCGGAAGAAGATATGTGCATTTCCGGGGCTTAATTGACTCTGGTGTTACGATGTCAACTTCATGAATGGGATAAAGTGTCTACTTCAGTATTTGAGCTTCATACTTGGGATTGATTTACTTTCTTCAACTATGTGGGGGAAGAAATGTCTTGATTCTTTCTAGTATGCATAACTTGAACTCTCAGGGGGAAGAAAAATTTAGAAGAATTATTTCAAGCGTGAGAAGAGAAGTTGTTGATCTACTTGGTGTCCCCCAAGATTTCAATCCCTCTTAGCAACGTTATCATGTTATATGATGGGATTTGCTTGTTAGATTCCGTTGTGCGCTTAATCATTCTAAGCTTTATTGAAAGCTTTGAAGTTGCTTACGAGGATTGTCGGTTTTAGGGGGAAGCTATTTAAAAGCTTCTACATCAAGTTTATGTGGCATGAATTAGGGGAAGTTAATTCAGAAGCTTCTCCTTAACTAGAAGTATATGGATTACTTAGCTCGTGCCGTTACAGTATTTCTACTACAAGTTACTTTAAAGATGAGTCATTTTGAAGTCAAAGGCCTCAGAAGACATCATGAGCATTGGATGCTTCATAAAAGCTCTTCCTCTTAATCATTATGTACTTGTTAGGAAAAATATTGTAAAGAATTCTACACGTCGTCCCATGGGGGAAGATTGTTGGAAATTCACTTTATGTGACGACATTTAAGAATTCCCATTAGTTATCATAGTCACACACGCTTAGACTAGACTAGGTACAATGTATAGTTAAGTGTTTGGTGTGTGGCTATATATACCCCTCCTAGGCTTCCAAGGAGGGGTGTTGCTTGTGTTCATTTTGTTTCTTTACATTTCAATACACATTTTCTTAACCTTTAACACACAACCTCTCTTCTCTCTCTCTCTCAACAATGGCTTCCACCTTCCACCACCCACCTTAACCACCGGATTAGCTAAAAGCAAATCCACATGAGGGATATAGTAGTCTGTCGTGAAACGGTCAAGTTCCTCGATGGTGATAGTGGAAGTGATTTTAAGTAATTGCTTGACCATGGTTATACGCGCGTATACAGATTCTAGTGGTTCGTAGATGCTTACCTCAGAGGTTTCTTGCTTCGGATGGGGAAAAAGAGTTCGATAATGGAAGTTTTTTACTATAGAATGAGGGTAGTCAAAAAGCGACGGTGATATAGATATAGGCACCAGATTTACTGTTTCATTATTTGGATTTGTGCCACGTGTATTCCACTTTCATCATCTAACGGTGGAAGGTCAATGGTTAAGATTACGTGGAAAACGCTTTTCCCAGTTTTCAAGAGGATTAGGTAAAAGGGGGGATATATGTGATTTTGGCGGGAGAATTTGAACGCTTCTGGGATACTGATCGTTGTGATGGTTTGGTTTTATGTTTTGATCGCGACTTGGCAGGTACATAGTCTAGTAGTCGCGGTTAGGACCTGCGACCACTAGACTAGGGGGACATGATGACGTATAGTCCCTATTCGGGTTGTATAACCCGACCCACTGGTACTACCCGTATCCATTGGGTATGGATCATTACTTCATAGCACGCGCAAGGCCTAGGGGGCCTGGTAAGTCGTTGTCGCACAACTGCCTATTACTTAGTCGTGTCCTTGTTGTACTGCGATAGGATAATACATAATATAATATATCCTTTGATTATATTCGCATAAGGAAAAGGGATATACACTTACCTTAGTTATGCGATAAGGATCAAGCTATTTTAGGTCATTATCTCTTCCTTAGGCCGCAAGAGTAGGAGAGCCCAGCCAGGACTCTCTTGGGTATAAAAGGAACCCCCGAGGTTCCACAAAGATACGATACACAATACTCTAAAACCCTCACATATACTCAAACCTATTACTTACTCTTATGCCAGCGTCTAATCGTGGGACACGCGCCCACGGTAAGCTTAACGTTGTCTATTGTTTAGTGTGCAGGGTCTTCAAACAAGATTCACTTGGTGCAAGATCCGGAGTCCACAAGACCCCGAATTAAGCCTAATTCGGGTCTAGCTCTGTCTATCCAACTTTTGTATCAACAGGCTATTTTAGGCCTATTTAGGTTTTTAAATTAATTTTTATTTTTATTTTGTTTAATTAAGTTATTTAGTATTAATAATAAAGTTTTTGAAAATTTTGACATTTTTGATTATTTTAATATTATTTTCTCGATTTGCGTGATTCACGTAAATCGTATTTGTTTTGTTTTAGTTTTTATAGTATGGAACCGTCTTTAGTTTAATCCCTTCTTTTGATTCAAATCAACTAATCCAAATACGTATGAAATTTGCCATTTAACTTCTCGTTCACAACGAACCTTGTGGTTTTAATTTTTTTTTACGTTTTTTGTGTATTTGTAGTTTATACCCCTACCATACTCCTTCTACCAGACATCCACCCTCGTTATTGGCGTTCAGGAATGTTGGATATAAGTTCGGACTCCTAAAATAGTTTCGTCTGATGTCTATGAGGCACAAGAAGGATTCTGGTAGTTTGTTGAAGTAAATATGGTGCCTATCTAGATTATTTGCATCAACTTCGTTATATGTATCTGGTGCCGGGGGGGGGGGGGGGTAATCTTTTGCTATTTGGTATTTTACTTCAAATGGACGGGGGAAGACTACGCATCTGTGAAGAATTACTTATTGTTCCAATTCTAAATAGAATCCATGGGTTTTGAGTAACATCGGGGAGTGTTTCCTGAATTCTTACTAAAGGATATCCATCCTAACCATGGAGGGTACGTAGAAGGCACTAAATAAATTTACAAAAAGAGTGGTATTAAGGCACAGGCAGCTAACCTCAATGTGTCCTATCTTACATGCGCCTATGCAGTGTAGTTGAGAAATATGGAAATCATAGTAATCTAATAAGTTTACTAAGAATCTAGAAAGAGGGATACGGTAGTTAGCCGTATTGAACAGGCGGGTATATAAACCTATTTAACCCGAAGGGAAATCGGTCATGGCTTCTAACTCTCTTGGGAGTTGGGGGTAAAGATCATCAGAGATATAGAATTCGGAGCAAAACTCCATGAACAGCTGGTTATCCAACTCATTAAGTGCGGATTCTATAGTGGCAATATCCCTAACCATTTTTATATAAAATATGTTAAGGGCACGTCATGCTAACCTGTATATATGGAGATCCGTGGAATAGAAAGTATGTACGGAGTTTGAAGGTTGCAACAATGGAGGTGTGGTTTGAACTCTGTAAACATTGAATAGTGATAACTGAGGTATATATAAGGTTTCCTCGCTTTTCGTGTATCGGTGGATCACCACCACGTGTATCCTACTACCTTGATCCAATGGACAGGGTATGGTGGGTAGTTGAACAGTCAGTGGGACCTACGGGGTCTTATCAGTTTTTTCTTGCATGGTTCGAGGCAAGGACCCACGAGGTCACTTTCTCAGACCTGTCATGCCAATTGAAACAGTTTCCCACATGATACCACGTCAGCCGCGGTTGACGGTTGGTTTCCATAATTGTTATGCATCTGTTGACTATGGCTCACTCGTGCCATGACATTATCTTCCTTCACAAGTTATGAAATGAGACATTCATAAGTACAGTGCGGTTGTTTCTGGTTTTTTTATTGTTGGAAGTCTAGTGATCATGCCTATGGCCGTAACTACTAGACTGGGAGACATGATGACGTATAATCCCTACTCAGGCCATGTAGCCCGAACTACGGGTACTACCCGTATCTAGTCCATCACGAGTGGGCTCAAATACCAACATTAGCCCAAGAGGCCCAATGAAGGTAGTCGTACTTGGTCTTACGTAGGCCGCATTCGGGCCACACGCGGTCTGGGTCACACAGAATCATAGTCTAATTAGGGCTATGATTCACCCAAGTTGAGAGATTATATACGCTCCTTATTTAGAAGATAAGGATCTCGTGTATATGGTAATTATCCTCCACTTGGGCGGCAAGATTCGGAAAGCCCTACTTGGGCTTCACCGGCTATAAAAGGAACCCCCTAGGTTTCACCAAAGATACGATTCTCATAATCACTAAACTATAACCAATTACTCAATCAAACTGAGTACTTACTCTCACGTCGGAGTCTAATCGTGGGAGACAATCCCACGGTAAGCCTAACGGTGTTCTTTCTTACTGTGCAGGATCCCTCAAGCAAGTTTCACTTGGTGCAGGATCTGGAGCCCTAATATCCGAATTATACCTAATTCGGGTCACTCGTGGTCCATCCAACTTTTGTATCAATAGTATGGTTGCTTCGGTGATGGATTTTCGAGAGTAAACGTGTCGTCGGGTGTCGGTGGAGAGTTGTAGGTATTTTTTTGTTGGCGACTTTTGGTGTTTAGGAGAGTTTTTATTGAGTTATTCTTTTGGTATAATGAAAATATATTGAGTGTGGAGAGTATGTATTAAATTAAGAAAGTTGTGTTTTAAAAATAATGAATTGGTGAGTATTTATAAGGTGAAAATAGATATTGTAATTTTCTTAATATGCAATGGATTGAAAGATAATAAGGGGCCACTTATATACAAACTTATAGAAGGTGAATGCCTTACCGTTCGTTTTTTTCAAGACATAACTCACGCGTGAGTTTTTGTCATCGGAATAATAAGTCACGCGAAACTTGTAAACTCACAACGTGCGTCGTGCTTATTCCATTTAACCTTACAGAAATTCGCATGAATATTTATTACCTTAGATTCAACTATTCTTTATATTAGAATCCACATATAACTAAATTGTAGTGATTTTGTAACTTTGGTAGATCTTAGAAAAGTTTTGGCATATTACATGTTTCGATGCATTGTACACCATCAAGCTACATAAATGTATTATCAAATCCATTACGCTTGGTAGCTTTTATATTTATGATGCGTTGTGATTTTATAAATTTTGATGATCAATAAGGTAGAAACGAGAACAGCCTCATGGCAAAAAAAACCATCCTCTACAATTGATAATCTTTTCAAATTAGGTCATATTAATCGACCCAAACTCGATTGAAACTTGTTAATTTTCATATCAAGTTAGAAATTACGACCCTTATTTATCAGCTATATGGAGACACTAAAATAAAATGTGCTCATAATAAG
Source organism: Glebionis coronaria (assembly GCA_025667525.1). Classification (NCBI taxonomy): domain Eukaryota; kingdom Viridiplantae; phylum Streptophyta; class Magnoliopsida; order Asterales; family Asteraceae; genus Glebionis; species Glebionis coronaria. The sequence goes on from CM046881.1 coordinate 216,898,360, forward strand.
CAGATCAACGCCTAATTAAGCTGGCAATTATACTACATATAAAAGATATTAGTATCTCTCTCATATTAATTATTTAAGTACTACATATACATATGCATATTATACAAGCTATTTATACTAGAAATTTAAGTAATTACTAATAATATTTAAGTAACATAAATATAAATATATATATATATATATATATATATATATATATATATATATATATATATATATATATATATATATATATATATATATATATATATATATATATATATATATATATATATATATATATATATATATATATATATATATATATATATATATATATATATATATATATATATAGGGGGGGACTTTATTTACAGAACCCATCTTAGTAACAGAACTTGCAGAACTCTTGTTTTTGAAGGCAAACATGTATGTTTGAAGGCTTACATGTATGTTTATGAAAGCGAACATGTATGTTTTTATACCGGTGCACATACATGCATGCGCGCTTTCAAAAAATGTATGTTTTTGAATGCGTGCACATACATGCATGCACTCCCTCAAACATGTATGTTTTTGGATATCTTTTTTTTAATTTTATTTAATTTTGACAAAAAGAACTTCAAATATGCTTCGTGAATACATATATTCTCTAAAAACATACATGTACTCCTTCAAACATACATGTTTACCTTCAAAAAAAGAGTTCTACAAGTTCTGTCACTAAGATGGGTTCTATAAATAAAGTTACACTATATATATATATATATGCATATTGTACAAGCTAATATAGCACGTCGGTTATAAAACTTGAATTGAATGGAGTGATTATGATTAGCTTCATTATTAATTTAATAAACATGTTAAAAAACTAATATTAAATGACTCGCCATACATTATTTACTAAATTTTTTGTCATGCGTAAAGTTTTTATCCAAAAGAAACATGCTATCAAAGAATAATGCTCGATAAAAGTATGATTACAGGTACCCGTCGCTGCATTGGCGCCGGTACCTACTAGTAAATTATAATTCTAATAAGCTTGTCATCAAGTGGCTGTAGTTTAGTGGTAAGAATTCCACGTTGTGACGGTGGAGACCTGTGCTCGAATCTCTTTGTCAGGATTAACTGCTTAAGATCAGTTCGCTATTCATTTGCTAGCTTTGTTCTCGTAACAGTCCGCTATTTGTTTACGAGCTATGTCGGGTTTAACTGATTAAGATTAGTTCGTTATTCATTTACTAAGCTTTGTTCTTGATATGTTGATACTTGATTCTCTTGTTAGTGAGTGAAATCAAAATGTATCAATTGTTTAGATTTTGTAACAATTCCTCCATATTTCATGGGTTCGTCAAACATATATACTTCACCCAAACACATTTCAATTATTCCTAAACGCACACCCGTTCATATACCCCTTAATAAATGCGCCTAAAGAAACGCACATAAACGTCCTTGTAGGCTGAACAGTGCAAAATCACACTATGTACGTATGAAGAATGACAAAAGGAGCTTGGCTAAGTTGGTACCCACCTCCGAAAAATCCATAGGCTCACTCGAGAGATTTGCGGATAAGAAGTCAAAGGTTCAAGGCTCGGCTCCTGTCTACTCCGGCTCCAGCTGGTGCCTAATTGTCGGAGCAATCCCTTGTGGGGTGGACAATAGTTGGTGCCAAAAGGCACTTGGATCAAGATGTTCCCGCCAATTCACGTGGATGTACGAAGAAGAATGGCTCTATTTTAAATTGCGCAATGATAGCAGTAAATAGCTGGTGCCCAATTGTCGGAGCTATTCCTTGTGGGGTGGACAATGGTTGATGCCAAAAGGCACCTGGGTCAAGCTGTTCCCGCCAATTCACGTGGATGTATGAAGAATGACTATTTTAAATTGTGCAATGATAGCAGTAAATGTCCATATTATCTGCGACTCTGAGAGCAAATAATTGAAGATTTGGCTTAAAAACTCCAAACATATATTTGACTATGCATTTAACAGAAGTAGTAAATCAGTTGTGATGTCTGCACCATGTGCGGATGCGCCTCCCAACATTTTTCTTGTTAGTCTTAACTTTGTCTGGCAAACAGATCAGATTTAAGAGACTCGCGTAAGTTTGAGGACAACCAACCATTGAGTTATGCTTCTTGAATTGAACCATTCGCACAAGTTTGAGAACAACAAATCATTGACCGATTCGTATAAATGCTTTGTTATGGCATTATGTATGCAACATTGCTGAACTAAATTTGACTCATTCAGACTTATGAGTATGTATTTCAAGTGTTACTAGATATCACACAACTCAGTGACCCCACGATTACTATGTGAGCTATCAGAATAAGGTACTAGTCATCTATTCCTCAAGACTTCTCTCAAAGTGTAATGAATCAAACGGCTAACGAGCTACTAAAGATAGACACAATAACGCTAGAAAGGCGCGCAGCCTAAACAAACCCGAGTCCAATTTATCACTGCACTTTCACTTCATTTTACAGCAAACCTTCCTGTAAAATTCCCCCTCATTCCCAAACTCTTTAATTCTAACAATAATCACATTCACAAATGAGTTAATAGACCCAAAATCAAACTATGAACCCATTTTCACATGCACAAACACAAGGCTTCATGAGACAGAAGCTTACATGTCACTATAGGCTAATTAAGTTGCATACACTCGGCCAAAACCTTATCTGAGATTTTACAGTAAACAGATGGCAGAACGCAGAACTTTAGCCTGGTCATTGTGCACTTAATGACAATCCCATGCCATCTGCTATAGCTGACGCAATATTATTGTAACAATAGCATTCAGCAAGCCGAAAACATAAAAAAAACTAATAATAAGCATAAACGAGCAGAAATGCATTTCCACAACAATCATTAACTTGTTGCATGACATCATCATAAGGGTCTACACTGGCTCCATATATGTTCTACAGTTTCAAATCTTGTGGAGTAACATTTACTAAATTACCAGTCGATACAACTAGACACCTACTTAACTGGATCATTCATAGACGACTCATATACGACTTCAAACTAACACAACATAGCGGTTGGTCATAAATAACCAAAAGTAAAACCAGAAAGGCACTGCCAAATAGGATCCTGGTTACTGGTGATTCTCAAAAATCAAGTGAATCTTTCGATGGAGCTAGTCCAGACACGTTTCTACCATCATTTCCAGTTCTTTCACCTGGGTTTTGGTTGAACGCTTCCAACTCTTGCTTACCGAGTTTCTGAACATCCTCAAGAGAAAGTATCTTCAATCCCATATCGCCACCAGTACCAACCAAGGTACCCGCAAAAACGATTCAAAATACCCTACGTTTTGAAGAAAATCGCGAGCAAATTTATACAAGTGATGAGGAGGTGAAAGAAGAGTTGCAAGACGAGATGAAAGGCAACGTTGTTAAAGGTGTTCATGTCACAGATTCAGAAGTTGCTTGCGGATATGGTGGGGACAACCTACCACAAACTGACCTTGTACTTAACATTTAACAATTTGACTCAAAAGACATTGGCTCGTGCATTGGAGCTCCGAAGTCAACAAACAACCAAGAGAGTAGGACCACGACTTGGGCAAGGGATCAATCACGACAAAAGAAAACAACACTTGCGTGGTCTGATTTTCGGGTGCACAACTGGAACTTCCAGTTGGGTTTATTTTAGGGGCTTTTGAGGGAAATCATTGTGATCTAGGGAGCATACTAGAAAGAAGAACATGGAATCCCCGGGATCACTTACCATCAATCAGGAAGAAACTTATTGAGTGGGCTGATAAATAACGTGTTCCAACACTTTGAGATTTTGGCCCACCGACATACGAAGAGAGTAGTTCAAAGGAAACTCTGGGATCTCGGAATTACTAGATGCGACGTTTTGAAGCAACACCTTGAGGACAAGGTATTTTTTAGGGACGGGAGTATTGATACGATCTCTCATGCCTGGATTGCTAGTTACGAAACTAGATATCTTTTATTTAGGTAAAGATTATGATCCGTCTTGTTCTACCAGAATAGGATTACTATATAAGGTGATTACTATATATGGTGATGAATGGTAATGATAATGAAGTATTGATTAGTTAATCCATTGTGAAATCCGTTTATCTCACTAATATAAGCTAGCGAGGGCTAGTTTATCCTATTTATATAATCTATCTATCCTTTTATCTCTATAATCGATCCGGTTCATATAAGATATCTAACGATCTACCTACCGAACCTGATTTGTAAACCTGCACATACACACCGCAGAACTATTCTGAACAAACATTTATTTTTGAAAAAAAACTGTCAAGCTATATAAAAAAAGAAAATCATCGGTACTAGCCATATTAGAAATGATTTTCCACCAAAATGACAAAAAATAGTGTGTTTAAAGAGGGGTATCAAATTCCCAAAAAATAGTAAAGGTTGCAAAGAAATATCAAGAGTTATGGATATTTTATTACAGACATGATTAGTTTGCCTCGACTAATTCCTTTCTTGTATTACTCTCCAACTCTCCTCTACTAAGCTGTGAAAGCCTCGCTTCCATGCATGTTCTGTTTATCGGTCATTGCAGCCTACAAAAATATTTTTAAATCCAGAACTATACATCGCATCATAAGTTAGTGTTAAGTACAATTCTGGTTACCTGAAGGGCTGATTCTTTCTCTTGACATAAAGATCTAAGCTCCTCCTTATGTTTGGATGATAGTTCTTCCAAGTTTTGCTTTTCTGATCTCAACATGTCCTTCAACGTCTCCACTTCTTCCTGCAGCTGCATTAGTATAAAAAAAAGGTTATTCCATGATAAACCACATTACTTTTGGGTCACTCCAGCCTGACCCAACGCTTCCGGAAAGTACTAACTTCTGACCTATTGGCCAGCCCGCCCATTTTCCACCTCTAAAGCATATAAACCACATTACTTACTTGCTTTGCAGTCTTCTGGGATTCTTCAAGGGCTTTCGCTAGATCTTGTGCACGTTTGTCACTAACATCCACATTAGTTGCAGAGCGTGCTTTAGAGTACCGACGCATCATGACATCATCTATATGTGTCTTAAGGGCAACACATATTTCTTCACCCTGTATGAGCAGAAGGAATATATAATTAGTTACATGGAAATCAATTCAATTAAAGAGCTTCAAGAATAATGTTCAAACCTGCTTTGTTTCAAACTGAAATGTATGCAAAACACCAGCAACCCTTATCTTAAAAAATACAGCTGTATTTCTGCTGCCGAATTGCATTATATTTCTTAACTCAGCACAGTGCAAATTTTCTTTGGGAACCGGACGGAAAAAGTGAACCTGCATAGCTCACTAGTAAGAAACCCATATTTGTATATACATGTAATACAAGTATATCTTGATCGGAATTACTAACTCACCCCACGTTTGTTAATTCCCAGTATGAGTTTTTCTGGGAGAAGTCCAATGGGATCATCAATCTTACGGACACTAAAGAACACTGAGTATCCATATGGAAGCATTCTTAATGTTCTTAGAAACTCATGCCTTGCATCTTCTTTTGTTAGATTTTCCTACACAAAAGACATTATAAGCATACAAGTCTCAAGAATAGCTTCTAGATGTCTGCTATAAGCTATATGTCAATAGTAAGATAAACTCGGTTCAGATACGACAGAAATTAACACATTTCCATTGCTAATGATTAATGATTCTCGTAGTTCAAATAGTATAAATTCAAAAGAGAAGAAGACAAGTGAATGATTCTCGTAGTTCTAATTAACACTCCCAAAGGTGTCCTATAAAATCACAGATGTGCGCAGATTGTCAGGGAATTACCATAGAACAATAACTTTTAAGGATATCCAATTCCCAGTCCCTCTTGGCACGAGTTATAGCAATCTGTCTAGGCAGAAATCGCTCTAGAAGTAGAGTCCAATCACTGCGCAAATGATTAAAGATAACATTAGATGAATACACCCGTCAAAAGCCATATTTTAGTTATTATAATTACTTGAGTCACTACACGAAAATTAAAACGAGAGACAGATAACTAACGTGCGAGTTTCAGGTTTGACAACAAATCCTATTTCAACCAGAATTTGTAATGCCGATAGTTTTGCAGCATCATCCTTTCCAACAGGATAGTTTCCCAATATGTAATCATGTTGTAGCTGCAAGATTAGATATGATTAAGGCGTCAATGTAAAAGCATGGCCATTAGGAGTTTGTACAATACCATTCGTGGATCAACTTACACATAAGTAAATATGCATACCTGAACATATGACAAATGAACAAACATTGGGTCAGTGATAGATTTATCCGACTCTTGAAATAACTTCTTTTTGAAAGTTAACTTGCATTGTGAAATTTCTCCTTTACTTCGATCCTTGGCTGACTTAAATTCTGCTAAAAGATCTCCAATGTACTTGTTGTCATCTAAGCCAATATACTCTTCTGATCACAGAAAATAAAGTTGTCAAATAGCTATTACAAAATTTACAAGAAATGAAGTTACAAAAACGCTTGAAAGCCGCACAATGGTGGTAGAAAGTTAATACCATTTCCAGCTTCAGGTGATACTTTACGATATTCAAACAAACTAAAGCTTGAAAATGCTGACAATTTGATTATGCCTGCAAGCTCCTGGTTAGACATGACCAAGCGGTTATGAATATATGTTACAATGGAGCAATCAAGTTATTGTTAAAGCAAGATAGAAAAGAGAAAAAAATGAATACACAAAATAGACTCAGCAAAAAGCGCTAGAAATAATACACGTACACCCACCAAGCTATACAATAAGAGGCATTTTACTATTCTGATCTAAGCATACTGAACTGTCATGAACTCTTAAATCTACATAACTTTATGTATTTTTCATACAAAGCGGCGCAAACATATATTTTATGTGAGAGAAATAAGCTTCTCAAATGGGGATTCTTGAGAATGTTGAACCCACTGATAAAATGTGCACAACCAATAGTCAAATGATATAAAAAAAACTAGCAATACCTCAACAGCATTAGCAACGGTTGTTCCCATGTCGTATGCTATTTCTTTGAAAGTTTCATCCAAAAAAAACACAATAGTTGTCAGCTTTTTCCCGATCAATAGAGCTTCAATCTCTTCACGGCCAGGAATAGTATGTCGTGGTCCAGCCTTCACAGAACATTTCAATGCATTTAGGGTGCTCGTTGCAAAAGCTTGCACATCAGGATCAGTGTTCAAATTGTGGGCAACATCATGAATGTAGTCTGATAAATATCCGCCAATATCCTTACTAGGGGGCATGCACGATGCACATAAATACATGAGTTCCCACGCTCTAATTAGATGTTGCCTGAGCAAAAAACAAGCACACAACATAAATCAATAACATATGCGGAAAAAGTTGTGCCTGCTTTACCAAATGGTTTGCATACCTATCAGGACAATTCCTTGTTTGTTTTAAAATTTGCGCAAAAATCTCATCTCGAAGCTCGGAATGTTTCAACGCCTGCTTGTATAGTTTTCCAACAAGTTCAATTCTTTCCTCTATGCCAATCTGATTCACTTTCTCAGATGAATCTATTCCAGTATACTTCAAAATGGTCTGGAACAGCTTTACTGCCTGGCTTACCAAATCAGCATTTATCTTCAGTAAAGAAGTTGGAATAGGATCCTGTAACAATCACCAATTCACAAAATCTATTTAGACAAACACATAACATAACACAAAGAAACTTGTCAGAAGATCTGATTACCCTCTGGAAATACAGCATATCTTCAAACGTAAACTTGTCACGATCTTGTGGACACGCAGAAGCCGAATTGATCTGCTTTTGCATTGCCCGTAAAAACCCCTCAACCTAAACGAACCAAATCAACATAAAGCAACAACGGTTAGTCAATCGTCGATAAAGGTCATACCTTTTTTTCAATAAAAAACAAAACTCTTGTCACCTGAAATTTATCACTCAAAGGTATAGCACCCGCAAGCTCTGCTGGAATAGTAGGTGTCCTAAAAAAACATCATTAAACCAACAGTTAGACATTCGACCCATAGAAATCACTACTTTCTTCAAAAACTGAAGCAAAAGCGATAAGCAAAACTTACGGAGGGACGAAATTTGACCCATCACTGTCATAATCATCACCATCAGTAATAATTTCGTACCCATTACACGAACTAAACAAAGACGCCATTTTTTTACAAAACTGGTAATGTGGGTGTGAGGAATGATTATGATTACAAGTGAGGATGAAGAAAAGTATAAATATGATGATCCCGAATCGTAAAGGGGGAAGAAGATCTTCTCATTTAGTTTCAAATTTTCTTACATGTTAAATTTATTTTCATATAAACTTTTCTAAAGAAATATTGCATAAATAATTTTAATCTTATGAAAATACATAATTACGTAGAAAATTTTCCCAAAGAAATACCAAAATCTGTAATTGCATACATAATTTTAATATTGTGCAATAACTTATAAAGATACATAAATATGTAGAATATTTTTTTATTATTCTTTCTTTATTTTATTCCTTTTTGGCGGGAAATTTTCTTATTATATTATATGGAGTGTACCGAAGTGGCATATATTAAATTCAGGGAATATATATCATTATGTTTTTTTTGAACGAATATATATCATTATGTTGATTGCATGTTTTATGAGTATTGTACCAACATGCCATATGCGGTATGTAATATGTTTTAGTTTACTTTTTAAAACATACTAAGTACCCGCGCAATACAGCGACGATAATAAATGACTATTTTTTAATAATCGATTTAACGTTAAAATGCAAAAAAATTAAATTAAAATAAATAAAATCACTAAATATGAAAAAAAAAACAGAAAAATTAGAAATATATCAAAATAGATGTTGAATTAAAGAGAACAAAATTTTAAAAAATATGGTGAAATTAGATTATAAAATAAATAAATGAGTTAAAAGATATTTCAATTTAAAAATAAAAATGTTTTTTTTAATAAGTTGTTACAAAAGTTTGTTACAAAAGAAATAGATAGTCAATATTTGAAGTTATGTTTAGATTAAAAATGATCTAATAATTAAGTTATTAATATGTTTATCTTAATTTTTGGTTTGGAGTTAGAATGTGTATTAATTTATTATTATTGATAAATAATGTCATGTCATGTTATCGTACTTAATATTAATTAATAATATTACATATTTCATGTTATTAAACTTTACCTTAAAAGATATTAATTAATTAACCTAAGTTTTAATTAATTAAATCAATGTACATGAATAATTAAATTATCAATTATTTTAACATAAGTTTATTTAAATAAATGTACATACAAAATATATCATGATTTTATTTAAATAAACATAACCTAAGTCTTATTTTAATTAATCCCTAATTAATTCATTCAATTAATTAATTGAAACATAAATAAGTATTTTTTTTGACATGACGGTTTAATTACGTGTTCTTGAAAAAGTGTCAAGTTCCCGAGCCCAAATCCCGAGACCTGACAACCGAGCACTGATGGAAATTCACTTTATGTGACGACATTTAAGAATTCTCATTAGTTATCATAGTCACACACGCTTAGACTAGACTAGGAACGTCGTATAGTTTAAGTAGCGTGTGTGACTATATATACCCCTCCTAGGCTTCCAAGGAGGGGTGTTGCTTGTGTTTTCATTTGTTTCCTTTTCACTTTTAATACATCTTTTCTTTCTTTAACACACAACCTTTCTTCTCTCTCTCAACAATGGCTTCCACCACCATCTACCACCATGTTAGACCACCGGATTAGCAAATAGCAAATCCACAATTGGCATCAGAGCCTCGGTTCCATCCTTGGATCGTTCTTATTTTCGATTTAGGTGGTCTATAAAATTTTTTTGGTTCGTCTTGTTATTTCTTTGTCACGTCTTGTTACTTATAAGATTTGTCACGTCTTATTACTTTTTTGTCCAATCAGTTTCCATGTTTCTCATCCTGTGTTTATATCCAAGATTCATAATTTTTTTTCCTAGTCATCAGTCAAAGATGGTCTTTTTGTTTCACTGGTTTCATCAAAAAAGTTGTCATCATGTCAAAAGTGGTCTCTGGTTTTATGTCTACTGTTTTTGGTCTAATTTTTTATCTGGTATCATTTTTTTCTGGGTTTATCTTGTTGTTTCTGATGATAAAGTTACCCAGAAAAATATTCAGATTACCATACCCGGATTTTCAGGAACAAGGACATCTCGTGGATAAGATTTCAGCTTCATGGTACATCGCATTGAGTGCGATGGGTTGACTACGATGGTACCACTGCGATGGTACCACTGCGATGGATCCATTGCGATGGGTACCATTGCGATGGGTACCATCGCGATGGGACATCATGATACGATGGACTCTTCTTGTTTAGACTGCGATGGGTCCATGTTAAGACTACGATGGACTTAATTTCTTTAGACTGCGATGGACTCATGGCTACGATGGCAATTTCTTTTGACTGCGATGGGTTAAATGTTAGACTGCGATGGGTTAAATTTTTGACTGCGATGGTTTAAAAGTATGACTCCGATGCAATTTAAAACGTGACCATGTAGTTTAAATTTACACTTAACCAAAATCAACACAACCGAGTCAACTCGGTAATTACCTAGTTGACTCAGTTAACTCACTGAGTCTAACACATCCAACCTTATAACCCCACAACACCATAACTAACCTAAACCCTTCGTCTCCTAATCCCTTCGTTTCTAGACTCGACTCAAAACAGACAAATTAACTTGATCTCAGAATTTTTTCTCACATGCATAGTAAGATTTGTTAAGATCTACTCGAGAAAATTCACTTCATCATAGATCTGTGTTTTTATTCGAAATATTTGACCAATTTATAACATGTTTCGTTATAATCATCTCAATTTTTTTTCGATAAAAACAAAATCAAAATCGACAAGCAACCAAAAACGACATGCAATCATTTAGTACCTACCCGAGATCATTTTCATGATCTAGAACGAATCATGGAGTCATCTTGACGCTGCGGATGATCTCTTAACTCAATTTCTGATTAATATAGAGTTGGTGATTTGGTTCGAGGTTGGCAGATTGTGATCAATTGATATGATTGTGGAGTCGGTTTGGTGGATTTGAGATGTTTATTTGTTTGTCAAAGAAGATGGAAAGAGGGGGACGGATTAAACGAGGTGGGGGTGTGAGAGAGGAGTTTGGTGAGGGGCGGATTTATCTAAGAGTGAGTTTAGGGTTGCATTGGTTTAGTAACTTATATACCTAATAATTAGGTATAGATGTTATGTGGACCGGGTATTGCAATCTAAACATGGGATTGGTTTATTTATCTATTGGGTTACGGTTGGGTTTAGTAACACATTAGGCCAAAATGTGATGTTATCTCATTTGAAGTAATACAAAGATATGAGCCGTATGATTTTTCATATACACACAATTTTTTTAACACAAATTTGAATTTTTGTATAAACTTTGTGTGTATTAAGTTATACTATGGTCATCATCGGGACGAGACAACAAGTGACGTGACAAAGTGACGAGACATTGTGACGAGATTTATTTTGACGAGACCAAGAAAAATTTGAGTATATTTTTAGTGACTACAGATTTCGTTTGATCGGGTATTAATTACGTGACGTTAAAGACGGATTTTTTGAAGGCGTGTATTTATTTTATCTTCAACGATAACTTGCTCGTGCTTAATCTTAGAATGAAGACTTGTTTATCTGGTTTCCGGGTTCGGGGTGGTTGGCTGATGACTCGGATAACTATCACTTAAAGGGGTTACATTGTTGTACTCAGTGTCACGCGCTTAGTCGACGTGGATAATTTCAAGAGGTGTTGTGCTTATAGACTTCTTCAGTGATGCATTGAGTACTTAGAGATTTCTCCACCGTTCTTCATTCAACAATTGTGCAAGCTTAAGTCACAAGATCAAAGGATTTTTATTCAGTTTCACGTTTGATGTATCTGGTTCATTCAATCAGTGTTCACTTCAAATTGCTTTCACGTGGGTTGGTAAAGATGGCCATGGAGAGTTTATGAGTAGAGATTTTCGATCAACAACTGATTCTCACAAACTATGTAATTCAGCTTGTTTATTATTCTCACGAGATTTCAGGTACATGTGCGTACGATTTATTGATGGTTCCGAGTTTCGAAACCATCAAGGAAGAAGAAGAAGACACATTGAACGCACAACGAGTACATGTGATGAACTTCATACCTTCTTTTGATTTGAAGACATTCCGGGATGACATTTGTCATAGCCGCAGAGGAAATCAGTGTTTTAACTCGTGGCGTTATCAATCGCTAAACGGTACACTACTGATTCGATGTTTAATTGTTTGGTTGTTGCAATTATTCATCATCATTATCCTATATGCATTCCCGGGACTTAATTGACTCTGGTGCATCTCCGGAAGAAGATATGTGCATTTCCGGGACTTAATTGACTCTGGTGTTACGATGTCAACTTCATGAATGGGATAAAGTGTCCACTTCAGTATTTGAGCTTCATAATTGGGATTGATTTACTTTCTTCAACTTTGTGGGGGAAGAAATGTCTTGGTTCTTTCTGGTATGCATAACTTGAACTCTCAGGGGGAAGAAAAATTCAGAAGAATTATTTCAAGCGTGAGAAGAGAAGTTGTTGATCTACTTGGTATGCCCCAAACTTTCAATTCCTCTTAGCAACGTTATCATGTTATATGATGGGATTTGCTTGTTAGATTCCACTGTACGCTTAATCATTTTAAGCTTTATTGAAAGCTTTGAAGTTGCTTACGAGGATTGTCGGATTAGGGGGAAGCTATTTAAAAGCTTCTACATCAAGTTTATGTGGCATGAATTAGGGGGAAGTTAATTCAGAAACTTCTCCTTAACCAGAAGTGTATGGGTTACTTAGCTCGTGCCGTTACAGTATTTCTTCTACAAGTTACTTTAAAGATGAGTCGTTTTGAAGACGAAGGCCTCAGAAGACTTCATCAGCATTGGACACTTCATGAAAGCTCTTGTTCTTAATCATTATGTACTTGTTAGGAAGAATATTGTAAGGAATTCTACACGTCGTCCCATGGGGGAAGATTGTTGGAAATTCACTTTATGTGACGACATTTAAGAATTCCCATTAGTTATCATAGTCACACACGCTTAGACTAGACTAGGAACGTTGTATAGTTTAAGTAGCGTGTGTGACTATATATACCCCTCCTAGGCTTCCAAGGAGGGGTGTTGCTTGTGTTTTCATTTGTTTCCTTTTCACTTTTAATACATCTTTTCTTTCTTTAACACACAACCTTTCTTCTCTCTCTCAACAATGGCTTCCACCACCATCTACCACCATGTTAGACCACCGGATGTATAATAGCAAATCCTCAAGCACCACAACCCGAAGGCTGCGGCCTCTCGCTGTCGTGACTCGTCCGAGCCAACAACCCTACCATCGAGAGCCAAAGCTCTCGGTTTGACGCTGCTGCCCGAACCAAATCGACCCCCAGCTTACGATGGGGTCCCCCTGCCTGCGATAACTTCCCACCGAGCCGCCCCCTAGTGGGTCTCGGTTTCCCACTGTTGGGCCAAGTTCCCCGCTGTGGGGTTCTTGGTCCTTTCGGTCGACAGCATAACACCACCACCGTCAACCTAGTGTTGTGGCTTGTGGTTCAAAACCCACGCCGACCCCCACTTGGGGTTGCGGCTGTTGGAAAAACAACACCACCGAGACCCTACATGGTCTCGGTTGGCTTTGATTCGGACAAAACCAAAACCCCCAACCCTTACTTGTTTTAATTCTTGGTTGATCTATCATTATTACATGTTTTTGATTTGTTTTTATTTATTCTAGATCATAACATAAATAAATAAAAAGAAAAGATTAGAAGATATCAATCACGTGATTTAAAAGGAATAAACACGAACCAATACCGTTGTTAAAAACAAAGATCAAAACAAAAATCGTCCTTGTGTTCTTCTTGTTGCCGCGGCCAAGAAAGAAAAAGGGAAGGAGAAAAAGTGTTATAGGGTTTTGTAAATTTATGTGTTTTATGATTTATGAATCCTTATTTGTTTACATAAGAATTATTATTGGATTGGGCCTTGGGCCCCTCCTTTTCCCTTTGTTTGGACGCGGACACACACACACACACACACATACTTACACATTCTTTATTTTTCGTTACTTAATTTATTAACGTGTGTGTTCGTTAAATGTTTGTGTTTTTATGTCTTGTATATATTAAGTATTATACGTGAATACTTATCATACATCTATATTCGTGTTTACATACGTAATACTTACGATAATTAATTAATATACATAATGTTCGTATTAAATGTTCATGATTCTTGTCGTGTATTAATTAATTATAAAGTTTAAATTTAACCGTAAATTCGTGCATTTAATGATCTTAGGGTTTTTAAAGCGGATTTTACATATAGTGTCAGAAGGGTGGTAAAAGAAATATATATATATATATATATATATATATATATATATATATATATATATATATATATATATATATATATATATATATATATATATATATATATATATATATATATATATATATATATATATATATATATATATATATATATATATATATATATATATATATATATATATATATATATATAGTTTAAAATCCACTAATGATAGTAGGGATTGGTTTAAGGATTTAGGGATGATTAATGATGTTTAGAGGGCTAATGCCTAAAGGCGTAAAAACAGTGAGATTTTATGGCTGTCTTATGTTGATTGTTCCAAGCAGTAGATAACATCTTTGGTCGAGTTTCTTTTTTTTAAAATATAGCTCAGAGAGTCTACTTTTCAGAAAGGTAAATTTCGTCGAAAGCGGAGTTTGGGAAGGTTGTCTATGGGTCGTTGTAAAAAACAGTGCGCTGTTCAGGAATAAATTTTAATTTCGGGAATTTAAGTTAAAGCCCAACCAAATGAATGAGTTATTCAGAGATTTTTTTTAATTTGGGAACTCTTTATAATGTATATGAAAGTACTGGAAATTTTAAATATAAGATATGGTGTTTAGGTCGGGCTTTTGGTGTGAAACATTTAACATGTTAAGAAAATTTGTTTTGGTGAAAATGATTTTATTATAGTTATGATTAAAACTGGTTTATTAAAGTTTAAGAGACCATCTTTAAAATAAAGTAAAATAAAAATTTTCTAGTTAAATGTTTCATATAAGTGAGTTTGACCGATTTACGTCATTTATAATTATTTACGAATACAAGACTAATTATATATATGTAGTAGTTTAAATATAAATATAAATATATATATATATATATATATATATATATATATATATATATATATATATATATATATATATATATATATATATATATATATATACTAGCTGCGTAACCCGCCCAACGGGCGGGTTAGTTTCGTAAATCATTTCAAAGTGTACGTTTGTGTGTTAGTATTATGTATTTACAGTTATGATTTGGTTTTTCGCTTTTTTGGGCCCTCACGACCCAGTGGACATGCTTTGTTTCTTTTTTATACACATATTTATACTTTTTGTGTTTTAATCGGTTGTTTGTTTTGTATTTTTTAAGTGTATTTTTGTGTTTTAGTGCTATGTAATTGTTTTTTTAATGTTTACGTCATCTAACATATTTGCACATGATTAATGTATTTAAAGGTACATTTATGTATTTAATACAGTTGTTTGCTGTGGGGTTCGATTTTGTTAAAAAAAAACTAAAAGGAAACTAATTTTGATATTTTTAGGCTTTAACTCACCTAACGGTCGTGTTTGGTCCCATATGGATATTTGGTTTGAAACAACGTTTGTCGCTTAATTATAATGGTTTCCATGTTTTTCATAACAATTAATCTTAATAATCTATTTTTTTGTTTGTTAATAATAGCTTTCGGGTTGATTACACCTAGAAAAGTTGAAGGTTTATTATAATTAGTCCAGTGATGGGCCAAGGTGGAGACTTGACCCTCAACCGTTGCACTTGAACACTTTTTGGAGTAATATATAAATTTTCGAGGATTTTTTTTTACTAAAAAAAATCTTTATTTGAATTAAAAGTTTTTTGTGAAAAAGTATAAACAATTCGTATGCGACGACTATGAGTGAACAAATAATTATAATATCCTTGTGAAATGCACAAATTGTAACATATTTAAAATAAGTTTCGTTTTGCTAAATATGCATAGAATTATGTATTTTTTTAAAATAAATAGCGTAATTCATGTTATTTTGATCAACGAAAGCCGACCCAAATTCAATTTCAGTTTTGGATTTGGTTCGGTTTATGTTGATGAAGACTCTGCTAATTCCAAAAGATACCACTTTCGTTATTTTGAGTCTAGTGGCACCATTATGTAATTTACTCATTAATAAAGGGAAGAAAGACATATTATTCTATTTTGCATATGCATTAATGCATAGGTTGCAATTTCTATTTCAACGAATCAAGTATAACAGATTTAAAGTCCATAAAATAGAATAATATACAGAACTCAAATGTGTGAGCATTTTATACTTTATACTATCCAGATACTTTTTAGTTTTTGCAAATTCGGTTTTTGAGGGTACATGGTGAAACACCTAGGTCTCCCGTGAGCATGCCCTAAACCTGTCACGTTGATAGCATATCACCTCGAGCATCGAGTTTTTGATCTTGGTGAGATGGAGCATGTTTATGATCTGTATTATGTTCCATGCATATCAAATGAAAAGTTATTTCTATAAAAGATCATAATAGAACTATCTTTAATAGATGTCATAAATCAACAAATGATATTTGCTGCTAAAAGAAATTAATGTAACAGAAACCAACTCTAGACGAACACAAAACATATGTACGATGAGGCAACATGTTTTTTTTAAGTTGGATTTATTTTTAATAGCAAATATCAATTAGTTTTTTCTTATATCAAATAAAATACTCGAATGCAATTTTCTTGTATGTTTAAATGCTACTATGCTAGTATCTCACAATGGGTTTGCTCACCTATGACATGCTGATGCAGTGACTTCGCCATCTGAATCATTGTTTGGCTCTTAATTTGTTAAGTTCATCTCTTTTAGTACACACACCCATACATATAAGACCGTCTTGAAGTGTTTGTTGTAAATAACTTTATGGCTTTTGCTTTCATTTATAGATTTGTTGGTACCAAATGCACAAAAGCTTTCTAGATATGTACAAACGCTTTGAAAATAACATCTTGCTTTTTGAGAAGTGGGGATGACCTTACGATATGCTTGTATGAAAATAGTGTTTCTCCTCAATCCTCACAACACCATATGCTTTATAGACCACAAGATCATGTGGTAATTAAATTGAGGCCTGAATTGGTACTAATTTCTCACTTTGGCAACAAAAGTAAAATGGCCTTTAATAATATAAATCTTTCACCCAAATTTTGGATATCCTCGCATCGCAACTAAAAAGTACCCCCAAAGTGATGTTTTTGGTATACATTTCTTGCAGTCTTACAGTTAGGGGCTGCAAAAATATATTTCAAAAGCTGATAACAATTTGAATTCAGAAATAATTACACACAAGGCTGAAGACGATACAACAATGAAACATTTAACAACAATGATAAAGGTTTTCTTCCTTATGGTGAATGCATATTCTTTAACTTAACTAAAGATCAGAACTCACGAATTCTAATGTCACACGTCTGCACACATTCAGATAACTTATCTCAAAGGAAGCAAAGTCAGGTGTTTTGAAGTTGTAGTACTTTGCTTCAGAGGTAAACCATATTCCTTCACTTTTGTTCTAATTACGACTATGTAACATATATATACCAAAGCTTAAGTTTTGTTCTAATTAATTTTGGTATATTTGATAGGTGTATAAACACCCATCTTTTCTACCACTTAATTACAAGAATGACCGGACCTAAACGTGTATTTTATGTCTTTTATGTCGGAATTATGCGTGGTTTGTGTTTTTGTTGTAATTTAGGATGAAATTATGAAAAGTGGAGAAAACACGGGAATTCACGGGCATTCACGGCTTTTATTGAAGAAAAAGATGAAAGGCGGAGTCGAGAAGTCAAGAGTGGAAAAAGAACGGAAGTCCAAGACCAATTCTGAAGATTTATCGAAGAAAAAGTCAAAAGACGGAAGTTTATCAAAAGCCGAGAAACTCAAGTTTATTTTATTGAAGAAACTAAAAACTAAGTTTATTTTATTGTATCAAATGGCGCCGCTGCCGGCTCTTTTCGTAAAGATCAACAGTTTTTTGTGAGAGACACGTTGCTTTTTGGGATCCGTTCACTTGTGAGCGTTATTTTTCTTGCCTAAAAAATTCAAAAAATCATAAACATTAAAAAAATTCATAAAAACCATAAAAAATAAAAATTTCAAATATCCAAAAAGATTTTATCTTTATTGTGTATATATATTGTTTTTGTGTTTGGTTTTGTTTTCTTTTGCATTTTCAGGTGTATGCGTACTAGATCTTCTAATTATCAAGAGCCCGAGCCTCAAGAAGATTTCGATATGGCAGGTGTTAACAACAACAACATTCCACCGAACCTGAATAATAATAATAACAACAATGCTCTTCCACAACCCGATCTTCGGACCATGGAGGAACTTTGTCAACCAACAATGTTTGGACGAGGAGGACCGATTGCGCCGATGCAAATCAACGCTCCTGAGTTTTCATTGAAGCACCACATGATTCAGCAAGTACAAACAAACCCATTTAGAGGATTGCCTAATGATGATGCCAACAAACACCTCGACAAGTTCATTACAATCACCCAAAGCATGAAGTTGCCTGGGGCCACAATGGATGTTCTCCGCCTACAACTCTTCCCGCATACTTTATCGCATCATGCCGAGAAATGGTTTGATCGTCTCCCGAAGAATTCTATTCACACTTGGGATGACATGACTCAACGCTTTCTTTCGCGCTACTTTCCACCATCCATGGTCACAAGCCTTCGCAATCAGATCAGCGGTTTCATGCAAGATCCCGATGAATCTCTTTTTGATGCATGGGAGAGATATAATGTCTTGATCGACCGTTGTCCAAACCACAACATGCTTCCGGTCACCTTGATCGATACTTTCTACAACGGATTGACTTTTCGAGATCGTGATACGATCAATGCAGCCGCCGGTGGCACATTCATGAAAAGGAGACCCGAGGAGTGTAGAGAGTTAATAGAAAACATGACTACTCATCATAAGAACTGGGATTCCTCTGCTTCTTCTAGAAACAACACGAGAGTCAATGTTTCTTCTACCTCAGCAAACCCTGAGATGACCGAACTCACCCGCATGATGGCTGAAATGAGCAAAAGTATTACGCTTCTCGCTTCAAACCAACAACAACATCAAGTTAAAGCGGTTGCTAATCCTTGTGAAACATGTGGCGGTCCTCACTCATACACCGATTGTCCTTCGACACAAGGAAATCCGGAAAATGTGTATGCAGCTTACGGTAATTATTCACCAGAAAATTACCAAGCTAGGCAACAAGGGGATAGAAATCTGCTGAGCTACCGTTCCAACAACTACCTTTCACCCGGTTTTTCTCCTCAAAACCAAAATCCCGCCAACAACTACAATAGAAGCAACCAAATCCCACCTCGTGCTTCTAACCCTTATCAACCACCCACCCAACAACACCCACCCATTAATCCCGATGTTGACACAATCATGAGAACTCAAGGTGAGCAAATCAAGAATCTACAGAGCCAAATAATCAATTTGAAAGGAGATATCTTGAAGCAAGGTAATGACATCCGAACCGAGGTTCGTGATAATCTTCAATCCTCTTTCATCACTCAAACAACTGAATTGAAGAATCTGTTGGCTAGTTTCTTGCCTGAAGCTCAACCTTCTTCTTCGGGTTCTCTACCTTCAAACACCGTCACCAATCCGCGAGCTAATGTGAGTGCTATAACTACGCGTAGTGGAATTACCATTGTCAATCCACCTGATTCACCATCATCATCTACACCTCCTCCACCACCATGTATCCCTACTCCTCTTACACTTAGTGATAGTACACCATTACCGTCTCCGCCTCGTCATGACGATGTATCTCGGAAGGACCCATCAACATCACAACCGTCACCACTTACACCTTCACCTAACCCTTATCAGCCCAGAATCCCATACCCTTCTCGCATAGGCAAGACCAACGAGCTAACCAAGAATGACTGTAATGTAATGAAATATGTGGATATGCTATCTAAAATGACCATCAACATCAGCCTTGTTGAAGCACTTTGCCACATGCCGAAATTTGTCAAAGCATTCAAGGAATTGCTTAGCAAGAAGGAGAAGTTGCTTGAACTCGCCAACACACGCTTAAATGAAAACTGCTCTGCAGTCCTTCTTAGAGAACTTCTGGAAAAGCTTGGAGATCCCGGTCGTTTTGTGTTGTCTTGCGTATTCAACAAAACTGAAGAATTTACTGCCCTTGCTGATCTCGGGGCTAGTATTAATCTTATGCCACTCAGTGTTTGGAAAACACTATCATTGCCCGATCTCATTCCTACAAAGATGACTCTCGAACTTGCAAACCGCACTCTCGCTTACCTCGTTGGTATAGCCGAAGACGTGTTTATCAAAGTTGGCACATTTACCTTCCCGGTCGATTTTATCGTAGTTGATTATGAAATGGACCCTCGTATTCCTCTAATACTTGGTCGGCCATTCTTGAGAACCGGACGTGCTTTAATAGATGTGGCCGAAGGTGAGTTAATCTTACGAGTCGGGGATGATTCTAAAGTTTTTAAAATGGGGAAGCTTACAGGCAAATCTTTTGGAGACCGAGAATCAGTGAATATGATAAATGTGCTCGATGACTTTACCGTCTATGACAATCCTCTATTCGAGTCTTCCACTGATAATCCACTCTTTGAAGATAATGTGGATGATTCTCACTCTACTTTGGACGCTTCTCCCGTTTTTGATTCTCCACCGGTCTTCGATGCTTATGATGATGATTCTAGCTCAGACTCGGATAATTTTGATTGTACTTCTGAGTATCCCGAGCTGCCCACATTCGATGATTTTGATGAGGCTGATACTCTCTCGAGCGATTCTTCACATGATGAAGATCCTCCGCCATCACTCGATCCTACTTTGGACGATTACTCATTCGAGGAAGATTTCTCTGAATTTCTCAACACATACTTCCCTCATGAGAGTGATGCACCTCCTTTGGACTTTGAAGATTATCGTCTTGATCCTACTTTGGATTTGAAGAGCATTTTATCCAAGGAGAAGAAACCGGTTGACACCGAAATCCGTTGCACTTATGATTTGACACCTCTTTGTCCCACTTCTGAGGACGAGGTTGTGCTTCTTTGCGGATCTTCTTCACACTCGGCTGAGCTGGAGTGCTATTTTCCCCTGAAGGAAAAGGTGTTCGATCCCGGTATTGAAGTCTTTAAGCCATCTTAGTATCCACCTGATGCAATAAAAGGAAAGATCTTTGGATATTTTGAAGACATGCTTGCACCACTTCATACTTGCTCCCACCATGCTCCATCACTGCTTAAGGGAACCCTGCCACTTCTCTTTTGGCTTGCCTTGTTCGCCTTAAGCTCTTGCTTATTGATGGATGAAAACTATGTCTATGATCCTGGTGGATTTGTTTCATGCTTCTTCCATTGATGATCAAGGTCGAGTCAGGCTCACGACTCGATAAACAAAAACCAAGCGCTTCTTGGGAGGCAACCCATGCATCTATCTTTTCGCTTTCTTTACCATAAGTGTAGGGGGACCCTTTGGATTGCTATTTCCTCTCCACACTTCTTAATCAGGGATTCGAACCTCAATGATCCACTCTTGATGATTCTTGACGACCCGTGATTCCGTGTTCTACTTCTTCCCGGTTCTATCCTAAACTCTTTTCGATTCACTATTTTATATTTTCTCAATATTAAAATAGGAATCTCTTTAGTGGTCTTTCCCTTAGCGAGATTTAAACAACGTGCACAATGTCCTAAGTGTAGGGGAGTTTACTCCCACATGCTTAAACATTGAGGACAATGTTTATCTTAAGTGTAGGGGGGACTTCTATCGAAGTTAAGTGGTCTTTTTCTTGTATTTGTCCTAATTTTAACCGGAAAATCAATTTTTCGACATTTTTCAAAATTTTTGATCTATTTTGGCCTATTAGTTTTTCCCTTTGTATAGTTATCTTCTTTCCTTATTAGAATAAATGTTTAATAAGTGGTTTTAATTTTCAAAGCGTTGTGAATCTTTTGACTCAATCCGAGTTTACTCTAGCTAGTATCCTTAACGTGTTTAAGTCAAGTTTTGCTAGGCTTTTATATAGGGAGCTATAAAACGCGAAAGTCTTAACCCTCACGGGTTAAGAACAAGAACTTTTCGCAAGTTCCTATAATTGATCCTAGAGAGTCGTTTATCAAGGGAACTTTAAGATGCGACTTCTAAACTTGAAAGAGTCTAAGAAGTTGCAAGATCCTATAAGCGACTCGAAAACCTAAAACTTTGATTTAATAGGCTAAGTATCCACTAGTCTCATTACTTGAGATTTTAAACTGTGGAGAACGAGAGATGATAGAGCCAATTATAAGTCGGTATTCTTTCATGAATTTATGTGAGTTAATTATAAGCCTATTCTCCCATCGCTTGCTAATAAATTTATCTGCTAATAAATAAGGTTGTACGATTTGAAAAGTTACTTAGCTTCTAGCCCCAGATCGTTTAAAAGTTGCTCGGTAATGACGAGAGTTCATAGCCAAGGCATAACTTATGAAGCGGGGCGCGAAGATTGGCGAGTCCGAAAAGGCCCTAACAAGGCATGAGGGCTATGTTTTGTTGCTAAAGATCCAAAGGTGATGTGAAGAATCATTTATCGAAAATCAATATGAAGGATCGAGACACACGACGAAAAGCAAAAACTCCCAAAAAGTCATGGAGAAGTGTATCCGAAAAGACCCTAACAAGGTATGAGGATAAATAGATCCAAGTCAATAAAGGAGGCGGATCGTTGTATATCAAAATCCAAAATAAAGATTGGAGAAAAATGAAGAAGTCGTGGTCCATATATAAAGAATCTCTCAAAAATTCCAAGTGAAGAAATTCCAATTATGAAGAGAAGACCATTATTTCATGAACGTCTCTCAAGATTTGAAGTATGAAGTCGCTGCCAAATATCGGCCCGAGAAAGGTCTCAAATCGCGAACCAAGTTATGCCAAGATATGAACTTTTTGATATCCCGAGAAGCAGTTTTAAAAGATTTGGTCCTTTAGCTAACTATTGATTAAATCGTGCACTTTATTTTCAGACTAAATAATTATCGAAATAAGTCAAACAATGCATCTTCGTGATCATTCAAGACAAATAATAAAATATAAGAGATACCCATAGGAATAAGGGAGTCTAAGTGAATAATTGGCCCACATGAGTTCGTGTTAGTTTACTAACTTATAATAACAATGATCTCGTTTTTAAGCTTGGTTTGGAGAAAGTGAAAAGTTGAGGATGATAATTATTCATGACATTTTCAAAACCCAAGGTATGCTTTTAATTTCTTTGCTTTGCATTTTTATAATTTTCTATCTCTTTAATAAAGGCCAATATGGATTGATTATGATGAAAAGTGTATACATGCTTTGTAACTAATGCATTGCATGAGGACATTGCAATGGTCAAGTGTAGGGGATTTGATAGGTGTATAAACACCCATCTTTTCTACCACTTAATTACAAGAATGACCGGACCTAAACGTGTATTTTATGTCTTTTATGTCGGAATTATGCGTGGTTTGTGTTTTTGTTGTAATTTAGGATGAAATTATGAAAAGTGGAGAAAACACGGGAATTCACGGGCATTCACGGCTTTTATTGAAGAAAAAGATGAAAGGCGGAGTCGAGAAGTCAAGAGTGGAAAAAGAACGGAAGTCCAAGACCAATTCTGAAGATTTATCGAAGAAAAAGTCAAAAGACGGAAGTTTATCAAAAGCCGAGAAACTCAAGTTTATTTTATTGAAGAAACTAAAGACGAGTTCAAAAGATATCCCAAGCCACAAGTCCTTAAAGCCCGAATTTAAAAGAAAGATTAGAAGAAAAGGACTAATGACGCAAATAAAGAAGATTAAATGAAGGAGGGGCTTAATCTTGCAATTAACAAGAAATGAAGGAGGGGAGGAAGCTTCCTTAATCCTCCCCTATAAATAGATTAGGATTGTTATCATTTGTGTTGTTGGCTAACTTGACAAATTAGCTCTTCCATTTTTAATTACCTTGCACCTTTAATTACTTGTCCAATTTAATTACCTTGTCTTGCACTTAATTACCATTTAATTCAAGTAAGTTTTCCTTTTTAATTCTTGTCAAGCTTTATTTTTATCTTGTTAATCTCATTCTTCCTTTCTTAATCTTTGTGTTGATTTGTTTATGTTCATGTTCTTAATTTTTGGTTGATTTGATTAAAGTGGTTTTGATTATTTTGATCTTTATTATTTGATTTGATTGCTTTGGATTGATTGTTTATGCTTTATATTTGTTTATTAATTTGTTTGATTTAATTTTGTGTTTGATTTGGTTAAGTTTTATTTAGATCCGTACCTTCTCTTTCTCCTTGTTCTTCGTTTTTCAGTAACTGTTCTTTCCCAGACTTGAGCCCAGTTTATTCCGCATAAAGGTTTGTCAGTTTGTGGTCTATGCGGAATATAATTTATTCCGAGTAAGGGTTTTGGCAATTAGGCTTATGCGGAATATTATTTATTCCGAGTAAGAGTAAGTTTCCGAATAGGCACCTTTTTCCGCATAGGACTAGTATTCCGAACAGGCACTTTATTCCGAATAGGGGATTATTCCGCATAGGGTCTAATTTTCCGAGTAAACAAATATTCCGAATAGGGGCTATCTTTCCAAATAGGTGACAGTTATTCCGTATAGCATTTATTCCGAATAGGAGTTTATTCCGGATTGGGAAATCTTAGTTTTTAGTTTTCTGCCTTTTCGTTTTAAGCTTTACTTTTCCCGCTTTTTGCCTTAATTGCACTTTAAGTTTATTTGCCTTAGTTTAAGTTTTAGTTTTAGTTGCGTTTTAAGTTTGCCTTAGTTAGATTTAAGTTTGCGTTATTCACCTTTATTGCCCTTAGTTTTAGTCGCACTTTAAATACTTGCACTTTATTTTTAATTAGACTTAGATTTACTTTAATTGCACTTTTACTTTAATTGTTTTGCACCTTTTATTTTCAAAACTACAACGACACATCCTTATTTCACCAAAGTTCAACTGAGTCACACATAAAACATAAAGTTTTTCAATTCGAAGAGAACCACACAACGAACTTTAATTAATTTTTATATAGGGTGTCAAAAGCTGTGTATCAATATTAAAGCTCCTTTTAGAACAAAACAAATGAAAGTAGTTTTGCTATATTTCCAAGATTATAAAATATTAGTTCTACAGATTCTGATTTTCAGATAACATCAGATGGTGAAAGAAGTGAACTTAATATGCGCATGTTGCAATTCACTTTTGGCAACACCACATGTGACTGATGGTTAACATTGTACTTTTGATCTCTTCGTAAAATAATGTGTATTTATAATTTCCAAGATTCTTTCTTCATGTAAGGATGAGTTCTTGCTTGATCTTGAACTTTCTCCCCCTTAAGTAGTTATCTTACCTATAATCTTTAGTGATTGTGTATCTCATATATGTCAATGTTCTATATCAAATCCTTATGTTCAGTTTATTCAGTACGTTGACACTAATTTTAAGTTGTTCGCTTACTATTTGACTTTATTATCTAGGATTGCAATAGTTGCGACACTTTAAGTTGTAACATTGAACTTCATAATACACTACTATCAAATTTACTGTAACCATAGAAGATAGCATCCACTCTGCCTTTTTTTGTCTATGCATATATATCACTATTTTCAGCCTAAGATCAGTGCTCATTTGAATAATAGAAGAGGTGCCCCTTTAATAGAGCTATAGTTGTAACAGATTATAGGGGTTAGGATTCTCTCAAGGAGGGATCACGATGCAAGTCTTCCGTAATGCGAAGGGATTCTGTAAGGACAAATTCAACATTAGCTTGTCTGGTCCCTCCTTGATTTGCCATCATAGTGAGGCGAGCGCCTAGGTGGTGAGTAGTCACGCCCACCACCTCTCTATGGTGGTGGGGCCTCCGTGGAGGAGGAGAGTAATCAGGACGTTGCCTCTATCGCTATGACACCGCGATTACCTAAAAAGAACAGTAATGTTTTTTTGGGAATGTGATTGGATAAAACACTGATAAGCGAACCCGAACCATACTAAAAATACATAATATATGACATTAACAATGACTAATATGCATCGGGAATGTAATTAAGTTTTTCAAACGCGCACAAAATGAATCGAGAACGCAAGCAGTTGTGAACCATATTAAGAGTTCAAAATATCAGACCTTATTGTACATCCATTCCATCCAAGAGGGTTCCTTGCATAAACCTGAATTGGATAACAAAGATCATCAACAGAGGGGGCGGGGATCATCGAGAAATATGATGGCAGCTCAAGTGCACAACTCATATGCAAAGCCTTCAAGATAAATTTGGTTGATTATATAATTAGGTCAAGTCTTAAAATGAAAAGTTATATTATGTAGGTTACTGTAAGTGAAGTGGTTTTCTAAAAATAGTAAACTGATAATTACTGAGTTCTTTGTTGTTTACCGTATCAGTGAGGGCACGAAAGTGATCACCAAGGGTTACTCCCATTTCCTTAGACGCAAATGCCATTTATTTTTGGAAACCTGCATCACGAAGAGAACATTAGGGTATTAAGTAGCCTTATATTGCAGCGAAGTAAAAAATAGTTGTTGAACACCTTTTACATATATAAGAGCTCTTGTATATATCTAGAGCCTTAGGAACACAAAAGTGAAGTTAGTTTTGTTAGAATGTGAATGCTACAAATAGCAACTGCAGTCAACTACTGAAATACCTAAAATGACCCTTAATGAGGACATAAGGTTACCCGGACTCCTTTGCGATTGTCGGCGCTACGGTCTTGTCATCTAACCTTGAACTGTTAACTGCATATAGAAAATGAAGGTCAGATAGGTTATATGCATGTAGGAGGAATGTGCACTTCAAAAAAGAACACTGGGGGAAGAAGATATATTGAAATTTTTAGAAGCAATAGGCAAGAATATTATAATGCAATTTCCTATTTAGTTACTGATTTCCTATTTGGTGATGGCAAGAATATATTTATTATGTGTATAGGAAATCGAAAAAACTGCAATACGTAAATTTATACTTGTTCGATTATTTCCGGCTCCCGGTCGGGACCACTACTAAGAAGCAAAACCAAGGATTCTACAACCCCCTAAAAAAAGCTGTGGAATTATTGGATTCTGCAACTCTACACACCTATATAAAAAAGGTTCAGATCAAATAATGAGGCTATTTTATGTGCGAATGAAGTATCTATGCCCCAGTTTACATGGTCACTGGTGAGATTTAGGTGTCGCGGTAGAAAGCAGAAGCCATGAATGAGGTCTGAATTTTACTTGAAAAAATTTCTAGCACCATCCAAGCTCTCTCCCAAATACAATCTAGGAAAAAAAATAGGAACTTTCAGAAATTGATATGACGGGTTTGTCTAACCTATGCATAAAGTATCTATACTCTGAGATCCTCACACAATCTTTCTCCCATATAATGACATTTTATGTGCTTTTATTGAATGATTTGGTGATGCAAGTTATACTTTATTCTAGATACACAATGCTCTTAATTGATGCCGATAAGAGGAAATAAGCAATTGCAAGTTGTCGAATGTCAAAAATAAGTACTTGACCCAAAACCAACCACGTTAAGCATGAATATAAATTTTGGTCTGGTCATGAAATTTTAAACGTGCTACGTACATGATTAAAGGAAAACACATTAATATGTTATAGGAAAACACATGGTTAAATGCTACGTACATGATTACATTAATTAAGTGGTCTGGTCATGAAATTTTGGTGACCCATTTTAGTTATTAATGTATCGAACTCAGTTGTAGAAATCTCAGCAACCGAGATAACTAATCAAATGCACTCCACTTGACCACAGACCCATAAACGATGAAAAAACAAATAAACATAGTATTCAATTATATTTGTGGTTTGGTTTAGGAATCTAAAACTTACATTCAGTAATCCTCTGAACAACCTCATAGATTTTCTGGTCATTCATATCAAACTCGGGTGCAAAAATCATAGCAACCGAGATAACTAATCAAATGCACAAACTCGATCTTCTAGGTGTTCCAGAAACAACATGAATCCATTCTTTAACTTTCTGATACCCTTCCCGACAGTATGTCCACCAATGCAGGCAAGGGCTTGGATATTGAGAAATCACCAATTGCCAGTGCCCAGTACTTGCTTCTCTGTCTGAGGAGGTGCATGCTCTCTAGTAGGTGACCAGATCAAGCCTGGACCTTATGGTTAAAAATAATAATATAGAATTAGTTAATATTGCTAATTGATAAAACCATATCTAGAAAGGTTATTAGAACCACTGGAAACAAACACATAACGGACATTACCAGTGGTAAGCCAGGTATCGCGTCCTCTCTTATTGAGTAACTATATCATAAACTTGTCACGTATTTTGTATGATCCCAACATTTAAACAATCGAGAAAAATAACATAGATTAGTCATTAGCGATCAGTGTGATAGAAAATAGTAAAGATCAATGACAAACGTTGAGAATGAATAATACCTCTCTAAAATCAAAGTTAACCTTGTTCAGTTAGATCACTTTTTTCTTTTGAATCCTGGCTTCCAACCGTCGATTGTTTTCACCTTCAACTGCAAAGACAGCCGCAAGAATTGACTAACATAATGTGGTGTTTATTACCTCGAGTTTAATAAACTCCTCCGTCAAAATCCTGTTCATGTCCACATTGCAAGGATGTGTGTGTCTAATAATCATGAACCACCTGAGATGATGAGTAGGGTCTGAATAAATAAAAAAACAAACTATGTAAATTCCTTATGAAACAGCAGTTCTTAAATAACCATAAGTCATAAATTAGCTAATTTAAAAAATGTACTGCAAATCAAAAAGGGTAAATTACAAATTAAATGTACTACAATGCAAGAAAACCAACTAATTTAAAGTATTGCAGAAAACCTTTAATTTGCTTTTATTTATATAAAAAGGTTTCAAGCTTTATATTAACAATATAGTATTCTACACATATATAAACACAGTAACCAAAGTGATCTTGTTCAATATGACAGGTCTTAGAAACTACTCGATTTATCTTGTTACCGGATAAAGTAATTGAAATTTATGCATTATCAGAAGGGCAAATCAACGAAGAAACTAACCTTATCCAAAAGTGCCATCATACAACCGCAACAAACTTGCCAGTTACAGCCACAACAAACTTTTATACACTTTTACTTATTTGACTCAAGTAAGCAAAAGAAGAGACAAAACTAAATATATATAAATACATATTTTTGATGAGCACATGTATTGTATTGACTCACATAAAATATATGTAGTAGTAGCAGAGACCATACCTTTAAAGCCACAATTGATCTTTGTACTTGTTCCCCTCGATAACTTGGCAGCCAACAAAATAATACAAATCGTATTATACAATTCCAAAAATTTAATATGCTACAGAAACCTTGTTATATACTTCACCTCTTTGCCTTACACAAGCCAGGACTACATTATATAGAATACCATAAATTTGATTCATTAGTCTCCACAATGGACTTAATAATGCACAACCTACAATTACTAATCCATCGAGTAAGACCACATATTACAATAGTTTATCAAGAGATTTTGTAAATAGACAAAAGAGAACAGTACCAAGATTAATAATTTGTTGAAGCCAAAAGCTTTTCATGCCCATCCTTTAAAGCATGTAATTAAATACTAATCATGGTTATATGAAAAACAAAGTAATAACATAAAACAAATAAAACTAAGCAAAATCAAAAGTGAAACTAAGCCGCTCCATTGTTAACTACACTAATGAGGAGATAAATTGTATACCTTCCAAACAAAGCAGATGACCAACCCGAAAAAGATCCAAAGGGACCAACATATGCATGCACAATCTAAAAAAACATAGTTCATTATTAGGGTTTTGAGAAAAAGGAGGAGTACCTTTTTTTCTGTTACACTGTATGATATTAAACCGAGACATTAACCTGCAAAAGGCTGAAAAAGCCATAGATCGAATGATATTAGGGTTTTGTTAAAATGATATATGATATTGAACTGAAACATTGATATGAGCTTAAACTCATATCCTTTTATCAACAAATAACCCTAAAACATGAAGCAAAATACCCATGTATCTTGTAAAAAGCAGTGTTATGTGGTATGTTTGTGTTTGTGTGCACTTTTGTAGGTAAGAAGATACATTTTCAAGCAAACAAGGAAAAACCAAGCTCAAATGGATGAAAAAGACAAAAGAGGATCAAAAGTGACAAGACTTTGAAGTTCAAGGACCTATCTTGATAAGTGATGAAAGTTGAAGGACTAGAAGTGCAAATAATGAAAAGTCAAGATTCAAGTCAAACCTGGTCAACTATCAAGTCAACTCAGTCAAAGGGCCATTTTGTACAAGTTATCAAAGTTAAAGGACCAAAAATGTCAAAGAAATGAAGATCTTAGCTTAAAATAGCAATCTGCCAAGTCAAGGGGCTTGTTTTGCCAAGATTGGAAAGAAATGCAAGTTTAATCCATGTGAAAAGGAAAGCAACCAATCAGAAGCCAGCATTTGAGATACATGGATTGCCACATTAGCTTAATAAATACCCACTAACTGCCGCCACATTTATTACAAGATCCAAACAGTGTAATCCGTGTGCAACATTTTAAACCAACCAGAAGGCGCCACGTGTCATCTTCTTTAACAAGAAAAATTTCCAGGATCGGGTTTTTGATAGAGGCCGTTTCATGAGAAGATCAAAACATCAATATTGCTCGTTTTTAAGAGAGGAATTCAATGGTGCAATCCAATTTACAAATCATCCAGTCAATCAAAAACACCCAAATTAGTTCATCACCTTCAAAGAGCAAATGCAGAATTTTTCCACGTGGCAAGTTATTACTGGTCCTGACACGTCACCAACTCCAACAAACTCTCATCTCTTGCCTATAAATACCTAGACTAGTCCTCATTTTTCATTGTAGCTTAAAATTGTAAAAACACATAGTTAACTTTTCCTTTCCATTTTTCCCTCACTTTTCCCCTAACTACTCAAGAGTCTGACAAACTCTTGAGTCAGTTAGTTAGTTGGTAGCTTGTAACAACTTTTGTAACAGAATTCATTCAATAAATTTCAAATTTCCTTTTTCCCGCCAAAAGTGTTCTTATCATTCCAGTTCATTACCTGCTATTGTGTGATCTTATTGTTGCTGTTTGATGTTTGTTATGATCATACATTGATCATAGCTTACATTGGTGAAGTTTTGTAGCTGTTTGATCAGAATTCAAGTGTTTCCATTGTTCTTGAAGATTTGTAGCAGAAATGATGATTCCAGATGAATTGTAGCTGTTTGATGGTTGATTGTTGTTGAATACTAGTGATAGGTGGTGGTTATCACTAGGGCAAGAGAGCTCAGCGCTCCTCTTCTTCCCAAAGGATTTCTACAATAGGTTCCATAGCTCTTGTTTTATGTTCCTCTAAACAGTCAATTGCATGTTCAATTTCCTAGTTAATCTTGATGGCTGCATGATTTACTTGATAGTAGTTGAAGTTTGATTGATTTTAGTTCATTTGTAGCTTAATCTTGCCTTCTTGTTTACTGAATTGATAGCCTTAGTAGTTACTGCATCATTTTTGTCATCTGTTTAGCCTTATAGCTTATTTGCTATTCTAGTCTTGGTAATTGCTTGGTTTCTGTTTTAATAGCTTTCATTTAGTCTATTGAATCTAGTTTGCTATATCTCTTGAATCAGTTTAATCCAACACTCAAAAAGTCTTTGTAAAATTTGGTTCATAACTGATAAGGGAGTGTTTGGGAATAGCTTTTAAATAGATTTCAAGTGTTAAGATTTGGTGTTTAGAAGTTGATTTCCAGTCATTAGGTGTTAACAATTGGTTTTAAGTCTTTTACAAGTCAAACATAAGGTCAAACAGGCAATTGGCTTTGAAACAGTTTGGGTCAGATATCATTAAGCTTTGGTTTTGAAAACTTGTTACTTTCAATTGCTGATTTCTCCTTCATTCCTTGATCAAATTTGCTCAAATTTGTTTCTAGTTATAGCTTATATCATAAACTTTTAGACTCTAAGAGGAAAATCTACAGTTTTAGGAATTAAGCTAGAAAATAGCTTTTTGGTCAATGACTGAGCATTTGTCATTCTCTGATATAAAGTGCTAACTGTTTTCTTAGATCTCAATTTCCACTTCATAAAAGTCTTGATTTTCTTTCACCAATCCAGTTAATAAGTGTTGAATATTAAGTTTTGAAGTTTTGAGCTTTTTCCAAAAAGTGGTCAAACCTGGTCAACATAAGCTCAAAAGAGCTTATTTCAGATTTCTCATTAATTTCTGGATGAAAATGGTTCTAGTTTGATTTCCCCTTCTTGTAATCAAGTGCTTAATCAGTTTCTTTACAAAAATCAGGTTGTGACTGATTGGAATAAGCTGTAGCTTATTTTGTGCTTATTAATAAGCACTCAATTGCTTATTTTTGACTTTTAGCTAGATTCCTCAGACACACGTAGTTAAAATTGGATTTTAAGAGTTTTGCAAGTTGTTTCAGCTGATTTGGTTGAGTAATAAGCTCAAACGAGCTTATTCTTCATAGTGTCCCGTTTTTGGTTTAAAATTTAGGTTAATTGCACTTTAGTCCCTAGAAGTTTAATCAGTTTAAAAACCTAGCTAAACTTCCTAATTTTGTGGTATTTGCAAAATTTAGTCCTTTACTTTTGAAAGTTGTTACATTTCAGTTGTTAAGTTTGTTGGTTTGTTACTATTTGGTTAGTTAGTTATCAATTTTACAAGTTTGGTCCTTATAGTTAACAGTTTTGCATTTTTAGTCCCTAAAGTTGTTAGAATTTAGTTTTCAAGCATTTAATTTTCCTAGAATTTACATTTTCAGTCCTCTTAGTTTTATATTTTGCAATTTTAATTTTGTTTGAATAAAAACTTGGTATTTGCAACTTGTTTTACGTATAAGTAGGTTTATATTTTTCATTTTTAAATAGTGTTGTTTGAATTAGCAATAGATTACCAAGCAAGTTTGAACAACCAAGAACAATAATAAATCTGATATTGATTGGACTTTCTATTGGTTAAGAACTGAGAAAACGAACTTGCATTATACCACATTTCAAATGGCGCCGCTGCCGGTTCTTTGACTACACGAGAGACTATCGATTGACGGTTTTCATTGGCTTTTGGGATCCGTTCATTTGGTGAACGTTATTTTTACGTATCATAAATCAAAAACAAATAAAAAATCAAAAATATAAAAATATATAAAAACTAAAAAAATTAACAAAACAATTCTTTTCCTAAAGAATTGACCAAAAAAATTAAAAAAATCCAAAAAGCAATCTTTTTCCTAAGAGATTGCACCCAAAAATATATATTATTGGATTCTCTCGGTTTTTATGTACATATAGTATTTTCCTTTAAAAAACTCATAAATACAAAAATATTTTCCATATATTATTATAAGTAAATACGTATACGTATAAGAACAATCAATCTACATATCTTCCATAAGTATTGCCGAGGCAATACACCGTGTCGAGGGGCGTTCCGGTCCTTGACACGCGTATCGATCAAACAAAATAAAGCAAGAATAGATAAATACTCTCAATAAGCAACAATTCGAAGAATACGAACATTTAAGTGAATAGAAAGGCGATGTGCTATAAAATTCCATCTAAGGGTCAATAGGTACTTAAGTGCTTCGCGCCACCTAACCCCCCGTTCACTTGGGAGTATTCTAAGAAGGAAGGCTTCATTGAGGGTCTTGCACCCAAAGTAGTAATACATATATTGTTATTTTCTTGTGGATATTTAATATTGAAACTCGAAGAGGATAATCTTATTCTTTTCAAAGTCACACGAGAGCTTCTCTCTCATTCCTCGTATTGAGTTGCATGCTCACTCGCGGGCGTGCACAAATACCGATTGGTGTACAACCTCTTCCTCCGAAAAGGAAGAAAAAGAGAAAGAGTAAGACCACCACCGTCCACCAAGCCGATCACGAGAATCGTGCTTTGTCACCACCACAAGAAGCCATGGCTATTGATAATCGTACTTTGTATGAACGTATGCAATCCAACATTCATGGATATGTTAGTGCCATTAAGATTCCCGACTTTCCCGCTAACACATTTGAGTTACATACATCCATGATCAATATGGTTTCTTCATCACCTTTCTTTGGAAAACAAAATGAGGATCCCCATGCTCACCTTAAGAGATTCCTTTCACTTTGCAATACCATTAAGCATAATGGGGTTCCACCTGAGGTCATTAGATTGATGTTAGTGTCATTCTCCTTAGATGGGAGTGCTAAGCATTGGTTAGACACCCAACCACCCGATAGTATCACCACATGGGATGATTTTACCACTAAGTTTTTGAACAAATTCTTTCCTCCACAAAAGACTATGGTTTTGAGGAATTTGATTATGGGCTTTACACAAAAACCTAGTCAATCTTTTGGTGATGCTTGGGAAGAGTATAGTGAGTTGTTGAGGCGATGCCCTAACCATGGAATGGATGATCTAAGCCAAATCAATACCTTCTATAATGGCCTTAAACCTCACCACCAAGATTCACTAAATGCTTCTGCGGGAGGGAGTATTCTTTTCAAGACATACCACGAGGCTTTGAACATTATTGAGACTAAGGCAATGGTTCAAACAAACAATCCATTTGAAGAAAAGGTTCATGTGATCCAAAACACTTCTCAAACCCCTTGTGAAATCCAAATTCTTAAAGAGATCCTTCAAACAGTCAAACAAGGACAAGAAATGACTCAAGGCATGATTCAAGATTTTAAGAGCATGACATTGAACAATTCCTCAAATAATGTGAATGCCATCACCATTTCTTGTGTTACTTGTGGAGGCCCCCACTCTTATGAACAATGTGATAAGGTGCAAGGGTATCAAGGGGAATGCTATGCTTACCAAGAGGAACACCGTGAACACTTTAAGCCTAACATCAATCCAAATAACCTTTCTTACAAATCCCAAAATTACCTTACTCCACCCGGCTTTCCACCCCAACCACCCACCCAAATTCCACAAAATCCTCCTCAAATTTTAGCAAGGAATCAAGGGCAAAAACAACCATACCAAGGAAATAACTACAAGGCACCCAATCAATTTCAACCTCAAGCAAATACCTTTTATCCACCAAATCAAGGATTTAACTCCCAACCTTTACCTTTCCAACCTCAAGGTTTTCAAGGTTATGTGCCACAAGAGTTAACCACAATGGATCTTTTGCAAAAGATGAATCAAGAGAATGAAAGGAAATTCCAAGCTATAGACAAGAAAATGAATGACCAATTCAATAAGCTTTTGATGGCATTAAATCAAAGACCACAAGGGGCTTTACCTTCAAACACACAAACAAATCCAAGGGCCAATGTCAATGCCATTACAACAAGAAGTGGAACAACAACAAAGGATCCTTCACCTCCTAAACCTACTATTGTTCAATCCACTTGTGCTCCTACTTGTGACAAGCCTTTTACCTCTACTTCACCATCTCAAAATGCTCCTATTCAATCAAACACACCTTCTCAACCTATTCATACTTCTCCTTTACCTTCCACACTTCCCAATGAAGAGGCTAACAAAGACAAATCTTCCACCACAACACCTATTCCACCTACACCAAAACCCACTCTTCCATACCCTTCAAGGTTGAAAAAGGACAAGTTAAAGAACAAAGATGACATACAAGTCTCCAATTTCTTAAGGATGTTCAAGCAACTCAATATCAACATATCCTTTGCGGAAGCTCTTGCTTATATGCCAAAGTTTGCTAAGATGTTCAAGGATTTGCTCTCCAACAAAGAAAAATTGGTTGATTTGCCCAACACATCACTTAATGAAAATTGTTCCGCGGTGTTACTTAAAACCTTACCAACAAAACTTGGAGATCCGGGGCGCTTCTTGATACCTTGTAATTTTCCCGGTGTTGAAAATTGCATGGCTTTGGCGGATTTAGGGGCGAGCATAAATCTCATGCCTTTATCGGTTTGGAAACAACTATCTCTTCCCGAGCTCACTCCCACTAGGATGACTCTTGAATTAGCCAACCGAACCATAGCTCACCCCGTAGGTATAGCGGAAGATGTGTTTGTAGGTGTGGATAAGTTTACCTTTCCGGCCGACTTTGTAGTGGTCGATTATGACATGGATCCTAGAGTGCCTTTGATTGTTGGTAGACCGTTTTTGAGAACGGGTCGTACCTTGATAGATGTGGCGGAAGGAGAATTAATTATGAGAGTAGAGGATGAGAAAGTGGTGTTTAAGTTAGGGAAAGTTTGTGATAGAAAAGAGGTTAAGGAGTCTAGACCTTGTGAGACTATTAACATTGTGGATGTGCTAGATGAAGTGTGTAATGAACACTTTCATGATGCTTGTAAGAATGCTAGTGATGAGATTCCACATGTTGAAACCGTGGCCTCAATTGCTCCCTCTTTAACACCTTTTGGAGAGAGTGATTTCCTCTTGGAGGAATTTGAGTCCAACTTTCTTGGTGATGATGATTCTCCCATTAATTGGGAAGAAGATATTCTTACAATCCAAAAGTTGCTCAATGAGGACCCTATTCCTTCTCCTATTCCACAAGAGATTACCATTGAGGAACCTTCCATAGTAAAACCTTCCATAGAGAGTCCACCTCCCATTGAACTTAAGGAACTTCCATCCCACTTAGAATATGCTTTCTTAGAAGGAAAAGACCAATTACCGGTGATTATTGCTAAGGAATTGAAAGAGGATGAGAAGGAGCAACTTATTGAAGTTCTTAAGAAACACAAGAAAGCCTTAGCATGGAAAATATCCGACATAAGGGGAATTGATCCACATTTTTGTACTCACAAAATCCTTATGGAGGATGACTATAAACCCGCCATTCAAAACCAAAGGAGAGTTAACCCAAAAATTCATGAGGTTATTAAGAAGGAAGTGATTAAACTCTTAGATGCGGGTATGATTTACCCCATTTCCGACTCTCCATGGGTTAGCCCGGTTCATTGTGTTCCAAAGAAGGGTGGAATCACCGTGGTGCCTAATGAGAACAATGAGCTTATTCCCACGAGACTTGTCACCGGTTGGAGAGTTTGCATTGATTATAGAAAACTCAATGAGGCAACTAGGAAAGACCATTTCCCGCTTCCCTTTATGGACCAAATGCTTGAACGCTTAGCGGGAAATGAGTACTATTGTTTTCTTGATGGCTTTTCGGGTTATTTCCAAATACCCATTGACCCTAAGGATCAAGAAAAGACCACATTCACTTGTCCATACGGTACATTTGCTTACAAGAGGATGCCTTTTGGCCTATGTAATGCACCGGGGACGTTTCAAAGGTGCATGATGGCGATTTTCCATGACATGATAGAGCAAACCATGGAGGTTTTTATGGATGACTTTTCCGTATTTGGGAACTCCTTTAGCTCTTGTCTCACCAATCTTGAGAGAATGCTTAAGCGTTGTGAGGAAACACGTTTGGTGCTTAATTGGGAGAAATGTCACTTTATGGTGAAAGAGGGGATGGTTTTAGGACACAAGATATCCAATAAGGGATTAGAAGTTGATCGAGCCAAAATTGATGTGATTGCTAAGCTTCCCCCACCCACCTCGGTTAAAGGTGTGAGGAGTTTCTTAGGTCATGCGGGCTTTTATAGGCGCTTTATACAAGATTTCTCTAAGATAGCTAGACCGATGACTCATCTCTTGGAGAAGGAGGCTCCTTTTATTTTTGATCAAGCTTGTTTAGACTCTTTTGAGACCCTTAAGGAAAAATTGACTAAGGCTCCCGTTTTGGTTTCTCCAAATTGGGAATTACCTTTTGAGCTTATGTGTGACGCTAGTGATTATGCGGTGGGGGCCGTCTTAGGACAAAGAGTTAATAAGCATTTCCAACCTATACACTATGCGAGTAAAACCATGACCGGTGCACAACTTCATTACACTACCACGGAAAAAGAGTTGCTTGCTATAGTATATGCTTTTGAGAAGTTTAGACCATACCTTGTGCTTTCCAAGACCATAGTGTATACGGATCATTCCGCTCTCAAGTATCTTATGACAAAACAAGATGCTAAGCCTAGGCTTTTGAGATGGGTTTTGTTGCTTCAAGAGTTTAAGATAGAGATTCGTGATAAAAAAGGGGCCGAGAATTTAGCGGCGGATCATTTGATTAGACTTGAGCATCCTTTTCAAGGAGATTTCCCACATCAAGAAATCAATGAATCCTTTCCACTAGAGGAGCTCATGTCTATCTCTTCCCAAGAGGATGCCACACCTTGGTTTGCGGATATTGCAAACTATCTTGTGGGCAATGTGCTTATTGAGGGTCTTACTTATCAACAAAAGAAAAAGTTTCTTAAGGAAGTTAAGTATTACTTTTGGGATGATCCATATCTTTTTAGGCAATGTGCGGACCAAATTATTAGACGGTGTGTAGATGGGCCCGAGGCATTTAAAATCTTAGAGGCATGTCATAAAGGACCTACGGGTGGACATTTTGGGCCTAACTACACCGCCAAGAAAGTCTTTGATTCGGGTTACTATTGGCCTTCCATTTACAAGGATGCTCAAGAGATGGTGAAATTTTGTGATGTTTGTCAAAGACAAGGAAAAATTACACAACGTGATGAGATGCCACAAAATTTTATCCAAGAGTGTGAGATATTTGATGTATGGGGAATAGATTTCATGGGACCTTTTCCATCCTCTAAGGGAAACAAGTATATACTTGTGGCGGTGGATTATGTGTCCAAGTGGGTGGAGGCTAAAGCCTTACCTACTAATGATGCTAGAGTGGTTGTAAAGTTTTTGAAACAATTGTTTGCTAGATTTGGTGTACCTCGGGCCATCATAAGTGATCGTGGTACGCACTTTTGTAATGATCAATTCACAAGAGTTATGAAGAAATATGGAGTGAATCATAGACTTTCTACCGCGTATCACCCTCAAACAAATGGTCAAACCGAGGTCACAAATCGTGGTTTAAAGAGAATTTTAGAGAGAACGGTGGGAGAGCATAGAGCTTCTTGGTCGGATAAGCTTGATGATGCTTTGTGGGCGTTTAGGACGGCTTTTAAGACACCAATTGGTTGTACTCCTTATAGGCTTGTCTATGGAAAAGCGTGCCACCTCCCATTTGAGTTAGAACATAAGGCATCTTGGGCTCTCAAGTGGGCTAACTTTGATTTAAACCAAGCCGGTTCACATAGGAAAGATCAAATCAATGAGATGGATGAGTTGAGAGCCAATGCCTATGAGAATTCTTTGCTATATAAGGAAAAGACTAAGAAATTGCATGATGCTAAGATCAAGAATCGTGAGTTCAAAGTTGGAGAGCCGGTTCTCCTCTTTAACTCAAGATTGAAGCTTTTTGCGGGCAAGCTTAAGTCGAGATGGTCCGGTCCATTCACTATTGCTCAAGTGTTTCCATATGGAACTCTTGAGTTGTCCCAACCCGATGGTCCAAATTTTAAAGTGAATGGTCACCGTGTTAAACATTACTTTGGGGAGGACATTTCCGTTGAAATGGTCCAAGAGGTCCCCATTTTCCCCATGAATTAATTCATTGAGGGACGAGTCGAGCTAGAGACTCATTAACTCAAGCATCGTATAACTAGGTTTAGAGAGTTGTGGATTAGAAATAAAGGCATAGATTTGGAGATAAGTGTAGGGGAGACCTTCTTTTGTCTTCTTGATTGTTTGTAGGGTTGCTCACTCATTTCATACTTTGGAGCTTATGGAGGAGGCCCTTGTATCCGGTTCACTTCGTTACTTTAGTGAATTTTCATTGACACCTTGTGCTTAAACTTGATTTCACTAATAGTAGTCCTTTCCTTAACTTGGGATAAGCAAAGTCTATTCATTGTCATAAGTGTAGGGGAAGTTTTTATACTTCCATGCTCTTAAACATTGAGGACAATGTTTAGCTTAAGTGTAGGGGGGTCTTCTATCGAAGTGACCTTACCTAGAACTTGTCATTGTCTTGCATGATAATTGGGAAAATTGAATTTTCAACATTTTTCAAATTTTTGATCTACTTTGGCCACCAAAAATATGCATTCATAATTTTTGCATCAAACATTTTTCATTTGCATAACACATTTGCATTGTATATATTTCTTCTTTTGTTTTTCATCAAAAATATATATAAAAAGGAGAAAAAAATAAAATAAAACATGGTTTTAACAAGTTTAGACTTCTTTGACATATTAGGCCGCCATGGATATTTTGACTCAACCCGAGTTTGCTTATTTTAGCATTCTCTAGCTAGTATCCTTAACCATGTAGTCCTTCATTGGTCTATTAGGCTAAGCTTCCACCAATTTCATTCTTTGAAATTTTAAATTTGTGGAGAATGGGAAATGATAGAGTTGAAGCAAGTGTAAAAGGGCTAGATAGACTTCATGGCAATTACTTGTGGCTAAACCCTTCTCTTCTCTACCTCTATTTTCTTCGCATGTATATAATTGTTAATAAATAATCAAGTACGGTTTTAATTGGTTCGTAATCTCTTATGCATTTTTGGCTAATCATTTATGGTTGATGTGAGTACGTCTTAAGATTCTAAGTTAACACGTTTTATGTGTACTAGACTTGTGTCATGCTCCATATTTAGCGGGTGTTTTTCCTTTTCTTCTTTTCAAATTTCTTTGTGAGGAATAAAGAAAAATAAGAGCGGCTTATGAAAAAAAAATGAGTGGCTAGAAAAAAAAAGAAAAAAAAACAATAATGCAAGACTCCCAAGAGGGGCAGTGTGGTGTTAATTATAGTGACTATTGAGTTCCAATATTACCTTGACGGGTTGCGGGGATTCAATAGATTGCTCCAATCCAATATTGCCTTGACGGGTTGCGGGGTTGAAGATCCAAAATCTCAAAAAGATGCGGATGTAAATTATTGCGTGATTTTTATTTTTCTTTCCTTAGCGAGTGTGTAGTTACTTATGAAAGCATGACATGAGGATTTTACACATAAGGCGAATGACTTATTACTCTTAATACGGACTTATATTAATTGTGAGCGGTTTTTCAAGTAATGGATGAGAAGATTACTTAGGATTAAAACCGTGCTTCCTTATTTTTGGATTTTACATTTCTTATATTTCATACTTGAATAATGACAAATTTGCCCACAAGCAATTTGCTCAAATAATAACCGGTTCCACATTTAATTGTCATGAATAAGTTGATGCACTTTTTACTTGTGAATGCAATGATCCCATTTATTAGCTTGGTATGGGGAAAGTGAAACTTGAGGGTGATAAATGTTCATGGTATCCAAGCCCTAATCTAAGTCATTGAATTCTTTATGAGTTATTTCCATCAAAACCATTTCAAGAAAAATCAAAAAGATATAGATAGAATTGTATTTTGATTCATTGCATTATTAAAAGTCAAAATCATGCATCATTTAGTTTAGAGTAGTGTAGATGCATCTCATATGGCCAAGGTGGATTAATTATGAGGGAAATGTAAATTTTTAAACCTTGAAATATAATATTGCATGAGGACATGGCAATGCTCAAGTGTAGGGGAATTTGATATGAGCTTAAACTCATATCCTTTTATCAACAAATAACCCTAAAACATGAAGCAAAATACCCATTTATCTTGTAAAAAGCAGTGTTATGTGGTATGTTTGTGTTTGTGTGCACTTTTGTAGGTAAGAAGATACATTTTCAAGCAAACAAGGAAAAACCAAGCTCAAATGGATGAAAAAGACAAAAGAGGATCAAAAGTGACAAGACTTTGAAGTTCAAGGACCTATCTTGACAAGTGATGAAAGTTGAAGGACTAGAAGTGCAAATAATGAAAAGTCAAGATTCAAGTCAAACCTGGTCAACTATCAAGTCAACTCAGTCAAAGGGCCATTTTGTACAAGTTATCAAAGTTAAAGGACCAAAAATGTCAAAGAAATGAAGATCTTAGCTTAAAATAGCAATCTGCCAAGTCAAGGGGCTTGTTTTGCCAAGATTGGAAAGAAATGCAAGTTTAATCCATGTGAAAAGGAAAGCAACCAATCAGAAGCCAGGATTTGAGATACATGGATTGCCACATTAGCTTAATAAATACCCACTAACTGCCGCCACATTTATTACAAGATCCAAACAGTGTAATCCGTGTGCAACATTTTAAACCAACCAGAAGGCGCCACGTGTCATCTTCTTTAACAAGAAAAATTTCCAGGATCGGGTTTTTGATAGAGGCCGTTTCATGAGAAGATCAAAACATCAATATTGCTCGTTTTTAAGAGAGGAATTCAATGGTGCAATCCAATTTACAAATCATCCAGTCAATCAAAAACACCCAAATTAGTTCATCACCTTCAAAGAGCAAATGCAGAATTTTTCCACGTGGCAAGTTATTACTGGTCCTGACACGTCACCAACTCCAAC
This sequence comes from Glebionis coronaria, assembly GCA_025667525.1. Classification (NCBI taxonomy): domain Eukaryota; kingdom Viridiplantae; phylum Streptophyta; class Magnoliopsida; order Asterales; family Asteraceae; genus Glebionis; species Glebionis coronaria. Next base: position 216,940,926 of record CM046881.1, read on the forward strand.
AAACTCTCATCTCTTGCCTATAAATACCTAGACTAGTCCTCATTTTTCATTGTAGCTTAAAATTGTAAAAACACATAGTTAACTTTTCCTTTCCATTTTTCCCTCACTTTTCCCCTAACTACTCAAGAGTCTGACAAACTCTTGAGTCAGTTAGTTAGTTGGTAGCTTGTAACAACTTTTGTAACAGAATTCATTCAATAAATTTCAAATTTCCTTTTTCCCGCCAAAAGTGTTCATATCATTCCAGTTCATTACCTGCTATTGTGTGATCTTATTGTTGCTGTTTGATGTTTGTTATGATCATACATTGATCATAGCTTACATTGGTGAAGTTTTGTAGCTGTTTGATCAGAATTCAAGTGTTTCCATTGTTCTTGAAGATTTGTAGCAGAAATGATGATTCCAGATGAATTGTAGCTGTTTGATGGTTGATTGTTGTTGAATACTAGTGATAGGTGGTGGTTATCACTAGGGCAAGAGAGCTCAGCGCTCCTCTTCTTCCCAAAGGATTTCTACAATAGGTTCCATAGCTCTTGTTTTATGTTCCTCTAAACAGTCAATTGCATGTTCAATTTCCTAGTTAATCTTGATGGCTGCATGATTTACTTGATAGTAGTTGAAGTTTGATTGATTTTAGTTCATTTGTAGCTTAATCTTGCCTTCTTGTTTACTGAATTGATAGCCTTAGTAGTTACTGCATCATTTTTGTCATCTGTTTAGCCTTATAGCTTATTTGCTATTCTAGTCTTGGTAATTGCTTGGTTTCTGTTTTAATAGCTTTCATTTAGTCTATTGAATCTAGTTTGCTATATCTCTTGAATCAGTTTAATCCAACACTCAAAAAGTCTTTGTAAAATTTGGTTCATAACTGATAAGGGAGTGTTTGGGAATAGCTTTTAAATAGATTTCAAGTGTTAAGATTTGGTGTTTAGAAGTTGATTTCCAGTCATTAGGTGTTAACAATTAGTTTTAAGTCTTTTACAAGTCAAACATAAGGTCAAACAGGCAATTGGCTTTGAAACAGTTTGGGTCAGATATCATTAAGCTTTGGTTTTGAAAACTTGTTACTTTCAATTGCTGATTTCTCCTTCATTCCTTGATCAAATTTGCTCAAATTTGTTTCTAGTTATAGCTTATATCATAAACTTTTAGACTCTAAGAGGAAAATCTACTGTTTTAGGAATTAAGCTAGAAAATAGCTTTTTGGTCAATGACTGAGCATTTGTCATTCTCTGATATAAAGTGCTAACTGTTTTCTTAGATCTCAATTTCCACTTCATAAAAGTCTTGATTTTCTTTCACCAATCCAGTTAATAAGTGTTGAATATTAAGTTTTGAAGTTTTGAGCTTTTTCCAAAAAGTTGGTCAAACCTGGTCAACATAAGCTCAAAAGAGCTTATTTCAGATTTCTCATTAATTTCTGGATGAAAATGGTTCTAGTTTGATTTCCCCTTCTTGTAATCAAGTGCTTAATCAGTTTCTTTACAAAAATCAGGTTGTGACTGATTGGAATAAGCTGTAGCTTATTTTGTGCTTATTAATAAGCACTCAATTGCTTATTTTTGACTTTTAGCTAGATTCCTCAGACACACGTAGTTAAAATTGGATTTTAAGAGTTTTGCAAGTTGTTTCAGCTGATTTGGTTGAGTAATAAGCTCAAACGAGCTTATTCTTCATAGTGTCCCGTTTTTGGTTTAAAATTTAGGTTAATTGCACTTTAGTCCCTAGAAGTTTAATCAGTTTAAAAACCTAGCTAAACTTCCTAATTTTGTGGTATTTGCAAAATTTAGTCCTTTACTTTTGAAAGTTGTTACATTTCAGTTGTTAAGTTTGTTGGTTTGTTACTATTTGGTTAGTTAGTTATCAATTTTACAAGTTTGGTCCTTATAGTTAACAGTTTTGCATTTTTAGTCCCTAAAGTTGTTAGAATTTAATTTTCAAGCATTTAATTTTCCTAGAATTTACATTTTCAGTCCTCTTAGTTTTATATTTTGCAATTTTAATTTTGTTTGAATAAAAACTTGGTATTTGCAACTTGTTTTACGTATAAGTAGGTTTATATTTTTCATTTTTAAATAGTGTTGTTTGAATTAGCAATAGATTACCAAGCAAGTTTGAACAACCAAGAACAATAATAAATCTGATATTGATTGGACTTTCTATTGGTTAAGAACTGAGAAAACGAACTTGCATTATACCACATTTCAAACATCAACCTACAATAGCCAATATTGAATATATGAATGAGAAGTCAGAACGATTAGGGTTTTGAGAAGTCATGCAATATTAAACACAACAATATTAACAATCTTGAAACATGTCATTGTTAATTAACAATATTAGGGCTTTGAGAAGTCAGAAAGATTTGAGGTAAATATATGAATGAGAGAGTCGTGTATAGTTAAACCAATATTCAAGCCGAATTTTTTCCAAATTTAGAGAAATATATGCCGAATGTTATTGGCGATATAAAAAAATTAAATCTGCCTAATTTAAAAGTTTCGAGATCTTTGTTTCCTAAATTTTTCATCCGACATTTTTTTAGTGTAGAATATCATAGCCAATCAGATAATGCCACGTAGGATATGACATGGCACCATCTTATTTTCCTATGTCAAACTTAGCCCCATATATATATTATAGATATATATATATATATATATATATATATATATATATATATATATATATATATATATATATATATATATATATATATATATATATATATATATATATATATATATATATATATATATATAGGGGAGAGATCAAATAAAAAGACTTTTTTTGGTGAGAAGGATAAGAAGGATTTTCATCCATTGATTTAAAATCAATGGATGAGATCAAACCACAATCCTAACTAACTAACTAACTAACCATCTAAACATGATTTTTAAAAAGTTTTTCAAAAATTCTGAAAAAATTCCAGTAGATCAGGTGTGTTGGTGCAAAAAACTTTTGTAAAAAAAGTTATTTTAATTCGAAGGTTTTTATGTTTTTTTAATGCAAAAAAAACGAAATTTTGATGCACAAAAACGATAATATTTAAGCTTTTTACGTTTTTTGTACATCAAGAATTCATTTTTATGGCCAACTTCTTTTGACTTTTTGCTTTAAAATTTAATGCCCCATCAAACTAAAACAACTTGAAATTTTTGTGCATGAAAAAAATTTGTATACCAAATTTCACCTTTTTGTGCATCAAATTTCATTTTTTGTGCATTAAAAAAACGTAAAAAACTCAAAATTAAGAAAACCTTCTTCACAACTTTTTTTTGCACCAACATAACCGACATGGTGGAATTTTTTCAGATTTTTTTGATAACTTTTTTAAAATCATGTTTAGATGGTTAGTTAGTTAGTTAGTTAGTTAGAAGTATGAAGTGATCTCATCCATTGATTTTAAATCAATGGCTGAGAATCCTTCTAATCCTTCTCACCAAAAAAAGTCTTTTTATTTTAACTCTCCCCTATATATATATATATATATATATATATATATATATATATATATATATATATATATATATATATATATATATATATATATATATATATATATATATATATATATATATATATATATATATATATATATATATATATATATATATATATATATATATATATATATATGGGAGAGATCAAATAAAAAGACTTTTTTTGGTGAGAAGGATAAGAAGGATTTTCAGCCATTGATTTAAAATCAATGGATGAGATTAAATCAAAATCCTAACAAACTAACTAACTAACCATCTAAACGTGTTTTTTTAAAGTTCTTTAAAAATTATGAAAAAATTCCAGTAGATCGGGAATGTTGGTGCAAAAAAACTTTTGTGAAAAAAGTTTTTCTAATTTGAAGTTTTTTACGCATTTTTAATGCACAAAAACGGAATTTTGATGCACAAAAACGTTTTCTTTTACGTTTTTTAGGTTTTTTGTGCATCAAGAATTCATTTTTATGCCCAACTTCTTTTGACTTTTTGCTTTAAAATATGATTCCGCATCAAACTATAATAACTTGAAAATTTTTTGAATGAAAAAATTTTGTCCACCAAAATTCACGTGTTTGTGCATCAAATTTTGTTTTTTGTGCATCAGAATAACGTAAAAAACTCAAAATTAAAAAACGTTTATTCACAACTTTTTTAGGCACCAACAAATCCGACCATTTGGAATTTTTTCAGAATTTTTTGAAGACTTTTTTAAAATCGTGTTTTGGTGGTTAGTTAGTTAGTTAGTTAGGAATATTGATTGATCTTATCCATTGATTTTAAATGATTGGCTAAAAATCCTTCTTATCCTTCTCACCAAAAAAAGTCTTTTTATTTTAACTCTCCCCTATATATATATATATATATATATATCTATATATATATATATATATATATATATATATATATATATATATATATATATATATATATATATATATATATATATATATATATATATATATATATATATATATATATATATATATATATAGATTTAGGTTAATGTGGTGTAAATGTTTAAAATTGTTATAATAAGAAGTATTTTTGACCATTGGATCTACTATTATATTTAAGATCAACCTGATAATTGATTAATGGTAGTTTTGTAAAAACTTTCAAATTGAAGGGTATTATGTATAATACTAAATTAAAAGAAAAACAATTGGTTATGTTTATTAAAAAAACCCGTTACCATATTTTAGACGAACATGTTTCATTTTCATTCCTTTTTCAAAACACTCCCATCATTGTCTCTGACAATAATTGCACCGATTATACATCTAAAGAAAAATATTATATCAATCAAATTGGAGATTTTGGAAATGTAGCAGTTCCTATTTTTAATTACTTTAATCTATCCCGTCATTTTTTATACATCCCTTTCAAAATCAAATCAGCAATAGTTTTTTGGGGCTTTGATCAGGGGATTCGGTGTACCATATGATCATAAATTCATAACACTCATTGATATAAATAATGAAGAATATAGTGCCAGATTAATACATATTGATGTCTTTCCCTATTTTATACGGTACATTATACATCGATCATTGTTTCATTCAGTTTTGATTTGTTGTTGTAATGATACATAAACCATATTTTAATTATGTATATTGCTTGAATAGTAAGAAGAAGTAGCATGTAGCATAATATGATGAGGTAATCTGAAAGGAGCTTTGAGAAAAAATTGGCCTAACCAAGGATAAAGATGTTGATTTAAACAAGGTACTTAGTTTTTAATATTAGTCATTGCATGTGAAGTCTTGTGTTACCACTGAATTTTGTTAAAAGATAACTTTTTTATGGAAAGTGTGTGCGATTTAACTTTTTTTATAGTTTAAAACAGTTGGTAGGCGCATGAATCATTGATTGTTGTTAAAAAACTAATTTTTTGTATAAGTTTATTTGACAATTAGTTTCTGTGTATTAGGGATGCATTAGGTTATGAAGTTGTTGTTAGTTTCTGTGTTGTTTGCTTTATTAAGGCTAACTGATTGTGATTTTTTGTTTTGTATTGCTGAATGTGTTAACTTTGATGTCTAAAAGGCCATGTATCACTACCAAAGTCTGCTTGATACACTGAGTTTATGCCAAAATCTGCTTGCTACACTGAGTTTATGCCACCTAGTGTAGCATCGTTTATGCCAAAATCTGCTTGATACACTGCTAAATCAACGAGGACAACGGTTGCATTACTTAATATTCAAGATGTAGTGAATCTTCGTTGATAGAGTAGTTGTAAATATGATCGACTGAGTTAGGTGATACCATGATTGTGAAATAATTGAGTTTTGAATTTGAATGAAGTCTGTTAGTCTGTAGGTGTGTGCGTGTAAGATATTTTATCAACTTATATGTGTATATGATATGTGTTAAGGATGTATCAACTAGATGTATCAACTAGATTTATCAACTTAGTCGAAAACTAATGTGGTTGTTTTGTGTTGTGTAGATTTTGTTGATGATGAACAAGTAGGTGCTACACATGAGTGATGGTAACAAAAAAAAAATAAAGATACGTGACAGTAGGTTCAGTAGGCGTAGTGTATCAGTATGGAAGGCACATGCGTAGTGTATCAGTGCCTAGACAAAACAAAGAAAAAATGGGTTTGATTCACCAATTACCAAGGACCCATCATTGTTCTGTTGGTATGTTAGTTAGTTTCGTTAATGTCTATTTTTATCACTTCGATTACATGTGTGTAATATATAAAACCTTATTCATTGTTTATGCAACAGATTTTGTATGCACAGTCAATTAAACCGGTGGCTATTGATGAAGAAGCTGACAGGACTTTGGCCAACAAGTGGACAGATGATATGTTGAACCAACTTCAGGCACACATGATTCGACGTGAGGTAATAAATGTCAAGATGCATATAATGTATCAGCCATAACCTATGTAGAATGTACGCTATCATACTTAATGTGTGTTTGGTTTATATACGTAAATCTTGAGTCTATACCACTCTAGTTTAATGGGTGAATGTGTTCGTATTTGTTTGTTTAGTTCAAAGTGTGTGTCCTATATGTATCAGCTATTCTATTTCTATAATGTACAACTAAATGTATAATATTATAATTTAACGGGGGTTTGGGGTAATTGTTAGCTTAGAATATTTACTATTCTGATAGTTGTATCATGCATTATTTTAGTGTATAGTTGTTAATTTCGAATGTCTATTGTTCTAGTTGTTTGAATGTTTTTTTTTCTAGTTTGTAGAGTATTATGTATCAGCGAGTTTAGTTGTATATTCTATGCTAAAGGGGTTTGGGGTAATGTATCAAATAGTAATTGTTTGTCAACAAAAAAGATTTTATCACTGGTTTTGTGATTTATGAAGCATCATGCATTCTCGCATGGGATGTATATATACTAGGCAGAACCTGGTATCATACTATTTTTAATTTAATGTTTTTTATGGCTTGTTAAAAAATGTAGAAAAGCATTTAATATAGGAAGATACGATATATAATATAGACAGATACATAATATGGGAGGCATTTGATATAGCATTGTCCAGATATAATAACCATTTCTTTCTATAAGTTTGAAATGTTTAAGTGTATTTTTTTTGTTACAGGCGCTTAAGGACAATTTGAAAGAAAAGTACAAAATGGGGCATATCAGATGATAGAGGAAGGGGACTGATTGTTAGATGGTGAAATAGTCGAAAACCCGCAAGGTGCAGATCTTCTAGACATTAGAGATTTGAGGGACTGTTTGTTTGGGGCACGAAGCAACTGCGAGTCACCAAAGGTAATTCGACATATAGATGAAGTCAATGTTGCAGGCTGTGAAGAACAAGATTCTGTACCAGAAAAAGAAAACTCTACTAATTTCAAGTCAACAAAGGAACCATTCAACTATACTCCGCCATATGGTACACCATCTGTGTATCTTGCATATGCGGAAGATGTGTATCAGTACTTAAATATGTAAGGGGTGTTTGGTTAGCTGAAGATATGTATCAGTACTTAAATATATAAGGGGTATTTTAGTTAGCTGAAAATGTGTATCCGTAGATTAAGTTGTAACGCGTGAATCCTTTAAGTTGTTGATAAAATGAGTATGATAAGTCATCTAAGTTATAATAAAATGTTAAATTCTGATGGGTGTTTGGATTATAATTTTTTGACGAGTAATCAGATATTATTGACCATTTAAATGGGATGATACACATGGCTACACTCTAGTATACGTATTAGTGTGATATTAGCGAGGGTATACTAGTTAACCTACATCCCTTGTTTATGAATAAAAAGTTCTGAATTTATATATGGTACAAGTAAGCCGATTCTTTGAGATAGCACGCCACACATTCCTTAGTGCCGATATACAATATTTGGTGTATGGTTCGTATACAATTTTTCTGAAGTGACCACCTGTTAGTGGGAAGCTGTCTCAGATGATAAAGAATATAATTCTTTTGGGGAGTAAAGTTAATCTAAACTCAACCTAACCATTTAGTAGTAGACTGCTGATATAAGCAATTTCCAACTTGCAGACAATGTTAATTATTTAAATTACAAGTGGAATAGGTAGCCTATACAGTAACATATGTAACAAAATTTTAAGTTAGATGTTAATTATTCAAATTACAAGTTGTTGCTATAGTGGTTTTCCTGAAACAAAGGTCTGTGTGATACACAAATACATGCATATTAAACAAGCCTTTGGGTGTCAACTAAAACATAATAAAAAAAGGAAACGGAATTCAAATTATACAAACAAAATCCAAAACACAGCAATAACAAGAATAGCGTGTATAGTACCATAGCAGTCTTATTACAGCATCATCCATTGGTTCATACGATAAACTTTCCTTTTTTGTTAGACAGTTACGTGAATCATGAAAGCCATATGTCTTACTGTCTTGCAAAACCTTGGAGTCTTGTTTGTTTGAATCATAGCTATCTCGACCTGTGATTGAAGGAGTTTTGAAGCTCGCTCACCTTAATTGCATACGACAGTAGGTGGATTTATGATAACCTCTGGTGGTTCCGTGACACCAAGTGCTGCTGCGTAAACAGTATTATTGTTCAACTCTGGGATGTGTGGTTCATCAAGCTTTATTTTCGCTATCAAAGTCGCAAGATCGTCACTGTAATTGGAAAGCTTGTGACTATCAGTAACAATCGACTACATATTCTTCAACATGACCATATATTACTCTAACAATACCATCTTCGCCAACTAATGGATTTGACGAGTCGGAAAGAACAACAAACTTGCCAACCGCGTTGATTGGTAGAGCATATTTAGACCATCTCCGCAGCATGTATTTCCGAGGGACCTTGTACACTTTCGACATCCTAAGAACATAAAAAAACATGTCGGCACAGTAACCCGAAGCACTCGTGGTTTAAACTGCTGCTAATTAATCGTACAATCAACCGGTACATACTTAAGCTACAAATAGTAAAAATAATGACGAGAGTGAGAATAATCATAGGCATCGAAGGGTTGATTGTGAGAATCACAACCGATATATGATATAAAAAGAATTGTACATAGATTTTATATATAGTTAGAATAACAAAAAAGATAGACGAACTGATATTACCTCAAACGTAACCTCAACCGAAACACCTTTGTTTTTTGAAATCGGCTTCAGTATCGTGTAATATAAAAACAGAGCATTTGCCATCAGTTTTGACGCTAACTGAATGGTAACTCATCAGTGACGAGTATATCTTGTCTTGAACATCATAAAAAACTGCGTGCGTGTAAAGTTTCGCAGGATCCTTTTCTATTTCAAGGTGAGTTTGAAATCGAGTGAATAATTAACTTCAACAACCTAGACTATAGATCATTAAGCAAGCACTTATCAAGGTGTCGATGGTTCACCTAAAAGAAAAAAATTGTTATAAACAATTAACATGATACGAATTGATTCTTAACCTGGTACATGTTTATCAACAAATAACATAGAATAAAAAAATAATATGAAAGGATACAAAAATAAGCTAATTTTACCTTGAACACAATCCAGAATTATAATCTCTGGATGGCTAGATGAACTCATATTCATAAAAAAACAAATCGAATGAATCATGTTGTGATTGATTAAGAACGAATATTATATAGGAATGATAAAAATAAGAACTGAAGTTATAATCACGGGATGCTTAAAATAGTGAATCTGAAAGATTGATAGTTATGGAGGTAATGAATATGGGTATACTATAACATACGAATGTTAGATGAAAAGATTTCCCATTATACCCTTATTAATACATAATAAGAATTTATTTTATCTTTTATTTTTCTTTAATAAGATTGGTCTCATCTTGATCAAAGTAATAAATCCAATGGTTTAAAAGTACTTTTCACTTTAATAATTATAAGGTACTAAACCATATATATATATATATATATATATATATATATATATATATATATATATATATATATATATATATATATATATATATATTATATATCTCTATATTATATATAGGTATAAGTATGACTTGAAACCACACCCTCTAATCCCGGTCATATGTGACATGGCACCTCTAAACCCTAAAAATTCTCACATTATTAATAACTCAATTTTCAATTTTCTACGTTTTTAATGATTTGAAATCACATTATTTTGAAAACCGCGTTTTGAAAACGCATTTTGAAAAGCGCATGAAAGGCAGTTTGAATAAAACTCTCCAAATTTATTAAAAAAAGTGTCAGCAACAAGAATTGAACCTAGGTTTGTTTTTATAGTCCACGCGACTTTACCAACCGTGCTAATCAATTATTTGTGATTTACTCTCAAACACTCTATTAATAACTCCTCTAAAACATACACAAAAATACACGATACATATCAACTCCTAAATTATAGTTTTAAAACTAGCTACAAGGCCCGCCCGTTGGATGCATATTCAGAAAGGTTATCGCATAAACATGATGTTGATGAACTTTCACTGCCTAAATATATAAAACTAAGGTGATGTTCATCATTGTGTTTTAAAATTTATTGTGTAGAACAATCACTTGTGATGAGCAGGATATAGCGTTTGGATGTGCTTTAAATGCTTGTCGTTCAGAAAACAGATACTCGGTAGTTGAGTGTTTGAAAAATCCCGATAATTTAAGGACTTACATGTCAATGGCACTTAAGTAGCCTGAGAGTGAGAGCCCATTTGGTCAGTACTGTGACAAACAACCCCTAAATCTATCTCCCTATAAATTTCTAGAAGCAAGTTGGTTTTTATCCTTTTATTTCCTAGCACCAATGGTTTAACTTCTAATATCAAATGGGCTGATAGGGAGTGTTTGGGATTCCTTATTATGAACTGCTTGTTCCTTCTAATATAAGCAGACATTGCAATCAGATAGCAGATGGAACCCTTTTTTTCCCCACAGAGTTAAGTATTAAAAGAACAACAACCAGTTAAGTATTAAAAGAACAACAACCCTACTTAAGAATAACTATTTGATCATTTGTAAAAAAACTAATAATTTTGTAAGTACGTATTACACCGTTTCATATCTATGATGGTTTGTATAAAGTTTAGAAGTTTGCTACCGCAAAATAATGTATACGCAGCTTTCATGATCTCACTAATGCACACATGCAATCTACTGTGTTGAGAAAGTAACGGTGTGAGTCAACAAACCTAATCCCAACAGCCATCCAAATTGAATATGTTAACTATCTAAATAGGAATAGCCCTTCTTATACCATCTCAATATTCCTCACGCGGATTGAGTCGATGTTGATTTTGCCATATGCAGCTTCTAATGCAACCAAATACTTTTTTACAATAACCTCTTTAAAAGCTTGTATCACCTGTCATTAGCAATTGTTTTATACCACATATACCTTTACAATTATTAAACTACAATATAAATATAAGTTTTTTACTTGGTGACTATTGAGAAGTTAATTGAACCGCATAAAACTTGATTCATAATCATGAGGATTTGAGTTCCTTTTCGACATTGACATGGAGAAAGTCATATAGGTTATAGAAACTATATCTATGTAAAGAAGATGGAATTAAATTCTCGATCTCTCACCTGTTCCTTAATGTCAAAACCTACACATTAAGAAAATAACAATTAAAATTCAAAGTTGTTGGGTAGGGCTCATTCTAGATTCAAGAACCTCGACAGTACATGAAGAAAATAACAACAAAGTTATTAAGGCTATAGGAGGGGGTGTTGATTTGGTGATAGCATCTTCATCTTAGGCATGGTTTTACATTAAGTATAATATTAGGTTCCTACACAAATACGCTATAAACTTTGTTTTGCTTCATAAAACTGCTTCATATCCTCGACACCCTAAAACAATTAAAAAACTCGATTTAACAAATTTAACTTCACACGCATTTCATCAAACACATAGAACGCCTACATTATTTCGTTACAAATCCAATTCAAACTTCACCCCAAATGTATCAGTAATCACAAATTAAATTAAAAAAATAAAATAATCAATAACCTTGAAAATCATTGATTGTGAACACAACACCAATTGATCCTTCAGCAAAAGCTTGTTTAATTTCATAAAAGAATGCGTTGCTTAGTGTTTTTTGGTCCATATGTTTTGGGTGGGGTTTGTTCTTTATGAATTTCCTTCATCCAAAACCGTTGTCATTCATTGTTTGTGTTGCAGATTTCAATCGAGTTGCGGATTCATGATCACCATGTGTGAAGTTTTTGATGTTGTTTATGTTTTCTTTGTTTGCTGAGGTTTATGTTTATGACAGAGTTAAATGCTGGAAGACATATTGAATGAGAGCCGTTGATTAAAATTGATTTTACAGGTGTCATTATTATATAATTTTGGGCCAAGATTTGAATTGACAAAAACCTTCCTTTATACATATTAAAGATATTAAAGATTAATCCTACATTTATACAAAACAGAATACATATCCGTATTTTCTCTAAAACCATTTGCTAACCCTAAAACCATAAAACACCATTGACTGTTTTCTTTTGCAATATTACGTGTATAATGTTATATTTTTTTGTGTTTTATTTTTGCAGTTTCCTTAATTCTCAAAACCCTAATCATATTACAGATTCATAGATTTGTGGTGTTTTCTTTGTATCCAGGTTAGTTTTCTTCTTTGATTTGTTTTGCAGAAGTATAAGGTAATTAAAACACATGTACGTCTCTTTTTTTCTCAAAACCCTAATGATCTGTTTTGATGTATTATATAATTTTTTTAAGCTTTTTGCAGGAATTATAAGGTACAAATCTTTTATTAGTCTCCTTTTTTCTGTATACATTTGATCCTCCTATAAACATGAGCAATATGATTTTCTGTTACTTATATAGTTGTTAACCGAAGCAAGAAGAAGAAAACGATAAAAAGGAGATGGTATTTCTCCGGTTTATTTAAACGCACAAATCAGGTGGTGTTAAAAAGTGGGTGTTTTCTAATCATCCTACAACTCTTATTGTATGTGATAAATGCTTGCAAGAAGAATGTCAACGTTCTTTCAGCAATGACTGGCATATGAGGTATACATCTTTGCAAACTTGCTTTCATTCTTTCTGTTTAGAAAGCCCGCTGGTAACTGCCTACGCTTATCCACTGAATCATGTATCTGTTTAGTTTGTGCGCGAAAACCATCTGCAATTGTTGGAGCAACAAGATCTTTGGCGTGACAAAACAAGTATTTCTAAATTTTTTATTATGGAACAACGTTAACCCCATCAATTTAGCAACAAGGTTTATTTTGAATATTGAATTATTGGCGCCAAAACCATCAGCATTGTCTCAAGTATATGATTATGGAAGACTGTTAAAGTTGGTTATCACTTTAACGTTAGTGTAGGGTCGAATACTAATATGATTCTGTATTATCAGGAAAAGGCACGAATCGGCAGAGTGGATATTCCCCCAACAACAGTTTCTTCATGTGTCAAGGTAGTCCCCTCAAGGTTCCACATTACTACGTTACAAATAAATCTTTTGCTGCAGCAAGGAGGGATGCAAATGCGGACTGGTGGCTACCGCTCGCGGTTTTACGAGTAAATTCTCCACCAGCCCAGTCTCAAAAGTTCAAGTGGTGTTTGTTGTTAATCACTGAATAAAGGTATCACTAACCTATCTGTCTAACGACTAACCTATAATTTTCTTTTCAAGAAATTCATAATTATTGAAAAAGTATTGTTCGTGTAAACCACAATATTTTTAAAGCTTGCCCAAAACCAGATGCACAAAACCCCGATGCGGATCCTATTGTGAGGAAGCAGCTCCAAAGGTTGGTCTTAAAGATGTTCTAAAACAAGGCGTTGATCACCCAAAAGCAGGTGACGAGGAAGCACCAAAACCTGAATCGGTTAGTGAAGGGTACATTTATTTTACCACTTTCTCTTTTATCTTAGATGTCTGTATACTTGCTTAAAAAATAAGCAAAAATGCCCTTAAATGAGCAATTCCTGTGACCCTCTTTTCTGCTAATTATATGCTTTTATTATGCATCTAATAAAGCAATCTATGCATCTAAATCCGTCCTCATCGTTACAGCCTTCACACATTGTGCGTAATATACAAAGACCTCCTATGACAGATAGTCATGGTGAAAACCTGTTTGTTCGTCTGTTTGTTCTGGTAATATATTCAGTTTCAGCCTATGCAACTTTCCGTCCTTTTATTCATTAATGGTTGTTAAGCACCGGTTCAGTGTATATGTGTATAGATTGTCAAGCTGGCTTTAGTAAAAAAGGGCCTTTTTAGTATGACCCACTAATTTTTTTTTTGAATTTCAAATATTTCATTAAAACATCTTTTAATTTTCCGAGAATAAATCAATGTTACATACTTCTATTTTCACTTATTAGTACATTAGACCCTTGTTGAACTGTACATTAGGTAACCATTCATTTTCACTTATTACTTGATGCAAGGCCCGACATTGTGTGTTTCTTCTGAAAGATGTGCAACAGGTAGTCTAATTAATATGTACTCTTCTTATGCTAAGTAAAATTATCATTATTTGTTTATACCAAGGTGATCTTATGTTTTCATTATAAGGAGTATCTTTTTTTAGTATACAATTTCTTACTCTTGTTAGCGCAATTTTTTGAAGTTTTCATCATATTATTCTACCTCGCTAGAGAAACTGAGGCTCAGTGATCCAACAAGTTTCAGTAGTTGTAATGCCAGTGAGAATGTCAATTGGGATGCTAATCAGAATGGCAACTTTATACCCCTCAGTCCCAAGAGGTGATTATGATTGGGATGTAGGCTCAAAAGCATCTGATAATATAGGTGATTATGCTATTGAAACACTCTTAGGAGCTGCTGATTGTAAGGATGAATCAACTGACATTCGAACAGAAACCACTAATTGCAGAGAGTACCCTCCCGAGGGACCCACATGAGCTTTAGATAACGATGAAGGGTCATTTGAGATTTGCGCAGGAACCTCAGATAATTAGGGTGAAGGGTAAATAGATATTACCAACTAATGATTGATATAATTGCCTTCAAAAAAAGGATTGATAGAATTCAATCATGTAGAAAGGCGAGACAACATATAATAGGCATAGCAGGTCCCTTGGTTTATTCTCTTTCTCTCTTTATTGATGGAACCTTATGAGCTACTATAGAAGTCTTTGGCTCAATCTTAACAAACTCACTCGTACCGTAAAGGGGCTGTAAGTTTGCGTCTCATCATAAGACATGGTGCGTGACTTTATTGCAGTTTAGAGAAACAAGTTGTATAACTAGGAGCTTGACTTATGCCTATTTATCTATAACGTGTCTAAAAGTTCTCACCTAATTAGTACCTGGTTATAAACGTCATGATATTGTTTGAGTTTATATTAAAAATGGTGATACCCAATCAAAGGTTTTTTTTGTTCATACGGGTATTATATTTATGCAAATGTGATCTTCCTGAATCTGATCTAGGAAACCCGAAACTGTTATGGCAGGCCAATCATCCAACAGTCAAAGATTGTGTAATACAAGTGTCTTTAATCAAAGGATCGAAAACTTTCTTTGAGCTCATTTTTCTGAATATAATTTACCTCAAAGAAGATTGAAAGTCGTCCTCTACAAAGGCAGGCTTTACCTGCACATAATGTCCTCTATAATTTATCTCATATTGGATGGGTGCAACTGCGCTTTGATAGTGTAACCGCACAAATATACAACTTTTGAAGTAACCACACAAATAAACATATGGTTAAAATATATGGCTTGAAATATGAAAATACTTCATTCCTATCCATTTGCACATGGATGACGTATACAGAGAAAATTTCCCATATCCAAATCAAATCTCTAAGAATCAATTTAGATATATGCTTATGAACGAGATGACGCATAAAGTCTCCTTTGGCCTATATAAATAGATGGTAACAAAGGAGTAAAGGGCATTCCATTCTCCCTCATATCTCTAATATGAGTTCTATCATTACTACTCTCTTAAGAGCATGTATGAAAAGAGTATCTCAACACCATTTATAAATCCTCAGAATAT
The DNA here is from genome assembly GCA_025667525.1 of Glebionis coronaria. Taxonomy (NCBI): domain Eukaryota; kingdom Viridiplantae; phylum Streptophyta; class Magnoliopsida; order Asterales; family Asteraceae; genus Glebionis; species Glebionis coronaria. The sequence continues at coordinate 216,956,887 of CM046881.1, forward strand.
GGCTATTCGGTTCCATTTAGGAAATGTGGCGTAAAACCGTATACTTAAATACGAGTTACCAGCAGGGAATCGCCACCCGAAAAACCATTTTCCCCATTCAGGATATATTTAAACCTCTCTAAAATGATGTCGAGTATCCGGTTCGAACTAGTGGCGCCTAAGTAACCAATTTAGGCTCATAAACCTCGACCCGTGATTCTACGCATCATCAAGTGGCGCCTTCCGTGGGACCCGGGCAAAAAGAAGTTGCTCCATTTGTTCCCTAGTATCATTAGTAAGCCTACTCTTTTATTTGATGCTTGATCGAGTCTTGTAAAAGAGTTTGATATTTGCATCTGATGATACACATATCTATTAGAATGAAAATAACTAGGCATGGTTATTTAATTTATACTTAACAAAGTTTCATATAAATTACTCTGATGATATTTCCACAAAGTTTAAATGGCTCACTGTTGAAGGTCACAAACGAGTATGATCAAAAAATAGATCACAGTCTTTGCCTTAGTTTGAATCCTCATTAAACTATGTTTCGATATTGGTAACATCTAAAATTATGCTTTAGAAAGTTTATTGCAGGTCGAAAAATAATACCAAGTATCTAACCCATCAGATTTGATGCAAAATATGACATTATCAGGTGTTTCTCTTGATTATTTAGTTAACCGACTTGATTAATAGATGTATAATACATCTTAAAGAGTAAATAAAAAGAAAAGAAACAGATAACATGGAAGCGTGTACAGCGAGGCGAGGCAGGCCGTTGAACTAGAATGTAAGAAAAAATCTATAAGTCGCGTTATTTGAGCTAGCTGATAAGATGCAACATCGTTCATCCGTGATATCGGCTCATGTGGTATGCCCACATTAATTGTCTAACTATTGTGGCAATAAAAAATACTCCGTATATGGTTAAGGCGCCACCCCTACTTATACAACAAATGGTGGAACCTGATTTAAGAAGTGTGTGGCGTTGCTTCATTAAGCTGAATCCAACCAATTCATCAACGTATGAGGAGGGATGGATAAGTCAAGATGTCAGGTTATAGTGTTTCACAAAAAATCATGGTTCAACCCTAGATTCCTTTTAAGTGGTCCATCTATGGTCAACTCGAGAGCTTCAAGTCAATACTCGCCCATAGTGTCTAGCTTATTGAAGCTAACAGACATCCGTTGATCAATAAAAGGTTCCACCAAATAGTACATCTTTGTATAGCACCAAGGCGCGAAGTGTGGCAACACACAATCTAGTGTGACTACCTGGCAAAACCTACTTACAAACTACGGAGTAAGCTGAACATCTAACGCAACCCATTCATTCAATCACAAAGGAACAACAAGAAGGTGAAACTCAAGAGTAAAGACCCTCACCTTTATGGGATGTCCGATAAGGTGGGCTACGTTGTTAGTTACAACACCCGTCATTTAGCAATTCTACCACTACATATATGTTGAATCCTTTCCTTATCCGGTTTGCCAAGTAGATTCCGTCAAGGTAACAATTTCTATTAATTTTCGTCCCAACACCACTCAGCTCATTTTGATATTTACGCATTGTGGCTCTCCCATCAAGGTAAACATATCTCTTAACTGATAATATCAGTTCAAAAACTCAATTTCAGATAGTAGCCACTAATATTCATTTGGTTGAGAACAAGTTACCTCATGAATGTGCACATAGATACAAGCTGAAAAGGCTTGATGTACCAGCTCATGCACAAAAATCCTAGCCACTATGATTCAATTGCTTAAGCTAAAGCAGAGGTGTTAGACCCTGTTCAATTTCTTACAAAAGGGTGCTAAGGCACTAACTCAGAATTCAGTACTCTGTTTCTCAAAATAAAATTGGCCTACTTTAGTACTTTAGAATATGATACATTTCACCCAAAACTCTCTTAATTGAGAAAAAAGAAAAAAAAAGTACAAAGAAAGGTTCAACCTTTGGAATAAAGTAAACAGGTTAAAAGATGATCAAGGTTGAAACCACCTAGTGAAAGATATGGGTCAAGTTAGAGAGCTATACGAAATACTATCATGTCAAATACTTCCTCCTTACGACAACATATCTTTTCGTGAGTAGTTATTTTTGTTAACTAACTTGACCCTGGAAGTCTACATTCAATATTAAGTCTAGTAGTAGCACAAACTAGATCTCGGTCTGACAACCTACCAAAACCCACTTTATTCTCACCAGACACTATGCTTATAAATAAGTTAGTTTTCATGGATTTGGGTCATAAGTTTCTCTAATATGATCTCTTTGATCTATGGTGATTGAATAAGGAAACTCATCTGACGAAATTAAAAGGGAACCCATATTATGGGTCATGTGGATTCCACTAACGTGATGTATCAATGTTGGCGTAACCAACTAGTGTTTCTCCTAACAAGCTTATCAAAACATAGAGACAGAAGAGACGTCACCCTGATCTAACACCCAGTGATCAAAACACGAGTGTAAAGCACCCATCAAGAAATATCATGCACAGTCACGTGACATGGTTAAAAGAAAAGATCAAGAACATCAGGTAATATTTATACATCGTTCCATGATATATATGCAACTCACATGAGGCTCTATGATTCAAATAGGGATAAATACACAAACATAAAGAAGGATACATTATCCAATGTTCATGATGCCACAAATTTCCTATGCACTTCGCAGCTCTATACTAACCTAGCTTGAGTGATAGTTTAAAGTCCATTTAGGGTAAAGCTAAAAGTAATATTGTTCTCTTTTCATGATTATATATCTAACTAATCACGAGAAACAAAGTTGTGTAACTTATTCAGGTTTATCGCACATTAATATGATGGGGTTCGACTCCGCGAAAAATAATATCAAGCAGCAAGGCATCTCCAAAGACGTGAAGCCATATCATGCATATAAAGGCACATCCTTTACAGAATACGCGAAAGATCATCGCGGAATGTAAAGTATCCACTCCAAAGACATGAGACTCAAATCTCGCAAAAGTGGGACGAACACTTGAATGAACATCGCCTGACAATAAAGGGATGCAAAGCTACATGTAGCTAAGGCGCTAAGCTTAATAAATAACAAAGCGAAGATGTTCGGATCATATTATTATTCCGCCATTAAAGGGATAAGAAGCTAAAAATAGCCGAAAACGGCATAACCGCTTCAAAGACACGAAATTCATCGTGTAAACAAGAACATCCACTTCAGAAACGTGAAACTTCATCACACAAAAGCGACATAACCGCTTTGATGATGATCTCTCAACATTAAATGGATGAACAGCTAACAATTGCTAAATAGGCAAAGCGAAAAGGTCCGGACCGCAAAATCATTCCTTGATAAAGGGATGAAAAAGCTACAAACTGATGATAACCAAAGTGGCATGTCCACTCCCACAGACGCGAAATCTTAACGCGCAAAAGCGGAAACCCCGCTTTAAAGACGTGAAATTTCATCTCTACTCAGTCAAAAAACATGAAACTCCATCGCGAAAATGACACTAGCTCCGCCATTAAAGGGATAACAAAAAGCTACAAATAGCTTGTATCCTTACATAACAAAGTGTAAAAATTCTTTGAACAATAACCCATCACAAAGGGGAAAAAGTTGTAAATTTTGTAACTCGCTAAGCTTGAGTCAAAGCTGGTGTGACGAGGTCCAAGTGACATGATGAACAATCAATATCTATTGTGGATAGCGATATACAACATGATCCGTATTAGGATCAACATCGTCCCATCAAATGGGATGTAAAGCCTTAAGTAGCTAATATAAACAACATAACGCACAATGATGTGTCCAAATAAAGATATCCGTTATTGAAGCCTTACTTAGGCATCAGACAGTACAAAAAGCTTAATATATTATATATGTAAAAAATGACGATGATGCACGATTTAAGCCATCATCCCACCATTAGAGCCATGAACGGGCAATAAAATACACCTTATGTATAGGAATACTAATGCCAACGAGCTTAATCAAATAACAATCCAAATATCATCTTAAACATTTGATCATATAAATTGCTTCAGTCAATGTCAATAGGCACTAGTAATAGGTCTAAACCTACTTGGTTCCAAGATAAGATATAGACCATCGTGTTATATTTACACACCAAGCGATTAGAAAGCTCTCTCTTCGAGCCATCCGTACCATTGGATTATCTTTTATCGATATTATGGTAGTTTACTTCAAGTATTATTTGGTTTTGGCTTTGAGAAAAGGATAATAAGTACTAAAACTAACTTACAGTAATTACATCTTATTGGTTTCAACTTTAGCAAAGTTTAACATGGCTACCTATTAAATGATCGGTTCATGGTTTTATCTTCTAATGGATTAAATGCCAAATCATCACAAGTTGACCCACACTAGTATTCGTCTCGTTTCTTTGACCTTCAGTCGCTATTGGCTTAGTTGACTAAAGTTCCCTCACGATCATGACACATCGATTGAGATAAGCTTTAAATTCAATCAATATTGGGTTAACAAACATATCACGGGATACTACACTATACTCTCTGCTAATATCACAGCTTCAACTTTCAAGATCAATTCCTCGTGATGTATTTTCCACATGTTGGATTACATAGGCTTAATGAAGAACGCTTATAAGAATAAATGGAAGAAATCAATGAGGCTAGAAAAGATTGCTAGTTGATACCTACAGTAAGGTACTCAAGCTGAATACATCATATCTTAAGATAATATTTACAAGCAACACGCAAGTTGGTTATCCGCTTGCAAAACTCTTATCACTTGAAATAAACTTGATACATAAAGGAGCATGTCATGAGTCTAAGTTACAACTTGATTATACACATTCTTGTGTCTATATAGTATATCTATAGGATAGCTTTAGCCATATCTTCTACTAGTAATATCTATCATCTAATGATATAATACATCCAAGTGAAACCTAACACGAGATCATTTTCTACTTCTAAAGTAATGCGGTTCCTCTCACGAATAGTAGCGTAAAACGAAATATATAGTGTGAGTTACCACTAAGAAGTCCCATCCGATTAATCATTTTTTCCCTAAAGGGTTCATATACTTGTTGATGTATGATTGTTCGAGACCACTTCACTCATTTTAAATCTTTAGGTGATGCTAGATATCAAGTCCACATTGACAAAAAATTCGGCGATCTAAACTATCATAGAAAAGTAAATAATAAAGCCGCAAGAAGAAAGGCTTGACAAAATTACATACAAAGATCAAATTCATAAGTGTTGCGTTGCCTTTACCCTTATGAATTGAGGGACTTGATAGTGTAACCGCACAAATATACAACTTTTGAAGTAACCACACAAATAAACATATGGTTAAAATATATGGCTTGAAATATGAAAATACTTCATTCCTATCCATTTGCACATGGATGACGTATACAGAGAAAATTTCCCATATCCAAATCAAATCTCTAAGAATCAATTTAGATATATGCTTATGAACGAGATGACGCATAAAGTCTCCTTTGGCCTATATAAATAGATGGTAACAAAGGAGTAAAGGGCATTCCATTCTCCCTCATATCTCTAATATGAGTTCTATCATTACTACTCTCTTAAGAGCATGTATGAAAAGAGTATCTCAACACCATTTATAAATCCTCAGAATATGGCTATTCGGTTCCATTTAGGAAATGTGGCGTAAAACCGTATACTTAAATACGAGTTACCAGCAGGGAATCGCCACCCGAAAAACCATTTTCCCCATTCAGGATATATTTAAACCTCTCTAAAATGATGTCGAGTATCCGGTTCGAACTAGTGGCGCCTAAGTAACCAATTTAGGCTCATAAACCTCGACCCGTGATTCTACGCATCATCACGCTTCTTGGTTTCACACTTTCATTTAAAGTCCTCTTCACTATGGCTCATGAATATATAGATGGTAAGTTACTTTTGAAAAATCCAAAACACGGGAACGGTGCTACCTGTATGTATCAAAATAGTTTAGAACTTTTTTTACAATCCCAAACACCCCTTATTTTTATAAATCATAATCATAAATGGAGTTGCAGAGATACCCCTTATTGCAACATGATGCAAATTTGTGTTGCATCTTTTAATGTTGTTGAAGAGTTCCATTAGGGGGTACATGTTAGTAAGATAAGTAATTAATTATATGTAGTAAGAATATTTTAGTATATATAAAAGTTATAGTGTTGGTAGTAGGATTAAGCAACGTGTTTATTCATATGTGATATGTAATAGATATTTGTGTAACATTGCTTTTCAATAATGAAATTTGTATTCTCAATGTGCTCATGTGTGATTCTAAAGTATGCTAGGAAATTCTGTTGATTTTTTTAGTAATACTTATGTGCACCTCTTCCAAGTTAATCAGTAATCGAGTGTTTTACGATTTCTGTTACTTTTATAATCCAAGTGTTAACCGACTACTCTTTTAAGTTCAAATGCTATATGATTTCCCGTTGCAGTATAAGGGACCAGGCTAGACGTTCAAATTTAAACTTGACTTCCACCTGGACGGGATCCCTCTTTTTATAAATATTCCATCTTCTGGTTGTAAAAACTTGAACCTTGGATGCTCACATCAGTTAAATTGCTCTTGATAAATAAATGAACTTTATGTCTTAGAATAATAAGACTGTATTCCTTTCTTTCATAATTTTTGGTTGTTTGCTTCAGGCGTACACGGAGGGTGATGGAAAGTCTCAACCCATTAGAGGAGATCAGATCTGCCTTTTCCTTGTGACCATGCCATTGTTTGTCTTTGGTTTGGTTGTTTGGTTAGTCTCCTAGATAGCTAATTTCACAAACTGTGATACAATTTGAACCCAGGTAACATGTTAAAACTCAGGTCGTAGACGTGTGAGGTTCTCAACAAGCGTAGATAGAGTCGGTTTCTAAAGTCCCAATGAGTGAATTCCAAATGGGAGACTCAGAGAGATCAAGAATTTCTAACCTTGTCAGCTATGACAATTCTCCGGGAATCTGGCCTGTAAACATCAAATTCGACAAGTTTAAATACAACAAACTTGCAAGACTTCCAAATCTTGTAGGAATTTGTGAAACTGAAGTCATGCTCAGCAAAATTCAGGCTTTCAAGATGCTTTAGACCGAAAAGAACACTGGAATCATTCATTCAACATATCGTTTCGTTGCTCAAGTTTAAACCGGTAACCTGACCATTGATGCTGCAAGTGACCCCACCAATCAGTGGCATCCCGTTCCCGAGTCACTAACTTTCTTGAAAGTGAAGAATTAAACTGAAGTTAGTCCTTAAACTGGATCAAAATCGATTGATGGTTTGTTTGACATTGGCCTGAAACCAGTATTGATCCATTTAATATTTGGCTAAATGGTGAAATTTGAATCAAGGAGCCAATTTAACTTACATGCTAAAGACATTACAATTCTTCGCCATCATCAAGTTAGTACATAATTGTTCCTTCCTTTCTTCTTCTAATATAAACCCTTATTTTTAATTGTATTTGCATCTTTTTTTTCTAATATTAACCTTTATATTGTAACTGTATTACGTTTCTTAATCACAGCTACAACAATGAAAAAGGGTAAATTGATCGAATGATCAGTACGAAGCGGCCGGAAATTGGTGATATAATTTCAGTTATTGTAAGCTACTTGCGCAGTTATGTCTTTTGTGCCGATTTAAACGTTTCTTTGCTTTTCAAGACTTTCACTAGCAAACAGATCCTACGGTTATCAGGTTCACCTTCTTCACGCATTTAGTGCTCTCGGGGTGCTGGAAACTGTCATCAAGCATGCAAAGATGTTTATAGTTTATACCATAAATCGATACGGAAGCCATGGACATGGCCCCTTGCAGGTGTCTTGGTAGCAATATGGTGAGGTTGGTACGATCTCATGGCTATCTCAGAATCTGTTGCACCGTCCATGGATTGTTGGTTGATATTGGCAGATCCAACTATTATGTATTCATCATCAACTGCCATATGATAGTCTCATTGACATACATAGACGAATAAAAGTTTATGCCATCTGTGGCCTATAAAAATCTTCATTTCTTGGATGACGAACTCACGAGCCAGGACTGGTTGGAGGACCTGCATGCAAAGAACGTGGTTTACACCTTTATAATTAGTGTCCAACTGCTTATATGCTATATAGAGTTAAGTTGAATAGTTAAGTTTTTTTTTGTTTTGTTGCTGTAGGTACCTCATATGCTTTAGGCGTAGCGGTAATGTGGCTATACCGCTGTTGTTAGATATCTAACAGAGGTATAGATACTTCCTCTTTTGATTACATTTGTTTACGAGTTGTGTGTATATAGTTTTAATAGGCTATATCCATGAGTGATGATTAGTCTTTTATGCAGTGAACATTAATTATTGAACTCAGTTAGCTATGGATGTTTAAGAGTATTTCTGGCCACCGATGGCTAACTTCAGTTACTTGATAAATCAAATATCTAATGAAGGACACAGTCCTAGTGCTTCTCCCAATGAACAAGGGAAGCCACCAAAGAAGCTGTTTCATAACAAGTCTTACTCAAGGGTCCTACCACCAAACGAGATCCGGCGACTAATTTTACAGAAATCAGAAGGTTCCGAAAGTGAGAAAGAACATGAATGTGGGAGAAATAGCAAGTGAAGGTTTAATTGCCCCACGTGAAAACCCAGACCCAAATGATAATCGTGAAATGGATTAGTCGAGCTGCTAAGGAAGAAATTGCCACCAGATCATGTTCACCATGTGATTTATGTAACAATAGGTTATCGTTTTTCCCCAATTTCCATAAGTTAATATACCCCATAAAAGGCAGCTATTCTTTGAGAAGGGTGTGCATTGGTTTGGTTTTCTGGTTGTTGGTTTATTCGATTTGCGGAGCAACATTTGTTTGAGTCAACTCGAAAACTAAACCGAATCAAACGAGAATTTAATCGCACCGAACCAAAGCCTGAATTTTAATTTGGTTCGGTTTTTAGGTTGACTCGAATAACCCGAATTACACTATTTATTTTAATAAAATATATAATTATGAAGATATTTAACAAAAATTTTTTATCTCAAATATAAAAGTTAATTTTTTATATTAAAATTTAATTTAATGATTATTTTATATATAAAAATATTAAACATATATGTATATGAATTCAGTTTTCGATTCCGATTTTTAAATCCATATTTAATCCGAAAATCGAATTTGTAGTTCGTTTCGATTTTAGAAAATTCAGTTATATTATTAATTCAGTTTGGTCGTTTTTGGATTTGGTTTTTAGTTTATTCAGTTTACTTGGGTTTTTGCCCACCCGACATCAAAAAGTCATATACATCATCAAAACAAGAGTAAACGACAAAAGATCATCTAATGCTTTTGTCTATTTAGATGCTGAAAGTTTAAAAAATCTGTCTCCGAAAATGTTAAGCTATCCACGATAAGAAGTTCAGGAGACTAACATCTTCTGTGCCGCATCAGCTATTAACTCTCCTCAAACTAACATGTGAATAACTTGATATAATAAAGAGACCGACACAAAAAAAAACATACCATACAACAATAAACTTTAAATAAATAACCACACACACAAACATAAACCACAAGTCTCAATTTTAGGTTGTGGAACGCTTTGGCGAAGACCAAGTTTAACAAGGGGATGCGTTGGGAAGGCCAACCAAGTCATTAACATGAAACTTAATCCGTTACCTAAGTGGGCCAAACCCAATCGTAAACTAAGGTTAGTTTCTTTTTAAAAAATACAATAAAATCATATATTACCAACTACAAAAAAAAGCTCCGGAACAACAAAAAAACCGACCCGCCAAACATACTATACAACTGATTATGCAACTTTTGAAAAAACACATAATGCACAACTAATCTCATATTGTACTTAAAATAAAATAAAAAATTCATATGAACATTATTGCAAATAAATATACATATAAAAATGCTCAACCTAAACATAACCGTGCCTTGGACATAAAAAAAACCAAATAAACAATGAAACTTGTGAAAGTATAAACAACAGAAGATATAATAATCTGAATACAAACCTATATACGGATGCCTACGGTTAAAAATAACAAAATATATCAAATTCATAGCATGCACCAAGCATTTCAAAAACATAAAAAATGCAAAAAAAAAGAACCGTAAATAAAACACAAATGCAATTCACACATCAATATATTCAGATTGTTTAATAAAAAATTAACAAAACTCTAAAAAGAAAAATTTTAAACAGAAAAAATAAAAATAATAAGATTAAATTTAAAATTATTAAAAAACAATAACATTAAAAAACCCTCCAAAGAAACAAAAAAGACGATCCCGCCCATTGGGCGGGTTACGATGCTAGTATATATATATATATATATATATATATATATATATATATATATATATATATATATATATATATATATATATATATATATATATATATATATATATATATATATATATATATATATATATATATATATGTATATATATATATATATATATATATATATATATATATATATATATATATATATATATATATATATATATATATATATATATATATATATATATATATATATATATATATATATATATATATATATATACTAGTGGCAAAACCCGTCCGATGGACGGATATGACTTTTGATTGTCATTTAACTTTTTTATTTGGTTAATATTTGTTCATAAATTTTTTTTAGTATAGTTGTCACTTAATGCATTTTTATTTAGCATGACTTTTATTTGTTGTTTAAGTTTTTTATTTATGAAAATAATTGTTTGTAATTTATTTTTTTTCTAAAAGCATAGCGTTTGTTATTTTAATATACTTTTTCAACCTGATTTTATAAAAACTTTCGTTATGAAAGGTCTAATAATGGGTCCAACAAATTTGAAGAGGGTAATGTGAAAATGTCCAAAATCTTATACCTATTCACAATTTAATGCATGTGTTGTACGAAACAATTATAAAATTTAAATAAAATTATACCACAATAGAAATATGTTTATTAATTCAAAAGGTTTAATACTTATTAACACGCCATGAAAAATTCAATTCATAAAGCTTTACTATATTTTATCATAGTGGATTCTCTATGTTATGTTATGTTACTCTTAGATTCAGTTATTTGTAAAATCGTCATATTTATTCATCAAACATTAATTTGGAAATCGCAAAGTAGCATCCATATGCAATTCAATAATATGAATAGAATTATTTAAAAGTTGAGTTCTCATGTAATCAAATTGGTCACTTTCAGTTAGGAGATCGGAATTTTGTTCACTCATAAATTATTGATACAATGTGTCGTTAATCTATACTACTTTATAAAGTATTTAGGGGGTGTTTGGTTAAGCTTATTAGTGGGGTTAGGCTTATATTATATAAGCCATTTATGGCTTATATATGATAAGCTTATAAGCCTATGTTAAGTGTTTGGTTAGGCTTATTAAAATTAATAAAGTAAAATGACAAAAAAAAACATATGAATATTAAATTATGTAGTTATTAAATAAGGGTATAAAAGTCTTTTTTATATGTAAAAGTTATATAAGCCCACCTTTTGTTAAAAAAGCCTCAAATATTTGGCTTACCAAAACCCCCTTATATAAGCTTATAAGCCTACATATATAAGATTAACCAAACACTTTATTTTGTCTTATAAGCTTATATAAGCTAATAAGCTTATAAGCCCATTATATAAGCTAAAACAAACATCCCCTTAAACCATTTTATTTTTAGAAGTTTTATAAAAATTCAGCCTCTAACATTTTTTAATTTAGAAATTAATTTCATGCATCTCTTTTATAACATACTTTTTCTAACAACTTTTGTAACAAAGTATTCAACAAAACTTTCATAATTAAAAATTGAAATATCTTTTTTTTATAATTTAATTTCACCATATTTTCTAAAATTTCGAGCTCTTTAATTCAATATCCATATATTTTGATTAAAGTTTTCATTTTTAGTGAGTGTATTCATTTAGATTTAACTTTTTATAATTTTAACTTTAATTTGAATACGAAATTAGTGGGTAAAAATGTAACATTTATTCGTAAAAAATAGCCATCTCATACCCGCCACTGCATTACGCGGATACCATACTAATTTATGTAAAAACAAATATCGCCACAGTAATATATTTCTTTTAAGAACCAATCATCCACAAAGATGGTACGAACTATAAAATTTATACAAACTATTATATCTTAACTTGCAATTAACATTTACATATATATGTCGAATAATTGCACATATATGGCACCATCAATCTTTTATGTCACATATATTTTACACATATTATACTAAATATCAACTCCAGCATCAATCTTTATGTCACATATATTTTACACATATCATAGTTACACATATCATAGTAAATATCAACTCTAGCTTCTTAGAGGCCACGGTACGGTGACTAGTCGTTCGGCCATCACGGCGCGAGACGACGATGGCGCCAACCGTACCGTGCCTCGTATCGTAGGTTTTGGGTTGGCTACAACCAGCCGATGTTATGGCCGACGACGCGACCCATGATGCAGCCAACCACACCGTGGCTCGCGCCATGGGGATGAGTTATACATTTTTTTTTTATTTTTTTTTTTGACGACACGAAAATGTTGGTGTTAACCAGGGAGGGGGGTTGTGCCATCGTGGGGAGTTTTAGTGTCGTGGGAGTAAAAGGTGATGTGGCATCACTTTTTACCCACGACACGAGTTTGACGGCTCGACCGTACCGTGCACTCTTAGGACTTGCCTTTTTAAATATTTTCTATCCTTCTCCGCAATTAGTATTTTACATACACCCATTTAGTGTCTTACATATGCGCCCGTTTCGCCCATTAACAATAATGAATAAGTAAAAATTGTCCTATCTTTTTTTAAAAAAATATTAAAAAATACTCATATTTAGTAAAATGGGCAAGATTTACCATCTCGGTAAATATAAAATTCGTTTAACCAATGCTTCGGGATATCACTTCTAAAAATTTCATGTAAAGCTTATTTCTCATTTAACATGTTATAAGAAAACTATATTTTTCTTCATATATAGCTAAGCTTAAGACAAAATCATATAAACCTCGCTTCACTTGTACTATTATTTCTATGTAAATACTAAGTTGACTGATTATAGGGAAATGACCGGTCCCAAATTAATAGTCAAAGTGGTCAAAGTTCTAAACAATATCTAATTTTAAACCATAACATACGTATCTATAAAACTGGAGAGCTTGTTAAGCCAAATCTTATCTGTAAGATCAACAAAATGGCTAATTTGATTTTGTTCAAATTAAATCCAGACGTCAAAGATAATGACATAGTGGCAATTATAGTGTTCATCCACACATACATAAACATCTCGAGCTGTAAAAATCAGTTTAATAAAACATAAATTGCAATTATAGTTTATAAACTGTGAAAGTAATCAAAACGGCAAAACAATTGGTCAAAATAAGTATGCTCCAACATATTAGCGATTTTATAAAGAGCATAAGGTGCTTTTGTGCACTTTAATGAGCTAATAAAATCGCAATCTGCATTGATGAAGATGGACTTTCTGCAAGCATGATATTTAGTATGAAGACATAATGACAGTGTGCTTACTCTAGATTTTGAAACACCGAGATGAATCATCGCTTTATGTAGTACCTGCCCCTCACGTCAAGTATCCTGCCAAAATGTATGAAATAAAACTAAAAAAAGAAAGTAATTACCATCTCGCAAGCCCAATTATTCACCATCGAAAGTTTATCATAATCTTAAAAAGTATATCATCATAGTTAATGAATGAATTTATAAACCGATTATTGAAACTTTATGTCAAATAGTGAAACAAATAAATTCAAAGCGCAAATCCAAACAGTCCTAATATGAAACACTAAAATATATATATGCGGTATATGTGCAAGTCTCCTAAATTTAAATAAATCATATAAATGAAACTATACTAAATTACATAATCATTGAAGAACTATTCTGAACCAACTTTGATATCATTCTCGATATAGTAATGGCAATTTTGACTCACAAACTCATGTGTTGAATAGGGATAAGTATCATCTCATATTGACTAATAAGAAAAGTAGCCAAAATGAAAAAAGAGATACATGATCAGTTGAAAGTTATGGTCATAAATCTATAATTTATTTTGAAATGAGGTATACATAAGCATATACGAAGTAATACACATGACTTGTTTTTAGAACTCAAAATTATCCAAAACGGCTATGAGTTTAAAATGCAGCAAGAACATAAAAAAAATCACATCTATTGCTCAATGATGTCTAATGATACACTACTAATTCGAAATGTGGCATCAAACTCTTTCAGAAAGTAACAACTCGCATTGACATATATATACACTAATCGAATGTTAAATCAAAACTTTATTTCAAGAACACCTGTTTTTTAACATGCACCTTTTTAACACACATCTAACTTGAGTATCAAAAAACTAAATAATATATCAATTTTCCATCTTTCTTTAACACATAACTTTAGATACATACCCCAAACCATTCTAGCCTTTATATCTCATGAACATGAATTTGCCACAGCTGTATTTGTACCACCTTACTCTTCTGTAGTTCCTGTAAACAAACATATTGATGTTGTTAAGCCTATGGTATCTTGTTCTGATTTCATCTTCCCGTTTTTGTACAAATGTATGTTCGGTTCACTAAAATGCTAGATTTTCTTGCACAATACCGAACCAAAGATCAGTAAAGGATTTGGTTCAAAACTCTATTCTTAACCAACTCACAATATTTCATCAACAGTTGGCATGTCGATTGAGTTGTCATGTGAATGCACTTGATGACTCATTTTGGACATTAATATTGGACATGTATAAGTAAAACATCTAACACGTCATATTTACACCATAACCTCGAATTCTAGTGCACATCCCTGTCACCTGGCGAGTGACAATTTTAACAGCGTCTTCAAGTAAACTATTTCCTCATCTGTGTGAAGACCTAAGATGGAGGCCTTACCCACTTCCTACTACTACCACCACCCACTTCCTACTTGACAACGGTGCTCCATCACTACTACTGAACCCACTTCCTACTTGACTGCTAAAACCTCCAAACCCACCTACACGATTATATTCAGTCATATATTTGATTATCAAAGCAAAGTAAGAACACTTCCAATACAATCTATCTGGTTTCAGGCTTTACGGTTTCACCATTTAAGGATTGACAATTGGATGTAAGCCTAGATACAAGAAAATACGTCCAGAGGGCTTACACATTCTTCTGTCTCTATTTATAACCAAAAAATCTTAAAAAGATAACTAAATAATTAATTACCAGCTGCTGGAGCACCGCTAAAACCACCGCCACCTGTAGCTGCAGCACCAAACCCACCAGGTGGAGCAGCAAATCCGCCGCCACCAAAACCACCACCAACAGTTGCAACACAAGCAAAACCCCCACCTACAGTGGTAGGAGCACCAAAACCACCGCCAGTGGCAGGAGCACCAACACCACCACCCATGGCAGGAGCAGCAAATCCACCACCACCCACGGCAGGAGCAGCAAATCCACCACCACCCACGGCAGGAGCAGCAAATCCACCATCGCCAATGGCAGGAGCACCAAAACCACCACCACCCGTCGCTGCAGCAGCAAATTCACCACCACTTGTCGCTAGATTACTAAAGCCACCACCTTCTGAAACCAAATTAGCAAACCCACTGCCACCTGAGGGAGCAGTTGCAAACCCACTGCCAAACGGACTTGGAGAAGCAACACTTCCAGGTAAACCAGCACCAAACCGACGCGACTGTCCAAAAGAACCAAGGAGGGAACCTAGAGCCTGTTAACCTGATCTAATCTTAGCAGGCACCAAGCGGATTTTGTTTGGGTGCGGATGGGTTTGGGCTTGACCCAAGTCCAAACCCACCAAGGCTTCCCAATATAAGTTGAGCAGTGTCTGGAGCTTCTTCCTCCAGATCATCCTCCTGGGTAACCGCCTAATCTGAACTATTGATCCCTCCACCAACCGCCACCACTGGATTTATGATGGGTTTTGAGGATACATCAGTAGCTACCGATGGTTCTTCTGGTTTAGAAAAGGATGAAGGTGCTGAGATAACAGGAGCAACCATTGATTCAGTGGATGATTTACCGAGTGATGTTGAGGATGAGGTGGCGTCTTTCAACAATGACGATGAAGGCGCTATAGTGACTGGAACAGGCAATGATGCAATAGAAGATGACACAGCTTCACCAACCTGACTTGTTCTTGTAGAAGCTTCCAGAGAGAAGCTTTTCCTGAGAAGGCAGTTGATGAGCTCACACTCGACACAACAGAAAATGGAGCTTCAGGGGTCTTCCTGGACCAAAGAGAAGAACTTTCAATATCTTTATTACCGGATTGTTGAAGTCCGGTCGATTTCTTCTGGAATATACTTGTGACAGGTGAACTTGTTGTATTTAAAGTAGGTTCCAGTACACTCTAGGTTGTTGACTAAATTTTGAGTCATTGCCTACCCCGGTATCATACTTCAATGTGAAACTTAAGCGGCTTCTTGACTTTTCAGCATTGGCGTCACGCGAGTCTTCTACAGCATCTTGAGTTACAGTAGGTGTAAACTCGATACCAAAGCCTAAGGAAAGCCCAGCATTTACAGGAGTTTTTAATGAATCCTGATGGTAATTACCCTAGAGCGAGTTTGATTGTTCTTCAGGACGCTTTATTTGTACATCCTGGCTGCCTGCAGAACATGAACAAATAATAATCAGAAAGCCATCACTGAACTTTGGAAGCCAATATATCATATGAAAGAACCTAAAAAGTGAACCAAAGACTATTTTAGAGCATGCAGCATCCTAAATCGTTTTATTCAAAGATTTAGAATATTTTAACAAACAACTATACCCAATCCCGCTCGAAAAGGGTGTTGGGGAGGTAGAATGCAGATAGTCACATCCCTACCCGAGGGGGGGGGGGCTATACATAAAAATTGGCAGAGTATTGTCAAACAATGTATCCAAATATGTCTTACCTCTGTTTTGAGACGTTTTCAAGGGCTCGTGTGAGATATCACGAGAAGCCATTGAACGTTCAAACAACCTTTAATTAGTTCTTATTGTAGTGCTTGGTAACGATAATCTGGCAGGACGCATCTGACGATACATGTCATAAAATAAGATGCATTCTCAAGCCGCGACTTTTTTCTTGTGAGCAAAGCTCTGCAAGAACAGAATCGTTTCTCGGTAGTAATCGGCTTATCTTTTAATAATATCTTTTTTCTTCAAGTGGACTTCAAGTTTCTTTTGTGCATCTTTTTGTTGTTGCAGCTCGAGTTGAGTTAGTTTAGGATCTTTAGCATTTGGTTTCCTCTTCCTCGTCTTCTTTTTCATGCGCCCATTACCTGTGCCTGCTAACATTTGTAAAATGAATAAGACATAGAACTAAGTTTCGTTCAACAAACCTTGTGAGACACAACGGTAAGTTTTTTGTGAGCATAAGCATGTAAAAAAGTGGATAAGCTATCATAAAAGATGTAAAAAGTTATTAGATGTTTATCCTCTCTTTGCACAACTAAGCTACACCACCTGTTGCAGTAACAAATTTAAATATTTTAAAATCAGTAAATAAGGTTTTCGAATGATGACAGGTGTCCCATATCTTTTCTACTACAAAATTAAAAAAACTACTACTCCAAATAAGAATTATTAGATATAAACTCTTGTTCTAATCTCAATGCCACAAATATTTATTCTTTACACTAATTAGAAGATATGGAATGAAAGTTGCAAGATTTCCATATAGGAGGTTAGAATGTTAGATATAACTGCAACTTACTAATGATTCAAATTTCTCGATGGATGTGGTATTAATTTCAAGTTGTTTCTCAAGAACCGAATAACTTTCCATTAGCATATCTGTCACTTGTACTTAGCGAAGCTAGAAAGATCTTGTTGCCGACTTTTTTTATAAAAATTGAGTCGTGTCAAGTTCCAGGAACAATAACCATACGGATCATATGACAGGGTCCTATATTAATCTACTTATATTTCTGTTTTTCTTATCACATATATTCTAGGTATACTTGTAGTCCATTATTCATTCACATTGATTAGAATACAGCTAATGTTATTCCAATTGTAAACCATAGACTGTAGCAATATATGTTACATGTTAATTTTTCACAGATGCCTCCACATCCAATCACTTCAAGCAATTAAAAGGTTGGTGGTTACAAATTGACCCATATGCGATGTATAATATTTTGTCAATCACTGGAGTTAATATTTGATTACCTGAGTCTTCTTGTTTAAGCAGATGGTGTAACCTTCTCCTGGACATTCATTTGTGTTTGATATAAAAATATGCCTTTAATAACGATTTCATAATCCTTGGAGTTTGGCCAACTCTAACACTCATAGGCCTGTACATCTAAGTGATATATTCAAATAAAGCAGTTAGAACAACCAACGATCAAACACAGTAGATAAATACATGTTGAACTAATAAGATCTCGTAAAAATCGCACCTTACCAGGACTTGGTCACAGGTTTTGTAGCGTCGACAAACATGTTATGCATCAGCAAGCTTACTCTATGAAGTGTACCCCCGTTCAGGGATTTCTTTGGGCGTCTCCTACATAAAAACATCGTTACTTTGAAGCACACGCCTTTGTTTTTTCATAAGAACAACCTAAGTCATACAACTGATGTAACATTTTTTTAGTCTGAGATAAATATTTGTTATTTTTCAAGTTCTCCATAAGAAAAGTATAAAATTCAAATAAATTTTGCCTACAACAGTGGACCATTAGCTTTATATGATGTAGTTGAGCTTTTATCGAGGCAAGCCTAAGTGGCTCAGATAGTGTACACCCATAAGTACGATGTAAACTGACCTAATAAGCATATAGTTCAAAATTGCTACATATAGGGAGAAATATTAATAAACAGCTACTACAACTTTTCTTTTATTACTTAGCAGCTACCCAAATCCCTAGAATGTAAATTTAACATTATGGAGGGGTATGATTGGCATAAAGAAATGCATAATATGTTTTAATTTTTTTATTTCAGATACATGTCTTTATGCCAGACTACTTGCAGAAGATTACTGTAGATGAAGCAATGGATCAATTAAAGAGAGCAGGATTCCCTGAAGATAAAATGGAAGCTTTAGAAAGGCAGCTAGCACCAAAGGAAGATAACACTGCTAGGAAGCTTGGATTAGTGAGTAGTAGTATGCATCTGAACGTTATAAAATGACGGTATCAAACCACCAAACGAAAAGGGTAAAATTCCCGAAACATGCAGTCATTGCAGACCCAAAACCACCAATTAACCCAAAACCATGATGGAGGTGTTGAGGAAATGCCTTTCTGTCTGATTGAGAAGAGGGTGCAGGTCTCTGACCCACAGGTCAATGTAGGATCTCAACACCTGGTACAGATTTTGACCATGGATCAGTTGAGTTATTTCCCCTGCCATATAATGGCAATAACTTTATTCTTCAATAAGTGCCTTACAAACTGGATTCCCTTGGGACTGTGAATGAGTGTGAAGCCACTTGTAAAGACAGGGCCAGCAAAAGAGATGACCACACAAAGTAGCGATTGGGTTGTGGGCTAAATGAAAGCATATGTTGCACTCAAAGTTTCCAGCATCACCATTGTTTGGGTTGTTGTCGCTTGAAGTAAATGGACTTGGTATCCGGGAAATAAATTAAGTTACTATTAAGCATCATTTACTTTTAATATATATATAACTTCATTCAAATGGGCTTGGTTTCATATAATCTAAAATGTATATGGTAAAAGTACTTAATTTTTGGTTTTAGGGGGGAATTAAGTACTTTCATTAACCGATTTAACAAAACTCTCGGTGCAAACATGGGTTACATACCTGCTCTCAGTGCTAATGATGCTTGACCCAACCGTTGAATTTTTATGTGCTACCTCTTTTGTAAATCACATCAGAAACAAACCATCTTCAAGCTTACGCAAACAACAAAGTGACTTGACATCCGGATCTTGTCCATATAGCAAGTTAACATAAGGGTATTAAACCAAATGTCGCATCAGTAAAGAGGGCGTGATATACAATAGATTAACATAATCATCAATGTCTAAACTTTAAATTTTTTAAAAAAAGAGCTTACCAGGCATTCGATTATAACACAATAAACTGTAACTAATTGTTAATATAATTAAACTTACCTCGCATTCGATTAGTATGCGCTATCAAAAACAATCTGCAAATAAAATTTGAATAAACATATTAATTAGGGATAGTAAAATATAATTTAGGGTTTTAGTATGAATATAGCAATAGGTTTGGTTTAGAAGAATATCGTTGTTAGGATACACAACAAAGACGAATTTGATAAACATATTATGAATGATAAACATGCCGAAACTTAGAAGCTCTGAAACAAACCACAAATAATCTCCACGTACCAACATGAATACTAAAATAAAGTCAATATCGTAATTAGTACAATATTAGATATATTTAACATGGAAAACACAAAGTGTGCTTACCACTAAAAGATAATGATGAAGGAGAACCAACGGATGGGCTGGTAAATGCTCTAGTAACAGATGTGGAACGGTTCCAGATCTGCATTTTTGGTCGTGATCTGCTCAAAGTTATCTATTTGTGTACCAAAGTGTTATCTGCATTATTGGTCGTGATCTGCTCAAAAACCATGGTTCCTTCTTATTACTTCACAAAACACGACTAAAAACAATCTCCTGATCTCAGATTCTAAAAAAGAAAATATCAAAATACAAATAAATTACAAAACATCTTTGAAAATAAAAGTAAATAAATAAACAAAATACTATGATTATGATGTGTAGAAAATATCAGCAACTATATATTCTCGTACATTAAAAAAAACTCAAGATCTGAGGTTTGTCGAGCTAAACATTATGGGATGTATGAAGTTGACATTAGGGTTTCCTTTGAGCTAGAGAATGAGTCGTGTGTGGGCTTTGTTTGGGTATACTGATGATATTAGGATATTAGGATTTTGTAAAAGGTTATGGCCGGTTTTTTTGACAATAATATATCTATTTTCGAAACTAATACCAAAATCTCTGGCGTGCTCCACTGTTAAGGTCTTTGTCTTTGAACTATCAGACCCGTGGTCGAATCTTGCAAGGGGCAAACTTTTTAAAGTTTCAAAAAAACTTCAAAATTAATAAATAAAAAACTAAAAATAAGTGATGACGTGGATTAAAACATGCTTATGTGGCATTTCCCTCCTGTTATATATAATGTAGATACATATATATATATATATATATATATATATATATATATATATATATATATATATATATATATATATATATATATATATATATATATATATATATATATATATATATATATATATATATATATATATATATATATATATATATATATATATATATATATATATATATATATATATATATATATATATATATATATATATATCTATATATATATATATATATATATATATATATATATATATATATATATATATATATATATATATATATATATACTAGTAACAAATAAGCAACCATGTTTAATTAAATATTGTCTGAGCTATTATATGACAGTTAAATTATCTCCGGTCTAATGTACATTTTTTTAAAAGAACTACTAGTTAAATTATCTCATGTCTAATGTACATAAAAAAATACACTTATATCAATACCACATCAACATAAGAGCAATACTAAACAACCTCATCTTATCATACCATCTAATAACACCGCTCATTTTTTTTTCTCAATTTTTTAAATCTTCTACTTAGTAAAAGCAAAGCGTTTAGTGAAGATTTCATTCGTTTAAAATATCAATTCTTCCCTTATTTGATAATATTTTATGAATGTTAAATATGCTTAAAAATTTTAAAATAATAAAAATAAATTACTTCTAAATTCAGCTAATTTTTTAATAAAAAATGTGAAAAATTGATGGAGATATTTGATGGAGAAAAATTGACATAAAGTATGTGGACAAATTTGTGAAAAATAAAACTGAAAAAAAGAAGATAATTCATAATACTTTAGTGGTTAAATTTTAAATAAAATAGATGAAGTTAAGTGAAACTTGTATTTTTTTTCATACTTTTACAATAACTTTAGATTATAAACAAATAATCCTCACACTTTATACATTCTAAACTTTATATCTTAACATACAAAATTCATAAAATTTGTTTAAACACTAATTGTTGATACAAAGGTTGGATTGGAATTTGATGACACAAATTAGAGGTAATTCGGGTGTTGAAGGCTTCGACTCCTTCACCTAGTGAACTTGTTTGAGGACCCTGTATAGTAAGAGAACACTGTTAAGCTTACCGTCAGATTGTCTCCCAAGATTAACCTCCGACGTGAGAGTAATTAATCGGTTTGCAATTTAGTAATCGGTTAGGTTTTACAGATTGCGTGAATCGTACCTTTAAAGGAACCAAAGGGGTTCTTTAATACCCGATGAAAGCCTAGCATGACTTCCAAATCGTGCAACCCAAGTCAAGGAAAGATATGCTAGGATTTGTTTTATAATCCTTACCTATAAATAAAGATTGCATATCTATTCCGGAAATAGGGCGAATCGTAATCCTTGTTAGATTATGATTCAATTAGCGCTAACCGTGTGCGGTCAACCGCAGTCTGTGTGAAACCACGTGCGACTCACCCTGGGCCAGGCCCCTTGGGCTTATCGCAGTGAAGAGACCAATTCGTAATGGGTCGGTTACAGATTGTATACGTAGGCCGGGCCGAATGGTCTGACCGACCCTGGTGGCAATGCTGGTACCGGGATTCGGTATGTTTGGTTTGGATAAGGTTGGTGAACAAAGTATGTCAGGTTTGGTTGTTGGTATGTGATGTCGTATAATCCCTAGTGGGTATCCCTGAACAAAGTCGGAAACCCGCTACTAGAAATCGATTGGAAGGTCGAATCCCTATGTGGGTATCCCTTCAAATGTTTCTTAGACGCATACAAAGGATATCACCAAATCCAGATGGCGGAACATGACAAGGAAAAAACAACTTTCCACCTAGTCAGGTTATCTACTATTACATAAAGATGTCATTCGGCTTATAGAACGCATAAGCTACTTATCAACGGCTTGTGGATAAAGCCTTCGATAACCAGATAGGGCGTAACCTTGAAGTCCACGTTGACGACTTGGTTAT
Source organism: Glebionis coronaria (assembly GCA_025667525.1). Taxonomy (NCBI): domain Eukaryota; kingdom Viridiplantae; phylum Streptophyta; class Magnoliopsida; order Asterales; family Asteraceae; genus Glebionis; species Glebionis coronaria. The sequence continues at coordinate 216,980,035 of CM046881.1, forward strand.
AAAGAGCCATACAGAGGATGAACTCAACTCATCCAGGATATGAAAGAAACTTTCGTGACACTGCGAAAGATAAACATGAAATTGAATCCTAAGAAGTGTACTTTCGGTGCTATGGAAGGTATGTTCTTAGGATACATGATAGATCCTAACGACATTAAACCATGCCCGGAAAAGAAAGAAGCGTTATACAACTCCTATCTCCGGGAACCATCAAGGAGGTACAATCTCTCAGTATAAAGTAAGCAGGATTAAATCGATTCTTATCCAAATCCACTGAAAAAACCCTTCCCCTCTTTAAAACACTCAAAAAGTGTATGAAGTTAGGAGAATTCTGTTGGACAATGGAAGCAGAATAAGCTTTTGACCAGCTTAAAAAACACTTAGCAGCACTGCCCATGCTGGTCGCACCATGACCGAAAGAAGAGATGATCGTATATCTATTCGCTACACATGGAGCGATCAACGCGGTGTTAATGACTGACAGAAACTCTGCAAACACCAGTCTACTTTGCCAGAAGGGCTCTACAAGGTCCGGAACTGAACTACAATCCAATGGAAAATCTAGTCCTAACACCAGTATATGCTGCAAAGCAATTGCACTGGTACTTCCAAGTGCACCCAATCGTGGTGATTACGAATCAACTAATCAAGCAGTTCATATCAAAACCGGACATAGCAGGGAGATTGCAAAGTAGAATGTCTTACTGGGGGAACACAACTATAACACCCCACTTGGATAAGTGGACCGTTACGTGTATTTATGGAGTGCCATCAAAGCATGCAAGGCAATGTATTAAACATTAACTGACCATAATGAAAATATCAGAATCAAACATCGGTAATCCAAACATAAGCTTAAATATAAAGATTAAATACTGAAAGGAAAAGGATGAAACAATGTCCAAACAACTGAAGTAATGTATGAGTGCATAAAATAAAGGAGTCTGGATAGCTCCCATCCAATGCACGTACTCTCTCAGAAATCCTAAGAGCGTCCCTGTGTACTTGCCGTTTGGAACATGAAAGGAAAACTACGGCTGAGCATAACGCTCAGTGAACGGATGTGAAGTACGATAATAATGTACATGAATGAAACAGGTAACAAATACTGAAACTAAAACTGTTATAAAACTAGAAGCAAGCTGTGTAAAATCTGAAATGTCAGATTTATAAATAATAAAACTGAATCATTAACTGTTAAATCTGAAAACATGTATTTAATGTCTTTTTAATTTCCAAAAGCTTATATAGGTCATGTTCTGTAACAACTGTTGCATGAATAACTGGAGGGGTGTCCTGTTATGCTGTAGAGGGGTGACCTCTAAATAATGTGTTGGGTGGAGGGATCAGCTCCAATGTGAAGGATGTAGAGCACACACCACATTCACCTGATAACTGTAAACTGATAAGCATAGGATGCATCCATACGCCCCCACTAATAATACTGATAAAATGGCCAAGCTGAGCTGAATGGGATGCTGCATGATATCACTCTCCTACAGGTGAGTCATGTCACCGGTGCCTCAAGTGTCATGGTTACGGTACCTCCGTAACTAGTACAACTAGCTGGTCATGCTTGTATATAAGGTTCGGGCAATATCTTAGTCATTAAAATAATTTCAGATAATTTATAACATGTACGAGGAAAATATTTGGCTGCAGACGGGGAATCCTAATCATGCATAGAAAGGAAGTCCTAGCAAAAAGGACGGAAAATCCGTACCTCGTGTCCAATAACCGACCGAGATCAACTGACAGAAAGTCTACTCTGATTTCACGCGAGCTACACGAATAAAGGACGCGAATAAGTTAACTGATATTCGTTTATTTTATTTATCTCAAGTGTCCTTAATTAATTTATTTATTCTTGTAATACTGTTAATATATAAACTGATAAGTCTGAATGTTCTAATATTTCTGATTAACGTATTCCTGTTCTATTATTAATTACGGTATAACACGTATTCTGACATTATAATATTTCTATATTTATTAACCCGCTAATAATAGAAAGTTCCCTAAATTAGAACGTTTCAAAATTAGTTTTTCTTCTTGAAAATTAAATCATGATAAATCACATGTTTTTGGGGGTTAAAAGGGATCATTAAAAATCAATTTAATTTTACTAATTAAATTATGACAACAAAACCACTTAATTAATATATCTCTATATTATATATAGGTATAATTATGACTTGAAACCACAGTTTTTAATCCAGTCATATCCCAGTCACATCTTTTAACCAATAGAATTTGACTTTTGGCTAAAAAAACTCACTTTTTTCCTTTTTTATCTCATTTTGGGCGGGCCACATTTTTTAGAAACACGTTTTAGTGCAAAATCGCGTTTGCATACCGTAGGTATAAGTACTCTATTTTTCCCCATTTTTTCCACACACGGGAAAAAACACAGACGACCCATTATCCTCTTTTCAACTAGATCTTAATCTTAATAAAAAAAACACAATAAAATGCTTCGATCTTTCATCTTTGTTAATAAAAACATTAGATCTTTGATCTTTGATCTTTCATAACATTCTTTTTTTTTTATCTTTGATCTTTGTTTATTAAAACATCCCTTATGAATTTATCCTGATCGTAACTGATGTTTCATATTTGTTTTTTTGATTGACTTTCTATTGTATTACTTTTAAACCCTAATCCAACCACTATCAATCGTATTATTTGTAAACCGTCATCCATTTTTTTTAATTAGTGGGATGTTAACCCTAACCCAAAAAATATAAAGATCAATTTGTTTTTAATGTTTGTTGTTTGATTCAGCTTAATGGATTTACCCTTGGCTATTTTGCAGGCGGTCATTCAAAGGGTACCCACTCAATCAATCGGTTATGAATCCCTAATCAAGGATGGATTCATGACATCGCACACGAACCTGTTAAGGGGCAACTTTAGCTTCTGCGTGACGCACATGGAAAGCCACCTAGAGTATGCACGAAAAGCCTATGCTCAGAATATGTGAGTCATTCAGAATTGGGGAACATGTTCGTAATCGATTGATTAAATTCACATAGTAGTTTGTGCAGGTCAGGAATTAATTTTATCTCACTAAACTTCATAATGCTTTACCACTTATAAAAATCCAACTTTGGACATTTGGATGAGAGTGTCGGATGTAGCTCTTTTACAAGTTCTTATTCAAAGTCATTTGTAAGATGACAAAACGAATATGTTTCTGCAACAAGTCTGCAACGAGTTAAGGTTCTATGGTTTCAATTATATATTTGTTTTCTGTTGTGTCACTATACCTGCTCTTAAGGTTAGGAATTGTACTTATATTTCGGGCAGCTCATTGCTGACATAGAATCCAACACCCCCGGCATTGAATGTGTCGTTATCTCAACCTTTTTCCAAAACGATCTGGGACTTTCTACTGCCAATGGTTTTATTTGGTAAAAAAGGGAGCGGGAGGATAATGGCATGGATCAATATACAATATTTGTTTTAAAAAAGTTAACTATCCGCAGATCATTTACAATAGCAAATGAAAGTGATTAAAAGAAATCAAGAAACCAATCTAAGATGTTTACACTCCATGCTTTTATGAAATGTTATATTTTTGGCAGCCACGTATACATTTAGATTGCAACACCTGTTATCATTTGGTCTTAATGATATAAATACACAACTTTTACGATTGTCCAAATTTTTCTAAATTGCACTCACCACCTAAAGCAAATACTAGATTCTATACCATAAGAAATTCTATATGCACATATCTGTGAAAAGGGAGCAACTTCAACGCAGGATTGGATATAGTATTCAATTTACTAAAATTCATGTTTGGTTTTTTAAACACAATATATTATAATTTAAGTTCATCTGAATGTTAAATTTTATTTAGGATATCAAAAGACTAATTCTCACTACCCCCTACTTCATAATTTGAGCTTTCGCCATATAGTTTTGTAGATTAGTGCAGAAAGGTATATGACTTTGTAGCACTGAGCTCTCTTTTATCCGCTTTATCCTTGCCTACAACCTAATTACCTCAACTTGGATTTCTTAAAAAGTCAAGCAGGTCCAAGGGAGTATTAAACCTCAACTTGGCTTTCTTAGTAGTAGATTATCATTGTACTGTACTAAGTTTTCTAATCATTTTACCACATTAAGTATCCATCAAATGCTGTAAAAGAGAATAAACACGTGTCTATTGGTCGACCTAACCCCTTTTGATCCGCACCAGAAAACTATTTCTTATGTACTGCTCATTTAAAGTTTGAAGGGTACTGAATCATTATTGTTCTTAAGGTCCTTTTATCATCTCCTACAATCCAAGGATCTGTGTAGTTTATCCGGAGTATGGAGTCAATTTGACCTCTTTAAAGTGAAAGATTGAACTTTTGGTTCCTCCCAAATAGGTTTTTATGGTATACTGCACAGCTGCAATCGAGAAAAAATTGGAGTTAAGTTTTAGGGATATAAAAATCATATAAAAACAATAATGCTTACTGAAACTTGTTAAGGCGTTCCTTCTAAAGCCAGGTAATACTCTATTGTCTATACGAGTGTGTGTTTTTTCATAATCTGTAGTTTCTTAAGAATCATGGATTGTGAATTTTGTGTTTTTATACTTGCCAATGCTACTTCTCTTTCTTTTAAATTAATGCCACTCATATATTTTAAGGATGTAAATAATCAGTTGATCTCTTTGTGTGCTGCATGTTTCTCACAAGCAACATCATGTGTGCTTAGGAGCCATTCATCTTTGAAGACAGAGGTGAAGTTGTAAGTACTTTTTTATGGCAATTAAATCTTTGTTGCGTACACTCTTTGAGATCAGGACGTAAATGTAAAACTAATTATTCAATTGCGTTTCCTATATGAGATCAGGCTGTATTTCGTTGTTGCGTTTTAATAGTATTATCTGATGCAAATTTTACTTGATTATCTCTTTTCATGTTTCAAGCTATTTATTTAATAATATCAACACCTTTAATACCTGTAATGCCTTTCATACCAGGTAGATGATTAATACCAGAAATTACATAATCCTATATTTTTCTCCATGTTGATAGATTTTAATGGTGGCCATTGTTCTTTGTGTGCTTTAAAGTGCTATTTTAAGTTATGAAAGAGTTGTAGTTCTGCAATATGTACCCTAACATGTCATATTTTTAATGTAGTTATTGTATAACTAACAGATCAATATGCATAAAAAGTAGCCGAAGCATCCGAGTTTGTTTCTTCTCTGATATGTTGTAGACCGGAACGGGAAAAAGTGCCTTGCCGATTTCCATCAGCATATGGACAACACTTCAAGTTATAGGGTCATCGGTTATAAATTGATCAGATCTAATCTTTCAAGAAAGAGGGTTCTTGCAGTGAAAATCAAGTACAACTGATGTTACTAACAAATTCATTAAATTTGAATAAGCAGAGAAACAAATATTAGTCTACAACACATAGGACAAAAAAAGAACAAAACATAACATAGGACGAAATAACCTACTGAATTTGAAAACCCACATAACTAGGATAATGGCACATTAGTAAGCATTTCAAATTGCAACTATTCAAAGCTACATGTTTCACCATCACTGTAAGTCTACAAGTAGTAATTATAAAAACCAGCAAGACTCAAGTTTATATGTTAATTAGGTAACATTTTTTCGGAAAAATGACATTCAATTAGGAATGTAGTTGCAACCCTATTTATATGTTAATTACATATCTTAGATACGTTTATGTGGCTTATTTTGAATATTGTCAGCCTATGTAAGTTTCTTATGTTATAAATAATCCGAAAAGTTTAATACTAAGCCAGAAACAATGAGCCTTATGAAACAAAAGCTCAGAATCAAATAAGCCATAAGCTGAAACAAACATCCCCAAAGTTTTTAGAACTTTTCGCCTTATACTGTGCTTATGAGCTTATTTGATTTCGGAAGCTATAACTGGAAGGGATATAAAACACTATCTCAGATTATAATCTTTAGCATACATTAATTAGCAGGGCGATATAGCATACATTAATTACCATTAGTTACTTTTGTTTACGCTTAAATTTTTTTATGCAGATATGTATGTGTGGGTGTTGGTTGTGTCCGGGTATGTATCTGCCCCGACCTGTTCATGGCAATGCATCATATCTCGACTTATACTTTAAAGGAGGCAAAAGCTAAGCAGGGGTGTTCAGATAGGTTGCTTATTTTATGGGCTTAATGTTTATGTAGTACAGTAGCAAATTAGCATCCAATGACTAAAGAGTTCCTGCCAGTGTACGTGTGTAGTTAGTTTAGTTTTGTTTACAATTTAAGATGATCACAACATAAGTCTAAATTAATCCTAAACGTAACACAACTACACTTGCCAACATTCATTGCTTCAAGTTGGAGGGGCCGATCATGAACGAGACATGTCTCTTACCGGTGACCTACTGCATGGCATAACACATTATATGTTAAAGTGCAGCAATAACAATTGATATATCTATAACTACGAGTCGTGATGTCAATCTGTATACAATAAAATTGTGTTTATTTGGTTTATGTTTCAATTTCAATAACTCATAGAGGTCAGATTTGAAAACTTCCAAGAAATAACGTGGGGTCAAACAGAATGTATTAATCAAATGGGTGAAAGCTACCAAAAGTGTTGAGCAATTTTTTCCACCATAATGCCTTTCTTAGAAACTATATATTTAACGAACATCAGATAGTTTCAAATTACTTTCATACATCGAATAGTTTTCAATTCAAAACCAATTGTATATTGCATGTTATATTAGCGTTAGTTAAATGTTATTGATGGGATTTTTGTGTAGATATGTGTTAGTAGAAGAGCTCACAGTTGACAGAGAAGAATAACATATATAGATTTGGTGTTGTTTTTCTTGAGCCTTTAACTGGCAGAAAACCTGCTGATCACATACTGCCATGTGAGCAACAGAATCTCGTCATCCATATATTAAATACTCCATATATCTTTTATTGTTAGGCGCATAAGATAAGATTAAAAGTTAAAATGTTTTGTTGGTTTTAATTTGATGTAGGCAACTCCAATGGTAAGTGCAGACGAAGTTGAACAGTGCGTAGACCCAAATCTTAACGGACAGTATTCTTTAAAGGCCAGTACTAAACTTGCCGCAGTGGAATCATTGTGTGAGCAAGATGAGCGTGACCTTAGGCCAAATATGAGCATCGTGGTTAGGGCACTTCAGCATCTCTTTAAGGCGGCTCCTGCGTATGTGGTCGAGGTCTAGGCATCACGTAAAGTGGCATGTGGTTTTGTATGTATGTAGATTCTGGTTTGGAACACTTCTCTATCCTGATATACATAACCATCATCTCCAACAATTTTATTTTTTTGTGCAAGCCCAGATGAGACAGTTAAAATGTCTATATAATCTAAAATTTACTAAACACTTGAAACTTGGTAAGTAATTAGCTTTGTTTCATTACCTAGCCTCTTCAGCATTATCATATCTGATCATTTGACTATAATGCATATGCTCCAGTGCAGATAGCAAGGCAGAAACAAGATTGGCTTCACGAGCAATTCTGCAACCAGAAAAGATTAGTATAATCACTAATGAATCCTCATTCCCTGCTACTAAATATGATATATAGTTCAGGACATAACTTTAGTTTACTCTTGCACAAGGATATGGTTGATGTTTATTGCAAACTCATATTGAGCTCCATATTAAACAAAGTTATCGACAATATGTTACATTGTTTATTTTGCACATCAAGTACCACACAGTAGTTTGAGTGATCAGAATTTGGTACCAACCACCAGGTTTTTTCTTCTTCTAAAGCTCAGTAGCTATTTTCTTCTTCTTGGCAAACTCGCAATGCTATTAATGAAAACCAAAAATTCCCATTTCCTTAAGTGATGGCTAAGGATGAAATTTATATACGCTACTACTCCTACTAGAGAAAGTTTATGACATGTGCTTGGGTTTGATCTTCTTTTTTGGTACAACTTGAAGAAACAAAATATCAGATGAAACAGGACAGGTTCTTCTTCTGTGACCATATCAATTTATAAAGTTATGGATAAAGCCAACGCATAACACACTTTAGAGCATTGATGCGGAAGATGTATATAAGTTTAATAAGATTCAAGCTCCTCTCAAACCATGAATTCAGAACAAAAAAGCTCAAAGTTAAAAAGGCCATCGAGAAAGGCAACATGGGGTAAACGTAAACACCACCCGTAAACGTAAAGAACAAATGATAATCTAAAACTGTCGTCTCGGTTACACGTTTAGAAACTTAAGATAAGATGAATAGGCTTAGTAAAAGTATAGGGTTGATTGTGAAGAGTCTATAGTCGACTTTAAACACTGGGTATTTGCAGAATATGAACGAAACGATGGATTCACTTGAGATGCAATTTGTGAATATGGATGTTCAAGACGAGTTTATGGAGAGTTCGATGGTGGGAAGTACGAGTTTGAAGACGCCTGAAGGGATATGTACCAATATTTCAAACATTAACCGAAAACGGAGAATGCTAAACATGCATACATCTCAGCATTCCCACTTCTGTTTGAAAGAAACTTTGCACAATTTAGACGTACTTAACAAGTATATCTAGACCCAACGAATCAAAAGTTGCAACATGAATTCCATTTGAACGTACAAAAGACCTGACTCGAAAGCAACTGTGCATACAATTTTTGATACTAAACCAACTAATCTATCACAAAATGGGCATTATTTTATACTAGAACGGTACCGCGCAATACGGTGGCGAGTACCTAATAACGAATTTTGAGACTAACAAATACTAATCTCTTACTCATTGTAAAGTTATAAAAAATCGAATTAAAAAACCCACTAAAATTGAAAAAGACTAAAAGTTAATAAAAATATATAAAAATGGATATCGAATTAAAAACACAAAATTTTAGAAAATATAGTGAAATTAGATTATAAAAATAATAAATAAATAAAAAGATTTTTCAATTTAAAAGAAAAAAATGTTATTTTAAAAGGTTAAAAAAGTTTGTTATAAAAGGTTGTTTGAAAAAGGATATAGTATATAATTTAATGAAAATATCAATAGCTTTTTTATTTAACGCCTTGCTATTTTAAAAAGGTCCCGAATGCTTTATAATTATTTTATATTTATATATGATGATATCCACTTTGGTAATTTTACAAGTTTTAGTCAAACACTTAAAAATTTAATAATAATATTTGTCAAACACTTAAAAATTGATTATCTAATTATTGTCATATAAAACAATATAATTAAATTAAAACATTATATTTTAACTAAAGTTTTATAACAATTAATTATCTAATTATTATATTTCAAAACTACATATTTATTATGAATAGCCAATACCAAAAATCCTCTAAGAACGAGGAGAGAGTTGAAAATTTAATTAGAAAATAATATGATAACATGCTTTGAATACAAGCATTTGCATAATGTTTTTCTTTATTAGTATCCAATAGGCTTTTTAAACAATCATAAATATTGCACTTAAAATAGTCGAGTTGAGATGTTATACATCTATGCCGATAACCTTTGTTTGTCCAAAAATGGAAGAGGTCACGTGATCGAGACGATGTTATGATATATTGTGGGATACCATTAAATAAGAAGAAGTCAATGAGACACTTATACAACCTTAACATTTTTAGATAAAACAAGGTAGCTTTATTTTATTTTTACACAATATTACTTGATCATATCTTTCCTACAAAGGTGAGTGAAAGAGTTAAGTAAGACTTTTTCGTATATTATGTTGCGCTTTATTCTTTACGTAAACAAAGTATGGTAAATTTATGATCACTCAGTTTCAGTCAACCTTAGTATTATGTACATTATTGTGAGCGAACTTGTCCGTCGGGTGACTAAAATCCACACAATATTAAAAATTGTTTTAAATAGGATTTATGAACCAAACATGTCCGTTGGATAAGCCAAAGCATGACAATATCAAAAGTTGGTTGCCTATATATGAAATTAAACTCATTTGAGATTTGATCTTTCCCACCTTACTTTGATCATCTCACCACCTAGAATTTTGGTCAAAGTAATAACCGTTATGATCTTTATTCTTGTCCTCTTGAAGTCTTACTTCATGACAACAAAAACAATAATTGGGTGTACCAACACTCAACACTATCACATGTTAGTTTATCTTAAACAACAAATTTAAAAGAAACAAACAAACCAATATTTGTACAATCAAATATTTAAATAGGATAAAACACGTCCGTTGGATGGGCAAAGGCTTAGAAATATAAAAAATAGTTTCATTTTAGTTTTCTTTTAATAAAAACGGATCCTACTACAAACAGATATAACTAATACACAAACGTGCTTTTAGAGAAGATTTCCAAAACGAACCCGCCCATTGGGCAACAAAATAAATGCAAACGTACAAAGTCTATTTGCTTAAACGGAAATTGAAAGATAGTGGTAGTCATTTATGAGTTCATTTTTATATAACAAAAATTACTCCTCCCTAATAATGCTATTGGTTATCAAATATTCTCTACACAGTAAGACGATACGTATAGTACGTCCATAAATTTAGTATGAGTTCTATACTCTTACTACAAAAGTGATAAAATATACATAATATCAATACTCAAGTCATGAAATCGTGAGGGGTTCGTTTAAAAAAATTCTTTTATGTTTTAACCTGTTTATATATGCACAACCAAATATTCACATGGAACATTTCACGTCTGTTAGGTCGGTCAAGGCCTAAAAATATCAACTATTAGTTTCTTTATAATTTTCTTTTAACATAAATAGGTCTCACTCCCAACAGGTATAACTAATACACAAAGGTACTACTAAAACATAAATAAAACACAAATTACACTTCAACTAAATCTAATCAGATTGTCATGAAAAGAAAATATTCAGACTCTAAAAAATTAAAAAAACTAAACTAAAAAAAGAACAACAAACCCTCTGAAACAATTAAAAAACGACCCCGCCCGTTGGGCAGGTTATGACGCTAGTATATATACATATATATATATATATATATATATATATATATATATATATATATATATATATATATATAGAGAGAGAGAGAGATATATATATATATATATGTATATATATATATATATATATATATATATATATATATATATATATATATATATATATATATATATATATATATATATATATATATATATATATATATATATATATATATATATATATATATATATATATATATATATATATATATATATATATATATATATATATTAAAACAATTTATAAACATGATTAATCATTAATAAAATGAATCCCGTATTTATTATCTCCCGTGACCCCGAAACCCGAGTCAAAATTTAGCCTACCGAGACTTTTAGAAGTCTCGGTCGTAGGACACAACAAACAACAAAACAACAACCAACCCCCCTCTTTCTGCCCTCTTTGTAGAATATTTTTTTATTATTCTTTCTTTATTTTATTCCTTTTTGGCGAGAACTCGGCGGGAAATCTTCTTATTATTATTATATTATTATATAGCCTGTAATAAGGGTCTACTTTAATTTTTTTTTTCTTTTTTTTCAACTTTAATATATTATACTTGATGAAAATCATACTAATAAATTTTATTTAAAACTCAATTCATTCATATAATTTGTATTTCACATAATTTGTATCAAGTATTATATTACATAAATATAAATATTTACGGTTAAACTTGAAAAAAAAAGACCGAAAAAATTAAATTTGACACTTATTTAGGACGGAGGGAGTACAGTAGTACTGAAGTGACTTATTAAATTGGGGAATTTCTAAAAATGGCCCAAAAACATTAAGATTTTCTAAAATATCAACGCTTTTAAGAAGTTTCTAAAATGGCCCCAAGGCAACCGAGGCGATCTAAGTACATTTTGGAATTCGGACGCAACCGATGCATCTGAGGCAACCAAGACACGTGTCACACAGAGAGGATAGGTTGTCTCGGTCGTCTTAATTGCCTTGAGCCATTTTGGACCACCCGATCATTATGGCCATTTTGGAAAAGTCAGTTTAAAAATTATATATCATTATATTGGTTGCATGTTTTATGAGTATGGTACCAACATGCCATATGCACTATGTAAGTATGTTTTAGTTTACTTTTTAAAACATACTAGTAACAATTAAATATGACAGTTAAATTATCTCCGGTCTAATGTACATTTATTTTAAAAGGAACTACTACTAGTTATTAAGAGACCATTTCAATTTGATTAAGTTTAATTTTTCTTATGTAACAGAAATCGTAAAAATATAAGAAGTAGTTTACGCCTCCTTAGAGCATACGATGTGATAACACGATAATATAAAAAATACAATTATATCTTATCATACCAAACCACTCACTTTTTATTTTATTTTTTTCAATCTTCTACTTAGTAAAAGCAAAACGTTTAGTGAAAATTTCATTCATCTAAAATATCAGTTCTTTCCTTATTTGATATATTTTATTAAAGTTAAATATGTTTTTAAAATTTTAAATAATAAAAATAAATTACTTCTAAATTTAGCTAAATTTTTTTAAAAAAATATGAAAATTTGGTGGAGATATATTTGATGGAGAAAAAAATGACATAAAAGTATATGATCAAATTTGTGAAGAACAAAACTTAAAAAAAGAAAATAATTCATAAAACTTTAGTGGTTAAATTTTAAATAAAATGGATGAAGTTAAGTGAAACTTCTATTTTTTCATACTTTTACAATAACTTTAGATTATAAAACAAATAACCCTTACATTTTATACCTTCTAAACTTAATATCTTAGCATACAAAATTCATAAAATTTGTTTAAACACTAATTGTTGATACAGAGGTTGGATTGGACTTTGATGACCTGAATTAGAGGTAATTCGGGTGTTTAAGGATTCGGCTCCTGCACATAATGAACTTGGTTGAGGACCCTGTGCAGTAAGAGAATACTATTAAGCTTACCATGAGATTGTCTACCACGATTAACCTTTGGCGTGAGAGTAAGTAATCAGTTTGCAATTTAGTATCAGTTAGGTTTTACAGATTGCGTGAATCGTACCTTTAAAGGAACCAAAGGGGTTCTTTTAATACCCGATGAAATCCTAGCAGGACTTCTAAATCGTGTCACCTAAGTCAAGGAAATATATGCTAGGATTTATTTCATAATTCTTACCTATAAATAAAGAATGCATATCTATTCCTGAAATAGGACAAATCACAATCCTTGTTAGATTATGATTCAATTACGGCTAACCGTATGCGGTCAACCGCAGTCTGCGTGAAACCGCGTATGACTCACTCTAGGCCAGACCCCTTGGGCTTACCACAGTGAAGAGACCCATTCGTAATGGGTCGGTTACAAATAGTATACGTAGGCCGGACCGAATAGTTTGACCGGCCCTAGTGGTAGTGCTGGTACGCAATTCAGTATGGTTGGTTTAAGTAATGTTGGTGAACAAAGTATGCTTGGTTTGGGTGTCGGTATGTGATGACGTATAATCCCTAGTTGGTATCTATAAACAAAGTCTGGCCTCAAGACTGCTACCCGCTACCAGAAATCAATTGGAAGGTCGAATCCCTATGTGGGTATCCATTCCAATGTTTCCTGGACGCATACAATGGTATCACCAAATATAGATAGCGAAACATGACGAGGAAAAACAGCTTTCCACACGAGTCAAGACATCTACTATTACATAAAAATTTCATTCAGTTTATAGAACGCATGACCTACTTATCAACGGCTTGTGGATAAAGCCTTTGATAACCAGATAGGGCGTAACCTTGAAGTCCACGTTGACGACTTGGTTATAAAGAGCCATATCGAGGATGAACTCATCCGGGATATCAAAGAAATTTTCGTGACTTTGCAAAAGATCAACATGAAGTTAAATCCTAAGAAGTGTACTTTCGGCGCTACGGAAGGTATGTTCTTAGGATACATGATAGATCCTAACGACATTAAACCATGCTCGGATAAAACATAAGTCATGATACAGCTCCCATCTCCGCGAACCATCAAGGAGGTACAATCTCTCAATAGAAAGTTAGCAGGATTAAATCAATTCTTGTCCAAATCCACTAAGAAATCCCTCCATCTCTTTAAAACACTTAAGAAGTGTATGAAGAAGGGAATTTTCGTTGGACAACGAAAGCAGAAGAAGCTTTTGACCAGCTTAAAAGATACTTAACAGCGCTGCGCATGCTGGTCGCACCACGACCGAAAGAAGATCGATCGTATATCTATCCGATACGCATGGAGCGATCAACATGGTGTTAATGACAGACAAAAACTCAGTCCAAACACCAGTCTACTTTATAAGCAGGGCGCTACAAGGTCCGAAATTAAACTACACTCCAATGGAAAAACTAGTCCTAACACTAGTATATGCTTTAAAGCGGTTATGTCGGTACTTCTAGGCGCACCCAATCGTGGTGATAACGATCAACCAATCAAGTAGATCATATCAAAACCGGACGTAGCAAGGCGATTACAAAAGTGGAGTGTCTTACTAGAGGAACACAACATCTCATACAGACCGTGTGTCGCGGTCAAAGGGAAGATCTTGGCAGAATTCATCATAGAGAAACCGGATGAAACAGAGACGACGCATCATGCATTGATGGGTCAAGCGCGGGCCTCATTCTCACAAATCCAAAAGGTATTAGAGTTCACATATGTTTTATGCTTTGAGCTCACAACCACAAAAATGAGGTTGAGTACGAGGCATTAATTGTTGGATTACGGATAGAAACTCGCATGGGTGTATACAACTTGGAAGCGAATGTGGACTCCCGTTTGGTTGCAAATCATATCCTAGGAGAACACGAAGCTAAGGAGGACAACATGGTCCAATATGTTAATGCAATAATGAATAAAAACGTTACTTGCATTTTTCGGTCTCGCTTTGTTTTGATTACGACAATATGTAAAAACAAGCATTTACGAAAACAACGAAAAACGAATTCTTGAGTTCAAGTATTTTTCATTTTACCCATTTTCACGTATGGTATGGATAAACAAGTACTAACCTTAATCAAGTGATAAAGTGATTTAATCTTTTCTTAAAACTCACTTTTTATTAAGTGTGACAAGTTTTTATTAAACTTTCTTTTTAAGAAAATGTTTTATTAAATTAATTATTTGAAATTTGAAAATGGCATATTCTTATTTGGTTAAGAATATCCTTTCAGGATATTTTTTATATCCAGATAAGACCTCCACCACTAAAGGACAAAAAGGAGCGGAGTCTAGTCCGGTGGTACCTTAGCACCTAGGCGGTACCTTATCGATAAGGTACCGCGGGCTAAGATAAGGTACCGCGGGCAGAACTAGCCGTTGGCTCCTTTGTCCTATAAATAGTGGACCATTCTTAGCTTTTCATCTCACCTCTTTTGCACATTATTTCCAGATTCAAACCCCTTCTTTAATCACTCAAATCTTTGATCATTTGTTTGATTATTACTTGTTTAAGAAGTGAATCTTGTTCTTCCATCCCTTCCTCTCCAAGTGCAAAGAGAAGAACACTATCCTTGTGAAGTGTTGAGTCCACCACCAAAGATCCATTGAAGATCTAATTTTATACATTTGTAGTTGTGTCATAGTTGTGAAGATCCAAGTAGTTGTGTCTATTTGGAAGTTGTGTATGTACTAAGTATAGTTGTGTAGATTGGTCCTAGCTACGATTAGGGCTCGACTTTTAGCTTAGAGTCGGAAATTGGTTAAGCGACGTGTACGGTTTTCTCCACCATAAGGAGCTTGTTGTGTAGTGAACTCTCGAGTAAGGAGTACTCGAGGAGTGGAGTAGGAACGAGGAGTGAGCTTCGTTGTCGAACCACTATAAATCCTTGGTGTTCGGTTTGATCTTTCTTTACCCTTAACTCTTTACATTCTTTATTCTTTATGCATATACATGTGTTAGTATTAGATTAGTTACACTATCATTCTTTATTCTTTGTGGATATATTTTTGTTAGTATTAGTTTAGTTACACTATCATTGTTCATATTGTGCATAAGAAGATTTCACATATTTCCTCAAGCCTAAGTTTTTGAAAAAGGATTTTTGGAAACCACATTTTAACAAGTAAATATAAGAAACTATTCAACCCCCCTTCTAGTTTCTACACAATACTTAGAAAAGACTAAGTCATTGATCGAGGGTTTCGACAAGTTCATCAATCGGCAGGTTCCTAGAGGTGAAAACAAAAAGGCTGGCATCCTCAGAAAGATCGCGTCTACTAGCTTCGCCCACCTACCCAAGCAAGTATTGGAGGAAATATTGATGGATAAATCCATCTCTGAGGAAGAAGTATCCACAGTTGTGGAAGAAGAAGGACTTACATGGATGACTCCCATTGTGGAATTCTTGATGGATGGAACGCTTCCACAAGGTGAAAAAGAAGCATGCCGAATTCCTTGAAAGTCGCACCAGTTTGAGGTCAAGAATGGATTTCTATAGAAGTTCATTCTTACAGTCGTGGCTCAGATGTGTAGGACCTTTCCGAGAAAATTACGTGATCAGTGAGATACACGAAGGGTCCTGTAGTATGCATGTGGGGCCTAGATCAGTTGTTTCGAGAGCCCTGTTTTCCAAATACTATTAGCTGACTATGCTAAGGATGCGCGAAAGCTCATTATAAAGTGCAACGATTACCAGGTCCATAGACCAGTCCCGCGACAACCTCATCAACAGTTGACACCTATCACGTCACCATGGTCGTTCCACAAATGGGGAATCGACATTGCCGGTCCTTTTCCTGTAACCGATGGGGGGGGATGGGGGGCCAAATTTCTCATTATAGCTATGGACTACTTCAGACGATGGATAAAAGCCAAGGCAGTGGCAACATTGACAGGCAAGTAGATAAATAAGTTTGTTTGGTAGAACATAGTATGTCGTTGTAGCTTAAGAGGGGAGATAATCTCTAACAACAGAAAACAATTCCGTGATAATTCGTTCAAAGACTGGTGAGCAGAGCTCAACATTACACATCGATTCACAAAAGTGAAGCATCCACAATCCAATGGATTGGTGGAACGCGCTAATCGAAGTCCGTGAAAGGGGATCAAGGCGCGCATAGATAAAAAGAGTTCAAAATGGGTTGATGAACTTTCTCATTTCTTATGGGCGCACTGAACAATGATCAAAACTAGTACTATGGACACCCCATTCTCTCTAACATATGGAACAGAAATAGTCATCACACATGAGATAGGAATGTCAACCATCCGCACTGCAAAGGTTGATGTCATGACAAACAATGAAGAATTACGGGTGAACCTAAACCTACTTGAAGAAAAACGCGAAAGGGCAACAATTCTCGAAACCAAGGTTAAGTAAAAAATGAAGGGTTACTATGATGCTAGAGTCCGGGGAGTCTCCTTCAAACCAGGTGACTTTGTTTACCGTTCCAACGAATCAAGTCGCGCATAGAACACCTGTAAGCTTGAAACCAAGTGGGAAGGACCTTATAAACTGTAGGAAACTCTAGGACAAGGCGCGTATACGTTAAGCGACATGGATGGGCGCGACCTTCCCCTTACATGAAATATTTGCAACCTCAAAAGGTGTTATCTTTAAGGCTACGACATGCGCATTAATGTCCTTATGCTGTAGTCAGCACCCAATAAATGTCATGTATTTAGTTTCTTTAATTTTTTTTAAATGTTACAAGTATTAATAAAACGTCGCGGTTCCTAGCCAGTTCTACAACCCTTTCTTTGTATGTACTATTGTTTCAATTCCTTAGTTAATTGTCAATATTCTTTGCCAAAGGCGTACAGGTACTTAAAATTTCTACGTGAAATAAAGGATTAAGTGAACCTACAAATTAGCTCGCCGCATAAGCGGGATGCAACCTCAACGGCCATGGATCATGAATCCTTGTTAAACACTTTATATCCGATACGTTGGTTATCATTAATTAATAATCACATGTCAAGTGATAGATTATATAAAGACACACCATTCACGTGTTTAACTAAATTATCCATGAGATACTAAGAGACGTACAACGTGCAAACATAAACAAACATTAGATAATTCACATACTACGGACATCTACAAAAAATGTTAATATTACAAGTTTGTTCCAAAGACACCACATACGGTGCAAACATTTAAATTACAATTTTTAAAGTAAATATTACATAGCAAAAGCACTACACGCGCCCTACATGGGTCGTGAACCATACAGTGGAAGGTAATGTGCACGCTCCAATTTTTATACGATTGAAGTAGCTGGAGTAGAATAGGATGGAGCAGTCTCCGACAACACAACAGTTAATCCAGGCCTTGTGGTTTTACCGAGTTGCACCAAATTGATACGTTTTATAACGGTCTTAATCCTTATGAGCAAGATTCGTTAAATGTCGCGGCGGGTGCTAACCTTTTGTGCAAAACTCCTAGGAATGCTTTAATGATTATAGAGAATAGATCGAAACTTTTTCAACTCCGAAGCACGCTGGACGTTTCCATTGTTTTAGAATCTAAAGGATCAAGACTCATCTAGGATATCATAATCATGATTAAGTGGAATAACGATTAAAACAATCATAACTCATAACAAGATTTTACTAATATACATTAAGCCTTTTATTTGTATTTCATCAGGATACAAGGCTTATTATACTATTAATAAGCTATTAATAAGCTAGCTAACTAACCTAGGCGCCTTGTAAGACTTGACACCTAGAGAACACATACACACCTTTGGTTTACGTTGTGTTTGAATGAGCCAGTGAACCAAGATCCCTACCTCTCTTTATATACTAGAGAGGCTAGGGTTACAAGATATGTTAATAACATTTAGGTCCTTCATCTATTTTGTAATATCAAATCAATCTATAATTCCCAACAATCTTCCCCTAGTTGATAATGACAAACTCATAAGCACGAGCTTCCCTTGAAGCTAATATAGATGAATACTTCCCCTCGATCCATACACTCTTCCCCTTTTTGTCTTATCAACTCAAATACCCTTGAAGAAGTGCATGTCTATGAATCTCATACTTTAATTGGCTAGAGATGGTAGGTATTACAGAAACATCCAAGAACAATAACATCCTCCTCTCTTATGTAACTGTTGCCTCAACCGGCGATCTAACGCAATCCTTTGTTGCATCTCACAAAAAGGTTGACCTTGCTACATAATAAATTAAAAAGCTAATGCATCAAATTGTCTTCACAATATCCTTTTCTGATTTGGTGTGCACAAGGCATGTTTATTACATCTCAGTTATGGATTACTGTTGGTCCCTAACCTACCTCACTATAATCGTCGCCCATTGATCCATCGCAGACCAAATCACAACAAGAATAATACAGTTTGATCTATCTCATATCAAAATGGATATTTATTACCAGATACAAACGTAGAGCTGCACCTCGGCTAGGGTTCATCGCTGATCTCAGTTCAAATTCCCCGTAGCCGGTTGAAATAATAATAATGGGGTTTGGTCCCGAACCAAAATGCGACATTATTATGGTATGTAATAACAAACTTATAACCACCAAACCAAAGCAATGAAAAAAATTACATACATGAAAACCTTGAACGAATCTCAGGTCGAGAGCTACGAGGCTCTGATACCACATGTAGAATCTAAAGGATCAAGACTCATCTAGGATATCATAATCATGATTAAGCAGAATAACAATTAAAACAATTATAATTAAGAACAAGATTTTACTAATAAAGATTAAGCCTTTCATTTGTATTTGATCAAGATACAAGGCTTACTATGTTATTATAAGCTATTAATAAGCTAGCTCACTAACCTAGGCGCCTTATAATACTTGACGCCTAAAGAACACACACACACACACATTTAGTTTACATTGTATATGAATGAGTCAGTAAACCTACCTCTCTTTACATACTAGAGAGGATATGGTTACAAGATATGTTAATAACATTTAGGTCCTTCGTCTATTTTTTCATATCAACTCAATCTATAATTCCCAACAAATGTTAGCTATGCTAATCATGAGATTGAGAAAGTTGACGCTCAAGTCGATAAATTGACCAACGTATTTACGAGCTTGTTGACTGAATTAAAGAAGAAAGACGCTCCCGCTACGGTGAAAGCGGTTGAGAATACGTGTGTGATGTGTGGTGGAGCCCATCCTTATTATGAGTGTACGACTACTGGTGGCCAAAACTCGAGTGTTAATGTTGTTTATGGTAATTTTAATCAAAATAACGTGGCTCCATCACAAAACAATTAAGGCAATTTTCAAAATCGAAACAATTTTCATGAAAATAATCAAGGTAATTAATATCAAGGTCAAAATTTAAAATTTCAAGATCAAGGTTTTAACAACAATCAAAACAAAGGTTTTCAAATTCAAGGTCAAAGTTCTAATTCTAATTTTTATAATTCGAATCAATGGAATTTTGAATGGTAATAATCAAAACCAAGGTTTTAATCAAAATCAAAATGCTTTATCAAATTATTTTCAAAATTACATGAAATCTAATGAGGCTAATATGAAGAGATAGGAAAACTAAATTGGTAATTTGAAAAACGAGTTTTCAAACACTTTGAAGGGTCAAAACATTAAAATTGAGCAAAATCAACTAGAAAATTGATCAAAATCAAAGTAGGATTGAGAATATGTTGTCGACAATTATGAGTAAACCGTTGAGTTCAAATTCGGGTTTGTTACCTAGTAACACCGTTGGTAACCCAAAAGGAGCAGTTAAAGCCATCACATCTCATGGATCTCGTCGTATTACCCCTTCCTTTGATATATTTAGAGGTGTAACATGTCAACATTCGACCTCATCATGTTCTAAGGTAGAAGGGAAAACGGTGCTCACCATGGATGAGAAACCTTCTTCTTCTTCTTCTTCTAAACCCTATCGTGTTTCTCATATCCCATCCACCGTTCAAGCCGAGAAATTCATTGACGTGACCAAAGTGACCCTTGAAGAAACTTGTGTTGTGGTTTTTCTAAAAGAATTTCCCAAAAAGCTAGAAGATCTAGGTCGGTTTCTAATTCATTGTGATTTTCCGGAGATTGAGGGATGTTTAGCACTTGCCGAACTCGGTTCTATCATCAATCTCATGCCTCTTTCCATTTGTAAAATGTTGCAATTTCCTAATATTACCCCTACCAACATGATCATTGAGCTTTCTAATCGTACACTTGATAAACCGATTGGTATTGTGGAAGATGTTTTTGTTAAGATTGGAAAATTTACCTTTTTCGCGGATTTTGTCATTTCCGACTATGAGTGCGATCCTAGATGTCCTATTTGTTTTAGGTAGACCATTCTTATCGACGGCTCGTGCCAAAACCGATGTTTTTTACTGGAAACTGGTATTAAGATACGGGGAAGATAAAATGGAACTTACACCGATAAATCTCAAACTAATGTTTTCAAAACTGATAAACGACTTGATGAATGTTTTGAAAGGATTAAGAAAAATGGTTTTGATGAAACTGAGTTTAATGAAAAAGAGTATGCCTAGTTAATTGAAAAAGGTTTACAAAAATTCATGGATCAATCATTTTGGGATTTATTCGGTAATGACAACGAAAAGATAATTCCGGAGTAAAATGTAAGTTCCATCACGACTTCATCTAATGAAAAACTGTCTTCGCTGCCTCCGAATGAAACATTTTCATGACCCACCCAAGGACCATATTTTTTCATAGAAAATCCTTTTGTTCCTAGTCCCATATCCGTTGAGACTAAGGATTCACCATGTGAGAGGTGTCCTCAAAGACTTGATCACATTGACTATTTCTTTGACCGTGAGATCGAAAGCTTAATTAAACAAAAGCTTTCTCTTATGCCTCCACTTCCCCCTAGTAGTAAGGCCGATAGTTTTGATGCCAAGGCTGGTCTCGCCGAGTTGAAACGTCTTCTTTATAATGACGAACCATATCGTGTGATTATCGATGAACCCATTCTTGAGGATTTACCAAATGAAATCTCCTCAATTAAGAATGTTGATGTTTTAGATCGTAATACTATCGAGAGCTATTCCTTAATTTATAATGATGGTTTTGAGCAACCATGGCTCGATGAACCAATATTTGATGAGGAATGTGATAGTATTGACGATCCTTTGTTTAGTGATTACCTTTATGTTGAACCGGAGGGGAAGTTTTCTTTGTTGATAAACATTTTGAAAATTTTCCTTCAAATCCTCCTCCCATCCATGACCTAAATGTCCAACTTTTTAGTGTGCCTAGCATAGGTTTTGAGACGCCTAATCTTTTTAGTGTGCCAAAACATGTTTTAGAGACACCTGATGTTTTTGACTTTATAAATGGAAAAACGGGTTTTCATAACGATAAAAGTGAAAATGAGAAAATGTTAATTTAATTGATGTGCCTCTTTTATCACCATCATCACCGTTAGTTGAAACTACTTTTGCTTCATCAATCCCTTTTGATGAGAGTAATTTTAGAGTTAGTGTGAGGGAGTACCCTGTTGTATCCCTTCGTTTCTCCACCAAGGACGAGATTTTTGACCCCGGTATCACAACTTTAGGGAAATCTCGGTCTTCCACCAATTTAATAAATTGCAAATCTTTTCTTTTAAATGGTGAGAGCTTACCTCGGGTAGCATTGTGTTACCCCACCCATTTTTCCACCCTTTTCTTCTTACTCTCTTTTCTTTGATCCTATTGGGATTCTGCTTGGAGTAACGTTATCTCGTTTGTCATTCGATAACAGGGACGTTATCTTCGACCCCGGTATTTGCTCCATGAAAGGACTTAGTCCTTAATACCGGTTGGCCTTACCAATTATCCCTTAATGATCACATTTTTTGGGATTTGAGTTGAGCTCATGAATCGGTTATCAAAAACAAGGCACCTCGTGAGGATTCTCATGTTTATCCTTGTACATATTATCACTTTCTTAATAGTGTAATGTGAGGAGACTTGTGCTCTTCCGACCTTGTTTTGGTGTTCGATTGTGTTGTGATTATCTTAGGATTCATCATATCCTCGATGCCTCTCATTCGTTTTATTCATGCATCACTCGAGCTTCGATCCTTTTCTTTGAAGAATCTGATATCTGATGATATACTTTTGTTCACTAACGTTTATCTTTTAGCATAATTCATAAACGGCTTAAGATTATTCGTTATACCCTTTCCATGCTAGGATTTAGCATTCTACTCTTCGTCTCTAGTAAAGGGGTGTTTCACCCTTAGACTTTAAACATTGAGGACAATGTTCGGTTTTAGTATGAGGGGGTAAATAAATACTTGCTTTGTTTAGTTTTCTCATGTGCTCCATTTTTCTTTGTTTTGTTTTAAATAAGTTCCAAAAATGGTCCAATTAAAAAAAACGTATTTTCATAAGTGTTTTTGACACGGATGTAGGTTTTCTGATGTTGAAAATACGAGTAACTTTGACTTGACCGGGCGTGTTGAACCCTTAGGTTCGTTTCTTAACTATATTAAACTAAATGTCTTAATTGATAACGAGAAGTGATAGATTCGATTATAAGTTACTATGTTAAACATAGAATATTCGTATTCTTTCAAAAACTCATGTGTTTTGATTGTGTGCTTTTTCTCCCATTAGCCAAATCTCGCTTGTATATAAATAAATTGTTAATAAAAGTTGTTTTAGTGGTTTGGTTATGATTGTTGATTTTTAACTAATTCTCGTGGTTTCCTTGTAATTAAATTGGAAGACATTAAAGGTACGCTAGCGTTACGGATTTGAAGTATTGATACCTCGAATAATGAAAGCTTTTCCAATAATTCTTTAAGTTTATTTCACATAAAATTAGCAAAAATTCTAAGCTCGCAAGGCTAAAAATCGATGTGAAATCTAAGTGAATGACATAAAAGCCCTAAAAGCTTAAACGTCCAAAATTTTCTTTCTAGGATGAGGATATACGTCTATGACCATAATAAAACCGTTCCAAAAGGGGGTCAATGTTGGGAATAAATCTATGCTTACTTGTTACTCCTTCTAGTTGATTATCCGTACCCCTGCTAGTGTAAGTTCCCCCTGCTAAATAACAAAGGCAGGGGGATTGGTTCCACTGCTGAAGTCAAAGGCCCTGCTGTCAGAGATAAACTTGGAATAGATTTTTACGCGTTTCTGTTACTATTCCTTAATACTTTCCAAGTTTGTTAGTAGTGATCTTGTACGTGAGTCCTTATGGCTATAAAAGGACTCACTAGGTTAGCATGCAATGTGTGTCTTTTCTCTATTGTCTTTCATTATCATACTTTAAGGTTTTGTAAACCCTAATACCATTTTAGGGTATTCGTATATCATTGATATATTAAAGTTCAACGTTTCAATCATATTGTTCTTGTGCTAAACATTATATTCCGCATCTTGTTTAGTTACTTTGCTTTGCAAAGTTTCTCTAGTGTTAGATTGAATTCTTTCTTTCTATCACAACCCTTAAACAAGCTATTAAGGTTTAAGATCTGACTTTTGGATCAACAAGTGGTATCAGAGCCTAGAGATCAAGAATATCAGAGCAGTTTTACAAGTTGATGATGTCAAAACACTTCCCCTTAAATATACAACACCAAAGATCAACAGGCTGAACATTCTTTGTAGACAACTTCCCCTTTTTGACATGATCAAATAGGGGTCTTCTATGTGAACAACCTTGATTTTCAACTAATACTAACCAATATCATACATCAAACCCAAGTATTCTACTTTTCAAAATACCCTCCATGAAGCACATAGGGGATAGTGTTCCTAATAAAAAATGATTTTGAGCAGTAGATACTCACACTAGTTGTAGTAATACCAATGAGAAGTAGCAAAAATCTTCACCTTGTATGTGAATGACTAACACTTTATCAAATGAGCTTCCCCTTAAAGTGTGCTAGTCATTCATGAATCTTCAATTCTGTAGGCTTTGAAAGTAATAATCATAAGCGAAGAAAATTCAGTATCACCTATTTGATGTAGTAGTAGAAAAACCCGAATCTGTATATTATACCATGTAATATCCACATAACAGTGAACGTATACATCTCAGAATGTATAGGGAGTGGATGAGGCTCTTGACAAAAACCAATATCTTAGCAAATATGAGCATAGAGCAACCTAAGAAAAATCTCATACCTTTACGTATTTTTGTCAATGCATCATTACGGAATAAAGCATGAATAAAACACATACTCAACCAATTATACTTCATCTTCAAATAGCCAATAGTCAATTACCTTCATGACTATGTAAACAATCAATATGAAAGCCTTTTATACCTTTAAGATCAGTTGCTGTGAATATACCAAACTCCAAAACCTTGCTGTCCCAAAAATCAGATTTGACAGCAGGGGGAACTTTCAAAAACAGTGGGAATCTATTAATGAAAGCAGGGGAATCTATTGAAGGCAGGGGGATCGTAGCAGGGGGAACTTTTAATGAAAACAGGGTAAACTTTTTCAAAAGCAGGGGGAACTTTTAATGCCCCTGTTTTTGTTATTAACTGTGCCAAACCCACATAAAGTGGGAATGAATTTATAACAGTAAAACAAATAACAAAAACAAAGACTATTAAAAATGTACCTGCACTCGATACCTACGAAAATACCCCAACTGTTTAGCCCTGTACCTGCGTAACTACTTCCCAATGCCTGCTCATGTCGTCACACATTTTTGGTCATGGGACCAATCACACATGACTAACAGACTCCAAGAGAATATAATAAGCGTTAAATGAGGTACCCAACTTTTCACCTAACCTTCGTGTGAACACAATACTCTGCCCTTAATTTTACATGCGTGGTACTGTACCCACCCATTCTCATGATTAATATACCAAGTGGGACCACGTTTTGTATTCAACTTTGTGATTTTGTGAGTAATCAAAAAGCAACAGCAGCTCTTCATTAAATCACACGACATGTCTCTTGTCGTTATCTTGGACGCTTTGTAACTTATTCATTATCTTGTGAATATCGAATCTTACTGTTTGTTTTGAATACAAACCAATAAGTGGATATTTCATTTGTCGATATCCCACATGATCAGCCCCCAAACGCACCAGTCCGATACCATCATATATACTCATATAATATTAAATGCCGACGAAACAAACAAAAACAATGAGTTATTGATTCGTGACATAACAAATATAGCATTCCCTTGACAGCTTCAATTATTCACCAATATTTTTAGGGATTTGAGGAATTAACCTCTCAACCCTAAATCATCTTCACAGCAACAAGAACACGAAAAACACCTTGATTCACCTAGATATCGAGCCACCTGCTCTGATACCACTTGTTGATCCCAAAGTCAGATCTTAAACCTTAATAGCTTGTTTAAGGGTTGTGATAGAATGAAAGAATTCAATCTAACACTAGAGAAACTTTGCAAAGCAAAGTAACTAAACAAGATGCGGAATATAATGTTTAGCTCAAGAACAATATGATTGAAACGTTGAACTTTAATATATCAATGATATACGAATACCCTAAAATGGTATTAGGGTTTACAAAACCTTAAAGTATGATAATGAAAGACAATAGAAAAAAGACACACATTTCATGCTAACCTAGTGAGTCCTTTTATAGCCATAAGGACTCACGTACAAGATACTACTAACAAAATTGGAAAGTATTAAGGAATAGTAACAGAAACGAGTAAAAATCTATTCCAAGTTTATCTCTGACAGCAGGGCCTTTGACTTCAGCAGGGGAACCAATCCCCCTGCCTTTGTTATTTAGCAGGGGGAACTTACACTAGCAGGGGTACGAATAATAAACTAGCAGGGGTAACAAGTAAGCATAGATTTATTCCCAACAATCCTCCCCTAAACTTGTGCTTTCCCCTAAAGACAAGTTTCTGAATAAATCCTAGTTGATGAGGATGCTTACAAACTTTCTGGCCAAATCTGACTATGAATCATTCTTACCAGATCATAAGCAACAGGCGTTTTAGCATCTACAATCAAGTTAGCCTGTACTAGTTTCTTCAAGGTCTCCTGAGTGAAGGGATAATACCTATGATTGATCAAGTACACACTTACTCCTTCCATTACTACCTCATAGACCCCAGAATTGGTAAACAGCTTCCAATACAACAAATCTTCTTTATTCACTGCATCAAATATAGGATCAAATAACTCATGCTCATACATCCTCTTCATGCACTCCCAGATTACCCAATCCTTCTCCACACCATCCATGTTAGGAGGTTTTGCAGCAAACGTCTTCTTCAAAATTTTCCACAGATCTTCTAAGTCCTCATTATCCAAGGTCTGAAACATGACATCTAGACTTAGAAATGTCTGTGCTGTATTGTCAGCTCTTGTAAGCTTCCACCAAGTCCTCCCTTTGTGTTCATAAACAGCATACTCTATGATAGCAAACTTTTTTCCAAGTTCACTAGGTGAGATATCATCATGTTCCTACAAAATTAGCTGTTTATCAATTTCATCATTTGAAGGCCGTTGAGACTCCTTAGTAACTGTGCCAACCTTCTCCATTCTCTTGAGTCTTTTAGCTGCTCTTTGTACATTAAGTACAAACTTCTTAATTTCTGGAAAACTTTCACCTGCTTGATGTAATGCCCCTGCTTGTGATGATGCACCTGCTTGGGATGATGCACCTGCTTGTGTAGTTTCCAAAGTTGTTCCTTCAGCTTTTCTTTTCTTAGATTACCTAGCTTTCTGTAGCATTTCACTTTATCTCCTAAGATACTCAGCTTCCTCAAGAGAATTCATAGTCATCCAGTCTTCCACATCATATTCTCTTAAGACTGGTCTGACTGCTCTTTTTATGGCTTCAAAACTCATATCTCTGAAGTCACCATCCTTCCACTTCTTATGTCTCTTGAGCAAAACCTTGTAGTGTTCAAGTTGCCTTTTCTCTGAAGTTAAATACTTCTCTCTCTGAATTTGATTTGCCCTTCTTTCCAGATACTCAGTTTGATATTTGTAAACAAGGCAAGTCAACTCATACCTGTCTTTCAAAGGAGCATTTAATAACTCCTTCTCCCATTGATCAAGAAATTCTCCAACATGAGGTACCTTGTCATCCAACTCTCTATGCATAATCTCAACCTGCTTGAGCATATCTTTAGGCCTCATCTTTTGCATTCCTTGATCCTGCGTATCCATCTCCTCTTGTTGTAGCCTGAGAGCTACTTGTGCATCATGTGCTTCTTGAGCCCTTTGCTGTTCAGGAGTTAGATGCTTGTATTTTCTCTTGGGCTGTTCAACCATGATTCCGTTTCCTTTGTCTTTTGGATCCACTGTTGGTGCTGGTTTAACTTTAGATGCAGGTTCTTTGATTGTAATCCCCTTCTGAGCTGGTTGCTTTCTGTTCTTTCTAACAAAAGTTTGAGAAATATTCTTAGCAGGGGAACGACTTACAGCAGTGGGATCAGCAACAGCAGGGGAAACTTTTGAAGCAAGGGCTTCTTCTTGATTGCCCATGGTGAGCAATGTTTGAGCAATCTCTTTGGTTGCACTCCCCTTATCACTTCCCTTATCAGCACTTCCTTTCCCAATCCCTTTCTCAGCACTTGCTATCTTTCCATGTACACCACCAGGATATGAATAGTACTGAGTAGACTCTTCTGTATTTGGAACTTCCTCCCCTTTGGAAGCATCCTCATCCGTGGATATGATAAGTCTGGGCTTTCTCCTCCCCTCAAGGATAGCAAGTCTGGTTTCCAAGTTATTGATAACCAGATTTTGCTTTTTGACATTTTGTACCAGTTGTGCATTCTGCCTTTTCAAACTCATGCACATTTTCGTCAATTCCAAATTAGTCAAAGGTTTCATGCTGCTCTCAATCCTAGAAGGGGATTTCTCCCCTTTTTGGATATAATGGAGTGAGGGAGAGGACTTACTGATGGTGTCACTGTCCTGCTCACCCCTTGAGGATGAGACAATAGTGGCAGCCAAACCCTCAGTTTGCTCCAAACCCTTGGAGACTCTCCTCTCTGCTGCTTGTGAAGATTCATCATGCAAGGGAGACCTGGCAAACCTGGATTTAGATCGCCTTTCATGTTGTGGATCAGCAGGGGTAGAGAACTGACAGGGTGTAGGTTCTTGGCAGGGGAATCAGAAGGTTTGTGTCTAGCTGTTTGATTCTTGGCTTCTTCCTGTCTGATTTGTTGCATCATAATTGAAGTGAGTGGAATGGACCTGCCAGAAAACTGTGGTGATGGTGCAAGAAGTGTGGTGAATAGTTTGGTGGTATGTTTGGTTGCTGAAAAATAGTTTTTGTGTTTAATGGGACCATGATCACTCATATTCAGCAGAAGTTCTATAAACCTTGGGTACATACAAAAAGTTGAGTTGCTTGAAACATTTTTAACCATTCCTTTGAAAATCATTTGAGAAAAACAATACTTCCTCCCTGTTGCAAAGCAGATCAGGGCAGAAGCCATCTCACTACCAAATTCATTAAAAGTAGTGGTTTTTGGTGACAAACATTGCAAAACTGTATGAATCAAATACTTCCAATGAGGGGCAAACTGACCTTTAGCAACAAGGCAAGTCAAAACACTTCCCCTTAAATATACAAAACTTTGCAAAGCACTTGAAGATTCCCCTGCCATGTACTAAAAACATGGAGATTTGGTCAAGTAGTGATAAGAATGAATAATTCTGTTTTGATTTAGTCATTATTATCTTATTTAGTTTCTATGTATCCCTGGGTTCCTTAAGTTATAAAAGGAACACCAGACCGTAGGTTTTAATTATCAATTCCTACTACTCAAATGTAACCTACAGAGTCTTTGATCTCTAGGCATGGGATTCAATGTATACATGCCTAGAGTGGTTTGTGTTAATCATCAATAATACAAACCCTTTGGGAAATTCATCTTTGTCAAAACATCTTATTCATGATCATTGTTCTTATTCCGCTATGTTATCATATGAATGATAATCAACCTAGATAAAATGGTTTCGACTGTTTGAGTCTAACGATCTTGGATTCAACAGTCAATAAAAGGCAAGACAAGACCGAAGCCATAATAAAAACACCATGGCGGTGGATAATAAAAGGCCAAGGTAATCCTTGATAATAAAACCCATCCCGTATGAGGTAAATAAATTTCATGGTCAATAAGTCAAATGTTCAAATCCGTTAAAAATCGTGTTTATTGGTCTTTCTTGTTAACTTAGTTTTTTGACATCGTTACAATTGGGAAAGGTTACTAATTGATGGGTTTAGTTACACCATTATTACTCTATTATATAGACTTAATCACTTATAAAAATAAGTCAAATATGAATCCTCGTGATCATTATGACATAAATAAAATCTAGATATACAAATTAGGAATAAGGGGGGCTAAGTACCACAATTAACGTATATGAGTAGTGTTTGCATTACTAACTTGTAAAAGACAATGATCTTGTTTCACGCTTAGCATGATATGGGTGAAAATCAAGGACGATGAAATTATTTCTATGAAGCATTCACGTGTTCTTATTCTATGATCCTAAAAGTCATTTACAATGATGAAAATGATACATTATGTCATATACACGTTTAGTTAAGTTTATCTTTCATTAAAATTCAATAAATTAAAAAATAGAGGTGTTATGATACTTTATTATAGCATTGCACGAGGACACACAATAGTTTAGTAAGAGGGAATTGATGTGACTCTAATTACACATCTTTTCTTCTCGTAAAACAGGCTTAAAATGTGTAAAATATCATCAAAAGTGCACAATATATGCTTGTTTTCTTGTTTGTGTATGTGGAGGCACGAATATCGACAAAATCACAAAGAAATACCAAAAATAAGACAAAACGGGCACGAGGAACGAAGACGTACAAGAAAACCAAAGCCGGATGTCATTCTACAGGTTTTAAAAACCCAAAGATCTCAATTTACCAAATTATCCTTAGAGAATGATGAAATTACCAAAATTCCCCTCAACATTCCCAAAATTACACTTTGTACCCTTGCAATAATCCTATAATTGCAAATGGGTCTTTGAAGAATGCTAAAGTTACAAGAATAGTCCTTTTGTAGTTCTTTTATCAAGTCTAGGGACTAAAGTTGCAAAGTGGGAAAGTTATTACAAAGCTTAATGAGAGGGACTAAATCTGCCATATCTTGAAAGTTGCAACAACCTATTATCTAAAATTATGAAGGACGAATCGTTCCAAGTTTAAAAGTACAGCAGGCGTTATACCAACTCAAGGGATGACTTTTGCCAATGTTCAAAGTTTAAACTAATTAAATACGTTTATAATGAAGAAAACGTGGGAAACATTGACTTTATCCCCAATTAAGATCTAAATCACACATTTATCCAACCCTAACACCAGATCAGTTAGCTTTAAATCCAAGGGGTTTTGTTAATAAATTAGGGCAAAATGAAATTAAAGCAAAATGTCTCATACCCCATGTGATTGATATCATCCAACTCAGCAAGAGGGGACCTCACCAGCTATCCAAGGTCACGGGTGTCATACCATTTGACTAATTAGACGAATCAGATACTATTGCTTGTTCACCAAATCAAACAGATGGCCAAGATCAGCTCTAAACACTGCAATCACATGGAAGATTCAAGAACATAATTTTAAATTCAACATATTCTGTGAATATGCCAAAGGAAGAATTAGGATTTCTATGGCATTAGGGTTAGGCTTTATGTTCCTCACTTGTAATATAAATAGTATAGGATAGAGTAGCAGCTTCCTTGTTCCAAATTTTAGTTCTCATTTGTAATTTGATACGAATTTAGAATTAATGAATTGTGTTCCATTTATTTTTTGCATATTAATTTACAAGTCATTTACTTTCTTGCAATTTATTTTCATGGCAAGTTTAAATTTCAGTCTTGTCTTTTAATTTTATCAAACCAAAAATCCTTTTTCAGTATTCATTGTTCCATAAGCCCAACAAGTGCTTTCTGACAATAAGCTTCTTGTTAAGCTTATGAGCTTTGAATCATATGTTTTTTAGTTATTTAATATTGTTTGCACTTTAGTTTTTAAAGTTCTCAAAATATTTGCCAAATTCCTCAAATACCTCTTAGTCACTATAGCATAAGCTACTAAGTGAGCTTTCTAACAAAATTTTTTTATTAAGCTAATGTATATGTGAAAAACTTGTAGTGAGTGTTTGGAGGTTTGCATCTTGTTCTTTCAAGTTGTGGTTCAAGTTCTTAGTTCCTGTGGTAGATGGTTGTTTGATGATCTTGGTGTGAGATTATTGGAATAAGCTGGTATTAGGTGGTTGATAAGTTCAAAAGGAAATAAGAAGCTCATAGTAATCTTAGTTGGGGTGGAAAGTGAAGGTTTATTAACATCATAACAATTATATAAAACCCTAAACAAGATCAAAGCACATATATCGGAAGCGGTTTAACAAGATCATAATAACACAATTATAACTAATCGAATTAGGGTTACATACCTTTACGCTAAAGCAAATCCACAAGATAAAGAATGAATCACCAATTAGGGTTTATAACGAACACCACCAAGATATAGTCTAAAGTAAGACTATATTACGATCTTGAACATACGTAATACAACGAGCTAACCATGATTCTAGCACGTGTAAACCGAGCTACCACGCTTGTGAATAATCTACCCAACAACCCTAGAGAGGGTCTAGGACTAGATTTAAGCTAAATCGAAAAACCAAACACAACCCCTAGGGGTGTTGGTGTTGCGATCGCAAAGAGAGAGAGAGGAGGAGATCGGATAAAAACTATGAAGGCTAAGGGGTTTTTATATATGCCTAGAACAAACTTGTAGGCCAAGCAAAACAAATAAAAGGCAAGTTTCTTCTCCCTTTTCCCCTTGTGTAGCCGACGGTCGAACACCCCCCATGGGGTGTTCCAGAACCTTTTTTCCTCTTCTCTTTATTCCATAACATTCTATATATTCTATAACGCTCGTTAATACTTAACTCTTAATTATTTAACGATCGTTAAAGTTATATCTCGGTTTAATTTAATTAATACATAAATATATATTATTATATAAATTAATAAACACAATAAATATATTTATTAAATAAATTAACTCTTTTCGTATTGAGTGCAACCCCGTAATCTCGAGTTCGATCCTATCACACGACTATTAAATATAAGTCCATAAACTTTTAGCTCCCACTTGGAAATATTTTGAATGTCATGATTAGACTGACTAGCGTCTAGTTACACTAGCAATGTCTCTAGTACAACTCGAGTAAGGTCTTCTGGATAAAACCTTTTAATGATTCATCATTATTATTATCCTTTAATTTCTAATACAACGTTAATAAGGATATGGATCTTAGTCATTCCTTTCATTAACCATTCTGTTTCTCGTTCACAGATTCAGCAAGATTACCAAAACAAATTTGGGTGTGGCCACACAAACATCTTACTAATACCACGAGGGGCCCAGCTGTATTAAACTCCAAAATGAAATTGGAGGAAATAAATTCCATATTGACTACACGAAAAACTTATGAATTTTGCAACACTTCCGAAAATAATCCTTATAGCTACCAGTTACGTTTAGCGTTAGATTATTCCATAGAGATGCACTAGATTCATAAAAGTTTCCTAGTATCTCAAGTCTAAGGATAACTATTTATGATTTATTTGATGACAAAGATCCACAAAGTAAAATCATATAGTTGGGATAAGTCCAATACTCGGTTCATCGAATATCATCCAAAATCAATCAATATACTTTCAAGTATACTCTATTGCAATTTTGAGTTGTCTTAATTTAATAATATTCCCATATTATTAATCGAAAACGGACATTTAGCATAAAAATATATTCATGAATTAAAACATGTAAAATATGATACAAAATTAAGTAATAAGAATAAACAAAACCCAATCTTTATTTTATTAAATAATAATGTCTTAACATCCTTATCCAAATACTAACCAAAGATTTATTGCATGAGTTCGCTAGCTAGTTGCATCCCAATAGCCTTGACATGCTTAACTACCTTTGGTATAGGTAAAGCCTTAGTAAAAGGATCGGCTACGTTATCATCTGTGTGAACTTTTATTAATTTGATTTCACGAGCTTCAACTTGTTCTCGGACGTAGTGATGTCTACGCTTAAAGTGTATGGCGCCTTTCATGACTCCAGCATCATTGGCGAATATGATTACGGCAGAATTGTCCCAATACATATTTATTAGGTTCTTTTATTGCAAGCATCATCCCAAGATCTCCAATAAAATTCCTAATCCAAACCACATATAGTTATGTATTTGGCTACCCTCGAATACCAAAACATTTATTTTCGTATTCCTTAAATACTGTAGAAAATGTTAACAGCAACCCAATGGAGCTTCCCTGGATTCTGTTGGTATCTACTGACCAAGTTATGAGCAAATGCCACATCAGGCCTTGTGCATCTTACAACATGCATAATAGATCCTACAGTCGAAGCGTAAGGCACCTTTTGCATGTATGCATCCTCTTTAGGAGTTGATGCATCTATCTCATGACTCAGATTGTTCTTAACTTCCATAGGTTGAAAACCTTTCTTAGAATTATGCATATTATACTTCTTCGATATCTTATCTATACAATCATATTGACTTAGACCAATTAACCGTCGTTTCCTATCCCGATAGATCTTAATTCTCAAAATGTATGCAGCTTCTCCTAAATCCTTCATAGAAAAACATTTACCAAGATAATCCTTAACAGCTTTAAGTCTTGGAATGTTACTTCCCATGATTAAAATGTCATCAACATATAGGACTAGAAATACTACATCACTCCCACTAGCTTTGCGATATACACATGGCTCATCACGATTTTGAATAAATCCAAACTTTTTGATTTCTTCACCAAATCGTTTATTCCATTGACGTGATGCTTGCTTCAAGCCATATATAGATCTTTGAAGTTTACACACGTGTTTTGGATTCTTAGGATCAACATACCCTCCCGGTTGTTGCGTATAGATATCTTCATCTAAGCGACCATTCAAGAAGGCAGTTTTAACATCCATTTTCCATATCTCATAGTCATAGTATGCTGCTATAGCTATGAGAATCCTAATAGCTCTTAAGTCCGCTACAGGAGAAAAGGTCTCCTCGTAGTCTATGCCAAAAGTTTGAGTAAAACCTTTTGCTACTAAACGAGCTTTATTGGATTGTACTTTTCCATCTATTTCGGTTTTTGTAAAACCCGCATATAAATGCCATGAACAGTACACTACGTAAACATATGAACCAGTTAAAACTTTCCTTTTATGTCATGAACACGTGTCACGAATATCAAATTCATAAACTATGTACGTGTTAGCGCACAATGATTATTAAGTACGTGGTAATACACGATAGTTATTAATTATAATAATTATAATCACGGACAATATGATCACGAACTTTTACGAACATGATAATTATTACGTATAATAATTATACACGACTATTAGAACACAATATATGTACGTAGAAGTTATAACATGAACTTTTAACAAAAACTAGATCAAATAATAAACACGAACGAACAAGTAAAATAGTTAAACATGAAAATTGTATGGGTTTCCCTTTGAGCTTATGATTGCCGCGGACACAAGGAGCAAGGGGGGGCCCAAGCCCATTTGTTTTTGGTTAACTAAAAAAAACTAAACACAAAGTTTTCATTCACAAAATTTTTACAAAAAAATTAAAACCCTAGCCTTGCTTCTCTCCTATTGCCGTCGGATACACAAGGAACACCACGGGGTGTTGGTTGATTTTATTTGTTGATTTTGGGTTAAACCTGTTCGTGTTCTTAATTCTTTTCCAATCAAGCATTCGGTATCATAAAAAACCTTCATCTTTTATTTTTATTTTTCTTTTAATTATGTTCATGTGACTAATGACTATAACATAATTATAATCATGTAAAACAAATCCAAGAAACATGAATAGTGGGTTTTTTGGTGGGGTTTGTTTGGCCGACACGTACAACCGAGAGCCCCAGGCTCTCAGCTTGGTTTTGATTCGCACCAATAGCCGAGACCAAGAGGTCTCGGTGTGGTTTGGTTGCTTGGCTGCAGGGAACAAGGGACCCCGACTCGTGCCGGGGTGGTGTTTGGTTTGTTTGGGTCTCGGCGCAGCAGCAACAATCACTACTGGCATCAGTCGGTGGCTGTTTTGTTCGTCCAGTGGGAACCGCAACCCAAACAGGGGGAACCACCGGCTACAGTCGGTGGTGTATTCGGTCCAACAGTGGCTAGCCAAGCCACGACATTGGTAACCGGCTAGACCGGGTTAGCCACTGTCGGGCTATGTTGGTTTGGTTTATGTTTTGGGTTATATTAAAACACGGGTTCGATCACAGGATTATTTTTACAAGGTATATTTTACAAGTAAAAATTAAATTAATTAAACATGACTAATAATTAATTTGATTTAATCATAGACTTAGGTTATATTTATTTTTAATAAATAATACATGTTATAACCTAAGTATTTTACCATTTAATTTAGACTATAGTTATTAATTAATTATTAAAGCATGGACTATAATTAATTAATAAAACATGACGTAGGTTATAATTAATAAATTATTAATACATGATTAACCTAAGTATTTTATATGTCTTAATTTAGTTAAATTATACCTTTATTTAATTAAATCATATAACCTATAATTTATTTAATTACCATGACATTTAAATAATAAACTATACTATTAAATACATGACTTATGACTTTTAACCAGTAAACTTTAGCGTATAATATTAGCTTATTAATCCAGCTTATTTCTAAATATAGAAACTTTCTATTTCAGAAAACTTACTATTTTTGGAAACTTTCTATTTTTAGAAACTGATCTATTTTTAGAAACTGATATTTTTTGTAAACTTTCTATTTTTTAGAAACTTTCTATTTATGGAAACTTTCTATTTTAGGAAACCTGCTGTTTTTAGAAAGTTACTTATTATTACACAAGTATAATAATACAAGAATAGAAGATAATACTTAATCAGAATACATGATTAACACAGTATAACATTTAAAACAGTAAACAAGACAAGAACATATAAAACAAGCTACGAACATGTTATTACCAGTAACGTACTCAGTAATCAAACATCTTATACATGTCCCTTATTTATGTAGCATTAATGAGGTCAGAGTAGGACTATTCATCATTTCGTCTTTCCTCGTTCACTGGACACAAGGTATGGATTTTCCGTCCTTCAGTATAGATATTCTTTCCTTATTAGGATTCCCCATTTGCAGCCAATTGTTTTCCCATGTATATGTTTTATATGTTTGATTACTTATGTTAGTTTAAATGCCTAAGCCATATACATGCATGACAAGTGTCACCTAGTTATGGAGGTACCATAACCATAACACTAGAGGCACCAGTATTATGACTTCCCCACGGCGGAGTGATTACTCATGGTGTCCCTTTTAAGTTTTAGCCATATATTTATATTATCACGTGGGACATATGGGTGCATCCTAGTTACATGTTTTACAGGATTTTCATGGTGAATGTGATGTGTGCCTTGCATCCTTCACACGGATTTGATCCCTCTTACCCAGACTATTTAATTAGAGGCAACCCCTCTAATTGCGTGATGAGGTCTCCCCTCCAAGTATTCATGTAGGGTGGAACCTCATGACCTATATGGGCTATTGGATAATTAATGCAGATTTCATATAAAAACATAAGTCTTTTCAAACTATAAAACCAGTTTTATGAACATGTTCCCGGTTATTTAGGACTTATACATTTCCGTTGCTATTAGTCTTATAATGCTTATGTCATTTCATGCTATACTTGTATATCTGTTCACTGGGCGTGATGCTCAACCATTTTCCTTTCATGTTCCTAAACGGCATGTACTCAAGGGCGCTCGTAGATTATAAGAGTATGTGCATACGGATTAGAAGCTATCTAGCCTTCATTACTTTATGCATTTTCCATACATTACGCTACTTTATTTCTTTGGACATTGTTTAGTCATTTTCCATTTCAGTACTTATATTCATTTGTGTTGAGCTTATACTTGGAATACCGATGTTTGTTTTCGGTATTTCCATTCATGATCATTTAATGTTTTTGGACATTTACCTTACATGCTTTGATGACACGCCATATTACGTGTGATATTCCATTTACCAAAATTGGGTGTTATAATTATGGTATCAGAGCCAAGGCTTCAACCTGTAGGCTCTTAAATCATGACCTGTGATTAGTGGGTAATCACCATGGTCTTCCTAGAACTGACAGTTGTTTTCATGCATTTATTCATGTATCATTGTTGCAGGAATTTTGACTAAGTAATGGTTGGTACAGATTTGGCCATATTTAGTCGCATGTGCTTTTAATCGAATCATTTTGTTTTGATGAACCGACCTATAGGCGTTCATCCTCGTCATGTCATTTTGTTCAGGTGAACCGACCCATAGGCGTTCACTCAAACCCATGTCATTTCATTATCATGCATTCATACACTGTTTTCATGCATAATTATTTTTCATGTTTATATGCATAAAAAATTTCATGTATATATATTATGTTTTAATCAATTTAATCATGCATTTTGTTTTATACGATCAGATGGTTCTCATACGTGAACAAGAGCAACTGAATGCAGCAGTTCAAGCTGCTATACAGGCGATGCTTCCTCAACTGAGGAATGAAATTCGGGCCGAGGTGTAGGCTGACAACAATCAACACCAGTACCAGCATCAGAATCCCCCTCCACCACCTCCAGCTACACTGATCACATGGCTGGAGCGATTCAATAAGCAGCGTCCGCGATCCTTCGAGAAGACTGACAGCCCTGGTGAGGTTGAGAGCTGGTTAGCTCACATTGAGAAGATCTTTGACGCGATGGGATGCAGCCTTGTCTTTAAGGCAATGTTAGCCTGCTACAAGTTTGAAGGAAACGTGCTTGCATAGTGGAAGGCAGTGAAACTGTCAGAGGGAGGCGACGATTGGGTGGCTGGCTTGACTTGGGCACAACTTAGGAAGTTGGTTATTAGAAAGTTCTTCCCGAAAGCTGAGCAAGATAAGCTCATGAGGGAGTATCATGGGATTAGGCAAAGAGCTGTGGAAAACAGCAATGAGTTCATGTAGAGGTTTCTTTGTTTGGCTGGATCCTTGGCGCAACAGTTGGGACTGCAGAGGAGCAAGCGTATCACTTTCGCTGGGATCTTCGCACATCTGTCGCCAATAACTTGGTGTGTGCTACATTTAATATTGTGGCACAAGTAGCAGATACAACCCGTAACTTGGATATGCTGCAGGAGAGGGATGAGTTTGGAGAGGCAGAAAGACCCGACAAGAGGTATATTTCATCATTTAGAGGCGATCATTTCATTTCATTCAGTACTATCCAAATATTTATCTTTCTCTATACATTTTCATCTTTCAGGCAGAAGACTGGGGACGGATCCCAACCGGCCACCCAGCAGCAGAGACAGCACAAGGGTAACGGTTAGACCCAAGACCGTTCAGCTTCGGATAGGCATGACAATTACCGTAACAACATTAACAACTCCAACAGCAGTAGGTCCCTAAACTTACTCATTTCTATGTAATATGCTTTATGATTCATAATTCTGACACTTCATCATCTACTACCAGGAATAATAGCAACATAAGGTAGTAGGATCACAGAGGTTCACAGCCCAACCGTGTAGTTACATCTGGTATTATGTCTTAAAAATTTCTACATTGTTTTGTTTGTACCCATTAATCATGTCTCATGTATACTTTTTTGAACAGGCTCCCAGCCAGCTAGGGCACCTGTTGGAGGGTATACTCCCCCTCTCTATACTACGTACAACCGCAGGCACCCAGGGCCATGTCGCCATGATAGCGATGCTTGCTTCAAGTGTGGCCAGCCAGGTCATTGCATGAAGGACTGCCACAAGGGTGAGATCGAGGGAACATCTAGACATGCCGACTCCAAGCCACCTCCTACTACTGGACGGGTGTACACGACCTCGCGTGATCAGGCCAACAAGTCAACAGGCACCATCACTAGAATCTTGTATATGTATGGTTAAGCTGCATGCGTATTATTTGACACCAGTGCTACTCATTCGGTCATATCTACTGCTTATGCGAAGAGTGTTAGGATATCCCTTATGACACTAGAGAATGTCTTAAATATTTCCACGCCCTTAAGAGACTCTGTACGCATCACACATGGTACAGAGATCTTCCCCTTAAGTTTGACGACATGATTCGCTCAGTTGACGTACTTTTATTGGACATGTACAATTTCAACATGATATTAGGCATGGACTGGTTATCCAAACACCACGCCACCATAGACTGCTGATGAGACTGCTTTTATACATAGTCTCATCGTCTAAAATGGGCTTAAAATGAATAAAATATCATAAAAATTGCCAAATATATGCTTGTGTTTGTTCCATGTGTATTTTAGGTACGGATATTGAGAAAATGGCAAAAGATCACAAGAAACAAGCAAAAACGAACATGGGAAACGAAGCCGCACAATAAACCGGGCCCTAGAGTTGATTTTCTAAGAAAATCCATTCAAGAATCGAAGATTGTACAAAAAGGGTCCTCCAATATTGAAGAATTGACACTTTAAACCCTTGTATAATCATAATTACAAGTTTGGTCCTTAAAGTTTGTCAAATTGCAAAAAGGACCCTCCACTTTAAAGAATTAGCAATAATAGTCCCTTATATTTAAAGACTTGTCAATATTAGTCCTCCATAAAGTCAACAATACAAGTCAAGACCTGAAGATTGAAGATATTACAAGAATCACCCTTCAAATATCATCAAATGGCAAGAAATACCCTTGAAAATACTTTGCAAAACTTTTTGGGGCAAAAGTATGAAAAACAAAACTTGCTTATAAAGGGAAATTCAGTTTTTGCCTATTTAAACTGAAATGAAAGAAGAATGGAAGAAGGAGGGTATAAACTGCCAAGACACAATACTTACCTAGACCAGTGATAGTGTGACACGTGCCCCACTAACACATTACAACCAATCACAAGCCGCCCTCATGCCACATCAGAATCCACTTAACCGGTTTTTTAACTAACTTATTTAACTAAGTTTAAAAAATGCGGTTAACACATTTTTAAACACAAAACAAGATTAAACCCAACTATTCATCATATGAACAAAATTGGGTATTTGTGTTTATGCAACAATTAATCCCCCATCACCTCCAGATTTATGATTAAGGATGTTATTAACAAAACCCAACTCTCACTTTGCATGCCACATCACCCAAGAGTTCACATGTACCCTCCCTTGCACATGTTTTTGGGGAAGAAGACAAAACCATCCAGAAATCCAACAAACCACAATGCAGCTTTCATACTAAGCTTATTTTGGACCCTTGATCACAATTCCACCAGCTTAACATCAACAAAACTCCAAGAGACTTCACATGTTAAGCAAAATTTCAAAATTCCACAAGGGCATTTCTGGAAGTTCAAAGCTTAGGGTTTTTAGTTTTTCAGCTTTCTAGGACCATGTTCACCCTCTATATAAAGGGTTTAGCATACTACATTTGTTTTTGCTCTTTTTTTTTCTTTGGTCAAGAATTTGTACATCCTTGTTTCAAAGTAATGAAAAAGTGTTAGATATCTTTGACGAATTCCAAGTGCCACTCTTATTCTAGTGTTGTTATTGTGATATGTTTGTGATTGTTAAGTTTCAAAACCTGTTTTTAAAAGTTGTGCAAGAAATTGCAAAGTTTTCCAAAATCTGATATTTTTCCAAGTCTTGGTTCAAAGCTTTGAAATTTTTGGATTACAAATGGTCATAACACCCTGATAAGGAGCTTATTAAGGTGTACTGCGCTTGTGGTTTGGGGATATTCAAGGAGTCGGAACAAGCTTGAATTAATCAACTTTATTTTCCATTTTCTTTTTCATATAATCTGTTATTTCTAAACTTGTTGTTCTTAGCAGCTTATTGGAAGCTTGTGCCTTGTTAAGCTAGGCACATAAGCTCTAAAATTCGTGAGTGTGGATGTACATTCATGAGGTTTGAGCCTTCTTTCCAAAAATCTATTTAAAAAGTGATTTTTAGTAATTTGGTGTATTGCTGTTGTATGTGTTGTTCTTGGTGCCTGAATCTTGTTGATTATGCATGAGAATGATGTTATGATGCTTGTTTGAGTTTGGTATAACCAGTTACACACATTTACTTTGTTAAATTTTGATTTAAAAAGTTTAAGGGGTGTTTTGGTTTACTGATTTAAGCTCTGTAAGTAAGTTTGAGTAGGAGTTAAGGTTTTTTAGTGTTGGTATCTGTTTGTTTAGTAATTGTATGCTCTTATCTACAAGTTTTATGCTTTGAACATCAAATCTGAACATTGTGCTATAACTTGTTTGATTTTGCCTGTTTAGACCTAAAATCTTGGAAACACCTAGAGTGTATGAATGTTTAGGGTTAACAAGTGTTTAAACAAAGTTTATGTAACCTGTTTAAGAGATTTGAGGGTTTGAAATTAGGCTTGTGGTCAAGTACATCAACAAAGTCACTTTGTGTTTGTTCATTGTTCATCAATAAGTAGCATAAGCTTAAATATTGGTCTAATCTTTGATTCAATGTTTGAAAAAATTTTAATATTGCTTATTTGAGTTTATTATAGCTTGTGTATGCATCTGGTTCAATTTGGTTGACTTATTCTTGCTTAAACTACTTATTTGTTCAAAAATGCTTATTTACATGTCTGGGCAATGTCTGATGCTGTTTTGATTTAAATGTATCAATTGGCTTGGTGAATTTGTGTTTTCTTTGTTGATTGTGACTCCTTATAACCCACTGGTTATAAGGGTGCCTTGCTTGTTCTCTGATTCCAACAAAAGTCCACAAAAGACAAAAAGTCAATTAAGTCAAGCAGTGGAAACTTTTCCCACTGCTGGACACCCAAAACTAGCCACTGCTAGTGTTAATTATCAAACAGCTTATCAATAAGCTATTCTAGCTTATTTGGACTTGCAACAACTTTGTTTTTGTAATCAATCTTCCTTAATTGACCCATTTGACTATTCTGGAGCATTTGAGACTTTGACTTTTAGGTTTGACTAGAAAACCAACTTAGTTTACTTTTACATAAGTGCTTATTTGCTTTTTGCAGCTTAGTCAGTGTGCTTTTTGGAAATC
Organism: Glebionis coronaria; assembly: GCA_025667525.1. Classification (NCBI taxonomy): domain Eukaryota; kingdom Viridiplantae; phylum Streptophyta; class Magnoliopsida; order Asterales; family Asteraceae; genus Glebionis; species Glebionis coronaria. The sequence goes on from CM046881.1 coordinate 217,023,054, forward strand.
TTTTTGACTATTAAGCTTAGTTAAGTGATTTGAAACATTTTGCAATAAGAATCAGCCCTTGAATTGGTCTAGAACTCGAAAACGACTATTTTGTCGTTTTGTGTAGAGAGCTTTTGCTTATTTCAGGCTTATTTCTTGCGCTTATTCAAAAATTCTTTTTACAAACAGCTTAATTAGGTCAAGAGAAGGATGTGTCTCAAATTTCAGCTTATGGCATCAGCTTATAGCTTAATGGGCCAAAAAGCCCATTAAGAATAAGCTGTTTTGAAATAAGTTGTGATTAGCTCATTTTCAGCTTCTGGGCCTTTGAAATTTTGTGTTCAAAATCGAATTTTAAGCTTAGCTGGAAGTTTTGGGCTTATTTTGACAACATTTTTCTTATTGGGCCTTAAAAAGCCCAATTAGTGGACTGTTTGGACTTTTAGCCCATTTGGAGGCCCAGTAGAGGTGTTTTGGTCATTTCAAGTTCATTTCTTTTTAAATTAGGTTAAAATAAACTGGTTTGCAAGTTTTTAGAATTTTTTATAAATTTTGAATTTTTAATATTATTTTATTTTTATAATTAGTTTTTAATATTTTTGCAACTTTTTCATTTTTCCTAGGTTAAAAACATTAAGTTAGGACTTTTAAAATTTTTAGATTAATTTTCTTGTCATTTAATTAATTTTTAGGATTATTTTAATATTTTTAAATAGTTTTAATTAATTTTAAATTTTCCAAAATAGTTTTTAGTTTAATTAAGTTATTTTAGAGGTTTACAAATTGAAAAAACTCATTTTGGTATTTTTGTTAATTAAATTGATTTTTTGGGCTTTAATTAGCATTAAAAAATTAATATTTAATTAAATAAAAGGTTTGAGTGATTTTTTATTTTTTGTATACTCTAATTACTTTTTCTTAGGATTTATTGCAATTTTCTAAAAATTTTTAGGGTAATTTTTAAATTTAGTCACAATTTACGGTTTTACGTGTACGACTTTCGTCTTAGTATAGTTTTAACCGTAACCGTCATTAGTGAGGCCAGAGTAGGACTATTCATCCTTTCGTCTTTCCTCATTCACTGGACACAAGGTACGCATTTTGGGATAATCCGTCAATTTGAGGTCGTTATTTTATTCTCAAGTATTACTTATAATCATTATTTTATTGTTTTTTTATGAACTCACTCACTTTTGGGAATAAATTAGGGTTTACGTCTTAAATTAGCATCGTCTACGTCTAAACCGAAGAGCTCTACGTTACGAGTCTACGTTTACGTACTCTGTTTTTATGACAGTCCGACATATCAGGTAATAAATTTCTTCTCGTATATTATTTTGAAATTTTATTTTATGTGGATTCATGAAGACACATATTTACGAGAAGAAATTAGGACTTACGTGCATAATTTAACGTCTTTTACGATTAAACCGGAAACCCTAGGTTTACGTATTCACGCTTTTGTGCTCCGTTTTTTATGAGACAATTTTTATTATAATTTTTTTGTGTCGTAGTTTCATAATTTGCAAAAACATTTTTCGTAAATCGACCCGAGGGCACGTAAATCGAGGAAACTAGTATCGAAGAATACCCGTAAGTTAGTGGAGATGAGACAAGTGGGACACCACCACCCTTGGTGTCACAATTTAACAAGTGTGTAGGACACTTGTCTTAACACTTGACTAAACCACTTAACCTCAAACCATCAAAACCCTTGTTTTATCTCATTTCTCACACACACATGCAAACTAACTAACCAGTTTCTCTCACTCTCTCTTCCTCCCTCTCTTTACCGTCCAAACAACACCACCATACACCACCATCATAAAAAATTTAACCTACAAGTTCATCTATAATTCACCTATGTTGAAAGCCACTTAAAAAGATGAAGATTGGAGGTGATTATAACATGTGAAAAGGAGTTTTTATGGAGGTTAATGGCTGATTTCAAGAAGTTGTTCATCTACTTGGAGATTTCTAAAAGTGGTCTTGCTAAGATCAAGTCTTGTTCATCATAAATCTCATCTTTTCATCATAAATTGGTTGGTATAGAGATTGTTCTTTCTATCATCCTATTAATATTGTAAATGTAATCATCTATTTTCTTCAAAAATGTATATGTATGATGATGATAAATGATGATCAAAGTATTGCATGGGGATTTTGTGTTACTAGATTAGGTTATAAAGGTTAAAAACTACAAGTAAAGGTTGATAAAATCATATCTAACAAGTAGGCTGTAATAAACAGAAACTTTCAATATTTTTACTTATTTAAAAGGATTATATTATTTTATATAGTGATAGATAATTGATTTTTACATAAGTGGTGAATTGGCCATACAATGGAATGTTAAAAATGAGCAAGATATGGCCAAAACACTTTCGTGGTACTAATCTGTTTGGTCTGTTTTGGACGAATTATTAAAAATACTTAGAAGCTGTTTGAGCAGGAGCTACAGCGTTATTTGTAGAACATATCATGTAGTTTATACAATAAAAATTTTAGGTTCCAATTCATTTTAGAACTCAAGATATGATCAAAATGGTGGACTTGAAATTTTACATTAGATTTGACCTTAAGATATATAATATTAAAAAGGCACTAAAAGTGAAATACTATATAAAATAGGTATGTATAAGTTAATTAACTGATATAACTAATATAAAATATGTTTATACACTATAATAAGTAAATATTACATTTTATAAAAATAAAACTCAAATGTTTTCTAAACTACAAACTATATATAAATTTTTACGTCTTTTCGGCTAAAACTGAAAGGATTGCGTTTTCGCCAAATAAAACTTAGATGGTCGGACTCGTCTAATGTAACATTTTTATAAATCATATACTGATATGTCAACACACTTGACAAGTAAAAATCGACAAAACCGAGCTTTGTAACATATGGATCATAATGGGCCAAATTAGCCTTGTTGGACTACTAGGCCCAACTAGTTTGGTTTAATATTATTGGACTTACTCATGGGGTAACCCACTTGGGCCCAACATATGAGTATGGGCCTGGTCTTAAAAGATAAATGGACTAATATAATGTATTGGACTCTTAATGGGCTTATTGGGCCTTAATATGTAAATGGGCTAAAACTAGTATAACTAGACTAAGTTAACTAGTACCTAACAACTAGTAATGTTGTATAAGGTAATAAAACCTCACTTGATCATCATGTTATGACATCATTACATATACCTAACAACTTTTTATAAATATTATTCGATATAGTCTAAGATCGAGTATTATTTGTTTAGGTTTCTCGTGATCGAGGCACGCACCATACATCCTAATGGCCGATAACCCGCATTTCCCAACCAACGTGAGTTCATATCCTCGCACTCTTTTAAATGTTTTATGAAGTGTTTTATAAACCCACGAGGGATATAACATGCTAGTTTTAATAAAAATAGAACACAAGTGGTCCTGATTGTATGCTTATTGATATGGACCCGATTGATTGTATGACCCAATGAATGATTGAAATGGATTATTAAAAGTTAGGTTATGTCACTATCAGTCCCATTAGCATGAATTGTGAACTACCGGGAGTGGGTAGACGCTTATGCATATAATAATACTATTTGGGGAAGATCACCCCAGTTCGCGTCTTGACGGCTGATCCCCGTTGTGTCACATTGATTGGCAAGCAAATTTATGTATGAGAGTGGTATATTTGTGACGACAAGCTATTTTAAATGGGCAAATGAGTTTCGGGCTAGCTACCCGACATATATTATAGAAAGGTAACGATGTCATGCGGCTTATAATAATCTAATAATAATAATAATAATAATAATAATAATAATAATAATTTGGGGGACTTGGTGTCTACTCTGCAGGTGATGTTTTAAATTATGCATTTCTTGCGTCTAGACTTCAGTCAGCCGCTTTGCAAACAAAGCTACTACGACATTCAGATATTGTTACTTACGAGCCTACTTTTGATAATGCATTGTGTACTTTTAATGAAAAATTGGAGTTAGATGTTTTAAGTAACCCAAGTGAGGTCGCTGCCCCAAAACTCATTAAGAAACTGGGAGACATATATTTCACACGTGTTGCTCAAACGGCTGAATCTGATTTTTCCTTATCTAATCGACAAATGGCTTTATGGAAGTCTCAAATGGAGGACCATACTTCAGACTGGCTTAGGGTGGTTCCGATCTCTGGGTTGGGACAAACTATGAATAATAGGACTTACAGGTGTGTATTATGTTATCGGTTGGGTGTTCCTTTATTCTCAGTTCCGAGTCCATGCTTAGCTTGCTCAAGGGTATTTACGGGAGATATTTATGGGGATCATGCTGTATCGTGTGCTGGTATTGTTGGTATTAAGCATCGACATAACATTGTACGTGATACCCTTGTAGACATCTGTTTTCGTTCCGGGATTTCCATTGGTAAAGAAGTTGATATTGGGCTTGGTGGTGGGCTGGACAAACACTTACGTCCAGTTGATATGTTGCTCTACTCATGGAATGGAGGGCTTGATGTATGTGTGGATCTGACTGGTTCATCTCCTTAAACGAAAACAGGGATGATTGATTTTGCACCGGGACGTGTGGTGGTTGAGGCTGCACAAGGTAAACGCGTCAAGTATGAAGCTAAATGTGCTGATATTGGATACGGTTTTCTGCCATTCTCTTTCTCTTCTCTTGGGGAACTTGAGATGGATGCAATAAACTTACTAAAGCGGATTCGTAGATTCTCCATGACACAAGATATTGGTGCACGCACTGCTGTTCATATTTTTAATAGGATAGGCTTTGCTATAGCTAGAGGAGTGGGGGCCCAAATAGTATCGCGGCTCCCTACTAATTTCTTGTAAATCCTATTATTATAATAAAGTGATGTTTATTAATAATAATAATAATAATAATAATAAAAAAAATAATAATAATAATAATAATAATAATAATGATAATGGTAACACTGAGGTTGTGGTCTCAGGAATAGTGTATGATATATGATTTGGATTATAAAATATTGCCTGACTAGCAATATGGGGTCTTATTTATTATTATACCTGTGTTCTGGTTTTACATAACTGTTTTATATAACGGTTTTTATTATACTATAAACGATGTTATTAAACGTACTGAATGGTATTGTTATGACAATGATTCGTATAAAATGTTTTTTTGCCTAAGTTATGATTTACGACAATGATACGTATCAAATGCTTAAGGCCTATGTTATGATTTACGACAATGATTCGTATAAAATGTTTTTGGCCTATGTTATGGTCTATGACAAAGAATTGTACAAAAATGTTTTTCGGTAATGATTATATACCGGTATTATGTTAATGGTTTTATTGAACTCTATGGACTCGCTCAGCGTTTCGCTGACTTTTAACATGTTTTATCTTAGGTACTTGAAGGTAATTCTTGGGAAGATGACAAGAGTTTATGGCCCGCATTTAAATAAAAATTTCCATTCAAATGTTTTGTAAATTTGTAAGACATATTTTGACCTGAGGACATATGTAATTTGATATTTATGAATGGAAAATGCTTTGTTGTTAAACGACGTGATTTTTAAGCGTTGTCTATGATTTGATTAATGTGCTCTCCCGTAACACCAACGACTCTTCCGCTGATTCGAATTATGAATATTTGGGGGTGATACAGTTTGGTATCAGAGCTCTCGTTATAGAGAACGAAAGATTTTTAAAACCAAGGTTTTGAATAAAAAATTTCAAAAATCTTTTAACTATAAATATTTTTAAATAAATATTTCGAGTAAAATGTTTAAAAATCTTTTGACTATAACGGTGCCGAAGAATTCCCGAGTTACCGATAAGGCCAGACTGAGAAGTGTTATTTTAATATATATATATATATATATATATATATATATATATATATATATATATATATATATATATATATATATATATATATATATATATATATATATATATATATATATATATATATATATATATATATATATATATATATATATATATATATATATATATATATATATATATATATATATATATATATATATATATATATATATATATATATATATATATATATATATATATATATATATATATATATATATATATATATATATATATATATATATAACTTGGATTATATGTATGTTGTAATTTGATTACATGATTGTTTAATGATTATTATAATACTTATACGAGATAGTTATACGACGTAGATTGTCACAAGGAACCCTAACTCCCCTAGCAAATCAATCGAAGCTATTTCTGTAGGAATTCTAGCTATTCCAGATCTAAACCAAGTTGTGGATGTTTATGATCCCAACAAAATGGTTGATATTCGTAGCAATGTTAATATTAGTTGATTGTGATATTGAAGATGAATTGGCGAGATTAAATATGATATCGATGTCATGACGATCTTTCCTTATAGAGTGGAGTTTGACAAAACCTCACCACCTAGAAGGTGTCATCTGATTCGGTGTAACCCAATTCTTAAATTTGAAATCGAAAAGGTAAATGTTGCACTTGAGGTTGTCATTGGAAACATTACCCAAAAGCCTCAGGCCACTTGTACCTTTCCGAGAAGTCTAATTGACTGTGTGAGTCATTTCCTACTAGTGACTCATTTGATAATTATTGTTATAAGAGCTATAGAATTGGAAATTTAGTATTATTCATATCGAGCTTTTATTTCCCTTCCAAAGCCTAAGAATAAGGTTGAAAGTATGGGAGAATGAGGTAGGATGTGGCATTGAGTATAAGTTGGTTGAAACTTGAATAAAGTCAAATTTAACTCCTATGAAATACGAGATTGTTAAAAGGAAGTCGTTAAGTCCCTGTGGTTAAATTATAAGGTTTTAAATGATTGTTGGTTCTTGTTAAGGGTTGTTCCTAGGCCATTGTCCAATGACGAGGATGCCCATCCAAGAAATAAATTGAAGAAATCTTCTTCTGAATTAGGACCGATGGATCTTCCGGGACATGTGGAACACCTAATGACTCTTGTAGATTAGTATTCATTGTAGTCTCTTTTAAAATCACTAACTTAACTGAGACATCAGTTGGTAGGATGAGTCCTTGAAATTGTATGACATTACAAGGTGACACGTAATGTGTGACGGTACAGCTTGTGACTTGTTTGTGATTAATGAAAAGACTATCTTTGATTGCTGAACTCTACATGTATTGATGTTATCTATCTTTTCTTGCTTCTTCATAATGTTCGCATTAGTGATGCAACCATTGAACAAGTACTCATCTCGATTTGAGTTGCGTTGTGGATTATCCTTTCGTATTTCTGAGTGTTATCGATGTCATGAGCCTCATGATTATTTGGCTAAGCTCATTTCCTATCATATCGTAATTAGTTCTTGGTGAACAACTCTTCATCACTCCTTTTGCAGATCACTCATTGTTTTTATAAGTAATACAATACCATCTGGGGAAAATATGAAATTCTTACTTTCATATGAGTTATTTAGATCGGTACTATTAGTAATTACTGTCGAAATAAAGTTTTTATTAAACATATTGTAAATGGAAATGCTTTCATAATGATGAACATTTCGGTAAAATCATTTTTACTTTTATTCCCTTATTAAACATGAATATATATTTTAAACATGATGAAAAAATTTTGACGAACTGAGTATTGCATCGTTAATCCTAAGTTGTACATAGAAGCGCGCCTACGTACAATTTGGAAGGGACCATGCAAGGCTGATTAGTAATCACCATGAAATTGTTAAGAAAAACTACATTTTTCTTTGTAATTGTGAAAGATTAAATTTTTTATGAGATCTGCAAGAAGTGCAAAATAGGGACATATTGTTAGGAACACCTACATATGTGCCCGTACCATTTTTCCGAATCGATTTTACTCATCCGTGGATATTGTCTTATTTGACAATTAACATCCACTTCTTGTTCATTTCTTTCATGAAAAGATTCCTTGGAAACTTATCCAATTATCGGTTGTTAGTATCCGGCTTGGAGTTCCAACATTCCTATATTGTCTTTTAAAATAGACTGCCTTTGAGTAACGTGAGTAACGATCCGAGGTGCTTTCGGATGCGTAAACAAATCATGAAAACATGGAATATATCCATATTCGTTAATATTTTCGTCTTTATCTGATTTGAAATTCTCTTGCGTAAATTATGCGTTGACCTTACTCTTTTATTAATAGCTATGTCTATAGGTTCCCTGATTCAAGAAGATTACGAGTTACCTCTATCTAGGAGATCGAATTGTCTCATGGAGAAGTAGTGATTATCAATAAAATTTAAAAAGGATGTATACTTAGCCTTCTAAGTAGTTCTTGTCTTAACAATCGTAATAAAACTAGAAAGTTGGTAGTGCCATTAGGATGGATTGGTTGATTATGACATGATGTCATTGTCTTGATTGATGGGAGTACGAGTAGAATGCCCCTAAACGATAAGATGTTGATTATAAAAGGTGATCTAAATAGTTCCCGATGGGTGACCGTATCCTGCATTTATGCTTGTAATTATACCATGAATGGTTGTGAACTAGTCATAGATCTTGTAATCTAGAAAGAACCTAAGGTGAATTTATTATAAGATGTTCCTGTTATCTGAGACTTTCTGAGGTATTTGCTGATGAATTACCTAGACTTCCGCCAATAAGGCAAGTTGAATTTGGTATTGATTATATTCCCGGTGCTGCACCTATGGCATGTGCACCATACGTCAGCACCATATGAATCAAAAGAGTTACCGTGCAACTGAGAGAGTTGTCAGAGAAAGCTTTTATTCTACCGAGCTCGTCATCATGAAGATCTATGGTGTTATCATTCCTTATATTTATTGATTACTGTGAGCTGAATAAATTGACGATCAAAATTTATATCCATTACCCATGACGGAAGATTTGTTCGATCATTTACAAGGTTCTAGCGTATATTCAAAAATTAGATCCACGGCATGGTTATCATCAAATTCGTGTACGCAAAGAAGATTATCTATTCCAATCACTACATCCAGAACTCGTAATGAACATTATGAGTTTCATGTGATGTCGTTTGGATTGACCAACGTACTGGTCGCATTCATGAATTTGATGAATCGCGTGTTTAAGTTGTATTTTGATAAGTTCATGCTTACGATCATTAAGGACTATCTGGTTATTTCCAAGAATAAGAAGGAGCTTGGTAATCATTTGTAGACTACCTTGATCTAGCTGAGATGTGAAACATTGTGCATTAAATATTTAAAGTAGGATGTTAGGCTTGATCCCTTACATTCTTCGACCCTGTGATTAATGGTAGTGGAATCTATGTTGACTCTTCAAAGATCGGAGCCATTAAGGCTTTGGGTTATCTAACACCCCCAATTTAGATTGTGCAACAGAAATACACAATTGGGTGCTAGACACAAGCATCATCACACAAGGTATATTGAACGACTCAAAAGAGAGACATTTACACATAAAATATAAACAAGATTTTCATAATAGGTCTAAAACATAATTCGTCCCACATTTTACTAAAACGACACCAGAGTAAAGCGTTTAGTCCCCATGGATCTCGACCAACAACCAATAAGTTTAGTACATTACATAAACATTTAACAAATTGTTCAACAGTAAAAGGATAAAAATAGTTTTTAGACCAACATTCTTCCAAAAGCCAAACCACAACCTCCACAGCAAAGCTCCGCCTTCCATCACTTCCTATTACCTGAAACACATGCTAAAACGAGTCAACAATAATGTTGAGCGAGTCTATAGGTTTATCAAATCATATTTGAACACAAGAAGAAAATCAATCATAATCATTTATAGGATTGTCGTACACACAATCTATATTCAAGGCAAAACATTGTATTTAAGCTCATGACACCGACCCCTTAACCAAATAGTCACCCACACCAAATGCCGGCGTGACTAGAATAAAACCATTGCCCCTCTAGGATATCAGTTGCTAGAATACCACATTCTTATTCCCGTAAATTATCCTTCCCAGAGGTTACTCAGCGTAATGCCCTGGTCTCAGATAGGATGGTCAACCCAATAGTACTATCATTAGAATAAGCGGCTATTCCCGACTCATAACATCAAGTCAGAATATAGTTAACGACTCATAAATTTAGGGTCTTTAGCAACAAGGTACTCAATACAATGTAAACAACTTAGGCAACATTCGGGTCCAACAATTACTCATGACTTGTGTTCATTTATTTTCAAATAGCATGTATCCCCCTCTTGGGTAATAAAACATTTAGTAGCTAGAATGAAAAGCGAGGCTACAGACTCATCTTAGTATAAGAGATCTAGCGAGATGATCGTCGATGATAGAGGATGCCTTTCAAACAAGAGAACCACTACCTATCAAATAAAGCGCGTTCATTAATAATGACTCGAGAAATAAATCATATGTAACAATATCACACTCAAACTCATAAAATCACGATAAACTAGAGAGAAAACGATACAAATAACTCTATTACACTCTTCTATACATTTACTTTACCATTCTACACTTTCAACAAAATCCGCCGGCACATACTACATGTACTAGCTTATTTACCCCTTTTAGACTCGTCAAAAGTTTATGAAACGACTCGAGAAACTAACTTACTATATATAGAAAGTCCTACAACAAGTTTATCAAATGAATTTACTTTTAAAGTTCTTTACCCGACTCATCTTCAAACTACAAAATCCGGACAGATTTACGTTAATATTTCATACAACCGTTTTAACTTCTTTAAACGACTCCATTTACAAAACCGACACTTGGGTTTGAAAATAAAATCATCCTATAGGGTTTACACTTCATTATCAGTATGTTACTCATTTCAAAACTTCAATTTATAGTCCCCGAGATTCGATCCAAATATCGACAACAACTATATGTAGTGCCGATACTCGTCTCCAGGTACACAAATACTCAAAACATTATAACTTCGCGCTCGTTTGGAGCTAGAAGCTCTACTTTATATAAAATCAAAGCTAATCTAATGCTCTACAAACCTAGGCTATAAGTTAAACCATTATCACAACATAAAATTCCCAAAAATACAGTTTACCTACTGATGTAAAACACCTTTAAAAAACTTGTATAAAATCATGTTTTTAGCTCAAACCAACCATAGTTGTGAACATCCCATAACCCTAACACTAACATATATCAACTATAAAATTTAAATCATTATCAAAATCAAAACCTTCAAATCAAAATCAAGTTTTTAACAAAACTTTTAGCAAGAACATCTTTTGATCATCATAAAAATAACATGCATGATCATAGTTCCCACCTACCAACTTGAAAAAAATAAAACTTCATGCATGTACCAAAATTTAGTATTAAAATGATCTACTTACAATTATAGAGTGGGACTTGTGTTGTTTTTTCTTAGATCATAATAGAAATTGAGTAAAAATTGATCAAAGTTGGGTTTTTGATGAAGAGGGGGTCACGGCTAGGTGAAGAAAAAGAAGAGAGAGAGAAAAAGTTTTTGAGTTGGTGATTTGTATGTGTTGTGTGTGAAAATTTAAGCTTATATATAGTGGTTGAGGGACCAATGTTGTAAATTTGCAATAGTTATGGCTCAAAATGAAAATAGTTAGCTAAAAAGCGAGAAATAACTATTAGTCAATTCTTAAAATATTTACGGGGCTCGGGTTTCATAAAGATACTTTTAAAAAATTAAAACGTACCTCAAATATAGTAATATCGACTCCCGACTCGATTTAACACGTCATTTAAAATAAAATATCAAAAATGACAAACATCGAACAACCGACAATAAAACGTAAAATATTTGGCATCCATCGACATCACGCTTGCTAATACTCCTTATACTTATTAAATATAAAATATAAGCCTTCCAACATCGGTTTAAACTTAAACCTCCAAAAATAAATATCATTCAAACTCATCAAAAATTTCAAAATAATCGTAAAATAAGATTAAGCAATGACCTCGGTTTCGGGTTATCACAGGTTATACCAAAAAGGAAGTTCGAAGATGTTTTGACAGATATTTATCGAAGGATTATTAAGGAATTATTCCCTCATACCCAGATCATTCGACTAAACTCTCTTAGGAGTAGATGTTTGTGTACACCTCATGACAACCCAGGAGGAATTGAGGAAACCACATAACCCATGACTTGGAATTTGGAGCGGAAGTTTTTGCTCTTCAACTAAGAAAATTTTGACCAAAGTTTAAACAAAGATTTTTCGAACATTTACAGATATTGTTAATTATTTTCGATAAATCAACAAAGATCGTGTTACTAAATTCAAATTTATTTTGAACATTTGTCTATAATTGGACGAACTGAAAAATTTAAAATTTTACGTTTACGTTTCATAAATTAAATATTTATTATTTAATTACTTGTAATATTTATCGACGCTTTAAACGTCGGACTGGGCTAAACTAATAAAGATAATAGTTGAGACGAAACTAAAACTTAAAAAATATGAAGAAAGAATTTCTGAGTGATTATTGTCATGATATTTATTTCATCGGGGAAGGTGAATGTAGTTACTGTTACGTTATGAAGAAAGGATAAATAACCAATTAGGATGTGTTCCTAAGTAATGACCGTGTAGAAGAATTTGCCCAAGCAATTTAGAAATAGCCGATGCATTTAAGAAGGATAATATGAATGATGAATCGCGACTAATGAGAACCATTAGAGACGGGTGCCGATGGCGTTAAGTATTTAAAAGGTCGTTTGTGGTGGCCTAAATATGGAGGATATTGAGATTTACTCCTGTTAGAATCTCATAAGTTTAAGTATTCTATTCATGCCATTTTTGGTAAAATGTATCTTTATCTAAAGAAGTTGTTGGGTCAGTATTTACTGACCCTGAAGTAACTTTAGGATTTGAATATAAAATCCCCCTAAGTGTTTCATGCTCAGCAGTAAGGCCAGTCTGCTGAAGGATGACCAGAGGAACAAAGTTCCTACTAAAGACCTTATAGTTGAAGAAAGTTCAGCACTCCCCTTCCAGTGAACTTAGAAGACAAAGGAGTCTTCACTTCAAATACTAGGCGGTCTAGTTGCTGAAGAACAAGGACTGAAGAAGGGCTTTCAGTTTAGTTTGGCTTGACAATACCAAACTGAATGATGGCGATCTCCTCTAGGATACTGAAGATCTTCAGTATTCTGATGGTTTGCATTAGACGGGAAAAGATAACTTTAAGTCAAAAGTAGGTTGCTTGTATACTTAGATATAAGTACAACCTTTATCTTTTCTAGAATATATTAATATGTACTTTGTACTGTTTATCCAGCATGGGCATCAACCACCCACTGGATAAAACCATGCATTGGTACATGCAAAATGCAAACCCTAATTACACTGTCTTTATAAGGAGTGTACATTGGGAGAGAAAAGGTCAACCAATACAAGAGCTTAAACTCTGGAAAACCCTTCTCTCTCGATACCAACTAAATCATATAGCCAAGATGCATATGAATGTTTAGATTAGAGCTTAGACTTTAACTTTGGTTAGACGTTTAAGTAGAGGAGATCAAACCCCATTGTCATTCAACCACTTTGTTATTCCGTAAACAAAGTGGGTTATAGATTCTTTATTTGATTCTAATAAAAGTCTATACGTTGAAAAGTATATTGGTATTGTTGTTTTAATCTTTCATAGTTCTTATCTATTGTTAAAACAACTCACTTGAGTCGAAGTAAGAGTTATTACTTAAGTTAATAAGTAATAACAAATTACAAGGGACCAACAAGTGGTATCAGAGCAGTTTGATTAGTTAAACTCTTATTTTATTAAACTGCTCATTTAAAAGTTTTCAAATCAATATCCAAAATGGCTCAAGTTATACCACAAACCCTAGAATATAGGGGTGGCCAACTCAATGTTGCTCCTGTACTAGAGGTAGCCAACTTTACAAATTGGAACAAGAGGTTTCTTGTCCACATGGTTGGATATGAACCTCAATTCCTTGGAATCATTGAAAATGGTTCTTTTCTTCCCATGGTTAGGGACAATATAAAACCTGAAGTACAATGGACTGTTGATGAGACAAAAACTGCTAACCTTGATCAGCGTCTCAAAAGTCTCATCATGTCTGTACTCCCAGATGACCAAATGAATTCTGTTGTAAATTGTCAAACAGCCAAAGCAACATGGGTTGACCTTATTCTTTACCATGAGGGACCCTCTGATGTAAAAGAAACCAGAATCATGGATTTAAAGCTTCAATACAACACCTTCAAGCACAAAGAAGGGGAAACCCTCACATAGACATTTACCAGATACAAATCACTGTTGAATGAACTAGTGAATGATGGTGTTGAGCTTTCAAAACGTGAAATAAACATAGTTTTTGTTAATGCATTGCCAAAAAAGTGGCTCAGTTTCTGTCAAAGCTTGAGAAATGCTAATCACATTAAAGATTGTGATCTAGCCTCTCTATTTGGGAAACTTAAATATGAAGAAAACCTAGTTGATAGGATTTATGAAGGCTCAAGCAAGAGTAAAGCATTAACTATTGCTACACCCTTGTCCACATGCTTCTTCAGTGAGGCTGTCATTCAAGACTACCAAGATAGTCCTGATGATGAGGAAGATACTAGATCTTGTGAGGAATATTTGAATGACCTCAAAGAGGACTTTCATGAAAGAGCATTTCTGGCCAAGTCTAGAAGGTTCTTTAAGAAAGGAGACAAGTTCTCCAGCTCCACAAAAGCTTCAGTTGACACTGATTGCTACAAATGTGGGAAGACTGGTCACTATGCTAGGGATTGTTATTCAAAAACATCTCTCCCTTCATATTCCCCACCATCTAAATCAAGACCATCTGGTCAATCATCATTTCAACCAAAACAAATTGCTTCTACTCCATTTCAGCAAAGCAGGGTTGAACTCAGACCAGCAAAAGACTTTGAGGCCAAATACAGAGAAATCAAGGCTAGATTGGCCTAAATGAGTACTAAAAGCTCCTCATCCAAGACTCCCAAGCAAGACAAGAACAAAGGGATTGTTGCTGAAGCCTATAAATTGGATGAAGAAGATGTTTCCTTAGATGATGATGAAATGGTGAATGTAAAAGTGCTAATTGCACTTGCTGATGATGAAGGGGCCAATTCAAATGTTGTGACCAGAGAAAGTGTCAGGAATAGTGAATGGGTCAATGTCACAATCAAAAAGGTACAAACTCTTCTTGAATTAGAAGATAAAGATGACATTAAATTTGTCTTTGATTACTTGTGCATTGATCTAAAATTTGTTGAAGAGCAAAGAAACAATTTGCTTGAAAAATTTCACAAACTTGTTCTACAACTTGAAGATTTTGAAAGTAAGCAAATAGAGCTAAAAGAAGCTAAACTTGATATTCTTACTTTTCAACAATTAAACAAATAAATTTTGGAGGAAAAAAATAACTCTCTTAGAGTGGAACTAAAAGAAGCAAAAGATATCGTTAAATCTTGGCTTAGAAACTCTGATAGGGTAAATCAATGCATAAGTGAACAAATACCTGCTCAAAAGAGGAAAATGCTTGGTGCTGAAGGATCCTACAGCACCAAACCTATCTTCTTTGTCAAAGCCTCAAATGAGGATGGTAGCTCGATCCCTGACATTGAAAGGTCAGGTGAAGAGAATTTACCCAATCATGACACTGGACGAATCCTTCTTCCTGAGTTTCAAGCATGTGTTGACACTTCAGCACCGTTTGAGTCCTCAGTTACTGAGGATGACTCAGATGATGATATAGAGAATGAAGTAAGTACCCCACTTCCTCCTTTGGAGAAGTTGGCTGGTGCTGAACCCTCTACTGGACCCAATACTATCCAGTCTATCATCAAGTCACACACCACACACAAAGGTAGTTCTTCCAAGCATGTCAAAATTGACACTTCAAAGAACTCTTCAGGTCCTGCTGAAGGTTCATATATGGGAACTACCTCTTCAGTTTCAATAAATAAACTGAAGAATGCTAGATCTGAGGAAAATGAGAGAATGTCTCTTGTCATGTAAGAGATCAATGATCTTAAATTGCAACTCAGGCAGCAGCAAACACCAACACGATTCAGAGATGAACCTTTAGACTCTCCTCGTCTCAAGTACAAGACACAATTCAAAAGGGCTTATGATTTATGTGGTCTAAATAACCATCTCACTGAAACTTGCCTAAAAGTGATTTATTGTAAAAAATGTGAAAGGACTGACCATCGCACTTGAGAACATACTCAGTATATGATGGCCAAAACTAGTGTTGATGCTCATAAATCTGAAGCATCTCATTCTAGGCAAAATATGCGTTTCCCACCATGCATTCATTGTGGTATGGGCAATCATCACTCAGATGACTGCCACTATTACCCTGTTTGTAATATTTGTGGAAGTTATGACCATGACACTCATGGACATAATCGAATCATCTCATTCAGAAGAGGTATTAAATCAAGAAACCCAAACTCTGTTACCAAATGTTGTGAGACTTGTGGAAGCGATGTCCACACTACATCTGATCACAACTATATAGAGTGGTTCAAAAGAGGTGAAGCCCTCCAGGCAAAGAAAGAAAAAGCTCTTCAGACCTCTTCTTCTTCTGTGCAATCACACATATCCTCAACAAGAGGACCCTTCAGATCTAGAACACCTTCTAGATCTAAAACCCCCACCCAACAAAGGTGGGTTTCAAAACGAAACTGACCATTTCCTTAACTTATGTAGTGTGATCTCAGGAAGCATATTTGGTACCTAGATAGTGGCTTCTAAAGGCACATGACTGGCACCAAAAGTTATATGCACAAGTATAAGGAGGAACAAGGTCCCAAAGTTGTTTTTGGTGATAACTCATCAGCTACTACTAAAGGATTTGCTTCAGTAAAATGCAATGGTATAGTTTTCTCAAGGGTAGCATATGTAAATGGATTGAAGCACAACCTCATCAGCATAAGTCAACTTTGTGATGCAAAGTATCTTGTGTTGTTTGATGACAAAAAAGGTACAATCTTCAACTCCAATCATGAAATTGTGATGATTGCTCCAAGAGTCAAAGATGTTTATGTCATGAACATGAACTCTACTCATGAGACATGCTTCTTTGCTAAAGCCTCCAATATTACCAATTAGCTTTGGCATAAGAGGCTCTCACATCTCAATTTCAAAACAATAACTCTGTTGGCAAAACAAAATCTTGTTATTGGTCTCCCTTCACTTGTCTACTCCAAAGACAAACCATGTTCAGCATGTGAAAAAGGGAAGCACCATAGGGCTAGTTTCAAAACAAAGAAAACTTTCTCAATCAAAGAAAGTCTTCATTTGATTCACATGGACTTGTTTGGCCCAGTATCACCTAGGGCCATTTGTCATGAAAAATATACACTTGTCATTGTTGATGAGTACTATAGGTACACCTAGGTATATTTTCTGTCAAAGAAAAGCCATGCACCAGATGCAATTTCATCTCCTTACACACCTGAACAAAATGGTGTGGCTGAAAGAAGGAACATAACTTTGATTGAAGTAGCAAGGACAATGCTTGTTGGATCTGCTCTCTCTAAGCATTTTTGGACTGATGCTGTAGCCACTGCATGCTACATTCAAAATAGATCCATCATTGTGAAAAGACACATGAAGACTCCCTATGAAGTCTTTAGGGGGAGAATTCCAAACATCACATTCTTACATGTGTTTCAGTGTCCAGTATTCATTCACAATCATAAGGATCACCTTGGAAAGTTTGATGAAAAAATATGATGATGGGTATTTTCTTGGATACTCCCTTGTATCTAAAGCATACAGAGTCTTCAACACAAGAAGACAATGTATTGAAGAAATATATCACATCACATTCAATGAAAGTTCTAAAGCTCTCACTTTTACAAATCCATCAGATGATGAACTTCATATACATGAATCTCAAAATTATCCATCTGATGAACTTAATCACTATGAGCCTTCTCAAAAATGTCAAACAAGCAACTCAGTCCCTCATATTGATCCATTTGAAGATATGACAAGTCCTACAAAAGGAAATCCTTCAGTATCACATACTGATGGTTGTCAATCAATTAATGATCAATCTCAAAATGATCAGCAAGGAAACACAAATGATCAAAATGGTCAGTCTCAAAACAATCAGCATGCTGACACACATGATCAAAACGATCAATCATATGCAGCTGTTGAAGAACAATCTAATCCCCTTGCTCAAATCTCTCCTATCATCTCTAGGGAATTAGGTCTTGGATATGCTTCTTATGGCCAAGAAGGAAGTCCTCCAATGATTGAACCCTTGTCCATTGAATATCCTTTAGTAGACACTAGAGACATTCCAAGCCCAAGTCCATGTCATGGACTTCGAAGCTTTAGCTCTAATCATGATACCAATACCTATTCTCTAGCTCCACAAAAATCTTGGACTCAAAATAGTTACGTACAGATGGTGAACATAATAGGTAATCCCGGTGAAGGTAGAGTCACTAGATCTATGGAAAAGAAACTGAGTGCAGCTTCATCTAGAGAATGCCTCTATGCAAATTTTCTCTCAGAAATTGAACCTACAAAGGTTTCTGAAGCACTCACACACCCTGGATGGGTGGATGCCATGCCAGAGGAACTCAATCAATTTGAAAGAAACAAAGTCTGGAAATTGGTTCCTCTTCTATATGGTAAATCAACAACTGACACCAAATGGGTTTACAAGCTCAAAAGAGATGAAACCAGTGCAGTGACCAAAAATAAAGCTAGGCTGGTGGCCCAAGGATTCAATCAAGAGCATGGTGTTTATTTTGATCAAACCTTTGCTCCAGTTACACGTATGGAAGCCATACGAATCTTCCTTGCATATGCCACTTACATGAACTTCATCATCTACCAAATGGATGTCAAAAGTGCATTCCTAAATGGTGACCTAAAAGAAGAAGTTTATGTTACCCAGCCTCCTGGCTTTGAGAGTAGTAAATACCCAAATCATGTCTACAAGCTTTACAAATCTTTGTATGGACTGAAGCAAGTTCCAAGAGCATGGTTGATGAGATGGCATTTATACATGATCTCATCGTTCTTTTCGGGCTTTAAATGCATAAAATGTCATAAAAATACCATATATATGCTTGTGTTTGTTTACTTGTGTATTTTAGGTATGGATATCGTGAAAAAGACAAAAGATCACAAGTTACAAGGAAAAACGGACACGAGAAACGAAGCCGTACAAAGAACCGGGCCTTAATCATGGAATTCTCAACAAATACCCTTGAAGACTTGAAGACAAACAAGATTGATCCTCATTTATTGAAGAAATGACACTTAAAACCCTTGTATATTCATAATTACAAGTTTGGTCACTTAAGTTTGTCAAAATTACACAAAAGGTCCTTAAACTTCGAAGAAATGGCAAGAATGGTCCCTCAACAAATCAAAATTGCCAATAATGGTCCCTCATGAAGTCAAAGTTACAATGAAGACCTTTGAAGATCAACAATGTCCAAGATCAGCCCTTGAATTATCCAAAAATGGCAAAAATAACCCTTGAAATCCTTTTTCCAAAGTTTGGTGCCAAAAGTGACAAGTGGTGAAAGTTAAAAACAAAGGGAATACGTTTTCTAGGCTGAAAGACTTTATTTACCAAAAATCCCAAAGAACAAGGACTGAAATGACCATTTTGAAAGTTCAAATCCATAACACGCGCCAAACACTTGTTTTCCCCCAAAATCGGATCAAACTTATTACTATTCACCATTCATCCCACCCAGAATTACCTTCACTTAAACAAAGGGTAAATCCAAATTACCCATACCCACGTGTGATTCACACATGCAGAATCACATCCCACACACAAAACCCTCATCTCCACTCACCAATAGGCCCCACCATTCAAACCCGTCCACCAATCAAAACACAACTTGGGCTCCAAGCTTAGCCACATGTCAAGATCAACAGCTGACACTCATTGCTTCATCACAAAGCTATTTTAAACGGTTTGGATGCATTTTGGACAGCTCACACCAAGGATTCGTCTAGAAGAACCAAGGGCATTATAGGGAATTCAGTTCTAGGGTTTATGAATAGTGTTTAGCCAGGCATTTGCCTATAAAAGGAGACCTCAACATGTGAGAGTCCCTTTGTTCCAGATTTTAGCTTTTAATCTTTGTAATTCCTTCTTATGAAATAAAGTTTGAATTTCTTAATATTTTGAGTTCTAATCTGTTATTTATAAAAGTTTGGTGTTTGAGAAGCTAAAATCTGAGTTCCATTTATATGTTTGAAGGTTTTTGAGGCAAGGTTTTAGTTGATAAAGCTTGGGTTTCAAAAATCAGAAAGTTGGCATTATTTTTTATCTCACTTTGTGTTTGTTCATCTTTGCAGCTTTGGAAGCTGGTACTTGTTTTGCTAGTACCTCAGCTCAAACAATCCAGGGCCTGGATGTAGGTCTTGGAGGTTTGCACCTTCTTCCCTTTTCATTTTCTCTTTAAGTTTCTGATTATTTGTGATTTTTGTGGATTATTGCTTGAATCTGTGTTATTGTGGTTGATTATTGTTGATATGGCTTTGTTTGATGTTAATGAGGTGTTACTGATCTGATTTGTGGGTTGAATCTTCATAAGCCTTTGAAAATTTGTGAAAATAAGTTTTAAAAGGGTGTTTGGGATTACTGCATAAGTTGGATTTGAGGCTTGTTAAGTGCTTGTGTGTTGTTTGCAAGTGTTGGTATCTGTTATTTGGGAGCATTTGTTCATCTGTTTGTAGGTTTTGTGGTCTTGAACACATTGATTCTTAGATTGGCTATAAAATCTTCATAACTTGGTAAAATTGGCTAGGATTTCGAGGACACCTAGATCTAAGCATAGGTTAAGGGTAACAAGTGCTAAATCATAGTTAATCACACCAGGGTAGAAGGATTTGAGGTTTTAAATTGGATCAAGTGTCAAGTATATCAGCAAACTGTTTCTGCATATTGTTCATTGTTCATCAGTAACATTTTGTGCTTTGATCTTGCTACTCACTTTGATTCAGTGTTTGATTCTTGTTGCTTTGTGTTTATAGTTAGTTTATATAGCTTGTGTGTGCATCTGGTTAAGTTTGGTTGGCTTATTTTGCTTAAATCTGCTTATTAAGTGCTTAACTGCTTATTTGCATATCTGGTGCTTATCTGGTGACTGTTTGGCTTATTATGGCTTATTGTGTGGATCATTTTGTGATTTTATTGTTGCTATTGACTCCTTGTGGTTCACTGATCACAAGGGTGCCTTTGTTTCCAATTGAATCAAACCAGAACTCTCAAATAAGCTTGGTCAATTAGTCAAAGCAGTGGGAACTCCTTTCCCCTGCTGGTAGCCACTACTAGTGCAATTTTGGTGTCAGCTTATCAATAAGCTATAATAGCTTATTTTAACCATCAACAACTTTGTTTTTGTAATAGGTGCTCATATTTTGACCCATTTGTTCATCCTGGAGCATTTGGGTGGTTGACTTTTAGGTTTCACTAGAAAACCAAGTCCTTTGACTTTTACATAAGTTCATTTGTGCTTATTCTGGCTTATTTCTTGTGCTTATTGGATTTTTGTTGATTGATATTGCTTATTGAGTCCATTTGAAAGCTTTTGCAAGTTGAATCAGCCTTTGAGGTGCAGTATTTCTCAAAAACGACTATTTTGTCGTTTTGTGAATTTTTGCTTTTCTATTTTCTGGCTTATTGAGTGAGCTTATTGGAAATTTCTTTTGACAGATCTCTTAAGCATCTTAAAAGAGGGTTGTGTGTCAAATTAGAGCTTATGGCATTAGCTTATGGCTTAATGGGCTGAAAAGCCCAATAAGAATAAGCTTTGTGTTCAATAAGCTGTGATAAGCACATTTTCAGCTTTTGGGCCTTTAGAGTTTTGTTCTTAGAATTGAATTTTAAGTCAGATAGGGCTTTTCCAAGTCAATTGGGCCAAGTTTGACTTTTTGGGCCTAAAAGCCCATTTGTGTTGACTGAATTTGGATTTGGCCCATTTGAGGGCCCATTAGGGGTATTTTGGTAATTTCACTTTGATTTTCTGATTATTTAGGTTAAAATAAACTAGTTTGCAAGTTTTTAGAATTTTTTATAATTTTTGGATTTTTAATATTATTTTATTATTATTTTATTATTATTTTTAAAATTTCACTTTTTCCAACTTTTTACATTTTTCTTAGGATAAATACATTAAAATAGGAATTTAGCAACTTGTAGAATAATTTTATCACTTATAGATTAATTTTTATAATTATTTTAAGTTTTAATAGTTTTTAAATCATTTTAAATAGTTTTTATTAGTTTTAAAATTTATAAAAATATTTTTTAATCATTTTAGGTTATTTTTGAGTTTTATCAATTGAAAAATCTTTATTTGGGCTTTTTGAAAATTTATTTGATTTTTAGGGCTTTAATTAGCATTTAAAAATTGAATATTTAATTATTTAAAACGTTTGAAAAAGTTTTGATAATTGGTAAACTCTTAGTTTGTTATTTTTGATTTTTGGTGAATTTTTGGTAATTTTTAGAATTTATTTTTATTTTGGTGATTTTTAAGGTTCTACGTTTTAACTTTCTAGTAGTGATTTTGTGTTAATTTTTATTTTTTCGTCTTCGTCATTTTCTCTTCTAATTCCCTTCTAAACCAAATATTAATCTCAAATCTTGTTCATCCTAGTCACACACATATACCTCCTTGGGAAACGAACTTAATTGGGTCATTAACACTTGATTTTTCCTAAAGTCATTTGTTCGATACTTACCGCTTTTACGCCTTTTTCCTAAAGGGTGTAATTTACCAAAATCACTTTGGCGCCGCTGCCGGGGAGGTGTGTCGTGATTAATTTGCATTGTTGTTTTTAATATTAACCAAATAGTATTTGTATTAGTAGAACTCTACTAATACGTATTATCGGTTTTCTTGGTTTTTCTTGTACAAATATTATTACTATATTGTATTAAGTATCACAATAAATTTACAATATCTCCAAAAGTGTGAAAACACAACCTTAATTGGGATTTGATCTCCTAATTATTGTATTCGAATCTCAAACAAAAAGAAAAAGGCAAAAATAGATAAATACTTTCGTGAAGCTCGATTTTGAAAGATACAAACTATAAGGTGGGTATAAGGCGGGTATTATAAAATATACCCTAAGGAAAAAGGCTCTTAAGTGCTTCGTGCCGCCTCGTTTCCCCGCTTGCTTGTGAGTATTTTGAGATTGAAGGCTAATCGAGGGTTTTGCCGCCCAAAGTATTATTACGTATACTATATTTGCTTGGTTTTCTTTGTGATTAAACCCTCTTGAACAATTTGGTTTTCACCAAAGTTCTAAAGTCATTCGAAGGCGTTCACTCCACGTGATCGTTTTCATTCCTTTGAGGCTTCTTTAATCAAGAGTTTGATTCGAGGAGAGATTTTGTAGATTGTTGTCTACAAAGATACATCAAAATACCAAAAAAAATTAAATATCATCAAAAACACAAAAAAAATTGAAAATTCACAAAACACCCAAAAAGAATCTTCTTTGCTCACCTCCCATTCTTCGTGAAGTTTATGATCACTCGTAATCAAGCAAAACGAGCTCGTAAACGACTTCACAAGCAAGCCAATCAAGAGACGTTGATTGTTGAAGAACCTCCAATTGTTGAACCTATTGTAGAACAAGAAGTCGTCATGGCTAATCGTACTATGATGGAGTTGCTACAAGCACCCACCGAGGGTTTTGGAGAGGCTATTGTGATTCCCGCCATCCTTGCGGAGAATTTTGAAATTAAGACGGGTTTAATGTCGATGTTGCAAGCAAATAAGTTTAGAGGTCACGAGAAAGACAACCCGCATTACCACATTAGGAATTTCAACCGTCTCACCGCCACTAGCAAGTTTAAGGATGTTCCACATGACACCATTAAGATGATGTTGTTTCCATACTTGTTGGATGGACCCGCAAAAATTTGGCTCGAGAAAGAACCGCCAAATTTGATTTTGACATGGGCCGATCTCGTTTCTAAGTTTGTGAACAAGTTTTTTCCACCATCTAAAACAACACACTTGAAAAATGAGATTTCACGATTTGTGCAAAGAAATAATGAAAGTTTTTCAATGGCATGGGAACGATTTAAAGAAATGTTACATGAATGTCCACACCATGATTTTACGGAATTGCATCAAGTGGATACTTTTTATAATGGGCTTAATGATCATGAACGAGATTATTTGAATGCCGCCGCGGGTGGTAATTTTTTGTGCAAGACGACAAATGAGGCTTTACAAATCATTGAAAATAGATCTAAGGTTTATAACCCTCGTAACACACCGAGTGTTGCCAATATGGGTTCGTCATCTTCGTCACAATCGTCTCGTAGCATTAACGCCTTACATGATGAAGCTAATGAGGAAAATAGGTTTTTTGATAGATTTGCTAATCTAATGTCCCATTGGAAGGCTCAAGAAGCTTCCAATTCTGCTTCGGTTAAAGCGGTTGCTAAGAGTTGTTTATCTTGTGGGGGAGCTCATGATCTTTCCGAGTGCATTATCGCGGATGGTAACACTTCGAGTGTTTATGTAGCAACGAGAACTTACAACCAAAACGGTCAAGGTTCCCGTCCAAATCAAGCTTCACCAAACCAAAATGTTAACAATTATCGAAACAACAACCAAGGTAATTACCAAGGCAACACACGCAATTACAACAAGGGGAATTATCAAAGTGGGAATGGACAAATTTCTAATCAAAATCAAAACCGTGATTTTCAAAACACTACACAAGGTTTTCAAAATGCTCACACTAAGAATTTGCAAGGAGAATTTTTGGATTATGCAAAAGCAAATGATGCTAAATTTGATAATATGCAACGTGAGATGATTAGCTTAAGATCCGAGTTGAAAAACGAGCTAAAAAATGAACTTGCTAATGAACTTAAAACTCATGCAAACAAAATGGAAGGAAATGTCCAACGTCTACAACAAAATCAACAAAAGATGGAATTAGGACAACATGAGATTAAGCAAGAGTTATTAAAAGCGGATGCTAGGCAATCAAAATTTGAAGACCGAATGGCTAAGATGTTTGAAGCAATCATGTGTAAACCCTCTTCCTCGGGTGGTCTTCCTAGTGATACCATTAACAACCCGAGGGGAGAAATGAAGGTTATTACTACTCGTAGTGGTAAAACTTTCAAGGAACCAATCTCTCGTCCAAGTACTTCTACGGAGAAGGAAATCGAGAAAGAACCCGAGGTGATGGTCGAAAAGGAGCACATTACAATCCCACGAAGTACCGCTCAAACCACACCTACGGTTGAACCAATACCAATTGTGGAACCCGAGTTTCCACGGCCGTTGCCTAATGACCAACCCACACCACCTTTACCTTACCCTTCAAGACGAAACAAAGAGAAAGCACAAGAACGGAACAATTATCAATTTGAGCTATTTATGAAAATGTTTCGTGATCTACATTTTAACATAAGTTTTGCCGACGCTCTTATCATGATGCCTCGATTCGCCGCAAACTTCAAAAGTATGCTAAACAACAAAGAGAAGTTACAACAATCGTCTAGTTGTTCATCGGTTTTTCTTAGCCGCATACCACAAAAAGTCGGTGATCCCGGTAAATTTTTGATTTTGTGTGCTATTCAAGATATGGAGGAATGCTACGCCTTGGCCGATCTTGGTGCTAGTATTAATTTAATGCCTCTCGAGATTTTCAAATCACTTCCACTTCCGGCTCTTACTCCTTCGAACATGTCTATCGAGATGGCCGATCATTCTATGATTTTAGCATGTGGAGTAGCCGAGGACGTTTTCGTTAAAGTCGGAAAGTTTTACTATCCCGTTGACTTTATCGTTGTAGATATTCCTATCGATCGAAAAGTTCCTCTCATTTTGGGTCGTTCATTTTTGGATACATCAAGAGCACTTATCGATGTTCATGCTCGAAAAATCACCCTTCGTTTCAATGAGGAAGAACTTGTCATCAATGCAACACAAAACTCCAATCTTTCTCATGTCTATTCTATTGCAACTTTAAACCATGGTGATTCAACCAATGTCGTTTGCAAAGAATTTTCACCAAGAGTTTTAGGAAATGTCGCCAAAAACAACTTACCATTTCCTCCGCCGGTGGAGGTTATGAATGTAAAGCCTACAAAGAAGAAACCGTCAATACTTGAATCGAAAAATCCTTCGCCTAACCTCGAACATTCATTCTTGAAAAGTGTTGATAAGTTGTCGGTTTCTACGGAAGATCTTTCGGATGATGAATATGTTGACCCCGATGGGGAGGTTTTCTTCGTCGATAAACGCTTTGAGAACTTGCCACCACCAAAACCAAAACGATTTCAAAATGTGAGAATTTTTAGTGTGACTAACATCGTCTTAGATACGCCTAATATTTTCGACATAATCAAAAAGGGTTTTCATAAGGAGAGTTTAAAAGATAAAAAAGGAAAAGATTTTAAATGTGATTTAATTGATTTTTCTACAAATCTAACTCCGTCATCACCACGTGTTTTGAGTGCTACAAGCTCGTCTACTCCTTTTAACGATGCTTTGTGTGGTTTTAGTATGGGGGAAGCCCCTTATGTTCCCTCATCCTTGTCCACCGAGGACGAGATATTCGATCCCGGAATTTCATGTAGAGGGAAATCTCAGTCTTCCACCGATGCAATAAATGGAAAATATTTTCATTTGATTGGTGCGAGCCTACCTCGAGTAGCTCATGATTTTAATGACTTACCAATTGTCCCACCCTTCTACTTCTCATCTCTTTTCTTCAAACTCTTTGAGTTTATGGCACATGTTGAAGTAGCGTTAATTTGTTTTTCCAATGAAAACGAGAACGCCATTTTCGACCCCGGTATTTTGCATCATTTATGGACTTAGTCCTTAATACCGGTTGCTTTTTGGGCCTTGTTAATCATGTAAGCCCCACCAAAAATTGACCAAACCATGATTTTCCCTAAATGTTTACATTTTGAGGGGATCGAGTCGAGCTCATGACTCGGTAATAAAAAACGAGGTGCCTCGTGGGGGAGATCCCATGCTTATCTTTTATGCTCACTATTCACTAATAAGGGGACTTGTACCCTTTCAACTCGTTGTCTCGTGGTTGTTTGTGATTGTGTTATCTAGATCATCATCATCATCTACGATTGAAGACTCTCGTGTTCGTTTACGTGAGCCTCCATCGTTCGTTTGAAGAAGTTTTTCACGATTCCATGACATATCCTTTATTGTTCTAACAATTATCTTTTAGCCTACTTAATAAACGGCTTTAGATATATTGTTGATCACCCTTTCCATGCTAGATCCTAAGCATTCGACTCTTCGTCTCTAGTATGGGGGTGCTCCACCTTTAGACTCGAAACATTGAGGACAATGTTTACTTTTAGTATGGGGGGTGAATAGGTACTTGCTTTGCTACGCCCTCACGCTTTCCAATTTTCAATGTTTTGTTTTGCTAATAAGGCTAAAAATGGCCAAATTTTAAATTTTTCTTAGTTTTCATAAGTGTTTTTAAGACACGAATGTATATTTTCCGATGGGTAGAATAAGAGTTAATTTTTGACTTGATGGGCATTTAGAGCCATTTACATTCCTTAACCCGCTCAATTCAAGTTTTGCTAGACTTTTATATAGGGAGCTTTAAAACGCGAAAGTCTTAATTCATACGAGTTAAGAACAAGAACTTTTCGCAAGTTCCCATAATTGATTCTAGAAAGTCACTTATCAAGGGAACTATAAAACGCATTCTCTAAACTTGATAAAGTCCAAGAAAGTGCAAGATCCTATAGGTGGCTTGAAAACCCAAAACTTTGATTTGATATAGTCTTAATGAAAGCTAATCCAAATTTGGCTTAATTTTGACTTGCATGGCTAAGTGTTCACGAGTCTCTTTAATTAGAGGTCTTTATATAGTGAAGAACGAGAAATGATAGAGTTAGACAAGTGATCATGCTAAACGTAGAACATGAAAGTGTTCTTTCAAAAACTCATATGTTTTTAATTGTGGCTTTTTCTTCCCATAAGATCAATGCATTAGGAATAAATCATAATTGCAATAAGTAAGGTCGTACGATTTGAAAGGTTACTTAGCCTCTAGCGCAAGATCGTTTAAAACTTGCTCGGGGTTGAATAGAGTTCATAGCCAAGGCATAACTTATTGAAGCGGGACGCGAAGATTGGCGATTATCCAAAAAGGCCCTAACAAGGCATGAGGAGCTCTATTTTTGCTAAAGATCCAAAGATGATGTGAAGTATCATTATTCCTAAATCAATATGAAGGATCGAGACACACGACGAGAAGCTATTACTCCCCTAAAGATCATGGAGAAAGTCTATCCAAAAAGACCCTAACAAGGTATGAGGATAAATATATCCAAGTCCGAAAAGGAGGCGGATCGTTGTATATCAAAATCCAAAGTAAAGATTGAAGAAAAATGATGAAGTCGTGGTCCTATATGAAGAATCTCTCAAAAACGTCAGGTGAAGAAATTCCAAATATATGAAGAGAAGACCATAATTTCAAGAACGTCTTCCCAAGATTTGAAGTATAAAGTACATGCCAAATATCGGTCCGAGAAAGGTCTCAAATCGTGAAACGAGTTATGCCAAGATATGAACTTAAGGAGATACACGAGAAGCCGTTTTAAAAGATTTTGTCCTTCGGCTAACTATTGATCAAATCGTGCTACTTTGCTTTCGGACTAATAACTACTCAAATAAGTCAATATGAATCACTTGTGATCCATGACAAATAGATAAAAAATGCTAGTAACCCATTTCCTTTTATAATAACTAGGATTGTGGGGAGAAAAAGTATTACACAATTTGGACGTATGAGTAGTGTTAGCATTGTGACTTGTACCAACAATGATCTTGTTTTTGCACTTAGCATGGAATGTATGACAATCAAGGATGACGAAGTTTACTCTAAGGGACATTTACTTGTTTCTATTCTTTGACCCTAAAAGTCACTTTTTGTGATGAAAATCATACATTATGTCTTTACACATCATCATAGTATGTTGCAAGTCTTTTACTCTTAAATAAAGGTTAATAAAATTGAACTTTGGTGATGCTTAGATACTTTATTCTAGCATTGCGTGAGGGCACGACAATGGCTTAGTATGGGGGAGTGATGAGATGGCATTTATACATGATCTCATCGTTCTTTTCGGGCTTTAAATGCATAAAATGTCATAAAAATACCATATATATGCTTGTGTTTGTTTACTTGTGTATTTTAGGTATGGATATCGTGAAAAAGACAAAAGATCACAAGTTACAAGGAAAAACGGACACGAGAAACGAAGCCGTACAAAGAACCGGGCCTTAATCATGGAATTCTCAACAAATACCCTTGAAGACTTGAAGACAAACAAGATTGATCCTCATTTATTGAAGAAATGACACTTAAAACCCTTGTATATTCATAATTACAAGTTTGGTCCCTTAAGTTTGTCAAAATTACACAAAAGGTCCTTAAACTTTGAAGAAATGGTAAGAATAGTCCCTCAACAAATCAAAATTGCCAATAATGGTCCCTCATGAAGTCAAAGTTACAATGAAGACCTTTGAAGATCAACAATGTCCAAGATCAGCCCTTGAATTATCCAAAAATGGCAAAAATAACCCTTGAAATCCTTTTTCCAAAGTTTGGTGCCAAAAGTGACAAGTGGTGAAAGTTAAAAACAAAGGGAATACGTTTTCTAGGCTGAAAGACTTTATTTACCAAAAATCCCAAAGAACAAGGACTGAAATGGCCATTTTGAAAGTTCAAATCCATAACACGCGCCAAACACTTGTTTTCCCCCAAAATCGGATCAAACTTATTACTATTCACCATTCATCCCACCCAGAATTACCTTCACTTAAACAAAGAGTAAATCCAAATTACCCATACCCACGTGTGATTCACACATGCAGAATCACATCCCACACACAAAACCCTCATCTCCACTCACCAATAGGCCCCACCATTCAAACCCGTCAACCAATCAAAACACAACTTGGGCTCCAAGCTTAGCCACGTGTCAAGATCAACAACTGACACTCATTGCTTCATCACAAAGCTATTTTAAACGGTTTGGATGCATTTTGGACAGCTCACACCAAGGATTCGTCTAGAAGAACCAAGGGCATTATAGGGAATTTAGTTCTAGGGTTTGTGAATAGTGTTTAGCCAGGCATTTGCCTATAAAAGGAGACCTCAACATGTGAGAGTCCCTTTGTTCCAGATTTTAGCTTTTAATCTTTGTAATTCCTTTTTATGAAATAAAGTTTGAATTTCTTAAAATTTTGAGTTCTAATATGTTATTTATAAAAGTTTGGTGTTTGAGAAGCTAAAATCTGAGTTCCATTTATATGTTTGAAGGTTTTTGAGGCAAGGTTTTGGTTGATAAAGCTTGGGTTTCAAAAATCAAAAAGTTGGCACTATTTTTTATCTCACTTTGTGTTTGTTCATCTTAGCAGCTTTGGAAGCTGGTACTTGTTTTGCTAGTACCTCAGCTCAAACAATCCAGGGCCTGGATGTAGGTCTTGGAGGTTTGCACCTTCTTCCCTTTTCATTTTCTCTTTAAGTTCCTGATTATTTGTGATTTTTGTGGATTATTGCTTGAATCTGTGTTATTGTGGTTGATTATTGTTGATTTGGCTTTGTTTGATGTTAATGAGGTGTTACTGATCTGATTTGTGGGTTGAATCTTCATAAGCCTTTGAAAATTTGTGAAAATAAGTTTTAAAAGGGTGTTTGGGATTACTGCATAAGTTGGATTTGAGGCTTGTTAAGTGCTTGTGTGTTGTTTGCAAGTGTTGGTATCTGTTATTTGGGAGCATTTGTTCATCTGTTTGCAGGTTTTGTGGTCTTGAACACATTGATTCTTAGATTGGCTATAAAATCTTCATAACTTGGTAAAATTGGCTAGGATTTTGAGGACACCTAGATCTAAGCATAGGTTAAGGGTAACAAGTGCTAAATCATAGTTAATCACACCAGGGTAGAAGGATTTGAGGCTTGAAATTGGATCAAGTGTCAAGTATATCAGCAAACTGTTTCTGCATATTGTTCATTGTTCATCAGTAACATTTTGTGCTTTGATCTTTGATGAGACTGCTTTTATACATAGTCTCATCTTCCAAATAGGGCTTAAAATGCATTAAATATCATCAAAATACCCAAATATATGCTTGTGTTTGTTGCTTGTGTATTTTAGGTACGGATATTGAGATAATGACAAAAGATCACAAGAATCATGCAAAAACGAACACGGGAAACGAAGCCGCACAATGAACCAAGCCCTAGTGAAGACTTTCCCAAGATCAACCCTTGAAGATTTGAAGAATTATGAAGAAGGGTCCTCCAATTATGAAGAATTGACACTTTATACCCTTGTATCCTCATAATTACAAGTTTTGTCCCTAAAGTTTGTCAAAATTACAAAAAGGGCCCTTAACTTTGAAGAATTGGCAAGTTTAGCCCCTCAACAAAGCTAAATTGTCAACCAATATCATCCACAAAGTCAAATACATCATGAAGTCCTTCAAAGTACAAGAAATGACAAGTTTGGTCCTTTGAAAATCTCAAAATTACAAAAAGGACCCTCAACTTTCAACAATTGGCAAAAATGGTCCCTCAATCATCAAGACTTGACAATTTCAGTCCTCCAAATTATCAATATTGCAAGTCAAGACCATTATCATTGAAGAAAACACCAAACCAACCCTTGAAGAATGCAAAAATGGCAAGAAATACCCCTGAATTTACTTTATGAAACTTTTTGGGGCAAAAGTGTGAAGTTTGAAACTTCAAATACAAAGGAAACGAGTTTTTGGCTAATTATTTACAAAGTGGCAAGAGAAGGAAAGATAGGGGGTAATATTGGGCCAGACAAAGGACTTACATAGGCCAGTCACATGGTGACACGTGCCCCACTCACCCTAAACAACCAATCAGCACACCCCATTGTGCCATGTCACCTTCCACCCACAACAGATTATAACTAATCTGATTATTTAATTAAACTCGCGCCTAGCACCTGGTTTAAAAATTAAAACGGATTAAAACATGCACTATTCATGTTCTTGATCCAAATTGGGTTTTTATTAATGGCTTGTAATTAGACCCCAATCTGCTCCAAATTTATGATTAAGCTAATCATAAACACAACCCAACTTTAAAAACCCATGCCACATCAGCCCTTTGTCACATGTTAAACCCTCCTTTGTCACTTTTGAGGAAGAAGCCAAAACCCTGCCAGAGAATCAACCATCCAGATACTTGCTTACTTTCTAAGCTTCACAAGAGCCATTGGATCAAATTTCAACAGCTATACACCCACAAACGTCCAAGATAAGTCACATGATTCTCCAAAGAAGACAAAGACCTCAAGGGCATTTTTGGGACTTAAGCATTAGGGTTTACACGTTTTTTAGCTTTCTAGGACCATGTACACCCTCTATATAAAGGGTCTAGTTCATTTCATTTACTCCTGCTTTTGGTTTTTCCTTTGTTCAAACACTTGTAAATCCTCTTTCTGTTTAATGAATTTGAGTTAAGTGCTTTGAAGAAAGACCAAGTGCCATCTTTATTCTGCTTGATTATGTTCTTAGTTTACTGCTTTTGAAGTTTAAAACCTGTTTTCAAAAGAGGAGTGTGCACAAGTTTGCATATTTTCCTCACTTTCTCGATATTTTGCTAAGTCTTGTTCCAATCTTGGAATTCTTGGGCTATAGGGCTGATCATAGCATCCTAACTGAGTTGGTTAAGGTGTGGTGAGGCTTATAACTTGGGGATAATCAAGTGTGGGGTAACAAGTTTGCATCAATCAAGATTTTTTCCCAAGTTTTTGATTTTTCATGTTATTGTGCTTAACCCTTGTTCAATCTTAGCAGGCTTTTGTGGAAGCTTGTGCTTGTTCTTGCTAGCACATAAGCTCAAAATTCGTGGGTGTGGATGTACATCCATGAGGTTTGCATACTTAATCTCCAAATCTGCTTAAATTGTGATTTTTGGTGATATTTGTATGAAACTGTTGTTCTTGTGAATTTTGTGGCTTGTTCTTGCTTGAATCTGTTTATTAGACTTGTTTTAGTGTTAATTGATGCTTGGTTGGCCTGAAATCTTGTTTTGCTTTTGAAAATTTTGATTTGAAAAAGTTAAAGGGGTGTTTGGTCTACTGGTTTATGCTTGTAATCTGTTTTTGTGTTAAGGGAAAGTGTTGTTTATGCTTTGTATCTGCTATACCTTTGTTTGAGAGTGTTTTGCTGCAAGTTTTTGGGTTTGAACACTTGAATTAATCAATCTGCTATATAGGCCTTGTTTCTGCTTGTTTTGACCTAGGATTTTGGGAACACTTAGTGTATATGCATGCTTAGGGATAAAAGTGGTTTAAACAAAGTTAACATAACCTGTTTGAAAGATTTGAGGTGTTGAAATTGGCTTGTGTGTCAAATACATCAGCAAAAGTAGAAAACTGCATGTGTAGTGTTCATCAGTAACTTTCATAGCTTGAATCTTGCTTAATTCTTTGAACCAGTGCATGAAACCTGTTTAGACTTGCTTATTGGAGTTTATTATAGCTTGTGTGTGCATTTGGTTGAATTTGGCTGGCTGATTTGTGCTAAAACTGCTCTTGAATGCTAAACTGCTTATTGTTCATGTCTGTGCAATATCTGGTGATTAATTGATTAAACTGTATCAATTGGGTGTTTGTGATTGTGTTATTTTGATTGTTATTGACTCCTTTTGATCCAAAGATCAATTGGGTTCCTTTGTGAAATCTGAATCCAAGAAAAAGTCACTAAAAACAAAAAGTCAAAATAGTCAAGCAGTGGGAAAAGTTCCCACTGCTCAACATCCAAAACTAGCCCCTGCTAGTGCAATTTTATCATCAGCTTATCAATAAGCTATTCTAGCTTATTCTGACTTGCAACAACTTATTTTTTGTAATAGATCTTCATTATTTGACCCATTTAAGTGAACTGGAGCTTATGAGACTTTGACTTTGACTTTTCACTAGAAAACCAACTTGTTTGACTTTTAACATAAGTGCTTATTTGATTTTCCAGCTTATTAAGTGTGCTTATTTGAAAGGTCTTTGGTTTTTAAGCTTAGTTTTGTCAAAAGAAACATTTTGCAACTTGAATCAGCTTCTGAGGTGGTCTAGATCATAAAAACGACTATTTTGTCGTTTTGTGAATAAGTTGTTGACTTGTTTCTGGCTTATTAAGTGGTCTTATTTGAAAATTCTTTTTGTAGAAGTCTTTGTTAGGTCAAAAGAAGGTTGTGTGTTAAATTTTAGCTTATGGCATCAGCTTATGGCTTAATGGGCCAAAAAGCCCATTAAGAATAAGCTGCTTATTATAAGTTAGCTTATTTCACATTTTCAGCTTTTAGGCCTTTGGAAAAAGTTGTTTAAAATCAAATTTTGAGTCAACCTGTGCTTTTTGAGCTTATTTTGAGCACTTTTTCTTATTGGGCCTTAATTAAGCCCAATAAGGGACTGTTTTGGGTTTGGCCCATTTTCTAGGCCCAATAGGGGTATTTAGGTAATTTCACTTTCATTTCTGAGATATTTAGGTTAAATTAAGCTAATTTGCAAGTTTTTAGAATTTTTTATAATTTTTGAATTTTTAATATTATTTTATTATTATTTTATTATTAAAAAATAAAAGTCTGATTTTCTAGGTTTTTATATTTTTCCTAGGTCCTAAATACTTAATTAGGATTTTTGCAACTTTCCAATTATTTTCTAGGTCTTTTAATTAGTTTCTATAATTAATTTAAGATTTAATTGATTTTAGGAGTTTTTAATTGTTTAAAAATAGTTTTAATTGGTTTTAAAATTTTGAAAAATAGTTTTTAGCTTAATTAGAGTATTTTTGGGGTTTACAAACTTTAAAATCTTGTTTAGGGCTTTTTAATAATTAATTTTGATTTTTAGGGCTTTAATTAGCATTAAAAAGTCATTATCTAATTAATTAAAAGGTTTTTGCAAGTTTTGATTTTTGTAAACTCTTAGAATATTATTAGGGATTTTTGGTAATTTTTTAGAAATTTTTAGGTTAAGATTTTAATTTTGGTGGTTTTTAGGATTTTACGTTTACGCCTTTTTAGACTTAGCTTAATCCGTCTTCATAACCGTCATTCTCTTCTAATCCTCTTTCCATTCTTCTTTCTCAAATATAATCACAAATTAATCCAAATCATTACACACATAACACACTAGCCTCCTTGAGAACGAACTTAATTGGGTCATTCACACACGGTTTTCCTAAATCGTCGTGCTCACTTGCCCTATTTATTGCATCCTTTTCCTAAAGGTGTAGTTTTACTCAACATCATTTTGGCGCCGCTGCCGGGGAGGCGTGTTGTGTTTTGATTTGGCATTGTTGTTTTTATACTAACCATAATTAGTATTTGTATTAGTAGCACTCTACTAATACGTATTATCGTTTTTCGGTTTTTGTGTGAATATTATTACTATATTGTATACGTAGAACAATAAATACACAAGTACTCCAAATACGTGAGAAATCACAACCTTGACTTGGGAGGTCATTACCCAATCATTGTATTCGAATCTCAAACCAAAGAAAAAGGCAAAAATAGATAAATACTTTCGTGAAGCTTAATCTTGAAAATACAAACTATAAGGTGGGTATAAGGCGGATATTATAAAATATATCCTAAGGAAAAAGGCTCTTAAGTGCTTCGCGCCGCCTCGTTTCCCCGCTTGCTTGTGAGTATTTGATTGTGAGAGTGAATCGAGGGTTTTGCCGCCCAAAGTATTACTAAGTATCATATATATTTTCTTGGTTTCTATTGATTAAACCCTCTTGAACGATTTGGTGTTCCACCATCGTTCTAAAGTCATCGAAGGCGTTCACCCCACGTGATCGTTTTCATTCCTTGAGGCTTCGTTAATCAAGAGATTTGATTAGTGAGGAGATTTGTGGACTTCTTGTCTACCTAATACATTTCACCAAGTTCCAAAAAGGTTAATACAATCAAAAACCACAAAAAAAATTGAAAAAATACAAAACACCAAAAAGAATCTTCTTTGCTCATCCCCTCGTTGTACGTGACGTTTATGCTAACTCGAAATCAAGCAAGACGTTCTCGTAAACGAAAGAACAAAACTCCCACTCCTAACAATTCTAGTGAGGAGTCTCCTATTGACGAACCCATTGTAAGAGAAGCACCAACCATGGCGAATCGAACTATGATGGAGTTACTTCAAGCACCCACCGAGGGTTATGGAGAGGCTATTGTGATTCCCGCTATCCTTGCGGAGAATTTTGAGGTGAAAACGGGTTTGTTGTCCATGATTCAAAACAACAAATTCCGTGGTGATGAGAAGGACAATCCACACAACCATATCCGCCAATTCAATCGTCTTACCGCTACTTGCAAGTTTAAGGATGTCTCTAACGACTCGATTAAGATGATGCTTTTTCCGTATTCCTTAGCGGGGCCCGCTAAAATTTGGTTAGAGAAAGAGCCACCCAATTCTATATTGACGTGGAAGGATCTCGTGTCTAAGTTTGTGAACCAATTTTTCCGCCCTCTAAGACTACGCACTTGAAAAACGAGATTTCAAAGTTTTCACAAGAATTTAATGAAAGTTTTTCAACGGCTTGGAATAGGTTTAAGGAAATGTTACATGAATGTCCTCATCACGGTTTTTCCGATTTGCATCAAATTGACATGTTTTACAATGGACTTAATGATCATGAAAGGGATTATTTGAATGCCGCCGCGGGTGGTAATTTTTTGTGTAAAACGGTTGAGGAAGCTTTGGTGATAATTGAAAATAGATCTAAGGTGTATAGTCCTCGTAGCACGTCTAGTGTTCGTAAGGCTTCGTCTTCGGCTTCACCTTCTTTGTCTAATACCATCGATGCTTGCCAAATTGAGGCAAACTTGGAAAATAAGATTTTTGATAAGTTGAAAGGACTTTTGATTGAGTTTAAAGTTGGTGAACCAAGTGCTCCCGCTACGGTTAAAGCGGTTGAGGTTTCTTGCATGTATTGTGGTGGAGGTCATGATTTCTCCGAGTGCATTACCAACGGTGGTAACACTTCGAGTGCCTTTGCGGCCACGGGAAATTACAACCAAAACGGTCAAGTTTCCCGCTCTAATCAAATGACTCCACCGGGTTTTGGATCAAATCAAAATGCTAACAACTATCGCAACAATCAAGTTGGTTTTAAGAACAATTACAACAAGGGAAACTATGGGAATCAAGGGGCTAATAATCAAGTTTTAAACAAAAATGATTTTCAAAATAACAACAAAAGTTTGCAAACATTGAAAGATCTTCCAAGTGAGTTTGTTGAATATGCTAGTGGGAATGATGCTAGGTTTGACAACATTCAAAGAGAAATAATTAGCCTAAGATCCGAGTTTAAAAACGACTTGAAGAAAGAGTTGAAAAATGAGTTAGCTAATGAACTTAAAACCCACACCAACAAGATGGAAGGAAATGTCACTAGGTTGCAACAAAACCAACAAAAAATGGAACAAGGGCAACATGAGATTAAACAAGAGATGCTTAAGGCCGAGAAAAGGCAAAACGAAGCCGTATTAAGGCAATCTAATTTTGAAGATAAAATCTCGTCTATGTTTGAGGCAATAATGTGTAAACCGTCGTCAAGTGGTCTTCCTAGTAACACCATATCCAACCCTAAGGGTGAGATGAAAGTGATTACCACACGTAGTGGTAAGACACTTAAGGAGCCGATTCCTCAACCAATTGCTCCTACGGAGGAAGCAATTGAGGAAGAACCCGAGGTGGTGGTCCAAAAGGAGCATGTCCCAATCCCACGAAGTACCGCTCATGCCACACCTACGGTTGACCCATTATCATCATTGGAACCCGAGATTCCAAAGGCTATGCCTACTATGCCTCAACCCACACCACCTTTGCCCTATCCATCGAGACTTAGGAAGGAGAAACGTCAAGAGCGCGACAATTACCAATTTGAGCTTTTTATGAAAATGTTTGGTGATTTGCACCTTAATGTGAGTTTCGCCGATGCTTTGGTCATGATGCCTCGATTTGCCGCTAACTTTAAGAGTATGTTGAACAACAAGGAGAAATTGCACCAATTGTCTAGTTGTTCGTCGGTTTATCTTAATCGCATACCTCAAAAAGTCGGTGATCCCGGTAAATTTTTGATCCCTTGTTCAATCCAAGACATGGAAGAATGCTTCGCCTTGGCCGATCTTGGTGCTAGCATTAACTTGATGCCACTTGAAATCTTCAAGTCGCTCAATCTTCCTAATCTTACTCCACTAATGTCTATCGAGTTGGCCGACCATTCCACAATTCCCGCATGTGGTTTGGCGGAAGACGTTTTTGTGAAAGTGGGGAAGTTCTACTATCCCGTAGACTTCATTGTTGTTGATATCCCCACGGATCCTCAAGTTCCTCTCATTTTAGGTCGTTCGTTTTTAGATACGTCTATGGCTTTGATTGATGTACATGCTAGAAAGATCACCTTACGTTTCAACGACGAGGAACTTGTTCTAAACGCAACTCAAAACTCTCAAATTTCTCATGTTTATTCCGTTGCAACCATAAACCTCGTTGATATGATTGACGTGGTTTGCGAGGAATTTTCACAAGAAGTTCTAGGTTTTGGTGATGAAGAAACTAGTGGCAATCCCCCTATGTTGGATCCAATTCTTGATAATTCGACACCAACCTTCACTCCATTTGAAGGTGGTGGTTTTACGTTGGAAGAATGCAATGTTCCATGTACTTGTGACGAAGACCTCGACAACGATGAGGACTTCTCGATTATCAAGGATTTTCTTAACGATTTCCCATTTCCTCCACCCGAGGAGGTTATGAGTATCGAACCCAAATCTTCACTTGAGGAACCACCTATTCTCGAGTTGAAAGATTTACCTCCTCACCTCGAGTATGTCTATTTGGAGGAGGACGACAAGTTGCCGGTTATTATTGCGAAAGATCTTTCGAAGGATGAAAAAACCGCACTTGTCGATGTTCTTAAGGCTCACAAAGGGGCGATTGCGTGGAAGTTATCCGACATTAAGGGGATCGATCCCAAGTTTTGTACCCACAAAATCTTAATGGAGGAAGATTTCAAGCCAACAATCCAAAGTCAAAGGAGGGTGAACCCCAAAATTCACGACGTCATCAAAAAGGAGGTCCTTAAACTCCTTGACGCGGGAATGATTTACCCTATTTCCGATAGCCCTTGGGTGAGTCCTATCCATTGTGTCCCTAAAAAGGGAGGGATGACCGTTGTGCCAAACGATGCCAACGAATTGATTCCCACTAGACTCGTGACCGGATGGCGGGTGTGCATTGACTATCGTAAGTTGAATGAAGCCACTCGAAAAGACCACTTTCCCTTGCCCTTCATGGACCAAATGTTGGAGCGTCTTGCGGGAAACGATTTCTATTGCTTTTTAGATGGTTTTTCCGGTTACTTCCAAATTCCCATCGATCCTCGTGATCAAGAAAAAACTACGTTTACGTGTCCATATGGAACATTTGCCTATCGTAGAATGCCATTCGGACTTTGCAATGCACCGAGAACTTTTCAACGATGCATGATGGCTATTTTTCATGATATGATTGAGAAGACGATGGAAGTCTTCATGGATGACTTTTCCGTGTTTGGTGATTCCTTTACTTTGTGTTTGTTGAACCTTGAGAGAATGTTAAAACATTGTGAGGAAACCAACCTTGTGCTCAATTGGGAAAAGTGTCATTTTATGGTTAAGAGTGGAATCGTCTTAGGGCACAAGGTCTCGAAAGCGGGGATTGAGGTAGATCAAGCTAAGGTAGACGTTATCACCAAATTACCTCATCCCAAAACCGTCAAGGGAGTTAGGAGTTTCCTAGGTCACGCGGGCTTTTATCGACGATTCATCAAGGATTTCTCGAAGATTTCTCGACCCATTACACATCTTCTTGAAAAAGAGGCACGTTTTGTCTTTGACGAAGATTGTGTACGAGCCGTTGAGATCCTTAAGAGGAAACTTACCGAAGCTCCCATTCTTGTTGCTCCAAATTGGAACCTCCCCTTTGAGCTAATGTGTGATGCTAGTGATTACGCTATTGGGGCCGTTTTGGGGAAACGTCATGATAAGCACTTCTTGCCTATTCACTATGCTAGCAAGACGATGACCGAGGCTCAACTTAAATACACTACAACGGAAAAGGAGTTCCTTGCCGTGGTGTATGCATTTGAGAAATTCCAACCTTATCTCATCTTGACAAAATGCATAGTGTATACGGACCATTCGGCTATCAAGTATCTCATGGCAAAGCAAGATGCTAAGCCGAGATTACTTCGTTGGATTCTCCTCCTTCAAGAATTTGATCACACCATCGTTGACAAAAAAGGAGCCGAGAATCTAGCGGCCGATCATCTCTCTCGTTTGGAAGATCCTCACCAAAGTGTTTACGAGCCCAAGGAAATCATCGAAGCATTTCCGCTCGAGACACTTGGTGTAGTGAATTCTAAGCTTGATTCTTCTACCCCATGGTTTGCGGATTTTGCAAATTACCATGCGGGTAACTTCATCGTTAAGGGTATGACGACTCAAGAAAAACGAAAATTCTTTCGTGACGTCAAGTTCTATTTTTGGAACGACCCTTACTTGTTTCGAACTTGTGCGGATCAAATCATCCGACGTTGTGTTTTTGGAACCGAAGCTTCTAACATCCTTAGAGCTTGCCATGAGGGACCCACGGGTGGTCACCACGGTGCTAATCTCACGGCTAAGAAGGTGTTTGATGCCGGCTTCTTTTGGCCTACTATTTACCGAGATGCACAAATTCTTGTGAAGTCTTGTGATGCATGCCAACGACAAGGAAAAGCCTCACAAAAAGATGAAATGCCACAAAATATCATTCAAGTATGTGAGATCTTTGACGTTTGGGGCATAGACTTTATGGGGCCGTTCCCATTATCTCGTGGTAATAAGTACATTCTCGTTGCGGTTGACTACCTTTCTAAGTGGGTGGAGGCGAAGGCCTTGCCCACTAATGATGCTCGTGTGGTAGTTAAGTTCTTGAAAAGTTTGTTTGCTAGGTTTGGAACCCCTCGTGCGATCATAAGCGATCGTGGAACCCATTTTTGTAATGACCAATTCGAAAGGGTTCTAAGGAAATATGGGGTTACACATCGTCTTTCTACGGCTTATCACCCACAAATGAGTGGGCAAGTCGAGGTTTCAAACCGAGCATTGAAGAGGATATTGGAGAGATCCGTAGGGGAAAACCGACAATCTTGGTCGGATAAGTTAGACGATGCTTTATGGGCCTTTAGGACCGCTCATAAGACACCCATTGGGTGCACTCCCTATAAGCTTGTGTATGGAAAGAATTGTCATTTGCCTATCGAGTTAGAACACAAGGCTTATTGGGCCCTAAAGCATTGTAATGATGATATGGAGACCGCGGGAAAACACCGGAAAATGCAATTAAATGAATTGGATGAATTGAGAGACATTGCTTATGAAAATTCATTGATTTATAAAGAGAAAACTAAAAAGTTGCATGATTCAAAAATTAAAAACCGGGTTTTTAACATTGGGGATCAAGTATTTCT
Source organism: Glebionis coronaria (assembly GCA_025667525.1). Classification (NCBI taxonomy): domain Eukaryota; kingdom Viridiplantae; phylum Streptophyta; class Magnoliopsida; order Asterales; family Asteraceae; genus Glebionis; species Glebionis coronaria. The sequence goes on from CM046881.1 coordinate 217,064,582, forward strand.
TTTTAATTCAAGATTGAAAATTTTTTCCGGTAAATTAAAATTCCGTTGGTCCGGTCCATTCACCGTGACTCAAGTGTTTCCGTATGGGACCATCGAGCTAGCTCAAGATGATGGTCCTAACTTCAAGGTGAATGGACATAGGTTGAAGCATTACTTTGGCGGGGAAGTTCCATCCTTGAACTACCTCGACCAAGTCACCTTCCCCAATGATAATTAGTATTGAGGGGATCGAGTCGAGCTCATGACTCGGTAATAAAAAACGAGGAGCCTCGTGGGGGAGTCCCATGCTTATCCTATGTACATATTATCGCTTTCTAATGTAGCTTACGTGTGGGGATTTGTGCCCTTCCAACCTTTGTTTCGTGGTTGTCTGTGATATGTGGTTTTTAGATCATGATCTTCACGATTGGAGCCTCTCGTGTTCGTTTTATGGGAGCACTCGATCGTTTGCTTTGGAGACATTTCTCAATATCCATGATATATCCTTTGATGTTCTAACCTTAGGTTTTTAGCACACTTCATAAACGGCTATTACTTATTGGTTACACCCTTTCCATGCTAGATTAGGCATTCGACTACGTCTCTAGTATGGGGGTGTTTGCACCCCTAGAATCGAAACATTGAGGACAATGTTTAACTTTAGTATGGGGGGTGAATAGGTACTTACCTTGCCAAACCTTCACGCTTTCCAAAGTTTATCGTTTTGTTTATCATTTTTGTTGCAAAATAAGGCTAAAAATGGCCAAATTTTAAAATTTTTCTTATGTTTTATAAGTGTTTGAAGACACGAATGTAGATTTTCCGATGGCGAGAATAAGAGTAATTTTTGACTCGACCGTGCGTGTTGAGCACTTAGCTTTGATTCCTTAACTTCACATTAGGCTAAGTCTCTTAAATGAGGACGAGAAATGATAGAGTTAATTATAAGTTACTATGCTAAACGTAGAGTACTCGTATTCTTTCAAAAACTCATGTGTTCTCGTTGTTTGCTTATTCTCCCTTCGCATGTAAATATTTTTTGCTTAATAAATATTGACTTAGCGGTTTAGTTGGGATTGTTGGGTTTCTAGTCTTTTCTAGTAGCTTCCGTGTAATTAAATTGGGAAGACTTTAGGTTTCGCCAGCTCACGGTTTTGAAGTATTGGCACCCTAATAATCGAAAGCATCACCCAATAATAAGATTTCAAGTGCTCACCTAAATCAAGCAAACAATTTGAAGCCCCACAAGGCCTAAAATCTATGAAAAATTGAAAGTGAATCAAGCCTTAATCTTCGAAGCTTTAAAGATCCAAAATTCGCCGTAGCGTGAGGATATACGTCTTTGGCTAATAAAACCACCGATGAGGCGGATAATAAAAGGCAAGGCAAGACCGAAGTCATAATAAAAGCTTCATGGCGAAGTTGAATAAAAGATGGAGGTAAACCAAAGATAATAAGGCCCTTTCGTTAGGGGGCGTATAAAAGTCTTGGTAATAAGTCTCATGTTCAAAACCGTTATAAAACCGTGTTTATCGATTCTTCTTGTCATCTTAATTTTTTAACATCGTTGTCTATTAGGAGGGGTTATTGATTTGATGGTCTTAGTTACACCGTTAGGACTCTATTTTTAGACCTAAATCTCTATTATCGCATAAGTCAAACAATGTATCCTCGTGAAACATTCAAGACAAAATAAAATATAAGAGATACAACTTAGGAATAATGGGAGGATAAGTACGTGATTAGGACATATGAGTAGTGTTAGCATTACTAACTTATAATGACAATGATCTCGTTGCACGCTTAGCATGGAATTGGAGTGAAAATCGAGGACGATGAAATTATTTCTAACGAAGCATTCACGTGTTCTTATTCTATGAACCTAAAAGTCCCATTTTGCGATGAAAATCATACATTATGTCTATAACACAAGTAGAAATAGTAGTAGTGTAGCTAGTTTATCGTTCAATAAAGTGAATAAAATGAACTTTGGAGATGCTTTGATACTATATTCTAACATTGCGTGAGGGCACGGCAATGGTTTAGTATGGGGGAGTGATGAGACTGCTTTTATACATAGTCTCATCTTCCAAATAGGGCTTAAAATGCATTAAATATCATCAAAATACCCAAATATATGCTTGTGTTTGTTGCTTGTGTATTTTAGGTACGGATATTGAGATAATGACAAAAGATCACAAGAATCATGCAAAAACGAACACGGGAAACGAAGCCGCACAATGAACCAAGCCCTAGTGAAGACTTTCCCAAGATCAACCCTTGAAGATTTGAAGAATTATGAAGAAGGGTCCTCCAATTATGAAGAATTGACACTTTATACCCTTGTATCCTCATAATTACAAGTTTGGTCCCTAAAGTTTGTCAAAATTACAAAAAAAGGCCCTTAACTTTGAAGAATTGACAAGTTTAGCCCCTCAACAAAGCTAAATTGTCAACCAATATCATCCACAAAGTCAAATACATCATGAAGTCCTTCAAAGTACAAGAAATGACAAGTTTGGTCCTTTGAAAATCTCAAAATTACAAAAAGGACCCTCAACTTTCAACAATTGGCAAAAATGGTCCCTCAATGATCAAGACTTGACAATTTTAGTCCTCCAAATTATCAATATTGCAAGTCAAGACCATTATCATTGAAGAAAATACCAAACCAGCCCTTGAAGAATGCAAAAATGGCAAGAAATACCCCTGAATTTACTTTATGAAACTTTTTGGGGCAAAAGTGTGAAGTTTGAAACTTCAAATACAAAGGAAACGAGTTTTTGGCTAATTATTTACAAAGTGGCAAGAGAAGGAAAGATAGGGGGTAATATTGGGCCAGACAAAGGACTTACATAGGCCAGTCACATGGTGACACGTGCCCCACTCACCCTAAACAACCAATCAGCACACCCCATTGTGCCATGTCACCTTCCACCCACAACAGATTTTAACTAATCTGATTATTTAATTAAACTCGCGCCTAACACCTGGTTTAAAAACTAAAACGGATTAAAACATGCACTATTCATGTTCTTGATCCAAATTGGGTTTTTATTAATGGCTTGTAATTAGACCCCAATCTGCTCCAGATTTATGATTAAGCTAATCATAAACACAACCCAACTTTAAAAACCCATGCCACATCAGCCCTTTGTCACATGTTAAACCCTCCTTTGTCACTTTTGAGGAAGAAGCCAAAACCCTGCCAGAGAATCAACCATCCAGATACTTGCTTACTTTCTAAGCTTCACAAGAGCCATTGGATCAAATTTCAACAGCTATACACCCACAAACGTCCAAGATAAGTCACATGATTCTCCAAAGAAGACAAAGACCTCAAGGGCATTTTTGGGACTTAAGCATTAGGGTTTACACGTTTTTCAGCTTTCTAGGACCATGTACACCCTCTATATAAAGGGTCTAGTTCATTTCATTTACTCCTGCTTTTGGTTTTTCCTTTGTTCAAACACTTGTAAATCCTCTTTCTGTTTAATGAATTTGAGTTAAGTGCTTTGAAGAAAGACCAAGTGCCATCTTTATTCTGCTTGTTTATGTTCTTAGTTTACTGCTTTTGAAGTTTAAAACCTGTTTTCAAAAGAGGAGTGTGCACAAGTTTGCATATTTTCCTCACTTTCTTGATATTTTGCTAAGTCTTGTTCCAATCTTGGAATTCTTGGGCTATAGGGCTGATCATAGCATCCTAACTGAGTTGGTTAAGGTGTGGTGAGGCTTATAACTTGGGGATAATCAAGTGTGGGGTAACAAGTTTGCATCAATCAAGATTTTTTCCCAAGTTTCTGATTTTTCATGTTATTGTGCTTAACCCTTGTTCAATCTTAGCAGGCTTTTGTGGAAGCTTGTGCTTGTTCTTGCTAGCACATAAGCTCAAAATTCGTGGGTGTGGATGTACATCCATGAGGTTTGCATACTTAATCTCCAAATCTGCTTAAATTGTGATTTTTGGTGATATTTGTATGAAACTGTTGTTCTTGTGAATTTTGTGGCTTGTTCTTGCTTGAATCTGTTTATTAGACTTGTTTTAGTGTTAATTGATGCTTGGTTGGCCTGAAATCTTGTTTTGCTTTTGAAAATTTTGATTTGAAAAAGTTAAAGGGGTGTTTGGGTCTACTGGTTTATGCTTGTAATCTGTTTTTGTGTTAAGGGAAAGTGTTGTTTATGCTTTGTATCTGCTATACCTTTGTTTGAGAGTGTTTTGCTGCAAGTTTTTGGGTTTGAACACTTGAATTAATCAATCTGCTATATAGGCCTTGTTTCTGCTTGTTTTGACCTAGGATTTTGGGAACACTTAGTGTGTATGCATGCTTAGGGATAAAAGTGGTTTAAACAAAGTTAACATAACCTGTTTGAAAGATTTGAGGTGTTGAAATTGGCTTGTGTGTCAAATACATCAGCAAAAGTAGAAAACTGCATGTGTAGTGTTCATCAGTAACTTTCATAGCTTGAATCTTGCTTAATTCTTTGAACCAGTGCATGAAACCTGTTTAGACTTGCTTATTGGAGTTTATTATAGCTTGTGTGTGCATTTGGTTGAATTTGGCTAGCTGATTTGTGCTAAAACTGCTCTTGAATGCTAAACTGCTTATTGTTCATGTCTGTGCAATATCTGGTGATTAATTGATTAAACTGTATCAATTGGGTGTTTGTGATTGTGTTATTTTGATTGTTATTGACTCCTTTTGATCCAAAAATCAATTGGGTGTCTTTGTGAAATCTGAATCCAAGAAAAAGTCACTAAAAACAAAAAGTCAAAATAGTCAAGCAGTGGGAAAAGTTCCCACCGCTCAACATCCAAAACTAGCCCCTGCTAGTGCAATTTTATCATCAGCTTATCAATAAGCTATTCTAGCTTATTCTGACTTGCAACAACTTATTTTTTGTAATAGATCTTCATTATTTGACCCATTTAAGTGAACTGGAGCTTATGAGACTTTGACTTTGACTTTTCACTAGAAAACCAACTTGTTTGACTTTTAACATAAGTGCTTATTTGATTTTCCAGCTTATTGAGTGTGCTTATTTGAAAGGTCTTTGGTTTTTAAGCTTAGTTTTGTCAACAGAAACATTTTGCAACTTGAATCAGCTTCTGAGGTGGTCGAGATCATAAAAACGACTATTTTGTCGTTTTGTGAATAAGTTGTTGACTTGTTTCTGGCTTATTAAGTGGTCTTATTTGAAAATTATTTTTGCAGAAGTCTTTGTTAGGTCAAAAGAAGGTTGTGTGTTAAATTTTAGCTTATGGCATCAGCTTATGGCTTAATGGGCCAAAAAGCCCATTAAGAATAAGCTGCTTATTATAAGTTAGCTTATTTCACATTTTTAGCTTTTGGGCCTTTGGAAAAAGTTGTTTAAAATCAAATTTTGAGTCAACCTGTGCTTTTTGAGCTTATTTTGAGCACTTTTTCTTATTGGGTCTTAATTAAGCCCAATAAGGGACTGTTTTGGGTTTGGCCCATTTTCTAGGCCCAATAGGGGTATTTAGGTAATTTCACTTTCATTTCTGAGATATTTAGGTTAAATTAAGCTAGTTTGCAAGTTTTTAGAATTTTTTATAATTTTTGAATTTTTAATATTATTTTATTATTATTTTATTATTAAAAATTAAAAGTCTGATTTTCTAGGTTTTTATATTTTTCCTAGGTTCTAAATACTTAATTAGGATTTTTGCAACTTTCCAATTATTTTCTAGGTCTTTTAATTAGTTTCTATAATTAATTTAAGATTTAATTGATTTTAGGAGTTTTTAATTGTTTAAAAATAGTTTTAATTGGTTTTAAAATTTTGAAAAATAGTTTTTAGCTTAATTAGAGTATTTTTGGGGTTTACAAACTTTAAAATCTTGTTTAGGGCTTTTTAATAATTAATTTTGATTTTTAGGGCTTTAATTAGCATTAAAAAGTCATTATCTAATTAATTAAAAGGTTTTTGCAAGTTTTGATTTTTTGTAAACTCTTAGAATATTATTAGGGATTTTTGGTAATTTTTTAGAAATTTTTTGGTTAAGATTTTAATTTTGGTGGTTTTTAGGATTTTACGTTTACGCCTTTTTAGACTTAGCTTAATCCGTCTTCATAACCGTCATTCTCTTCTAATCCTCTTTCCATTCTTCTTTCTCAAATATAATCACAAATTAATCCAAATCATTACACACATAACACACTAGCCTCCTTGAGAACGAACTTAATTGGGTCATTCAAACACGGTTTTCCTAAATCGTCGTGCTCACTTGCCCTATTTATTGCATCCTTTTCCTAAAGGTGTAGTTTTACTCAACATCAATCTTGCTACTCACTTTGATTCAGTGTTTGATTCTTGTTGCTTTGTGTTTATAGTTAGTTTATATAGCTTGTGTGTGCATCTGGTTAAGTTTGGTTGGCTTATTTTGCTTAAATCTGCTTATTAAGTGCTTAACTGTTTATTTGCATATCTGGTGCTTATCTGGTGACTGTTTGGCTTATTGTGGCTTATTGTGTGGATCATTTTGTGATTTTATTGTTGCTATTGACTCCTTTTGGTTCACTGATCACAAGGGTGCCTTTGTTTCCAATTGAATCAAACCAGAACTCTAAAATAAGCTTGGTCAATTAGTCAAAGCAGTGGGAACTCCTTTCCCCTGCTGGTAGCCACTGCTAGTGCAATTTTGGTGTCAGCTTATCAATAAGCTATAATAGCTTATTTTAACCAGCAACAACTTTGTTTTTGTAATAGGTGCTCATATTTTGACCCATTTGTTCATCCTGGAGCATTTGGGTGGTTGACTTTTAGGTTTGACTAGAAAACCAAGTCCTTTGACTTTTACATAAGTTCATTTGTGCTTATTCTTGCTTATTTCTTGTGCTTATTGGATTTTTGTTAATTGATATTGCTTATTGAGTCCATTTGAAAGCTTTTGCAAGTTGAATCAGCCTTTGAGGTGCAGTATTTCTCAAAAACGACTATTTTGTCATTTTGTGAATTTTTGCTTTTCTATTTTCTGGCTTATTGAGTGAGCTTATTGGAAATTTCTTTTGACAGATCTCTTAAGCATCCTAAAAGAGGGTTGTGTGTCAAATTAGAGCTTATGGCATTAGCTTATGGCTTAATGGGCTGAAAAGCCCAATAAGAATAAGCTTTGTGTTCAATAAGCTGTGATAAGCACATTTTCAGCTTTTGGGCCTTTAGAGTTTTGTTCTTAGAATTGAATTTTAAGTCAGATAGGGCTTTTCCAAGTCAATTGGGCCAAGTTTGACTTTTTGGGCCCAAAAGCCCATTTGTGTTGACTGAATTTGGATCAGGCCCATTTGAGGGCCCATTAGGGGTATTTTGGTAATTTCACTTTGATTTTCTGATTATTTAGGTTAAAATAAACTAGTTTGCAAGTTTTTAGAATTTTTTATAATTTTTGGATTTTTAATATTATTTTATTATTATTTTATTATTATTTTTAAAATTTCACTTTTTCCAACTTTTTACATTTTTCTTAGGATAAATACATTAAAATAGGAATTTAGCAACTTTTAGAATAGTTTTATCACTTACAGATTAATTTTTATAATTATTTTAAGTTTTAATAGTTTTTAAATCATTTTAAATAGTTTTTATTAGTTTTAAAATTTCTAAAAATAGTTTTTAATCATTTTAGGTTATTTTTGAGTTTTATCAATTGAAAAATCTTTATTTGGGCTTTTTGAAAATTTATTTGATTTTTAGGGCTTTAATTAGCATTTAAAAATTGAATATTTAATTATTTAAAAGGTTTGAAAAAGTTTTGATAATTGGTAAACTCTTAGTTTGTTATTTTTGATTTTTGGTGAATTTTTGGTAATTTTTAGAATTTATTTTTATTTTGGTGATTTTTAAGGTTCTACGTTTTAACTTTCTAGTAGTGATTTTGTGTTAATTTTTATTTTTTTGTCTTCGTCATTTTCTCTTCTAATTCCCTTCTAAACCAAATATTAATCTCAAATCTTGTTCATCCTAGTCACACACATATACCTCCTTGGGAAACGAACTTAATTGGGTCATTAACACTTGATTTTTCCTAAAGTCATTTGTTCGATACTTACCGCTTTTACGCCTTTTTCCTAAAGGGTGTAATTTACCACAATCAATGGTATGAAACTCTTTAAACATTTTTCATTGAACATAAATTTGTCAGAGGAAAAATAGATAGCACCTTGTTCATCTATAAATCTAAAACTGACACCAGTCTGGTACAAATTTATGTGGATGACATAATCTTTGGTTCTACAAGCTTGAAACTTTGCAAACAATTTGCCAAGCTTATGACCAGCAAGTTTGAGATGAGTATGATGGGAGAACTCACATACTTCCTTGGTCTTCAGATTAAACAATCTGACCAAGGCATCTCCATCAATCAAGAAAAATATGTCAAGGATCTGCTGAAGAATTATGATATCAATTGTGCTTCAGTAAAGACTCCAATGGTACCCCCTAAAAACTTAGGACCTGATCTCACTGGACAATCGGTCAATGAGACTTAGTATAGAGGTATGATTGGGTCACTCATGTACTTAACTGTAAGCAGGCCTAACATTCAATTCTCTACATGCCTTTGTGCAAGATACCAAGCAGATCCAAAGGAATCACACCTTACTGTTGTAAAGAGAATCTTCAGATACCTAAAAGGTACACCAAGTCTAGGTCTTTGGTACCCTAAATCCTCAGGATTTGACCTAAAGGGGTATTCAGATTCTTACTATGCTGGATGCAATTTGGACAGAAAAAGCACTTCTGGTGCCTACCAATTGCTAGGTGGCAAACTTATGTGTTGGAGTGCTAAAAAGCAACAAACAGTTGCCATATCCTCAGTAGAAGCTAAATATGTGGTAGCTGCTGGATGTTGTGCCAATGTTCTTTAGATGAAAAGCCAACTGGCTGATTATGACATAGAATATGAAAATGTACCAATCTTTTGTGATAACACTAGTGCTATTGCAATATCCAATAATCCAGTCCTCCACTCAAGAACAAAACACAATGATATCAGATATCACCTTATCAGAGATCAAATTGTGAAAGGAGACATTGAATTACATTTCATCCCCACTCAATACCAACTGGTTGATATCTTCACCAAACCATTGGATGAACCAACTTTCAAAAGATTCATAATGGAGCTTGGTATGCTGAACATTGATGATACAAAACCTGAACCTTCAGCATTCACTGAAGAAGCTTAAAGGTTCAGCATTTCTTAAAAGATTTTGATTAATGTTAAGTAGTATTATCTGAGTAAAGAAGTGTGCAATGTCATATGTCTATTTCACTTTATGTGATTCTGTATACTTTTTTTGTCGCCTTATCTGATTCAATAAAGTTGAACAAGTAATCACCAGTCATCAAAAGGTTCCCTTAGTAATGCTGAACAATTTTTTAATACAGCTGAGTAGCCAGGCCTGAGTAGAGGAGCGTGCAATGTCATATGTCTTGTTCACTTATGTGAACATGTATATGGGGTTTTGTCACCTCATCTGACGCACTGAAGCTCACAAGTATTGCCATCAGCTTCAGCATATCTGAGCAACAGCATTTAAAACCTATCAATAATGTGATTCAAAAGAGTTAATGGCATTAAATTTCTTCTGAATAAAACAAACAATCTTTCAAAAAGGTGTCATTTGTTAATTAAGGAAATTTCAAACGTCTCCATCCACAGTCAACAACTTCCTGACACATGGGGCATTTCACTGTTTAAAGCAACAGAAAATCATACCTTTTTGTAGAACATTAATGAGAAAGTTTGTGCCAAATGTTCAAAATAAACCCTAAAAGATTTATAAATTTTTCAAATGGTTTTAAAAACTTTTTACAATTCGGTTAAAGTTTTTATATAATCCCTAACAATTGGATTTCATTCCACGCTTACAAATCTTTTCATCCAAAAACACACACAAACTTTCTCTCTTTCAAAACACACACAGAAACATAAATGGCTGAATCATCTTCCACCCCCAAGATTACCAAAATCACTCTTAAACCATCCACTCATGTTAACTATCCCATTGATGATATCTTCTTCAAACCCAACAACATCACCTTACTTAAACCTGAATCCATTAAGTGTGTTCTTGGGGAACAAGTTTTGACTTATCTATCCAAAAGTGTTTTAAGGTATGATTTATTTGAGGATCCTGGTATGATGTTTCAAAATGTGCTAAAAGAATTTTGGTTTACAACAGAGGCTTCTAACAATAAGAAGTCCATTGAGTTTATTCTACCACGATGGGGATTCATGGTAGATTTGGGTTAAAATCATTTAGAAAGTTTTTGGGGTTAGATTATTTGGAAAACCCTAATGAGTATGAAGCAATACCTGATGATTTTATGGTTGTTAAAAATTTCTTTAAAGAGATTGGGTATACTGATTAATTTTCTGAAATAGGGGGGTTAAAAAGGAGTGATTTGCCACCAAGGTGGACATTGTTTATGACCATTCTCATTGAATGTTTGGGGGGGGGGGGGGAAACTAGAGGCCTTGACCAGATCAATCAAAAGGATGCTATTATTATATATAGTCTAGCCAAGGGTGTCAAAGCTGATTTTGGGAGACTTACTTTTGAAGATCTCCATGGGAAGATGGAGAAAAAGACCAGAGAGAAAAACGTTGTATACACCAGATTTCTATCTCTCCTCTTTGCTGACCATCTTGGAAATGACTTTTCAAAAATCAATGGAGAGAACCTAATTTTTAAGACCTTTGATCTCACTCGCTGGGACATTCCAGTTAGCACCATTGATCCTCCTCTTACACAACCCATGCTGGACATCTTCTCAGCAGATGGTCCAGTAGTGTACAAAGCTCCCAAAGACCCTTCTCCAACTAGAGAAGGGGATCTACAAGGCAAAAGCCTGGAGCTTCATCTGGACCTCGTCAGAAGCAAACGTCAATTAATACCAAGAAGGTTAGACGTGCGTCCAAAAAGAGGAAAACCCTCACACAATCTTCCTTTCGAAGAAGATTCATGATGATTCCCAAGGCCATGCTTTGAAAAAGACCAAGTCCCTGGCCAAGGACAAGAACCCCAGCCACCCATCACCTTCAGTCTCTGCTGGAGGAGATATGCATAAAGAGGCCCAGCAAGCAACCCATCTCTCAACTATTTTAGGAGAGAAGGGTGAAGATGGAGCTCACCCTCATCTCAGTAGTGTGGAGTCAGCATTGGTAAGTACTCTCATTCTGAATACAAGTCATACTTCATTACCAATTTCTATCACTTGTCACTCTGAGTCTACATCAGGGAATGATGTGTCAGCAAATCCAACAGCTGATGTTGACCCTGGCCTATCTGTTTCTAATGATGTAGCTCCCCCACAACAGGGTTCTACTGAAGGAACCAAAAACATTATCATTGATCTAAATTTATCAGGGACTCTTTCTCAGGATCCATCAGGTCAAACCAACCCTGGTGGTGAAGGGCTTGAAACGGATCCACACACTCATGATGATGCTCCAAAGATTCCCAAAGAAGTGCATCTCACCACTGGAGCTAAGGTGGGACACTTGCCTACTTTTGTTGTCAGTATGTCTGGAGATGATCTGGAGAAAGAACTTGGGTTCAATGAGAGAATTCAAGTCAATCTAGATGACAGTGATGAAGACCCTGCTGATGCAACATAAAATCCACTTTCCCCCAGAACTGGGCAGGTAAAAGAATTAACCAATCAAGTGTTGATTCTTCAATCACAGGTTGCCAGACTGAAGGAAGAAAAGGTGCTTGCTGACAACGAAATCTCAACTATCAAAGCAAGACCACCTCCTACTTCTGCTGAACAAATTAAGGATGTCCTCATTACTGCTTTAAAGCCCTTAGTCCAAGATGTGGCCACCATCACTTCCTTAAAGCAAGAGATGTCCTCTCTAATGGAGTCCATCAACGGTACTTCCATGGAGTTTCCACCAGAATTCACACCAGTTCCTGGCCAAGTTAATCCCTTGTGTGATTCTGTGTCCAAGATCAAAGATAGAGTGGCGTTGCTGGAAAAACACAAGCTGACCATTTCTGAAGAGGTTCAACAGAAGCTAAATGCACTTGAAACTGTTCCAGCTATGCTGGCCAAGGTAACTACCACTCTTGATCATCTTTGTGGCTTCTTCCCTGCTGGTGGGTCATCAGAAGTTGCTGGGCAGTCTTCTGGTGAGGGGAGAAAAACACAATCCATCAGCTCTTTCAAATACATGCCCAAAAGAAGGCTCAGAAACAATCCATTGAGTCACCTATCACTGAAAAGAGCCCATCAAAGGGTAAGGGGGAGCCATCAGCCAAAGATGATGATATGCAAGGGCTGATCGCAACTGGAGAAACAACTGATAGTGGGTCACCTCCCTTTATACCAAAAAACAAAGGAGACCTTACTATGAATGATCGTTTGATCAGTGCTGGAGTGGCTAATCAGGAAGAACTTAACAATCTATACAAGCTTCAGCAAGAGGAGAAACTAAGAGAACTGAAGCTAAGCTTGTATGAACAAATTCAAAAAGTTGAAGTAGAAAGTGTCTTCAAGAAGAAAGTATTATATGAAACGTTTTGTATAACAAGGCTTAACAGAAGAAATATCTCACCAATCACCTATGTTGACATGTTGACCAGCAAAGGCGACATCAATCTCAAGTTCTATAGCGTTGATGGAACTGATGAGATACTTGAAAACTTTCAAGGAAAAGAACTTTCTTACTCTGAATGGATGGAAATGAGTGTGATGATCGAGAAAAGAAAATCCAAGAGATGGGATGAAGTTCGCACCAGAATCGAGCACTATATGAGAAATCATGAAAGACTAGGTGAAATTATGAACATCAACACTCAAGTTTCTCTGGAAGATCAAGATCCAATACTGGAGCTGAACAAAAGGGCAAATCTGATACAACCTGAAGTTGGTGACATCTTTGTCACTACAAAGAAATACAAAGGCCTTGTTCAGTTTCAAAATCATCTCCCTGGTCATGTACTGGACGAACCAGAACTAGGAATGATTATGTTCAATCATCAAGAACGTCAAGACTTTGTGGGCATAAGTGATCTTGATGAAATAAACAATAAACTTCTCTTGAATGTTCAAAGGATCGTTTACTCTCTTCATGGTGGTCCAGGACTTACTGATGTTGCTAAAACCTTCAGCATGTGCTTGCTTGCTATATTAGACCACATAAACTCAGATCCATTAACTAAGACTTCCATCATTGAAGAACTTAGGCCTAAGGAGAATTGAATAATCATTTGTAATATTTTTGTTGTAATTTGTAATGTTATTAAATAAATGATTATCTGATGTTTATAAGTTATTAATTGTTCAGTGCAAGTAAGAAGAAGTTGTTATGCTCACTTACTACTGACATTAGACTTAGGCTATTTGTATATCTAAATAGGGGGAGATTGTTGGGTCAGTATTTACTGACCCTGAAGCAACTCTAGGATTTGAATATAAAATCCCCCTAAGTGTTTCATGATCAGCAGTAAGGCCAGTCTGCTGAAGGATGACCAGAGGAACAAAGTTCCTACGGAAGACCTTATAGCTGAAGAAAGTTCAGTACTCCCCTTCCATTGAAATTAGAAGACAAGGAGTCTTCACTTCAAATACTAGGCGGTCTAGTTGCTAAAGAACAAGGACTGAAGAAGGGCTTTCAGTTCAGTTTGGCTTGACAATACCAAACTGAATGATGGCGATCTCCTCTAGGATACTGAAGACACTTCAGTATTTTGATGGTTTGCATTAGGCGGGAAAAGATAACTTGTAAAACCCACATGCTTTTACCATGAATAGTACCCTTAAGATCGTACGTACATGATTAGAACTTTCCTTTAATAGCATGTTTACGTTTCACGAACAAGAATTATATGTATTACGTACGTGTTATATCACGATAAGTATTTATTACGTATTAAGACACAATAATTATTTCATTAATAATTATAATCACGAACATACGAACATGAAATCATGAACGTAAATTAATCACGAGATTAGTATTACGTATGTATGTATATTTATTACGATCACGAATAAATATAATAAGACACGAACGATAACTATTAAATCACGTAAAACACGAACACGAGAACACACTTATTATTTAGACACGGAAAATGTTCGGGTTACCCCTATGTGGGCCCCTTACCCGTGGCTACAACAAGAAACAAGGGCCAAGCCCACTAATTTTTACTAAACAAGGATTAAGGGGAAAAGTTATTTTCATAATAACAAAATTTAGAAAATACAAGAAACTCTAAAAATCTTTTCTCCTTCTTTCTCTTTGTTCTTGGCCGCCGGGTTTAACTCACACCAAAGGGGTGTTCGGTTGATTTTGGTGTTCGATTTATTGAAAGGATCGTTGTGTGTTCATCCTCCTTTGATTCACGTGATCGGTATAAACCCTAAACCTCTTTTCTTTTATGTTTTTGATTTAAATCACATGAAATCATGAATGTTTTAAAAACAAATTAAAAACTAGTAAACACATGTTATTTAATCATGGGGTAAAATTAATTAAAGGTTAAGGGGTGTTTGTTTGTGGCTGACGCAAGAACCGAGCCCCAAAGGGGGTCTCGGCTTGATTTTTCTCGCACCAACCGAGACCTCAAGGTCTCGTTGTGGTGGTATTGGGTCACGGCAGCAGGAAAAAGGGAGACCCCCGACCTTGGTCGGGGCATGGTTGTGCTCGGGTAGGCCACGACAGCAAGGGGAACACCGGCTAGCCGGTGGGAACCCTTGGCTAGCCGGAGGCTAGTTTGACCAAGGGTGCGTTTGGGTCCGGTTCATGGGTTAAAACACGGGTCCGGTTCACACATGTTTAGATAAAACACGGTTCGGTTCATGGGTTACTTTTTACAAGATTAATTATATTTACAAGTTTATTTCTTTCAGGACTTAAATTAAATTAATTAAAACATGTACATGATTAATTTAATTTATACATGACTTAGGTTATTCATTTTATTATTTATACATGAATTTTGACCTAAGTAATTTCAATTTTATTAGACTATATAATTAATTGATTATTAAAATCATGACTTATAATTAATTAATTTATATGACTTAGGTTATATTATTAATAGATAATAATATATGTTTTAACCTAAGTATTTTCACCTTTATTTAATTAAATCATGTTATATTTAATTAAATACTTTAACCTATAGTTTATTTAATTTATATGAAATAATTAATAAACTATACTATTTAATTACATGACTTAGAATATTAATCAGTAAACACTTAAGCTTATAAAATTAGCTTAATAATCCAGCTTATTTCTATTTATGGAAACTTTCCATTTTTAGAAACTTATATAATTAAGGCAGCTAATCTATTTATGGAAACTTTCTATTTTTAGAAACTTACCTGTTTTAAGCAGTAAATCTATTTTTGGAAACTTTCTATTTTTGAAAACTCTCTATTTTTTGAAACTTTCTATTTTTGGAAACTTTCTATTTTAGGAAACCTGCATTTTTTAGAAAGTTACTTATTAATACACAACAAGTATAATAATACAAGAAATACAAGAAATACTTAATCAGAATAGACATAATACATGATAAACATAGTATAATGCTTTAATCAGTAAAAACATGACATGAACATATAAAACCAGCTAAGACATGATATAAAACCAGTTATGTACTCAGTAAGCAGATACTTATACACGTATGTATTTATGTAGCATTAGTGATACCGAAGTAGGACTCTCTTCTGTTCGTCTTCTTCGTTCACTGGACATAAGGTACGGATTCTCCGTCCTTTCAGTATGGACATTCTTCCTTATTAGGATTTCCGTATGCAGCCAACTGTTTTCCCTAGTATATGTTTTATATGTTTTTGAATTGCATATGTTTAATTAGAATACCTAAAGCCATATACATGCATGACCAGTTTCACCTAGTTATGGAAGTACCATAACCATAACACTGGAGGCACCAGTGTTATGACTTCACCACGACGGAGTGATAGCTCGTGGCGTCCCTTTCAGCTTTTGGCCATAATATTATTATCAGGTGGGGCGTATCCTAGTTTACATATTTTCAGCAAATTATTCAGTGTGAATATGGTGTGTGCCTTGCATCCTTTACAAGGAGATGATCCCTCCTACCCAAAACCAATATATTAAATTAGAGGCAGCCCCTCTAATTTGCATGACGAGGTCACCCCTCCAAGTATTCATGCACGTTGATATTTCATGACCTATATTGGATAATGGTAAACATGTTAAACAATTTTTACAAGATAAACATAAGGATTTTAAAACTATAAAAACAGTTTTACTAAGATATAACCAGATTATCCAGGACTTAGTCTTTTGCGCTGCTTCATGCTTATATGCTTATATTATTCATGCTTTACTTGTATATCTGTGCACTAAGCGTTATGCTCAGCCGTTTTCCTTTTCATGTTCCCAAAATGGCAGGTACTCAGGGACGCTCGTAGACTTTAAGCGTACGTGCATATGGATTGGAAGCTTCCTAGCCTTCTTTACTTTATGCATTTCTTTATACTTTGATATGCATTTACATGGACATTGTTTAGTCCTTTCATTTACAGTACTTATGTTTGTGTGTGATGAGTTCTACTTTTGGGATACCAATGTTTGATTCCGGTATTTCCTTTATGGTCATGTAATGTTTAGACATTTATCCTGGTATGCTTTGATGACACGCCATAATCACGCGTGACATTCCATTTATCAAAATGGGGTGTTACAATTATGGTATCAGAGCCAAGGCTTCGACCTGTAGGCTCTCAAAACATGACATGTGATTAGTGGGTAGTCACTATGGTCTTCCTAAAACTGACAGTCGTGGGTTTTCATGCATTCATCATTTTCATGCATACATATATATGTCATTGTCACAGGTTTATGACTAAGTAATGGTTGCTACAGGACTGGCCCTATTTAGTCGCATGTGTTTTATCGAAACTGTTAGGACCATTGTAATAGTTATATGTAATAGGTAGACTAGGAGGTATGTAGTTCCTCCTGGTCCTAGTCGTAGTAGGAGCAAGTCCTGCTCCTCGTCCTAGTCGAAGTCAAACATTGTTATTTACTTAATATTCTGTTAGGATATGCATGAGTTATATTAGGAGAAGATATGCATATCAGTTTTACACGTTTTCTTGTATGCTGTATTAGGGTTTCCTTGTAGTATAAAAGGAACCTTAGGCAGAAGGGTTAGACACACCTTCACAAAACGTAGTTCTAGTCTTCATTAATATTAGAAATCCTTAGAAAGGATCAAGTCTTTATAGTTATTCTGTTTCTCTTGTTTATATTTATATTCTACATTCATACTGTGTATAGAGTCTCTTTGTGATTTGACTTGTGATTACAGAAGTCATTCACCGGTCCTGACAGGCTGCAAGATCTACATCTGTTAGACCCAACAAGTGGTATCAGAGACTGGGAGGGTCTCTATACAAGCAGAATCAAGTTCTCTTATTACTAACAATCTGTTTATTATGTCTGCCTCAACTTCTACTGAAACAGGAGAAGAAGGCACTCCTAAAATTGTGCAACCTCAGCAGATCCTGGCTACGGTTTCCAACACGAATGGAAAATTCCCTCTTCTGAAGAAAGGTGAATATGATAACTGGGCAATGAAGATGGAATGGTGGATCACTAACACTGATCAAGATCTTTGGAAGATCATTCTGAATGGAAACAGCAGAAAGCTTACTGGACGAGATAAGAACGGTAATATTACTCTTCTTGACCCTAAAACTCATGAGGAAATCATCGCTATTCAGAAGGAGGTAAAAGCAAAAACAATTTTGCTTCAATCTCTTCCTGAAGATCACATGGGTGACTTCTACCATTTGGATGATGCCAGAGAAATCTGGAATGGCATAAAAGCAAGGTTTGGCGGGAATGAGGAATCAAAGAAAATGCGAAGGTCCATGCTGAGAGATGAATTCACAGAGTTCAAAATCTCAGAAACTGAAGGTCTGAATCAAGGATATGATAGGTTCCAGAAGATATTGAGCCAGTTGAATCAACTTCGGTCCAAGCCTGATGATGGTGATGTTAATGCAAGGTTTCTTAAAGCCTTACCCTACTCTTGGAACCAGGTGGTAATCTCTCTTAAAGCCAAAGTTGGGCTTGATTATCTCAGTTTTGATGATTTGTTTCATAGGCTCAGAACCTTCGAACCTCATGTGAAAGGATATCCTAGTGACTCTTTTCCCACCCCGGCTAATTCAGCCTTTGTGAGCTCTATGGCATCTAGTCCCATGTCATATGCAAGTAGCCCGAGCAATACTGTTTCTCCCCAGCATTCTATTCAGCATACTGGTGCCATGTCATATGCTTCTAGTCCCATGTCTTCTACTCCTGATCCTGCTGCCAAGTCTGGTAGTATGGTAGAAGCTGTTCTTCATTCTTTTGTGGCTGATGTTACTGCTGAACAACAACTTTCTTTTGATGACTTTAAACAGATCGATAAGCTTGATCTGGATGAGATAGATCTTAAATGGCAGATGGCCATGCTTACTCTTAGGGTTCACAAGTTTGAGAAGAAAGCAGGAAGGAAGTTTAATTACAACCCTCGGGAGCCAGCAAGATTCGATAGAAGCAAGGTACGGTGCTATAACTGCCAGCAACAGGGTCACTTTGCAAGAGAGTGCCCTAGCAAGAATGATCAGGAGAAGAACAGGTACTCCGCTTTCAAGGTTCAGGAGGTTAAAGATGACAAGAAATCATTGGTATCTGTTGACTCTATGGTCAACTGGAATGATCATCAGGCTTCTACTCTGGAATCAGCGGAATCCACGACTGATGTGTTGGCAATGATTGCTGGGAATCTCTCTGATGCAGAAGAAGCAGAAGAGTTTGCTCTTATGGGCATCTCACCTCAGGTATAACATTGTCCTCTTGGTTGTCATGATAAATACACAGAACTGCTGTCCCAATTTAATGAAGTAAATGAACAAAATGATAAGTATTATTTAGAGGTACAAGCCTATAAAGCTTCATTAAACACATTGGAACAACAAAAGAAGTGGTTACAAGATACACAACGTGCATATGAGGATAAAATCAGGATACTAAGCATTGATTTAGAAAACACTACAAATATGCTTAAATATACAGAAACTGAAAGGGATGCTAGTATCAAAGAAAAAGAGGAGATGCAAGCTAAATTAGATGCTACAATGTTAAGATTTGACAAATGGCAAAAGGCACCTAAAAATCTTTCAAAATTAATTGATAGTAGCATGTCTGGCAGAACTAAAAGAGGCTTAGGATTTGAAAAATATATTGATTCTGAAGATGTATTTGATTTATCTTTCTCAAGCGTCTTTGATGCCGACAACGAGGATGAGGGCAAACCTAGTTACAATAGGTTTAAACCAGCAGCAGAAATGCATGTTGTTCCTCCTCCTCTTACTGGAACTTTCATGCCCACCTCATGGCATAATGACTCGGATGGATCACAGATGCTTGAGTCCCCAACCAGTTCTACTAATACTAACGACTTTGTCTCATGTACTTTCAGTGACAAAGCCGGTGACTCTGCATCTACTGGTTCAAGTGAAGAGTCAAGACCTACGAGTTCCAAGTCGAATGAACATGCTGCTACTGGTGCTAGGAAGTGTGAAGAAAAAGTTGCTGTCAAGTCAAGTGTGTCTGGTCCTTGTTTATTGAGTCCTAGGAAGAATGATTTTCCTAGAATTGTGTGTAATAAAGTAGGCAGTATGAAACAGTCTCATTCTAATAAAAGGTCTTTCAAAACATGTTTTGTTTGTGGCAGTTCCTTTCATTTAATTAAAGATTGTGATTACTATGACACACATGCATCTGTTAATCATGCATTAGTTGCTCCTGGTTCACCAGGAGCTGCACCATATGCTTCAAGAAGACTTAATCCTAGTGCTCCAATGTTTCATACTTCTAGAGTATCCTCTCCTTTCATGTCTGATTATTGGAGAGAAAATGGATTCCAAACAACTAGTAATTATTTTCCAAATTATAATCCAAACTATGCGCATCATTTTGACCACACGTATTTTGGTTTGGGAAATTTGGGAACTGCTGTTAAGCCCTCAGCAGGTTGTTCCTGGTCAAATAATAATACCCATATGATGAATAGGCAACCAAGGAACAATGGTGGATCTCATCAATCTTCTTGGCATTCTTCTAATGATCCACAAGGCAGGCTCAAACCTGAAAAGGTTTGGGTCCCCTTAAGACACTAACTTTTGCATTGTGATTATCTTGTTGTTGTAGGTTACTCCATACCAGGATCCTAGTCTAGGCATTGTTGATAGTGGCTGCTCCAGGAGCATGACTGGCAATAAAGGCCTTCTCTCTAACTTTGTACCATTTTATGGGGGCAAGGTCTATTTTGGTGGAGGTGAAGGCAGAATCACTGGCAAGGGAATGATAAAGACTCCAAATCTCAATTTTGAGCAGGTCTACTATGTGGAAGCACTTCAACACTTCAACTTGATATCGGTCTCTCAGATTTGTGACAAGAAGCAGTTTGTACTCTTCACCGATACTGATGCACTTGTGCTCTCCAAAGATTTTAAGCTTCCGGATGACTCACAAGTTTTACTCAGAATCCCTAGAAGACACAATCTATATAGCATCAAGTTGAATGAAGTCAACCCTACTGGTCAACTAGCATGTCTGGTTACAAAAGCCTCGGAAGATGAAGCCACAAAATGGCACCGAAGGATGGGACATGTGAACTTCAAGACCATTCACAAACTTGCCAATTTGAATCTGGTCTCTGGTTTACCTCCCAAGACGTTTAGAAATGACATAAATTGTGTTGCTTGCAGCAAAGGCAAACAACACAAAGCATCCTTCAAGGCCATTACTGCTTTAAGTCTCATTACTGAACCATTGCAGCTTTTACACATGGACTTATTTGGTCCTACTTCCATCAGAAGCATAGACCACAAGCAATTCTGTTTGGTGGTGACTGATGGCTATAGCAGGTTTGCGTGGGTGTTTTTCATGGCTGCCAAAAGTGAGACCTACTCAATTCTTCGAGATTTTCTTACCTTGATAGAGAATCAGTTGTCCAAGAAAGTTAAAGGTATTCGATGCGACAATGGAACCGAGTTTAAAAATAGAGACCTCATCGCACTTTGCAATGCTAAGGGCATCAAAAGAGATTATAGTGCTGCTAGGACTCCTCAACAGAATGGTGTGGCAGAAAGAAAGAACCGGACACTAATAGAAGCAGCAAGAACTATGCTTGCCGATTCCAAGCTTCCGACCATGTTCTGGACAGAAGCTGTTAATACGGCCAGTTATGTTTTGAATAGGGTGTCTATTACCAATCCACACAAGAAAACACCCTATGAGCTGCTCACGGGCAAAGTTCCAAATATTGCTCATTTGAAGCCTTTTGGGTGTCCAGTCACCATTCTGAATACTAGTGACTATTTGGGGAAGTTTGATGGCAAGGCTGATGAAGGATATATTGTGGGATATTCAGCTCATTCTCGGGCGTATCGTGTCTACAATCTTCAAGCCAAACGGATAGTTGAAACTATTAATCTCAGGTATTTTGAGGAGAAGACAAACGTACAGGGAACAGGTCCAGAATGGTATTTTGATCTTGATTATCTTAGTGATTCGTTAGGATATTTTCGTTTCAAAACTAACCATGATGCAGGACCACAAGTGTTTGCAACTTCTAGTACTGGTGTTCCTTCTAGTCTCTCTGATTCAGATGATGAGGATGACATTTTTGTGGTTCCATCCTATTCCACCACGGTTTCTCCCACTCCTCCTAGTGATGCAACTCCATTGGATGTACAGGATTCCCAAGCAGCTCTTGACACTCTTCTCAAGCAACAACAAGAAGCTACTAAAGCAGCTGCTCAAGGTAGTTTTGAGTTTCCATTGGTTGAGCATTCTGATAACGTTGCTCCTGGTACTCCAGCTTCTGCTCCTAGTGCTAGTCACTCACCTACTGGTACTCCGGCTAGTGAGTCTGCTTCCAATACACGTTTCTCCAGTCCTTTTGATTTGGGGAACCATGAGAAGAAGTCTTCTACCAAGATGGATGATATACATAAACAACCAGTAGACGGGATTTTCCAAAACGCTTCATATGATGCTGATTTTGTTGGTGATCTCAATAACTTGGCACCAGAAGTGGAGGTTTCTTCCAATCCAGTCTTGCAACCACATAAAGACCATCCTACCACTCAAATTATTGGCGATCCTGCTTCTACCGTCAAGACACGCAGAATGCAGCAGAAGGCCTCGTCTGATCATCATGCTCTTGTGGGCTATATTGCGGATCAAAAGCGTAATAATCATACGGACTTTCAACACTGTTTATTTGCTTGTTTTCTTTCACAGGTGGAACCTAGGTCTGTTTCACATGCTCTTGAGGATCAAAGTTGGGTGGAGGCTATGCAGGAGGAAATGCAGCAATTCTTGTTTCAGAATGTTTGGGTTCTGGTTGACTTACCAGATGGGAAGACAGCTATCAATACCAAATGGATTCTCAAAAACAAGAAGGATGCACGGGGAATTGTTGTCAGGAATAAAGCTAGGCTTGTCGCACAAGGACACACTCAAATTGAGGGCATTGATTATACTGAAGTCTTTGCGCCTGTTGCAAGGATTGAGGCCATTCGTCTGTTTTTGGCCTTTGCTTCGTATGTTGGCTTTACAGTGTTCCAGATGGATGTCAAGAGTGCATTTCTCTATGGAAAAATTGACGAAGAAGTGTATGTTACTCAACCTAAGGGGTTTGTTGATCCACTTCATCCAAAGAAAGTTTACAAGGTGGTCAAGGCTCTTTATGGGTTATATCAGGCTCCTAGAGCTTGGTATGAGCGTCTCTCCACTTTCTTGTTAAAGAATGGCTATAGAAGAGGTACAATTGACAAAACACTATTTCTTCGGACGAATTCCAAGGATATTATTCTTGTTCAGGTTTATGTGGACGACATTATCTTTGGTTCTACTAGGAAGGAGTGGTGTGATGAGTTTGAACACTTGATGAAAGGCGAATTTCAGATGAGTGCCATGGGAGAACTGTCATTTTTCCTTGGTCTTCAGGTCAAGCAACAATCGGATGGGATTTTCATCAGTCAAGATAAGTATGTTCATGAGATTCTTCAAAAGTTTGACATGGATCCTCTTCGACCAGCAGCAACTCCTTATGAAGATGCGAAAATCAAACTTAAGAATGAGCCAGATCCACCCGTAAATGTTCATATGTACAGGTCTATGATTGGCTCTCTCATGTATTTGACTGCATCACGTCCGGATATTATGTTTGCAGTAAGTGCTTGTTCTAGACACCAGGTGACTCCAACGGTTTCGAACTTAAATGCAGTGAAGAAGATTTTCAAGTATATCAAGGCTCAACCTAAATTGGGTCTATGGTATCCTAGAGAATCCCCCTTTGTACTTGAAGCATACAGTGATAGTGATTATGCTGGTGCTAATAATGATAGGAAGTCAACTACTGGTGGTTGTCAATTTTTGGGTCGTCGGCTTATTTCATGGCAATGTAAGAAACAGACAATCGTAGCTACTTCTTCAACAGAAGCTGAATATGTGGCTGCTGCTAGTTGCTGTGGTCAAGTTTTATGGATCCAGAATCAGATGTTGGACTATGGGTTCAATTTTATGAATACCAAAATTTTTATTGACAACCAAAGCACTATTTGTATTGTGAAGAATCCTGTATTTCATCAGCGGACGAAACATATTGAGATTCGGCATCATTTTATACGCGATGCCAATGAGAAGAAGCTGATACAGGTTCTTAAAGTTCATACGGATGACAATGTTGCTGATTTGCTGACTAAAGCTTTTGATGGTCCTCGGTTTAACCACTTGGTGGTTCATATTGGGATGGTCAATCCTTGAAGTCTAGGATTGAGGGGAGGCAAAGCCTAAGGGGAGGCTTTGTGTACATATTAGGTCCGTCTAACGTATTCGTAGTATTTAACAACATAATTTCTTGGTTATGGTGGTGTGTGGTGTTTCTGATGGAGGATTTTTGCTCTCTTCTGATGGATATGGCCTTACATGACTGGCTTCTGGTCCTATTTGGTCAGCTTCTAGTTATGATTGGATGCCTTCTGGTGGTCTCAAATCCTTCCCAGTCTAGTGGTGTTTGGCTATGGGTACTGGTACTGGTCTGGCTACTGTTCATTCCGTTTGTCCTTTATTAATCACGTTTTGCTCCTGGTCCGACTATTGTGCACTTTGACTTTTGGTCAACGCTTCCAATACTGATATTTACAAGTTTGAATTCATCAAATAAATTGGGGGTAAGTTATTATGTTAAAAAGGGCAAGTGGTTAGTATGCCATTATGGCTTAATTTGAAAGGGCAACCCCCCATTAATAGGGGTCAATGAACAGTTACTATTTTCTTCCTATATGGTCAACATACACTCATTACAATTAAAACATACACAAAAACCGCTTCTACTCCTCTCATCCCAATCCAAATCCTTCTTCAATCCATTCATCAAGATCCATGGCTGCTCTTGCTTATCAACCTGCTCATAATCGTGTTGCTTATCTGGGTGATGGTCCTAATAGTGAACATTTTGCTGATATCTTGGAGTTTATTGAAGCTTCAAACTTAAGGTTTGCATTTACTGTTTGTCCTACCATATATGATAGTGTGGTACGTCAATTTTGGGCGTCTGCTGAGCTTGTGAATGTGGCTGGACGTCCACGGGCACTCCATGCTACCATAGATGGACGTGCTTATGTGGTCATTGAAGCATCTATTCGCTCTTCTCTTCATCTTCAGGATGAGGGGGGTGTTGTATCACTTCCCAATTCGGAAGTTTTAGAGGGTATGGCTGCCATAGGTTATGAACATGGGGGGAAGTTTAACTTCCAAAAGAGTGGAAGCTTCTGGTTCACTATTTAATCCATTGTTTGAGTCCCAAGTCGGGGAGTTGGGATGCGTTCCCTACTCCTTTGGCTACTGGTCTTATATGTTTAGCCCAGGGTAGAGTGTTTAACTTTTCACATTATATCTTTGAGGGGATGGCTAGTAATTTGTCAACTGCTGGTTCTAGGAAAAAATTTCTTATGTACCCTAGGTTTATTCAACAAATACTTGTTTGCATTCCACGTGATAGGGCTGAGCATGTACCTTCTAAACTAACAGCGAAAGTGTATTATAACATGATGAATGGGTTTACTGGGGATTGGAGGCCCCTAACTGAAGCCATGATGGGTTTGGCTCAGGGTCCTATAGGTCAGGAGGAGGAGGCTCCTGAGTTGGTTGTGTTAGATGATGACCCCATGAA
Source organism: Glebionis coronaria (assembly GCA_025667525.1). Classification (NCBI taxonomy): domain Eukaryota; kingdom Viridiplantae; phylum Streptophyta; class Magnoliopsida; order Asterales; family Asteraceae; genus Glebionis; species Glebionis coronaria. The sequence continues at coordinate 217,089,835 of CM046881.1, forward strand.
GGAGGAGGAGACTCCTGATGGTGATGCTACTCCTGTGGTAGAGGAGGAGCTAGTTGAGGAGGTGGTGGTTGAACAACCATCCCCTCCTAAGGCTGGTCCTTCCTCAGCTCCACAAAGGTCTCCTTTTGTGGAGAATCCACCTCCTAGCCCTGCCCCACACTCGACTGATATCCCCTTTGCTGCTAGTTCTCCACATGTTGACCCCAATGTTGCTTCGGGCTCCCGTGATGCTTTCCCTGATCCAAGTTCTCTTGGTGGGGAGGCAGAGGAGCCTACTACTCTGACATCTTTGCTCGATCTTATGCACAGGTACCATGAGAGGATGATTTGTTTGGAAGCTGACTTGAACCAACATCGGAAGCTCACACGGGAGTTTGTTCTTCCTCTGGCCGATCGTATCAAGGTATTGGAGAATCAACAGCGTCGTCGAAAGAAGCATGTGGTTCTTTCCGATTCTGAGAATGAGGGTTCGGAGAATGTTGAGGATGGCTTGACGTTGCTGGCAAAGGCTGCCTTTGCTGATAAAGTGTATGATGATCTGCCTGGTCCTCCAATGTCCTCCAATGCTCCTTCTTCTAGTGCTGTTCCCCCTTCTATGGGTGGTGCTTCTGATGTTGCTGCTGGTTCTCATGCTGATCCCTCTCATGATCCAAAGGGCAAAGCTCCAATGATTGATCCTCCATCTCCCATCCGCAAGCGCTCTCGTCGACAGCTTGAAGAAGACAGACTTGGTGAAGAGGCTGCTCGTCGGGTTCAGGCTGAGCTTGATGAGGAGGACAATGCTGCTGAGGAAGAGCTCCGTGAGCGAAGGCGTGCGCAAATTCAGCATGATGCTATGCACTGGACTGATGGTGAATGGATGCAAGTGTTGACTGTTCTCACTCGGGATTATGCTCAGTTTAAAGATTTGTTGGGTGATGATGTTGATGAGCACAATTGTATTCCGCGTGCTATGGTAATGATGCGTAAGCATCAGTTGACTCTTGCTGAGGAACTCAAGAAACAGCGTAGGAACAGACCTCTTTCTCAAACTGAGCAGCGCCAGCAGATGCAACGTTATGTAAAATATCAATCTGCTGCTCATTTCAATGCTCCTTGGACTTGGGCTCGGGTGCGGGCTTTGACTTTTGATGAGCTCAAGAAACTTTATGAAAATATGGTGAGGCGTGCGAGTCAACCTATACCGGAAAGATTTGTTTACCATCCTCGTGGTGTGACTGCTTCTATGCCTGCTCCTTCTACTGTTTCTTCATCTGTGCCCATTCCTGGTTCCAATGGTAGTTCTTCTGGTTCTGGTGCTGTTTCTGTTGGTCCTTCTACTACACCCTTGGTTGCTCCTATTGGTTCTACTACTGGTCCTGCTACTACCATCTTTGTTACAACCACCACCACTCATGCTTCCCACACCACACCTGGTACTTCCACCACTCCTATTCCTGAAAGCACTTTTGTTGATCCCACCATACCTGCTGCTGCTCCATCTGATGTGCCATCTTCATCACCACAAGTTCCTGCCACACAACCTAATCCTACTTCTGATGCAGCACCTAGTGGTTCTTTGGGTGGACATATTCATGAGTCTACTTCTACTGCTTCTCCTGCTGTTGCTGAAGTTCAGGTGAAGGTTGAATCCACTCCTTCGGCTCCCACGCCTCGACGTTCCACTCGCCAGAAACTTACTCGTCGTGTTCGCCGCGGTAAATCAGTTCCTTTTGAGAAGCGTGATCCTGAAAACTTAATTGATGCAGCTTCGGATAGTGATTCTGACTTACCTTTAGGCAATGGAAGCATTACGGGTTATACGGTTGAGAGGTCTACAACACTTCCTGGTGGCGTCTCCCATCGGATTACTTTGAGTGATGGGACTGTGCGATTGGTCACAAGTTTGCAGGGTGTGTTATCGTGGGCTGACCGGATGGATCTTATGGCATTGTTTGGGCTTGTTGATTCTAGTATGCCATTTGACCAATGGCGGTGTCTTCCTGGCCTGGTATTCGTCTTTGGGCCGATCTCAAGCTTATGTTGGATCCTCCCCCATCTGCTACTCCTTTGGGCGTATGGAAGGATCAAATGCAATGGGAGATTGTTCGCTGGAAGCTCTATGCTGGATGTGGAGTACATGTGTTGGAGTTAGGTTCTGGTCATGTGGTGTTTATGTTGACGGATGTTGTGTATCCTTTGACTATTTCTTCCATGGAAGCAATGTTGGCAAGTCATTTGCAGATTTCTACTGCTCCTTCTGGGAATGAGTCGAGTATGGCCACATCTTTGGTCGAGGGTATTCAAGCACGGTTGTTGGCAGATAAGAAGGCAGCTTCTGGTGTGTAAGGTGAATGGGTTGTAAGTAGTTATACTTTGATTTTTGTTCTTATTTTGATTCATTTCACCAATATGTATAGTGATTGGTGACTTTTATTCTTTATAGTTAAAAAAAAAAAAAACATATCACACACTAATAAAAAAAAAAAAATATAATAAATAAAAAAAAAAAAAAAAAACATTTTATATAATATCTGCTTATACTTTAACACAGTTTAGCTTTTATACTTGTACATAATATCCCTTGGCTGGTTCAAAATGTGGTTCCTGGTTTTAGGTTGTTCTGGTACTTGGTTTCACTTGGTGTTGGACGTGGTCCACACAACAAATGGTTCTCAACTTACCATGTCTCATCGACAAGAAAAAGTTGATTCACCTTGAGGGTACGGCTCCTGGTGCGATTCTCAAATCCGTTGATGGTTGCCAGGTTACCTAAAACTGGATGGTTTTCACTTGCCATAGTCTTGGACTGAAAAGTGGCTAATCCAAGGGGGTACGGCTCTTGGTAAAGATCTTATCAAATCCGTTGATAGCTGTAATAGCTTGCTTAAAGCTATAGGGTGTTCAACTCACCGATGCTTTATTGCTAAGAGTTGGCGAGTCCAGAGGGGTACGGCTTCTGGTAAAGACGCATCAAATCCGTTGACGGCTGTGATGGTTTGCCTAAAATCATCAGGGTACTCCCACTCACCATTGATTCACGTTCTAAGAGTTGGGCTGGGTTCTAGTCTCCCAGGGTGATGCTTATTCCACCAGAATGACTAGCTAGCCCAAGAGCGAGCAGCTACTTGGTAAAGGCTCGTCAAATCTGCTCATGTTGCTGAAAAGATTCAACACGATGCTGATTTGTTACAAGCTTTGGAGAAGCTTCTAGTGTTTCATGCGGCTGTTCTTCTGATTCTTATCTTATTGATGCTGCTATTTGTTTTGCTGATACAATCCTCGGGTCTTCTTTGCACGTTTTCCAGGAAACTTGAACTCAACACGTCAAATTCAAGTTTAGGGGAGGATTGTTAGGACCATTGTAATAGTTATATGTAATAGGTAGACTAGGAGGTATGTAGTTCCTCCTGGTCCTAGTCGTAGTAGGAGCAAGTCCTGCTCCTGGTCCTAGTCGAAGTCAAACATTGTTATTTACTTAATATTCTGTTAGGATATGCATGAGTTATATTAGGAGAAGATATGCATATCAGTTTTACACGTTTTCTTGTATGCTGTATTAGGGTTTCCTTGTAGTATAAAAGGAACCTTAGGCAGAAGGGTTAGACACACCTTCACAAAACGTAGTTCTAGTCTTCATTAATATTAGAAATCCTTAGAAAGGAATCAAGTCTTTATAGTTATTCTGTTTCTCTTGTTTATATTTATATTCTACATTCATACTGTGTATAGAGTCTCTTTGTGATTTGACTTGTGATTACAGAAGTCATTCACCGGTCCTGACAGGCTGCAAGATCTACATCTGTTAGACCCAACAGAAACTTTTAAATTTGGGACCTACCCATTGGCGTCCCCTCGCCATGTCTTTTGTTTTGAGTGAACTGACCATAGGCGTTCACTCTCGCGCATACAAAAGTTTTCATAAAACTGCATCATGCATTCATGTACTAGTTTTCTTGCATAAAATTTTTCTCATGATTATTTTGTATAATTTTTTTCATGTATATAGTTTACGTTTTGACCAGTTTAATCACGTATTTTTTGTTATATTGTCAGATGGCAAACACATACAATCTCCGGGAGATGGTTGCAGCTGCCAATGCAGACTTGCAAGACATCCTTCATCAGAACGACAACTATCCTCCCCCACCTCACATATTTCCCACGGAAGGAAGGAATAGGCTCATGAGAGAATACTACACTATCAGACAGCGACCTCAGAAAAACAATAATGATTTCATGCAGCGTTTCCTTCGGTTCGCTGGTGTCCTGAGAGCAGCCGCGGGTACCACTGAAGAACAGGCACAACATTTTCGTTGGGCCCTTTCTCCAATGATTGCCAATAACTTAGAAGGTACTCCGTTAAACATGGTAGCACAAGTGGCCGATGCAACATGTAAGCTGGAGATGCTGCAGGAAAGAGATGAGTTTGGGGAAGCAAAGAGACCCGATAAGAGGTAAACATTCATATTCAAACGGTGACCAATCCGTATTATTTTAGTATATGTCAATATTTCATCTCTTTAAATTGTATCTTCCAGGCAGAAGACTAGGGACCGGTCTCAGCCGGCTACTCAACAACAGCCTAATCAGCCCAAGGGAAATGGTCAGACTCACGACCGTTCTGCTACGGATAAGCATGGCGGTAATGATAAAATTACCGTAACAACGCTGGACACTCCAACAGCAGCGGGTCCTTATACTTACTCATTTTTCTTATTATTACATGTTATAATTCTTAATTCTGACACATTAGCAAATCTTCTACCAGGAATCATGGTAACGGGAGGGACCAGAACTAGAGAGGTTCACAGCCTAACTGTCCAGCTATCACTGGTATTCAATCTTACGATTATCCGCATTGTCCTTTGTACCTATTATCATGTCTCATGTATATTGTTTTTATCAGGCTCTCAGCCAATCAGGACACCTGCTGGAGGATATACTCATCCTCTTTGCTCTACTTGCCACCGTAGGCACCCAGGGCTATGTCGCCACGACAGCGACGCATGCTACAAGTGTGGTCTTCTTGGCCATCTCATGAAGGATTGGCGCAAGGGCGAGATGGAGGGTACATCGGGACATGATGATACCAAGCCGCCTCCTACTAGTGGACGCGTTTACACGACATCTCGCGATCAGGCCAACAAGTCTACAGGTACCATCACTAGAATCTTGTATATGTATGGTCAAGCTGCATGTGTTCTGTTTGATACGGGTGCTACTCACTCGGTCATTTCTACTGCTTATGCCAAGAATGTTAGGATACTCCCCATGCCACTAGAGAATATACTGAGTATTTCCACGCCTTTGAGAGACTCTGTACGTATAACCCATGTGTACAAGAGCCTTCCCCTAGAGTTTGACGACAAGGTTCGTCCTATTGACGCACTTCCGCTGGACATGAATGATTTTGACATGATTTTGGGCATGGATTGGCTATCCAAGCATCACGCTACCATAGACTGCCATTCATATCGAGTCATCTTCGGTGTTATTAATGCGCTAGAGTACATTCACAACAGGTTCGTACCAGGCAGGTCTGTACAAATCATATCAACCCTACAAGTACGTGCACTACTTTCACATAGTTGTGAGGGTTATCTAGCTACTGTTCATGACATGGATGCTGAATCCCCATCAATTCAGGATCAGCCAATAGTGTTAGAATTTCCAGAAGAACTTCCGGGCATACCACCTGCACGTGAAGTAGAATTTAATATCTAGCTCATCACAGGAGCTGAGCCGATTTCCAAGGCTCCTTATCGCATGGCTCCCATAGAGTTGAAGGAGCTGAAGGATCAATTTCAAGAACTTCTGGAACGAGGCTCTATTCGACCGAGCGCATCTCCATGGGGCGCACCGATCTTATTCGTTAAGAAGAAGGACGTCAGTATGCGTCTTTGCATAGACTATCGCGATCTCAACAAGATTACCATCAAAAATACGTATCCACTACCACGTATAGAAGCTCTGTTTGACCAACTCCAAGGGGCCAAACATTTCTCCAAGATTGATCTTAGGTCGGGCTATCATCAGCTACAGGTTAAGGAGCATGATATCGCCAAGACTGTTTTCTGTACACACTATGGCCACTACGAATTTGTAGTCATGCCATTTGGCCTTACCAATGCTCCAGCAGTGTTCATGGATTTGATGAACAGAATCTTTCATGAACTTCTGGACAAGTTCGTCATTGTCTTTATTGACGACATCCTGATTTTCTCTAAGTCCAAGGAGGAACACGAGGACCATCTTCGTACAGTACTACAGATTCTTCGCCAGAAGCAGCTGTATGCTAAATTCTCCAAGTGTGAGTTCTGGTTAGACAAGGTGGAATTCTTAGGTCGCATTGTATCAGCAGAAGGAATCACTATGGATCCAGCAAAGGTTCAGGCTATTACCAAGTGGCCGAGGCCGACATCAGCGACTAAAGTCCGCAATTTCCTAGGCTTAGCTGGTTATTACCGTCGGTTCGTGGAGAATTTTTCCCGCTTAGCACTACCATTGACCAAACTGATGCAGAAAGGGGAGAAATTCGTCTGGACTGAAGAACGACAGAAGAGCTTTGAAGACCTAAAGCAGTGTGACACCCTAGAATCGAGGTCATTAACGATACCCTAAATTACGCCAATTTTTGAAATTTTTAATAAATTTTAATTTCTATACTTATAAGTATTTTGGTTAAAGCCGATGTTCGAGGTTATGATTTTTACGATTGACGTTTTAAGAAGGACGATGACGATTACGATCCCGAGGGATGCCCAATTTCATATAATTTTTGACGATTTATCGATAATGTAATTTTTCGAGAATTTTATTTACGGTTCGTGTTAAGTTGAGTCGGGTGAGTTTTATAGCCTTCCGAGTACATTTAAAGTATCCCAAAAATATTTTGGAGCGTTCGGGAAGATTTCCGACTCCCGTAAAATTTTCAAAATTGACAAATGAGTCGAACCCGCAAAGTTTTGAGGACGTTTTTCATTTGAGGCCAAAAGAAGTTAAAAATTGCAACAAGGTCCTTCCCAACCCACCAAAAAGGCCAAAGTTGACATAAACACAAACACATACAAAATATTCACCAAAAATCAAACACTCTCTCCCTCCTTTCTCTCTCAAACCGACGGACACCCCAAACCCACAAGAAAATTCACCAAAAATCTTTTTCCACTTGATTTTCCAAAAATCTAAGGTTAGACCACATCTAGTTTGGTCATTCCCCACATGTTCATGTGCTCAAATCCCACATGCATTAACAAAAATTTTCCAAGATTTTCCAAGATTATCCAAATTCGTTTTTGTGGCTAAATGAGCTAATGCATGTTGATTTTAAGTGTTATGGATGCAAGAACACCATGAAAACCCACCAAAATTAATTTGGTTGTGGTGATTGGGTCACCCAAACCCCACGGCAAAGGGGGGTGTTTGGGGAGCCATGGTGGTTGTTGATTTTGCATGTTATTATTGTGTTTGGTTTAATGTTTTAGGATGATTTACATAGGTTTCATTAGTTGCATGTTCATTTCTTTGAAGTTTTGATTTTGAGATTGGTTGATCAATAGGAGTAGGACTGAAATTTGATGTTAGGATATGTTTGGGAAGGCTTAGGATGATGTTTAGTGGTGGTTAGAAGGCTTGGAATCGAGCCTAAGTGCGTTTTTGGTATGGTCATTTTTAGGCAGAAACATTTGGTCCATTTCATAAAAATTATTTTTTTTCCCAGGACTTGAAAACTAAATGTAGTGATAGAGGGTCTTCTTAGCTTTAATTTGGTATAAGGTAGAGCCCGTGACTCAAAACGAGCTAAAAGTTATGACATTTTAAAGATCGGGTACCGGGAGACGAGGACTTTCATAATCCGAATTTGTGCAAAGTTTTAGTCAAATCCCGAGGGTCACAAGTATAAATTGGTAAATGTTCAAGGGTCAAAATTTGGTCCCTAACCTGTGTAAATGAGTCTATATGTTGACTTAGGTGTCAAGGAAGTCAAAGGTATTTTTCATATAGGTCAAAGAGGTCAAAATTGGTCGAAGCGCAATTTCAGCCCGTAAAATGTAGTCGTGGAAAAGAGTTGCGTAACGGGTCGTAAAAGTAAAAACTTTTATTGGGCTTAAAAACATGTTATCTACAGGTCATATAGGATTTTTGGAAATTTTGTCAAATTTTATAAGTGCTGTTAAATAAGGTAAAACAGCCCGTACTTTAGTCGAGTACCGGCGAGAATGAGTAAAATTGGACAACGTAGGTAATGAGAACGAATGGTATTAAATGAGTGATACTTGTTGTTTTTGTTTTTGGCGTGAGTTATACTTGTCCTAAGTGACTAGTATATATGTATTTTATACAGTACCGTAAGTATTTAAATGAGAATGCTCATTACGCGTTATTTGTGATAGGTGTTGATTTAACCGGGCATCCGTTTCGTCGTCAGTGATCATCCCTCGAACTACCGACTACTTAAGATATAAGGTGTGAATTTATAGCCTCGCTTATACTTATTTCAAATTGTTTTACCCGCGAGGGAAATGCATGCTAGTTTTTAAAAGGAACGTATATCATGAATGATTGTTAGACCCGAAAGTTGCGTTAGAATTGTGTTGAGTACCAAAGTTGCAAAAGTCCCTAAAATCATGAACTATTAACTATTGTCCTGCCCTCGAGTAGGGGGAAATAGCCGCTTATGCAATTTGTAGTACTACGGGGTTAACGACCCAATGCTAGCCGAGAAGCTGTACTTTTAGTAAGTTCTGCGGTAGATTATTTTGTATGAGAAATAAGGTATAATTGCAACTGATGCCTTTAGAAGGGGCACTGGTTTCATCTGAATCACGCCGATATTTATTACGCGGGTGATTGAGTTAACGGATTAGTGTCATGAGCTTAAACACAATTGTCAGTATCCTGATTATAGTTTGTTTGATCGACAAGACTATAAATGATCACGAATGGTTTTTATTATATATACGTTCAAATGGATTGTAAAACCTATGAATTCCACTCAACGTTTTCGTTGACCAAAATTTTGGCATGTGTTTCAGGTAACCGCTGAAGTGTAGAATGGAGCATGCATGGGATGGATGTTGTGTGTACGGCTTGGTGTCCACTTGTTTTTCCCTCCTTTTCTACTTAAACAATTTTTAAGTTTAATGTCATGTGGTTGTAAATTGAAATTCTTGGGTTAAGATTCATGGGGACCGAAAACGCTAAACTCTGTGTACTATTTGGGGTTGGAAAAACTGTGGACATGTATCATCTAACAATTTTAAATTTCAAGTTTTAAGTTGACGTCTTTTTAGCGTCGTTTGATATATCTTGTGTGCAATGAATACTGTGTAGCACCCATTGTTGTAGTTCCGCTGCGCCTAGCAATTGTGGGGGTGTTACAGATTGGTAATCAGAGCCACGAGTTATAGAGAACTAGGTCGTTTTTGAAAATCCTAAACTATAACTTTTGGTGTCGTAAGAAAGGGTCCAAGCACACACAACTATCCTGCATGGCTCCGGTAAGATTTATTGTTGTATTTATGGCATTTGACGTATACTTTTGAGTAAAGTATATATGTGGGTAATTATTACATAAGTATGGAATTACTATATGTAGACGTTGAATTTTACGTGAAATATCCGACATCGTAATTTTTGTATTAATCATGCATGAGCATCATATTATTACATTTTGGGCATATGTACCACCTTTGCATTGCATTTGCATGCATATATTTATAATTATTGTATAATTACTTATGTACCCTCCGAAATTCGCTGTTATTGCAGGAATGGCCGAGGTACCGCCCAACGATAACAGAAACGATGTACGAGCCCAGGACCCCGACCCAAGGAGAACTACTTGCCCCACGCCTATGCGTACTTCCCATCTGGTTGGTGTACCAGATATCCCCAGAAGAGCCGAAGGTGCAATGAGCGCAAATTCTCTTCATCAAGGCATCCCAAGAATTTGCTGTCCCGGACCGAGGATTTATCAGGACGTACGACGGACTGTGAGAGGTTTGGAAGGATCGATGTGCATGAGGTATGTAGTGGAATCAAGGGTGGTCAGTAGATTCGACGAGAATGACAAGGCGGACGAAAGACTGTTGGAAAGGACGGCAAGAATTGCGTATGATGGGATAGTGAACAAAAGTGACATCAACAGTTTAAGATCAATGGTTGCAAATTTAAGTGCTAGTCTTGACCGTGTTAGGGAGGATCAGGTGAGGTTGTCGAGGATGCAGAGTTGGGAGCATCGTGTGAGGGATTCATTGCCCCCGGATTGGAGATTCGTGGACGATTTAGAGATGGAGGCGAATGACTTCATGATTCAGCCGCCTACTAGAGGTGCTTGTATTTCGGTAGGAAATCAGGTAGCGATTGAGTGTGGATCCACATCAGGGACGAAAAAGGAAACAGAATGTGGGCCGGATGAGAAAGGAAAAAGGAAAGTGGATGATGTGGATGAGGACGTTAGTGATGAGGAAACCGAGGAAGACGACGACGAGCCGCCATCCAAGAGGCCGTGTGGATCACCACATGCCTAGTTACTTGTTTTGTATTTTCTTTGATCATTGTAATAGAACTATTTTAGACCTTTGTATGATGGTATTATGACGAGAAACTCAAGTACTTGATGTTTTGTGGTGAACGATTGTAGTGGCAATACTTGTCACAATTTTGGTTAATTATCAATACAATCTATGTTACCTTTCATGATCTGTGATATGTCTTAAATTTGATCTTTTGTGGTGTGAATTGATGAATATTAGTAACTCCGTAGTGATGTGTCGTTGTATGTATTTTATGTCTGGGAAACTTGATATGAATACTTACATTGTTTTTCTATTTTCCTTGTCTTGCAGAAAGAGATATTCGATAACACCATGCCTCCAAAGTTGACTGCCGATCGTGTTAACACCATGATTCAGGAAGCTATAGCAAATGCGTTGCAAGCGGACCGAGCTGGGAGAAATCAGGATCCAGGAAGGAACGCGGGGAGACAGCAAGCCCCGAGGGTGTGTACCTATTCTAGTTTTATGAAGTGCGGTCCCACGCAGTTCCGTGGAACGGGTGGAGCTTTAGAACTTAGACGATGGTTGGAAAAAGTTGAAAGTACGTTTGAAATCAGTGGTTGTGCAGAAGCGGATAAGGTAAAGTTTGCAGCAGCTACGTTTCTTGATGATGCGTTAAGTTGGTGGAATACCCAGGTAGCTACGGTTGGATTGGCTGTAGCGAATGCAAGGACGTGGAATGCGACCAAAGCTTTGTTGACTAAGAAGTTTTGCCCAGAGGAGGAATTGGGGCAATTGGAGGACGAATTGAGGCACTTGACCTTAAAGAACAACGATATAGCTGCTTACACCAGGAGATTCAATGAGTTAAGTCTTTTGTGTCCGGACATATTTGCCAATGATGCCAAGAAAATGAAGCAGTATATTAAGGGTTTATCTAGCAATATCAAAGGTGAAACAACTTCGTCAAAACCTGGAACGTTTGATGAAGCGGTTCAAATGGCTCACGCTTTGATGGACGTTAAGCTTCAGGACAAGCAGAACTACATTGCTGAAGGCAACAAAAGGAAATGGGAAGCAGCACAAAGTAATCAATCCCAAGGCCAGAACCGAGGTGGAAATCGAAACAACCATGGGCCGAACCGTAATCAACAGTTTAATCAGAGAAGGAACGAAGGGATGAGGGCAGTGACGAACCCTAGAGGTGTGAAAGTGAATCCCCATTGTGGTAAGTGCAATTTGTATCATGTTGGAAATTGCCCGCCGGCATGCGGCAAGTGTGGAAAGGCAGGTCATAGGACATCTGGTTGTCGAACGGGAGGAGTAGCCACTGGGGCTAATGCTATTAGGATGAGGGGATGTTATAGCTGTGGAGAAAGGGGTCATGTGCAAGCGAATTGCCCGAAGGCAGGAAACAGGCGGGGAGGTAATAATGCGGCAGCTGTGTATCAAGTGGGAACTGCTGATAAACCACAGGGTCCAAATGTGGTTACCGGTACGTTTTTGCTAGACGCTTGTTATGCTAGTATTTTATTTGATTCTGGCTCCGACAAGAGTTTTGTAGACGTTAGATTTAGTCGTCATATTGATAGAGAACCGGTGTTGTTAACGACTAGTTATAATGTTGAATTAGCCGATGGAAAAATTGTTAGTACGAATTCTATACTGAAAGGGTGTACCTTGAAGTTAGGAAATTACGCTTTTAAAATCGACTTGATGCCTATAGAGCTAGGATCGTTTGACGTGATTGTGGGAATGGATTGGCTAATGGCGCACAGTGCTACGATCGTCTGTGGCGAGAGATTGGTTCAGATTCCGCTGAGGAATAGGGTTTTGACGGTTAAGGGAGACGAATGCACTTCTCGTTTGAAGGTGATTTCGTGTTTGAAAATGATGAAGTACGTAGAGAGCGGATGCGATGTGTTTTTGGCACAAGTTTCGAGCGATGGTGATGTAGAGGCGAGGATCGAAGAGGTACCAGTTATTTGCGATTATCCGGACGTTTTTCCAGACGAGTTGCCAGGTTTACCGCCTAACCGTGAGGTCGAGTTTCGAATTGATATAGTGCCAGGAGCTGCGCCGGTTGCACGTGCACCTTATCGCTTAGCACCATCTGAGTTAAAGGACTTAGCGGATCAATTGAAGGAATTGATGGACAAAGGATTTATTAGGCCGAGCTCATCACCTTGGGGAGCGCCAGTGTTGTTTGTAAAGAAGAAGGATGGTTCGTTTAGGATGTGTATTGACTATAGGGAACTCAATAAGCTGACGGTTAAGAATCGGTACCCATTGCCGAGGATTGACGATTTGTTCGATCAATTGCAAGGTTCCAGTGTATACTCAAAGATCAATTTAAGATCAGGGTATCATCAACTGCGTGTAAGAGAGGAGGATATTCCTGTAACTGCCTTTCGTACGCGGTATGGACACTTTGAATTTCGAGTGATGCCGTTTGGGTTGACGAACGCGCCTGCTGTATTCATGGATCTTATGAATCGCGTGTGCAAGCCGTATCTAGATAAGTTTGTTATTGTTTTCATCGATGATATACTTATTTACTCTAAGAGTAGGGAGGAGCACGAGAAGCACCTGAGAAAGATTTTGGAGTTGTTAAGGAAGGAGAAGCTGTATGCAAAATTCTCTAAGTGTGAGTTTTGGTTGGAATCAGTGCAGTTTCTAGGTCATGTGATTGATAGTGAGGGAGTTCGTGTAGATCCTGCTAAGATCGTAGTAATCAGGGAATGGTCAGCACCGACGACGCCGACTGAAGTTCGACAATTTCTGGGTTTAGCGGGGTATTATCGAAGGTTTATCGAAGGATTTTCGTTGATTGCGAAACCATTGACGCGGCTTACCGAAAAGAATAGGGTGTATGAATGGGGAATTGAGGAAGAGCTTGCTTTCGAAACGCTCAAGGATAAGTTATGTTCCGCACCGATTTTATCATTGCCTGAAGGAACCGAAGATTTCGTGGTGTTTTGTGATGCGTCTCGTAAGGGTTATGGAGCGGTATTAATGCAACGTGAAAAGGTGATAGCTTACGCGTCGAGGCAATTAAGGAAGAACGAGGAGAACTACACGACGCACGATTTGGAATTAGGAGCGGTAGTTTTTGCGTTGAAATTGTGGAGACACTATCTGTATGGGACAAAGTGTGTTGTATTCACTGATCACAAGAGTTTGCAGCATATTTTAGATCAAAAGGAGTTGAATATGCGACAAAGACGATGGGTTGAACTATTGAGTGATTATGACTGCGAAATTCGCTACCACCCTGGGAAGGCGAATGTTGTAGCGGATGCATTGAGTAGGAAAGAACGGGAGAAACCTTTGAGGGTTAGAGCTTTAGTGATGAGTGAGAGCGTTGACTTAACCGAAACCATACTGAAGGCTCAGGAGAGAGGTTTAATGAAAGGGAATGTTGAAGCCGAGAACTTGGGACGAATGTTGAAACCTCTTTTCGTGATTAGGTCTGACGGACTAAGATATTTTGAGAATCGAATTTGGTTGCCATTGTGTTCATCTGAGGAAGGAAAGCCTGGAGTTCGAGAATTGGTTATGAATGAGTCGCATAAGTCAAAGTATTCGATACATCCCGGATCGGATAAAATGTACCACGACCTGAAGAAAGTCTATTGGTGGCCGAATATGAAGGCGGATATTGCTCGTTACGTCAGTAAGTGTTTGACTTGCGCGAAGGTTCAGGCAGAACATAAGAAACCATCTGGATTGTTGGTACAACCGGAGATCCCAGAATGGAAATGGGAGAAAATCGCAATGGATTTCGTGACGGGTTTACCTAGGACTCCTAGTGGAAGCGATATGATATGGGTAATTGTGGATAGGTTGACGAAATCTGCTCATTTCTTACCTATGAAGAAGACGGACAGCATGGAAAAACTCGCCAGCGTGTACGTGAAGGAGATCGTCTGTAGACATGGAGTGCCGTTATCGATCATTTCGGATCGCGACAGTAGATTTACGTCGGAATTTTGGAAATCGCTTCAACGTGCGATGGGCACTGAACTTAGTTTAAGCACGGCTTATCACCCGGAAACTGACGGCCAGAGTGAACGAACGATTCAAACGATGGAGGACATGCTCCGAGCATGCGTGATCGATTTTGGAGGAAGTTGGGAACGCCACTTGCCTCTGGTGGAATTTTCGTACAATAATAGTTATCATGCGAGCATCAAAGCAGCACCGTTCGAAGCATTGTATGGAAGGAAGTGTAGATCGCCTGTGTGTTGGAGTGAAGTAGGGGAAAGTCAATTGACTGGACCCGAAATGGTTTTAGAAACGACAGAGAAGATCGTGCAGATCAAGAACCGACTACTTGCTGCGAGAAGCCGACAGAAGAGTTATGCCGATAACCGAAGGAAACCGTTGGAGTTTGAAGTTGGAGATATGGTTATGCTCAAGGTATCGCCGTGGAAGGGTGTAATTCGTTTTGGAAAGAAAGGAAAGTTGAGTCCGAGGTATATTGGACCGTTTAAGATCGTTGAACGAATTGGACCGGTAGCGTACAAATTAGAATTGCCGATCGAGCTTAGTGCTATTCATGACACGTTTCACGTATCGAACCTGAAGAAGAGTTTGGCGGATAAGGAATTGGTGATTCCTTTGGACGAGATTCAACTAGACGACAAAATGCACTTTGTGGAAGAACCTGTGGAAATTATGGACCGGGAGGTCAAGCGGTTGAAGCGTAGTAGGATTCCTATTGTGAAGGTCCGATGGAATTCTAAGCGTGGACCGGAATACACCTGGGAACGTGAGGACTTTTTCAAGGAAAGGTATCCTCATCTGTTCCAGTAGCACGAAATGTGAGTACAAGAAGAGGCGAGCGCCGGGACGTCGCTCTCTTTAAGGAGGGGTGGATGTGACACCCTAGAATCGAGGTCATTAACGATACCCTAAATTACGCCAATTTTTGAAATTTTTAATAAATTTTAATTTCTATACTTATAAGTATTTTGGTTAAAGCCGATGTTCGAGGTTATGATTTTTACGATTGACGTTTTAAGAAGGACGATGACGATTACGATCCCGAGGGATGCCCAATTTCATATAATTTTTGACGATTTATCGATAATGTAATTTTTCGAGAATTTTATTTACGGTTCGTGTTAAGTTGAGTCGGGTGAGTTTTATAGCCTTCCGAGTACATTTAAAGTATCCCAAAAATATTTTGGAGCGTTCGGGAAGATTTCCGACTCCCGTAAAATTTTCAAAATTGACAAATGAGTCGAACCCGCAAAGTTTTGAGGACGTTTTTCATTTGAGGCCAAAAGAAGTTAAAAATTACAACAAGGTCCTTCCCAACCCACCAAAAAGGCCAAAGTTGACATAAACACAAACACATACAAAATATTCACCAAAAATCAAACACTCTCTCCCTCCTTTCTCTCTCAAACCGACGGACACCCCAAACCCACAAGAAAATTCACCAAAAATCTTTTTCCACTTGATTTTCCAAAAATCTAAGGTTAGACCACATCTAGTTTGGTCATTCCCCACATGTTCATGTGCTCAAATCCCACATGCATTAACAAAAATTTTCCAAGATTTTCCAAGATTATCCAAATTCGTTTTTGTGGCTAAATGAGCTAACGCATGTTGATTTTAAGTGTTATGGATGCAAGAACACCATGAAAACCCACCAAAATTAATTTGGTTGTGGTGATTGGGTCACCCAAACCCCACGGCAAAGGGGGGTGTTTGGGGAGCCATGGTGGTTGTTGATTTTGCATGTTATTATTGTGTTTGGTTTAATGTTTTAGGATGATTTACATAGGTTTCATTAGTTGCATGTTCATTTCTTTGAAGTTTTGATTTTGAGATTGGTTGATCAATAGGGGTAGGACTGAAATTTGATGTTAGGATATGTTTGGGAAGGCTTAGGATGATGTTTAGTGGTGGTTAGAAGGCTTGGAATCGAGCCTAAGTGCGTTTTTAGTATGGTCATTTTCAGGCAGAAACATTTAGTCCATTTCATAAAAATTATTTTTTTCCCAGGACTTGAAAACTAAATGTAGTGATAGAGGGTCTTCTTAGCTTTAATTTGGTATAAGGTAGAGCCCGTGACTCAAAACGAGCTAAAAGTTATGACATTTTAAAGATCGGGTACCGGGAGACGAGGACTTTCATAATCCGAATTTGTGCAAAGTTTTAGTCAAATCCCGAGGGTCACAAGTATAAATTGGTAAATGGTCAAGGGTCAAAATTTGGTCACTAACCTGTGTAAATGAGTCTATATGTTGACTTAGGTGTCAAGGAAGTCAAAGGTATTTTTCATATAGGTCAAAGAGGTCAAAATTGGTCGAAGCGCAATTTCAGCTCGTGGAAAAGAGTTGCGTAACGGGTCGTAAAAGTAAAAACTTTTATTGGGCTTAAAAACATGTTATCTACAGGTCTTATAGGATTTTTGGAAATTTTGTCAAATTTTATAAGTGCGGTTAAATAAGGTAAAACAGCCCGTACTTTAGTCGAGTACCGGCGAGAATGAGTAAAATTGGACAACGTAGGTAATGAGAACGAATGGTATTAAATGAGTGATACTTGTTGTTTTTGTTTTTGGCGTGAGTTATACTTGTCCTAAGTGACTAGTATATATGTATTTTATACAGTACCGTAAGTATTTAAATGAGAATGCTCATTACGCGTTATTTGTGATAGGTGTTGATTTAACCGGGCATCCGTTTCGTCGTCAGTGATCATCCCTCGAACTACCGACTACTTAAGATATAAGGTGTGAATTTATAGCCTCGCTTATACTTATTTCAAATTGTTTTACCCGCGAGGGAAATGCATGCTAGTTTTTAAAAGGAACGTATATCATGAATGATTGTTAGACCCGAAAGTTGCCTTAGAATTGTGTTGAGTACCAAAGTTGCAAAAGTCCCTAAAATCATGAACTATTAACTATTGTCCTGCCCTCGAGTAGGGGGAAATAGCCGCTTATGCAATTTGTAGTACTACGGGGTTAACGACCCAATGCTAGCCGAGAAGCTGTACTTTTAGTAAGTTCTGCGGTAGATTATTTTGTATGAGAAATAAGGTATAATTGCAACTGATGCCTTTAGAAGGGGCACTGGTTTCATCTGAATCACGCCGGTATTTATTACGCGGGTGATTGAGTTAACGGATTAGTGTCATGAGCTTAAACACAATTGTCAGTATCCTGATTATAGTTTGTTTGATCGACAAGACTATAAATGATCACGAATGGTTTTTATTATATATACGTTCAAATGGATTGTAAAACCTATGAATTCCACTCAACGTTTTCGTTGACCAAAATTTTGGCATGTGTTTCAGGTAACCGCTGAAGTGTAGAATGGAGCATGCATGGGATGGATGTTGTGTGTACGGCTTGGTGTCCGCTTGTTTTTCCCTCCTTTTCTACTTAAACAATTTTTAAGTTTAATGTCATGTGGTTGTAAACTGAAATTCTTGGGTTAAGATTCATGGGGACCGAAAACGCTAAACTCTGTGTACTATTTGGGGTTGGAAAAACTGTGGACATGTATCATCTAACAATTTTAAATTTCAAGTTTTAAGTTGACGTCTTTTTAGCGTCGTTTGATATATCTTGTGTGCAATGAATACTGTGTAGCACCCATTGTTGTAGTTCCGCTGCGCATAGCAATTGTGGGGGTGTTACAAGCAGAAGTTAGTATCTGCACCGATTCTTACTCTCCCATCTGGTACAGGTGGATTTCATATCTATAGTGATGCATCGGGGAAGGGACTTGGCTGTGTTCTCATGCAACATGGGAAAGTGATCGCGTACGCTTCACGACAGCTTAAGCCTTATGAGGAAAATTACCCTACGTATGACTTAGAACTTGCAGCAGTCGTGTTTGCATTGAAGATATGGAGGCACTACTTGTATGGGGAATCATGTGACATTTTCACGGACCACAAGAGCTTAAAGTATATCTTCACTCAAAGTGAATTGAACATGAGACAAAGGAGATGGTTAGAGCTGTTGAAGGATTATGACATTAATCTGCAGTGTCATCCCGACAAGGCGAATGTAGTGGCAGATGCACTTAGCAGAAAGTCAGGAATGATCAACGGCATTGAGATAAAAGAGGAAATCATTAGAGACTTGGAGCGACTAGACATGGAGATCATGGCACGTGGACAACAAGGTTACTGGGCTAATCTTAGAGTAGAACCTGAGTTACTCTCTAAGATCAAGGAAGCTCAGAAAGATGATGGAGAAATCTGGGCGATAATTCAGAATTTGGAGAAGCAGACAGAATTTCGAGTAGACGCAGGTGGTATCTTATGGCAGGGCACGAGACTTTGTGTTCCTGATGATCAAGAACTCCGGGAAGCCTTGTTAGCTGAGGCTCATAGCTCCCCATTCTCTATCCATCCGGGTTCGACCAAGATGTACCATGGCATCAAGCAGTACTTTTGGTGGAGTGGTATGAAACAGGATGTTGCTACTTACGTCTCCAGATGTCTTACCTGCCAGCAGGTTAAGATCGAGCATCAGCGATCTGGCGGTCTTCTTCAACTGTTAGATATTCTAGATTGGAAGTGGGACAACATCACCATGGATTTTGTTACTGGTCTTCCGCCGACAAAGAGGAAGCACGATGCTATTTGGGTTATCGTTGATCGACTTACCAAATTAGCTCATTTCTTATCGATCCGCAAGGAAGATTCGGTCAGTAAACTCGCCCATACTTATAGAAGGGAGATCATGAGACTTTACGGTGCTCCATCCAGCATCGTCTCAGACAGAGATCCTCGTTTCACTTCGCGATTCTGGAGAAGTCTACAGAAAACTTAGGGTACACAACTTAAGCTTAGCACGGCTTTTCATCCTCAAACAGACGGGCAGTCAGAGCGAACGATTCAGACATTGGAAGACATGTTGAGGTCATGTGCGTTGGAATGGACGGGTGATTGGGACGATTATATCTGTTTGGTGGAGTTTGCATACAACAACAGTTGGCACGCAAGTATCAAGTGTGCTCCTTTCGAGATGTTGTATGGCAGAAAGTGTCGCGCCCCAATCTGTTGGGATCAGGTTGGTGAGCGAACACTTGTAGGACCAGAGATAATAGAGCTGACGGTCGCAGTAGCTAAGCAGATACTGCAAGAAGCACTGTCACGTCAGAAGAGTTACACAGACAAGCATCGTAGGGACTTACATTTTAACGTAGGAGATCACGTTTTCCTTAAGGTTTCGCCGGCACGTGGTGTTAGACGTTTTGAAATAAAAGGGAAGCCCAGTCCTCGATTTATCGGACCATTTGATGTCACTGAACGAGTCGATAACGTATCTTACCGTTTAGCGTTACCTCCGCAACTTTCTCATGTTCACGATGTTTTTCATGTGTCCTTACTCAGAGGGTACAAGTATCATCCCCTTCACATGGTTCAGTATCCACTGGAACAGATTCGTGAAGATCTCACTTTCATAGAAGAACCCGAACGAGTTCTTGACAGACAAGAACGAGTCATGAGAAGGAAGACGATTTCATTTGTCAAAATCCTTTGGAGGGATCATACCGAGCGGGAAGCCACTTGGGAAATAGAGGAGTCTATCCGGGCTTCTTACCCTCATTTCATATTTTGAATTCGGGTATGTTCTTCTTTTCTAGTTTACTTTATCTATAATTCAGGGACGAATTATTCTTTTTAGGGGGGAAGAGTTGTAAAACCCGCATGCTTTTACCATGAATAGTACCCTTACGATCGTACGTACATGATTTGAACTTTCCTTTTATAGCATGTTTACATTTCACGAACAAGAATTATATGTATTACGTACGTGTTATATCACGATAAGTATTTATTACTTATTAAGACACAATATTTATTTCAGTAATAATTATAATTACGAACATACGAACATGAAATCATGAACGTAAATTAATCACGAGCTTAGTATTACGTATGTACGTATATTTATTACGATCACGAATAAATATAATAAGACACGAACGATAACTGTTAGGACCATTGTAATAGTTATATGTAATAGGTAGACTAGGAGGTATGTAGTTCCTCCTGGTCCTAGTAGTAGTAGGAGCAAGTCCTGCTCCTGGTCCTAGTCGAAGTCAGACTTTATTATTTACTTAATATTCTGTTAGGATATGCATGAGATATGTTAGGAAAGGATATGCATATCAGTTTTACACGTTTTCTTTAATGCTGTATTAGGGTTTCCTTGTAGTATAAAAGGAACCTTAGGCAGAAGGGTTAGACACACCTTTACAAAACGTAGTTCTAGTGATTATCAATATTAGAAATCCTTAGAAAGGATCAAGTCTTTATAGTTATTCTGTTCTTCTTGATTACATTTATATTTTACATTCATATTGTGTATAGAGTCTCTTTGTGATTTGACTTGTGATTACAGAAGTCATTCACCGGTCCTGACAGGCTGCAAGATCTACATCTAGTAGATCCAACAAGTGGTATCAGAGCCTGGAAGGGTCTCTATACAAGAAGAATCAAGTTTTCGTATTACTGACATTTTGTTTATCATGTCTGCCTCAACTTCTACTCAAACAGGAGAAGACATCACTCCTAAAATTGTGCAACCTCAGCAGATCCTTGCTACAGTTTCAAACACAAATGGTAAATTCCCTCTTCTGAAAAAGGGTGAATATGAAAACTGGGCAATGAAGATGGAATGGTGGATCACCAATACTGATCAAGATCTTTGGAAAATCATTCTGAATGGGAACAGCAGAAAGCTTACTGGAAGAGACAAGAATGGTAATATTACTCTTCTTGACCCTAAGTCTCATGAAGAAATCATAGCTATTCAGAAGGAGGTCAAAGCAAAGACAATTTTGCTTCAATCTCTTCCTGAAGATCACATGGGTGACTTCTACCATTTGGATGATGCCAGAGAGATCTGGAATGGCATAAAAGCAAGGTTCGGTGGGAATGAGGAGTCAAAGAAAATGCGAAGGTCCATGCTGAGAGATGAATTCACAGAATTCAAGATCTCAGAAACTGAAGGACTACATCAAGGGTATGATAGGTTCCAGAAAATATTGAGCCAGTTGAATCAACTTCGGTCAAAGCCTGATGATGGTGACTCCAACGGTTTCGAACTTAAATGCAGTAAAGAAGATTTTCAAGTATATCAAGGCTCAACCTAAATTGGGTCTATGGTATCCTAGAGAATCACCTTTTGTTCTTGAAGCCTATAGTGATAGTGACTATGCTGGTGCTAATAATGACAGGAAGTCTACTACTGGTGGTTGTCAGTTTTTGGGTCGTCGACTTATTTCATGGCAATGCAAGAAACAGACAATAGTAGCTACTTCTTCAACAGAAGCTGAATATGTTGCGGCTGCTAGTTGTTGTGGACAAGTTTTGTGGATCCAAAATCAGATGTTGGACTATGGTTTCAATTTTATGAATACCAAAAGTTTTATTGACAATCAAAGCACTATTTGCATTGTGAAGAATCCTGTTTTTCATCAGCGGACGAAGCATATTGAGATTCGGCATCATTTTATACGGGATGCCAATGAGAAGAAGCTGATACAGGTTCTTAAAGTTCATACGGATGACAATGTTGCTGATTTGCTGACTAAAGCTTTTGATGGTCCTCGGTTTAACCACTTGGTGGTTCATATTGGGATGGTCAATCCTTGAGGTCTAGCATTGAGGGGAGGCAAAGCCTAAGGGGAGGCTTTGTGTACATATTAGGACAGACTAACGTATTGATAGATTCTAACAACATATTTTATTGGTTCTGATGGTGTGTGGTGCTACTGATGGAGGATTTTGCTCTTTTTTTCTAGTGGATATGGCCTTACATGACTGGCTTCTGGTCCTCCTTGGTCAGCTTCTAGTTATACTTGGTTGGCTTCTGGTGGTTTAAAATCCTTTCATGACAAGTGGTGTTTGGCTCCTGGTACTGGTCTGGCATACTGTTCATTCCTTTTGTTCTTTGTTAATCATGTTTTGCTCCTGGTCTGACAATTGTGTGCTTTGACTTTTGGTCAACGCTCCCAATCCTGGTATTTACAGTTTTAAATTAAGCATGGTTAATTGGGAGTTGGTAATTATGTTAAAACGGGCAAGTGGTTACTATGCAATTATGGTTTAATTTGAAAGGGCAACCCCCCATTAATAGGGGTCAATGAACAGTTACCACTTTCTTTATTTATGGTCAAAATACACCCTTGACTCACTCATTACAATAAACACACACACAAACCGCTCCTACTATCTCCACCTTCATCACAATCCTTCTTTAATCAATTCATCAAGATCCATGGCTGCTCTTGCTTACCAACCTGCTCACAACCGAGTTGCTTATCTGGGTGATGGTCCACATCGTAAACATTTTGCTAACATTCTGGATTTTATTGAAGCTTCTAATCTAAGGTTTGCTTTTACGGTTTGTCCCACCATATATGATAGTGTGATTCGTCAATTTTGGGCGTCTGCTTGACTTGTGAATGTGGCTGGTCGTCCACGTGCACTCCATGCTACTATAGATGGACGTGCATATGTGGTGACGGAGGCTTCTATTAGCTCTTCCCTTCATCTTCAGGATGAGGGTGGTGTTGAATCCATCCCCAATTTGGAAGTATTGGAGGGGATGGCTGCTTTAGGATACGAACATGGGGGGAAGTTTAACTTCCAGAAAAATAGGTTTTCCCCCAATGGAAGCTTCTGATCCACTTTCTAATTCATTGTATGAGTCCCAAGTCTGGGAGTTAAGATGCTCTCCCTACTCCTTTGGCTACTGGTCTTATTTGCTTAGCCCAGGGTAGAGTTTTTAACTTTTCTCATTATCTATTTGAGGGGATGGTTAGTAATCTGTCTAATGCTGGTTCGAGAAAGAAGTTTCTTATGTACCCTAGGTTTCTTCAGCAAATCCTAGTTTGCATTCCTCGTGATAGGACTGAGCATGTTCCGTCTAAGCTTACAGCAAAGGTGTATTACAATATGGTCAATGGGTTTACTGGGGAATGGAGGCCCCTGACTGAGGCCATGTTGGGATTGGCTCAGGGTCCTATGGGTGAGGAGGAGGAGGCTCATGAGTTCGTTGTGATTGATGATGACCCCATGGAGGAGGAGGCTCCTACTGCTGGTGCCACTCATGTGGTTGAGGAGGAGCTGGTTGCGGAGGTGGTGGTTGAAAAACCATTCCCTTCCAAGGCTGGTCCTTCTTCAGTCCCACACAAGTCTTCATTTGTGGAGACTCCACCTCCTAGTCCTGCCCCACACTCGACTGATAAACCGTTTGGTGCTAGTACTCCACAGGTTGACCCATATGTTGCTCAAGGCTCCAATGACGCTTTCCCTGATCCAAGTTCTCTTGGTGGGCAGGCGGAGGAGCCTACTACACTGATATCTTTGCTTGATCTTATGTGCAGGTACCATGAGCGGATGATTTCTTTGGAAGCTGATTTGAACCAACATCGGAAACTTACTAGGGAGTTTGTTCTTCCTCTGGCTGATCGCATCAAGGCGTTAGAAACTCAGCAACGGCGTCGCAAGAAGCATGTGATCCATTCGGATTCTGATGAGGATGGTATGGAGAATGTTGAGGATGGGTTGACATTATTGGAAAAGGCTGCCTTTGCTGATAAAGTTTATGATGATTTGCCGGTTCCTCCGACATCCTTCAGTGTTCCTACTCCTGGTGCTATTCCCACTTCTATGGGTGGTGATTCTGATCTTGCTGCTGGTTCTCATGCTGGTCCCTCTCATGATTCGAAGGGCAAGGCCCCAATGACTGATGCTCCATCCCCATCTCGCAAGCGTACCCGTCGCCAGCTTGAAGAGGAAAGGCTAGGTGAGGAGGCTGCTCGTCGGGTTCAAGCCGAGATTGATGAAGCTGATAGGGCTGCTGAGGAAGAGCTTCGAAAGCGAAGGCGTGAACAAATTCAGCATGATGCCATGCATTGGAGTGATAGTGAATGGATGCAAGTTTTGACTGTTCTCACCCGGGATTATGCTCAGTTTACAGATCTTTTGGGTGACGATGTTGATGAGCACAATTGTATTCCGAGGGCTATGGTATTGATGCGTAAGCACCAGTTGGCCCTTGCTGCACAACTTAGGGAAAAGAGAAAGAACAGACCTTTATCTCGGACTGAGGAGCGCAAGCAGATGCAACGTTATGTGAAATATCAGTCTGCTGCTCATTTTAATGCTCCTTGGAAGTGGGATCGGGTGCGGGCTTTGACTTTTGATGAGCTCAAGGTACTTTATGAAAATATGGTTAAGCGTCAGAGTCAACCAATTCCGGAAAGATTTATTTACCATCCTCGTGGTGTGACTTCTTCTACGCCTGCTGTTTCTACTGGTCCTTCATCTGCTCCCACTCCTGGTTCTGCTGCTAGTCCATCTAGTTTTGTTGCTACTACTGTTGGTACTTCTACTTCTCCTTTGGTTGCTACTTTGGGTTCTACTGCTGGTCCTTCTACCACCACCTTTGTTACTACCACCACCACACATGTTCCACCAACCACCTTTGCTACCACCACCACAACTGCTGCTACTACACCTGATTTGCCATCACCTTCACCACCAGTTCCTGGAACTCAACCAAATCCTACTTCTGATGCAGCTCCTATTAGTCCATTGGGTGGGCATATTCATGAGTCTACTTCTACTGCTCCCCCTGCTGCTGCTCAGGTTAGGGTAAAGGTTGAACCCACACCTAGTGATTCCACACCTAGACGTTCCCTTCGCCAGAAATAAGCTCGTCGTGTTCGCCATGGTAAGACAGTCCCTTATAAGAAGCGGGATCCTGAGAATTTGATTGATGCAGCTTCTGACAGCGATTCTGACTTACCTTTGGGCAATGGGAACATTACTGGGTATATGGTTGAGCGTTCTACAACACTTCCTGGTGGCGTATCCCATCGGATTACTTTGAGTGATGGGTCTGTGCGTTTGGCAACGGGTTTGCACGGTGTGTTGTCTTGGGCTGACCGTATGGATCTTATGGCGTTGTATGGACTTGTTGATTCTAGTATGCCTTTTGACCCGATGGATGTGTCTTCATGGCCTGGTCTGCGTATCTGGGCTGATCTTAAGCTGATGTTGGATGCTCCTCCTAATGCTCCTGTTTCGGGCATACAGAAGGATCAAATGAAATGGGTGATTCAGCGCTTGAAGCTATATGCTGGATGTGGTGTTCATATATTGGAATTAGAACCTGGTCATATGGTGTTTATGCTGACGGATGTGGAGTATCCTTTGACAATTTCTTCGATGGAGGCGATGTTGGCGAGTCACTTGCAAATTTCTACTGCTCCATCTGGAAATGAGTCCTCTATGGCCACGACATTGGTAGAAGGTATTCAGGCGCGGTTGATAGCAGATAAGAAGGCTGCTTCTGGTATGTGATGTGATTGGGTTGTAAGTGTTTATGTTTTGTATTTTTGTTCATTTGTTCTTATTCTCATTCTTTTCACCAATATGTATAGTGATTGGTGAACTTCATTCTTTATAGTTCAAAAAAAAAATACAAAAAAAAAATACAAAAAAAAAATACAAAAACATATAATATAACACTTCATAATAAACAAATAAAAAAAAAACTTTTTATATAATATCTGCTTATACTTTTAACACGGTTTAGATTTTATACTTATGAATAATATCCCTTGGCTGCTTCACATTGTGGGTTCTGGGTACTGATTTGTGCTTGTCCTGGTATTTGGCTTCACTTGGTGTTGGACGTGGTTCACACAACAAATGGTTCTCAACTTACCATGTCTAATCGACAAGAAAAAGTTGATTCACCTTGAGGGTACGGCTTCTGGTGCGATTCTCAAATCCGTTGATGGTTGCCAGGTTACCCAAAACTGGATGGTTTTCACTTGCCATAGTCTTGGACTGAAAAGTGGCTAATCCAAGGGGGTACGGCTCTTGGTAAAGATCTTATCAAATCCGTTGATAGCTTTAATAGTTTGCTTAAAGCTATAGGGTGTTCAACTCACCGATGCTTCATTGCTAAGAGTTGGCGAGTCCAGAGGGGTACGGCTTCTGGTAAAGACGCATCAAATCCGTTGACGGCTGTGATGGTTTGCCTAAAATCATCAGGGTACTCCCACTCACCATTGATTCACGTTCTAAGAGTTGGGCTGGGTTCTAGTCTCCCAGGGTGATGCTTATTCCACCAGAATGACTAGCTAGCCCAAGAGCGAGCAGCTACTTGGTAAAGGCTCATCAAATCTGCTCATGTTGCTGAAAAGATTCAACACGATGCTGATTTGTTACAAGCTTTGGAGAAGCTTCTAGTGTTTCATGTTGCGGCGGTTACTTTGATTCTTATCTTGTTGATGCTGCTATTTGTTTTGCTGATACAATCCTCGGGCTTTATTTGCACGTTTTCCAGGAAACTTGAACTCAACAGGTCAAATTCAAGTTTAGGGGAGGATTGTTAGGACCATTGTAATAGTTATATGTAATAGGTAGACTAGGAGGTATGTAGTTCCTCCTGGTCCTAGTAGTAGTAGGAGCAAGTCCTGCTCCTGGTCCTAGTCGAAGTCAGACTTTATTATTTACTTAATATTCTGTTAGGATATGCATGAGATATGTTAGGAAAGGATATGCATATCAATTTTACACGTTTTCTTTAATGCTGTATTAGGGTTTCCTTGTAGTATAAAAGGAACCTTAGGCAGAAGGGTTAGACACACCTTTACAAAACGTAGTTCTAGTGATTATCAATATTAGAAATCCTTAGAAAGGATCAAGTCTTTATAGTTATTCTGTTCTTCTTGATTACATTTATATTTTACATTCATATTGTGCATAGAGTCTCTTTGTGATTTGACTTGTGATTACAGAAGTCATTCACCGGTCCTGACAGGCTGCAAGATCTACATCTAGTAGATCCAACAATAACTATTAAATCACGTAAAACACGAACACTAGAACACACTTATTATTTAGACACGGGAAATGTTCGGGTTACCCCTATGTGGGCCCCTTACCCGCGGCTACAACAAGAAACAAGGGCCAAGCCCACTAATTTTTACTAAACAAGGATTAAGGGGGAAAGTTATTTTCATAATAACAAAATTTAGAAAATACAAGAAACCCTAAAAATCTTTTCTCCTTCTTTCTCTTTGTTCTTGGCCGCCGGGTTTAACTCACAACAAAGGGGTGTTCGGTTGATTTTGGTCTTCGATTTATTGCAAGGATCATTGTGTGTTCATCCTCCTTTGATTCACGTGATCGGTATAAACCCTAAACCTCTTTTCTTTTATGTTTTTGATTTATAAATCACATGAAATCATGAATGTTTTAAAAACAAATTAAAAACTAGTAAACACATGTTATTTAATCATGGGGTAAAATTAATTAAAGGTTACGGGGTGTTTGTTTGTGGCCGACGCAAGAACCGAGCCCCGAAAGGGGTCTCGGCTTGATTTTCTCGCACCAACCGAGACCTCAAGGTCTCGGTGTGGTGGTATTGTGTAACGATAGCAGGAAAAAGGGAGACCCCGACCTCGGTCGGGGCATGGTTGTGCTCGGGTAGGCCACGGCAGCAAGGGAACATCGGCTAGCCGGTGGGAACCCTTGGCTAGTCGGCGGCTAGTTTGACCAAGGGTGCTTTTGGGTCCGGTTCACGGGTTAAAACACGGGTCCGGTTCACACATGTTTAGATAAAACACGGTTCGGTTCATCGGTTACTTTTTACAAGATTAATTATATTTACAAGTTTATTTTTTTTCAATACTTAAATTAATTTATTAAAACATGTACATGTTTAATTTAATTTATACACGACTTAGCTTATTAATTTTATTATTTATACATGAATTTTAACCTAAGTATTTTCACCTTTATTTAATTAAACCATGTTACATTTAATTAAATATTTTAACCTATATAATTAATTAATTATTAAATATATGACTTATAATTAATTAATTTACATGACTTAGGTTATATTATTAATAGATAATAGTACATATTTTAACCTAAGTATTTTCACCTTTATTTAATTAAACCATGTTATATTTAATTAAATATTTTAACCTATAGTTTATTTAATTTATATGAAATAATTAATAAACTATACTATTTAATTACATGACTTAGAATATTAATCAGTAAACACTTAAGCTTATAAAATTAGCTTAATAATCCAGCTTATTTCTATTTATGGAAACTTTCTATTTTTAGAAACTTATTTGTATAAGACAACTAATCTATTTATGGAAACTTTCTATTTTTAGAAACTTACCTATTTTAAGCAGTAAATCTATTTTTGGAAACTTTCTATTTTTGGAAACTCTCTCTTTTAGGAAACCTGCTATTTTTAGAAAGTTACTTATTATTACACAACAAGTATAATAATACAAGAAATACAAGAAATACTTAATCAAAATAGACATAATACATGATAAACATAGTATAAAGCTTTAATTAGTAAAAACATGACATGAACATATAAAACCAGCTAAGACATGATATAAAACCAGTTATGTACTCAGTAAGCAGATACTTATACACGGATGTATTTATGTAGCATTAGTGATACCGAATTAGGACTCTCTTCCGTTCGTCTTCTTCGTTCACTGGACATAAGGTACGGATTCTCCGTCCTTTCAGTATGGACATTCTTCCTTATTAGGATTTCTCGTATGCAGCCAACTGTTTTCCCCACTATATGTTTTATATGTTTTTGAATTGCTTATGTTTATTTAGAATACCTAAAGCCATATACATGCATGACCAGTTTCACCTAGTTATGGAGGTACCATAACCATAACACTGGAGGCACCAGTGTTATGACTTCACCATGATAGAGTGATAGCTCGTGGTGTCCCTTTCAGCTTTAGGCCATATTATTATTATCAGGTGGGGCGTATGGGTGCATCCTAGTTTACATGCTTTCAGCAGATTATTCAGTGTGAATGTGGTGTGTGCCTTGCATCCTTCACAAGGAGCTGATCCCTCCTACCCAAAACCAGTATATTAAATTAGAGGCAGCCCCTCTAATTTGCATGATGAGGTCACCCCTCCAAGTATTCATGCACGTTAATATTTCATGACCTATATTGGCTAATGGTAAACATGTTAAA
Source organism: Glebionis coronaria (assembly GCA_025667525.1). NCBI lineage: Eukaryota > Viridiplantae > Streptophyta > Magnoliopsida > Asterales > Asteraceae > Glebionis > Glebionis coronaria. The sequence continues at coordinate 217,119,377 of CM046881.1, forward strand.
CAATTTTTACAAGATAAACATAAGGCTTTTCAAACTATAAAACCAGTTTTACTAAGATATAACCAGATTATCCAGGACTTAGTCTTTTCCGCTGCTTCATGCTTATATTCTTATATTACTCATGCTTTACCTGTATCTCCGTGCACTGAGCGTTATGCTCAGCCATTTTCCTTTTCATGTTCCCAAAACGGCAGGTACTCAGGGACGCTCGTAGACTTTAAGTGTACGTGCATATGGATTGGAAGCTTCCTAGCCTTCTTTACTTTATGCATTTCTTTATACTTTGATACTCATTTCCATGGACATTGTTTAGTCCTTTCATTTACAGTACTTATGTTTGTGTGTGATGAGTTCTACTTTTGGGATACCGATGTTTGATTCCGGTATTTCCTTTATGGTCATGTAATGTTTAGACATTTATCCAGGTATGCTTTGATGACACGCCATAATCATGCGTGACATTCTATTTATCAAAATGGGGTGTTACATAACTTTAAGTCAAAAGTAGGTTGCTTGTATACTTAGATATAAGTACAACCTTTATCTTTTCTAGAATAGATTAATATGTACTTTGTACTGTTTATCCAGCATGGGCATCAACCACCCACTGGATAAACCCATGCATTGGTACATGCAAAATGCAAACCCTAATTACACTGCCTATATAAGGAGTGTACATTGGGAGAGAAAAGGTCAACCAATACAAGAGCTTAAACTCTGGAAAACCTTTCTCTCTAGATACCAACTAAACCATATAGCCAAGATGCATATGAACGTTTAGATTGGAGCTTAGACTTTAACTTTGGTTAGACGTTTAAGTAGAGGAGATCAAACCCATTGTCATTCAACAACTTTGTTATTCCGTAAATAAAGCGGGTTATAGATTCTTTATTTGATTATAATAAAAGTCTATACGTTGAAAAGTATATTGGCATTTTTGTTATAATCTTTCATAGTTCTTATCTATTGTTAAAACAACTCACTTGAGTCGAAGTAAGAGTTATTACTTAAGTTAATAAGTAATAACGAATTAAAAGGGACCAACAGAAGTTGTACTTATGGCCAAATATGAAAGCAGACATCGCCACATACGTTAGTAAATATCTAACTTTTGCGAAGGTCAAGGTTGAACACCAAAATCCATAAGGATTACTACTACAACTTATTATTCCTGTCTGGAAGTGGGATAGAATCACCATGTATTTTATTACAAATCTTCCAAGGTCATCATCTGGATTTGATTCGACTTGGGTCATTGTCTACAGACTGACCAAATCTGGACATATCCTTCTAATTAATAATAGGTTCTCGATGGCGAAGTTGGCTCATTTGTATTTAAAGTAATTGAGTAAGCATGGTGTGCCTGTATCGATCATCTCTATCAAGATCCTCGCTTCTCATCGAATTTCTGGAGATCCCCTCAGAAGTCATTGAGAACGAATCTTGATGGGAGTACTGCATATCACTCCCAATCGGAAGGACAAGGTGAAGGAACGATACAGACACCATAAGGCTTGTTTTATGCTTGTATGATTGACCTTGGGTAATGAACAGGATAAGTACTTTACATTGGATAGGTTATCACTGATAATTATCGCTTTAGGATTAAGACCGAACCTTGCGAGGATCTATATAAAGAAAAGTTTAAGAACACCTGTAGGTGGGAGTTGGGATGAAGATGCCCGACCGGCGAGATCTGAAATGATTATGGAAGTTGAAATCTGATTATTGACTGCCGGTAGTAGGCAAGAGGTTAGGTGAATATGAAATGTAGATCTTAAAGTGCATGATGGGTAGCAAAGTTAAGCTGAGAATTTTCATCGTGGAAAGGTGAATTGATGATCTGAAAGATTGTGGAAAGCTAAGTCCCCGTTGTATGGGACCATTGAGACAATTTAAAGAGTTGGTCCGAGAGGCATATAAGCTAGACTACCCTAGGAGTTCAAGGGCTGCACGAAATATGTTCCGTATATCGAACTTGATAAAATATATATCAAGTTAAAATCTGATAGTTTCTTAATAAAGTTTAGTTCGGCGAAAAGTTGCATTCATCGAAAACCCGTGGACATCATGGAAAGAGAAAGTAAGTCAACTTAAGCATGATCGTATTCCCGTAGTTATGTTTGATGAAACTAGTGTATTATAATGAATTACGCTTGAGAAAAAAAAAGACCTAATGTGGAGGAAATGCCCACATGTCTTTGACTCTATAAGAAGCGAGTAGTAAGATGAATTGATCTTTGAGGACAAAGATCCTTTTTAGGGGGAAAATGCTGTAACAATCCGTCAATTTGAAGTCGTTATTTTATTTTTAAGTATTACTTATAATCATTATTTTATTGTTTGTTTATGAACTCACTCACTTTTGGGAAGAAATTAGGGTTTACGTCTTAAATTAGCATCGTCTACGTCTAAACCGGAGAGCTCTACGTTACGAGTCTACGTTTACGCACTTCCTTTTTATGACAGTCCGACATGTCAGGTAATAAGATTATTCTCGTATACTATTTTGAAATTTTATTTTATGTGGATTCATGAAAACGCATATTTACGAGAAGAAATTAGGAATTACGTGCATAATTTAACGTCTTTTACGAATAAACCGGAAACCCTAGGTTTACGTATTTACGCTTTTGTGCTCCGTTTTTTATGAGACAATTTTTATTAGAATCGTTTAGTGTCGTAGTTTCATAATTTGCAAAAACATTTTTCGTAAATCGACCCGAGGGCACGTAAATCGAGGAAACTATAATCGAGGAATACCCGTAAATTAGTGGAGATGAGACAAGTGGGACACTTGTCCCAGCCCTACTATCGGCGGCCTAAATAAGTGCCACCACCACCCTTGGTGTCACAATTTAACAAGTGTGTAGGACACTTGTCTTAACACTTGACTAAACCACTTAACCTCAAACCATCAAAACCCTTGTTTTCTCTCATTTCTCACACACACATGAAAACTAACTAACAAGTTTCTCCTACTCTCTCTTCCTCCCTCTCTTTGCCATCCAAACAACACCACAATACACCACCATCATCCAAAATTTAACCTAGAAGTTCATCTATAATTCACCTATGTTGAAAGCCACTTAAAAAGATGAAGATTGGAGGTGATTATAACATGTGAAAAGGAGTTTTTATGGAGGTTAAGGGCTGATCTAAAGAATTTTTTCATCTACTTGGATATTTCTAAAAGTGGTCTTTCTATGTTCATAAGATTTGGTGACAAGATCAAGTCTTGTTCATCATAAATCTCATCTTTTCGTCACAAATTGGTTGGTATAGTGATTGTTCTTTCTATCATCCTATTAATATTGTAAATGTAATCCTCTATTTTCTTCAAAAATATATATGTATGATGATGATAAATGATGATCAAAGTATTGCATGGAGATTTTGTGTTACTAGATTAGGTTAAAAAGGTTAAAAACTACAAGTAAAGGTTGATAAAATAATATCTAACAAGTAGGCTGTAATAAACAGAAACTTTCAATAATTTTACTTGGTTAAATGGATTATATTATTTGATATAATGATAGATAATTGATTTTTACATAAGTGGTGAATTGTCCATACAAGGGAATGTTAAAAATGAGCAAGATATGGCCAAAACACTTTTGTGCTACTAATCTGTCTGGTCTGTTTGGACGAATTATTAGAAATACTTAGAGGCTGTTTGAGCAGGAGCTACAGAAGAGTTATTTGTAGCACATATCATGTAGTTTATACAGTAAAACATTTAGGTTCCAATTCATTGTAGAACTCAAGATATGATCAAACTGGTGGACTTGAAGTTTTACATCAGATTTGACCTTAAGATTTATAATATTAAAAAGGCACTAAAAGTGAAATACTATATAAAATAGGTATGTATAAGTTAATTAATTGATGTAACTAATTTAAAATATGTTTATACACTATAATAAGTAAATATTACATTTTATAATAATAAAACTCAAATTTTTTCTACAATACAAACTATATATAAATTTTTACGTCTTTTCGGCTAAAACCGAAAGGATGGCGTTTTCGCCAAATAAAACTTAGATGGTCGGACCCGTCTAATGTAATATTTTGATAAATCATATACTGATATGTAAACACACTTGACATGTAAAAATCGACAAAACCGAGCTTTGTAACATATGGACCATAATGGGCCAAATTAGCCTTGTTGGACCACTAGGCCCAACTAGTTTGGTTTAATATTATTAGACTTACCCATGGGCTTAACCCACATGGGCCCAACATATGAGTATGGGCCTGGTCTTAAAAAGATAAATGTACTAATATAATATATTGGACTCTTAATGGGTTTATTGGGCCTTAATATGTAAATGGGCTAAAACTAGTATAACTAGACTAAGTTAACTAGTACCTAACAACAAGTAATGTTTTATAAGGTAATAAAACCCTACTTGATCATCATGTTATGACATCATTACATATACATAACAACTTTTTATAAATATTATTCGATACAGTCTAAGATCGAGTATTATTTGTTTAGGTTTCTCGTGATAGAGGCACACACCATACATCCTAATTGCCGATAACCCGCCTTTCCCAACCAACGTGAGTTCATAGCCTCACACTCTTTTAAATGTTTTATGAAGTGTTTTATAAACCCTTTAGGGAGATAAGATGCTAGTTTTAATAAAAATAGAACACAAGTGGTCCTGATTTTATGCTTATTGATATGGACCCGATTGATTGTATGACCCAATGAATAATTGGAATAGATTATTAAAAGTTAGGTTATTTCACTATAAGTCCCATTAGCATGAGTTTTGAACTACCGGGAGTGGGTAGACGCTTATGCATATAATAGTACTATTTGGGGATGATCACCCCAGTTCGCGTCTTGACGGCTGATCCTCGTTGTGTCACATTGATATTTTTTTATTATTTTTTATTTTTTCTAGAACGGCAAATGTTAATGGTTAGGGGGTCGAGTCGTGCAATGACATCCAAGCGGAAGAATGTCTTATTCGAACCCTCGCCTAGTTATGTTAGACTCCTTATCCGCTTCGCCTAAAAGGCCCTTGGCAGGTCTTGAACCTAAGACCTCCAGGAATCCTCCCCCAAGAAAACCACTTAGTGGAACCTTGTGTCACATTAATTGGCATGCGAATTTATGTATGAGAGTGGTATATTTAGCGTGATTATTGTGACGACACGCTGTTTTAAATGGGCAAATGAGTTCCAGGCTAGCTACCCGATATATATTATAGAAAGGTAACAATGTCATGCGGCTTATAATAATCCAATAATAATAATAATAATAATAATAATGATAATGGTAACACTGAGATTGTGGTCTCAGGAATAGTGTATGATATATGATTTGGATTATAAAAAATTGCCTGACTAGCAATATGGGGTCTTATTTATTATTATACCTGTGTTCTGGTTTTCCATAACGGTTTTTATTATACTATAAGCAACGTTATAAAATGTATTGAATGGTTTTGTTATGACAATGATTCGTATAAAATGTTTTTTTTTTGCCTAAGTTATGATTTACGACAATGATTCGTATCAAATGCTTAAGGCCTATGTTATGATTTACGACAATGATTCGTATAAAATGTTTTTGGCCTATGTTATAGTCTATGACAAAGAATTGTACAAAAATGTTTTTCGGTAATGATTATATACCGGTATTATGTTAATGGTTTTATTGAACTCTATGGACTCGCTCACCGTTTCGCTGACTTTTAACATGTTTTATCTCAGGTACTTGAAGGTAATTCTCGGTAAGATGACAAGAGTTTATGGCCCGCATTTAAATAAAAATTTCCATTCAAATGTATTGTAAATTTGTAAGACATATTTTGACCTGAGGACCTATGTAATTTGATATTTATGAATGGAAAATGCTTTGTTGTTAAACAACGTGATTTTTAATCGTTGTCTATAATTTGAGTAATGTGCTATCACGTAACACCAACGACTCTTCCGCTGATTCGAATATGAATATTTGGGGGTGTTACAGATTTTCCATCCTTTAGTATGGACATTCTTTCCTTATTAGGATTCCCCGTTTGCAGCCAACTGTTTTCCCAAGTATATGTTTTATATGTTTGATTACTTATGTTAGTTTAAATGCCTAAGCGATATACATGCATGACCAGTGTCACCTAGTTATGGAGGTACCATAACCATAACACTGGAGGCACTAGTGTTATGACTTTCCCACGGCGAAGTGATTGCTCGTGGCGTCCCTTTTCAGTTTTGGCCATATATTTATATTATCATGTGGGGCATATGGGTGCATCCTAGTTACATGTTTAACAGGATTTTCATGGTGAATGCGATGTGTTCCTTGCATCCTTCACAGGGAGTTGATCCATCCTACCCAGACTATTAAATTAGAGGCAACCCTTCTAATTGCGTGATGAGTTCTCCCCTCCACGTATTCATGCACGGTGGAACCTCATGACCTATATGGGTTATTGGCTAATTAATACAGATTTCATATAAAAACACAAGTCTTTTCAAACTATAAAACCAGTTTTATGAACATGTTCCAGGTTGTTTAAGACTTATACATTTCCGCTGCTATTAGTCTTGTTATGCTTATGTCATTTCATGGTATACTTTTATATCCGTTCACTGGGTGTTATGCTCAGTCGTTTTCCTTTCATGTTCCCAAATGGCAGGTACTCAAGGGCGCTCGTAGATTATAAGAGTATGTGCATACGGATTGGAAGCTATCTAGCCTTCATTACTTTATGCATTTTCCATACATTACGCTACTTTATTTCTTTGAAAATTGTTTAGTCCTTTTCCATTTCAGTACTTATATTCATGTACGTTGATCTTATACTTGGAATACCGATGTTTGTTTCCGGTATTTTCATTCATGGTCATTTAATGTTTTTGGACATTTACCTTGCATGCTTTGATGACACGCCATATTACCTGTGATATTCCATTTACCAAAATAGGGTGTTACAGTTTCCTTCTTGTATATCCACTTATGTCTCACTACTTTAACATTTCATGGTGGATCTACAAGTATCCAAACATCATTAACTTTCATGGATTTCATTTCCTCATCCATAGAAACCATCCCCTTATACTTCTCAGGATAAAGCATGGTGGATTTATAATTAGCAGGTTCTCCAAGATCCCCTACTTCATCATCATCCTCTATATTAAAACATATATTGCTATTTGCATTTTTAATCCTTACGGATCTACGCAGAGGAACTAATTCTGGTGGAACTGCCAGACTTTCTGGTTCTACAGGAGTTATTTCGCTAGTGTTTTCAGAAGGTAGTGTATCTATATGACTCTCTTCAAGATCACAATTTCTCCCACTAAATTCTTGATTTAAAAGATCACTTTCAAGGAAGTCTCCATACCTAGCAACAATCACTTTGTTCTCAGGTGGATAATAAAAGTAGTAACCCATAGTTTCCTTAGGGTATCCTACAAAGATACATTTCACAAATCATTGTTGGAGTTTGTCACCCGAGTCACGTTTCACATACGCCTCGCAACCCCAGACCTTTAAATAAGACAAATATGGCTTCTTGCCATGCCATATTTCACATGGTGTCTTATCAACCTTCTTTGTGGGAACCATATTTAAAATGCGAATAGCATATTCTAAAGCATAATCCCAAAAGGATAAAGATAAAGTTTGTATGATTAAACATAGATCACATCATATCTAATAATGTACGATTTCTTCTTTCAGATACACCATTTTGTTGTGGAGTATAGGGAGAAGTAAGATGCTAAAAAATTCCATTCTCACTTAGATAATCTATAAACTCTTGACTTAAATATTCACCACCTCTATCGGAATGAAGAACTTTAATCTTCTTTCCTAGTTGTAATTCTACTTCTGCTTTAAACACTTTGAATGTTTCAAATACCTCATGTTTATGTTTAAGTAAATAAACATAACCATAACGGCTATAATCATCCGTAAATGTTAAGAAGTAGCTAGCACCTTTCCTTGACACATGTCTAAGTGGCCCGCACACATCAGTATGTATTAAACCAAGTAGATCAGTAGCTCTTTAAATATTGCTATTAAAAGGTTTCTTGGTTATCTTCCCCGAGATACAAGACTCACATTTATCAAATGATTCATCATTGATATTTTCCAAAAGACCTTCACGTTGAAGCTTTTGTATACGAGTCTTCCCAATATGGGCAAGTCTACAATGCCAAAGATAAGAAGAGTTCTTGTCAAACTTTCTCTTCTTATTCATGCTAAAAACAGATTTATTATAATTCTTGAATTCATTATCATGCATGTGTAATTCAAGCACACCATTCACAAAATTTTCATTAAAATAGAAAATACCATCTTTCCAAACAGAAATTACATTATTATCAATAGTGTAAACGAATCCATTATTCAACAAACAAGAAAAGGAAATAACACCCCTAACAATTGTAGGTGCATAATGACAATCATTTAAAATCAGTACTAAACCCGAAGGTAAAGCTAAATTAAATGTTCCTATAGCTTCAACTGCTGCTTGTGCGCCATTGCCCACTTGCAGAAATTGTTCCTTATAGGATAGCTTCCTTTCCAGATTAAATCCCTGCAGCGTATTACAAATGTTAATACCGCATCCCGTATCATATACCCAAGAATTTAATTTGTATGTTGAATTGAATAAGTCAATCATAGATAAAGTACCTGAAGCTTCATCGCTCTGCTCAGACTTCTTCTTTATTTCTCGCAATTCTTCGAGGTAAATAGGGCAATTCCTCTTCCAGTGACCACTTGCCTTGCAATGGTGACAAGTCTCATCCTTCTGAGATTTATTCTTCTTGACAAAGTTCTGCTTAGGTTTCGAATAATTCGCAACTTGCTTGCCCTTATCACCCTTTTCCTTTCTTCTTATTCGCTTGCGGTTTTAGCTTACTTACTCTACCCTTTTGTATGGTTAGTATAGGAGGAGTAGAAGTAGATGCCTTTTCCTTTAACCCCTTTTCGAATTCAATGAGCATTGCATGCAAATCATTAACTGTCTTCCCCGTGCAATGCATATTATAGTTTCGAACAAAATCATTGAAGTCCTTGTTAAGGGACCTATTGATCAGGTTGATAGCCATATTATGATCACAGGGATGTCCTAGTGCAATGAGCTGTTCCATATAACCCGTCATCTCCAAGTAATGGGCACTAACAGACTTTCCAGGAGTTTTCTTGCAGCTATGCAAAGCATCTACTAAGTCGTAGATCTCCACAGCTTGCGGCTTCTCGAACATAGCCTTAAGCTCATCAAGCATTCTCTTAGGTGAAAATAGCTCATACTTATGTTGAAGTGGATGAGCCATTTTACCTAACATTAAGCAACCCACATCAGAGTACTTATTAACATTAGCAGCATGTTCAAGCCTTTGCGCTTCAGAAGCTCCCTCAGCAAGATCCTCTGGATAAGGAGCGGTCAAGATATCAATAGCACCCGCTACTCTTTAGACAATTCTTAGCGAGCGGTACCAATCATTGAAGTTTGGGCCAGTAATTTCGGGATGATCAAGAAACGCTTTGAATGTAGAACATATAGTGTTATTGTCGGGTTGAGCCATTTCTACAGAATTAAGTTCAAATATTAGTATTTTCGATAACAAAATACTTTCAAGAAAATAAAATTGCCCCGGTATATAAACCATAGTATTTTCCTTGAATCCAAGAACTATATTGTCATAAATCCATTACATCAGTTGACCTGCTAGTAATGAATGTACTCAATTGAGCGACTTGTCGAACAATTCAATTGACAAACAATTTCAATTTCTATATATTTAAGGGATTTACATTGCCAAAAGAACATTTTGCATTGTAAATATGTTTCATCCCTTCTGAATGCCTTAAGTTTTCAGATCTCACTGAGTAACTTAATTAAGTCGTCGAATCTGAATAATGTAAAACCATCATACGAATTCTCATTCTATGAAAGTTTTCTTTCCATTACAACATCACCCAAAAATCTGATTTGATGAAGTAGTAATTTCAAGTGTTCTTCAATTAGATAACATTCAACTTAAATTTTAAGGGTATAAATTTGATGTCAAAATCAATGTATGGACAAGCATGTATACAACTCCATAGCATAAGTTTAATAAAACATTTAGTAAACTTTTCACGAGACTAAATTTCTACATAAATTATGTTGAGGTATTAGTTCAACCAATTACATAATTTACCCACAACTATTCACAACGTACTTATGGCTAAAGCACAAAGCAATAACCTTATGCATTGCCAATTCGGATGTGAATTTGCCGGTAAATCAACCTTAAGGTATAATGCAAATAATAATCGTAGGTAATTTAAATTTGACGCACAGGCGAGCCGTGTATTTGATCAGCGACTAATGGCTTAACACCTCCTTCCTTAACCGGGTACATGACCAGCGGTGCGTTATACCCACTTTATAGTTTGTCAAAAGGAGTAGGTCGTTAGATTATTATTGCAGTTTACCAATCAACTTAATCTTATGTAATTTAGATCTCAAACAAATCTTAATTTTAATATGATTTAGTCCATATTATTTCTTTTCAAAAAAACCTTGTTTACAACAATTCGAACAATTTTAACATAAACAAGTAAAAAACCTAAATCATAAACCCATAATAAGAACTTATATGTGCAATAAATAAATCAAATATCCACATGCATACGATTTATCAGTAATCATCAAATCTAGGTTTTTATATTTATATAAATGTCTTCCCTAATTCAAGATTTATTGAATCAAATAAACCAAGTAGCACATAAAATCATATAAACATACGATTTTATGATCCATGAAAACATGCACGTTAATCATGGATCCACCCTCAAATCTTAACTAGTAAATCTCTACGGATCGTAAACATACATGACATAACAATTAATCATGCAATTTAATCTAAAATTATCTCACATGTAATTTAGTGTTTCAAAAACAATTCTTTTTTTTTTATAAAATTCGGCCAAAACCCTAATTTTAAAAAAACAAAACTCTAGTTTTTAAGAAAACTTGAAAAACATGTAGTTTGAACTCAAAACAATTATTAATTAAAAAACTTTAGATTCTCGATAATTATAACATGTTCAAACAGCTCTCAATGCCACTGAAGGTTTATTAACATCATAACAATTATATAAAACCTTAAACAAGATCAAAGCACAAATAGCGGAAGCGATTTAACAAGATCATAATAACACAATTACAATTAATCGAATTAGGGTTACATACATTTACGCTAAAGCAAATCCACAAGATAAAGAATGAATCACCAATTAGGGTTTATAACGAACACCACCAAGATATAGTCTAAAGTAAGACTATATTACGATCTTGTACACACGTAATACAACGAGCTAACCATGATTATAGCATGTGTAAACCGAGCTACAACCCTTGTGAATAATCTATCCAACAACCCTAGAGAGGGGCTTGGACTAGATTTAAGCAATATTGAAAAACCAAACACAACCACTAGGGGTGTTGGTGTTGCGATCGCAAAGAAAGAGAGAGAGAGAGAGAGGAGGAGATCGGATAAAAATATGTAGGCTAAGGGGTGTTTATATATTCCTTGAATAAACTTGTAGCCCAAGGAAAACGAATAAAAGGCAAGTTACTTCTCCCTTTTTCCCTTGTGTAGCCGACGGTCGAACACCCCCCCCCCCATGGGGTGTTCCGAAACCTTCTTTTCCTCTTCTCTTTATTCCATAACATTCTATATATTCTATAACGCTCGTTAATACTTCACTCTCAATTATTTAATGATCGTTAAAGTTATATCTCGGTTTAATTTAATAAATACATAAATATATATTTATTAAATAAATTAATAAATACAGTAAATATATTTATTAAATAAATTAACTCTTTATGTATTGAGTGCAATCCCGTAATCTCGAGTTCGATCCTATCACACGACTATTAAATATAAGTCCATAAACTTTCAGAAAGTACCTCAACTCAATATGAGTACCTCATTTTTCCCTTTTTTATTATTTTCCCATCAAAACTGCTATGCTTATTCAATTTGGCTTATTCTGCCTGTTCGCTTTTTTTAGTTGCTTATTTGGTTGTTTTAGCTGCTTATTTTATTGTTCTAGTTTTCAATTGCTTTTATTTGCTTTTTATTTTAATTTATATGCTTAAACTTGGCTTTGTTAAACTGAATAGGGTGTTTGGGATAAGCTGGAAACTAGACTCAACATAGGGTTTAGATTATAGGCTTCTTGCACTACATCCTTGATGTTTTAAGGAGTCTTAGATCACTTTTAATTATGTCATCAAAAGTATAAATCAAAAGTTGCTTGTCATTCTTATTTTCTGCATAGGTATTTAGTAGGAATCATGTTAGTGCAAACATTACGATGTTTAGTCGATATAATCTCTTCATGTTTTGTTGATGACAAACGTATAATTCGCAATACATTATGTAAAATGTTAAGGTACTCGTAATCACTCAAGAATACATTTTTATACTTCTCTCGACACTTCCAAGATCGCATTCGGCATTAATCACTCAAGGTATGAATAAACATGTCATTAACCTAACTAAGTGATCAAGGATTAATATTTTCTTAAAACTCACATTTAATCAAATGTGACAAAAGATTTTAATAAACTTTATTTTTAAGAAAATGTTTATTAAAAAATGTAAATTTGAATTTGGCATATTCCATATACCAAAAGAATATCCTTTGAGGGTATAAACTACCCTAGATAGCATTTCCCCACTAAAGGATAAAAATGCACGGACTCCAAGCCCGAGGTCCCTTAAATAGACATGTGGATCCTTATTGATAAGGATCCATGGAGACAATTAAGGCACCGCAGGTGTTTATAGCCGTTGCACTCTTGCCCTATAAATAATGGATCATTTCCAGCTTTTCTTTTAATCTTTTTTGCACAGTTTCTTCAAAAACATCTTTAAACTCCTTGATTAGCTAGTTTAGATTAATCTTGTTTTAAGATGTGATTCTCTCCTGCAATCCTCTCATCCTCTTAAGTGCAAAGAGAAGATCACTCACACATTTGTGATGTGATTAAAGATGAAGTCTTGATGTAGATCATCCTCTCTTAGATCTAGTCATGTTCATCATTTTTATTTGTGTCTTGTGTAGATCCAATGTATATGTGTATACTTGGATCAATCTTGTGTAGGTCCAATGTATATGTTTACACTTTGATCAATGTTGTGTAGATCCAATGTATTTGTAAATACTTGGATTAGTTGTGTTAATCCATTGTATTTGTGAATACTTGGATTAAGTCTTATGTAAATCCATTGTATATGTGTATACGTGGATTTATGTTGTGTAGATCCAAGTTACGTGTGTATACTTGGATATGTGTTTTATTAAGTTGTAATAGGTATGAGTTGTGAATTCTCACTAAACTATAAAGTGATGTGGTTGTGTCTTGTGAAGTTCTCACTTAGCTTCAAAGTGAAGAGTTGTGAGTTCTCACTAAACTATAAAGTGATGTGGTTGTGTCTTGTGAGTTCTCACTAAACTCTAAAGTGATGTAGTTGTGTCTAGTGAAGTTCTCACTTAGCTTCAAAGTGAAGTCGTGAAGATTGGTTCTACCTTTTGATTAGAACTCGACATATATCCTTGTGTCGTTAAATGGTGAAGTAGGCAACGTTGTGAAGATTGGTTCTACCTTTCGATTAAAACTCAACATCTAGCCTTGTTTCGTAAAATGGTGAAGTGGGCGACGTTGTGTAGATTGGTCCTAGCTAACATTAGAACTCGACTTTTAGCTTAGAGTCGGAAATTGGATAAGCTACGTTGTGTATGGTTTCTCCACCTTAAGGAGTTTGTTGACTAGTGAAGTAACTCTCGAGTAAGGTGTACTCGAGGAGTGGAGTAGGGCGAAGAGGAGCTTCGTGACCAAACCACTATAAATCATTGTGTCGGTACTTTCCTTTACATTTATGTCTTTACTTCTTACTCTTTACTTTTATAGTTCCATACTTGTGTTGTGTGTATTTGTGTGCATCTCATGATCTAAAAATCTAAGTTACAGAAAAGCTAAGGCTTAGTACGTGTGTGCTTCATGTTTAGATTATGGTTAAGTGTGCATCCGTTAGTCTAAACATCTTAGTTGCGGAAAAGCTATGGTTTAGTACGTGTGTGCTTAATGTTTAGACTATTGCTTAACGTACTCTTGATTTGATGTGTTTGTGTGTTTACTTACTTGTTGTTTACTTACTTGTTGTTTACTTCTATGACAAACACATCTCATATCTAGTCAAGCTTAATCGAGAATTTGATACAAAGGATTGTCAAGGTTTATAATGTATCAATATTTGGCATCCACTTTCGGCGGTTCCTTATTGAGCCCATGGTCCTTTATTGATAAAGAACCGCAAGGGTATTTAAGGAACCGCGACCTGAGGATTAAACGAAATGTTTTGAAAATTAACTAGAAACTATTTAACCTTCCCTTCTAGTTTCTACAATTTGTATCAGAGCGTGGTTATTCAAGATCTTTCAAATATATTCTACATTAAACCTTGGATCGATCTTTGCTCTCTTTTTGAAATCAAATGGTTTTTAAAAATGAAAACGGTTTTTAAAAATAGTGACGATCTTTGTATCAAATTGTTCATGAAGAGTGTTTACTTATGAAATGTGTTTTGTTGTTTTATTCTTAAAAGTTTTGGTGTTAAATAAACCTTGTATAATAGCTTGATATTAAATCTTTTCATGTTTAGAAGTATAAAAATCTTTTGTGTCATAATTAACTCTAAAATACGAGTTCTTTGTGTCTAAAATGAATTTTTAGAGTCCTAAGTCCTTCCAAAAAGTTACCAAATGATTTTGGTCAAAAACCCATTTTTCTCCACTATCCACGGTTCCTTAATTGTTCCTCGAGGTTCGTTATCAATAAGGAACCGTGGTCAGCCCGACTCAGATTTTTGCAAACTTTGAAAAATCATATAAAATCAACCGTAAGTCCGTAGAAGTCATGCCACCCGCCATTTCGAACGTAATTGTTTTTTTTTCTTTTAATAATACTTACAAACCTTTATTAAAAATTTAAAATCTGGATGTTTTCTAAGTTCTATACTTTGTCCAAAGTATTGAGCGTCGATTTAGCGTAAAACTTGTATTTTACTATTTTCTATTAAGTTGATCATTTCTTGTTGGTATATCTTTAAAATTTGATATATTTATAAAGTGTTGAAGTTAATTAAATTTTGAAATTGGTTGTAAAATATTTTCAAATTAAATCAAGCTATGTATACTTTGTTGTATCTAACACTCAAAACAAAGACGAATGCTTTTGTGTATTTTCTTATGTATTTTAGACATTGTTAAGTGATCATTACTATTGGTAGTAGTGTTACTTGCTTGTCTATTCTTTGTGTATTACATATAGGATCAACATCCCTTGGTTAACAAATTTTACATAAACATATTGTATACCTTGTTATGCTTATTAACACTCTTAGGTTTGAAAGCTTTGTGAGCTTGTCAAATCTATTGATGACGGTCATCTTACTCGATCATTGTGTTGTTAGTTAAAGTAGATTAATGTCTCACTATAAAACATGAAACACTCTTTGAAAGTCTTACAAATTTTTTTTAAAGGAGTGTTAGTGGGAATCAAGAAAGATTTCGAATATATATCAATTCATTATTCAAATTATGATTGATATCATTATCGAATCTAATTGACATGTTTTGAGTGTAGACATGATTGTGGATTCTTAATAATATACATCGGATCATAACTCACACTTGTGTTGATGATGCTATATTGAATCTACTTGTTCAAAATTGTTAGACAAATTTGTTTAATAATTGCTTATAATACACAATGGAGTCGGTTTGACAACTTGGATGTTTCATATGAAATACTCAAGTAATTTACATTGCAATGCAATTTGTAAATGTGTCATTTCCGAAAAACTAATCAAGAGTGTTACTTTGTTTTGTGTAAACATTGTTTATACACTTCAATGTTGTTGGCCTCAAGTTCTATTAAGGTAAATAACCTTAACTAGACTTATTAGACAAGATATGCAATGGTGCATTCTTAAGCCTCATTAGGTTGTGCATTGTGTCGTCATACACTTTTCATCCTTGCTATACTTTATTAGGCAAATGTAGGAATTGCATTTTGTCTAACTTGAGAATGACTACTAGAGATATTATTGCACTAGACACTAAATTCGACCTAACGGTTAGATTGCTTCGAGGAAAAGTTAGGTTCGTGTATAACCCGTAAAAACGGTCGTGTTTAGCCTTAATTGAGCACCTCTAGTGATAGTCGCATACTCATTATCTAAATTGATTAAATGGCTCTTCCTAAGTATGACTAATGATAGTTTACATCGATGAACTTTGTATGTCATTAGGAGTCTTTTTCTTTTGTAGCCTTTAGGTTTTTCTTAGCTTTCTTCCTACGTGCTAATTGAACCTATGTGTTTTCCTTTGTGTGTGTTCTAGTTTTTTATTGCTCTTTAGCATAACTTTATGATAAGTTAAACTAGAATATTAGGATTTGTTGAATTGGAAAATTCCCTTGTCCAACCAAACACAACCTCTGTGCGCGGATCCTTAATTGACTGGCGGATCCATATATATCTGGAACCGCGGGTACAATTATTGAACCACGGACAGACACCTTCAAAAATGAGTTTTCTAAAACCTACCAATTGTTCCAACATCTTTTAGAATCTTTGTTTTAAACCTTTGATCACTCCCAAAATATCTTGTGCTTTCTCTTCTTGACCCTAAGCATTTTTGCATCTCTTTTAGACCAAAGCGAAATGTATTTTTAACCAAATGAAAGCCTTGATTATCCACCATTTTCTCAAATCGCTGTCAACCTAAATTCATCAAAGAACACACAAATAAAATCTTTTCTTCTTCTAAGTAAATTGATTCTGAAAAGTCTCATTTTCCACCACTTATCTTTTGTGTTCTTCCTCCATCACATTGTAATGTCATGCATCATGGAACATATTGTCTTTGTTGTCAATATCAACATCTTGCCATGTCTTACATATAAATGATGAGTTGAATTACAAGATTATCACCAAGCCTTCTCCACCAAATTCTGCTACCACTTTGCCTTCTAATTAAGCATGTGTGTTTCTTATTAATATGACATCTAATTTAAGCAAATCATAGAAATTTAGTGTAACTAAGATTAAAATTATGCTTGTGTTTTAGGCTTGTGTTTCATACATATTTGTATGATCTTTATTTTCTTGTATTTCCTTTCATGATTTTCAACATAATTTGTCTTTGAGTCTTGGATCTCGTTGTTCTTGTGATCCTTCTTTTCTTCTTTTTTTTCTCTCACTCGGTTTTCAAGGAAGGTTAGATTTTCATCTAATTCCTCTCCTAGTAAGATTGACAACTTAAATATTTATTTTGAAATATTCAAGTAATTTTAACTTGCAATTGCAATTGTTAAAATTCATATCCTAAGCATTGACCTTAAAGCCATTTAGCAACTTATGTTAAATTGTTTGACCAAGTGATTTTCTTTTGAGTCGATAATATTTTTGGACACCCACTGTCCACGGTTCCTCAAATAACCTAGCTTTCCATTATTGATAATGAACCGCATACCTATATAACGAACCGCGGCCAGTGAGTCCTTTTGTTCGTTTTTGGTCTATCTCTCTCTTTGATGAGTTTTCTTAAAGATTCTTTCTTTTATTCTCTTTTGAGTTTCTTCTTTTGTTTTCTTTCAAGATTTCACTATCACATATAAGGGTATAATATTCTTGAATTATTTTGTGAAGTTAGGCTTAACTTCTTTTTTTAGTCTCTCTTAATTTCTTTTAATCATGCCTATCTAAGTCGAGTCTCTCTCTTCTATCCTTTCTAAACTAAGTTGAGTCGAGCCTCACCCTTTCCTCGTCATGTAATTGTTCTTTGAACATTCATAATGATTGAAAAAAGCTACGAAACTTTGAGCATTTAGTTTATCGTATGCTAAACACCATCCATCTTGGTTTCTCTTTTATTTAACTTCTTTGATCTCTTTCTCTATATCATTGAGTCATCTTTTTGGTGTCGGCATTCATAAGCATCCTTGCCTATAATGTCTTATATCTAGTAAGCGTCGATTTATCCGCTTTTGGTTTTCCTTTATTTTTTTACCTTGATTCCCGACTTAAATCTTTTGGAGCTTTCTAATGGAATTATTCTATTTTGGTCAAAAATGTCTCTAGGTTGAGATTTCTTTTGTTCTTCTTTTTTTAGAGTCGATTGCGGTTAAAATTTACAATTGTTTTAGATGTTTTGTTTTCTACCTTTATTCCAACAATTCTAAGTTTTTAACCCCTTGAGATAATATCTTCAAATTGTTGGATGTTTCTTCTCTACCTCTATTCCAACAATTTTGAATTGATCTTCTCAAAATCCTCTCCTTTTTTGGATTGATAGCATCGCGTGTGCACTTCTTTCTTCAATGCTTGTCATTGTTTGTGCAAACGACTTGTTTGTCATCCTCATTTTCCTTTTCATCATAGCCATTCTTCCTCTTTTACCGACTATGTGGAATTGTCTTTATTGTCCATGTCATACTTTCTTTAGTTTGGTATTTTTTCCAAGATATTAAAGCGGAGTATGTCCTCTCGACAATATTTTCTACTTTTATAAATTGGACATTTCTTTTCTCTCTTTAGTCCATTTATATTTTTGTTGTCACCAAAATAAGTTGGGTTCTCTTTTCTATCTAATAGCCCTCTTATTTTTCTTAACTTGTCATACTTTTGACACTTATAAAAGTTAAGATTGTTTTAGCTTTCTCTTGAGTCTCTCTCTTTGTACTCGAGTTGTTTAAAGCTAATTCTACTTGGGTGACCCTTGCTATATACTCTTGACCACTAACTTGTTTTGTAGGACTTTTCTAACCCATCTTTATAGCTCGTCACTTTTCTTGCTTTGTTGGTGCCTCAAGAAAGGGGAGCTCATATCAAGGGGGAGCATTTCTAAGAGTCCAACTCATTACATTTGCGATCGTTGACTCACTTAAATTGCATTCATCGAACATCTTGCAAGTAATGAATTTTGTAATCTCGAAGATAAGCATATTATTATGCGTGGAGTTGGTTAACCTATGGTGATTGAAGACTTCACTTGGATGACACAAGCTCAATATTTTTAGATGATGGGTTTATGGTTTGGATTCTCGCCTCTCTACCGAGGGACGACTAGCTTTTTGGATGCAAGGTCTTTCAAAGTCGATCCTCATCTTCTACCAATGAAGACTACATTTCGGATGCAAACTCTCTTGACGTCAATTCTTCTCTTCCTCAAATGGCGTGCAATCGATGACTACCACTTTGGATGTGTGCTCTCTCGACGTTGTTTCTTCTCTTCTTCAAAGACGTTGACTACATTTTTTATTCGATAAAGGGGGAGAAGTAAGTGTAAACGAGTAACTTATACATTTTAATATGCGTTGCGGTTTACTTGTTTGTCATCATCAAAAAGGGGGAGATTGTTAGTGCAAACATTACGATGTTTAGTCGATATAATCTCTTCATGTTTTGTTGATGACAAACGTATAATTCTCAATACATTATGTGAAATGTTAAGGTACTCGTAATCACTCAAGAATACATTTGTATACTTCTCTCGACACTTCAAAGATCGCATTCGGCATGAATCACTCAAGGTATGAATAAACATGTCATTAACCTAACTAAGTGATCAAGGATTAATATTTTCTTAAAACTCACTTTTAATCAAATGTAACAAAAGATTTTAATAAACTTTAGTTTTAAGAAAATGTTTTATTAAAAAGAAAATGGAAATTTGAATTTGGCATATTCCATATGCCAAAAGAATATCCTTTGAGGGTATAAACAACCTAGATGGCATATCCTAACTAAAGGACAAAAATGTATGGACTCCAAGCCCGAGGACCCTTAAATAGACCCACGGATCCTTATTGATAAGGATCCATGGAGACAATTAAGGCACCGCGGGTTTTTATAGCCGTTGCACTCTTTCCCTATAAATAGTGGATCATTTCTAGTTTTTCTTTTAATCCTTTTTTCACAATTTCTTAAAAAACATCATTAAACTCCTTGATTAGTTAGTTTAGATTAATCTTGTTTTAAGATGTGATTCTCTCATTCAATCCTCTCATCTTCTTAAGTGCAAAGAGAAGATCACTCACACATTTGTGATGTGATTAAAGATGAAGTCTTGACGAAGATCATCCTCTCTTAGATCTAGTCAAGTTCAGCATTTTTATTTGTGTCTTGTGTAGATCCAATGTATATGTGTATACTTGGATCAATCTTGTGTAGATCCAATGTATATGTTTATACATGGATCAATGTTGTGTAGATCCAATGTATTTGTGAATACTTGAATTAGTTGTGTTAATCCATTGTATTTGTGAATACTTGGATTAAGTCTTGTGTAAAACCATTGTATATGTGTATACTTGGATTTGTGTTGTGTAGATCCAAGTTACATGTGTTTACTTAGATATGTGTTTTATTGAGTTGCAATAGGTATGAGTTGTGAGTTCTCACTAAACTATAAAGTGATGTGGTTGTGTCTTTTGAAGTTCTCACTTAGCTTCAAAGTGAAGAGTTGTGAGTTCTCACTAAACTATAAATTGATGTGGTTGTGTCTTGTGAGTTCTCAATAAACTATAAAGTGATGTCGTTGTGTCTAGTAAAGTTCTCACTTATCTTAAAGTGAAGAGTCGTGAAGATTGGTTCTACCTTTCGATTAGAACTCGACATCTAGCATTGTGTCGTTAAATGGTGAAGTAGGCAACGTTGTGAAGATTGGTTCTACCTTTCGATTATAACTCGACATCTAGCCTTGTGTCGTAAAATGGTGAAGTGGGCGACGTTGTGTAGATTGGTCCTAGCTAAGATTAAGACTCGACTTTTAGCTTAGAGTCATAAGTTGGATAATCTACGTTGTGTATGGTTTCTCCACCTTAAGGAGTTTGTTGACTAATGAAGTAACTCTCGAGTAAGGTGTAGTCGAGGAGTGAAGTAGGGTGAAGAGGAGCTTCGTGACCGAACCATTATAAATCACCGTGTCGGTACTTTCCTTTACATTTATGTCTTTACTTCTTTGTCTTTACTTTTATAGTTGCATACTTGTGTTGTGTAAATTTGTGTGCATCTGATAATCTAAACATCTAATTTGCAGAAAAGCTAAGGCTTAGTACGTGTGTGCTTCATGTTTAGATTATGGTTAAGTGTGCATCCCTTAGTCTAAAAATCTTAGTTGCGGAAAAGCTTTGGCTTAGTACATGTGTGCTTAATGTTTAGACTATTGCTTGATGTACTCTTGATTTGATGTGTTTGTGTGTTTACTTACTTGTTGTTTACTTCAATGACAAACATATCTCATATCTAGTCAAGCTTAATCGAGAATTTGATACAAAAGATTGTCAAGGTTTAAAATGTTTCAATATTTGGCATCCAATGTCGGCGGTTCCTTATTGAGCCCACGGTCCTTTATTGATAATAAACCGCAGGGGTATTTAAGGAACCGCGACCTGAGGATTAAACGAAATGTTTTGAAAATTAACTAGAAACTATTCAACCCCCCCCCCCCCCTTCTAGTTTCTACAAATCAAATTCCTTTTATTAGTTGTTATTTTGGCTTTAAATTGTGTTGTTTATGTTTGTTCCATGATATTTTAGTCTGTGCATGCTTATCTTAAGCTAAAAGAGAGATCATGTATGTCTTTTGTTCAAACTTGGCCATAATTTGGTCAAGTGTTAAGCACAATACACCAGATCTAATTTTACCTTGGATTTGGGGTTATAGAGTTTGATACCTAGGATTCTAGTAGTTTAGTTATAGTCTTAGATCTGTCTTAGGTGAATTCAGTGTTTTGGAAGCTTTGTGTTATTATTAAGCTAAATCACTAAGATTCATCTTGTTTTAGTATATAGTTCTAGTTCACTGTTCCTTGTTCCTTCTTGTTTGATTCTGCTTATACTTGGTCTCTGTGTGTGATTTTTGTGCTTGGGTTTGTTTTTTGTACTTATGTTAATCCCCTAATAAGCAACAACTTATTAGGGTTTTATCCAAAAAACAGCAAAAAAAGTTGCAAAAAACAGTGAATGTGACTCGAACCCACGTCGTCTCTCACACACAAATGACTTACCAACATGTCCTAGGGACTTTTTCGTTATAGTCCATAGGTTGTTTCTTTTTATTCCTTTTTTTATTTCATTTTCATAAATAAACTGCTTGAAAGCTTATTTCGTCTTATAGCTTATTTGCAACGAGCAATAACTTAGTCTGGTAAACCAAACTAATTATTCTCGTCTTTTATTTTATATTCTTAAGTTTCATCCTTAGTTGACTAGATTTTCTTAGAATTTTAGCTTATTTCATTTTCTTTATAGTGCTTATTTCGTCTCTATTGCTTATCCACCTAGCTTATTTTAATTTTCTTGGTTGCTGAGTTTTAAGTCTTGTATTTCGATCTTCTAGTGCAAGTTTGAGGTCAAATGGTCTAGTGAATTTTCCACTCGACTATTTTGTCGTATATGCTTTTTATATTTTGCTTAATACAGCTTATTGGCTAAACCTTTTTCCAAAATTCTTTTTCCATTAGTTTAATTTTGTTAAAAAAAGTAGTCCTTGCAAGTTTTTAGCTTTTCTACTTAAGTATTTACTTTTTGGTCTTTTTTCAATAAGCTTATTGCTTATTTGAATACGCTAAACTTTACTTTTTAAAAAATTTCTTTTGGAAAACTCTTTTATTTTTTAAAAACTGAGATTAGTTAAATAAGTTTTCTAATAAGCTCACTAGATAGCTTATTCGGCTTATTAGGCCCAATAACATAGCTTATTGCTTATTTGGAGCTTATAGAAGCTTTTTCAGACTTCCTTCCAGTTTAAAGTTGTTCAGAATTGAATTTTAGGTCTAGTAGCACTTTTCATTTCTTGTTTTTCCAACTTTTTCTTATTAGGGCAAAAAGCCCATTAAGCCTTAAGTCCATTTTGGTTTTGGGCTATGATGACGTATAGTCCCTATTCGGATTGTATAACCCGACCTACGGGTACTACTCGTATCCATTGGGTATGGATCATTACTTCACAGCACGCACAAGTCCCAAGGGGACCGGTAAGCCGATGTCGCACAACAGCCTATTACTTCGCCGTGTCCTTGTTGTACTGCGACAAGATAATACAGAATATAATCAATCCGTTGATTATATTCGCTTAAGTAAAAGGGATACAAAATTACCTTAGTTATGCGATAAGGATCAATCTATTTTAGGTCATTATCTCTTCCTTAGGCCGCAGGATTAGGAGAGCCCAGCCAGGACTCTCTCGGGTATAAAAGAACTCCCGAGGTTCCACAAAGGCACGATACAAAACACTCTAAAACCCTCACATATACTCAAACCGATTACTTACTCTCACGCCGGAGTCTAATCGTGAGACACACGCCTACGGTAAGCTTAACGGTGTCTACTGTTCAGTGTGGAGAGTCTTCAAACAAGATTCACTTGGTGCAAGAGCCGGAGTCCACAAGACCCCTAATTAAGCCTAATTCGAGTCTAGCTCGGTCCATCCAACTTTTGTATCAACAAGTTGGCGCCATCCGTGTGACCTTACACTAAACTCTAAGCATGACAAGAAAAGGAACGGATGGAGGTGGTCGAAGATCGTTGATAATAGACAGTCAAATCACATCCATAGGAAACACCCCTGGATCGGCCAGCGATGCAAACAGTCGTGATGCGATAAATCCACCTCTCCGAGGAGCGAGCTCACTATTCTCAACTCCCCTACCCGCCATAGAGGAAAGCGACGTAGACCAGAGATCAGCTCAATGGCCTGAACCTGTATGGTGTAACATTTTCAACTTTACACTTGTAGGAATTGAGCAATGGCCCGAACCTGTATGGTGTAACATTTTCAACTTTACACTTGTAGGAAACGTGCGGACCTGGTTTGACAAACTCCCACCGCGAAAATAAACGGCTTCGAAGTATTACGGAAAGCATTCAAAAGAAACTATGTCCAACAAAAGAGATACGACAGGAGTGCTGTGTCACTTGCAAGAGTCAAACAAAACCAGGGTGAATACCTAAAAGACTTCTTAAAGCGCTTCAAACATGAATGCCTCCAGATAAAAGAATGCCTGGAAATCTTGAAAATATCCTGCTTTATGGCAGGGATAACTAACAAAGATCTAATACGAAAGTTGAACGAGAGGACACCAGAAACGTTTGATGGGATAATGCGAAAGGTGAGATCCTTCATACAAAGAGAATCAGCTGGCACGAAAGCCATGCAAAATACTTCTAGCTATAGATCCCTCAACGTGCCCAATAAACAAACTAATATACGGGGTGGATCCCGGGATCCTAAATATTAAGGAAACCAAAAAGAAGGGTGTAGCAGTAGCTTTCAATTCACGCCACTAAAGTTAACCCGAAGAGAGATCCTCGCATCAGAAGGAGCGAACTTCCCAAGATCACTACCAATGGTCACTCCAGTGTAAAGACGCATAGGCAATAGATACTGCGAGTACCATGGAGACAAGGGACACGCCACCAACGAGTGTATTCAGCTACAAAAGCACATTGAAAGCTTGGTGCAGACGGGGAATCTGGAGCACCTCGTCAAAGAGGCCTCAGAAGGCGAAAAACAAAAGCCAAATGATACAGTCGCAACCATCTACATGGCATAAACGTGGCAAAGAAGGACTAAGTAAAAGGTGAGGCAAAGGTTCTCCAGAGGAAGAGACATCTCTTCCCCCCCCTCAGTACGAACACTGTGGCCGAGGGCCCATTGGTAATAGAAATAACTATTGGCGATCATAGCATTCACCCGTATGTATGTGGACGGCGGCTCATCGGCGGAAATCATGTATGAGCATTGTTTTTTTAAAACTAAGCCCAGAGATAAGGAACCAAATGGTACCTGTGACTTTACCGCTCATTGGTTTCAGTAGAGAAGCAGTATGGCCTTTGGTCTAGTTAAAGCTAGTAGTAAAGGTAGGAAATGACGAGCATTCGACGAAAGTCTCAATGAATTTTATGATAATACGATCCCCATCACAGTACAACGGGATCGTTGGGTGGCCCGCCATCATAGCAATGTGAGCAGTACCTTCTACGACCCACGGCATGATGAAATTCTTAGTGGAAGGAGGAATTACGACGATCTTCAATATAGTTGTACCACTCGCGGAGAGTAACATAGTTACAGAACCACCCTGAGTAACGATAGAGCCAAAGGTAAGTTCACCACCAAATTTAAAGGTGGCAGTTCACCCAGAATACCCAGATCAAAAGATAACGATTGGGGGAACATTATCCGACAAAGGAAAGTTACTCGTGTGTCAACTTTTAAGGGATAATTTAGACATCTTCGCATGGGAACCGAAAGATATGACTGGTGTACCGCGATTAATAGCCGAGCACAATTTGAAAATCCATGAAGGATATACACCGGTCAGACAAAAGAAAAGGGGACAAGCTCCAGAACGCAGTAAAGCAATACTGGATGAAGTAAAAAAACTGGTAAACGCGGGAATTATGCGAGAAGTCTACTAACATGACTGGATTTCCAATCTAGTGATGGTAAAAAAACACGATGGCAGCTGGCGCATGTGTGTTGACTTGACATATCTTAATAAAGCTTGTCCTCGGGATTGCTATCCGCTCCCAGAAATAGACTGGAAAGTCGAATCACTATGCGGGTATCCATTTAAATGCTTCTTAGACGCATATAAAGGGTACCACCAGATACAAATGGCAGAACAGGACGAGGAGAAGACAACATCACACACTAGCCAGGGTGTATATTGTTACACTAAAATTCCATTCGGACTTAAGAACGCGGGTGCCACGTACCAACGACTGGTGGACAAGGCGTTGGACAGTCAGATTGGGTGTGACTTGGAGGTATATGTCAATGACTTGGTCATAAAAAGCCACATTGTGGAGGAACTCATCCGTGATATAGAGGAAACCTTCTCCGCGCTTAGGAAAATAAACATGAAGTTAAACCCGAAAAAATGCACTTTCGGAGCCACAGAAGGCATGTTCCTAGGATACATGATAGAGCCTAATGGCATTAAACCTTGTACAGAGAAGACAGAAGCGGTCATACAACTCCAAAGCCCAAAGACGAAAAGGAAGTACAATCGCTAAACGGAAAGCTAGCTGGATTAAACAGGTTTCTATCAAAATTAGCAGAGAAATCACTCCCTTTATTCAAAACACTCAAGAAGTGAATAAAAAAGGGAGACTTTAATTGGACAAAAGAAGCAGAAAAAGTCTTCGAAGAGTTAAAAATACATTTAGCTTCGCTACCCATGTTGGTCGCACCTCGACCGAAAGAAGAATTGATAGTGTACCTTTCGGTTACGCACGGAGCAATCAACGCAGTACTAATGATAGATAGACAGAACGTGCAGACACCAGTATACTTTATAGGCAGAGCCTTACAAAGCTCAGAATTGAATTATACACCAATGGAGAAATTCGTATTAGCACTGGTATTCGCAGCAAAAAGGATATGATGATATTTTCAAGCTCATTCAATAGCGGTCATTACGGACCGGCAAATAAAGTAGATAATATCAAAGCCAGACGTCGCAGGAAGATTACAGAAGTGGAGTGTTTAGCTGGGAGAACACAACATTACGTATAGACCACGTAATGCTGTCAAAGGACAGATCCTAGAAGAATTCATTATTGAAAAGCCAGAGGAAGGCGAACAGACATCTATACAGGAGGAGGATGACCAAGACCCATGGATCTTATTCACATATGGATCTTCCTACACCGACGGATCTGGCGCATGCCTTATTCTCACCAAACCCGAAGGTATGGAGTTCATGTACGCATTATGC
Source organism: Glebionis coronaria (assembly GCA_025667525.1). NCBI lineage: Eukaryota > Viridiplantae > Streptophyta > Magnoliopsida > Asterales > Asteraceae > Glebionis > Glebionis coronaria. The sequence continues at coordinate 217,146,214 of CM046881.1, forward strand.
TTTGAATTCACAGCTACAAACAATGAAGTAGAATATGAAGCACTCATAGCAGGAATACGGATCGTGGCCTGTATAGGCGTAAACAATATTGAAGCAAATGTGGACTCTCGCTTAGTAGCAAATCACATACTAGGCGAATACGAAGTAAAGGAGGAAAATATGATACAATACTTGCATAAAGTCAAATCATTAATCAAAGGCTTCAGTAGGTTCCTGAGATGTCAAGTACCAAGAGGGGAGAACAAAAAAGCCGATTCCCTCAGTAAGATAGCATCCACAATCTTCGCACACTTATCTAAGCAAGTTCTGGTGGAAATCCTCAAAGAAAATCCATAAAGGAAGAGGAAGTGGCATCGGTCGTAGAAGAATAAGGTCCTACGTGGATGACACTGATCATGGAATACTTGAAAAAAGAGTCGCTCCCAACAGATGAAACCGAGGTGCGACGGATAAGCAGGTGCTCGAGACAGTTTGAGGTTAGAGATGGGATTCTTTATAAGCGATCATTCCTTCAACCATGGTTACGATGTGTAGGACCGCAACAAGCGCAATACGTCACCAGCGAGATACATGATGGATCTTGCGGCATGCACGTAGGAACCAGATCAGTGGTGGAAAGCGCTCCGCAGTGGATATTACTAGCCAACCATGCACTCAGACGCGCGGTCACTTATTTCAAAGTGCAACGACTACCAAGTCCACAGACCAATGTCGCGCCAACCCCAACAAGAATTAACACCTATTACTTCTCCTTGGCCATTTTAAGTGGGGGATCGATATCGCGGGACCTTTCCCTGTGGCAACCGGAGGGATTAAGTTTCTAATAGTCTCAATGGACTACTTCACGAGATGGATTGAGGCCAAAGAGGTAGCAAAAATATTTGGCAACCAAGTGAAAAGGTTCGTATGGGATAATAAAGTGTGTCGCTTTGGGCTACCAGGGGAAATCGTCTCTGATAATGGAAAATAATTCTCGGAGAACCCATTTAAAGACCGGTGCACGAAGTATAACAAAAACCAGCGATTTGCATCTGTAGCCCACCCACAATCTAATGGACTAGTTGAAAGAGCGAATAGGAGCCTGGGGGACGGCATCAAAGTGCGACTAAGGGAGGAGAATAAGAAATGGGTTGATGAATTATCACACGTGTTATGGGCGCATCGCACCATGATAAAAAATACAATCGGAGATACCCCCTTCGCCTTAACGTACGGGATAGAGGCGGTTATTCCAGCTAAAATAGGGTTGGCAATACTCCGCACAGCGGAGGTCGACATGATTAAGAACGAAGATGAAATACGGTTGAACTTGGATATAATCGATGAAAGACGAGAATTGACAGCGATCAATGAAGCTAAGGTAAAATCTAAAATGAAGGGTTACGACGACGCTAGGGTGCGAAATACTTCGTTCATACCATGAGACTTTGTATACCGCGTGAACGCGGCTAGCCGCGTAGAAAATACAGGGAAGCTGGGACCCAAGTGGGAGGGGCCCTACATGGTAACAAAAGCTTTAGGGGATGGTGCGTATCGGCTGAGCGACATGGAAGGTCGCGACTTGCGCAAGACTTGGAATATTTGCTATCTGAAAAAGTGATACCTTTAAACACATGTATTATTTTCTTTTTATTTTATTATTAATAACTGGATTTTAGGTTCTTGAATTGGTCTAATCGAATTAAAATCGGGTTTTAAGTGTGAATCAGTAGTTTTTGGTTAAGAAAAGAAAAAGGTTGATTATCTATTTTAAACTAAAAATTAAATGCGGAAAAGATTAAACCTTGACGAATAAAACAAGTTAAAAAGAAATAAAGTAAATTTGAAATTTAATAAAAAGTAAAATTTAAAAATAAAATAAAACAAAACACTTTAAAATTAAACTTGACAAAATTGGTGGGAAAAATAAAATTTGAAACTAATTCGGAATTCAAAATCAAAATCTAATTCGGAAACCAAATGAAAAGTCATTCGGAATATAAGCTTCAAAACTAATTCGGAATAACTTTGCAATAACTAATTCGGGAAAACATAAAATGACGAATTCGAAATGCACTAACATTAGCTAATTCGGAATAACCCTTTTGCATGTAATTCGGAATAGTTTAAATCGTTACCTAGTTCAGAATATCAAAAAGGTTATTAATTCGGAATACACCAAACTCTAACCTAATTCGGAGTAATTGCAATAGTACCTAATTCGGAAAAACTCACTTTGTAACTAATTCGGAATGTGGCTGAGTATGTTAATTCGGAATATATAAATCATGAACCAATTCAAAATAACAAGTTTCTAACCCTAATTCGGAATGCATATAAAATAATGTAATTCAGAAAAAACCTTTTTTACCTAATTCGGAATTTTTGTTTTAACACCTAATTCGGATTAAACACTATGTATCTAATTCGCAATATTTAGAATCAAAACACAAGTCGGAATTAGGGTTTATCAATTCGGGTAAAAAGCAAATAAGCAAATAACCAAAATTAAGCCAAACTAATTTTAAGAAAAAACTAAATAAGGCACAAATCAAAAACTCTAAAAACACAAAATAAGCAAAATTAATAAAATCAACTTTTAAAGCATTAATCTACCAAATCACTTAAATGAAAAATAAGCTAAACACAAATAATCAATAAGCACAATAAGCTATAACATAAACCACATCAAAACAATAAGAACAATGAAATAAGCACTTCACTCAAATAAGCAATAAGATCAAATAAGCTACATGATTAACCAAATCAAACATAAGATTTAAAACAAGAAAGGAAGAATGATATTTGTTTAATAAGCTTGAATTAAAGATGAAGATTAAGATAACATTCAACAAAACAAGATTAAAGATGAAAAGATTAAGAAACTTGAAAGAAAACTTAGAGAGAAAGTAATACACCTACTCCTAATCACCTTAATGAAAAACTAAAAATAAACTAACTAACACAAATGAAGGTTTAAGGTCTATTTATTGTGGAAGGGATGTGGTGTTGTTGCTTCCTTCTTTCTCTTTGTCTTCTCGTCTTTTTAAATAATTCGTCTTTCTCGACTTTATCTCGGGATTTGTCGATAGGTAAAATGAACTCGTCTTCTAATTTTCTTCTTTTATTAGACTTGGTTTTTCGACTTCGTTAAACTTCCGTCTTTGGTCTTTTTCTTCGATAAATCTTTAGAATAGGCCTTTAACTTCCGTTCTTTTTGCACTCTTGATCTTTTGACTTTGTCTTTTGTCTTTTTCTTCGATAAAAGCCCGAGAAAGGCCGTGTTTTCTTCCTTTTTCATATTTTGGTCCTAAAACACAATAAAAACACAAACCACGCATAATTCTGACTTTTAAGATACTAAATACACGTTTTGGTCTCGTTTTTATTTGTTTTAAGTGGTAAAAGGATAAGTGTTTTCACACTTATTAAATCCCCTACACTTGACCATTGCAATGTCCCCATGCAATGCATAATTTCAAAACATAATTTTACATTTTCCATCAAAATTAACCCATCTCGGCATTTATTATAATATACTACTACTACTACTACAATAAAAGAAACTTAACAATAATGAAAAGATAAAAACTTATAAAAGATATAACAATTTCATTCAATTTATTAACTTCGAAATTGTTTGATGGAAGAAACTTGTAAAGAAATCTAAGACTTAAATTAGGGCTTTGGTGTCATGAATATTAATCACCCTCAAGTTTCACGTTCCCCATACCAAGCATAAAAACAAGATCATTGTTTACCATAAGTTCTTAAGTTTAAACCACTTATATAAGACAATTGTGTAATACTCTTTCTCCAATATTCCTAAGTTGTATCTCTAGATATTAAAGATTGTCTTTTACCCGTAGGCTCATTTGACTTATTAAATAATCATTAGTTTAAAAATGATGGCAAAACGGTGTAAACCCGACACTTATAACCTAACCTCGTTCTCAAAAACGTTGTCACTAAAGTAAGCCCACATCAAGGATAATTTAACACGATTTAGGGAATAAATTCCCGGATCCGAAATTTGGCCAATAGTACTACTTATTATTATTTCCTCCAAAGTCATGTTGAATTTATGTGGAGTTTAGCAAATTCACATCATATACCCTTAGGCTCTTTAAGATGTAAAAGTGCTCCTCATCTATGATCCACACCCTAAGTCTCCTTGAACCACAAACAAGGGAATTGATTATTTATCAATTTTTAGTAAACATTTACCATGTCATACACCCTAAGACTCTAATGACAATGTTCGTGCTACATGCCCCACACCCTAAGGCTACTTGAGGTCATGTTTTAATCTTATTCTTCTTTATTTATGATATATATAGTAGTCCAAATTTCACTGTCCCATGGTCTGAATACCTCCTACTTAGTGGTTATGAGCCACCTTAGTCGGAAGTCCACAATGCTGGCATCCTCAATGTGTTCATGCTTTGATTACAAGGAAATAAAAGAGTTGGTTAAGAGCTAAAATATCGAATCTAAACCGCAAAAATCCTCATTTATTAAGCAATTTAATATACAAGTGGGAAGAAAGAGCCACAAAAACTCATATAAGGAAGAATTAACCCTTAAACTTATTATCAACTCTATCATCTCTCGTTATCCACAATTTAAAATCTCAAGTAATGAGACTCGTGGATGCTTAGCCTAATAAACCAATTAAGGTCCATATGGTTAAGGATACTAGCTAGAGTAAACTTGGATAAGTAAACTCGGGTTGAGTCAAAATATTTACGACGGGCCTAATATATCAAAGACGTCTAAACTTGTTAAAAGCATTTTGTTTATTATTATTTTTTTACTTTATTCTTGAAATGGAATATATACATATGATGGTGATGATAAAAGCAAAGAAGTTAAAAACAAAATTAAATGAAAAATACTACTAGGCCAAAATAGATCAAAAATTTTGAAAAACGACGAAAAATATTAATTATCCGGTTAAAATGAGGACATATTCATGGAAAATCCCATTTAACTTCGATAGAAGTCTCCCCTACACTTGATATAAACATTGTCCTCAATGTTTAAGCATGTGGAAGTAAACTCCCCTACACTTAGGACATTGTGCACGGGTCGTCAAATATCATCAAGAGTGGATCTTTGAAAGCTTTAATCCCTGCACATCATAAGAAACAAAACAAAAAACACCTACGTGGCTCCCCCTACACTTATTATGGATAAAAAAGGATAGATCATCGGGTTGCCTCCCGAGAAGCGCTTGTTTTTGTTAACCGAGTCACGAGCCTGACTCGACCCAGAATTAATTCAAGGGAAACGTTGAGAGGGATGGAATCATCTCATGAGAGATGTACTCTCCAAAGTACAACTTAACACGTTGGCCATTCACCTTAAAATTGGGCCCATTTTGTTGAGATAACTCAATGGTGCCATAATGGAAGATTTGGGCCACGGTGAATGGACCAACGGCTCTTAAGTTTTCCCGAAAAAAATTTCAACCAAGAGTTAAAGAGTAAAACTTGATCACCTATATGAAACTCTCGGTTCTTAATCCTAGAATCATGAATGACCTTAGTCTTCATCTTATAGATCAATGAATTCTCATAAGCCTCATTCCTAAGTTCATTGAGTTCAATGAGTTGGATTTTCTGAAGATCACCGACTTTTTTTATGTCAAAATTAGCCCACTTCAAGGCCCAATAAGCCTTATGCTCCAACTCAATGGGGAGGTGGCACGCCTTTCCGTACACAAGGTGATAAGGGGTACAACCTATAGGTGTCTTATAAGCGGTACGGAAAGCCCACAAAGCATCATCTAATTTATCGGCCCATGAGGCACGATGCTCTCCCACGGTACGCTCTAAGATTCGCTTAAGTCCACAGTTGGAAATCTCGGCTTGACCATTAGTTTGGGGATGATACGCGGTGGAAAGTCGGTGATTGAAAACATACTTAGCCATGACTCAGTGCAAATTGATCATTGCAAAAATGAGTACCGCGATCACTAATGATAGCACGAGGAACGCCGAATCTAGCAAACAATTGTTTCAAGAAGTTCACAATTACCCTCGCATCGTTAGTAGGTAAAGCCTTTGCTTCAACCCATTTGGATACGTAGTCAACGGCTACGAGGATGTACTTGTTCCCTTTGGATGATGGAAATGGCCCCATAAAGTCGATGCCCCATACGTCAAAGATTTCACACTCTTGGATGAAATTTTGAGGCATCTCATCTTTATGTGTGATCTTGCCTTGTCTTTGGCAAGCATCACAATGCTTAACCATCTCATGAGCGTGATGATAAATGGAGGGCCAATAGAATCCTGAATCAAAAACTTTCTTAGCAGAATAGTTGGGACCAAAGTGACCACCGGTGGGTCCTTTGTGGCAAGCTTCAAGGATTTGTAAAGCCGCCGGCCCATCAACACACCTAAGAATGATAATATCCGCACATTGCTTTAAAAGATAAGGTTCGTCCCAATAATAGTGCTTAATATCCTTATAGAATTTTTTCTTTTGTTGGGACGTTAACCTTTCCATAAGAACACCACCCGCCAAATAGTTTGCAATGTCCGCAAACCATGGAGTATCGTCAAGATTGGAATTAATAGACATTAAGGTCTCATGGGGAAAGTATTCATTAATCTCTTGATTTGGAAGTTCCTCTTGATAAGGATCCTCAAGTCTACTAAGATGATCTGCGGTTAGGTTTTCCGCTCCCTTTTTATCACGAATTTTGATTTTAAATTCTTGGAGGAGCAAAACCCACGAAGGAGTCTCGGTTTAGCATCTTGCTTGGTCAACAAGTACTTCAAGGTGGAATGGTCGGTGTTAACGATGGTGGTGGAAAGCACAAGATAGGGGCGGAATTTCTGAAAAGCATACACTACGGCTTAAAGCACTTTTTCGATAGTGGTATAATGCAATTGAGCCCCCGTTATTGTCTTGCTAGCATAATGTATTGGTTGGAAGTGTTTGTTAACTCGTTGACCTAAAACCGCTCCTACCGCAAAATCACTAGCATCGCACATGAGCTCGAAAGGTAACTCCCAATTTGGAGAGACTAAGACCGGTGCCTTAGTTAATTTACCTTTAAGAAGTTAGAAAGAGTCGAGACAATCTTGAGAAAAGATGAAAGGAGCATCCTTTTCTAAGAGATGAGTCATTGGTCGAGCTATCTTAGAAAAATCTTGAATGAAACGTCGATAAAATCCCGCATGACCTAAAAAACTCTTAGCTCCTTTGACGGTGGTAGGTGGAGGCAACTTAGCAATGACGTCAACTTTAGCATGGTCGACTTTGATACCGGCTTTTGAAATTTTGTGACCGAGGACGATGCCTTCTTTTACCATGAAATGGCATTTTTCCCAATTAAGAATGAGACGAGTGTCTTTACACCGTTTAAGCATACGTTCTTAACTGGCAAGGAAAGAAGAGAAAGAATCACCATAGACCAAGAAATTGTCAATAAAGACTTCCATAGTTTCTTCAACCATATCATGAAATATAGCCATCATACACCTTTGGAAAGTCTCGGGAGCATTGCATAAGCCGGAAGTCATTCTTTTGTAAGTAAATGTTCCATAAGGACAAGTGAATGTGGTTTTCTCTTGGTCTTTTGGATCGATAGAGAATTGAAAATATTCAGAAAAACCATCTAAGAAGCAATAGTAGTCATTACCCGCTAAACGCTCGAGCATTTGATCCATGAAAGGAAGAGGAAAATGATCCTTACGAGTGGCATCATTGAGCTTACGATAGTCTATGAAAACTCGCCAACCCGTTACAAGTCGAGTAGGAATCAACTCATTGTTTTCATTGGGAACAACGGTTATTCCGCCTTTCTTAGGCACACAATGGACGGGACTAACCCATGGCGAATCCGAAATAGGGTAAATCATCCCGGCATCTAGAAGTTTTATAACTTCTTTCTTAATGACATCATGAATTTTTGGATTAACCCTTCTTTTACTTTGTATTGCGGGTTTAAAGTCATCTTCCATGAGAATTATATGAGTGCAAAAGTTAGGATCAATTCCGCGGATGTCGGAGATTTTCCAATCAATTGCTTTCTTATGAGTCTTAAGCACTTCGATAAGTCGAGATTTTTCATCCTCTTTTAAGTCCTTTGCAATTATGATGGGTAACTTATTATTGTCTTCTAGGAAAACGTATTTTAAATGAGACTGTAAATCCTTAAGCTCTAAATCTGGCGGATTATCGGTGGAAGGCTTAGTCAAATTTGGATCATCGTTTGTAACTTCCTTAGGAATAGGTGGAGAAATATGGTCCTCATTGAGAAGTCTCTCAATGGTACGAATGTCTTCTTCCCAATCGGTGGGAGAATCGTCATATTTTAAATCCACATCCCCTAAACTTGCTTCAAATTCTTGTAAAAGAAAGTCACTTTCTCCAAATGGAGTCAATGATGGAGCAATAGACGCTACGGTCTCAACATGAGGTAAATGAGAAGTGTAACACCCCATCATGACGGAATATGGGGCTCGACGTATGGATATCATCACAACAATAGCGTGTCTATAGAGATAACTAAATGAATTAGAAATATCATAAATGATGACACAATGTCATGAAGATATCACAAACAATGCACGCGTCTAGGTAAGTAGGTAACAGGTCTACCTCTTACCAAAGACATACAATTAACAAATAACAAACATATAGGTGTCTACAAAGTATCACTTATTCAAACATAAGTAAAGACTAAGAGGAAAGGGGGTTCCTCCAATGCAATCCTAAGCCTCCCAGCTAGCCACTCCTATTCTCACGCTTAACCACATATTCACCTGAAAGAGACACTAAAACACGTCAACATAAAGTTGGTAAGAGTCATATGTTTAGACTCCAACCCCAAAATAGTTGTAAGCTATGAATAACAACCATCTATAAAAGAACATATGGACAATGTGTTACAATTATGCATTAACAACTACCATTCAAGATTAACCATACAATCACAATTCCAAGGCACCAAGCCTTACCAATAATCACAATTTCCAAGGCTCCCAGTCTTACACATAACCATGGTACCATAGGCTCCCATACACCTATGAACCAATCCCAAGGCCCCGCGTTGTCAAAATCCCCTTGGTACCAAGTCAAACCACAATAACAATCAAGAATCGCATAGCAGTTAGTCACATAAGTGTACACACAAGTCCATCACAAACCATAAAACATTCACAACATTATTTACAAAACCATACAGTGTCTCTTCCATCCCATCTGGAAGTCAAATCATTTATAGCTCATAAAAACATGGGACTATGAAACTCACCTGAACAAGCTTCTCCAAGTACCCGCACTCTAGCAAAATCTAAACACACAAACGTATACAATCAAGACATGAACCACGTACCAAAATGGCTCATCAGTCTATGATGGATATCTAACCTTTTCCTACAACTTAACCCCATTTATATGCCATATGCATCTCATGACACCCCTCTATAAAGCCCTTAACTTAGTTTAGTTCATAACTCGTCCCGTTAACATTTAACCCAAAACAGTCCAGTTTTTCATACCTTAAACTATGGGTCGAACACCACCTTAACCAAATCAACTTCCTCTGTAAAATAAACCCTATGCCCTTACATGTGTTAGCTAACTCTCCCCTTTGGCCGCAACCTTGAAGACGCTGTTAAGGCCTCCATGTATATATATATATACTTTTACCTATTTAGAATTTATTGATTTTGAACATATGAAACGTTTGTTATGACCAGAGGGTCTTACCCTAACCCATTTGTTTAGACCTCCTCTACATCTTTTATTTAATATATAATATAAGTCTCATGTTCGTTTGAAGGTTCCAATATAACCCTAAGTACCCCAAACAATTCAAAACATAAAAAGAAAACAGGCTGATCCAAAAACTGTTTTGACACCCGACTGATGTAACCTGTTTTTGACCAACTTCCAGACCTCCAATTTAGTTCTCGTTTCTTGAATTTGAAATCCAACTCAATTACCTTTCCAGGGACATAAGATTAGAAAATTAAAAGTTTGTAAAACACTAGATATAATCAAAACAATGGCCCAAAAATTCTGCCCAGTTTTTAAAAACAGATTTAACATAATTAACCAAATTAATTACCCTCATCATGTTTAATCATCAACCCTAATTATTCTAATCAAGTCTATATCATTGTGATAACATTAAATTACAGATTTTCTAATAAACACTAACCTAGATCCATCATATAATGATTAAGAAAGAATTAAAAACAATTTAATTAAAAGGGTTTGAAGAGTTTACCTTAGATTTTTGGAAAACAAGATTTTTGATGAAGAACCCTAATTTTTTTTTTCATGGATTTCGAATCACTCATGATCTCGAGGGATTTTATGATGTGTTTTTATTAATAAAAAGTTTTTGTATATTTTCCTAACAAGTCCTTGGCCCAATACAAAAGCCCGGTTCCCCTTTTTCCCTTTTTTCCCTTTTCTTTTTCTTTCTTGCATCCCAAAACCGACTATACCCCTTTAATTTCGTTTTTCTTTCCTTTTTATTATTAATAATTGTATTAATAATATTACCTTAATTTTCCTTAATTTATTTTAGCTCTTAAATCCTCCAAAACCTCAAAACCGTAAAACTAGTCAAATTTACGCGTTTACCGTAAAAGACATAAAAATATACAGTTTTATAAAAACTCTTGAAATATGAAATAAACTAATTAAGTAAGTCCTAAATGACTTAAAACCATCCCAAAAATACTCCCGTGACTAAATACCTCTTCCGAGACCCCTAAATGCAAAACCCTAAACAGTAAAAATACGATTTTCTATAATACATATACGTATACGTAAAACCACTAAATAACACCATCTCATTTCATAGTCACTACCATGTGGGCTCATGAACATTAAATAATCGTTCCTCGATTTACTTATGAGTACCATATACCCATAAACGATATCCAAACCTCACTCCAAACACACAAAATAAACACATAAGCACATAAAAGCACATATTTACACAAAACACCTTAAACTACAGTCTAAGTGACGAACCCCAAAAACCATGGTTGTCACATCACTCCCTCCTAATAGAAATCTCGTCCCGAGATTTACTCCTTAGGATCAAACACACAAACAACAAATCACATGAGGATACTTGTTCTAAATGAACTCCTCTCATTTCCATGTGTACTTTAGTTCAAGTCTCAAAATACCACATATACAAACCATCAATATTTAAATTCATTCCTAAACTCTTGACCTCACAGCCAATAAATCTCACAAATGACCCTTTGATAAAACAAAGACTCTTATTAACACAAATCCCGAATAACCGTACATGCAAATATGCATTCTCAAACAACATTTACCAATCTTAATACATGAAATATATCATGTACACCACTTTAATTCCCCACGTAATTCTATATCCATAAGCTACTGGTCCGATATTTCCAAAGATCATAAATGGACCTACAAGACTCGACATCAACTTTTCCCTTTTACCAAAGCATGCCACCCATTACTATAGGTGAAACTTTCTACATAGCTTTGTCACTAACTCTAGTGGTTTCATCCTTTTCAACATATAATCTCTTGTTGCTCGCATCCTTTCCACAAACACCATTATTATATAAGTAGCATTTTTCACCAATTCTAGTCACAATAGAGACAACTCACCATATCCTTCCATATAGTGCCTCAAATGGCATTTACCGACTTCTAGTATGATAACTATCACTATATGAAACTCAACCATCGCTAACGAGATTCCTAAGTCCCTCTAAATCAATCACGCATACCCTCAGTGTAACTCCTAAGATTTTATAAATCTCTCACTTGGCCATCCTTTTCCAATTAGCTGAATATACCCATATCCAATCTTGTTCATCAACTCCCTTCAGTCCGTGCCCCAAACTACTTAAAAATTCCAATTTCCTTACACAAGTGACCTATGACGGTATTTCAAATATTCATTAGTTCATCATAACAAGGCTCTTCTAATCTAACTCAACTTATGATCTATACATATCACAAAAAGGACAGTTATCTCAGTTAGTCTATCAACTGCCATCCAAATCCATGCTACAACTACTTCCATTAAATTTGGATAGCTCATTAGTAGCACCTATACACTTCCTTCTCACTTTTCTCCATGAAAGATTTTTTTTATACTCAACACTTTCTTTATACTTACACAATGTCTTACCTCCAAGGTCATAGTGCTCCTCATCTTTTCTCAGTTAGTACAAGCCCTTCGTCCCTCATGACACATCACATCTATAACTCCTCATCCATTCGTTTATCGATACTAAGCCTTCCAATCAAACAGTATAGGTCAGTGCCATTTCCTTTCCACACTACAGCAATATTAGCAGGCTTAGTGCCTTAGTCTACTCATTAGGCTATACCAAAATTTTACCTTCGGTTCCTATCTCGACCTATTTCATTTATGATCCGCATCTATCCAGACTTCCTTCTTTTTCCTCATCTCATGGCATACATCATGATGCTATGCTTCCCGTCTTTCAAGTCATCTATACGTCAAAATTATCCAATTAGCTTCACTTGTTTTCCTCGCGACCAGTTCTCCTACTCCATCCTAATAGGGAAAAACTAGAGTTTTATGTGATCCCATGCGGATCACACTCTCATGTTATACCCATATTAGTTTCCATTTGTCTAAACTAAGCCATATTTTAAATTCTTATTCAAATCTCATACTTCTATTTTGATTGCACCCAACATGAGGTACTTTCAATCATCATCTTATAGGAATACTTGGTCATCTCCTTCCATGGTTCTACCTAATTCCTACACTATTCCATCCAACCGAAATTCCATACTTAATTCATCAAATCTATGGAAATAGTTAGTGCATTGGATAACGCATAATTGTCTCTTCCAAAGATCTTTCATAACACCTTCACAAAACCGACTCTCTAATCACTTCTCCACGAACTTATTTAGTTCAGCTTCACTACTCATCCCTCAATATTGATTACCACAAAATTCTATATGCGTAGTCACTCGACTCCCCTTGTTATTTCCACGAGTTTTTAATCCCCCATGTTATACGATCCACTGGTTCAGCTCTTTGTAGCTCCACTCTAGTACTCGATCTGTCCTTCTTTGTTACGAACCATACAAAGATTCCCATCATAGTGCTTGTCACCTTTCCAGTCCTTGCAACTTCTGTGACTCCTTAGAAATCTCTTACATCCTTCTAGCAGCCGACACGTATCCCTTTCAACTCCTTGCTTCACGATGTATCTATTCACGCACTCCTTCTCGTCTCTATGATGTTACCTAGGAACTTCACACTACCCAGTAGCTTCTAACTTCAACTCATCTACCACAATATTTCTAAAGGTACTTCAACCCCTCAATGGCTCACTCTTCCTTACTTGTTGTACTTCACCACTAATCAGCCTCTTACAAATCATTCTTTCACATCCATGTTTTCCTTCACGTGTCTACTACTACCTTGCCTCCATAACTATGCCAATTCCCTTGCGTGTTATTTGCCCCATATTTCCATTAGTAGAAACTTTCTACTCTACCCTCACATCTGCTAGTACTTTCATCAATCTCCTAATGGTACTTCAACCAACTTCTCATAGCATGACATCTCGTTCCCACGACTAGTCAACTAACTTTACTTACCTCCTTATTCACATAACCAATCTAAGTTTCAAAACTACACAAATCTTAATCGTTCCTTCAACACAACCTTTAAACCAAAATACATCTCTCCATTCTAATATCTATCCATAAGTAATACTACCCAACTCTATCCTCTCATCCTAACGTTTCCACAACCGCATAACTAAATCAACCATGACGTGTACCAAAAGAATTCCAAACGGTCGCGTCCCATAATAAATATAGGGTAAACTGAAGTATCAACCATAACGAACCCTATCCAAAACAACTGAAAACGAAAGAATGTAATCTGAAAGATTCAATGGAGTGTGCCAACAACGAAAAATTAGACTCGTCACGATTAGTATTACCAAATTTCAATATCTTAGAAAATTTTAAATTTTCATCTCAATTAGTTACTTCACATTATGACTATATTTTAACACCAATAAATGAAATCATAGTCATATCTTACCATCTTCGTTACTATCAAAGGGCATAACTCAGTTAGTGTACTAAAACTCACTTTATATATCATCTCCTTTAACAATAAACTCATCTTTTATCTTAATTATTTTATCAAAGGTATCCACTAGTTAGTATAGTATAACGTTATTCTAACCATTATCTTGTTTACTCACATTAAACTCATTTCACTTGTTATTATGAAACCAATACGTGTTTATTAAATATGGTGTTTTTATTAACTTTATTCTATATTATAAATATTTTATATAATCTATTTAGGCTTGTTATAACGAACTATTACACGTTTACAAGGTGTGGTGTTATTATTATCATTATTATAATAAAATCTTCCCTTTTACTATTTCCGTCTATTTAAATACTTCTAAAATTTTAACTACACTTTTAAGAAAATTATCGTAAAATTTCTTTACCCTTTATATGTACTATCACATGTTACCTAGAAAACTAATCCATTCATTGTCAATATATTTTTTTAACTTATTACCAATAAACTTAAAGAAAAGATATGTAAGTTAGGATATCATACCGTACACTTACAAAGTATTTTCAAAAGCATTTTCCTTTAATTAGCTAGACTCCTTTGCAAAAAAATTTGGTAGTTCTCATCAATTCAAATACATACCCGAATGTAGACACACTTTAAAACATTCAAAACGTCGTTGGAACTCCATCAAACTCCAGCACTAATAAACTATTTAAACACGAGAGAACACTAGGTACGTTCAAGTTTTAATAACTATTGAACGACCGTATATCATAACATAACATCTACTAGTATATATACCTCCACACATATATATACCTATTAAATATCCTAAAACATACTCGTTATCATACATGTCAAGTCATTCGATCGCGTCATACACTCGTTTTTCCATACGAGTAATCACCATCTCACCATCTCACCATGCCACAACAAGGCATAAACCCATCACCAAAACCAACCCATATCGTGTGACCCCATAATCACACAACACGACTATAACCCAAAACATATAACACAAAAACCATAGCCATATCACAGGTAACCATTACATAAACCCCTATTGTACAAATACCCAAAATACAGATCTCATCATATAAAAGCATGTACTAACCCCTTTTTCATACAACCATACTTGGAAGTCCATCGGTGTTGTGGCACGTATATAATTACGTAGGCCTCCATAATTATATATGTCCCCTTTCACCCATGTACTCCCTCCTATGACGACACTTATAAGAAATTAGTACTACACGGAACACATATATCTACCACATATATACCACATAAAATACACTCTATATATATACCGTATAGGTAAAATAAGAACATCTCATACGTCAACCCTAAATTCATTCATAACTCGAGGCTCAATCGCCAAATCAAATCAATAACAATAAAATATCCAACGTTAAAAAAATGACCATAACCGTTCAGGTGGAAATTCGAATCTACTACTAGTCCCAGACTCAACATCGGTACTATCCTAATATTACCTAGCGCACCTCTTCTTCTACGCGACATGGGTAACACTAAAATATTTCTACACTTCCGGTTCATACGTCGCATCAATAGAAAATAAATGAATGTACTTACATATATTATATCTCAATAAGTAAGTATGAAAGTAAATAAATATCCAAAACGAAATTAACACTTAAGCACTTCATATACTATAATGCACACATACCCCTATGACACCTACATGCATGGACCCTTAAGCTATAGACTAGGCTACTAGACTAGGCAACCTAATTCTCTATAACCATTGTCTCTGAAACCATTCTGTCACACCCCACCATGACGGAATATGGGGCGCGACGTATGGA
This sequence comes from Glebionis coronaria, assembly GCA_025667525.1. Taxonomy (NCBI): domain Eukaryota; kingdom Viridiplantae; phylum Streptophyta; class Magnoliopsida; order Asterales; family Asteraceae; genus Glebionis; species Glebionis coronaria. The sequence goes on from CM046881.1 coordinate 217,162,099, forward strand.
TATCATCACAACAATAGCGTGCCTATAGAGGATAACTAAATGAATTGGAAATATCATAAATGATGACACAATGTCATGAAGATATCACAAACAATGCAGGCGTCTAGGTAAGTAGGTAACAGGTCTACCTCTTACCAAAGACATACAATTAACAAATAACAAACATATAGGTGTCTACAAAGTATCACTTATTCAAACATAAGTAAAGACTAAGAGGAAAGGGGGTTCCTCCAATGCAGTCCTAAGCCTCCCAGCTAGCCACTCCTATTCTCACGCTTAACCACATTATCACCTGAAAGAGACACTAAAACACGTCAACATAAAGTTGGTGAGAGTCATAGGATTAGACTCCAACCCCAAAATAGTTATAAGCTGTGAATAACAATGATGTAGCGTTTTTACTACCCTTTAGGAAAAGAGAGCAAAATAGGGAAAGTATTAAGTGTCGGTTTAGGAAAACCAAGCACTAATGACCAATGTGGTTCAAGTTCGTTTCCTAAGGAGGCAAGTGCGTTGTATTAAGAGATGATTAACTTTGTGATTATACTTATGAGAAGAGAAAATAGAAATGAGATAAGAAGAGAATGACGGTTACAATAACGAATTAAACTAAGACGATAAAGTGGTACACGTAAAACCGTAAAAAGTGCCAAAATTAAAAATTTACCCTAAAAATCCCTAGAAAATTGCAATAAATCCTTAATAATGTAATTAGAGTTTAAAAAAAATCAAAAATCACTCAAGCCTTTTATTTAATTAAATAATAATTTTTTAATACTAATTAAAGCCCAAAAAATCAATTTAATGAACAAAAAGCCCAAAATGAGATTTTTTCAATTATAAACCTCTAAAATGAATTAACTAAATTTAAAACTATTTTTGAAAATTCTAAAATTAATAAAAACTATTTAAAAACAATTAAAAACTATTTAAACTGAAAATAATTATAATATTAATCTAATGACAATAAAATTATTCTAAAAGTTTTAAAATTCCTAACTTAATGTATTTAACCTAAGAAAAATATAAAAAATTGAAAAATCTAAATTTTAATTTTTAATAATAAAATAATAATAAAATAATATTAAAAATCCAAAATCTAAAAAAAATCTAAAAAGTTGCAAACTAGTTTAATTTAACCTAATAAACACAGAAATGAAGTTGAAATTACCTAAATACCCCTAATGGGCCTAGAATGGGCCAAAAGTCCAAACAGTTAGCTTAATGGGCTTTTTAAGGCCCAATAAGAAAAATGTTGTCCAAATAAGCCCAAAAACTCCTATCTGACTCAAAATTTGATTTTAAAGACAAAACTCTGAAGGCCCAAAAGCTGAAAATGAGTATAAGCTAGCTTATTTCAAAGCAACTTATTCTTAATGGGCTTTTTGGCCCATTAAGCTATAAGCTGATGCCATAAGCTCAATTTAGACACACAAGCTTCTTTTGAGTTACTTAAGAGTTCTATAAAAAGAAATTTGAATTAAGCACAAGGAATAAGCCTGAAAAAGCAATAAGCTATCTTCACAAAACGACAAAATAGTCGTTTTCGAGTTCTAGGCCACCCCAAGAGCTGATTCAAGTTTCAAAAGCTTTTAAATGACTTAACTAAGCTTAATCAACAAAAAGTTTTTCAATAAGCACACTCAATAAGCTGGAATAAGCAAATAAGCACTTAATTAAAAGTCAACTTCATGAGTTTTCTAGCAAAAAGTCAAAGTCAGTGTCTGATAAGCTCCAATTCAAACAAATGGGTCAAATGAGGATGGTTGATCACAAAAAGTAAGTTGTTGCAGGTCTGGATAAGCCAATATGGCTTATTAATAAGCTGAATGCAAAATTACACTAGCAGGGGCTAGTTTTGGGGTCTGAGCAGTGGAAACTTTTTCCACTGCTTGACTTTCTTGACTTTTTGTCTTTAGTGACTTTTTGTGGATTCAAGTTTCACAAAGGCACCCAAATGATCAGTTAATCATAAGGAGTCAATAAAAATCACAAAAACACAATCACAATCAGCCAATTAGTACAGTTAATTCAAAACATCACCAGATCTAGCCCAGACATGCACAAATAAGCAGTCATGGTTCAATAAGCACTTATAGCACAATCCAGCCAGCCAAACTTCACCAAATGCATACACAAGCTATAATAAACTAAAATGAACAAGTTTAAACAGGTTTCACGCAATGGTCAAAGTCTAGATCAAGATTCAAGCACAATAAGGTTACTGATGAACATTAACACAAGCAGATTTTTACTTTGCTGATGTACTTGACCAACAAGACAAATTCAAACACTCAAATCTCTTAGATATGTTATGAAAAATTTCATTTAACAGCTTATATCCCTAAACATGCATATACTCTAAGTATTACCAAAATTTTAGGTAAAAAACAGTCAAAATCAATAAGTTATAGCATAATCTTTGATTCAAGGTTTTAAACCCAATAACTTGCAGGTTTTAGTTCTCAACCAAGTAGATAACAGATAACAAGCATAAACAACAACTTTCAACAACACAATAGCAACTTATGATCTTAAACAAATAATCCCAAACACCCTTTATCTTTTTTAAATCAATTTTAAACAAGTATAAGTGTATTTCAAGACCACCCAAGCCCAATCAAACACATTAACAAGTATAATATGCAGTATTGAACAAGATTAGACCACAAATTCAGCAAGAACACAAGTAGCACACAAAATCACCAAAAATCAAGATTTTAAGCAGATTTTAGGTAGAGTGGTGCAAACCTCATGGATGTACATCCACACCCACGAATTTTGAGATTATGTGCTAGCAAGAACAAGCACAAGCTTCCACACAAACTCCTGCTAAGATTCAACAAGGTTAGAAGCAATTATATAAAAACAGTAAAGTGACAAAACCTTGATTAATGCAACTCTTGTACCCCACACTCGATTATCCCCAAGTTATAAGCTTCACAACACCTTGATATCACAATATCAGGATGCTATGATCAGCTTTATAGCCTAAGAATTCCAAGGTGTACCAAGAAACTTAGCAAAATATCAAGCTATAGGAAAATGTGCAAACTTTTGCACACTCCTTGTGAAAACGTTTTGAGATTCGGGTTTTAGCAAACAATAAACATAAACAAGCAGGAAATAACATTGGCACTTGACTTTTCTTCAAAGATTCAAACACATTTCATTACTTAGAATATATGCTTTACAGAACTTTGAACAAAGGAAAATTCAAGAGCAAAGAAAAAATGAAGCATCCGAAGGCTTTTATATAGGCTCACAAGTGACTATGAAAGCTAAAAAACGTGAAACCCTAACTATTGAAGTTCCAGTTATGCCCTTGAGGGTTTTGAAGTTATCTTGATCATGTGACTAGTTCTTGTTTTGTTGTGGAGCTGGCAAGGTGAAAAGTGCATCAAATGGTCTTGGTTAAGCTTAACTTCCAAGCAATGATATGGGACGTTGGATGATTGGCGAACTTTCGCATTTTGCTCAAAGGTGAAAAAGCAGGGGAATCTTGTGAGCTGGGTGGTGATGTGGCAAGCTTTTTGAAATTTGGGTTATGATTAAAACATGCTTAATCATAAATCTGGAAAGATTTAGGGGCTAATTTTTGGTAAACATGAAATTGCCAATTGAAATTATGAACATGAAGAACAGGTTTTTAATCTGTTTTTGGTAAGATTAAGTTTAAAAAAGTGTTTAGGCGCCAAGATTATTTAATAAATAATCCGGATTAGTGGAGGGCTGAGGTGGATGAATGGTGAAGGGTGATTGGTGGAATTCAAGTAGTGGGGCACGTGTCATGTGCTGATAGGTCTAGGTAACTTATGTTGTCTGCCAAGATTAACCCCTCATCTCTTATACTTCTTTCACTTGCAAATAAATACACCAAATTCGGATTCCCTTTGTTAGCAAAGTTTTGGTTTTCACACTTTTGCCCCAAAAAGTTTTGTAAAGTGATTTCAGGGGTATTTCTTGCCAATTCTTGATTCTTGAAGGGTTGTTTTGGCATTTTCTTCATAGGTAATGGTCTTGACTTGTCTTGTTGACTTCTTGGAGGACTGAATTCGCCAAGTCATGATTAATGACGGACCATTTTTGCCATTTCTTCGAAGTTAGGGGTCCTTTTGGTAATTTTGACATTTTTAAAGGACCAAACTTGTAATTTCTTGTAACTTGAAGTCCTTCATGGTATGTTTGATTTTGAGGAGGATTAATATTGACATTTTAGTTTTTTTGAGGGACTAAAATGGCCAATTATTCAAAGTGGAGGGCCCTTTTGTGATATTGACAAACTTTAGGGACCAATCTTGTAATTATGAAGATACAAGGGTTTAAAGTGTCAATTCTTCAATATGGAGGACCCTTCTTGCATAATCTTCAAATCTTCAAGGGTTTGTCTTGGAAAATTCTTCATTGGGGCTTGGTTCATTGTGCGGCTCCGTTTCCCGTGTTCGTTTTTGTATGATTCTTGTGATCTTTTGTCATTTTCTCAATATCCGTACCTAAAATATACAAGCAACAAACACAAGCATATATTTGGCCATTTTCATGATATTTAGTGCATTTAAAGCCCCTTTTGGACGATGAGACTATGTATAAAAGCAGTCTCATCACTCCCCCATACTAAACCATTGACGTGCCCTCACGCAATGCTAGAATAAAGTATCGTAGCATCTCCAAAATTCATTTTTATTCACTTTTATTGAACGATAAACTAGATATACTACTACTACTACTACTACTACTACTACTTGCGTTTTAGACATAATGTATGATTTTCATCGCAAAATGGGACGTTTAGGTTCATAGAATAAGAACACGTGAATGCTTCGTTAGAAATAATTTCATCGTCCTCGATTTTCACCCTAATTCTATGCTAAGCATGCAACGAGATCATTGTCATTATAAGTTAGTAATGCTAACACTACTCATATGCCCTAATCACGTACTTATCCTCCCATTATACTAAGTTGTATCTCTTATATTTTATTTTGTCTAGAATGTTTCACGAGGATACATTGTTTGACTTATGCGATGATAGAGATTTAGGTCTAAAAATAGAGTCCCAACGGTGTAACCAAGACCATCAAATTAATAACCCCTCCTAATAGACAACGATGTCAAAAAATTAAGTCAACAAGAAGGATCGATAAACACGGTTTTATAACGGTTTTGAACATGAGACTTATTACCAAGACTTTTATACGCCCCCTAACGGAAGGGCCTTATTATCATAGGTTTACCACCATCTTTTATTCAACTTCGCCATGAAGCTTTTATTATGACTTCGGTCTTGCCTTGCCTTTTATTATCCACCTCATCGGTGGTTTTATTAGCCAAAGACGTATATCCTCACGCTAAGGCGAATTTTGTATCTTTAAAGCTTTAAAGATTAAGGCTTGATTCACTTTCAATTTTGCATAGATTTTTCGGCCTTGTGAGCTTCAAATTGTTTGCTTGATTTAGGTGAGCACTTGAAATCTTATTATTGGGTGAAGCTTTCGATTATTCGGGTGCCAATACTTCAAAACCGTGACGCTGGCGATACCTTAATGTCTTCCAAATTTACTTACATGGAAGCTACTAGAAAAGACTAGAAACCAACAATCAAGACTAAACCGCTAAGTCAATATTTATTAAGCAAAAAATATTTACAAGCGAAGGGAGAATAAGCAAACAACGAGAACACATGAGTTTTTGAAAGAATACGAGTACTCTACGTTTAGCATAGTAACTTATAATTAACTCTATCATTTCTCGTCCTTATTTAAGAGACTGAGTCTAATATGAAGTTAAGGAATCAAAGCTAAGTGCTCAACACGCACGGTCGAGTCAAAAATTACTCTTATCCTCGCCATCGGAAAACCTACATTCGTGTCTTCAAAGACTTATAAAACATGAGAAAAAATTTAAAATTTGGCCATTTTTAGCCTTATTTTGCAACAAAACGATAAACAAAAAGATAAACTTTGGAAAGCGTGAAGGTTTGGCAAAGCAATTATCTATTCACCCCCTCCCCCCCATACTAAAGTTAAACATTGTCCTCAATGTTTCGAGTCTAGGGGTGCAAACACCCCATACTAGAGACGTAGTCGAATGCCTAATCTAGCATGGAAAGGGTGTAACCGTTAAATGTAAAGCCGTTTATGAAGTGTGCTAAAAACCTAAGGTTAGAACATCAAAGGATATATCATGGATATTGAGAAAGTCTTCAAAGCAAACGACCGAGTGCTCCCATAAAACGAACACGAGAATCTCCAATCGTGAAGATAATGATCATCTAAAATCCACAATACACAAACAACCACGAAACAAAGGTTGGAAGGGCAAAAATCCCCACACGTTACTACATTAGAAAGCGATAATATATACATAGGATAAGCATGGGAATCCCCCACGAGGCACCTTGTTTTTGATTACCGAGTCATGAGCTCGACTCGATCCACTCAATACTAATTATCATTGGGGAAGGTGATTTGGTTGAGGTAGTTCAAGGATGGAACTTCCCCGCCAAAGTAGTGCTTCAACCTATGTCCATTCACCTTGAAATTGGGGCCATCATTTTGAGCTAGCTCGATGGTCCCATATGGAAAAACTTGAGTCACGGTGAATGGACCAGACCAACGGGATTTCAACTTACCAAAAAAGATTTTCAAACGAGAATTAAAAAGCAAAACTTGATCCCCAATGTTAAAAACCCGGTTTTTAATTTTTGAATCATGCAACTTTTTAGTCTTTTCTTTATAAATCAATGAATTTTTATAAGCAATATCCCTTAATTCATCCAATTCATCCAATTCATTAAGTTTCATTTTCTGATGTTTTCCCGCGGTCTCCATATCATCATTACAATGCTTAAGGGCCCAATAATCTTTGTGTTCAAGTTCAATTGGCAAGTGACAATTCTTCCCATACACAAGCTTATAGGGATTGCACCCGATGGGCGTATTATGAGTGGTCCTAAAGTCCCATAAAGCATCGTCCAACTTATCCGACCAAGATTGTCGGTTTTCCCCAATCGATCTTTCCAAGATCCTCTTCAACGCTCGGTTTGAAACCTCGACTTGCCCACTCGTTTGTGGGTGATAAGCCGTAGAAAGACGATGTGTAACCCCATATTTCCTTAGGACCCTTTCGAATTGGTCGTTACAAAAATGGGTTCCACGATCGCTTATGATCGCACGAGGGGTTCCAAACAGAGAAAACAAGCTTTTTCAAAAACTTGACTACCACACGAGCATCATTGGTGGGCAAAGCCTTAGCTTCCACCCACTTAGATAGGTAGTCCGCGGCGACAAGGATGTACTTATTACCACGAGATGATGGGAACGACCCCATAAAGTCGATGCCCTAAACGTCAAAGATCTCACACACTTGGATGATATTTTGTGGCATTTCATCTTTTTGTGAGGCTTTTCCTTGTCGTTGGCATGAGTCACACGACTTCACAAGTTCATGTGCATCTCGGTAAATAGTAGGCCAGAAGAAACCAGCATCAAAGACCTTCTTAGCCGTGAGATTAGCACCGTGGTGACCACCCGTGGGTCCCTCGTGACAAGCTTTAAGGATGTTAGAAGCTTCAGTACTAAAGACACAACGTCGAATAATTTGATCCCCACAAGTTCGAAACAAGTAAGGGTCGTTCCAAAAGTAGAACTTGACGTCACGAAAGAATTTTCGTTTTTCTTGAGTCGTCATACCCTTGAAGATGAAGTTGCCCGCATGGTAATTTGCGATGTCCGCAAACCATGGGGTGGAAGAATCAAGCTTAAAATTCACTACACCATGTGTCTCGAGAGGAAATGTTTCGGTGATTTCCTTGGGCTCATAAACACTTTGGTGAGAATCATCCAAACGAGAAAGATGGTCGGCCGCTAGATTCTCGGCTCCTTTTTTGTCAACGATTTTGTGATCAAATTCTTGAAGGAGGAGAATCCAACGAAGTAATCTTGGCTTAGCATCTTGTTTAGCCATAAGATACTTGATAGCCGAGTGATCCGTATACACTATGCATTTCGTCAAGACGAGATAAGGTCGGAATTTCTCAAATGCATACACCACGGCAAGGAATTCCTTCTCCGTTATAGTGTATTTTAGTTGAGCCTCGGTCATCGTCTTGCTAGCATAGTGAATAGGCAAGAAGTGTTTTTCATGACGTTGCCCCAATACGGCCCCTATAGCGTAGTTACTAGCATCACACATGAGCTCAAAGGGGAGGTTCCAATTGGGAGCAACAAGAATGGGAGCTTCGGTAAGTTTCCTCTTAAGGATTTGAAAGGCTCGTACACAATCTTCGTCAAAGACAAAAGGTGCATCTTTTTCAAGGAGATGTGTAATAGGTCGAGAGATCTTTGAAAAATCCTTGATGAACCGACGATAAAAGCCCGCGTGGCCTAGGAAACTCCTAACTCCCTTAACGGTTTTGGGATGAGGTAATTTGGCGATGACGTCTACCTTAGCTTGATCTACCTCAATCCCCGCTTTCGAAACCTTGTGCCCTAAGATGATTCCACTTTTAACCATAAAATGACATTTTTCCCAATTAAGCACAAGGTTGGTTTCCTCACAACGCTTCAACATTCTCTCAAGATTCGACAAACACGAGGTGAACGAACTACCAAACACGGAAAAAGTCATCCATGAAGACTTCCATCGTCTTCTCGATCATATCATGAAAAATAGCCATCATGCACCTTTGAAAGGTTCTCGGTGCATTGCAAAGTCCGAATGGTATTCTACGATAGGCAAACGTTCCATATGGACACGTAAACGTAGTTTTTTCTTGATCACGAGGGTCGATGGGGATTTGGAAGTAACCGGAAAAACCATCAAAAAATCAATAGAAATTGTTCCCCGCAAGACGCTCTAACATTTGGTCCATTAAGGGCAAGGGAAAATGGTCTTTTCGAGTGGCTTCATTCAACTTACGATAGTCAATGCACACTCTCCATCCGGTCACGAGTCTAGTGGGAATTAACTCGTTGGCATTGTTTGGCACAACGGTCATCCCTCCCTTTTTAGGGACACAATGAATAGGACTCACCCAAGGGCTATCGGAAATAGGGTAAATCATTCCCGCGTCAAGGAGTTTTAGGACTTCCTTTTTGATGACGTCGTGAATTTTGGGGTTCACCCTCCTTTGACATTAGATTGCGGGTTTGTAATCCTCCTCCATTAAGATTTTGTGGGTAAAAAATTTGGGATCGATCCCCTTAATTTCGGATAACTTCCACGCGATTGCCCCTTTGTGATCCTTTAGAACATCGACAAGTGCGGTTTTTTCATCATTCGAAAGTTCTTTCGCAATAATAACCGGCAACTTGTCGCCCTCCTCCAAAAAGATACATTCGAGATGAGGAGGTAAATCTTTCAACTCGAGGATAGGTGGTTCCTCAATTGAAGATTTGGGCTCGATACTCATAACCTGCTCGGGTGGAGGAAATGGGAAATCGTTAAGAAAATCCTTGATAATTGAGAAGTCCTCCTTATTGTCGAGGTCTTCGTCACAAGTACGTGGAACATTGAATTATTCCAACGTAAAACCACCACCTTCAAATGGAGTGAAGGTTGGTGTCGAGTTATCAAAAATAGGATCTAACATAGTGGGATTGCCACTATTTTCATCATCACCAAAACTTAGAACTTCTTATGAAAATTCCTCGCAAACCACGTCGATCATATCAACGAGGTTTATGGTTGCAAAAGAATAAACATGAGAAATTTGAGAGTTTTGAGTTGCGTTTATAACAAGTTCCTCGTCGTTGAAACGTAAGGTGATCTTTCTAGCATGCACATCGATTAAAGCCATAGACGTATCTAAAAACGAACGACCTAAAATGAGAGGAACTTGAGGATCCGTGGGAATATCGACAACGATAACGTCTATCGGATAATAGAACTTTCCCACTTTCACAAAAACGTCTTCCGCCAATCCACATGCGGGAATCGTGGAATGGTCGGCCAACTCGATAGACATTAGTGAAGGAGTAAGATTAGGAAGATTGAGCGACTTGAAGATTGCAAGTGGCATCAAGTTAATGCTAGCACCAAGATCGGCCAAGGCATAGCATTCTTCCATATCTTGGATTGCACAAGGAATCAAGAATTTACCGGGATCACCGACTTTTTGAGGTATGCGGTTAAGATAAACCGATGAACAACTAGACAATTGTTGCAATTTCTCCTTGTTGTTTAATATACTCTTAATGTTTGCGGCAAATCGAGGCATCATGACCAAAGCATCGGCGAAACTCACATTAAAGTGCAAATCACGAAACATTTTCATAAAAAGCTCAAATTGATAATTATCGCGCTCTTGACGTTTCTCCTTTCTATGTCTCGATGGATAGGGCAAAGGTGGTATGGGTTGAGGCATAGGCATAGCCTTTGGAATATCGGGTTCCAAATGTGGTAATGGGTCAACCGTAGGTGTGGCATGAGCGTACTTCGTGGGATTTGTACATGCTCCTTTTCGACCACCACCTCGGGTTCTTCCTCAATTGCATCCTCCGTAAGAGCAATTGGTTGAGGAGTCGGTTCCTTAAGTGTCTTACCACTACGTGTGGTAATCACTTTCATCTCTCCCTTAGGGTTCGATATGGTGTTACTAGGAAGACTACTCGAAGACGGTTTGCACATAATAGCCTCAAACATAGATGAAATTTTGTCCTCAAACATGGATTGCCTCTTCTCGGCCTTAATCATTTCTTGCTTAATTTCATGTTGCCCTTGTTCCATTTTTTGTTGGTTTTGTTGTAACCTAGTTACATTTTCTTCCATTTTGTTTGTATGGATTTTAAGCTCATTTGCTAACTCATTTTTCAAATCCTTCTTCAAGTCGTTCTTAAACTCGGATCATAGGCTAATGATTTCTCTTTGAATGTTGTCAAACCTAGCATCGTTTCCATTAGCGTATTCAACAAATTCTTTTGGAAGATCTTTCAAAGTTTGCAAACCTTTTGAAAATCACTTTGATTTTTTTTTGAAACTTGATTATTAGCCCCTTGATTCCCATAGTTTCCTTTGTAATTGTTTTTGAAACCAACTTGATTGTTTCGATAGTTGTTGTTAGCATTTTGATTTGAAGCAAAACCCGTTGGAGTCAATTGATTAGAGCGGGTAACTTGACCGTTTTTGTTGTAAGTTCCCGTGGCCGCGTAGGCACTCGAAGTGTTACCACCGTTGGTAATGCACTCGGAGAAATCATGACCTCCACCACAATACATACATGAAGCCTCAACTGCTTTAGCCGTAGCGGGAGCACTTTGTTCTCCAACTTTGAATTCAATTAAAAGTCCTTTAAGCTTATCAAAGATTTTAATTTTCCAAATTCGCCTCAATTTGGCAAGCATCGATGGTAGTAGAGCAAGAAGGTGAAGCCGAAGACGAAGCCTTACGAACACCCGACGTGCTACGAGGACTATACACCTTAGATCTATTCTCAATTATCACCAAAGCTTCCTCAACCGTTTTACACAAAAAATTACCACCCGCGGCGGCATTTAGATAATCCCTTTTCATGATCATTAAGTCTATTGTAAAACGTGTCAATTTGATGCAAGTCGGAAAAACCGTGATGAGGACACTCATGTAACATTTCCTTAAACCTATTCCAAGCCGTTGAAAAACTCTCAATAAATTCTTGTGAAATTTTTGAAATCTCGTTTTTCAAATGCGTAGTCTTAGAGGGCGGGAAAAATTGGTTCATGAATTTTGAAACGACATCCTTCCACGTCAATATAGAATTGGGTGGCTCTTTCTCTAACCAAATTTTAGCGGGCCCCGCTAGGGAATACGGAAAAAGCATCATCTTAATCGAGTCATTAGCAACATCCTTAAATTTGCAAGTGGCGGTAAGACGATTGAATTGGCGGATATGGTTGTGCGGGTTGTCCTTTTCATCACCACGGAATTTGTTGTTTTGGATCATCGACAACAAACCCGTTTTCACTTCAAAATTCTCCGCAAGGATAGCGGGAATTACAATAGCTTCTCCATAACCCTCGGTGGGTGCTTGAAGTAACTCCATCATAGTTCGATTCTCCATGGTTGGTTCCTCTCTTACGATAGGTTCGTCAATAGGAGACTCCTCACTAGAAAGATTAGGAGTAGGTATTGACTCCTTTCGGTTTTTTCGTTTACGTGCACGTCTTGCTTGATTACGAGTAAGAATAAACGTCACGTACAACATGGGGATGAGCAAAGAAGATTCTTTTTGGTGTTTTGTATTTTTCCAATTTTTTGTGGTTTTTGATTGTTTTTACTTTTTTTTTGCATTTTTGTGATTGTATTAAGTAGACCAAAATCTACAAATCTCCTCCTTAATCAAATCTCTTGATTAAAGAAGCCTCAAGGAATGAAAACGATCACGTGAAGTGAACGCCTTCGATGACTTTAAAACGTTGGTGGAACACCAAAACGTTCAAGAGGGTTTAATCAAATGAAACCAAGAAAGTATATATGATACTTAATAATACTTTGGGCGGCAAAACCCTCGGTTAGCTTTCAATCTCAAAATACTCACAAGCAAGCGGGGAAACGAGGTGACGCGAAGCACTTAAGAGCCTTTTTCCTTAGGATATATTTTATAATACCCGCCTTATACCCACCTTATATATTCACGAAAGTATTTATCTATTTTTGCCTTTTCTTTCTTGTTTGAGATTCAAATACAATGATTGGGTAATGACCTCCCAATTCAAGGTTGTGTTTTCACACTTTTGGAGTACTTGTGAATTTATTGTTCTACGTATACAATATGGTATTAGTATTCACACAAAAAACAAAAACCGATAATACGTATTAGTAGAGTGCTACTAATACCAATAGATATTATGGCTATATATAAAAACAACAATTGCCAAATCAAAACACAACACGCCTCCCCGGTAGCGGCGCCAAAATTGATGTAGCGTTTTTACTACCCTTTAGGAAAAGAGAGCAAAATAGGGAAAGTATTAAGTGTCGGTTTAGGAAAACCAAGCACTAATGACCAATGTGGTTCAAGTTCGTTTCCCAAGGAGACAAGTGCGTTGTGTTAAGAGATTATATTTATAAGAAGAGAAAATAGAAATGAGATAAGAAGATAATGACGGTTACGATGACTAATTAAACTAAGACGATAAAGTCGTACACGTAAAATCGTAAAAAGTGCCAAAATTAAAAATTTACCCTAAAAATCCCTAGAAAATTGCAATAAATCCTAAATAATGTAATTAGAGTTTACAAAAAATCAAAAATCACTCAAACCTTTTATTTAATTAAATAATAATTTTTTTAATGCTAATTAAAGCCTAAAAATCAATTTAATTAACAAAAAGCCCAAAATGAGATTTTCAATTGTAAACCTCTAAAATGACTTAACTAAATTTAAAACTATTTTTGAAAATTTTAAAATTAATAAAAACTATTTAAAAACAATTAAAAACTATTTAAACTTAAAATAATTATAAAAATTAATCTAATGACAATAAAATTATTCTAAAAGTTGTAAAATTCCTAACTTAATGTATTTAACCTAAGAAAAATATAAAAACTTGAAAAATCTAAATTTTAATTTTTAATAATAAAATAATAATAAAATAATATTAAAAATCCAAAATTTATAAAAAAATTCTAAAAAGTTGCAAACTAGTTTAATTTAACCTAATAAACACAGAAATGAAGTTGAATTTACCTAAATACCCGGAATGGGCCTAGAATGGGCCAAAAGTCCAAACAGTTAGCTTAATGGGCTTTTTAAGGCCCAATAAGAAAAATGTTGTCCAACTAAGCCCAAAAACTCCTATCTGACTCAAAATTTGATTTTAAAGACAAAACTCTAAAGGCCCAAAAGCTGAAAACGAGTATAAGCTAGCTTATTTCAAAACAGCTTATTCTTAATGGGCTTTTTGTCCCATTAAGCTATAAGCTGATGCCATAAGCTCAATTTAGACACACAAGCTTCTTTTGAGTTACTTAAGAGTTCTGTAAAAAAAATTTGAAATAAGCACAAGGAATAAGCCTGAAAAAGCAATAAGCTATCTTCATAAAACGACAAAATAGTCGTTTTCGAGTTCTAGGCCACCCCAAGAGCTGATTCAAGTTTCAAAAGCTTTTAAATGACTTAACTAAGCTTAATCAACAAAAAGTTTTTCAATAAGCACACTCAAAAAGATGGAATAAGCAAATAAGCACTTAATTAAAAGTCAACTTTATGAATTTTCTAGCAAAAAGTCAAAGTCAAGGTTTGATAAGCTCCAGTTCAAACAAATAGGTCAAATGAGGAAGATTGATCACAAAAAGTAAGTTGTTGCAGGTCTGGATAAGCCAATATGGCTTATTAATAAGATGAATGCAAAATTACACTAGTAGGGGCTAGTTTTGGTGTCTGAGCAATGGAAACTTTTTCCACTGCTTGACTTTCTTGACTTTTTGTCTTTAGTGACTTTTTTGTGGATTCAAGTTTCACAAAGGCACCCAAATGATATGTTAATCATAAGGAGTCAATAAAAATAACAAAAACACAATCCCAATCAGCCAATTAGTACAGTTAATTCAAAACATCACCAGATCTAGCCCAGACATGCACAAATAAGCAGTTATGGTTCAATAAGCACTTATAGCACAATTCAGCCAGCCAAACTTCACCAAATGCATACACAAGCTATAATAAACTTAATGAACAAGTTTAAACAGGTTTCATGCAATGGTTCAAGGTCTAGATCAAGATTCAAGCACAATAAGGTTACTGATGAACACTAACACAAGCAGATTTTTACTTTGCTGATGTACTTGACCAACAAGCCAAATTCAAACACTCAAATCTCTTAGATATGTTATGAAAACTTTGATTTAACAGCTTATATCCCTAAACATGCATATACTCTAAGTATTACCAAAATTTTAGGTCAAAACAGTCAAAATCAATAAGTTATAGCACAATCTTTGATTCAAGGTTTTAAACCCAATAACTTGCAGGTTTTAGTTCTCAACCAAGTAGATAACAGATAACAAGCATAAACAACAACTTTCAACAACACAATAGCAACTTATGATCTTAAACAGATAATCCCAAACACCCCTTATCTTTTTCAAATCATATTTAAACAAGTATAAGTGTATATCAAGACCACCCAAGACCAATCAAACACATTAACAAGTATAATATGCAGTATTGAACAAGATTAGACCACAAATTCAGCAAGAACACAAGTAGCACACAAAATCACCAAAAATCAAGATTTTAAGCAGATTTTAGGTAGAGTGGTGCAAACCTCATGGATGTACATCCACACCCACGAAATTTGAGCTTATGTGCTAGCAAGAACAAGCACAAGCTTCCACACAAACTCCTACTAAGATTCAACAAGGTTAGAAGCAATTATATAAAAACAGTAAAGTGACAAAGCCTTGATTAATGCAACTCTTGTACCCCACACTCGATTATCCCCAAATTATAAGCTTCACAACACCTTGATATCACAATATCAGGATGCTATGATCAGCTTTATAGCCCAAGAATTCCAAGGTGTACCAAGAAACTTAGCAAAATATCAAGCTATAGGAAAATGTGCAAACCTTTGCACACTCCTTGTGAAAACGTTTTGAGATTCAGGTTTTAGCAAACAATAAACATAAACAACCAGGAAATAACAATGGCACTTGACTTTTCTTCAAAGATTCAAACACATTTCATTACTTAGAATATATGCTTTTACAGAATTTGAACAAAGGAAAATTCAAGAGCAAAGAAAAAATGAAGCATCCGAAGGCCTTTATATAGGCTCACAAGTGACTATGAAAGCTAAAAAACATGAAACCCTAACTACTGAAGTTCCAGTTATGCCCTTGAGGGTTTTGAAATTATCTTGATCATGTGACTAGTTCTTGTTTTGTTGTGGAGCTGGCAAGGTGAAAAGTGCATCCAATGGTCTTGGTTAAGCTTAACTTCCAAGCAATGATATGGGACGTTGGATGACTGGCCAACTTTGGCATTTTGCTCAAAGGTGAAAAAGCAGGGGGATCTTGTGAGCTAGGTGGTGATGTGGCAAGCTTTTTGAAAGTTGGGTTATGATTAAAACATGCTTAATCATAAATCTGGAAAGATTTAGGGGCTAATTTTTGGTAAACATGAAATGTCCAATTGAGATTATGAACATGAAGAACAGGTTTTTAATCTGTTTTTGGTTAAGATTAAGTTTAAAAAAGTGTTTAGGCGCCAAGATTATTTAATAAATAATCCGGATTAGTGGAGGGCTGAGGTGGATGAATGGTGAAGGGTGATTGGTGGAATTCAAGTAGTGGGGCACGTGTCATGTGCTGATAGGTCTAGGTAACTTATGTTGTCTGCCAAGATTAACCCCCATCTCTTATACTTATTTCACTTTCAAATAAATACACCAAATCCGGATTCCCTTTGTTAGCAAAATTTTGGTTTTCACACTTTTGCCCCAAAAAGTTTTGTAAAGTGATTTCAGGGGTATTTCTTACCAATTCTTGATTCTTGAAGGGTTTTTTGGCATTTTCTTCATAGGTAATGGTCTTGACTTGTCTTGTTGACTTCTTGGAGGACTGAATTTTCCAAGTCATGATAAATGAGGGACCATTTTTGCCATTTCTTCGAAGTCAAGGGTCCTTTTGGTAGTTTTGACATTTTTAAAGGACCAAACTTATAATTTCTTGTAACTTGAAGTCCTTCATGGTATGTTTGACTTTGAGGAGGATTAATATTGACATTTTAGTTTTGTCGAGGGACTAAAATTGCCAATTCTTCAAAGTGGAGGGCCCTTTTTGTAATATTGACAAACTTTAGGGACCAATCTTGTAATTATGAAGATACAAGGGTTTAAAGTGTCAATTCTTCAATATTGGAGGACCCTTCTTGCATAATCTTCAAATCTTTAAGGGTTTGTCTTGGAAAATTCTTCATTAGGGCTTGGTTCATTGTGCGGCTCTGTTTCCCGTGTTCGTTTTTGTATGATTCTTGTGATCTTTTGTCATTTTCTCAATATATGTACCTAAAATCCACTAGCAACAAACACAAGCATATATTTGGCCATTTTCATGATATTTAGTGCATTTAAAGCCCTTTTTGGACGATGAGACTATGTATAAAAGCAGTCTCATCAAACAACCATCAATAAAAGAACATATGGACAATATGTTACAATTATGCATTAACAATTACCATTCAAGATTAACCATACAATCACAATTCCAAGGCACCAAGCCTTACCAATAATCATAATTACCAAGGCTCCCAGCCTTACCAATAATCATGGTACCATAGGCGCCCATACACCTATGAACCAATCCCAATGCCCCGCCTTGTCAACATCCCCTTGGTACCAAGTCAAACCACAATAACAATCAAGAATCGCATAGCAGTTAGTCACATAGGTGTACACACAAGTCCATCACAAACCATAAAAACACTTATAGCATTATTTACAAAACCATACAGTGTCTCTTCCATCCTATCTGGAAGTCAAATCATTTATAGCTCATAAAAACATAGGACTATGAAACTCACCTGAACAAGCTTCTCCAAGTACCCGCACTCTAGCAAAATCTAAACACACAAGCGTATACAATCAAGACATAAACAACGTACCAAAATGGCTCATCAATCTATGATGGATATCTAACATTTTCCTACAACTTAACCCCATTTATATGCCATATGCATCTCATGACACCCCTCTATAAAACCCTTAACTTAGTTTAGTTCATAACTCGCCCCGTTAACATTTAACCCAAAACAGTCCCGTTTTTCATACCTTAAACTATGGGTCGAACACCCCCTAAACCAAATCAACGTCCTCTGTAAAAGAAATCATATGCCCTTACATGTGTTAGCTAACTCTCCTCTTTGGCCGTAACCTTGAAGACACTGGTAAGGCCTCTCTCTCTCTCTATATATATATATATACTTTTACCTATCTAGAATTTACTGATTTTGAACATATGAAAAGTTTGTTATGATCAGAGGGTCTTACCCTAACCCATTTGTTTAGACCTCCTCCAGATATTTTATTTAATATATAATCTAACTCTCATGTTCGTTTGAAGGTTCCAATATAACCCTAAGTACCCCAAACAATTCAAAACATAAAAAGAAAATAGGCTGATCTAAAACGGATTTAACATAATTAACCAAATTAATTACCCTCATCATGTTTAATCATTAACCCTAATTATTCTAATCAAGTCTATATCATTGTGATAACATTAAATTGCAGATTTTTTAATAAACACTAACCTAGATCCATCATATAATGATTAAGAAAGAATTAAAAACAATTTAATTAAAAGGGTTTGAAGAGTTTACCTTAGATTTTTGGAAAACAAGATTTTTGATGAAGAACCCTAATTTTTTTTCCATGGATTTCGAATCACTCATGATCTCCAGGGATTTTATGATGTGTTTTTGTTAATAAAAAGTTTTTGTATATTTTCCTAACAAGTCCTTGGCCCAATACAAAAGCCCGATTCCCCTTTTTCCCTTTTTTCCCTTTTCTTTTTCTTTCTTGCATCAAAAAACCGACTATACCCCTTTAATTTCGTTTTTTTTTTCATTTTTATTATTAATAATTGTATTAATAATATTACCTTGATTTTCCTTAATTTATTTCAGCTCTTAAATCCTCCAAAACCTCAAAACCGTAAAACTAGTCAAATTTACGCGTATACCGTAAAAGACGTAAAAATATACAGTTTTATAAAAACTCTTAAAATATGAAATAAACTAATTAACTAATTCCTAAATGACTTAAAAACATCCCAAAAAAATACTCCCGTGACTAAATACCTCTTCCGAGACCCCTAAATGCAAAACCCTAAACCGTAAAAATACGATTTTCTATAATACATATACGTATACGTAAATCCACTAAATAACACCATCTCATTTCATAGTCACTACCATGTGGGCTCATGATCATGAAATAACCGTTCCTCGATTTACTTATGAGTACCATATACCCATAAACGATATCCAAACCTCACTCTAAACACACAAAATAAACACATAAGCACATAAAAGCACATATTTGCACAAAACATCTTAAACTACAGTCTAAGTGACGAACCCCAAAAATCATGGTTGTCACAAGAAGTCCCGCGCTTACAAGCCTCATGAAAATGTTCTTCGTGTGCTTCGTCAGGCACATTGATGAAATTCACAAATTCGGGCTCATTGGGACGTTTGGAAAGTTTACCCATGTTAAAGACGATTTTGTCATCCCCTACCCTCATGATAAGCTCACCCGCGGCTACATCAATTAATGTACGCCCGGTCCTCAAGAAGGGTCGTCCCACAATTAAGGGAACACGGGGATCCATCTCATAGTTGACTACAACAAAATCGGCGGGGAAAGTGAATTTGTCGACTCTTACGAAAAGATCCTCGGCTATCGCTACCGGATAAGCAACCGAACGGTTAGCTAATTCCAAAGTCATACGAGTACGGACTAGCTCGGGTAGAGATAATTGTTTCCATACGGACAATGGCATAAGATTGATACACGCTCCGAGATCCGCCAAAGCCATACAATTCTCTACACCCGGAAAATTGCAAGGAATAAGGAATCGACCGAGATCTCCTAACTTAACCGGTAATTTTCTCAAAAGAATGGCGGAACAATTCTCATTCAATTGGGTGTTGGCGTTATCGAGAAACTTTTCCTTATCATTTAAAAGGTCCTTAAACATCATAGCATACTTAGGCATGTGAGCGAGAGCCTCGACAAAGGTGATATTAAAATTCAATAGTTTGAACATTTTTAGGAAGTTCAAAACTTGAATATCATCCTTATTCTTCAATTTCTCTTTCCTCAACCTTGGGTGGAGGAGGGGGTAGAAGTGGAAGGTTAAGGTATCGGTTTGGGAACCGAAAGTGTGGTATAAAATTAAGGTACATGTGGAACATAAGGTTTAGACGAAAGCATTAAGGGTGGTATCTCACAAGTAGAAGGTAAAGGAAGGTGGGTAGAAGTAGAAGGAATCTCGGGCCCTTGTTTAGGTGGGGAATAAGAAGGTTCTTCGGTGGTCTTACCGCTCCTAGTAGTGATGGAATTAACATTAGCCCTAGGATTGGTCACGGTGTTAGAAGGGAGGGCACCTTGGGGACGAAGGGTTTGAAGAATTTGCATAAATTTCCTATCGGTCGATTCTTGCATCTCTTTCATGGTTCGCTCATGATCGGTTAATTTTTGTAGAACCAAGTCCATTTGAGGATTATGCATGTTCATTTGATTATACCCTTGATTGTTAA
Organism: Glebionis coronaria; assembly: GCA_025667525.1. Taxonomy (NCBI): domain Eukaryota; kingdom Viridiplantae; phylum Streptophyta; class Magnoliopsida; order Asterales; family Asteraceae; genus Glebionis; species Glebionis coronaria. The sequence goes on from CM046881.1 coordinate 217,182,344, forward strand.
ACCCTTGATTAGGAAAACCTTGGTTTGGATTATAATTTTAAAAACCTTGATTAAAACCTTGGTTTTGAAAACCTTGGTTATTAAAGCCTTAATTTTGATTAAACCCTTGGTTTTGCCCTTGAAAATTCCCTTGATTTTGATTAACACCCCTAGTATTAACATTCCCTTGAAAATTACCCCATTGAGGACCTTGGTTCCTATTTTGGGCGAGTGAGGGTGGTCTTTGTGGAACTACAAAACCCGGGGGAGCCAAATAGTTAGTCGATTTATAAGATAAATTATTCACATCGACATTCGGTTTAAAAAGCACCCTCTCATTAGTGTTATAAGCATAAACTTCTTGTTGATATGTGTCATAAACCTTGTCACAGTTATAATACGAATGTGGTCCACCACAAGTCTCACACATTTCACAAGTCTCTTTTAGGGCATGTACATGCGTAGTGGGAGGGTTATCTCTTAGAGCAAGTTGTTTTACTATTGAAGTAAGCTCCTTAATTTGATTAGTCACCTCACTATCACTAGCAGTAGCCATAGTAGCCCTTACACTCTTGGTTTGGACTTTGGCTTTGTCTTCAATGATTGCCCAAGCCTCGTTCATAGTTTTCACAAGAGTATTACCCCTTAAAGCACTATTTAGTGAATCTTGGTCATTCAAACTTAATCCATTATAAAAAGTATTAATTTGATGTACCTTAGTAAAACCGTGTTGTGGACACTTTCCCAAAAGTTCTTTAAAACGATCCCAAGATTCACTAAACGTCTCACCATAATTTTGTTCAAAAGTGATGATATAATTCCGCAAAGCGGTAGTACGTGAGGGTGGAAAGAAGTAATTTATGAATATTGTCTCTAGGTCCGCCTATGTGGCAATAATTTGGGGTGGTTAAGTGGACAAACCTCTTGATATGATCGTGAGGATCATCATGAGTGCGGCCCAAGAAAGGTGTTGCCGAAACCATTTGAATAAAACCGGTTTTGAGCTCGAAGTTGTTGGCGTCAATAGCCGGCACCACAATCGCATCGTCATTGCCTTCAAGTGTGATTGCAAGAGCTCAATCATTGGACGGTTATCCATGGTGTTAACAACAGCAGGCTCGATGATAGCGGCTTGAATGGATTTCCTTTTGCGGGAACGGGTACGCATACACCTACAAAAGAAAAAGATAGCAAAGAAATAGAAGAAATAAAGTTAACGTATAAAGAAAATATTTTTGGTGCAAAACTTTTGGAAAAGAAATGCTTTTTATGATTTTTTAAATGTTTTGGATTTTTGAAATTTTAATTTTTTTTTGAAATTTTTTGAAATTTTAAGCTAGAAAAATGACGTTCAAAAGTGAACGGATCCCAAAATCCAACGTGTCTCTCACAAAAAACCGATAATCTTTACGAAAAGAGCCGACAGTGGCGCCATTTTAATAACTGGATTTTAGGTTCTTGAACTGGTCTTATCGAATTGAAACCGGGTTTTAAGTGTAACTCAGTAGTTTTTGGTTAAGAAAAGAAAAAGGTTGATTATCTATTTTAAACTAAAAATAAATGCGGAAAAGATTAAAACTTGACGAATAAAACAAGTTAAAAAGAAATAAAGCAAATTTGAAATTTAATAAAAAGTAAAATTTAAAAATAAAATAAAACAAAAACTTTAAAATTAAACTTGACAAAATTGGTGGGAAAAATAAAATTTGAAACTAATTCGGAATTCAAAATCAAAATCTAATTCGGAAACCAAATGAAAAGTTATTCGGAATATAATCTTCAAAACTAATTCAGAATAAATTTGCAATAACTAATTCGGGAAAACATAAAATGACTTAATTTGGAATGCACTAACATTAGCTAATTCGGAATAACCTTTTTGCATGTAATTCGAAATAGTTTAAATCGTTACCTAGTTCGGAATATCAAAAATGTTATTAATTCGGAATACACCAAACTCTAACCTAATTCGGAGTAATTGCAATAGTACCTAATTCAGAAAAACTCAATCTGTAACTAATTCGGAATGTTGCTGAGTATGTTAATTCGGAATATATAGATCATGAACCGATTCAGAATACACAAGTTTCTAACCCTAATTCGGAATGCATATACAATAATGTAATTCAGAATAAACCTTTTATACCTAATTCGGAATTTTTGTTTTAACACCTAATTCGGATTAAACACTATGTATCTAATTCGCAATATTTAATCAAAACACAAGTCGGAATTGGGGTTTATCAATTCGGGTAAAAAGAAAATAAGCAAATAACCAAAAATTAAGCCAAACTATTTTTTTAGAAAAAACTAATTAAGCCACAAATCAAAAACTCTAAAAACACAAAATAAGAAAATTTAATAAAATCAACTTTCAAAGCATTAATCTACCAAATCACTTAAATGAAAAATAAGCTAAAAACAAATAATCAATAAGCACAATAAGTTATAACATCAACCATGTCAAAACAATAAGAACAATGAAATAAGCACTTCACTCAAATAAGCAATAAGATCAAATAAGCTACATGACTAACCAAATCAAACATAAGATTTAAAACAAGAAAGGAAGAATGAGATTTGTTTAATAAGCTTGAATTAAAGATTAAGATTAAGATAAGATTCAACAAAACAAGATTAAAGATAAAAAGATTTAGAAACTTGAAAGAAAACTTAGAGAGAGAAAGTAATACACATACTCCTAATCACCTTAATGAAAAACTAAAAATAAACTAACTAACACAAATGAAGGTTTAAGGTCTATTTATAGTGGAAGGGATGTGGTGTTGTTGCTTCCTTCTTTCTCTTTGTCTTCTCGTCTTTTTAAATAATTCGTCTTTCTCGACTTTGTCTCGGGATTTGTCGATAGATAAAATGAACTTGTCTTCTAATTTTCTTATTTTATTAGACTTGTTTCTTCGACTTCGTTAAACTTCCGTCTTTGGTCTTTTTCTTCAATAAATCTTCATAATAGGCCTTTGACTTCCGTTCTTTTTGCACTCTTTATCTTTTGACTTTGTCTTTTGTCTTTTTCTTCGATAAAAGCCCGTGAAAGCCCGTGTTTTCTTCATTTTTCATATTTTGGTCCTAAAACACAATAAAAACATAAACCACGCATAATTCCGACTTTTACGACACTAAATACACGTTTTGGTCTCGTTTTTATTTGTTTTAAGTGGTAAAAGGTTAAGTGTTTTCACACTTATTAATTATCATGTACTCAAAATCTTGCAAGTATTAATAAAAAGTCGTGGTCCCTAGCTAGTTCCATGACGCATTTCAAACATTTTTTGCATATATAATTTGTATATCATATCATGTCTGCTGGCGTACGCGTACACAAACGTTTCCAGACGAAATAAGAGGAATGGGTCTAACCTACTAATTAGACTCGGCGTGTAAGAGGGATGCAACCCCATCGACCGCGGATCACGTATCCGTGTTAGGCCCCTTGCTATTATGACGTCGTAGCAAGTTTTTCACAGACAGTATATTCATGTTGGGCCTGGGAATAAGACACAATTGTGCGCACCTAACAACAGGTCAGCCTCCCCTGGTCGTCCATGTGGTAGTAGCGGTATACCGCACGTAATGAGTTTACCTCATCCACAAGGACCATTTATGCAATTACACTAATTCATAACTTTGACAACACTGAGTTGACAACTTAAACGTGGGACAACTAGTCATAAACACAAAAAGCACTTAAGTTGTTTCAGCCTGGGTGCGAACACACACACCTACAAGTCTAGAAAACAAATTGTTTCAATGTTACATCAAGTGTTTGACAATAAATTGGAATCGGATAAGGACTTCTTAAGCTTTAGGACAAGAGGACGGTAGGAGGATTCCCGGTGCTCCTTCATATTCTTCTCCATCAAATCCAGTAGCCTCGCGTCCCTGCAAGGGTGATGGAAGCACAGGGACCGTATCTACAAGGTGGGCAACACCGGCAGATGAAGATGCTTCTAGACCCAACGCAGCTCTCTTACATGAGGCACGGCTAGCATATGCCGCAAGGACCTCTAACACTGGAACCTCCTTCGCAATTTGGAAGGGGTTGAGTACATCACGCGGATGGAAAACTCTGGTACCATCAGCTGTTCTTTGGAAGGCTTTAAGTGAAAGTCCGCTTGAGCATCGGCGCCCTCCAACTTGTGGCGCGCCAAGGTTAGGCCTTCCATAAAACCTCCAAGGGAAGCTCCAGGTCCTTACTACCAAGACCAAACGAAGGCACGGGAGATTCTTTCATTTTCCCCATGGCAGAAGTCACCTTGGACCTTGCGGTAGGATCATAGAAAGCTACATCCTTTAATTCCTCCTTCAGTAAACCCGCCTCATGTGCCTTCTCCAGACCTACAGATTTACCTTCGTTGATGGCAGCAATCACCGACTGGGCATAGGTTGCCCGCAAGGTTGGATCTTCAAGGGCACCCATGGCCGCCAAGCGCAACCCACGACATACCAACCAACGCTTCTCCGCGACCTCACGCATTAGGCGCGGGCACAGGTCTTCATCATATTCCACGTTGAGGCGTTTGACTTGGTCCGTTAGATCACCTATGCTCCCTTTTACCCGCGCACCAAAAGAATCATCCACGGAAAACATATGATATTTACATTGCTCGAAGGATTTCATCGCATCTACGTTAGAGGCCTTGAGTTGATCTAATTGAGCACGCTCCTCTAACAAAATGGCTGCAAGCTCATACCTCTCCTCGGTCAACATGTGTATGGTTGCAGCATCCTTCTTCCCTCTCTATCCCTCATTCTCAATTTTCTCTTGAAGGCCTTGGAGAGATTGAGCATTTTCCTCATAGGCTTGAGCAAGTTTCTCTTCGGAAGCTTTAACGCTCTCCTGCCCAGGGGGCACGATGTGGTCAAGGAAGCTGGCGCAGTCAGCTGCGCTGGTCAGATCGGAAGAACGTGGAAGGTTCCACTTTGGACAAAATATAGGATCCTCCACATACGCGCTTCCCCCTGCTGCATAAGTATCCTTTGGGGGGGAGACGCGCAGCATCGGCAGGAGATGGGATCCCCTGGTCATGACTGTAAATAAACATAGAGAGTGTCAACGATATATAAACTAAACAAGTGAAGAGCAATTACATAGGGAGGTATATTTGTCGGCACTCACCTTAGGCTGATGATGGCGGGGGGGGGGGGGGGGGGGGAGGGGGGTTCCATCAAATTTATCACCCGTATCTTCCTCTGAGGGGTGCTCGGCAGAGACTTCTTCTTGATGTCCTTGAGTGGATACGATGGAAGATCTGGCCTTAGTACGAGCAGATTTCCGTGAAGTGGTTGGGGGGCTCCTTTGTCTCTTTCGAGATAAGTTGATGGAAACTTCTTCTTCCTTCTCAAATTGGTGGGCGGCTATCTCAGCATTCTCGGACAAATTAAATTATGATAATGTCGGACTCCCCTCTGGTTGTTGTTGTTGTTGTTGTTGTTGTTGTTGTTGTTTTTGTTGCTCTACATCCATGTCATCATGTGCATGGGCAGCTGATGCCTCTCCAATCTCGAGATCCATAGTGTTTCTCTCAGCTCGGGCACGCAATGGCTCCTCATTTTCCTTCAGCGGGCGCGAATAGACAATCAAATCTTCTGGAACGCTTCACGGACGAGATCAAGAATATCCATCACTGTGTAACACATTGTAAACAAACAAAATTTTTTTTGTTAGATAGAAAGAGAGGCAACATACTTACAAAATGGTACGAAGAATGTTGAGGAGACCACTAACCCTGGCCACGTGGAGTGCGGAAGTAAGGAACTTCGCGCCGCCATAAATGATTGCGCGACTAAGTCCCAAATTACATAGCAGGACTTCAGGATAGGCCTGTATGGGAATGCGGTTGTTGTTTAAAATGTCTACATCTATGGCGCTATACGTGGTGGGGCCAGGCATGGGGTCCTTCCTCAACGTTCTGGAGGTCAGAAAGGGGGTATTGGAATAGGTAGGCGGCATCGTCGATCCAAAAGAAGGAGTCGTTCCAATTCCTTAACGAGTCAAGTTTCTCCACATAAAATTGGAAACCCCCTTTTGTTTTGCGAACGACACCCGCCCATTAGACAGTAGGCGCTGGTAGAAGACACGGAATAAATCCACATTAGGTTCTATACCCATGGTACGGCAATTGACTTCGAAATTATATATTTTCGCTGCCCCTATACAGTGTAGTTGGGAAATATGGATCTCAGAATGCATAAGTATACTTATGAGAAAGCGCGACATAGGGATTCGGTGGTTGGCATAATCGAAAAACCTGTTGTACATGCCTATTTTGACCTTGGGGGTGTGTCTAATATTTCGGTGCGGATTTGGTACTTCAGGGTGAAAATAGTGAGGGATATAGTAGTCCGTCGTGAAACGGTCAAGTTCCTCGATGGTTGTAGTGGAAGTGATTTTAAATAATTGCTTGACCATGGTTATACGCGCGTATACAGATTCTAGTGGTTCGTAGATGCTTACCTCCGAGGTTTCTTGCTTCGGATGGGGAAAAAGAGTTCGATAATGGAAGTTTTTTACTATAGAATGAGGGTAGTCAAAAAGCGGCGGTGATATAGATATAGGCACCAGATTTACTGTTTCATTATTTGGATTTGTGCCACGTGTATTCCACTTTCATCATCTAACGGTGGAAGGTCAATGGTTAAGATTACGTGGCAAACGCTTTTCCTGGTTTTCAAGAGGATTAGGTAAAAGGGGGGGATATATGTGATTTTGGCGGGAGAATTTGAATGCTTCTGGGATACTGATCGTTGTGATGGTTTGGTTTTATATTTCGATCGCGACTTGGCAGGTACATAGTCTAGTAGTCGCGGTTAAGACCTGCGACCACTAGACTAGGGGGACATGATGATGTATAGTCCCTATTCGGGTTGTATAACCCGACCCACTGGTACTACCCGTATCCATTGGGTATTGATCATTACTTCACAACACGCGCAAGGCCTAGGGGGCCCGATAAGTCGTTGTCGTACAACTGCCTATTACTTAGTCGTGTCCTTGTTGTACTGCGATAGGATAATACAGAATATAATCTATCCTTTGATTATATTCGCATAAGGAAAAGGGATATACACTTACCTTAGTTATGCGATAAGGATCAAGCTATTTTAGGTCATTATCTCTTCCTTTGGCCGCAAGAGTAGGAGAGCCCAGCCAGGATTCTCTCGGGTATAAAAGGAACCCCCGAGGTTCCACAAAGGTACGATACACAATACTCTAAAACCCTCACATACACTCAAACCGATTACTTACTCTCATGCCAGCGTCTAATCATGGGACACGCGCCCACGGTAAGCTTAACGTTGTCTATTGTTTAGTGTGTAGGGTCTTCAAACAAGATTCACTTGGTGCAAGATCCGGAGTCCACAAGACCCCGAATTAAGCCTAATTCGGGTCTAGCTCGGTCCATCCAACTTTTGTATCAACAAGCTATTTTAGGCCTATTTAGGTTTTTAAATTAATTTTTATTTTTATTTTGTTTAATTAAGTTATTTAGTATTAATAATAAAGTTTTTGAAAATTTTGACATTTTTGATTATTTTAATATTATTTTCTCGATTTGCGTGATTCACGTAAATCATATTTGTTTTGTTTTAGTTTTTATAGTATGGAACTGTCTTTAGTTTAATCCTTTCTTTTGATTCAAATCAACTAATCCAAATACGTATGAAAGTGGCCATCTAACTTCTCGTTCACAACGAACCTTGTGGTTTTAATTCTTTTTACGTTTTTTGTGTATTTGCAGTTTATACCCCCACCATACTCCTTCTACCAGACATCCACCCTCGTTATTGGCGTTCAGGAATGTTGGATATAAGTTCGGACTCCTAAAATAGTTTCGTCTGATGTCTATGAGGCACAAGAAGGATTCTGGTAGTTTGTTGAAGTAAGTATGGTGCCTATCTAGATTATTTGCATCAACTTCGTTATATGTATCTGGTGCCGGGGGGGGGGGGGGGGGTAATCTTTTGCTATTTGGTATTTTACTTCAAATGGACGGGGGAAGACTACGCATCTGTGAAGAATTACTTATTGTTCCAATTCTAAATAGAATCCATGGGTTTTGAGTAACATTGGGGAGTGTTTCCTGAATGCTTACTAAAGGATATCCATCCTAACCATGGAGGGTACGTAGAAGGCACTGAATAAATTTACAAAAAGATTGATATTAAGGCACAGGCAGCTAACCTCAATTTGTCCTATCTTACATGCGCCTATGCAGTGTAGTTGAGAAATATGGAAATCATAGTAATCTAATAAGTTTACTAAGAATCTAGAAAGAGGGATACGGTAGTTAGCCGTATCGAACATGCGGGGTATATAAACCTATTTACCCCGAAGGGCAATCGGTCATGGCTTTTAACTCTCTTGGGAGTTGGGGGTAAAGATCATCAGAGATATAGAATTCGGAGCAAAACTCCATGAACAGCTGGTTATCCAACTCATTAAGTGCGGATTCTATAGTGGCAATATCCCTAACCATTTTTATATAAAATATGTTAAGGGCACGTCATGCTAACCTGTATATATGGAGATCTGTGGAATAGAAAGTATGTACGGAGTTTGAAGGTTGCAACAATGGAGGTGTGGTTTGAACTCTGTAAACATTGAAAAGTGATAATTGAGGTATATATAAGGTTTCCTCGCTTTTCGTGTATCGTTGGATCACCGCCACGTGTATCCTACTACCTTGATCCAATGGACAGGGTATGGTGGGTAGTTGAACAGTCAGTGGGACCTACGGGGTCTTATCAGTTTTTTCTTACATGGTTCGAGGCAAGGACCCACGAGGCCACTTTCTCAGACCTTTCATGCCAATTGCCACAGTTTCCCACATGCTACCACGTCAGTCGCGATTGACGGTTGGTTTCCACAATTGTTATTCATCTGTTGACTGTGGCTCACTCGTTCCATGACATTATCGTCCTTCACAAGTTATGAAATGAGACATTCATAAGTACAGTGCGGTTGTTTCTGGTTTTTTATTGTTGGAAGTCTAGTGATCATGCCTATGGCCGTAACTACTAGACTGGGAGACATGATGACGTATAATCCCTACTCAGGCCATGTAGCCCGACCCACGGGTACTACCCGTATCTAGTCCATCACGAGTGGGCTCATCTACCAACATTAGCCCAAGAGGCCCAATGAAGGTAGTGGTACTCGGTCTTACGTGGGCCGCATTCTGGCCACACGCGGTCTGGGTCACACAGAATCATAGTCTAATTAGGGCTATGATTCACCCAAGTTGAGAGATTATATACGCTCCTTATTTAGAAGATAAGGATCTCGTGTATATGGTAATGATTCTCCACTTGGGCGGCAAGATTCGGAAAGCCCTACTTGGGCTTCACCGGCTATAAAAGGAACCCCTAGGTTTCACCAAAGATACGATTCTCATAATCACTAAACTATAACCCATTACTCAATCAAACTAATTACTTACTCTCACGTCGGAGTCTAATCGTGGGAGACAATCCCACGGTAAGCCTAACAGTGTTCTTTCTTACTGTGCAGGATCCCTCAAGCAAGTTTCACTTGGTGCAGGATCCGGAGCCCTAATACCCGAATTATACCTAATTCGGGTCACTCGTGGTCATCCAACTTTTGTATCAATAGTATGGTTGCTTCGGTGATGGATTTTCGAGAGTAAACGTGTCGTCGGGTGTCGGTGGAGAGTTGTAGGTATTTTTTTGTTGGCGACTTTTGGTGTTTAGGAGAGTTTTTATTGAGTTATTTTTTTGGTATAATGAAAATAGATTGAGTGTGGAGAGTATGTATTAAATTAAGAAAGTTGTGTTTTAAAAATGATGAATTGGTGAGTAATTATAAGGTGAAAATAGATATTGTAATTTTCTTAATATGCAATGGATTGAAAGATAATAAGGGGCCACTTATATACAAACTTATAGAAGGTGAATGCCTTACCGTTCACCTTTTTCAAGACATAACTCACGCGTGAGTTTTTGTCATCGGAATAATAAGTCACGCGAAACTTGTAAACACACAAGGTGCGTTCGTGCTTATTCCATTTAACCTTACAGAAATTCGCTTGAATATTTATTACCTTAGATTCAACTAATCTTTATATTAGAATCCACATATAACTAAATTGTAGTGATTTTGTAACTTTGGTAGATCTTAGAAAAGTTTTGGCATATTGCATGTTTCGATGCATTGTACGCCATCAAGCTACATAAATGTATTATCAAATCCATTACGCTTGGTAGCTTTCATATTTAAGATGCGTTGTGATTTTATAAATTTTGATGATCAATAAGGTAGAAACGAGAACAGCCTCATGGCACAAAAAAACCATCCTCTACAATTGATAATCTTTTCAAATTAGGTCATATTAATCGACCCAAACTCGATCGAAACTTGTTAATTTTCATATCAAGTTAGGAATTACGACCCTTATTTATCAGCTATATGGAGACACTAAAATAAAATGTGCTCATAATAAGCAGATCAACGCCTAATTAAGCTGGCATCTATACTACATATAAAAGATATTAGTATCTCTCTCATATTAATTATTTAAGTACTACATATACATATGCATATTATACAAGCTATTTATACTAGAAATTTAAGTAATTACTAATAATATTTAAGTAACACAAATATATATATATATATATATATATATATATATATATATATATATATATATATATATATATATATATATATATATATATATATATATATATATATATATATATATATATATATATATATATATATATATATATATATATATATATATATATATATATTGTACAAGCTAATATAGCACGTCGGTTATAAAAATTGAATTGAATGGAGTCATTATGATTAGCTTCATTATTAATTTAATAAACATGTTAAAAATTAATATTAAATGACTCGCCATACATTATTTACTAAATTTTTTGTCATGCGTAAAGTTTTTATCCAAAAGAAACATGTTATCAAAGAATAATACTCGCTAAAAGTATGATTACAGGTACCCGCGGCTGCATTGGCTAGTAAATTATAATTCTAATAAGCTTGTCATCAAGTGGCTGTAGTTTAGTAAACGCACACCCGTTCATATACCCCTTAATAAATGCGCCTAAAGAAACGCACATAAACGTCCTTGTAGGTTGAACAGTGCAAAATCACACTATGTACGTATGAAGAATGACAAAAGGAGCTTGGCGAAGTTGGTACCCACCTCCGAAAAATCCATAGGCTCACTCGAGAGATTTGCGGATAAGAAGTCAAAGGTTCAAGGCTCGGCTCCTGTCTACTCCGGCTCCAGCTGGTGCCTAAGGGGGTGTTTGGATGTGCGTTTCACCACAAATAATCTCCGAATCCCAGTTTCAAACTGGAGAAAAACTAGAAAAAGGTGTTTGGGTAAAAAAGGCCAAAACGGCGTTTAATTATTCAAAAATGGAGTAAAACGGCGTTTTGTAAAAGTTGGTTAGGAGGTCCAGCTGCGAAAATGGAGTTTTCAAAAATGGTGTTTTCAAAAATGGAGTTTTCAAAAATGGAGTTTTCAAAACGAAAATGGAATCCCCAACACCCCCTAATTGTCGGAGCAATCCCTTGTGGGGTGGACAATAGTTGGTGCCAAAAGGCACTTGGATCAAGATGTTCCCGCCAATTCACGTGGATGTACGAAGAAGAATTGCTCTATTTTAAATTGCGCAATGATAGCAGTAAATAGCTGGTGCCCAATTGTCGGAGGTATTCCTTATGGGGTGGACAATGGTTGATGCCAAAAGGCACCTGGGTCAAGCTGTTCCCGCCAATTTACGTGGATGTATGAAGAATGACTATTTTAAATTGTGCAATGATAGCAGTAAATGTCCATATTATCTACGACTCTGAGAGCAAATAATTGCAGATTTGGCGTAAAAACTCCAAACATATATTTGACTATGCATTTAACAGAAGTAGTAAATCAGTTGTGATGTCTGCACCATGTGCGGATGCGCCTCCCAACATTTTTCTTGTTAGTCTTAACTTTGTCTGGCAAACAGATCAGATTTAAGAGACTCGAAAGTGTTTGAGGACAACCAACCATTGAGTTATGCTTCTTGAATTGAACCATTCGCACAAGTTTGAGAACAACAAATCATTGACCCATTCGTATAAATGCTTTGTTATGGCATTATGTATGCAACATTGCTGAACTAAATTTGACTCATTCAGACTTATGAGTATGTATTTCAAGTGTTACTAGATATCACACAACTCAGTGACCCCACGATTACTATGTGAGCTATCAGAATAAGGTACTAGTCATCTATTCCTCAAGACTTCTCTCAAAGTGTAATGAATCAAACGGCTAACGAGCTACTAAAGATAGACACAATAACGCTAGAAAGGCGCGCAGCCCAAACAAACCCGAGTCCAATTTATCACTGCACTTTCACTTCATTTTACAGCAAACCTTCCTGTAAAATTCCCCCTCATTCCCAAACTCTTTAATTCTAACAATAATCGCATTCACAAATGAGTTAATAGACCCAAAATCAAACTATGAACCCATTTTCACATGCACAAACACAAGGCTTCATGAGACAGAAGCTTACATGTCACTATAGGCTAATTAAGTTGCATACACTCGGCCAAAACCTTATCTGAGATTTTACAGTAAACAGATGGCAGAACGCAGAACTTTAGCCTGGTCATTGTGCACTTAATGACAATCCCATGCCATCTGCTATAGCTGACGCAATATTATTGTAACAATAGCATTCAGCAAGCCGAAAACATAAAAAAAACTAATAATAAGCATAAACGAGCAGAAATGCATTTCCACAACAATCATTAACTTGTTGCATGACATCATCATAAGGGTCTACACTGGCTCCATATATGTTCTACAGTTTCAAATCTTGTGGAGTAACATTTACTAAATTACCAGTCGATACAACTAGACACCTACTTAACTGGATCATTCATAGACGACTCATATACGACTTCAAACTAACACAACATAGCGGTTGGTCATAAATAACCAAAAGTAAAACCAGAAAGGCACTGCCAAATAGGATCCTGGTTACTGGTGATTCTCAAAAATCAAGTGAATCTATCGATGGAGCTAGTCCAGACACGTTTCTACCATCATTTCCAGTTCTTTCACCTGAGTTTTGGTTGAACGCTTCCAACTCTTGCTTACCGAGTTTCTGAACATCCTCAGGAGAAAGTATCTTCAATCCCATATCGCCACCAGTACCAACCAAGGTACCCGCAAAAACGATTCAAAATACCCTACGTTTTGAAGAAAATCGCGAGCAAATTTATACAAGTGATGAGGAGGTGAAAGAAGAGTTGCAAGACGAGATGAAAGGCAACGTTGTTAAAGGTGTTCATGTCACAGATTCAGAAGTTGCTTGCGGATATGGTGGGGACAACCTACCACAAACTGACCTTGTACTTAACAATTTGACTCAAAAGACATTGGCTCGTGCATTGGAGCTCCGAAGTCAACAAACAACCAAGAGAGTAGGACCACGACTTGGGCAAGGGATCAATCACGACAAAAGAAAACAACACTTGCGTGGTCTGATTTTCGGGTGCACAAGTTGGGTTTATTTTAGGGGCTTTTGAGGGAAATCATTGTGATCTAGGGAGCATACTAGAAAGAAGAACATGGAATCCCCGGGATCACTTACCATCAATCAGGAAGAAACTTATTGAGTGGGCTGATAAATAACATGTTCCAACACTTTGAGATTTTGGCCGACCGACATACGAAGAGAGTAGTTCAAAGGAAACTCTGGGATCTCGGAATTACTAGATGCGACGTTTTGAAGCAACACCTTGAGGACAAGGTATTTTTTAGGGACGGGAGTATTGATACGATCTCTCATGCCTGGATTGCTAGTTACGAAACTAGATATCTTTTATTTAGGTAAAGATTATGATCCGTCTTGTTCTACCAGAATAGGATTACTATATAAGGTGATTACTATATATGATGATGAATGGTAATGATAATGAAGTATTGATTAGTTAATCCATTGTGAAATCCGTTTATCTCACTAATATAAGCTAGCGAGGGCCAGTTTATCCTATTTATATAATCTATCTATCCTTTTATCTCTATAATCGATCCGGTTCATATAAGATATCTAACGATCTACCTACCGAACCTGATTTGTAAACCTGCACATACACACCGCAGAACTATTCTGAACAAACATTTATTTTTGAAAAAAAACTGTCAAGCTATATAAAAAAAGAAAATCATCGGTACTAGCCATATTAGAAATGATTTTCCACCAAAATGACAAAAAATAGTGTGTTTAAAGAGGGGTATCAAATTCCCAAAAAATAGTAAAGGTTGCAAAGAAATATCAAGAGTTATGGATATTTTATTACAGACATGATTAGTTTGCCTCGACTAATTCGTTTCTTGTATTACTCTCCAACTCTCCTCTACTAAGCTGTGAAAGCCTCGCTTCCATGCATGTTCTGTTTATCGGTCATTGCAGCCTACAAAAATATTTTTAAATCCAGAACTATACATCGCATCATAAGTTAGTGTTAAGTACAATTCTGGTTACCTGAAGGGCTGATTCTTTCTCTTGACATAAAGATCTAAGCTCCTCCTTATGTTTGGATGATAGTTCTTCCAAGTTTTGCTTTTCTGATCTCAACATGTCCTTCAACGTCTCCACTTCTTCCTGCAGCTGCATTAGTATAAAAAAAAAGGTTATTCCATGATAAACCACATTACTTTTGGGTCACTCCAGCCTGACCCAACGCTTCCGGAAAGTACTAACTTCTGACCTATTGGCCAGCCCGCCCATTTTCCACCTCTAAAGCATATAAACCACATTACTTACTTGCTTTACAGTCTTCTGGGATTCTTCAAGGGCTTTCGCTAGATCTTGTGCACGTTTGTCACTAACATCCACATTAGTTGCAGAGCGTGCTTTAGAGTACCGACGCATCATGACATCATCTATATGTGTCTTAAGGGCAACACATATTTCTTCACCCTGTATGAGCAGAAGGAATATATAATTAGTTACATGGAAATCAATTCAATTAAAGAGCTTCAAGAATAATGTTCAAAACCTGCTTTGTTTCAAACTGAAATGTATGCAAAACACCAGCAACCCTTATCTTAAAAAATACAGCTGTATTTCCGCTGCCGAATTGCATTATATTTCTTAACTCAGCACAGTGCAATTTTTCTTTGGGAACCGGACGGAAAAAGTGAACCTGCATAGCTCACTAGTAAGAAACCCATATTTGTATATACATGTAATACAAGTATATCTTGATCGGAATTACTAACTCACCCCACGTTTGTTAATTCCCAGTATGAGTTTTTCTGGGAGAAGTCCAATGGGATCATCAATCTTACGGACACTAAAGAACACTGAGCATCCATATGGAAGCATTCTTAATGTTCTTAGAAACTCATGCCTTGCATCTTCTTTTGTTAGATTTTCCTACACAAACAACATTATAAGCATACAAGTCTCAAGAATAGCTTCTAGATGTCTGCTATAAGCTATATGTCAATAGTAAGATAAACTCGGTTCAGATACGACAGAAATTAACACATTTCCATTGCTAATGATTAATGATTCTCGTAGTTCAAATAGTATAAATACAAAAGAGAAGAAGACAAGTGAATGATTCTCGTAGTTCTAATTAACACTCCCAAAGGTGTCCTATAAAATCACAGATGTGCGCAGATTGTCAGGGAATTACCATAGAACAATAACTTTTAAGGATATCCAATTCCCAGTCCCTCTTGGCACGAGTTATAGCAATCTGTCTAGGCAGAAATCGCTCTAGAAGTAGAGTCCAATCACTGCGCAAACGATTAAAGATAACATTAGATGAATACACCCGTCAAAAGCCATATTTTAGTTATTATAATTACTTGAGTCACTACACGAAAATTAAAACGAGAGACAGATAACTAACGTGCGAGTTTCAGGTTTGACAACAAATCCTATTTCAACCAGAATTCGTAATGCCGATAGTTTTGCAGCATCATCCTTTCCAACAGGATAGTTTCCCAATATGTAATCATGTTGTAGCTGCAAGATTAGATATGATTAAGGCGTCAATGTAAAAGCATGGCCATTAGGAGTTTGTACAATACCATTCGTGGATCAACTTACACATAAGTAAATATGCATACCTGAACATATGACAAATGAACAAACATTGGGTCAGTGATAGATTTATCCGACTCTTGAAATAACTTCTTTTTGAAAGTTAACTTGCATTGTGAAATTTCTCCTTTACTTCGATCCTTGGCTGACTTAAATTCTGCTAAAAGATCTCCAATGTACTTGTTGTCATCTAAGCCAATATACTCTTCTGATCACAGAAAATAAAGTTGTCAAATAGCTATTACAAAATATACAAGAAATGAAGTTACAAAAACGCTTGAAAGCCGCACAATGGTGGTAGAAAGTTAATACCATTTCCAGCTTCAGGTGATACTTTACGATATTCAAACAAACTAAAGCTTGAAAATGCTGACAATTTGATTATGCCTGCAAGCTCCTGGTTAGACATGATGATACATTCTTTTTTGTTAGGTTCAGATTTCTCGGAATCCTCTCGAATTGATCTCAGCTTAAAAGTGGAATGATTGTTCTTGGTGACAATAAGTGGATTTGTTTTACTAACCTAAATCAATGAAGTAAATAAAAATTAAAGCTAGAATCAGTAGATCAAAAACAATTAAATGATAAAGCAGAAAAAATACTCTATTCGGAAAAGGTCCTATGCGGAATGATATACCATTCGGAACAAAAAGTCAATTCGGAAAATATTCCGAATAAGAAAACAAAATTAAGACTATGCGGAATAATTGAAAAGTTCCGAATAGGGAAAAATGGAAAATCCTATTCGGAATAAAAAGTCTATTCGGAAAACCTAGTCTATGCGGAAAATACTCCTACTCGGAAAAACAACCCAATTCGGAAAACCAAGTCCATGCGGAAAAAGTGGCTATTCGGAAAAATAAAGTCTATGCGGAATATAATTTCTATTCGGAAAAACCTGGCTATTCGGAAACTATTCCGAATAAGGAAAACAAAGAAATGATTATGCGGAAAATTGGAGCTATTCGGAATATCTGGGATATTCCGAATAAAGAGGAAATAAACCTATACTCGGAATAATTGAAATATTCCGAGTAAAGCAAAATGGATCAAGTCTATTCGGAATAATTCTGGAGCACGAAGAACAGATACAGTAACAGTAAAATAAGGGACACGAAATTTAATCAAAATCAAACTAAATACTCAAAAAGGTTTTACCAAACTAACCAATAATCATTAACATACCATGAAAAACAAATCCCACTAATAAAAACACTAATTCAACAACTTTTTAGGATCAAACTTGAATCACATAAAAACTTAAGAACTTGCAAAAAGAGATGATGAAGAACAAGATTAATGAAAAGATGGAATGGATTAATTAAGGGAAAAGTAACAAGAGTATTGATTAATGATTACAAGATGAAAAGAAAAAGATGAAAATCACCAAACTCCCTAATGGAGTTTGTGATGAGACGAACTACAAAGCCTGGGAAAAAGGAAAATGAAAACTAACTCCCTAATGTGTGAAGGGAAAAACTATATATAGTCCTAAAGGTTGGTTGGTGAGTGGGCTTTCTCCCTTTCTTCTTGTCTTCTCGTCTTTTCAGAAAAGTTGACGATTTCGATTCTGATTCGGGATTTGTTGTCGATTAAATCCAACTCGTCTTTTAATTTCTTCGTTAAATAGACTTGAGTTTCTTCGACTTATGAAAATCTTCCGTCTTTAGTCCTTTTCTTCGATAAATCTTCGAATAGGCCTAGTGACTTCAAATCTTTTGCATCTCTTGGACAATAGACTTTATCTTGAGTCTTTTTCCTTGGTAAATCCCGTGCAATCCCATGTTTTCCTCAATATTCATCCGGTTAGTTCTGAAAACACAATAAACACAAAAACCACGCATAATTCCAAACAAATGATATTAAATACGTGTTTTGGTCTTGTTTTAGCCCGAATTAAGTGGTAAAAGGATGGGTGTTTACACACCTATCAAATCCCCTACACTTAACCATTGCCATGCCCTCATGCAATGCTTAGTGATAAAGCAATTTTACATTTTTCTCATAATTAATCAACCTTGGCCTTATTTAAACTCTACTAAACAACAATTAAAATACCAAGAGAACTTAAAGCTTTAAAGTAAGCAAAAGAATGGGAATAACTTGTAAAGAAATCAAGGACTTACATTAGGGCTTTGGTGTTGCGAAGATTTATCACCCTCAAGTTTCACGTTCCCCAAACTAAGCTTAAAAACGAGATCATTGTTATTATAAGTTAGTAAATCAAACACTTACACACATGGCTTAATTAAATGCTTAAACTCCCTTATTCCTAGGTGTATCTCTTATATTTTATTTTTGTCTTAGAATGATCATGAAGATGCATTTTTGGACTTATTTCGATAGTTTATTAAGGCTGAAAGCAAAGTAGGACGATTTGATCAATAGTTAGCTAAAGGACAAAATCTCTTAAAACTGCTTCTCGGGATATCAAAAAGTTCATATCTTGGCATAACTTGGTTCACGATTTGAGACCTTTCTCGGGCCGATATTTGGCATGTACTTCATACTTCATATCTTCGAGAGATGTTCTTGAGATAATGGTCTTCTCATCATAATAGAGTTTCTTCACTTGGAGACTTTTGAGGGGTACTCCAACTTTGTTGACCACGACTTCATGATTATTTCTTCAATCTCTAATTGGGATTTTGAGATACAACGATCCGCCTCCTTTTCGGACTTGGATCTATTTATCCTCATACCTTGTTAGGGTCTTTTCGGATAGACTTCTCCATGATCTTTATGGGAGTTGATTGCTTTTCGTCGTGAGTCTTGATCCTTCATATTGATTTTAGGAATAATGCTTTTCACATCACTTTGGATCTTCAGCAATAAAATTGAATCCTCATGCCTTGTTAGGGCCTTTTCGGACTCGCCAATCTTCGCGCCCCGCTTCATAAGTTATGCCTTGGCTATGAACTCTCGTCATTACCGAGCAACTTTTAAACGATCTTGGGCTAGAAGCTAAGTAACCTTTCAAATCGTAAGACCTTACTTATTGCAGATAAATACTAGCAAGTGATGGGAGAATAGGCAAATAATTACACCAAGTGAGCTTGCGCAAGAATACCGACTTATAATTGACTCTATCATTTCTCGTCCTCCACAATTTAAAATCTCAAGTAATGAGACTCGTGGACACTTAGCCTAATAAACCAATTAAGGTCTACATGGTTAAGGATACTAGCTAGAATAAACTTGGATAAGTCTATTCGGGTTGAGTCAAAATAAACGCAACGGGCCTAATATGTCAAAGATATCTAAACTAGCTACACCAATTTATTAATATTTTGACTTTATTGCGGAATATATACATATGAAAGCAACGATAAAAATTTAAAAATTACGACTAAATGGCCAAAGTTAATAAAAAATTTGAAAAATGTTGAAAAATAGGATTTTCTGGTTAATTGAAGGCATTTTCATGGAAAAGTCCACTTAAAACTTCGATAGAAGTCTCCCCTACACTTAAGATAAACATTGTCCTCAATGTTTAAGCATGTGGGAAAAGTCTCCCCTACACTTATGACATTGTGCACGTTGGTTAACTCAAGTTAAGGAAGAGACGACTAAAGTGATCAATTTCGAATGTGAGTATGAAGAAAATTGAATCACGATAGTAGAGAGATAGAACCGGATTTCGGATAACATGGGAACACGGTTCTTCAAAGATGTCCAAGATTGCAGTAATCCCTGTAAGCACATCACCACACAAACACAAATGACCAAAATAGGTTCTCCCCTACACTTAGGGGGTTAAAGGGATAGATACTCGGGCTGCCTCCCGAGGAGCGCTTGTTTTTGATAACCGAGTCACGAGCCTGACTCGACCCAAATTTAGGTCATGGGGAACGTGGTGAGGGATGGAATCACCTCCTGAGAGGTGTCCTCACCAAAGTACAACTTCACTCGTTGGCCATTCACCTTAAAATTTGGTCCATTAGGTTGAGCGAGCTCGAGAGTACCATATGGAAAAATTTGGGCGATGGTGAATGGGCCGGACCAACGAGATTTGAGCTTGCCCGAAAAAATTTTCAACCGAGAGTTAAAAAGTAAGACTTTGTCTCCAACATGGAACTCTCGGTTTTTGATCTTGGAGTCGTGAATGAGCTTAGTCCTTTCCTTATAGATCAAAGAGTTTTCATAAGCCTCATTCCGGAGTTCATTCAGCTCATTGAGTTGGATCTTGCGTAGGTCACCGGCTTTGTTTATATCAAAATTAGCCCACTTCAAGGCCCAATAAGCCTTGTGCTCCAACTCAATGGGGAGGTGGCACGCTTTCCCGTACACAAGACGATAAGGCGTACAGCCGATCGGGGTCTTGTAAGCAGTACGGAAAGCCCACAAAGCATCATCAAGTTTATCAGCCCATGCGGCACGATGCTCTCCCACGGTTCTTTCAAGAATTCGCTTCAGCCCTCGGTTGGATATTTCGGCCTGGCCATTTGTTTGTGGGTGGTAGGCTGTGGAAAGACGATGGTTTACACCGTACTTAGCCATGACTCGAGCAAATTGGTCATTGCAGAAATGAGTCCCACGATCACTAATAATGGCACGAGGCACACCGAAGCGAGCGAATAGAGCTTTCAAAAAGTTGCAAACCACCCTTGCGTCATTAGTAGGCAAAGCTTTGGCTTCAACCCACTTTGAAACGTAGTCAACGGCTACAAGGATGTATTTGTTTCCTTTAGATGAAGGGAATGGCCCCATAAAGTCGATACCCCAAACATCAAAAATTTCACACTCTTGGATGAAATTCTGAGGCATCTCGTCTTTATGTGTGATTTTGCCTTGCTTTTGGCAAACATCACATCGCTTGACCATATCGTGAGCGTCACGGTATATGGAGGGCCAATAAAATCCCGAGTCAAACACTTTCTTAGCGGTGTAGTTGGGACCAAAGTGACCACCGGTGGGTCCTTTGTGGCAAGCATCAAGGATTTCAGACGCTGCCGGTCCATCAACACATCGACGGATAATCAGGTCGGCACATTGTTTGAATAGGTAAGGGTCGTCCCAAAAGTAAGTCTTGATGTCGGTGAAGAACTTCTTCTTTTGCTGGGACGTCAACCCTTCCTTGAGAATTCCACCCGCCAAGTAGTTTGCAAAGTCCGCAAACCACGGGGTTTCATTCGGCTTCGAGTTTATAGACATTAAGGTCTCCAAGGGAAAAGAATCATTGATTTCTTTGGTCGGATGATCCCCTTGGTATGGATCCTCAAGTCTACTAAGATGGTCCGCGGCTAGGTTTTCTGCTCCTTTTTTATCGCGGATGTCGATTTTAAATTCCTGGAGCAGCAAAACCCAGCGAAGAAGTCTTGGTTTGGAATCTTGCTTTGTTAACAAGTACTTCAGCGCGGAATGATCGGTGTACACAATGGTGGTGGAAAGGACAAGATAGGGGCGGAATTTTTCAAAAGCGTAGACAACAGCTAAAAGCTCTTTCTCGGTTGTCGTATAATGCAATTGTGCCCCTGTCATTGTCTTGCTAGCGTAATGGATCGGTTGGAAGTGTTTGTTCACTCTTTGTCCAAGAACCGCTCCAATAGCAAAATCGCTAGCATCGCACATCAACTCAAAGGGCAGCTCCCAATTAGGGGTAACCAAGACGGGTGCCTTAGTTAGCTTATCCTTAAGTGAGTTAAAGGCTTCAAGGCACTCGTTGGAAAAGATAAATGGAGTATCTTTTTCCAAGAGGTGGGTCATCGGGCGAGCGATTTGAGAAAAATCTTTAATGAATCGACGATAGAAGCCCGCATGACCCAAGAAACTTCTCACACCCTTCACAGTGGAAGGTGGAGGCAACTTTGCTATAACATCAACTTTAGCACGGTCGACTTCAAGACCGGCTTTCGAAATCTTATGTCCAAGCACGACGCCTTCTTTTACCATGAAATGGCATTTTTCCCAATTTAGAACAAGGCGAGTGTCTTCACACCGCTGTAGCATACGTTCTAAATTGGCAAGGCAAGCAGAGAAGGAATCCCCGAAGACCGAGAAATCATCCATGAAGACTTCCATGGTTTGTTCAACCATGTCATGGAAGATAGCTAACATACACCTTTGGAAAGTCCCTGGCGCATTACATAAGCCAAAAGGCATTCTTTTGTAAGCGAAAGTGCCATAGGGACAAGTGAATGTAGTCTTCTCTTGATCTTGGGGATCGATGGGTATTTGAAAATAACCCGAGAAACCATCCAAAAAGCAGTAATATTCATTACCGGCTAATCGTTCAAGCATTTGGTCCATGAAAGGTAGAGGGAAATGATCCTTTCTCGTGGCATCATTGAGTTTGCGGTAGTCTATACAAACTCTCCACCCAGTAACGAGACGAGTGGGAATCAACTCGTTGTGTTCATTGGGAACAACGGTTATTCCGCCCTTCTTGGGCACACAATGGATTGGACTTACCCATGGTGAATCCGAAATAGGGTAAATCATACCCGCATCAAGAAGTTTAATGACTTCTGTTTTGATGACTTCATGGATTTTTGGATTCACCCTTCGTTGGCTTTGAATAGTGGGCTTATAGTCATCCTCCATGAGAATTTTGTGTGTGCAGAAGTGAGGATCAATTCCACGAATATCCGATATTTTCCAAGCGATAGCCTTCTTATGGTCTTTCAACACAGCGACAAGTCGGGCTTTCTCTTCATCCTTCAAATCCTTAGCAATGATGACTGGCGACTTCTTCTGATCTTCGAGGAATACATACTCAAGATGGGGTGGCAACTCCTTAAGTTCCAAATCCGGAGGATTGTCGACGGGAGGCGTGTTCGAAGTCGGAGTATCGATAGCAATGATAGTGGGAGATGGAGGAGAAGGGTTGTCTTCTTTGAGGAGATTAGCAATGAAACTGAGGTCCGCATCCCAAGTGGCAGTAGAATCGTCATTGTTTTGCTTCACATCTCCCAAGGTGGCTTCCAAATCTTTCCAAAGGAAATCACTTTCTCCAAATAGAGATAGTGATGAGTCGATAGAGGAAACGGTCTCAACATTGGGAAGAGAGGTAGGAATGTGTTTACAAGCATCCTTGAAGTGTTCTTCACAAGCCTCATCAAGAACGTCAATACAATTAACACTCTCGGAAGAAGAAGGCTGTTTAGATAACTTTCCCATGTTGAAGACTACTTTATCGTCACCCACTCTCATGATAAGCTCACCGGCTTCAACATCAATGAGAGTGCGACCGGTCCTCAAGAATGGACGACCAACAATGAGTGGCACACGGGGGTCCATCTCGTAGTCGACGACAACAAAATCGGCAGGGAAGGTGAATTTGTCGACTCCTACAATGACGTCTTCGGCTATCCCCACTGGATAAGCAACCGTACGGTTGGCCAATTCCAAAGTCATTTTGGTGGGGACTAGCTCTGGGAGAGATAATTGCTTCCAAACACTTAGAGGCATGAGATTAATACTGGCACCTAGATCGGCTAGGGCCATGCAATTCTCTACTCCCGGGAAATTGCAAGGGATAAGAAAACGACCCGGATCACCAAGCTTGATTGGTAATTTCCTTAAGAGCACTGCAGAGCAGTTCTCATTAAGTTGGGTGTTGGCGAGATCGAGGAGCTTTTCCTTGTCGCTCAGAAGATCTTTAAACATTTTGGCATACTTGGGCATGTGAGCGAGAGCCTCAGCGAAGGAGATATTGAAATTCAGTTTCTTGAACATTTTTAGGAAGTTCGAAACTTGAATATCATCCTTGCTCTTTTGCTTCTCTTTCCTCAACCTTGAAGGATAAGGTATATTGAAAGAAGAGGAAGGCTTTAAGGGAATAGGATCACTCACAACCACGGGTGGAGGAGGGGTAGAAAGAAGAGGTGGAGAAATTGGGGAAGGAGAAGAAGGAGGAGCAGGCGACTCGTTCTCCTTAGTCACAACCACCGGTGGAGGTATAGGAAGCTCGGGTTCCGTAGTACCTTTGCCACTTCGAGTGGTGATTGCTTTCATCTCCCCTCTTGGGTTCGCAACGGTGTTACTCGGAAGAGTACCCGAAGAAGAGGGTTGACTACTTTGGAAGAAACTAGCCATCATGTTCCTCAGATCATTAGTCTGGCTATCCAACGTGTTTCTCATGTCAGCTCTCAAATCATTTCCTTGCTTGACCAAGTCTGCCTTCAAATTACGCACTTCCTCTTGGAGATTTCCCACTATCACATCATTGGTTCTCATGTAGGTTGCGACCTCTTGGTGTAAAGCAGTGGTGGTTTGGTTGGAAGGAGCATTGTATGCAGGTGGTTGGTAAGCAGGTTGTTGGTAGACTTGATTGTTACGTTGAGGTGGTTGTTGTTGTTTATGAGGTGGGATGTATGGTTGTCGAGGTTGTTGTTGTTGTTGAGGAGAGCGGTTAAGGTTTTGTTGTTGGTTTGGGTTGGTAGGAGGGAAACCAGGTGGTGAAAGGTAATTGTTGGATCGATAGCTAAGCAAGTTACGGTCACCTTGAGGTCTAGCTTGATAAGCAGGTTGTTGGTAGGTGCCATATGCCGCATTCACATTCTCAGCAGGGTAATCTTGGGTGGCGGTACAAGTTGTGTAGGAGTGGGGACCACCGCATATCTCACAAGGTTGGCTGACAGCGTTGACTTGTGCATTTTTGGCGTTGTTGCTGTTGTTGTTGCTGACGGTGTGGGTGACAAGCGATTCAAGAAGCGTAGTGATTTTGTCTAATCGCTTGTCGCTGTCATTAGTGCTAGCACTAGCAACATTGGTCCTAATGCTCTTGGTTTGCACACGAGACTTGTTCTCAATGATATCCCAAGCAGCATTGGAAGTCTTAGCCAATAGATTACCCCCCGAAGCACTATTCAGTGAATCTTGGTCACTCATGCTTAAACCATTGTAAAAAGTATTTATTTGATGTACTTTGGTAAAACCATGTTGTGGGCATTTTCTTAAAAGATCTTTAAAACGATCCCAAGATTCACTGAATGACTCGTCGTACTTTTGTTCAAAGGTTATAATCTCATTCCGCAAAGCGGTAGTACGAGAGGGTGGAAAAAAGTAGTTGATAAACTTTGTTTCCAAATCCGTCCACGAGAGAATACTCTGTGGCGGTTCCTTAGCAAGCCAATGCCGGGCTTGTCCCTCTAAAGAAAAGGGAAAAAGTTGTAACCTTATTACTTCTTGTGGAACGCCATTGAACTTGACCGTGTTCGTGAGTTGTAGAAATCTCTTGATGTGATCGTGTGGGTCATCAATGGTTCGTCCAAAGAATGGTTGAGCTGAGACCATCTGGATAAAGCCTGACTTTAACTCGAAATTGTTGGCGGCAATTGGTGGAATAACAATTGGATCCATGTTGCCATCGACATGAGCTTGCAGCAATTCAATCATTGGGCGATTATCCGGAAGGTGCTCATTGTTGTTGTTATTGTTCATGTTGTTGAAAGGCGGGTTGTTGTTGTTATTATTGTTGTTCGGAGGTGGTATGTTATTGTTATTTTGTACACCAGCCATGTCTAAGTTATCGAGAGGCTCGGGCTCTTGATAGGACGTGGATCGAGTGCGCATACACCTGCAAAAGGACGAACAAAGAAAAACAAAGCAAAAATATTTTTGGTTTTTTATTGTTTTTTTTTTTAATTTTTAGGATTTTTGAAAATTTTGTATTTTTTAGTTGTTTTTGAAAATTTTTGAAAAAGTAACGTTCACGGGGAACGGATCCCAAAATCCAAATTCTACAAAAAACTTTTGATCTTAACGAGAGGAGCCGGCAGCGGCGCCATTTGATACATTCTTTTTTGTTAGGTTCAGATTTCTCGGAATCCTCTCGAATTGATCTCAGCTTAAAAGTGGAATGATTGTTCTTGGTGACAATAAGTGGATTTGTTTTACTAACCTAAATCAATGAAGTAAATAAAAATTAAAGCTAGAATCAGTAGATCAAAAACAATTAAATGATAAAGCAGAAAAAATACTCTATTCGGAAAAGGTCCTATGCGGAATGATATACCATTCGGAACAAAAAGTCAATTCGGAAAATATTCCGAATAAGAAAACAAAATTAAGACTATGCGGAATAATTGAAAAGTTCCGAATAGGGAAAAATGGAAAATCCTATTCGGAATAAAAAGTCTATTCGGAAAACCTAGTCTATGCGGAAAATACTCCTACTCGGAAAAACAACCCAATTCGGAAAACCAAGTCCATGCGGAAAAAGTGGCTATTCGGAAAAATAAAGTCTATGCGGAATATAATTTCTATTCGGAAAAACCTGGCTATTCGGAAACTATTCCGAATAAGGAAAACAAAGAAATGATTATGCGGAAAATTGGAGCTATTCGGAATATCTGGGATATTCCGAATAAAGAGGAAATAAACCTATACTCGGAATAATTGAAATATTCCGAGTAAAGCAAAATGGATCAAGTCTATTCGGAATAATTCTGGAGCACGAAGAACAGATACAGTAACAGTAAAATAAGGGACACGAAATTTAATCAAAATCAAACTAAATACTCAAAAAGGTTTTACCAAACTAACCAATAATCATTAACATACCATGAAAAACAAATCCCACTAATAAAAACACTAATTCAACAACTTTTTAGGATCAAACTTGAATCACATAAAAACTTAAGAACTTGCAAAAAGAGATGATGAAGAACAAGATTAATGAAAAGATGGAATGGATTAATTAAGGGAAAAGTAACAAGAGTATTGATTAATGATTACAAGATGAAAAGAAAAAGATGAAAATCACCAAACTCCCTAATGGAGTTTGTGATGAGACGAACTACAAAGCCTGGGAAAAAGGAAAATGAAAACTAACTCCCTAATGTGTGAAGGGAAAAACTATATATAGTCCTAAAGGTTGGTTGGTGAGTGGGCTTTCTCCCTTTCTTCTTGTCTTCTCGTCTTTTCAGAAAAGTTGACGATTTCGATTCTGATTCGGGATTTGTTGTCGATTAAATCCAACTCGTCTTTTAATTTCTTCGTTAAATAGACTTGAGTTTCTTCGACTTATGAAAATCTTCCGTCTTTAGTCCTTTTCTTCGATAAATCTTCGAATAGGCCTAGTGACTTCAAATCTTTTGCATCTCTTGGACAATAGACTTTATCTTGAGTCTTTTTCCTTGGTAAATCCCGTGCAATCCCATGTTTTCCTCAATATTCATCCGGTTAGTTCTGAAAACACAATAAACACAAAAACCACGCATAATTCCAAACAAATGATATTAAATACGTGTTTTGGTCTTGTTTTAGCCCGAATTAAGTGGTAAAAGGATGGGTGTTTACACACCTATCACATGACCAAGCGGTTATGAATATATGTTACAATGTAGCAATCAAGTTATTGTTAAAGCAAGATAGAAAAGAGAAAAAAATGAATACACAAAATAGACTCAGCAAAAAGCTTCTCAAATGGGGATTCTTGAGAATGTTGAACCCACTGATAAAATGTGCACAACCAATAGTCAAATGATATAAAAAAAAACTAGCAATACCTCAACAGCATTAGCAACGGTTGTTGCCATGTCGTATGCTATTTCTTTGAAAGTTTCATCCAAAAAAACACAATAGTTGTCAGCTTTTTCCCGATCAATAGAGCTTCAATCTCTTCACGGCCAGGAATAGTATGTCGTGGTCCAGCCTTCACAGAACATTTCAATGCATTTAGGGTGCTCGTTGCAAAAGCTTGCACATCAGGATCAGTGTTCAAATTGTGGGCAACATCATGAATGTAGTCTGATAAATATCCGCCAATATCCTTACTAGGGGGCATGCACGATGCACATAAATACATGAGTTCCCACGCTCTAATTAGATGTTGCCTGAGCAAAAAACAAGAAGCACACAACATAAATCAATAACATATGCGGAAAAAGTTGTGCCTGCTTTACCAAATGATTTGCATACCTATCAGGACAATTCCTTGTTTGTTTTAAAATTTGCGCAAAAATCTCATCTCGAAGCTCGGAATGTTTCAACGCCTGCTTGTATAGTTTTCCAACAAGTTCAATTCTTTCCTCTATGCCAATCTGATTCACTTTCTCAGATGAATCTATTCCAGTATACTTCAAAATGGCCTGGAACAGCTTTACTGCCTGGCTTACCAAATCAGCATTTATCTTCAGTAAAGAAGTTGGAATAGGATCCTGTAACAATCACCAATTCACAAAAACTATTTAGACAAACACATAACATAACACAAAGAAACTTGTCAGAAGATCTGATTACCCTCTGGAAATACAGCATATCTTCAAACGTAAACTTGTCACGATCTTGTGGACACGCAGAAGCCGAATTGATCTGCTTTTGCATTGCCCGTAAAAACCCCTCAACCTAAACGAACCAAATCAACATAAAGCAACAACGGTTAGTCAATCGTCGATAAAGGTCATACCTTTTTTTCAATAAAAAACAAAACTCTTGTCACCTGAAATTTATCACTCAAAGGTATAGCACCCGCAAGCTCTGGAATAGTAGGTGTCCTAAAAAAACATCATTAAACCAACAGTTAGACATTCGACCCATAGAAATCACTACTTTCTTCAAAAACTGAAGCAAAAGCGATAAGCAAAACTTACGGAGGGACGAAATTTGACCCATCACTGTCATAATCATCACCATCAGTAATAATTTCGTACCCATTACACGAACTAAACAAAGACGCCATTTTTTTACAAAACTGGTAATGTGGGTGTGAGGAATGATTATGATTACAAGTGAGGATGAAGAAAAGTATAAATATGATGATCCCGAATCGTAAAGGGGGAAGAAGATCTTCTCATTTAGTTTCAAATTTTCTTACATGTTAAATTTATTTTCATATAAACTTTTCTAAAGAAATATTGCATAAATAATTTTAATCTTATGAAAATACATAATTACGTAGAAAATTTTCCCAAAGAAATACCAAAATCTGTAATTGCATACATAATTTTAATATTGTACAATAACTTATAA
Source organism: Glebionis coronaria (assembly GCA_025667525.1). Classification (NCBI taxonomy): domain Eukaryota; kingdom Viridiplantae; phylum Streptophyta; class Magnoliopsida; order Asterales; family Asteraceae; genus Glebionis; species Glebionis coronaria. Next base: position 217,211,375 of record CM046881.1, read on the forward strand.
AGATACAATATGTAGAATATTTTTTTATTATTCTTCCTTTATTTTATTCCTTTTTTGCGGGAACTTGGCCGGAAATTTTCTTATTATATGGAGTGTACTGAAGTGGCATATTAAATTCAGGGAATATATATCATTATGTTTTTTGAACGAATATATATCATTATGTTGATTGCATGTATTATGAGTATTGTACCAACATGCCATATGCGGTATGTAATATGTTTTAGTTTACTTTTTAAAACATACTAGATACCCGCGCAATACAGCGACGATAATAAATGACTATTTTTTAGTAATCGATTTAACGTTAAAATGCAAAAAAGTTGAATTAAAATAAATAAAATCACTAAAAATGAAAAAAAAAGAAAAATTAGAAATATATCAAAATAGATGTTGAATTAAAGAGAACAAAATTTTAAAAAATATGGTAAAATTAGATTATAAAAAAAATAAATGAGTTAAAAGATATTTCAATTTAAAAATAAAAATGTTTTTTTAATAAGTTGTTACAAAAGTTTGTTATTAAAGAAATAGATAGTCAATATTTGAAGTTATGTTTAGATTAAAAATGATCTAATAATTAAGTTATTAGTATGTTTATCTTAATTTTTGGTTTGGAGTTAGAATGTGTATTAATTTATTATTATTGATAAATAATGTCATGTCATGTTATTGTACTTAATATTAATTAATAATATTACATATTTCATGTTATTAAACTTTACCTTAAAAGATGTTAATTAATTAACCTAAGTTTTAATTAATTAAATCAATGTACATGAATAATTAAATTATTAATTATTTTAACATAAGCTTATTTAAATAAATGTACATACAAAATATATCATGATTTTATTTTAATAAACATAACCTAAGTCTTATTTTAATTAAAGCCTAATTAATTCATACAATTAATTAATTGAAACATAACATAAGTATTTTTTTGACATGATGGTTTAATTACGTGTTCTTGAAAAAGTGTCAAGTTCCCGAGCCCAAATCCCGAGACCCGACAACCGAGCACCACAGCACGAAGGCTGCGGCCTCTCGCTGTCGTGACTCGTCCGAGCCAACAACCCTACCATCGAGAGCCAAAACTCTCGGTTTGACGCTGCTGCCCGAACCAAACCGACCCCCAGCTTACGCTGGGGTCCCCCCTGCCTGCGATAACTTCCCACTGAGCCCCCTAGTGGGTCTCGGTTTCCCACTGTTGGGCCAAGTTCCCCGCTGTGGGGTTCTTGGTCCTTGCGGCCGACAGCAAAACACCACCACCGTCAACCTAGTGTTGTGGCTGGTGGTTCAAAACCCACGCCGACCCCCACTTGGGGTTGCGGCTGTTGGAAAAACAACACCACCGAGACCCTACATGGTCTCGGTTGGCTTTGATTGGGACAAAACCAAAACCTCCAACCCTTACTTGTTTTAATTCTTGGTTGATCTATCATTATTACATGTTCTTGATTTGTTTTTATTTATTCTAGATCATAACATAAATAAATAAAAAGAAAAGATTAGAAGATATCAATCACGTGATTTAAAAGGAATGAACACGAACCAATACCGTTGTTAAAAACAAAGATCAAAACAAAAATTGTCCTTGTGTTCTTCTTGTTGCCGCGAGCAAGAAAGAAAAAGGGAAGGAGAAAAAATGTTATAGGGTTTTGTAAATTTATGTGTTTTATGATTTATGAATCCTTATTTGTTTACATAAGAATTATTATTGGATTGGGCCTTGGGCCCCTCCTTTTCCCTTTGTTTAGACGCGGACACACACACACATACTTACACATTCTTTATTTTTCGTGACTTAATTTATTAACGTGTGTGTTCGTTAAATGTTTGTGTTTTTATGTCTTGTATATATGAAGTATTATACGTGAATACTTATCATAAATCTATATTCGTGTTTACATACGTAATACTTACGGTGATTAATTAATATACATAATGTTCGTTGATATGAGCAAAAACTCATATCAATTAATTAACAAGTCACCCTAAAACACAAGAAAATACCTAACTTTTGTGCTATAAAGCGGAATTATGTGGTATGTTTTGTGTTTGTGTATAAATAGGTAAGAAGGATACATTTTCAAGCAAACAAGAAGAAATTAAGCTTATTTGGATGAAAAAAATAAAGAAGGATCAAAGATGACAAGACTTTAAAGATAATGGACCTATCTTGAAAACACTCCAAAGTTGAAGGACTCAAAGTGTAAATTGGTCAAAGTCAAGATTCAAGTTAAACATGGTCAACTCTTAAGTCAACCAAGTCAAAGGGTCAAACTAGACAAGAATGCAAGTGGAAGGACCAAAAATGACATTTGAATGAAGATTGTAACTCACTGGGACATTCTGCCTAACTTTAGGGACTTTAATTGCCAAAAATACACAAAGTTTGTGTATGATCCGTGTGCACGGGCCATCAGCCAATGAGAATGCAAGATTTAATTAACATGGATCGCCAGCTGTTAAGCCACATCACTACTTCATTTATTGGGCCGTTTTGCTACAGTACTCCTCCACTAACTCATTATTCAGCCAATGGGAAGAGGACATGCAATAATGCATTATATCCAAAACAGATAACAATCTGTGTGTTCCCCTGAGATCCAATCAGAAAGAGCCACGTGGCATCTTCTTCAACAAGTAAACCCAGGATCGTTTTTGAGCTACATTGAATATCAAGAGATGATATATACATGAAACTTGCTCGTTTTCAAGAGAGGAATGCATTGGTAACACTTAATCAAGCTCAAATTCAAAGAATCAAAAACCCCCAATTCATGAAGAACACAATAATTTGCAATTAAGAGATTGGTGACACCTGGCAGCCTGCTATTGGTGGGGATACGTCATCAACCCCAACAACTTCTCATTTCTTGTCTATAAATAGGGATTAGTTATCTCATTTGATGTACGTAGCTAAGTGTGAAATTTTCACACACTTCCCATTTTTCTCTCTCAATCTAGCTAGTTAACTGTTAGTGTAACAAACTCAAGAGCTTGAGAAACTCTTGAGTTAGTTATAGTTAGTTGTAACAACTTACCTAATTCTGTAACCACTTTTCATATTCAAATCAATAAAATTCCCTCCTTTTCCTTCAACCTCCTTATGAATTCCTGCATTCATGTTGAACGTGTTGCTGTTATGAGTTACTTGTGATCACATTTGATCATAAGAAGCTTTTGTTGAAGAATTGTAGCTGTTCATTACCTTTCCTGTTGCTGAGTTGATTTTGTAGCAGAATTGAGTAGATATTATGATGTTGATGATGGTATATGGTTAATTTGTTGAATTTAGTGCTAAGGTGGTGGTTTAGCATTGTTTAGGAGGCTCAGCGCCTACCTACTCCATCAATGGAGGCACATTGCTAAAAGGTTTCATGTTCTTGAGTTTTGTTCCACTAAACAGTCCTATGCATGCTAAATTTTAGTGTAACTACTATATGTTGCTTTGATCAAGTGTGTTTAGTTTGATTCACCTTGATTCTGGTGATTAGATAACTAGTAGTTAGTTTGATAATCATTTGTTAACTTATACTAGTTTGTGTCTTCAATCTCATCAATATTATAGCTTGCTTATGCATTATGAGTCCTTGTCTGTTATATAGCCTGTTTTTGGTTCATTTGCACTTAGTATTGTTCAATAAGTTTGTGTAGGTATCTGTCTTAGATCAGTTTAACCATTTGCTTAATTTCTCTTTACAAAAGTTGTGATCATATCAGATAAGTGGTGTTTGGATTTGCTGTCATTTTGTATTTCAATTGTTGTTAACTGGTTAATCATAGTTCATTTCTCATTCTTCAGTCATTTTAAACAAGTCTTAGTAGTTTTCAAGTCAAAAAGTTTGTCAAAAAGGCAAATGGTTGAAAAAATGTTTGGGTCAGTTTTGTCATACTAGTTCATCAGATAAGTAGCACTTTTCAATCTCTTAGCAATTGTTCATTTCTTAACCAATTTCAGTCAAACCAGTTTCTATATGTCCTTTAACATCTAAAGTTTCATTGTTATAAAGGAAATCATACAGTATCTTAATTCAAGTGAGAAATCAGCTTTTTCATAAGTACTTAAACCATTTCAAGTTTCTGTAACAAGGTAGCTAACTGATTTCTTGTTCTGGCAATTCTACTTCATAAATCTTGTGATTTTCTTTCACATTCCTGTTTAGAAACATGCCTTGATTAAATTCTGAAGTTTTCAGCTTTTTCACTTTTTGGTCAAACTTGGTCAATAAGCTAGGTTTCAGCTTATTTGTAATTTCCAGCTTAAATACTTGATCATTTTTCATAAGAAAAGACATTCCAGACTCTCCATAAGCTGCTTAATAAGATTTATCTTAAAAATTGGAATGTGCATGTATTCTTGGCTTATTAGAGTTGGCTTATTTGAGTTCTAGTGCATTTCAAGCTTTTTCCTTGTACTAGCCTAAGTGTTTTTGGATTTTAAGCAGTTTAAAACTTGTTAGAGCTTAATTGATGCATTTTTGAGCTTATACGAGCTTATTTGTCCAAGGAGCCCGTTTTTGGTGAAATTTCCCATTTAATTACATTCTAGTCCCTAAAGTTTGTTACTGTTTACATTGGTAGTTATATTTCCAATTAATTAGGGTTTGCTTAATTTCAGTCCATAACTTTTCAAGAGTTGTCATTTTCAGTTGGTTGGTTTTAAAAGTTGTTACAATTTGTTAGATATTTGTTAGAATTTGCATAATTGGTCCTTTTACTTTCTGATTTTTACATTTCAAGCAATTTAGTTTCATTTACTTACATTTTTAGCCCATTTACTTTCATAGATTTACAATTTTTGTCCTTTTGTGAATAAAAATTTGGTATGTGCTAATTGTTTTACGGTTACGTAGCTTAATATTTTTCACATTTTTATTTGCTTGCTTAAATAGACATAGAAAATCCAAATAACCCTATCAACCAAAAACGATAATAAACCTGATTTTGTTAGGACTTTCAGTTGGTTAAGAATCGAGAGAAACGAACTTCAATTTACACAATTTCAAATGGCGCCGCTGCCGGTTCTTTGACTTTACGAGAGACTATCGATTGACGGTTTTCATTGGCTTTTGGGATCCGTTCACCTCGTGAACGTTATTTTTTACGTATCATAAATCAAAAACATAAAAAAAATCAAAAATATAAAAATATAAAAACTAAAAAATATCAAACACAATTCTGTTCCGAAAGAATTGACAAAAAATTAAAAAATTAAAAGATCAAAAAGCAATATTTTTCCTAAGAGAATGCACCCAAAAATATATATTATTGGATTTCCTCGGTTTTTATGTACATATAGTTTTTTTTTAAAACCCCAATAAATACAAAAATATTTTTTTTTTCTATATTATTATATTTAAATACGTATACGTATAACAACAACCAATACACATATTCTCCATAAGTATTGCCAAGGCAATACACCGTGTTAGGGGGCGTTCCGGTCCTTGACACGCGTATCGATCAAATTCAATAAAGCAAGAATAGATAAATACTTCCAATAGGCAATAATTCGAAGAATACAAACTACAAAGTGAATATAAAGGCAATGTGCTATAAAATTCCATCTAAGGGTTAATAGGTACTTAAGTGCTTCGCGCCACCTAACCCCCCGTTCACTAGTGAGTATTCTAAGAAGGAAGGCTTCATTGGGGGTCTTGCACCCAAGTAGTAATTACGTATATTATACTTTCTTGTGGATATTTCATATTGAAACTCGAAGAGGATAATCCCTTTCTCTTCAAAGTCAAACGAGAGCTTCTCTCTTATTCCTCGTATTGAGTTTCATGCTCACTCGTGGGCGTGCACAAATACCGATTGGTGTACAACCCCTTCCTCCGAAAAGGAAGAAAAAGAGAAAGAGTAGGAACATCACCATCCATCAAGCCGATCCCGAGAATCGTGCTTTAATCCATACACATCAAGAAGCCATGGCCGGAGTTGATACTCGACCTTTGATGGAGCACTTGCAATCCAATGTGCAAGGATGTGCCGATGCTATCAAGATACCCTATATTCCCGCAAACACATTTGAGCTAAAAACATCCATGATTAACTTGGTTTCAAACACACCATTTTATGGGAACAAGAATGATAATCCACATGATCACCTTAAGATATTTCTTGCTCTTTGCAACACCATTAAGTACAATGGAGTTCCCCATGATGCCATTAAGTTGATATTGGTACTATTTTCACTAGAGGGTCCGGCTAAGCATTGGTTAGATACACAACCACCCGAGAGCATTACCACATGGGATGGTTTCACTAAGAAGTTTTTGAACAAGTTCTTTCCCCCATCTAAGACCACGGCTTTGAGGAACTTAATTATAGGCTTTCAACTAAAACCTAGTCAAACATTTAGTGATGCTTGGGAGGAGTATAGAGAGTTATTGAGGAGATGCCCTAACCATGGATTAGATGAAGTTCACCAAATCAATACTTTCTACAATGGCCTTAGACCTCATCACCAAGACTCACTCAATGCTTCTACGGGAGGAAATATTCTTCTTAAATCCATTCAAGACGCTTGGGACATAATTGAGACTAAAGTAATGGTGCAAACTGTAACACCCCCAAATTTATACAACTCAGTTCAGCGGAAGACTAGTTGGTGTTACGGGATAGCACATTACTCACATCATAGACAACGCATAAAAATCGCGTCGTTTAATAATAAATCATTTCCATTAATAAACATCAAAGTTACATAGGTCCCAAGTCATTACATTTCATACAAAGTTTTACAAAGTGTTTGAATGGAAAAATATAGTTTAAGTGCGGGCCATGAATTCTTGTCGTCTTCCCGAGAATTACCTTCAAGTACCTGAGATAAAACATGTTAAAAGAAAAGGTCAGCGATAACGCCGAGTGAATTCATAGAGTTTAATAAATTCCATCAATATAATATCAGTATAAAATTATTACTGAAAATCATTTTGTACAAATCATTTTAATAGGCCATAAAATAGCCAAAGTCATTTTATACAAATCTTTATCGAAAATCATAATATAGGCATTTACCTTAAAAACCGTTATACGAATCATTATCGTTAAAAACACCATACAATACGTTTTTGCAACGTTGTATAGATTAAATAAAACCATTATATGAATATGGTTATAAAAGCCTTAAAAATCATTATACGAGCCAATGTCGTAAAAACGTCATACAATACGTTTTACAACGTTGTATGAAAATAAAACCGTTATATGAGTATGGTTATGAAAACCAAAATACAATCATAATATCAATAGTATGACCCTGTATTGCTAGTCAGGCAATACATCGTAATTCGGAGCGTCTATTATTATTTTGTTAACTTGGATTATTATAAGCCGCATGACATTGTTACCTTACTAAACCAAAACGGGTAGCTAACCCGATACCAATTTTGCCCATCTAAAGTAGCGTGTCGTCACAAAGGTCACGCTATGGAAATCTTCTCATACATAAATTCGCTTACCAATCAATGTGGCACGACGGGGATCAACCGTCAAGGCGCGAACAGGGGTGATCGTCCCCAAATAGTACTATTAAATGCATAAGCGTCTACCAACTCCCGGTAGTTCACAATTCATGCTAATGGGACTTTTAGTGACATAACCTAACTTTAATAATCCATTTTATTTCATCTATCGGGTCCATTAATCATTTATCGGGTCATACAATCGGGTCATTCAATCATTCGGGTCCAAAATCAATAAACAAACAATCGGGACAAATGGTGTCCAAACTTTTATAAAAACTAACATGTTATCTCCCTCGCGGGTTTATAAAGCATTTATAAAACATTTAAAAGAGTGCGAGGCTATGAACTCACGTTGATGTGGGAAGGCGATTATCGGCGATTTGGATGTACGGTACGTGCTTCAATCACGGAAACCTAGGCAAATAATACTCGGTCTTAGACGTTTGTCCAATGACTTTATAAAAATAACAAGTATGTATACATATGATGATTATATATATATGATGATCAAGTGGGTTTACATATTCTCGTTTACTCCTTTTAGTGTTATATGTCGATAACTTTTATATTAGTTTACTAGTTTTACCCGTTTACGTGTCTTAAGCCCAATAAGCTTATTATAAGTTATTTAGCTTATTTTAATTCCTTTTGTACCTATATTATCAGTATGTATACTTTCCAAGTTGGGCCTAAATGGGTTAAGCCCAATAGATTCTTTTTACAAGTTTTTATCCTATTTAGTCCATTTATTAGTCCAATATGTTTATTTAACTTGTTAATGTCCGTATGCCCTATAGTTCGGGTTTTGTCGGTTTTTACTTGTTATACATGTCTATATATCAGTATATAAGTTTTATAAAGTTTTCATTAGACGGGTCCAACCATCTAAGTTTTATTTAACAAAAACGTTAATTTTACGGCAATAGCCGAAAAAGTCGTAAAAATCATATTTATAGTTTTTATTACTTATAAACATTATTTCACCACCATTTATATAATTTATCCATTTGATTAACCTTTTATATATATTTATATAAATAAGTTTTATAAGTTAGTGGGTTTTTATTTTACATTTTATATATTAAAATGTGAGTGCTTATATAATAGTATTATTCTTCAATTTCCAAAAATCTGATTTTTAACTTCATCTTCACCAAAACTGTCATATCTTGAGTTCTATATGGAGATAGAAGCTAAAATTTTTATCACATAAACTACATGATATGTGATACATTTAACTCTTCTATAGCTATTGTTGAATCATCCTTTAAGTATTTTCTAAAAATCTTCCAAAACAGTAACTTCAGATTTATACCCTAAACTTGTTTTGATCATATCTCACTCATTATTTTGATTCCATTGCATGGCCAACTCTCACATGTGTACAAGACCCATAGCTTAATGTAAATCCATTCTACTTCATCATTTTATCAGTTTAAACATATGGTTCTTTACTGTTTTATACAGCCATCAAATTTAACCAAGATTTTAACCTTGTTTCTTATGGTTTTTCACCTTTTTATCCATGACTATCAACAACAAATCCCCACATAACATTTTTATCATCATATAATCATCATAAATATATACAATAGGAAATAAAATACATGTGTACATAATCAAAATAACAAGAAGATGAGGAGGACAATCTTTATACCACCAACTTGATGTAGGTTATGAGTTTGACATGGTTTTGGATGGAGAAACTTATGATGCACCAAGACCACCTTCATGACCACCATTCTTCATAGAAACCTTGTGGAAAATCAGCCCCAAGACACCAAGAAAACTCCTCCATGGATGTTATGATCACCTCCAATCAATAGGTCTTCAAAAGGACATCATATTATGAAAGAATAACATAAGATTTGTGGTTGATTTTGATCAAATGAGGGTGTTTCCTCTTGATTTTGGGACGGAACAAATGGGAGAGTAGAGAGAAAATGGAGTTGTTTTGCATGTAGTGTATGTGGTAAATGGTTTTGGCTTGTTGGTTTTGAGGTAAGCTTAGCTTACTAGCTAAGCTAATGACATGTGTAAGCTTTATTGTTTACACTTGACACATCAAGTGTGTTGAGAACATGGTTTGGCCGTCCCATGTTAGTGGGGTGGGGCAAGTGTAAACTTGTCTCATCCCACTAATTTACGGGTATTCCTTGATTCTAGTTTCCTCGATTTGCGTGCCCTCGGGTCGTTTTACGAAAAACGTTTTTATAAATTATGAATCATCGTCATAAAACGAATCCAATAAAAATTGTTTCATCAAAAACGGAGTTCGAAAACGTAAATACGTAATCCTAAGGTTTCCGGTTTAGTCGTAAAGGACGTTAAAATAAAATCGTAAGTCCTAATCTCTTCTTGTAAATTTGTGAGTTTATGAACTAACACAAATTTAAAACTCCAAAATAATATTCACGGATAAATTTATTTTCTGAAATGTCGGACTGTCACCAAGGACGGTGTATGTAAACGTAAGCACGTAACGTTGAATCCTCCGGTTTAGACGTAGTCGATGCTACTTCAAGACGTAAATCCAAATTTCTTCCCAAAAATAAGTGAGTTCATATTGTATCATTAAAATAATATTTTCAAATAATATTTGAGAATAAAATATCAATCGTAAATTGACGGATTGTCATAGCATTTACCCCTAAACAGGATCTTTGTCCTCAAAGATCATCTTACCTTACTACTCGCTTCTTATAGAGTTAAAGCCATGTGGGTATTTCCTCCACATTCGGTCTTTTCTCACAAGTGTAATCCATTATAATACGCGAGTTTCATCAAACATAACTACGGGAATAAGATCAGGCTTAATGTTGACTTACTTTCTCTATCCATGATGTTCACGGGTTTTTGATGAATGCAACTTTTCGCCGATCTAAGCTCTACTAAGAACAATCAGATTTTTACTTGATAGATATTCCATCAAGTTCGATTTACGAAACATAATTTACGCAGTCCTTGAAGTCCTAGGGTAGATCCAGCTTTTATGCCTTTCAATCCCAACTTTTACATCGTCTCAATGGTCCCATACAACGAGGACTTATATCCCATGATTTGTCAGATCATGAATTCATCTTTCTAAGGTTAAAAATCGTGGCATAACTTCGCTACCCATTTGGCACTTCAAGATCTACATTTCACATTCATATAACCTCTTGCCCACTATCGGCGGTTAATAATCAAATCCTAATTTCAACAATCCTTTCAGATCTCGCGGGTCGGGTATTTTGCAAGGTTAGGTTCGCCATCATAGGAAACCTTAAACCTAAGAGACATGTCCAACTCACAGTGGGTGTATGTCAGATGTCTTTATCTCAACTCTTGCTTACAGATGCTCTAAGATTTAGATCCTAACAAGATTTGATCTCAATCCTAATACGATGATTATCAATGGTAATATCTCCAAATGAAAACGATTATACGGTCTATTACCAAAGGTCATTCATTCAAACATAAAACAACACTTATATTACTTTGTATCGTTACTTTACCTCGTCCCTTCGATTTGGGATGGTACATAGTACTCTCATCAAGGTTCGTTCTTATTGATTTCTGAGAAAATCTCTAGAAATTCGATGCGAAGCGAGGATCTTGATATAGATGATCGATACAGGCACGCTATGTTTACACAACTCTTTTGCATTTATCATTAACGAGAATGATATTAGCAGATTTGGTCAGTCTGTCGACGATGACCCAAATCGAATCAAATTCAGATGATGACCTTTGCAATAGCTAGACGTTTACTAATGTATGGGGCGATGTCTGCCTTCATAATTTGTCATTAGTACAACTTCTTCAGACAAAGATACTTCTAGTAAAAAAATGACATACATATAATACTTATACTTACAAACTCCAACATAACTATATCTCATAATCTCCATATTTAGGCAATCACAAGTGGCTTTTAAAACATTTAACGCTATTGGCTTCTCAATTTTAATGGTTCACATTAGCCGCGAACCCCTTTTATTATCTATATTATCCTTTTTTTATAAACATCGTTTATTTTTATATTGTTCGGCAATTTATTTTGCACAGTCATTATTAAGAAATACATCTTAATTGATTCTTTATCTTTTCTAGATAATGTGTCGGTATCTATGTTCACTTTTCCTGGTGAAATAATTATCATGACCGTATTCATTCAAATTTTATATTCTCTAAGTTTTAATTTCTTCTTAATTATCATTTTTATCCGTTTTACTCAATCTGACGTCTAAAGCGTCGATAATTATTACAACTAATTATATATTAAATATTCAATCTTTATGAAACGTAAACGTAAAGATTTTAAATTTCTTAGTTCGACCAATTATATAAAATGTTCAAATAAATTTGGATTTAATTAACAAGATTTTTGTTGATTTATCGAAAATATTTAATAAGATTTCGTAAATGTTCGAAAAACCTTTGTTCATACTTTGGTCAAAGTTTTATTAGTTTGAAAAGCAAAAATTTTCGTTTCAGATTTCAAATCATGTTTTAAATGGTTTTACTCAATCCTTCTTAAGTTGTCTAAAAGTATACACAAACATTTACCCCTAAACAGAAGTTTAGTTAAATGGTTTGTGTATAAGGGAATAATCCCTTTAAAAGTTCTTTGTTAAAACATTTGTCAAAACATATTTCCATTTCTTTTTGATAAAATCCAAGGTCTTAAAAGGGCTCTTAATTTTTGAAGAGTCAATTTATATTCCATTATCCTTTTAATCACATAGTCAAATCATGTAAAGGATTAAGTCCTTAATCACATGTTAAATATTTAAGGTACATGTTTTTATCGTTCGGCCAATTCAGCGCAATCTATAAATAATTATTAACTCATTATTATTCTTATATACAAGCAATTGATCCTTAATGATCTCAAGCATGAATTTATCAAATTACAGCCTACACACGTGATTCACCGAATTTATGAATGCTACATGTGCATTGGTCAATCCAAACGACATCACGTAGAACTCATAATGTTCATTAAAAGCACCGGATGTAGTGATTGGAATAGATAATCTTTTTCGCAGATGCGAAGTTGATGATAACCATGCTATGGACCAAAGTTTGCTAGAACCTTGTAAATGATCGAACAAATCTTCCATTTCGAGTTATGGATATCATTTTCGATTGTCAATTTACTCAGTCACGGTAATCTATAAATATAAGGAAAGATAACACCATAGCTCTTCAGGATGACATGCTTGGTATAATAAAATCTTTCTCCGACAACTTTCTCAGTTGTACGGTAATTCCTTTAATTTAGATGGTGCTGACATATAGTGCAAAAGCCATAGATGCAGCACCGGGAATACAATCAATACCAATTTCAACTTGCCTTAATGGCGAAAGTTTAGGTAATTCACCAATAAATACCTCCTAAAGTTTTAGATATCATAAACATCTTTTAATAAATTCATATTAGGTTCTTCTAGATTATAATATCTATGACTAATTCACAATCATTCATAATATAATTTCAATTCCAAATATAGGATATCGTCATCCACCAAGAATTATTTATATCACTTTTGATAATCAACATCTTATCGTTTAGGGGAATTCTATTCGATTTCCCATCAATTAAGACAATGTCGTCATGTCATAATCAATCAATCCATTCTAATGGCACTATCAACTTTCCAGTTTCATTGCCGTCGATAAGATGTGAACTTCTCAAAAGACGGATAATAACTCATGATCTTCCATAATTTCAAGGATATTTGGAGACACAACTACTATTACAAGAGTAAGGTCAACGCATAATCTATGCGAGAGAATTTCAAATCAGATACAGGCGAAAACATTTAACGAATATGAATATATCTCATGTTTTCATAATTTGAGTACGCATTCGAAAGCTCCTCGGATCGTTACCCAAGTCATTCAAATGAAATCAAATCAAAAGAAATGATAAGAACGTCGATACATCCAGTCGGGTATCAACACTCGGTAATCAGATACTTTTCCTAAGAATCTTACTACGGGAGAATTGGACAAGAACGAATTGTCAATTGTCAAATAAGACAATTTCCACAGATGAGTAAATTCGACTCATAAGAATAGATGCTACAGGCACATATGTAGGTGTCCCTAACACTATGTCCCTATTTTTCACTTCTTGCAGATCTCATAAAATTTAATCTTTCACAATCTTCAAAGAAAATGTAGTGTTTATTAATCAGTTTTAGGGTGACTACTAATCAGTCTTGCATGGTCCATTCCAAATTGTATGTAGGCGCGCAACTATATACAATTTCAAGATTAACGATGCAATACTCAGTTCGTCAAAATTTTATCATCATATTTATAAAAACATTTTCATGCTTAATTCTTAAATAAGAATCAAAAATAAATTTACAAAGATTTTCTTTGTTATGAAAACAATTAGGTTTTCCAAAGTACTTTATAAACAGCTTCATTTCAATAACAATCACTTATAAATCTCACTATGAATAATCCTTATTGTGATGAAAATTAAATTTTCTCAAAGGATACCGTTTTATTTTATAAAAACAATGTGTGATCTGCAAAAGAGTGATGAAAGCTTGTTCACGAACAATTAACTACAATCTAATAGGAAATGAGCTTAGCCAAATAATCATGAGGTTCATGATCTCGATGGCACTCAAAAGAATAATCCACAACGTAACTCAAATCAAGATGAGTACTTGTTCAATGGTTGCATCACTAATGCGAACATTAGGAAGAAGCAGAAAAGATAGATAACATCGATACATGTAGAATTTAGCAATCAAAGGTAGTCTTTTCATTAATCACAAACAAGTCAAAATTGTACCGTAACACATTACGTGTCACTATGTCATACAATTCTCAGAACTCATCCTACCAACTGATGTCACAGTTAAGTTAGGGATTATTTTTAAAAGATACCACAATGAATACTAATCTACAAGAGTCAATAGGTGTCCTGCCTGTCCCGGAAGATCCATCGGTCTCAATTTAGAAGAAGATTTCTTCAATTTATTTCTTGGACACTGGGCATCCTCGTTAGTGGACAATGGCCTAGGAACAATCCTTAACACAAACTAACAATCAATTTAAAATCTTATAATTCAATCACATAACTTAACGACTTCCTCTTATCAATCTCATATTTCATACGGGTTAAATTTTACTTTATTCAAGTTCCAACCAAATTTTATACTCAATTCAATATCCTACCTCATATTCCAATACTTTCATCCTTATCCTTACACCTTAAAAGGGCAATAAAAGCTCGATATGAATCAACACTTAATTTCCAATCCTATATATCTTACAACAATAATTATCAAATGAGTCATTAATATGAAATGACTTGATCATTCAACTTATACTTCTCGGAAAGGTATTAGTGGCATGAGGCTTTTGGGTACTGGTTCCAATAACAGCCTCAAGTGCAACATTCACCCTTTCGATTTCAATTTAAGAATTGGATGACAACGAATCAGATGACATCTTTCTAGGTGGTAACGTTTTGTCAAACTTCACTCTATAAGAAAAGATCGTCATGACATCGATATCAGATTTAATCTCGCCAATTCCTTTTCAATATCACAATTAACTAATATCTACACTTCTACGAATATCAACCATTTGTTGGGATTATAAATATCCACAACTTGGTTTAGATCTAGGATAGCTAGAATTCCTACGAGAATAGCTTCGATTAATTTACTAGGGGAGTTAGGGTTACTTGTGACAATCTACGTCGTATAAATACCTCGTATAAAAATCAAAATAATCATCAAACAATCATGTAATAAAAGTACATCATATATATATAATCCAAGTTATATATATATATTAAAATAACACTTCTCAGTCTTGGCCTTGTCGGTAACTCGGGAATTCTTCGGCACCGTTATAGTCAAAAGATTTTTAGACATTTTTAGAAAAATGTTTATAGTTAAAAGATTTTGGAAAGTTCTATTCAAAACCTTAGTTTTAAAAATCTTTCGTTCTCTATAACGAGAGCTCTGGTACCAAACTGTAACACCCCCAAATTTATACAACTCAGTTCAGCGGAAGACTAGTTGGTGTTACGGGATAGCACATTACTCACATCATAGACAACGCATAAAAATCGCGTCGTTTAATAATA
Organism: Glebionis coronaria; assembly: GCA_025667525.1. Lineage (NCBI taxonomy): Eukaryota > Viridiplantae > Streptophyta > Magnoliopsida > Asterales > Asteraceae > Glebionis > Glebionis coronaria. The sequence continues at coordinate 217,226,966 of CM046881.1, forward strand.
AATCATTTCCATTCATAAACATCAAAGTTACATAGGTCCCAAGTCATTACATTTCATACAAAGTTTTACAAAGTGTTTGAATGGAAAAATATAGTTTAAGTGCGGGCCATGAATTCTTGTCGTCTTCCCGAGAATTACCTTCAAGTACCTGAGATAAAACATGTTAAAAGAAAAGGTCAGCGATAACGCCGAGTGAATTCATAGAGTTTAATATATTCCATCAATATAATATCAGTATAAAATTATTACTAAAAATCATTTTGTACAAATCATTTTAATAGGCCATAAAATAGCCAAAGTCATTTTATACAAATCTTTATCGAAAATCATAATATAGGCATTTGCCTTAAAAACCGTTATACGAATCATTATCGTTAAAAACACCATACAATACGTTTTTGCAACGTTGTATAGATTAAATAAAACCATTATATGAATATGGTTATAAAAGCCTTAAAAATCATTATACGAGCCAATGTCGTAAAAACGTCATACAATACGTTTTACAACGTTGTATGAAAATAAAACCGTTATATGAGTATGGTTATGAAAACCAAAATACAATCATAATATCAATAGTATGACCCTGTATTGCTAGTCAGGCAATACATCGTAATTCGGAGCGTCTATTATTATTTTGTTAACTTGGATTATTATAAGCCGCATGACATTGTTACCTTACTAAACCAAAACGGGTAGCTAACCTGATACCAATTTTGCCCATCTAAAGTAGCGTGTCGTCACAAAGGTCACGCTATGGAAATCTTCTCATACATAAATTCGCTTACCAATCAATGTGGCACGACGGGGATCAACCGTCAAGGCGCGAACTGGGGTGATCGTCCCCAAATAGTACTATTAAATGCATAAGCGTCTACCAACTCCCGGTAGTTCACAATTCATGCTAATGGGACTTTTAGTGACATAACGTAACTTTAATAATCCATTTTATTTCATCTATCGGGTCCATTAATCATTTATCGGGTCATACAATCGGGTCATTCAATCATTCGGGTCCAAAATCAATAAACAAACAATCAGGACAAATGGTGTCCAAACTTTTATAAAAACTTACATGTTATCTCCCTCGCGGGTTTATAAAGCATTTATAAAACATTTAAAAGAGTGCGAGGCTATGAACTCACGTTGATGTGGGAAGGCGATTATCGGCGATTTGGATGTACGGTACGTGCTTCAATCACGGAAACCTAGACAAATAATACTCGGTCTTAGACGTTTGTCCAATGACTTTATAAAAAGAACAAGTATGTATACATATTATGATTATATATATATATGATGATCAAGTGGGTTTACATATTCTCGTTTACTCCTTTTAGTGTTATATGTCGATAACTTTTATATTAGTTTACTAGTTTTACCCGTTTACATGTCTTAAGCCCAATAAGCTTATTATAAGTTATTTAACTTATTTTAATTCATTTTGTACCTATATTATCAGTATGTATACTTTCCAAGTTGGGCCTAAATGGGTTAAGCCCAATAGATTCTTTTTACAAGTTTTTATCCTATTTAGTCCATTTATTAGTCCAATATGTTTATTTAACTTGTTAATGTCCGTATGCCCTATAGTTCGGGTTTTGTCGGTTTTTACTTGTTATACATGTCTATATATCAGTATATAAGTTTTATAAAGTTTTCATTAGACGGGTCCAACCATCTAAATTTTATTTAACAAAAACGTTAATTTTACGGCAATAGCCGAAAAAGTCGTAAAAATCATATTATAGTTTTTATTACTTATAAACATTATTTCACCACCATTTATATAATTTATCCATTTGATTAACCTTTTATATATATTTATATAAATAAGTTTTATAAGTTAGTGGGTTTTTATTTTACATTTTATATATTAAAATGTGAGTGCTTATATAATAGTATTATTCTTTAATTTCCAAAAATCTGATTTTTAACTTCATCTTCACCAAAACTGCCATATCTTGAGTTCTATATGGAGATAGAAGCTCAAATTTTTATCACATAAACTAAATGATATGTGCTACATTTAACCCTTCTATAGCTACTGTTGAATCATCCTTTAAGTATTTTCTAAAAATCGTCCAAAACAGTAACTTCAGATTTATACCCTAAACTTGTTTTGATCATATCTCACTCATTATTTTGATTCCATTGCATGGCCAACTCTCACATGTGTACAAGACCCATAGCTTACTGTAAATCCATTCTACTTCATCATTTTATCAGTTTAAACATATGGTTCTTTACTGTTTTATACAGCCATCAAATTTAACCAAGATTTTAACCTTGTTTCTTATGGTTTTTCACCTTTTTTATCCATGACTATCAACAACAAATCCCCACATAACATTTTTATCATCATATAATCATCATAAATATATACAATAGGAAATAAAATACATGTGTACATAATCAAAATAACAAGAAGATGAGGAGGACAATCTTTATACCACCAACTTGATGTAGGTTATGAGTTTGACATGGTTTTGGATGGAGAAACTTATGATGCACCAAGACCACCTTCATGACCACCATTCTTCATAGAAACCTTGTGGAAAATCAGCCCCAAGACACCAAGAAAACTCCTCCATGGATGTTATGATCACCTCCAATCAATAGGTCTTCAAAAGGACATCATATTATGAAAGAATAACATAAGATTTGTGGTTGATTTTGATCAAATGAGGGTGTTTCCTCTTGACTTTGGGACGGCACAAATGGGAGAGTAGAGAGAAAATGGAGTTGTTTTGCATGTAGTGTATGTGGTAAATGGTTTTGGCTTGTTGGTTTTGAGGTAAGCTTAGCTTACTAGCTAAGCTAATGACATGTGTAAGCTTTATTGTTTACACTTGACACATCAAGTGTGTTGAGAACATGGTTTGGCCGTCCCATGTTAGTAGGGTGGGGCAAGTGTAAACTTGTCTCATCCCACTAATTTACGGGCATTCCTCGATTCTAGTTTCCTCGATTTGCGTGCCCTCGGGTCGTTTTACGAAAAACGTTTTTATAAATTATGAATCATCGTCATAAAACGAATCCAATAAAAATTGTTTCATCAAAAACGGAGTTCGAAAACGTAAATACGTAATCCTAAGGTTTCCGGTTTAGTCGTAAAGGACGTTAAAATAAAATCGTAAGTCCTAATCTCTTCTTGTAAATTTGTGAGTTTATGAACTAACACAAATTTAAAACTCCAAAATAATATTCACGGATAAATTTATTTTCTGAAATGTCGGACTGTCACCAAGGACGGTGTATGTAAACGTAAGCACGTAACGTTGAATCCTCCGGTTTAGACGTAGTCGATGCTACTTCAAGACGTAAATCCAAATTTCTTCCCAAAAATAAGTGAGTTCATATTGTATCATTAAAATAATATTTTCAAATAATATTTGAGAATAAAATATCAATCATAAATTGACGGATTGTCACACAAACTAACACACAATTTGATGAGAGAGTACATGTCATTCAAGAAGGAGGTTCCAAACCATTTGAGACTCAACTCATTTCATCTATACAAGAATTGACTCAAGCTCAAAAGGAAAGTCAAACAATTATGCAAAACACACAAAAGATGCAACAAACCATGATGAATGACTTTATGAAACTTTCTTTGGGAAATAATTCCACCAATGATGTGCATGCTATTACTCTTTCGTGTGAGACTTGTGGAGGTCCCCATTCATATCAAAAATGTGATAAGGTGCAAGGATATCAAGGGGAGTGTTATGCATACCAAGAGGAACATAGAGAACATTTCAAGCCCAACATCAATCAAAATAACCTTTCTTATAAGTCTCAAAATTATCTTGCACCACCAGGATTCCCACCCCAACCACCAACCCAACTTTAACCAAATCCCCCTCAATTGTTACAAAGGAACCAAGGTCCAAGACCACAATACCAAGGGAACACCTATAAAGCACCCAACACCTATCACAATCAAGGAAATAGCTTTTATCCACCAAATCAAGGATTTAATGCACCACCTCCACCCTCCAAACCAAGCTTTTTATCAAGGGAATGTGCAACCTAACCCCATGGATTTGATTCTTCAAAAGCTTACTTCCTATGAGAGACAAATGAAAGAGGATCAAGAGGAAAACAACAAGAAATTTGCTCTTCCTCACAACCAAATTATGTATAATCAAAGACCACAAGGGGCTTTACCATCTAACATACAAACAAACCCGAGGGCAAATGTCAATGCTATTACAACAAGAAGTGGAAAAACAACAAATGATCCTTCACCTCCTACACCCTCTATTGTTAAACCCACTTTGGTTCCCACTTGTGATAAACATTCTACATCTACTTCACCACCTCCACATTCTACTACTTCATCAACCACACCTTCTCAACCTATTCCTACTTCTCCTTTACCTTTCATAACTCACAATGAAGAAGCTAAAAAAGAAAAATCTTCCACTACAACACCTACAAAACCTACACCTAAACCAAATCTTCCTTACCCTTCAAGATTGAAAAAGGACAAATTGAAAAACAAGGATGATATCCAAGTCTCAAATTTCTTAAGGATGTTCAAGCAACTCAACATAAACATCTCCTTTGCGGAAGCTCTTGCTTACATGCAAAAATTTGCTAAGATGTTCAAGGATCTACTCTCCAACAAGGAAAACTTGGTTGATTTGCCCAACACATCCCTTAATGAAAATTGTTCCGTCGTGTTACTTAAAACTTACCAACAAAACTTGGAGATCCGGGGTGCTTTTTGATACCTTGTAATTTTCCCAGGGTGGAAAATTGCATGGCTTTGGCGGATCTAGGGGCAAGCATAAACCTCATGCCTTTATCGGTTTGAAAAAAAATCTCTCTTCCCGAGCTCACTCCCACTAGGATGACACCTGAGTTAGCCAACCGTACCATAGCTTACCCGGTAGGTATCACGGAGGATGTGTTTGTAGGTGTGGATAAGTTTACCTTTCCGGCCGAATTTGTAGTGGTTGATTATGACATGGACCCTAGAGTTCCTTTGATTGTCGGTAGACCGTTTTTGAGAACGGGTCGTACTTTAATAGATGTGGCGGAGGGAAAACTAATTATGAGAGTTGAGGATGAGAAAGTGGTGTTTAAGTTAGGGAAAGTGTGTGATAAGAAAGAGATTAAGGAGTCTAAACCTTGTGAAATTATTAACATAGTTGATGTATTAGATGAGGTGTGTGATGAGCATTTTCATGACGCTTGCAAGAGTAATAGTGAGGATATGCCCCATGTTGAAACAGTGGCCTCAATTTCTCCCTCCTTAACACCTTTTGGAGAGAGTGATTTCCTCTTGGAGGAATTTGAGTCCAACTTTCTTGGTAATGATGATTCTCTCATCAACTGGGAAGAAGATATTCTCACTATCCAAAAGTTTCTCAATGAGGACCCCATTCCTTCACCCATTCCACAAGAAGTAACCAATGATGATCCATCCATAGTTAAACCTTCCATAGAGAGTCCACCTCCACTTGAACTTAAGGACCTTCCATCCCACCTAGAGTATGCTTTCTTAGAAGGAAAAGACCGATTGCCCGTGATCATTACTAAAGAGTTGAAAGAGGATGAGAAAGAGAAACTCATAGAAGTCCTTAAGAAACATAAGCAAGCCTTAGCATGGAAAATATCCGACATAAGAGGAATTGATCCACATTTTTGTACACACAAAATCCTTATGGAAGATGATTATAAACCCGCCATTCAAAGCCAAAGAAGGGTTAACCCTAAAATCCATGAGGTCATTAAAAAGGAAGTTATCAAACTCCTTGATGCGGGCATGATTTACCCCATTTCCGACTCTCCATGGTTTAGCCCGGTACATTGTGTTCCTAAAAAGGGTGGAATCACCGTAGTACCCAATGAGAACAATGAGCTTATTCCTACGAGACTTGTTACGGGTTGGAGAGTTTGTATTGATTATAGGAAGCTCGATGAGGCTACTAGGAAATATCACTTCCCATTGCCTTTTATGGACCAAATGCTTGAACGCTTAGTGGGAAATGAATAATATTTCTTTCTTGATGGATTTTCGGGTTATTTTCAAATACCCATTGACCCTAAGGATCAAGAAAAGACCACATTCACTTGTCCCTACGGTACATTTGCTTACAAGAGAATGCCTTTTGGCTTGTGTAATGCATCGGGGACATTTCAAAGGTGTATGATGGCAATTTTCCATGATATGATTGAGCAAACTATGGAGGTTTTCATGGATGATTTCTCCGTCTTTGGAGATTCATTTACCTCTTGTCTCACCAATTTAGAACGAATGCTTAAGCGGTGTGAGGAAACCCTTTTAGTTCTTAATTGAGAGAAATGTCATTTTATGGTGAAAGAAGGAACTGTCTTGGGACACAAGATATCCAATAAGGGATTAGAAGTGGATCAAGCTAAAATTAATGTGATTGCTAAGCTTCCCCCACCCACTACGGTTAAAGGTGTAAGGATTTTCTTAGGTCATGCGGGGTTTTATAGACGCTTCATGCAAGATTTTTCTAAGATAGCAAGACCGATGACTCACCTCTTGGAAAAAGAGGCTCCTTTCATTTTCAACCAAGAGTGTTTGGATTCTTTTGAGACTCTTAAGGAGAAATTGACTAAGGCTCCCGTTTTGGTTTCTCCAAATTAGGAATTACCTTTTGAGCTTATGTGTGACGCTAGTGATTATGCGGTGGGGGCCTTGTTAGGACAATGAGTGAATAAGCATTTTCAACCTATACACTATGCTAGTAAAACCATGACCGGTGCACAACTTCATTATACTACCACGGAAAAAGAGTTGCTTGCTATAGTTTATGCCTTTAAGAAAATTAGACCATACCTTGTGCGATCCAAAACCATAGTGTATACGGATCATTCCGCTCTCAAGTATCTCATGACAAAGCAAGATGCTAAGCCTAGGCTTTTGAGATGGGTTTTATTGCTTCAAGAGTTTAAGATAGAGATTCGAGATAAGAAAGGAGCCGAGAATTTAGCGGCGGATCATTTAAGTAGACTTGAGCATCCTTTTCAAGGAGATTTGCCTAATAGGGAAATCAATGAATCCTTTCCATTAGAGGAGCTCATGTCTATCTCTTCTCAAGAGGATGCCACCCCTTAGTTTGCGGATATTGCAAACTATCTTGTGGGGAATATGCTTATAGAGGGTCTTACTTCCCAACAAAAGAAGAAATTTCTCAAGGAAGTGAAGTATTACTTTTGGGATGATCCTTACCTCTTTAGGCAATGTGCGGACCAAATCATTAGACGGTGTGTAGATGGGCCCGAGGCATTTTAGAAGCTTGCCATAAGGGACCTACGGGTGGACATTTTGGGCCCAACTATACCGCCAAGTAAGTCTTTGATTTGGGTTACTATTGGCCTTCCATTTACAAAGATGCCCAAGAGATGGTGAAATTTTGTGATGTATGTCAAAGACAAGGAATAATTACACAACGTGATGAGATGCCACAAAACTTAATTTAAGAGTGTGAGATTTTTGATGTGTGGGGAATAGATTTTATGGGACCGTTTCCATCTTCAAATGGAAATAAGTATATACTCGTAGCGGTGGATTATGTGTCAAAATGGGTTGAGGATAAAGCCTTACCTACTAATGATGCTCGAGTTGTTGTGAAATTTTTGAAGTAATTGTTTGCTAGATTTGGTGTACCTCGGGCCATCATAAGTGATCGTGGTACACACATTTGTAATGATCAATTCACGAGAGTTGTGAAGAAATATGGAGTTAATCGTATACTTTCTACCGCGTATCACCGTCAAACCAATGGTCAAACCAGGTCACAAATCGTGGTTTAAAGAGAATTTTGGAAAGAAGGGTGGGAGAGCATCGAGCATCTTGGTTGGATAAGCTTGATGATGCTTTGTGGGCTTTTAGGACGGCTTTTAAGACACCAATTGGTTGTACTCCATATAGGCTTGTCTATGGAAAAGCATGCCACCTCCTATTCGAGTTAGAACATAAGGCTTTTTGGGCTCTCAAGTGGGCTAACTTTGATTTAAACCAAGCCGGCTCACATAGAAAGGAGCAACTTAATGAAATGGATGAATTGAGAGCCAATGCTTATGAGAACTCATTGCTTTATAAGGAGAATACTAAGAAATTTCATGATACTAAGATTAAGAACCGTGAGTTCAAAGTTGGAGAGTCGGTTCTCCTATTTAATTCAAGGTTGAAACTTTTTGTGGGCAAGCTTAAGTCAAGATGGTCCGGTCCATTCACTATTGCTCAAGTATTTCCATATGGAACTATTGAGTTGTCATAACCCGATGGTCCCAATTTTAAAGTGAATGGTCACCGTGTGAAGCACTATTTTGGGGAGGGCATTTCCGTGGAAATGGTCCAAGAGATCCCCATTTTCCCTATGAATTAATTCATTGTGGGAAGAGTCGAGCTAGAGAATCCTTAAATCAAGCTTGAATAACTAGGTTTAGAAGTTTTTAGATCTAGAGTGTTGTAGGTTAGAAATAATGATAGCAAGTTGATGAGAAGTGTAGGGGAGATCTTCTTTTGTTTTCATGTTGTTTGTAGGGTTGCTCACTCATCACGTGCTTTGGAGCTTATGGAGGAGGCCCTTGTATCCGATTCACTTTGTTACTATTGTGATTTTTCATAGAGACATTATGCTTTGAACATGAATTCACTTTAGTTGATCTTTCCTTAACTTGGGTTAAGCAAAGTCTATTCATTGTCATAAGAGTAGGGGAAGTTTTAACTTCCATGCTCTTAAACATTATGGACAATGTTTAGCTTAAGTGTAGGGTGGTCTTCTATCGAAGTGACCTTACCTAGACTTTGTCACTGACCTTCATGATAACTTGGGAAATTAATTTTTCAAATTTTTGATCTACTTTGGCCACCAAAAATATGCATTCATATTTTTTTTTGCATCAATCATTTTTTTCATTTGCATATCACATTTGCATTGTATATATTTCTTCTATTAGTTTTCATCAAAAATATATAAAAAGAAAAAATATAATAAGAACATGGTTTAACAAATTTAGACTTCTTTGACATATTAGGCCCGCCATGGATATTTTGACTCAACCCGAGTTTGCTTATCTAAGCTTACTCTAGCTAGTATCCTTAACCATGTAGTCCTTCATTGGACTATTAGGCTAAGCATCCACTAGTCTCATTATTTGAGATTTTAAATTTGTGGAGAATGGGAAATGATAGAGTTGAAGCAAGTATAAAAGGGCTAGATAAACTTCATGATAATTACTTGTGGCTAAACCCTTCTCTTCTTTACCTCTAATTTCTTCGCATGTATATATGTTAATAAATAATCAAGAACGGTTTTAGTTGGTTTGTAGTCTCTTATGCATTTTTGTCTAATCATTCATGGTTGATATAAGTACGTCTTAAGATTCTAAGTTAGAACGTTTTATGTGTACTAGACTTATGTCATGCTTAATACTTAGCAGGTGTTTTTCCTTTTATTCTTTTCAACTTTCTTTGCGAGGAATAAACAAAAATAAGAACGGCTTACAAAAAAATGAGTGGCTAGAAAAAAAAGAGAAAAGAAAAAAAATTATACAAGACTCCCACGAGGGGCAGTGAAGTGTTAATTATAGTAACTATTAGATTCCAATATTACCTTGACGGGTTGCGGGGATTTAATAGTTGCTCTAATCCAATATTACCTTGACGGGTTGCGGAATTGAAGATCCAAAGTCTCAAAAGGCGGCGGATGTAAATTATTGCGTGAGTTTTATTTTTCTTTCCTTAGCGAGTGTGTAGCTACTTATTAATGCATGACATGAGGATTTTACACATAAGGCGAATGACTTATTATTCTTGAAACGGACTTATATTAATTGTGAGCGGTTTTTCAAGTAATGGATGAGAGGATTACTTAGGATTTAAATCGTGCTTCCTTATTTTTGGATTTTACATTTCTTATATTTCACACTTCAAATAATGACAAATTTGCCTTCAAGCAATTTGCTCAAATAATAACCGGTTCCACATTTAATTGTCATGAATAAGTTGATGCACCTTTTTACTTGTGAATGCAATGATCCCATTTTTAAGCTTGGTATGGGAAAGTGAAACTTGAGGGTGATAAGTGTCTATGGTACCAAAGCCCTAATTTAAGTCATTGACTTCTTTATGAGTTTTTCCATCAAAGCCATTTAAAGAAAAATCCAAAAAGATATAAATAGAACTGTTTCTTTTACATTGCATTATTCAAAATCAAAATCATGCATCATATAGAGTAGCATAGTGTAATAGCATTCCATATTGGCCAAGGTGGGTTAATTATGAGGAAAATGTAAATTTGTGCTTTAAAATATAGCATTGCATGAGTTCATAGCAATGTTCAAGTATAGGGGATTTGATATGAGCAAAAAATCATATCAATTAATTAACAAATCACCCTAAAACACAAGGAAAATACCTAACTTTTGTGCTATAAAGTGGAATTATGTGGTATGTTTTGTGTTTGTGTATAAATAGGTAAGAAGGATACATTTTCAAGCAAACAAGAAGAAATCAAGCTTATTTGGATGAAAAAGACAAAGAAGGATCAAAGATGACAATACTTTGAAGATAAAGGACCTATCTTGACAACACTCCAAAGTTGAAGGGCTCAAAGTGTAAATTGGTCAAAGTCAAGATTCAAGTCAAACATGGTCAACTCTTAAGTCAACCAAGTCAAAGGGTCAAACTAGACAAGAATGCAAGTGGAAGGACCAAAAATGACATTTGAATGAAGATTATAACTCATTGGGACATTTTGCCTAACTTTAGGGACTTTAATTGCCAAAAATACACAATGTTTGTGTATGATCCGTGTGCATGGGCCATCAGCCAACGAGAATGCAAGATTTAATTAACATGGATCGCCAACTGTTAAGCCACATCACTACTTCATTTATTGGGCCGTTTTGCTACAGTAATCCTCCACCAACTCATTATTCAGCCAATGGGAAGAGGACATGCAATAATGCATTATATCCAAAACGGATAACAATCCGTGTGTTCACCTGAGATCTAATCAGAAAGAGCCACGTGGCATCTTCTTCAACAAGTAAACCCAAGATCGTTTTTGAGCTACACTGAATTTCAAGAGATGATATATAAATGAAACTTGCTCGTTTTCAAGAGAGGAATGCATTGGTAACACTTAATCAAGCTCAAATTCAAAGAATCAAAAACCCCCAATTCATGAAGAACACAAGAATTTGCAATTAAGAGATTGGTGACACCTAGCAGCCTGCTATTGGTGGGGATACGTCATCAACCCCAACAACTTCTCATTTCTTGTCTATAAATAGGGATTAGTTCTCTCATTTGATGTACGTATCTAAGTGTGAAACTTTCACACACTTCCTATTTTTCTCTCTCAATCTAGCTAGTTAACTGTTAGTGTAACAAACTCAAGAGCTTGACAAACTCTTGAGTTAGTTATAGTTAGTTGTAACAACTTACCTAATTCTGTAACCACTTTTCACATTCAAATCAATAAAATTCCCTCCTTTTCCTTCAACCTCCTTATGAATTCCTGCATTCCTGTTGAACTTGTTGCTGTTATGAGTTACTTGTGATCACATTTGATCATAAGAAGCTTTTGTTGAAGAATTGTAGCTGTTCATTACCTTTCATGTTGCTGAGTTGATTTTGTAGCAGAATTGAGTAGATATGATGATGCTGATGATGGTAGATGGTTAATTTGTTGAATTTAGTGCTAAGGTGGTGGTTTAGCATTGTTTAGGAGGCTCAACGCCTACCTACTCCATCAATGGAGGCACATTGCTAAAAGGTTTCATGTTCTTGAGTTTTGTTCCACTAAACAGTCCTATGCATGCTAAATTCTAGTGTAACTACTATATGTTGTTTTGATCAAGCGTGTTTAGTTTGATTTACCTTGATTCTGGTGATTAGACAGCTAGTAGTTAGTTTGATAATCATTTGTTAACTTATACTAGTTTCTGTCTTCATTCTCATCAGTATTATAGCTTGCTTATGCATTTTGAGTCCTTGTCTGTTATATAGCCTGTTTTTGGTTCATTTGTGTAACACCCCCAAATTTTTACAACTCAATACAGCAGAAGACTGGTTGGTGTTACGGGATAGCACATTACTCACATCATAGACAACGCTTAAAAATCACGTCGTTTAATAATAAAACATTTCCATTCATAAATATCAAATTTACATAGGTCCCAAGTCATATTATTTCATACAAAGTTTTACAAAGCATTTGAATGGAAATTAATGTTTAAGTGTGGGCCATTAATTCTTTGTCGTCTTCCCGAGAATTACCTTCAAGTACCTGAGACAAAACATGTTAAAAGAAAAGGTCAGCGATAACGCCGAGTGAATTTATAGAGTTTAATAAAATCCATCAATATAACTTTGGTATAAAATTATTACCAAAAATCATTTCGTACAAATCATTGCAATAGGCCATAAAATAGCCAAAGTCATTTTTATACAAATCCTTATCGAAAATCACAACATAGGCATTTGCCTTAAAAATCATTATACGAGCCAATGTCGTAAAAACATCATACAATACGTTTTATAACGTTGTATAGATTAAATAAAAACCGTTCTATGAATATGGTTATATAAACCAAAACACAAACATAATATCAATAGTATGACCCCATATTGCTAGTCAGGCAATATATCGTAATTCGGTGCATATAGCAGTATTTTGTTAATTGGATTATTATAAGCCGCATGACATTGTTACCTTACTACAACAAACAACGGGTAGCTAGCCCGAAACTCAATTTTCCCATCTAAATTAGCGTGTCATCACAATAATCACGCTTGTGTAAATCTTCTCATACATAAATTCGCTTACCAATCAATGTGGCACGACGGGGATCAACCGTCAAGGCGCGAACTGGGGTGATCGTCCCCAAATAGTATTATTATATGCATAAGCGTCTACCAAATCCCGGTAGTTCACAATTCATGCTAATGGGACTTTTAGTGACATAATCTAACTTTAATAATCCATTTCATTTCATCTATCGGGTCCTTTAATCATTCATCGGGTCATACAATCATTCGGGTCCAAATTAATAAACAAACAATCGGGACAAATGGTGTCCTATTTCATAAAAACTAACATGTTATCTCCCTCGCGGGTTTATAAAACATTTCATAAAAATATTTAAAAGAGTGCGAGGCTATGAACTCACATTGATGTGGGAAAGCGGGTTATCGGCAATTCGGATGTACGGTACGTGCTTCAATCACGGAAACCTAGAAAAATAATACTCGTCTTAGAATTTTGTCCAATGACTTTATCAAAATAACAATTATGTATACATATGATGACTTTATACATATGATGATGATCAAGTGGGTTTATACATTCTCATTTGCTCATTTTAGTGTTATGTGTTGATAACTTTTTATACTAGTTTACTAGTTTTACTTGTTTACATTTTGAAGCCCAATGGGCCTATTACAAGCCCAATACTATTCATTAACCCAATTATACTTTTATTATCAGTATTATACTTTACATGTTGGGCCCAAATGGGTTAAGCCCAATAAGTAAGTTTATAAGTGTTTTACTAACTAGTCGGGTTTATAGTCCAATAAGGCTACTTTGGCCCGTTAATGTCTATATGTTGTAAAGCTCGGGTTTTATCGGTTTTTACTTGTTATATAAGTTCATATATGAGTATGTGAGTTTATAAAAGTTTATATTATACGGGTCCGACCGTCTAAGTTTTATTTGACAAAAACGTTTTTCGGTTTTAGCCGAAAAGACGTAAAACTTAGTATATAGTTTTATAACTTGGAAAAACATTTATACTTGTAATTTTATATAACATGTCCTATTTTAATATAAATATTTATATAAATCTTTTATTATAATTATTATCAACTAGTGGGTTTGATATATATTTATATTTTATATAAATTTTGAGTGCTTATATTATATATTATTTATACAAAATCAGTCCTAAAAATCTAGTTTACTAAAATGGTCATATCTAGAGTTCTATATGGAGATAGAACCCCAAAATTTTATCACAGAAACTACATGATATGTGCTTCATTTTATTTCTTTATAGCTACTGATGAATCAACTTCTAAGTATTTTATAAAATTCCTCCAAAACAGTGTAGTCAGATTTGCACTCTAAACTTGTTTTGATCATATCTCACTCATTTTAATGATTCCATTGTATGGACAAATCTCACATGTGTACAAGACCTAATAATTACTGTATATTAATTCCACTTTGTCATTTTATCAGTTTAACATGTGGTTAGTTACTGTTTTTATACAGCCAACTTATTAAGCAAGATTTTAACCTTTTTACATATGGTTTTCCATCTTTTTAACCATATTTATCAACATCAAATCCCCACACAATATTCTTATCATCATATATTCATCATATACATATACAATAGGAAATAAAATACAAGATTACATAATCAAAATAACAAGAGGATAGGAAGAACAATCTTTATACCACCAAAGTGATGAAATGATGAGTTTTTGGATGAACAAGACTTGGTTTTGGGTAACCAATCTTATGAGATATCAACACCACTTCTAGGATCACCAAGTATTTGTAGATTCCTCCAAAAATCAGCCCTTGTTGATAATGAAAACTCCTTGAGAAATCAGCCCCAAACTCCCTTGAAAACTCCTTTTTACATGTTAAGATCACCTTCAATCTTCATAACTTCAATGGGTTTTCATCATATGTAAATTATACATATGATTTATGGTTGAATTTTTTGATGGCGGTGGTGTTAGATGGAGGATATGGGACGAATTTAGAGAGAGGGAGGAGAGGAAAATGGTGGTTTTGCATGTGAGAAATGAGAGGTAGTGGTATGTGTAGCTTGTTTATGATGTTAAATGGTTTTGGGAGAAAAGGGAGGACAAGTGTCCTTCCTTAGTATAAAAGTTGACACCACACTTGTTTTTGTGGCTTATTATGGTTGGTTATAAGTGGGGGTGGGACAAGTGTCCCACTTGTCTCATCTCCACTAATTTACGGGTACTCCTCGATTCTAGTTTCCTCGATTTACATGCCCTCGGGTCGTTTTATGAAAAATGTTTTTATAAATTATGAATCAACGGCACAAAACGAATCTAATAAAAATTGTCTCATCAAAAACGGAGTTCGAAAACGTAAATACGTAATCCTAAGGTTTTCGGTTTAGTCGTAAAGGACGTTAAATTAAAATCGTAAGTCCTAATCTCTTCTCGTAAATTTGTGAGTTTATGAACCAACACAAATTTAAAATCTCAAAATAATATTCACGGACAGATTTATTTTCTGAAATGTCGGACTGTCACCAAAACGGTGTATGTAAACGTAAGCACGTAACGTAGAATCCTCCGGTTAAGACGTAGTCGATGCTACTTCAAGACGTAAATCCAAATTTCTTCCCAAAAATAAGTGAGTTCATAATATAACATTAAAATAATATTTTTAATTAATATTTGAGAATAAAATATCAACCATAAATTGACGGATTGTCACAGCACTTACCCCTAAACAGGATCTTTGTCCTCAAAGATCATCTTACCTTACTACTCGCTTCTTATAGAGTTAAAGCCATGTGGGTATTTCCTTCACATTCGGTCTTTTCTCACAAGTGTAATCCATTACAATACGCGAGTTTCATCAAACATAACTACGGGAATAAGATCAGGCTTAATATTGACTTACTTTCTCTATCCATGATGTTCACGGGTTTTTGATGAATGCAACTTTTCGCCCATCTAAACATTACTAAGAAACAATCAAATTCTCACTTGATAGACATTTCATCAAGTTCGATATACGAAACATAATTCACGCAGCTCTTAAAGTCCTAGGGTAGATCCAGCTTATATGCCTTTCAAACTAATCTTTTACATCATCCCTATGGTCCCATACAACGGGGACTTATATCCCATGATCTTTCAGATCTCCAATTCATTTTCCATGGTTAAAATTTTTGGCATAACTTCGCTACCCATCCAGCACTTCAAGATCTACATTTCATATTCACATAACCTCTTGCCCACTACTGGTAGTCAATATTCAGATCCTAATTTCAACAATCATTTCAGGTCTCGCGGGTCGAGTATTTTGTAAGGTTAGGTTCACCATCATAGGAAACCTTAAACCTAAAAGACATGTCCAACTCACAATAGGTGTATGTCGGGTGTCTTCATCTCAACTCCTGCTTACAGATGCTCTAATATATAAATCTTAACAAGATTCGATCTCGATCCTAACACGATAATTATCAATGATAATCTCTCCAAAGGAAACGGTTATACGGTTTATTACCAAAGGTCAATCGTTCAAATATAAAACAGCACTTATAGCATTTTGTATCGTTACTTTACCTCGTCCCTTCGATTGGGATGGTACACAGTACTCTCATCAAGATTCGTTATCAATGACTTCTGAGCAAATCTCTAGAAATTCGATGCGAAGCGAGGATCTTGATATTGATGATCGATACAGGCACACCATGTTTACATAACTCTTTTAAATACAAAAGAGTCTATTTCTTCATCAAGAATTTATCATTAACGAGAATGATATTAGCAGATTTGGTCAGTTTGTCGACGATGACCCAAATCGAATCAAATTCAGATGATGACCTTTGCAATAGCTAGACGTTTACTAATGTATGAGGCGATGTCTGCCTTCATAATTTGCCATTAGTTCAACTTCTTCTGATAATGATACATTAAATCAGAAATGACAGGAATAGAATACTTATACTTACAAGACTCCAACATAGCTATATCTCAAAATCTCCATATTTATACAACCACAAGTGGCCTTTAAAACATTTAACGCTGTTGGCTTCTCAATTTTAATGGTTCACATTAGCCGCGAACCCCTTTTATTATCTATATTATTCTTTTTATAATCATCAATTATTTTTTTAAATTGTTTGGCAATTTATTTTGCACCTTAATTATTAAGGAACATGTCCTAATTGGTTTTTATCTTTTCTATATAATGTGTCAGTATTTACATTCACCTTCCTAGATGGAATATATATCATGACCGTATTTACTCAAAAATTTCTTTTTTCATATTTTCTAAGTTTTAGTTTCTTCTAAACTATCATTTTTATCCGTTTTACTTAATCCGACGTTTAAAGCGTCGATAATTATTACACGTAAATTAAAAATAAATATTAAGTTTTTATGAGACGTAAACGTTAAAAGTTTAAATTTCTTAGTTCGACTAATTATAATAAAATGTTCAAAACAAATTTGAATTTAATCAACACGATTTTTGCTGATTTATCGAAAATAATTAATAAGATTCTTAAATGTTTGAAAAATCTTTGGTTATACTTTGGTCAAAATTTTCTTAGTTGAAAAGCAAAAAGTGTCGTTTCAAATTTCAAGTCATAAGTTATATAATTTCCTCAATTCTTCTTAAGTTGTCTAAAAGCACACACAAACATTTACCCCTAAACAGGAGTTTAGTTAAATGTTCTGGGTATAAGGGAATAATCCCTCAAAAGTTCTTTTGATAAAACATTTGTCAAAATGTTTTTGCACTTCCTTTTTGGTAAAACCCAAAGTTTCAAATGGCTCTAATTTTTAAAGAGTCAATATATTCCATTTTCTATTATCACATGGTCAAATAATGTAAAGGATTAAGTCTTTCATCACATGTTAAATATTTAAGGTACAAGTTTTCATTGTTCGGCCAATTTAGGGCAGTCTATAAATAATTATTAACTCCTTCTTATACTTATAAACAAACAAATGGTCCTTAATGATCACAAGCATGAATTTATCAAATTACAGCCTACACAAGAGATTCACCAAATTTATGGATGCTACATGTGTATTAGTCAATCCAAACGACATCACGTGAAACTCATAACGTTCATTACAAGTACCGGATGTAGTGATTGAAATAGATAATCTTTTTCGCAGACGCGAAGTTGATAATAACCATGTCTTGGATCAAATCTTTAAAACATACGCCAGAACCTTGTAAATGATCAAACAAATCTTCCATTTCGAGTTATGGATATCGTTTTCGATTGTCAATTTACTCAGTTCACAGTAATCCATAAATATAAGGAATGATAACACCATAGCTCTTCATGATGACGAGCTCGGTAGAATAAAATCTTTCTCCGACAACTCTTTCAGTTGTACGGTAATTCCTTTGATTCAGATGATGCTGACGTATAATGCACACGCCACAGGTGCAGCACCGGGAATATAATCAATACCAATTTCAACTTGCCTTAATGGCGAAAGTCTAGGTAATTCATCAACAAATACTTCCTAAAGTTTCAGATAACAGAAACATCTTTTAATAAATTCATATTAGGTTCTTTCTTGATTATAATATCTATTACTAGTTCATAACCATTCATGGTATAATTCAAATCTAAATGCAGGATATGGTCATCCATCAAGAATTATTTAGATCACTTTTGATAATCAACATCTTATCATTTAGGGGAATTCTATTCGAGTTCCCATCAATTAAGACAATGTCATCATGTCATAATCAATCAATCCATTCTATTGGCACTATCAACTTTTCAGTTTTATTGCCGTCGATAAGATGAGAACTTCTCAAAAGACTAATAATAACTCATATTCCTTCACAAATTCAAGGATATCTGGAGACATAACTAACCTTAAAAGGTTAAGGTCAACGCATAATCTACGCGAGAGAATTTCAAATCAGATACAGACGAAAACATTTAACGAATATGAATATATCCCATGTTTTCATAATTTGAGTACGCATTCGAAAGCTCCTCGGATCGTTACCCAGGTCATTCAAATGAAATCAAATCAAAAGAAATGATAGGAACGTCGATACATCCAGTCGGGTATCAACACTCGGTAATCAGATACTTTTCCTAAGAATCTCACTACGGGAGAACTGGACAAGAAAGAATTGTCAATTGTCAAATAAGACAATTTCCACAGATGAGTAAATTCGACTCAGAAGAATAGATGCTACAGGCACATATGTAGGTGTCCCTAACACTATGTCCCTATTTTTCACTTCTTTCAGATCTCATAAAATTTAATCTTTCACAATCTTTAAAGAAAATGTAGTGTTTATTAATCAGTTTTATGGTGACTACTAATCAGCCTTGCATGGTCCATTCCAAATTGTATGTAGGCGCACAACAATATACAATTTCAAGATTAACGATGCAATACTCAGTTCGTCAAAACTTTGTCATCATGTTTAAAATATATATTCATGCTTAATTAAAAATGAATTTACAGATATGTTCTTTATCATGGAAACAATTAAGTTTTCAAACATGTTTCATAAACAACTTCATTTCGATAACGATTATTTATAAATCTCACTTAAAATAATCCATATGGTGATAAAAATTCAATTTTTTCCCAAGGGATACTATTGTATCTTATAAAAACAATGAGTGATCTAAAAAAGAGTGATGAGGAGTGGTTCACCAAGAACTAACTACAATATATCAGGAAATGAGCTTAGCCAAATAATTATGAGGTTCATGACCTCGATGGCACTCAAAAAGAATAATCCACAACGTAACTCAATTTGAGATGAGTACTTGTTCAATGGTTGCATCACTAATGCGAACATTGGGATGAAGCAATAAAATATAGATAACATCTATACATGTAGGATTTATCAATCAAAGGTAGTCTTTTCATTAGTCACAAACAAGTCAAAATTTTACCGTAACACATTACGTGTCACTATGTCATACAATTCCAAGAACTCATCCTACCAACTGATGTTTCAGTTAAGTTAGGGATTTTTAAAAGATACCACAATGAATACTAATCTACAAGAGTCATTAGGTGTTCCCCATGTCCCGAAAGATCCATCGGTCCCAATTCAGAAGAAGATTTCTTCAATTTATTTATTGGACATTGGGCATCCTGGTCATTGGACAATGGCCTAGGAACAACCCTTAACACGAATCAACAATCATTTAAAACCTTATAATTCAATCATAGAACCTAACAACTTCCTCTTAACAATATCATATTCCATACGAGTTAAATTTTACTTTATTCAGGTTTCAACCAACTTATACTCAATGTGATATCCTACCTCATTTTCCAATACTTTCAACCTTG
The DNA here is from genome assembly GCA_025667525.1 of Glebionis coronaria. NCBI lineage: Eukaryota > Viridiplantae > Streptophyta > Magnoliopsida > Asterales > Asteraceae > Glebionis > Glebionis coronaria. The sequence continues at coordinate 217,247,058 of CM046881.1, forward strand.
TTTTTAAACCTTAAAAGGGCAATAAAAGCTTGATATGATCAACACTTAATTTCCAATCCTATAGCTCTTACAACAATAATTATCAAATGAGTCACTGGTATGAAATGACTCACACATTCAATTAGACTTCTCGGAAAGGTACTAGTGGCATGAGGCTTTTGGGTAATGGTTCCATTGACAGCCTCAAGTGCAACATTCACCTCTTCGATTTCAATTTGAGAATTGGATGACAACGAATCAGATGACATCTTTCTAGGTGGTAACGTTTTGTCAAACTCCACTCTATAAAGAAAGATCGTCATGACATCGATATCAGTTTTAATCTCGCCAATTCTTCTTCAATATCAAAATCAACTAATATCTACATTTCTACGAATATCAACCATTTTGTCGGGATCATAAATATCCACAACTTGGTTTAGATCTGGAATAGCTAGAATTCCTACGGGAATAGCTTCGATTGATTTGCTAGGGGAGTTAGGGTTTCCTGTGACAATCTATGTCGTATAAATACCTCGTATAAATATCAAAATAATCATCAAACAATCATGTAATAAAATTACACCATATATATATATATATATATATATATATATATATATATATATATATATATATATATATATATATATATATATATATATATATATATATATATATATATATATATATATATATATATATATATATATATATATATATATATATATATATATATATATATATATATATATATATATATATATATATATATATATAATCTAAGTTATATATATATTAAAATAACACTTCTCAGTCTGGCCTTGTCGGTAACTCGGGAATTCTTCGGCACCGTTATAGTCAAAAGATTTTTAGATATTTTTAGAAAAATGTTTATAGTTAAAAGATTTTGAAATGTTTTATTCAAAACCTTAGTTTTAAAAATCTTTCGTTCTCTATAACGAGAGCACTGATACCAAACTGTAACACCCCCAAATTTTTACAACTCAATACAACGGAAGACTGGTTGGTGTTACGGGATAGCACATTACTCACATCATAGACAACGCTTAAAAATCGCGTCGTTTAATAATAAAACATTTCCATTCATAAATATCAAATTTACATAGGTCCCAAGTCATATTATTTCATACAAACTTTTACAAAGCATTTGAATGGAAATTAATGTTTAAGTGCGGGCCATGAATTCTTTGTCGTCTTCCCGAGAATTACCTTCAAGTACCTGAGACAAAACATGTTAAAAGAAAAGGTCAGCGATAACGCCGAGTGAATTCATAGAGTTTAATAAAATCCATCAATATAACTTTGGTATAAAATTATTACCAAAAATCATTTCGTACAAATCATTGTAATAGGCCATAAAATAGCAAAAGTCATTTTTATACAAATCCTTATCGAAAATCACAACATAGGCATTTGCCTTAAAAATCATTATACGAGCCAATGTCGTAAAAACATCATACAATACGTTTTATAACGTTGTATAGATTAAATAAAAACCGTTATATGAATATGGTTATATAAACCAAAACACAAACATAATATCAATAGTATGACCCCATATTGCTAGTCAGGCAATATATCGTAATTCAATGCATATATCAGTATTTTGTTAATTGGATTATTATAAGCCGTATGACATTGTTACCTTACTACAACAAACACCGGGTAGCTAGCCCGAAACTCAATTTTCCCATCTAAATTAGCGTGTCCTAACAATAATAACGCTTGTGTAAATCTTCTCATACATAAATTCGCTTACCAATCAATGTGGCACGACGGGGATCAACCGTCAAGGCGCGAACTGGGGTGATCGTCCCCAAATAGTACTATTATATGCATAAGCGTCTACCAAATCCCGGTAGTTCACAATTCATGCTAATGGGACTTTTAGTGACATAACCTAACTTTAATAATCCATTTCATTTCATCTATCGGGTCCTTTAATCATTCATCGGGTCATACAATCATTCGGGTCCAAATCAATAAACAAACAATCGGGACAAATGGTGTCCTATTTCATAAAAACTAACATGTTATCTCCCCGCGGGTTTATAAAACATTTCAATAAAACATTTAAAAGAGTGCGAGGCTATGAACTCACGTTGATGTGGGAAAGCGGGTTATCGGCAATTCGGATGTACGGTACGTGCTTCAATCACGGAAACCTAGACAAATAATACTCGTCTTAGACTTTTGTCCAATGACTTTATCAAAATAACAATTATGTATATATATGATGACTTTATACATATGATGATGACCAAGTGGGTTTATACATTCTCATTTGCTCATTTTAGTGTTATGTGTTGATAACTTTTTATACTAGTTTACTAGTTTTACTTGTTTACATTTTGAAGCCCAATGGGCCTATTACAAGCCCAATACTATTCATTAGCCCAATTATACTTTTATTATCAGTATTATACTTTACGTGTTGGGCCCAAATGGGTTAAGCCCAATAAGTAAGTTTATAAGTGTTTTACTAACTAGTCGGGTTTATAGTCCAATAAGGCTACTTTGGCCCGTTAATGTCTATATGTTGTAAAGCTCGGGTTTTATCGGTTTTTAATTGTTATATAAGTTCACATATCAGTATGTGAGTTTATAAATGTTTATATTAGACGGGTCCGACCGTCTAAGTTTTATTTGACAAAAACGTTAATCTTTAGGTTTTAGCCGAAAAGACGTAAAACTTAGTATATAGTTTTATAACTTGGAAAAACATTTATACTTGTAATTTTATATAACATGTCCTATTTTAATATAAATATATTTATAACTCTTTTATTATAATTATTATCAACTAGTGGATTTGATATATATTTATATTTTATATAAATTTTGAGTGCTTATATTATATATTATTTATACAAAATCAGTCATAAAAATCTAGTTTACTAAAATGGTCATATCTAGAGTTCTATATGGAGATAGAACCCCAAAATTTTATCACTGAAACTACATGATATGTGTTTCATTTTATTTCTTTATAGCTACTGATGAATCAACCTCTAAATATTTTATAAAATTCGTCCAAAACAGTGTAGTCAGATTTGCACTCTAAACTTGTTTTGATCATATCTCACTCATTTTAATGATTCCATTGTATGGCCAAATCTCACATGTGTATAAGACCTAATACTTACTGTATATTAATTCCACTTTGCCATTTTATCAGTTTAACATGTGGTTAGTTACTATTTTTATACAGCCAACTTATTAAGCAAGATTTTAACCTTTTTACATATGGTTTTCCATCTTTTTAACCATATTTATCAACACCAAATCCCCACACAATATTTTTATCATCATATATTCATCATATACATATACAATAGGAAAGAAAATACAAGATTACATAATCAAAATAACAAGAGGATAGGAAGAACAATCTTTATACCACCAAAGTGATGAAAGGATGAGTTTTTGGATGAACAAGACTTGGTTTTGGGTAACCAATTGTAAAACCCGCATGCTTTTACCATGCATAGTACCCTTAGGATCGTACGTACTAGTTAAAAACTTTCCTAATATAGCATGATTACGATTACGTGTTAGGAGTTTACGTATTACGTACGTGTTAGAACACGATAAGTATTTTATATGAACGATCATGTAATAATTATTTAGCGATAATTAATCACGAACATACGATCACGAAATCACGAGCGTAATTAAAACATGAGCTATTATTAATTACGTATATATATTTAATACGAGCGTAATTAAATATATAAGAGTATGGTATTTACGTAACGAGAACATTTAAAACACGAACATAATTAAACATAAACGAGTGCTAAATAACGAGACACGAAACGAGGTACGGGAACCCCACGGGGGAGTCCCTACCCGCGACCAAACAAGGGTAATGGGCCAAGCCCATTACCAATTTTACTAAAAGGGGGTTAAGTAATTTTTACTACTCAAAAATTACTTTACAGAAGATTCAAGAAAAAAACCTAAATCCTCCCTTTTCTCCTCTCTTTGTGCCGCCACCTACAATCACCAACAAGGTGATTTCTTTGATCTTGGATCTTGTTGATTTATTGTTTGTTCGTGTTTGTTCTTCACCCTCTTGATCCACGAATACGGTAAAACCTTTTTAAACCTTTTCTTTTAATTAATCTTTTATTTAATTATGAACACGTGATGTTTTTTTATAAAAACACATTAATTAAACATAGATCTAACATGTTTTGATTATTAATTAAATCAGAGGGTCGATTAAGGGGTGTTTGTTTTGCGCCGCAGGATGCAACCGACCCCAAGGGGGTTTCGGTTTGTTTTAGCCGACCACCACCAAGTCCTTTTGGTCTTGGTTGGTGCGTGTGGGTCCCACGGCAGCAAGGGGTACCCCGATTTGGTTCGGGGTACGGTGTTGATTCATGTCCGGTTCATGTTTTTAAGCTTAGATCCGGATCATGGTTATGTTAGTTTTTATGTTATGAACTTAGGATAAAATTAAATTAATTAAGATGTAATTAATTTAATAACATGACTTAGGTTAATTAATTATAAATGATCATGAAATTATTTTAACCTAAGTATTTATATTATTAAGAATTATAATTAATTAATTATTTAAAAACCATGAATATAATTAATTAATTAACATGACTTAGGTTATATTATTAATATTTAATAATACATATTTTAACCCAAGTATTTGATATATTTAATTAAAAACATGTCATACTTTAATTAAATATTATAACCTATAGTTTAATTAAATTACATGAGATAATTATTAAACTATATAATATATCATATGACTTAGAAAATAATCATGAAAACACTTAGGCTTATTTACTTAGCTTATTTAACCAGCTTATTTCTAATTATGGAAACTTTCTATTTTTAGAAACTTAATTAAATAAGGCAACTAATTTATTTTTGGAAACCAGCTATTTTTAGAAACTTAGTTATTTAAGGCAGCTAATCTATTTATGGAAACTTATTTAATTAAGGCAGCTAATCTATTTATGGAAACTTTCTATTTTTAGAAACTTATCTATTTTAAGCAGTAAATCTATTTTTTGGAAACTTTCTATTTTTGGAAACTTTCTATTTTTGGAAACTTTCTATTTTTGGAAACTTTCTATTTTTGGTAACTTTCTATTTTTGGAAACTTTCTTTTTTTGGAAACTTTCTATTTTAGAAAACCTGCTATTTTTGGAAAGTTACTTATTATTACACAGTAAGTATAATAACACATGAAATACCAGAAATACTTAAACAGATTAAGCAGAGTATAAGATTTAATACAGTTTAAGGCTTTAAACAGTAAAATATAGTAAGAATACATAAAATAAGCTAAGACATGACATAAAACCAGCTATGTATTTAGTAAGCAGATACTTATTTCATGTACGTATTTATGTAGCACTAGTGTTTCGGAAGTAGGATTCTCGCAGTTCATCGTTCTCGTTCACTGGACATAAGGTACGGATTCCCGTCCTTTCAGTATGGACATTCTTTCCTTATTAGGATTCCCCGTATGCAGCCAACTGTTTTCCCGTAGTATAAGTATGAGTTTGATTGCTTAGGTTTAAATATGATTACCTATAGCCATATACATGCATGACCAGTTTCACCTAGTTATGGAGGTACCATAACCATAACATTAGAGGCACTGATGTTATGACTTCACCACGGCGGAGTGATTGCTCGTGGCGTCCCTTCAGTTTTTGGCCATTTATTTATATTTATCATGTGGGGCGTATGGGTGCATCCTAGTTACACGTTTTTATTCAGGATTACATGGTGAATGTGGTGTGTGCCTTGCATCCTTCACAAGGAGCTGATCCCTCCTACCCATAACCAATATATTAAATTAGAGGCAGCCCCTCTAATTTGCATGATGAGGTCACCCCTCCAATTATTCATGCACGGTGGATATTCATGACGTATATTGGCTAATGGTAAAATATGACAAACAGTTTTTATAAGATAAACATAAGACTTTCAAACTATAAAACCAGTTTTATTAAGACTTAACCAGGTTACTCGGGACTTAGTTTCTTCCGCTGTTATTATGTTATATGCTTATCCTATTCATGCTTTATTGTACATCCGTGCACTGAGCGTATTGCTCAGCCGTTTTCCTTTTCTATGTTCCCAAAACGGCAGGTACTCAGGGACGCTCGTAGACACTAAGAGTACGTGCATATGGACTGGAAGCTGTCTAGCCTTCTTTACATTATGCATTTCCTTTCTTTATGATACTTATGCTTTGGACATTGTTTAGTCCTTTTCCTTTACTATGCTATGTTTGTGTGTGATGAGCTTTACTTTTGGACTACCGATGTTTGATTCCGGTATTTTCCTTCATATGGTCAAGTAATGTTTAGACATTTTACCTTGTATGCTTTGATGACACGCCATAATTACTGTGATATTTCCATTTCCAAAATGGGGTGTTACAATTATGGTATCAGAGCCAAGGCTTCGACCTGTAGGCTCTCAAATATGACCTGTGATTAGTGGGTAGTCACTATGGTCTTCCTAGAACTGACAGTTGTTTTCATGCATTCATCACTTTTAAGCATACTTATATATGTCATTGTTACAGGGTTTTTGACTAAGTAATGGTTGGTACAGGACTGGCCCTATTTAGTCGCATGTGTTTTATCGAAACTTTTAGATTTGGGACCGACCCATAGGCGTCCCCTCGATATGTCTTTTGTTTTGAGTGAACTGACCAGAGGCGTTCACTCTCGAGCATACAAAGTTTTCATAAAATTGCATCATGCATTCATACACAAAAATTTTCTTGCATAAAATTTTTCTCGTGAAATTTTTTTAGTATAAATTTTTTTCATGTATATATTTTATATTTTATGTTTTGAACTGTTTAATCATATGTTTTATGTTATACTGTCAGATGGTTCTCACACGCGAACAAGAGCAGCTCAATGCTGCAATTCAGGCTGCCATGCAAGCCTTGCTTCCTCAACTGAGGAATGACATCCGGGCTGAAGTTCAAGCTGCCAACAATCAGCAGCAGCACAATCAGCCACCTCCTCCTCCTCCTCCAGTGACATTAGCAGTATGGCTGGAGAGATTCAACAAGCTCCGCCCTCGAGCTTTTGAGAAGACGGATAGCCCCAGCGATGCTGAAAGCTGGTTGGCTCACATCGAGAAGATCTTCAACGCTATGGGCTGTGACTCCGCATACAAGGCAAGGTTGGCATGCTATCGGTTCGAAGGCGATGTACTCAACTGGTGGTTAGCTTTGATGCAATCTGAAGGTGGCGATGAGTGGGTTGCTGGTTTGACTTGGGCTCAGTTCAAGGACAGGGTGATGGAGCAGTTCTTTCCCAAGGCTGAGCATGACAAGCTCAAGAGAGAGTACCATGGGATCCGTCAGAGAGATGGGGAGAATAGCAATGAGTTTATGCAGCGCTTTCTTCGCTTGACTGGTTTCCTTGGTGCGGCAGCAGGTACTCCTGAAGAGCAGGCACATCACTTCAGATGGGCTCTTCGCACATCGGTCGCAAACAATCTGGTGTGTGCTACGTTCAATACTGTAGCACAAGTGGCCGATGCAGCACGGAAACTGGAGATGCTGCAGGAGAGGGATGAGTTCGGGGAAGCTGAAAGACCCGACAAGAGGTAAACCTTCGTATTCAAGCGGTGACAAATCCGTATGCTGTCCATATGTCAATTATTCAACTCTTTAAATGTATCTTCCAGGCAGAAAACTGGGGACCGGTCTCAGCCGACTACTCAGCAGCAGCCTCATCAGCCCAAGGGAAACGGTCAGACTAATGACCGATCTGCTACGGATAGGCGTGGTGGTAATGACAATTACCGTAACAACGCCGCGCAATCCAGCAACAGCAGGTCCTAATACTTACGAAATTCCTTATGTTTATGTTATAACTCATATTCTGATACTTTAGCAAACTTCTACCAGGAACCATGGAAACGGTAGGGACCAGAACCAGAGAGGTTCGCAGCCTAGCCGTCCAGCTATTACTGGTATTCAGTCTTACGATTATCCGCTTCGTCCTTTGTACCCAAATATTATGTCTTATGTAAAATGTTTTATCAGGCCCTCAGCCAGCCAGAGCACCTGATGGAGGATACACTCATCCTCTTTGCTCTACTTGCCACCATAGGCACCCAGGACCATGTCACCGTAATACTGATGCTTGCTTCAAGTGTGGTCTCTCGGGCCATATTATGAAGGATTGCCGTAAGGGCGAGATGGAGGGTACATCGGGACATGCTGATACCAAGCCGCCTCCTACTGCCGGGCGTGTCTACACGACATCTCGAGACCAGGCCAACAAGTCTACAGGTACCATCACTGGAATCTTGTATGTGTATGGTCGCGCTGCATGTGTTCTTTTCGATACGGGTGCTACTCACTCGGTTATTGCTACTGCTTATGCTAAGAACATTAGGATGCCTCCCTTGCCACTAGAAAATAGGCTTACTATTTCCATGCCTTTGAGGGACTCTGTATTAATCACTCATGTATACAAGAGTCTTCCCCTAGAATTTGATGATAAGGTTCGACCTGTCGACGCACTTCCGCTGGACATGAATGATTTCGACATGATTTTGGGCATGGATTGGCTATCCAAATATCATGCTACCATAGACTGCCATTCATATCGAGTTATTTTCGGTGATGTCAATGCACCAGAGTACATTCATAACGGGTTCATACCCAGACGGTCTGTACAAGTCATATCCACCCTGCAAGCGCGTGCACTACTGTCACATGGCTGCGAGGGTTATCTAGCTACGGTTCACGACATAGATGCTGAATCTCCATCGATTCAGGATCAACCTATAGTGTCGGAATTCCAAGACGTGTTTCCAGCAGAACTTCCGGGCATACCACCTGCACGGGAAGTGGAATTCAGTATCGAACTAGTTCCAGGAGCTGAACCAATCTCCAAGGCTCCTTATCGCATGGCTCCCATAGAGCTGAAGGAGCTAAAGGATCAACTGCAAGAACTTCTTGAACGAGGCTTCATTCGACCGAGCGCATCTCCATGGGGCGCACCGGTCTTATTTGTTAAGAAGAAGGACGGTAGTATGCGTCTTTGCATAGACTATCGCGAGCTCAACAAGATTACCATTCGGAGTAGGTATCCGCTGCCACGCATTGATGATCTGTTTGACCAACTCCAAGGGGCCAAACACTTCTACAAGATCGATCTTAGGTCAGGCTATCACCAGTTACGAGTCAAGGAGCAGGATATTGCTAAGACTGTCTTTCGTACTCGTTATGGCCACTACGAGTTTGTAGTTATGCCATTTGGCCCGACAAATGCTCCAGCAGTATTTATTGATCTGATGAACAGAATCTTCCATGAATTTCTGGACAAGTTCGTCATTGTTTTCATCGATGACATCCTGATTTTCTCTAACTCCAAGGAGGAACACGAAGACCATCTTCGTATAGTACTATAGATTCTTCGCCAGAAGCAGCTGTATGCTAAATTCTCCAAGTGTGAGTTCTGGTTAGACAAAGTGGCATTCTTAGGTCACATTGTATCAGCAGAAGGAAACACTATGGATCCAGCGAAGGTTGAGGCCATCACTAAGTGGCCAAGGCCGACATCAGCGACGGAAGTCCGTAGTTTCTTAGGCTTAGCTGGCTATTACCGTAGGTTCGTGGAGAACTTTTCCCGCCTAGCACTACCATTGACCAAAATGATGCGGAAAGGGGAGAAATTCGTCTGGACTAAAGATCGAGAGAAGAGCTTTGAAGACCTGAAGCAGAAGCTAGTATCTGCACCTATTCTTACTCTACCATCTGGTACGGGTGGATTTCAAATCTACAGCGATGCATCGGGGAAGGGACTTGGCTGTGTTCTCATGCAACATGGGAAAGTGATCGCGTACGCTTCACGGCAGCTTAAGCCTTATGAAGAAAATTACCCCACGCACGATCTGGAACTTGCTGCAGTCGTGTTTGCATTGAAGATATGGAGACACTACTTATATGGAGAATCATGTGACATTTTCACGGACCACAAGAGCTTGAAGTATATCTTCACTCAGCGTGAATTGAACATGAGGCAGAGGAGATGGTTAGAGCTGTTGAAGGATTATGACATTAATCTACAGTATCATCCCGGGAAGGCAAATGTAGTAGCAGATGCCCTTAGCAGAAAGTCCGGAATGATCAACAACATTAGAATCGAAGAGGAAATCATCAGAGACTTGGAGCGACTAGACATCGAGTACATGGTATGTGGACAACACGGTTACTGGGCTAATCTTAGAGTAGAACCCGAGTTACTATCTAAGATCAAGGAAGCTCAGAAGGATGACGGAGAAATCTGGGATATAATACAGAATTTGGAGAAGCAAACAGAATTCAGAGTAGATGCAGATGGTATCATATGGCAGGGCACAAGACTTTGTGTTCCTGATGACCAAGAACTCCGGGAAGCTTTGCTAGCAGAAGCTCATAGCTCCCCATTCTCGATACATCCTGGTTCAACTAAAATGTACCATGACATCAAGCAATACTTTTGGTGGAGTGGTATGAAACAGAATGTGGCCACTTACGTCTCCAAATGTCTTACCTGCCAGCAGGTTAAGATCGAGCATCAGCGATCTGGCGGTCTCCTTCAACCGTTAGACATTCCAGAGTGGAAGTGGGACAAAATCACCATGGATTTTGTTACCGGTCTTCCGCCTACCAAAAGGAAGCACTATGCAATTTGGGTTATCGTTGATCGACTTACCAAATCAGCTCATTTCTTACCGATCCGCAAGGAAGATCCGGTAAGTAAACTCGCAGATACGTATAAACGAGAGATCATGAGACTCCACGGTGCACCATCCAGCATCGTCTCAGACAGAGATCCTCGATTCACTTCGCGCTTTTGGAAAAGTCTGCAGAAAGCTTGGGGTACACAACTTAAGCTTAGCACGGCTTTTCATCCTCAAACGGACGGACAGTCGGAGCGAACCATTTAGACATTGGAGGATATGTTGAGGTCATGTGCGTTGGAATGGACGGGTGATTGGGACGAATACATCTGTTTGGTTGAGTTTGCATACAACAACAGCTGGCACGCAAACATCAAGTGTGCTCCATTTGAGATGTTGTATGGCAGAAAGGGTCGCGCCCCAATCTGCTGGGATCAGGTTGGCGAGCGAACACTCGAAGGACCAGAAATCATAGAGATGACAAACGAGAAGATCGCAGTAGCTAGGCAGAAAATTCAGGAGGCACGGTCACGTCAAAAGTGTTATGCCGACAAGCATCGTAGGGATTTACACTTTAATGTAGGAGATCACGTCTTCCTTAAGGTTTCGCCGGCACGTGGTGTTAGACACTTCGGGATTAAAGGGAAGCTCAGTCCTCGTTTCATCGGACCGTTTGATATCATTGAACGAGTCGGTGAAGTATCTTACCGATTGGCGTTACCTCCGCAGCTTTCGCATGTGCACAATGTGTTTCATGTGTCCTTACTCAGAGGGTACCAATATCATCCCTTTCACATGGTTCAGTATCCACTGGAACAGATACGTGAAGATCTCACTTTTATAGAAGAACCCGAACGAGTTCTTGACAGGCAAGAACGAGTCATGAGAAAGAAGACGATTCCATTCGTCAAAATTCTATGGAGGGATCATACCGAGCGGGAAGCCACTTGGGAAACGGAGGAGTCTATCCGGGCTTCTTACCCTCATTTCATATTTTGAATTCGGGTATGTTCTTCTTTTCCAGTTTACTTTATCTATAATTCGGGGACGAATTATTCTTTTTAGGGGGGAAGAGTTGTAAAACCCGCATGCTTTTACCATGCATAGTACCCTTAGGATCGTACGTACTAGTTAAAAACTTTCCTAATATAGCATGATTACGATTACGTGTTAGGAGTTTACGTATTACGTACGTGTTAGAACACGATAAGTATTTTATATGAACGATCATGTAATAATTATTTAGCGATAATTAATCACGAACATACGATCACGAAATCACGAGCGTAATTAAAACACGAGCTATTATTAATTACGTATATATATTTAATACGAGCGTAATTAAATATATAAGAGTATGGTATTTACGTAACGAGAACATTTAAAACACGAACATAATTAAACATAAACGAGTGCTAAATAACGAGACACGAAACGAGGTACGGGAACCCCACGGGGGAGTCCCTACCCGCGACCAAACAAGGGTAATGGGCCAAGCCCATTACCAATTTTACTAAAAGGGGGTTAAGTAATTTTTACTACTCAAAAATTACTTTACAGAAGATTCAAGAAAAAAACCTAAATCCTCCCTTTTCTCCTCTCTTTGTGCCACCACCTACAATCACCAACAAGGTGATTTCTTTGATCTTGGATCTTGTTGATTTATTGTTTGTTCGTGTTTGTTCTTCACCCTCTTGATCCACGAATACGGTAAAACCTTTTTAAACCTTTTCTTTTAATTAATCTTTTATAAAATTATGAACACGTGATGTTTTTTTATAAAAACACATTAATTAAACATAGATCTAACATGTTTTGATCATTAATTAAATCAGAGGGTCGATTAAGGGGTGTTTGTTTTAGGCCGCAGGATGCAACCGACCCCAAGGGGGGTTTCGGTTTGTTTTAGCCGACCACCACCAAGACCTTTTGGTCTTGGTTGGTGCGCGTGGGTCCCACAGCAGCAAGGGGTACCCCGATTTGGTTCGGGGTACGGTGTTGATTCATGTCCGGTTCATGTTTTTAAGCTTAGATCCGGATCACGGTTATGTTAGTTTTTATGTTATGAACTTAGGATAAAATTAAATTAATAAAGATGTAATTATTTTAATAACATGACTTAGGTTAATTAATTATAAATGATCATGAAATTATTTTAACCTAAGTATTTATATTATTAAGAATTATAATTAAGTAATTATTTAAAAACCATGAATATAATTAATTAATTAACATGACTTAGGTTATATTATTAATATTTAATAATACATATTTTAACCTAAGTATTTGATATATTTAATTAAAAACATGTCATACTTTGATTAAATATTATAACCTATAGTTTAATTAAATTACATGAAATAATTATTAAACTATATAATATATCATATGACTTAGAAAATAATCATGAAAACACTTAGGCTTATTTACTTAGCTTATTTAACCAGCTTATTTCTAATTATGGAAACTTTCTATTTTTAGAAACTTAATTAAATAAGGCAACTAATTTATTTATGGAAACCAACTATTTTTAGAAACTTAGTTATTTAAGGCAGCTAATCTATTTATGGAAACTTATTTAATTAAGGCAGCTAATCTATTTATGGAAACTTTCTATTTTTAGAAACTTATCTATTTTAAGCAGTAAATTTATTTTTTGGAAACTTTCTATTTTTGGAAACTTTCTATTTTTGGAAACTTTCTATTTTTGAAAAATTTCTATTTTTGGTAACTTTCTATTTTTGGAAACTTTCTATTTTTGGAAACTTTCTATTTTAGGAAACCTGCTATTTTTGGAAAGTTACTTATTATTACACAGTAAGTATAATAACACATGAAATACCAGAAATACTTAAACAGATTAAGCAGAGTATAAGATTTAATACAGTTTAAGGCTTTAAACAGTAAAATATAGTAAGAATACATAAAATAAGCTAAGACATGACATAAAACCAGCTATGTATTTAGTAAGCAGATACTTATTTCATGAACGTATTTATGTAGCACTAGTTTTTTGGAAGTAGGATTCTCGCAGTTCATCGTTCTCGTTCACTGGACATAAGGTACGGATTCCCGTCCTTTCAGTATGGACATTCTTTCCTTATTAGGATTCCCCGTATGCAGCCAACTGTTTTCCCGTAGTATAAGTATGAGTTTGATTGCTTATGTTTAAATATGATTACCTATAGCCATATACATGCATGACCAGTTTCACCTAGTTATGGAGGTACCATAACCATAACATTAGAGGCACTGATGTTATGACTTCACCACGGCGGAGTGATTGCTCGTGGCGTCCCTTCAGCTTTTGGCCATTTATTTATATTTATCATGTAGGGCGTATGGGTGCATCCTAGTTACACGTTTTTATTCAGGATTACATGGTGAATGTGGTGTGTGCCTTGCATCCTTCACAAGGAGCTGATCCCTTCTACCCATAACCAGTATATTAAATTAGAGGCAGCCCCTCTAATTTGCATGATGAGGTCACCCCTCCAATTATTCATGCACGGTGGATATTCATGACCTATATTGGCTAATGGTAAAATATGACAAACAGTTTTTATAAGATAAACATAAGACTTTCAAACTATAAAACCAGTTTTATTAAGACTTAACCAGGTTACTCGGGACTTAGTTTCTTCCGCTGTTATTATGTTATATGCTTATCCTATTCATGCTTTATTGTACATTCGTGCACTGAGCGTATTGCTCAGCCTTTTTCCTTTTCTATGTTCCCAAAACGGCAGGTACTCAGGGACGCTCGTAGACACTAAGAGTACGTGCATATGGACTGGAAGCTGTCTAGCCTTCTTTACATTATGCATTTCCTTTCTTTATGATACTTATGCTTTGGACATTGTTTAGTCCTTTTCCTTTACTATGCTATGTTTGTGTGTGATGAGCTTTACTTTTGGAATACCGATGTTTGATTCCGGTATTTTCCTTCATATGGTCAAGTAATGTTTAGACATTTTACCTTGTATGCTTTGATGACACGCCATAATTACTATGATATTTCCATTTCCAAAATGGGGTGTTACACCAATCTTATGAGATATCAACACCACTTCTAGGATCATCAAGTATTTGTAGATTACTCCAAAAATCAGCCCTTGTTCTTCATGAAAACTCCTTGAGAAATCAGCCCCAAACTCCCTTGAATACTCCTTTTTACATGTTAAGATCACCTCCAATCTTCATAACTTCAATGGGTTTTCATCATATGTAAATTATACATATAATTTATGGTTGAATTTTTTGATGGTGGTGGTGTTAGATGGAGGATATGGGACGAATTTAGAGAGAGGGAGGAGAGGAAAATGGTGGTTTTGCATGTGAGAAATGAGAGGTAGTGGTATGTGTAGCTTGTTTATGATGTTAAATGGTTTTGGGAGAAAAGGGAGGACAAGTGTCCTTCCTTAGTATAAAAGTTGACACCACACTTGTTTTTGTGGCTTATTATGTCTGGTTATAAGTGGGGGTGGGACAAGTGTCCCACTTGTCTCATCTCCACTAATTTACGGGTACTCCTCGATTCTAGTTTCCTCGATTTGCGTGCCCTCGGGTCGTTTTACGAAAAACGTTTTTATAAATTATGAATCAACGGCACAAAATGAATCTAATAAAAATTGTCTCATCAAAAACGGAGTTCGAAAACGTAAATACGTAGTCCTAAGGTTTCCGGTTTAGTCGTAAAGGACGTTAAATTAAAATCGTAAGTCCTAATCTCTTCTCGTAAATTTGTGAGTTTATGAACCAACACAAATTTAAAATCTCAAAATAATATTCACGGACAAATTTATTTTCTGAAATGTCGGACTGTCACCAAAACGGTGTATGTAAACGTAAGCACGTAACATAGAATCCTCCAGTTTAGACGTAGTCGATGCTACTTCAAGACGTAAATCCAAATTTCTTCCCAAAAATAAGTGAGTTCATAATATGACATTAAAATAATATTTTTAATTAATATTTGAGAATAAAATATCAACCATAAATTGACGGATTGTCACAATTTGCACTTAATATTGTTCAATAAGTTTGTGTAGGTATCTGTCTTAGATCAGTTTAACCATTTGCTTAATTTCTCTTGACAAAAGTTGTGATCATATCAGATAAGTGGTGTTTGGATTTGCTGTCATTTTGTATTTCAGTTGTTGTTAACTGGTTAATCATAGTTCATTTCTCATTCTTCAGTCATTTTAAACAAGTCTTAGTAGTTTTCAAGTCAAAAAGTTTGTCAAAAAGGCAAATGGTTGAAAAAATGTTTGGGTCAGTTTTGTGATACTAGTTCATCAGATAAGTAGCACTTTTCAATCTCTTAGCAATTGTTCATTTCTTAACCAATTTCAGTCAAACCAGTTTCTATATGTCCTTTAACATCTAAAGTTTCATTTTTTATAAAGGAAATCATACAGTATCTTAATTCAAGTGAGAAATCAGCTTTTTCATAAGTACTTAAACCATTTCAAGTTTCTGTAACAAAGTAGCTAACTGATTTCTTGTTCTGGCAATTCTACTTCATAAATCTTGTGATTTTCTTTCACATTCCTGTTTAGAAACATGCCTTGATTAAATTCTAAAGTTTTCAGCTTTTTCACTTTTTGGTCAAACTTGGTCAATAAGCAAGGTTTCAGCTTATTTGTAATTTCCAGCTTAAATACTTGATCATTTTTCATAAGAAAAGACATTCCAGACTCTCCATAAGCTGCTTAATAAGATTTAGCTTAAAAATTGGAATGTGCGTGTCTGGATTTCAGTATAGCTTATTCTTGGCTTATTGGAGGTGGCTTATTTGAGTTCTAGTGCATTTCAAGTTTTTTTCCTTGTACTAGCCTAAGTGTTTTTGGATTTTAAGTAGTTTAAAACTTGTTAGAGCTTAATTGAAGCATTTTTGAGCTTATACGAGCTTATTTGTCCAAGGAGCCCGTTTTTGGTGAAATTTCCCATTTAATTGCATTCTAGTCCCTAAAGTTTGTTACTGTTTACATTGGTAGCTAAATTTCCAATTAACTAAGGTTTGCTTAATTTCAGTCCATAACTTTTCAAGAGTTGTCATTTTCAGTTAGTTGGTTTTAAAAGTTGTTACAGCTTGTTAGATATTTGTTAGAATTTGCATAATTGGTCCTTTTACTTTCTGATTTTTACATTTCAAGCAATTTAGTTTCATTTACTTACATTTTTAGCCCATTACTTTCATAGATTAACAATTTTTGTCCTTTTGTGAATAAAAATTTGGTATGTGCTAATTCTTTTACGGTTACGTAGCTTAATATTTTCACATTTTTACTTGCTTGCTTAAATAGACATAGAAAATCAAAATAACCCTATCAACCAAAATGGATAATAAACCTGATTTTGTTAGGACTTTCAATTGGTTAAGAATCGAGAGAAACGAACTTCAATTTACACAATTTCATTCGTATTAAATGTTCATGATTCTTGTCGTGTATTAATTAATTATAAAGTTTAAATTTAACCGTAAAGTCGTGCATTTAATGATCTTAGGGTTTTTAAAGCGGATTTTACATATAGTGTTAGAAGGGTGGTAAAAAAATATATACATATATATATATATATATATAGTAATTAAAATCCACTAATGATAGTAGGGATTAGTTTAAGGATTTAGGGGTGATTAATGATGTTTAGAGGGTTAATGCCTAAAGGTGTAAAAACAGTGAGATTTTATGGCTGTCTTATGTCGACTGTTCCAAGAAGTAGGTAACATCTTTGGTCGAGTTTCTTTTTTTTATATAAATATAGCTCAAAGAGTCTACTTTTCATAAAGGTAAATTTCGTCGAAAGCGGAGTTCGAGAAGGTCGTCTATGGGTCGTTGTAAAAAAATAGTGCGCTATTCAGGAATAAAATTTATTTTTGGGAATTTAAGTCACAGCCCAACCAAATGAATGAGTTATTCAAATATTTTTTTTAATTTGGGAACTCTCTATAATGTATATGAAAGTACTGGAAATTCTAAATATAAGATACATGTTAAGAAAATCTGTTTTGGTGAAAACGATTTTATTATAGTTATGATTAAAACTGGTTTATTACAGTTTAAGAGATCATCTTTAAAATAAAGTAGAATAAAAAATTTTCTACTTAAATGTTTCATATAAGTGAGTTTGACCGATTTACGTCATTTATAATTATTTACGAATACAAGACTAATTATATATACGTAGTAGTTTAAATATATATATATATATATATATACATATATATATATATATATATATAT